>CM048749.1:222491218-223936218 GCA_026315105.1 Locusta migratoria | reverse complement strand
CTCAAATAAGAATGAGAAAAAGTTCGTATCCTCAGTTAAAAGAGGTTTTATTTTTGTGGCATGAACAAAATAAGAACCAAAGGTGTGCTAGTTGAGGTCCTCTATTTCGACTAAAAGCAATGACTTTTTATGAGCTCATTGAAGGAAAGGAGTAAGAATTCCTTGGAAATTATGGCTGTCTGGATCAGTTCAAGAAGCGACCTGTCATTTGCACGTTTAACGAATGTACTTAGCGGCATTGATGCAATTTGGTGTGTTTCACGCGTGAAAACAGGAGAATTTGGTTTTATCCAGGATTTTCGTTAACCGAACCGGCCGCAAATCTGATCATTTCAGATAAACGGTAGTTCACTATTTTGTTCTTAACAGTGGACACTTCATAAAAGTGGACAGTTTTATTTTCCCCATTGGTGTCCGTTATACAGAAGTTATACTGTATATACAAAATAGAAAATGGATGACTTACCCAAAGGACAGGCTCGTCGACAGACACAAATAAAATCACACACAAACACACATACAAGCTTTCGCAACCGTTGGTCGCTTCTTCAGGATAAGAGGAAGAAAGGAGAGGAGAAAGGGAAGGATATGGGTTTTAAGGAAGTGGAAAAGAAGTCGTTCCAATCCCAGGAGTGGAAGGACTTACCTTAGGGGAAAAAAAGGAAGGTAAACAAATACACATACACTCACACATATCCAAACGCAAACACACATAGACAGACATTTGTGAAAAGCAAAGAAGTTGGACAGAGATACCACTTGAGGCAGAGGCTCCGTCCACAGAACTGAGGCAAATATGCTAAAGATGGTGGGCGGGAATTTGAATTTAGCGGAGGTTGAGACCAGGTGGGCAATGGGAGGAGAGAATAAGCTGAAGGGCAAGTTCCCATCTCCGGAGTTCTGAAAGGTTGGTGTCGGTGGGAAGTATCCAGATAACCCGGACGGTGTATCACTGCGCCAAGATGTGCTGGCCATGCACCAAGGCGTGTTTACCCACAGGGTGATCCTCATTACCAACAAACACTGTCTGCGTGTGACTGTTCATGTGAATGGACAGTTTGTTGCTGGTCATTCCCACATAGAACGCTTCACAGTGCAGGCATGTCAGTTGGTAAATCACGTGGGTACTATTGCAAGTGGCTCTGCCCTTGATCATGTACACCCTCCGGGTTGCTGGACTGGAGTAAATGGTGGTGGAAGGGTGCGTAGGGCAGGTTTTACAACGGGGGCAGTTGCATGGGTAGTAGCCAGAGGGTATATATATAAAATAGACGAAGATTACTCACCAGGCGAAGGAGCACAGGTGTGACAGCATCACAAATAAATAAATGAATACACACACACACACAATCGCAAGCTTTCGCAACCCAGTTGCGTCTTCAGGCAGTAGGGAAGGAGAGGGAAAAGGAAATGATGAGGGTTTTAAGGAAGGGGGTAAGGAGCCATTCCAATCCCGGGAGAGGAAAGACTTACCTTGGGGGAAAAAATGGAGGGTAAACAAATGCACACATGCCCACACATTCACACAGACACAAGTACACCTAGGCAGACATACTGTAGAAAGCAAAGAAGTTAAGTTATAGCTATATAACTTAACTTCTTTGCTTTCTACAGTATGTCTGCCTAGGTGTACTTGTGTCTGTGTGAATGTGTGGGCATGTGTGCATTTGTTTACCCTCCATTTTTTTCCCCCAAGGTAAGTCTTTCCTCTCCCGGGATTGGAATGGCTATATAACTTAACTTCTTTGCTTTCTACAGTATGTCTGCCTAGGTGTACTTGTGTCTGTGTGAATGTGTGGGCATGTGTGCATTTGTTTACCCTCCATTTTTCCCCCAAGGTAAGTCTTTCCTCTCCCGGGATTGGAATGGCTCCTTACCCCCTTCCTTAAAACCCTCATCATTTCCTTTTCCCTCTCCTTCCCTACTGCCTGAAGAAGCAACTGGGTTGCGAAAGCCTGCGATTGTGTGTGTGTGTGTATTCATTTATTTATTTGTGATGCTGTCACACCTGTGCTCCTTCGCCTGGTGAGTAATCTTCGTCTATTTTTTATATTTTATTTTTCCTGCTAGGAATTTTTCGTCTTAATATTCGTATCATATATTTGAATTCAACAATTACTTCCGTCCTTGCTCTGTTACTTTTCGAAATCTTTTCTGTCATCTTACTTTCCCTTTGGTTTTTTATTTTTATTATTCATTATTTATTCATTTTTTTACATTTTACATATCAGTTCATTGCTACATTCACTCCTTTGTTTACTGTTCATAGTTCGCTAATTCTTACAACAATACGATTTCTTCCAAACCTTTTCCTATTAGTACTTTATTTTGATATTTACCACTTTCATTGCTCCTGCTTCCGTCTGTAACACGCCGCTCATTCAATTTTCTCGTTTAAAATCGTTAACACTCTTTCCTAACAATAGTTTCTCTATTGTTTATAACCATTTTCGTCATTTCTTAGTTACCTTACGATTGCTTCCATTCCCGTTTTTCCACATTTCTGTTCATGTTTAATACTTTTCCGATCAATTTCAGCAACTTTCCGTTGGTTTTGATTCCACTTTTCCTTCGTCAGACTATTTCAGCCTCAAAATCGTAATCTGCTACCATATAACCAATCCTGTTTAGACGTTTTCCTTGCATTTTCACGCAGTTTTCTCGTTCTTTTTCCAATTTTCACCTTCCTTAAACCCTTTTTTCACGCCATACCACTACCCAACCCTTTTATACTACGTTGTTGATAACTAAAGTTGACCACAGTATCAACAACAAATTTTAAAAACTTTTCCTATTTCCTTTCTTTTCTCATACCTGAATTTCTGCCCACTTTCATCTCCCTCCTGACACGTTAATATATTTTTACACTTATTTTTACGTTTTATTTTTATTTGTTCATTGCAGCCTATTACATAGCCCATATTTCCCACTCCTCCTTCATCCATATACTATGCCTCCCTCACAACATCCCTATAACAACCCCATCCATTTTTATGTACATTCCATCCGAAAACATGCTTTCTCCCTAGCCAAATTACGCTCCCACATTCTTTTTATGCAGGCTTGTCTGACATTTGGAATCACTCCCAAGGGCCTCACACTAAAAGTTCCCATCTCTGGCTGTAACCCATCCTTTCATCCCGCCCTATACCAATTCCAAACTGAACAATCAATAGCCCTCACCCGACTAATCCTTAACCTACACATCAACTCCGCTAATGAACACACCTGTCAACTCCTATCGCTAATCAAAATCCTCAACCTTTCCTCTCCCACATCCACACCTACTGTTCATAACATCCTCCTTCAGGCCAACTGCAAATTAGAACAATATGCCACCCACCACCTCAAAAAACTATCCAATCTCCTGGTCACCCACCTCCGGAAAGGCAATACTCTCTCCCTCAAAAGCTATAACTTAACTTCTTTGCTTTCTACAGTATGTCTGCCTAGGTGTACTTGTGTCTGTGTGAATGTGTGGGCATGTGTGCATTTGTTTACCTCCATTTTTTCCCCCAAGGTAAGTCTTTCCTCTCCCGGGATTGGAATGGCTCCTTACCCCCTTCCTTAAAACCCTCATCATTTCCTTTTCCCTCTCCTTCCCTACTGCCTGAAGACGCAACTGGGTTGCGAAAGCTTGCGATTGTGTGTGTGTGTGTATTCATTTATTTATTTGTGATGCTGTCACACCTGTGCTCCTTCGCCTGGTGAGTAATCTTCGTCTATTTTTTATATTTTATTTTTCCTGCTAGGAATTTTTCGTCTTAATATATTATAGAGGAAAAATTCCTAACAGGAAAAATTTACGTAAAAAATAGATGAAGTACACTTACCAGGCGAAGGGGCACAGGTAGTAATAGCAACAAATAAACACACAGACACACACACACACACACACACAAATGCTAGCTTTCGCAGCCTAGCTGCTTCATCAGGCAGAAGGGAGGAGAGGGAAAAGGAAATGATGAGAGTTTTAAGGAAGGGGGTAAGGAGCCATTCCAATCCCGGGACAGGAAAGACTTACCTTGGGGGGAAAAATGGAGGGTAAATAAATGCACACACACCCACACATTTACACAGACACAAGTACACTTAGGCAGACATACTGTAGAACTGTCTACAGTATGTCTTACACTTAGGCAGACATACTGTAGAACTGTCTACAGTATGTCTGCCTAAGTGTACTTGTGTCTGTGTAAATGTGTGGGTGTGTGTGCATTTATTTACCCTCCATTTTTCCCCCCAAGGTAAGTCTTTCCTGTCCCGGGATTGGAATGGCTCCTTACCCCCTTCCTTAAAACTCTCATCATTTCCTTTTCCCTCTCCTCCCTTCTGCCTGATGAAGCAGCTAGGCTGCGAAAGCTAGCATTTTTGTGTGTGTGTGTGTGTGTCTGTGTGTTTATTTGTTGCTATTACTGCCTGTGCCCCTTCGCCTGGTAAGTGTACTTCATCTATTTTTGTCCACTCACCAGGCGAAGGAGCACAGGCAGTGACAGCAACAAACAAACACACACACACACACATATATATATATATACACAAACGCTAGCTTTCACAGCCTAGCTGCTTCGTCAGGCAGAAGGGAAGGAGAGGGAAAAGGAAATGATAAGGGTTTTAAGGGAGTGGGTAAGGAGTCATTCCAATCCCGGGACAGGAAAGACTTACCTTGGGGGAAAAAAAGGAGGGTAAACAAGTACACCTAGGCAGACATACTGTAGTGATGTCACTACAGTATGTCTGCCTAGGTGTACTTGTTTCTGTGTGAATGTGTGGGTGTGTGTGTCTAGGAAGTACAGTTTGTCTGCCTAGGGGTACCTGCGTCTGTGTAAATGTGTGGGTATATGTGTATTTGTTTACCCTCCTTTTTTTCCCCCAAGGTAAGTCTTTTCTGTCCCAGTATTGGAAAGACTCCTTACCCACTTCCTTAAAACCCTCATCATTTCCTTTTCCCTCTCCTTCCCTTCTGCCTGACGAAGCAGCTAGGCTGCGAAAGCTAGCGTTTGTGTGTGTGTGTGTGTGTGTGAGTGTTGTTCTAATTATTTGTGCTGCTGTCACACCTGTGCTCCTTCGCCTGGTGAGTAATTGTTTGAGTTACCGAAAGTACAGGCTCGCCGATAGAAACGTAAAACACAAATAAAAACACACCAACATTCAAGCTTTCGCCACCACTGGCAGCTTCTTCAGGAAAAAGAGAAAGGAAGGAGAGGATAAAGGGAAGGATACAACTTCTTTGGTTTCTACAAATGTCTGCCTAGGTGTGTTTGTGTGTGAATATGTGTGAGTGTATTTGTTTACCTTCCTTTTTGTCCCCTAAGGTAAGTCCTTACACTCCTGGAATTGGAATGACTCCTTTTCCACTTCCTTAAAACCCGTATCCTTCCCTTTCTCCTCTCCTTCCTTCCTCTTTTTCCTGAAGAAGCTGCCAGTGGTGGCGAAAGCTTGAATGTTTGTGTGTTTTTATTTGTGTTTTATGTTTCTATCGGCGAGCCTGTACTTTTGGTAAGTCAAACAATCTTTATTTTATACATATTTTTACCACCAGGAAACTCTCCTTCTACAATATATATATATATATATATATATATATATATATATATTGTAGAAGGAAACTTTCCTGGTGGGATAAACAAATATAAAAATAGAAGACAGATGACTTACCCAAAGGACAGGCTCATCGACAGACACAAATAAAATCACTCACAAACACAGATACAAGCTTTTGCAACCGTTGGTCACTTCTTCAGGAAAAGAGGAAGAAGGGAGAGGAGAAAGGGAAGGATATGGGTTTTAAAGAAGTGGAAAAGGAGGCATTCCAATCCCAGGAGTGGAAGGACTTACCTTAGGGGAAAAAAGGAAGGTAAACAAATACACACACACCAACACATTTACACACCTAGGCAGACATACTGTAGAAATGTCTTTTTTCTATAGTATGTCTGCTTAGGTGTGTTTGCGTCTGTGTAAATGTGTTGGTGTGTGTGTATTTGTTTACCTTCCTTTTCTTCTCGCAAGGTAAGTCTTTTCTCTTCCGGGATTGGAATGGCTCCTTACCCCCTCCTTTAAAACCCTCATTTCCTTTTCCTTCTCCTTCCCTTCTGCCCGAAGAAGGAACTGGGTTGCAAAAGCTTGTGTTTGTGTGTGTGTGTGTGTGTGTGTGTGTGTGTGTGTGTGTGTGTGTGTATTTATTTGTGCTACTATCACACCTGTGCTCCTTCGCAGAGAAAGAAAGAAAAAATAAATAAATTAAATAGTAGGGGGAGGGGAAGACACAAGCATGAGGATGATGCAGAGGTAGGTCTCAGAAAAATTCTGCAAAATGAAAAGATTACCCTATAAGTTGAGTTTTTTCCAAAACATTATTCTATAACTCATCTTTGAAAGAAAGTATGTATAATAGACTATTTTTTAATTTTTAGGTCTTCCACAACGGTAATTATGTACACTACAAGTGAAGACATTCTGATCCTCAACCGATCTCTTTTAAAGTGTGAATTTCCCTGTTACACATATTCCAATACTGAACAGTTTCAAGTAAGTGCACTTTATTTTTGAAGAAATTCTTTTCTTAACTTAATGCTGTAAGAAACAATGACATGGTGTCCCTTATTCAGTTATCGCCTTATACATGACATGTACCATATTTTCTATAAGATACCTTCAGAAGCATTTTCATGTAGCCGCAGTACTGTTTTGTCAATCCCTGTGATGTCTAGTATTTTCATGTATTGTGAGTTACGTATGTATTAATGTGTGTTTCTCCGTCTAATGAAAGACTTTTGTCTGAGACAGGATGTCCAATAATATGTAATTTTCAAATTCAAGGTTTTCCCAGGGTTTTCAAAGAGTAATCTTTTTTTTTTTTTTTTTTTTTTTTTTTTTTTTTCAGGCTTCTCTCCTACTCCCACCATAAAGAATGTAGATTTCTTTTGTTTAATTCTTTGACAGTTTTCCACATTTCTTCAACTGCTTACAAATTAAAAGTGCCGAATATATCAGTGCATTTGGGGGATGCATTTTTATACACAAAAAACCTGTGAGTGATCCAAAATGTACACAAAGATCTACATTTATGTTCCTTAATACATAATTATCGGTATCATCATATATCCATTAAAAATTCAAACCAAAAATTAATGTATAACACTTTAGAATAATTTTTTGTTTATTTAAAACCATTGTTTTTAGTTCAAAAAAGTATAGTTATGTGCCTCAGCAACTTACAAAATATAATAATGTTTTTTGGCAAATTTGTTCTAATTAATGTTGTGTGTCATCTTAGAATGCCGTCACTTGTCAAATTCCTTTCTGATAAACAGAAAACTTGAGTGTAATAGATCAATTTGCTGTGTTATTGGTTTGGTATGATATGCTATTCAAATCAATAAACTACTGTCATAAGTGTAAAATATAAATACAGTGGAACCCTGATTTAACGTTTTTCAGGGGATTTAAAAATGGTAAATAACTTTAACACTAAAATTTGCTTATAGTATTGCACTTGCATTTTCATAGTTTTTAAACAATATATAATGTAATAAACATCACAATACTTTGCAGGGATTGTTTTTATTACGTAACAAAGGTTGTCAGAATTTCAAAGCATAACTGAAACTGGTAACTTCATAGGAAACATTTGACATAATTTTTTCCATCATAATCAATGTTTTCTTGAAGGCTGCATCTTTGTCAAACACTGCACCAGTTGTTAATTTTTTATGCTTCATATATTTCTTCTTTTTCTTCCCACACTTCAGATGATGATTTTAGAGAATTTAATTGCATTGTAAAGTGCAAATATCTCTTGCTCCATACTTTATTTTTATTTATTTATTTATTTTTTTCGAGGTTATAATGTACTTTGTCCCTTCCAATGTGCAAAAAACCACATACACAAACTACATTCACACTGTTTATGAAATAACACAAAAGTAGTTACACAAATATTTTCAGTTCACAATGAGAATAAATTCACTCTCAAAAAACATCATAATGAGTACCAAGAAACTACATTTGAATAAACAGTAGGTGTGAAGGCTGATGGAAGCGATTGTAAATTATTATCACGCCCATCAGTCACTGCACCATATGGCAATGTAGTGCGAACTATAAACAACTAAATGTGAACTGTGCATTTCAATAAACACAGAAAATGTCAAGCAACTTTACTGTGTAATGTTTTAAATGCAACTTGAAGGCGAAAATCATGCCAGCTTTAATTTATGTCAATTTACGTAATTTTTAACTCCTCGAACATGTTTTCATAAACGTAAACCGTGGGGAAATGTAAATATCTTAACGCAAAAGCCGGGGTGAAATAAAATTGTGAACCGACAAAAAAATTGCGTAAAAGGTGGGAAAACGTAAAATCCAGGATTGTAAAAGCAGAGTTTCACTGTACATGAAATTGCAGAAAATATAAAAAATTCAAGGTTTTTGAGTAAAATTCAAGAGTTTACCCAGATTTTCAGATTTTGAAAATTCCAAGTTTTCGAGATTCAATGTTTGCTGGGCACCCTGTGAGAGTTAAATAAATCCATTAATTTACTTTTAAGTGTGTCTGTATGCCATAATATGCTTTCTCTATTTGGTGAATAGCAATCTAATCTAATTAATATGTTGTTTAACAAACACATTTATATACTTATATTCTTGATCCAATATGAATTTAGTGTAAATCATTAATACACAGTTTGCATAAGATCTGCCTTCCACTCCCACTTCCCTCCAAAAAAGGACATTAAAATAAAATTTGACTTACAATGATAAGAACTGCTGGAGTGTACTCATAATCACCCATAACTCTAGAATCAATAATGAGTGTGACACCATACCAGAATGCAAGTGCATAACTGCAGTATGTAATGAACCACATTGTTGCTGAACCGATACCAGTGAATATTCCTCTCCTGATTCCCATTTTTTCAGCTAAAACCAGCTTGTCTTTATACCTGGAAGAAAAAAAAAAAGATTTTCTAATAACTTCTGTATTTACCTTTTAAAATTTACTTTTGCTATACATAAAGGAAATTTATTTACAGAAACGCATCAAGGACTAGAAAGGAAAATGGTGAAAGTATTCTACTGCTCCATTGTCAGTTTATACAGCTATACTGTTACACGTCACTTTCCACTTCTTTCACCTCTGGCAATGTTGCTGACGTGAAAAATATCAAATTGCACAGTGGTTCGGAACCCACGTTAAACTGCAGGTACCCCTATAATTGGCTGGGTAAGACAGTTCAAAGGTCAGAGGTAGGTAATGGCATACCACCTCCCAACAGGATCATGCCTAGTAAAGCACTGTGGTGTTCTTCAAATTGTTGACTGCTTTACCGTTACTGTCAAGTATTTTGAGTCTTGCTTCTGCAGTCATTAAAAGAAATATGTCATATCTCTGTAACGTTTCATAATATAATGAGAAGCACATAGCGTCTCACATACACTACAGTTTACTTTGTGTGTCGGTGGTGTATCAAAACAACTCACCTGTCTACTTCCTTCTGCTGACCAGCAAATGCAACAACAGTGCGAACAGCACTAAGTACCTCTTCCACCACAGCTCCAGCCCTACCATATGAATTCTGCTCTTGCGTAGCCAGTGAACTCTGAACCTGTTAAACATTTAATTTGAAAATGTCAAGTGAGACCTATTTTTAAACAATAAAATACCAAAATGAAGGAAATTTTACAAAGTGATTCAGTAAAAGAGGAGGGTACTAAAAATAAGAAGTGAAAATCAAAGGAATAAGTATGAGATGGGTTGATGAACCAGTATATACCATAATTACTGAGACAATCCTTTATCTATCAGTACTTTATTTTCATTTGAAATTTGCCAAAATATAAACAATAATACAGTAATTAACCAGATTACTGGTAATTTTCACAATATTAATGAAATAAGCATTTCAAAAATCAATGTTCAGAACTAAAAGTCTTTTGACAAAATATAATTATATTGTAATGCAAATAGTGTTATAAAATACTTTGTCATAACTTAAACTTTCCCACCTTCCCCATCTCTTTTGCTTAATTACAGTTTATAAAAATCTTTTAATAATAATAACACTGTTGTCTAGTAACCTGATACAATTACCTGCACTACTACAAGAATATAATTACTACCATTTCCTGAATCTATGTAATGTATCTTAAGCAGTACAACATAATCAATTTGTAACTAAACTATATGACTGTTTTATTATTTAAAAATTTCAATTATGTAAACAAACCAACACTGCACTAATCATATTTTGCAAATATGATTATATATAATTTTATCCAATCTAGAAATATTTATCAAATTGTCTACTGTTTGGTCCAACTTTTTTTCCAGAAATCTCTAGAATCTAGCATTATCTATAAATAAGAGTGCACTGAATCATCAAGGACGGTCTTACTCTTTGTCTGTCAGAGTCTGAGTGATGTTGTAGTATCTGGCCTTTTTTTTCTTTTTGGAAGGTGGGGGGAGGGGGGAATAAAGTAGGAAGTCAAACATTCATCAGTGTACTTCCATTTTCCGTTTACTATGAAAGAACACAGGCTGTCAAATTAAGTAGTTTCAGGGCACCCTGCAGACTGTGTACAAGCTGATCAAGAGAACAGTTTTGTCTAAATCAGCAAAGCAGGTGACGAAATTTAACACATTATAATTATTAGAACTTGTGTTGGGATTGTGGTGGTCCTATTCTAACTAACAGGTAAGATCATCACAAGTTGAATGTTCCTGATAAAAGACGTTAGTTGCACAAATAATTTCCAGAACCATTCAATGTAATCAGAGCACAGTACCTGTGATTTTTCAGTAGCTTCATTAGGCCATAGGACTTTTCAGGGTACATATTTCCAAAAGATATATGAAATAACTATAGATACCATCACACAATCTTCCACAGTGGACTTTTGTTGTGACTGTTCTTTGAGCCTAACGAAATCAAAACGATATTGTGTCCTGTAAGTTCCAGGCAGATAAACACTGAGATGCAAAAAATTATGGGATAATATTATTTACAGATGGCTATGGTATCACACACACAACATATAAATAGATGGTGCATTGGCACAGGTGTCATTTCTACTCAGCTGATTTGTGTGAAAAGGTTTCTGACATGATTATGGTTGCAAGATAGAAATTAACAGGCTTTCAATGCATTATGGTAAATGGAGCAACATGCTTGGGAAACTCCATTTCAGAAATCATTACAGATTTCAATATCATGAGATCCACAGTGTCAAGAGTGTGCTGAGAATTCCAAATTTCAGGAATCACCTCTAGCCATGAACAATGTTATGGCCTAAGGGCCGTTCATATCGCGCGCGCCGTCATTGGGTTTCGTGGCAGGCGCGGGCCCGGCCGTGGTAGTTCCAGGCCGTGCCACAGGAGGGCACGGTCGGCCTAACAGCTGACGCGAGCTGCGCGCCGTCTGCTGGCGGGCCCCGTCGAACGGCCGACGTGACAGCCGGGTCATTCGCCTAGTGTACGCCGAACGAGACATAGTGTACCTGGACGAAAGTGTTCACATCAGTGGCGACAAGGATGGGATATTGGTTGCGTGGTCTTCCTGCCGCAGTCATGGCAGAACAGCTTAGCGCGTTGCTAACGAATCTTCAGTCGTTACCGGAAGTTTTGGCTCAACAGAATGCTTCTCTCACGGCGGCTATTGACACATTGACGAGGGCTGTGACACAACAGGTCGGGTTGCGGTCTTCGGTGCCCGTTCCTCCGTTTCCTCCATTTGACGACTTTGCCGAGGATTGGTCCGACTACGAACAGCGTTTACGCCAACACTTCGTAGCCTTCCAGGTGTGTGATGAAGGTAAGCAAAAAGCTTATTTCCTTTCGTGGCTCTCGCCTCGTCTTTTTCGTTTGCTGGGCGATTTAGCGCCGCTTCAGACGCAGGCATCCCTGTCCTTTCAGGATATCTGTTCTCTTTTTGCGGCGTATTTTCGCCGCCACTCTCACGTGGTGTCGGCCCGCATATCTTTCTACCGTTCGCGGAAACAGCCGGGTCAGTCGTACCGCGCGTGGGCCACGGAACTGCAGGGGCTAGCCCGTCGTTGTCTGTTTCGGTCCGAACCGCACGGTGATTCGTATGCGGACTCTATGGTCCGCGATGTTTTGGTTTGTTTTGCTCCCGACCTGGACGTTCGCAAGCAGGCTCTTCAGTCTGACGATCCCTCATTAGCGGAGGTTTTGCGTATTGCGTGCGCATTTGAAGTTTCGGAGGCCGTGGGGAGTCAACTTTCCGCTTGGGGGGAGGTATCCTCAGTTGACGATTCGGCCCCGTTATCCGCGGCGCCGGTTTCTTCGGTGGCTGTTGTTGCGTCGCCCTCTCCTCCCTCCCTTCGGACGCCGCGGCGCTCGCCTGCGTCGTATGGGCGGGGGGGAAGGCGGCGCGCGTCGCCCGCTTCAGAGAGCGAGCCGATGTCATGTCTTTCGTGCGGGGCGTCCCATTCTCGGGAATCGTGCCCGCACAGGCGGGCCACCTGTAATCGTTGTGGCAAGTTCGGACACTTCGCCCGAGTGTGCCGCTCCTCGGCTAAGGGCCGCAAAAGGACCTCTTCCCCTCGCGATTTCGGCGCAGCGCCCATGGATATTAAGGTTGTTCCCGTCGGCGTTCAGCCGCCGAAGTTGTTTATAGACCTCCGCATTCTGCGGAAAACGGTTACGCTTCAAGTGGACATAGGCGCGACGACATCGCTTCTAAGTGCTGCAACTCACCACGCTTTAGGCTCCCCCACTTTAAGTCCGGCGCCTCGCGCGTTGGTTGGCTATGGCGGCCACCCTATTCCACTATTGGGGTCGTTTGTCGCCGAAGCTACATATCAGAACGTTAGCCGCGCGGTACCGTTTGTGGTAGTAAACAGTGCAACGGCTACGAACATTTTCGGCCTCGACGCTTTCCACGCTATTGGCTTTTCTATTACCGAATCTGTCTGCTTGGTTTCCGATCAAATTCCGTACGAGAGTCTCAAGCAGCTTCGCGCCGAGTTCTCGTCCCTGTTTGCGCCGGGTCTTGGGTGTGCTACGAATTTTCGGGCCACTATTACACTTAAAAATACGGCTCGCCCCGTCTTCTGTCGGGCTCGGCCTCTCCCGATCGCCCTCCGTGGCGCTGTTAAATCGGAATTGGATCGCCTGACGGCGGAAGGTATATTGCGTCCTGTCACAGCAAGCGAGTGGGCCTCCCCTCTAGTTGTCATACGCAAGCCCTCGGGGGCCCTTCGTTTATGTGGCGACTTTAAGAAAACGGTAAATTCTCAATCCGTCATTGATTCTTTTCCCATGCCTCGCCCAGCGGAATTGATAGATCGGTTGTCCGGGGGCCAGTATTTTTCGAAAATAGACCTGGCAGAGGCTTACCTCTAGTTGCCTTTAGACGATGCCTCCAAACAGGCGCTGGTGATTTCTACGCCTTTTGGCCTATATCAATATCAGAGATTGCCATTCGGGGTGGCCAGTGCCCCCGCAATCTTTCAGCATTTTTTGGAGCAGTTGCTAGCGCCGGTCCCCTGTTGCGTGAACTACATGGATGATATTGTGGTGACGGGATCCACAGCTGCTGACCATATTGCCAACATCCGTTCATTGTTTTCCGTTCTGGAGGGGGCTGGCCTCCGCTGTAATTTCCAGAAATCTTCTTTCTTCCAACCGACTATTGAGTACTTGGGCTACGAGGTATCCAGGTCGGGGGTACGTCCCGTGGCCGAGCACGTGCGGGCGGTCGCAGAGCTTCCCCGTCCTTCTTCCGTTCACGAACTCCAAGTATTCCTGGGCAAGATCGCCTATTATCATCGCTTCCTCCCGCAGGCAGCCACAGTGGCTTACCCCCTGCATCAACTGCTGCGTAAAGGCGTCCAGTTCCACTGGTCTCCTGCGTGCGAACGAGCCTTTCAGTCACTGAAAAAGGCCCTCCTGGAGGCTCCGTGTCTCACTGCATACACCCCGGGGGTCCCACTTGTGGTGGCAGCGGACGCCTCCCAGCATGGTGTGGGGGCGGTGCTGGCACATCGGTTTCCCGATGGGTCAGAGCACCCATTGGCGTTTTCATCTAAAACTCTTACGGATGCGCAGCGCCGGTATTCCCAGGTGGACAAGGAGGCCCTAGCCATCGTTTTTGCTTTAAAAAAATTTTACGTTTATCTCTATGGGTCGAAGTTCACGCTTTACACGGACCACCGCCCGTTAGTGTCGTTGTTCCACCCGTCAGCGGCTCTTCCGGACAAGGCAGCCCATCGTCTTCAACGCTGGGCCTTGTACTTCTCTCGTTTCAATTATGAGATACAGTACCGTTCGACGTCTCATCACGCCAATGCCGATGCCCTATCACGCCTCCCGGTAGGCCCTGATCCAGACTTCGATGCTGAAGAGCTTTTGTGTTTTGCAGTTGACGAGTCGGCTAAAGATGTAGTCTCCGGTTTTCCTATCAATAGCTCACGGATCGCGGAGGCTACCGCTGCTGACCCAGTCCTCCGGGTCGTCCTTAAACGGGTGAGGCAAGGTTGGTCAGAGCGTCCTCCGGGCCGGGCATCAGACCCTCTCCGCAATTATTATGCTATTCGGCACCGCCTTAGCACCTACGAGGGTGTTTTACTTCTGTCCACGGAAGACGGCTCCCATCGAGTGGTGGTTCCTGGGTCCTTGCGCCGCCAGATTCTCGGTCTTCTCCATCGGGACCACTGGGGTGTCTCTCGCACGAAGATGCTGGCTCGCCGACATGTATATTGGCCGGGTATAGATGGGGACATCACTCGCCTCATTGCGGGATGCTCTTCTTGTGCATCCCAACAAGCGGCTCCGCGCTCATCTCTCTCTCCATGGCCCACTCCGTCTGCACCTTGGGAACGACTCCATGTCGATTTTGCGGGGCCCTTCTTAGATAGCTACTGGCTTTGCGTCCTTGACGCATACTCCAACTTCCCATTTGTTGTTCGCCTGACCTCCACGTCTGCGGAAGTTACCACACGTTCCCTGTTAAAGATATTTTCTATTGAGGGTCTCCCGGCCGCACTGGTGACGGATAACGGGCCACAGTTTACTTCACAACACTTTCACGATTTTTGTTCTACCCATGGGATCCAACATGTCCTGGCCCCACCTTTCCACCCGCAGTCCAATGGGGCGGCGGGGAGGTTCGTCCGCACTTTCAAGACGCAAATGCGCAAGTATGTGGCACATCTTTCAGTGGAGGAGGCCCTCCTTCGATTCCTGACATCTTATCGGTCCACTCCGGCAGGTCAGCAGAGCCCCTCAGAGCTCCTTCACGGCCGCCCTCATAGGACACTGTTATCCCTCGTGCATCCAGGCCCTCCCGCACCTCTTCTTCGTTCTCGGTCACGTTTTCCCCCAGGCTCGGCTGTCTGGGCTCGAGGCTACGGCCGCCATCCCCGTTGGGTCCCGGCCGTGGTCGTTCGGGAACGTGGCCGACGTCTCTGTGAGGTCCGTTCTCCTACCGGGGTCCTCACCTGCCACCATGATCAGCTGCGGGTCCGCCACCCTCCTCAAGCACCTCCAGTCCCTTCCTCCTCATCGAGGTCCAGCCCCCCACTGTTGAGGGTGCCATCAGGGGACGGTTCTCTCCCGACTTCCGCTTTGCGGGCATGGGCTGGGGGGCAAGGGGATTTCCCGTCACCGTCGGGGTCCGGGGCCCGCTCCCCCGCCGCAGTCCCAGTGGCCTGCTACAAGGAGTGGACAGCTCCGGTCGCCGGCGGAGGGGGCACCTTGCAGCCTGCCGACGGAGGCCCCGAGTTTCCAATGGAGGAGCCACAGGAGGGAGGAATGGAGGACCTGCCGCCATCGCCAGTGCTGGGAGCGGCAAGACAGCGCTCGCGTGGGCGAACCCCTCGTCGCTCGAAGGGGTTCCGCCCGTATGAGGTGGTTCCGGCTAGGGAGTGGATGGAGCCGCCAGACAATCGGATGGAGGTGGAAGAGTTCCAGCAGCCAGACCTCTGCACCGCCGTTCAGGGGTCCGGCTCCTCACCCCAAGGGGGGAGGGATGTTATGGCCTAAGGGCCGTTCATATCGCGCGCGCCGTCATTGGGTTCCGTGGCAGGCGCGGGCCCGGCCGTGGTATTTCCAGGCCGTGCCACAGGAGGGCACGGTCGGCCTAACAGCTGACGCGAGCTGCGCGCCGTCTGCTGGCGGGCCCCGTCGAACGGCCGACGTGACAGCCGGGTCATTCGCCTAGTGTACGCCGAACGAGACATAGTGTACCTGGACGAAAGTGTTCACATCAAACAATGCATGTAATGGCCAAGAGCAGCAGCTTTTGCATAGAATTGTCAGTGCTAACCAGAATGACCAACATTCCTAAATGTCCTGGGTTCTACCACATTATAGTAACTTTTTTGTCCTGTTAGTTACTGCATTCCTGTTACTTGTGTAACTAAGAATTCAAATAGAAGTTAAGTTTCAAGTATGGAATAATACTGGTGATGTGGAAATATGTAGTATTTGCATTTTTCTACCCTCTAGATTGTAACACTTCAGTGGGGTTACCAGAAAGTACTTCTATTAGTTCAGGTTTGACATGATATACAGTAGTTCTAATATTACATTGCATTATACCTGTATTTCAGATGTGCACTTTCATGCTTGAAGCAACATTTTGTGAGAAAGATGAAAAACACTTGTCTAACTCTTGATCAGGATAGACAATCTTTGTAGGTTTGGGTACAAGCTTGAGAGTAAAAAAAGGCCAACTGTGATAGGCTAAAGACAAAAAGCTGTTTGAAATTCAGTGTGTGTAGGAAGGGGGGGGGGGGGGAGAGAAAGATTAAAGGAGGTTTCAAATGCAGCTAGAGATCATCCAAAAGTTGTATACAGAAACTCCAGTGATATGCTATCTTGTAGGTCATTCATGTGGCTATAATGTGAATATCAAAAATTTTCCAAAATGATTGTTATGATACTGTGGAAAAATGTAGAGAGAAGATAACTCATTGTGACAGAATAAAGTCTTAATGCAAAGTACTCCGATTCCAAAACCGGAAAAAGTGTCAATAAATCAATTAATTATATGAAGATGCTCAGGAAGCTATATATATAATATTTACTTTACTCAGGCTCTGTAGTAGACCTGAATATCTTCAGATCTACTTTTGGTGAGCCTGAGAAAAATGAAACTCAGAAACAATACAATCTTTTACTTTATCCTGAAGATGAGCCCAAGAATTTTTTGGGAGGATCTGATAACCTTGATACTGACTGACTATGAGGAGGTAACTATCCTGACAATGTGAAGGACAGATTCTTTTTCGCCAATTTTTTAAACTTTATGTGATAATTACATAGTTCATACCTCAAGAAGTTTCAAGATAAAAATCAAAGAAAAACAAACTGTTTTTTTATTATTTTTTATTTTGTGACTATAAGATAATAATTGTTCCTTGATATTTTCATTTTTGAAATTATAAAATGAAATTACAGACAATTATATAGGAAATTGACCATCATTTTGAATATTCTATTTTGAATTTTGAGATGATAATATGGAATTCATAATCAATGACCTAGAATTTGCAATTAAATTAAAAAAAGTTCCTATTTTTGGCCAACTTTTCTGATATCCAGACCACTGTGAACTACAGTGAGATCTGGATCTCCTTCCACCCCTAAAATAAGTACCAGCATGATGGCTACATTTTGTGTGCAATGACATATGACCAAAATACCAGTGAATGTGAAGTATCAAGTGGGCAAATTTTTCACTGTAAGCTCTTCAAATCAACTGTTGTATGCTTCTTGATTTCAAAACATAATAGTGATGATAACTAAAGGTAAGATATGATATGAGGTTCAAGAAAATTAAAAGTTTACTAAATACTGTACTCTATTTATGATCAACTGATAAATATTGTGAATGTGACAGTGTTCCTTTCAATATTTTTGTGCAGAAACTAAAACATTTACCTAAGCATTGGATTCAGCAGTAGATTCACTTTTACCTTATTTGCATGAACATACTTTTATAGTTGATTAACATAACATGGAAAAATCACTCCACAGTTACTGATCCTTCTCCACCTTCCTTCCCACCCTTGTAGTTTGAGAAGCCAGGCCTTCTCACATCACCTGCAGGATGTGAAAGAGCTGTGATTACCTGACATGTAGCTACTACTACTTTGTCCACTGAATCATGAATCACAAAGTAATTTTACAATATAATGAGGATAACTCACAACTCACCAAAAAAGATGATAGTAGAGCCACAGACAATCGCGCGCACACACACACACACACACACACACACACACACAACTTAGCTTTCAGCCACAGCCTTGGTCAGAAAAAGGATATACTATCTCATTCATACAATCTCACAGCCACAGCTCACTTAACACACAAATGTCATCTCTGGCTGCTGCATTCTAAGTAGGGAGAAAGTTAGTGAGGTTTATGGAGAAGAAGGTACTGGGTTTAGAGTCTGAAGAACATTGGAAGAGGCGGTGTTGAAAAGTGGCAGCTACAAAAGATTACTTCCCTCATAACCCAATACCATCGGTTTTTTTTTTTTTTTTTTTATACTGTCATGAAATGACAGACATCCTATCCAAAATCCTTCCCCAATATTTCAAAGTGGTGTTGTGTCACCCACCCAAATTCCACATCACCGTCCATCCCTGTGCCTCCCCGAACCATATCCTCCCTACTACATATCCCCCCTCTTGGAGAATTTGTCTGATCCAACAAAAGATAATCTGAAATTAGATGTTTATTTCACCTAAATCAGTATGCTGCTTCTAGAAGACTATTTTTGAAAGCGAGTTAAATATAAAATACTGATAAAATATATGTTGTAGCATCAATGATAGCAATACCAGCAACTAGAGTAGATTTTGATAAAGATTACAATAAATGTTTCCATATGCTGTTGAATACAGACAAGCCGAACGAAATCTACAGCAATGACAAATTTATGTGCTATAACTACACAAACACTCAATGTTAACACACTATTAAGATAGGAGGGGCCATTCCACTTACAAGTGTGTATGTCTTCTTGCACTACTCCATATTAGAAGGTATTAATAAAAATAAATTTTATAAAAAATTGGCATGATAGTTTGCGTTTATTACTTTTAATGAAGAATTGCTTACAATAGCAGAATGGTTTAGTGTTTTCTGAATTTGGATCTAACGTTAACACACTGAACTCTGACCTACTATAAACTTCGATATGTTTGAAAATTAAGCCACAAACTGTACATTTTTACCCACACCCACTTCAGAGGTACAGTATATGTGATTAAAGTTGTAGAGATCATTTTGGAACCCCCATTAGTCTCTAAAACTCTCTATTGAAACAATGAGAAGCCGCCAACAAACAGTGATTGCACAAACTGAAACAGCACCCCACCTGCAAGACACTCTGGTGTGTAATTTGAATGATAAGAATTGTGCATCCACTGATCTGTTAGCAATGAAAATGCAAACGAGCTGCAGTACATCATGATTGTTAGCCTACTTATCTTATTTTTGAAATCTGGTCGGCAATTTAAATAAACATAGGTTTATCCCAGCTATATGTTAGCATAATACTTGCACTTAGATGACACCTGGAACAATTTAATCTACAACAAAATATGAATCAGACTTCACTGTTTATTACGAAAAGAAAAGTTACTTCACTCAGTACATAATTAAATGAACAAAAATATAATAAGGACAGTTTACAACTCACCAACAAGAGATAAAAACAAGCTGTGCAAGGCCAACACCATCTAGAATACAAGGCCCCACAACTGGCTGTACCTACGTCACACCTAAAGGCTGCAGCCGCCAGCTGACTGGTTGGCCACTGGAGCATACCCACCACCGCGTAGTGGCCGGCCAGTCAGATAGCGTTTGTGGGCTTTAGGTGTGACATAGGCACGGCCAGTTGTGAGTCCTTGTCTTCTAGGTTTTGTTGGCTAGGGACATAAAAAAAGACACACACACGTACAACACTTAAGCTATCATCCATGGCTTTCTTCAGAATAAAGAACATTCACACAGTCACACAACCGTCATCTCCAGCTGTTGCACTGTGAGCCACATTTGGAGTATGGCAGCCAGAGATGACAGTTGTGTGACTGTGAAGTGTGCCTGTGTGATTGTTAAATTAAATAGAAATACTTTAGTATAGTTTGCAACTTAAAAAGTTAAAATTAATATTTTGATAATCTTATAAACTGCTAAGAGTTGAAAGAAAACTAGAATGAGAACACCCACGTTCAAAATGCGATTGTGCTATCTAAAATCCATCAATTTTAAAACTCTCATTAAAATGTACCATAGAAGAAACATAAGATATTGGCCAATGAAGAAAAGCTGATAGGAAAGAGTTACAAATAACACACATATAAGACAAAATAAGATGCCAGAAAGTCAGCTGCTGTATTAAATGAAAATTCAGTTGATAAAACTAATAAATTAGGCACAATTGTTGAGGAGGAGGTAAAATGTGTACTACTATAGAGTGTCCCATGATTATTCTCATTATAGGTGAGTCCTTCAAATCCTGGACACTGATAGAGCTGTCAAACTACCCCTCTCCTCCCTAAGGATAAAAAGTTAGTTCCAAAAGCTATGACATGGGTAATTTTTTACATGTGCCTTTTGGCAATGCTGCACATCACCTCCTGAAGAAAAACAGAGCTCATCAATTTTGTCTTAAAGCATATTGACATCAATACAGATGAATAGGCTATGATAAATTTCTGTCTTTGCTGTTTAATGTTCTTATGTCCACAAGAAGTCTACTGATATTTCTTCCAGCCTTCTGTTTTCACTTTGTTAATAAGGATATTTAACAAAAGAAAATATGATTTTTGCAAAGACACAATGATGAGCTGTGACAGGAATATTAAAATGCACACACATACAACACTTAAAAAGCTATTGGCCATGTATATATTACATGGCTGGAATGAGATGCAGCTTAGGAATGCAGTGGAGAGAATGAAAGCAAAGCATAGCATAACAAAACAAAACAAAATAAACATGCACATGCATGCATACACATATGCTTGCAAACATGTGTGCATGCGTACACACACACACACACACACACACACACACACACACAGCACAGCACAGCACAGCACATGGAGTGGAAAAGGTGTAGGTTGAGGCCTCAATAATTTTGGGGTCGGAAACCATATTGTAAAGATAGCGTTGTAAGGCCAGAACTCTACCAACTGTTCTACACCAACAGATGCTGCAATTCATTTAATGTTTGGTTCTTTCTTGAGAATTTTTTAGAGTTGCATTGAATGGCTTGGCTTATTGTTGTTTGAATACTGAACTTCACATACCATAAATACAAAAAAATTCCAAAATCCGATATCCATGTGGTCTCCTTGTGAGTAGCAAATGGATACTTCTGGCAATTATTCATGCAACTAGTCTATTCTCAGAAGTATTCAAACTCAATATATGTCTGATGTGACTGGGCAATGATCAATACATTGATCATAATTATGTGTGAACATCCTTCTCCTGTCAGAGATTAAACACATTTGATGAAAGCTACATCTTGCCTCACTCAAAGAATCACATGATTCAGAGCATAATTTCTCACCGAATCTTCTGTTCAGAAATATGTTTTTCTTTTGTGAATTTACACAAACAGTACTGATTTCATAATAATTTCATGAAGAGTGTAAAGCACACATGAAAAATAGTATTGAGTCAGGTAGTGAGCTCAATGTTATTATAAAGCTAGGAGTGGCACTGTATCATATTTTACCTTAGCAACAACAGCTGTAGCAGTAACAATTATTGGGGCACAGCTGAAAACCACAAGAGTCAACTTCCAGCCATATAAGAATGACATCACAATTGAGGCAACAAAGGACATCAGTAAGTAAGTGAAAATGCCAAGTTTCTCACCAATCCCATCCTGAAGATTATCCAAGTCTCTGTAATAAGTTATTATTTGTCACTTTTAATAAATAATACTAGAGCTGTATATTTATGTTAATGCTAAAACAATGACAGTAAGGTATTTGTATAAGTTTATATGTTTGTTCTTCAATTCTCTACCTTCTTACTCACCCTGTTATTCGACTGGCAAAAGATGTTGCATTTGTAGTGTCAAACCATGCCATATCTTGTCGCATAATTGATCGCATAAACAGAATTCTGATTCTTTGAATCTGTCAAAAGGTAAACAATTATTTAGGATAAAGTAAAAGAAATGGCACACATACACACAAAAACCAAATAAGCTCAAGCCACCATCTCACATATTTTTATATGCATAACAACTGCAGCCTACATCTCAGCCTGCTTACAATATTCCACTGCAATTTTTACTTCCTTATCAAAATGAGAACGTCTTTGAGCCTCAGTATGTGTCCCACCAACTACTCCCTTCTTTTAACTAAATTGTATCATAAATTTATTTTCTCCACAGTTTGATTTAGTGTCTCATTATTAATTACCTGGCCTAACCCTCTAATCTTTGTTGTGCCATAAAGTTGTTTTCTGGACAGGTTGATTTAGTAGCTCCTTATTAGTTACTGGCCTAACCTTCTAACTTTGGCATTCTTCTCTAGTCCCACAGTTCAGCCTTGAAAGTTGCCTATACTGCATAATCTGTCAATAACATCTTCCCATCACAACCTTCTCCAGCCCTGTCATAGGCTAGGCTCCTTTGAAAGTAGCTGCAGCGACTATGTCACATTCTATATGGGTATGATCGTTAACATGCTGTCTGTGTGTGTGAATGATTATTGCCAAATTGTGGCTAATAGGCAGCTGGACCACTCACTTGCAGAGAATGCTGCACAGAATGATGTGCTTGATTCCAACTATTGCTTCACAGCTTGTGCCATTTGAGTTATTTTTAACAACACCAGTTTTTCTGAACTGTGAAGGTGTAAACTCTAGTTCACACCTGCATAGTTGTTCTTGTTATTTACTTCTCTCCTCTTCTCCTGCCATTCAGGTCCCTCCTTTATGCCCATTATATCCACTCAGTGCTATAACTAGCAGCTAGTAGCCCATTATTCTGACCTCACCTATTAGTTGCATCCTTCAAAATCACCATCTTCGTTCACCACTTAGCTCCTGTTTCTCTTCCTCCCCACACTAGAACTCTTCTGTATTGCCAGAATTGACCATGACATATTTTGCTATTCATCTCAGACACAGTTGTAGTTGGGCCTCCATGTCCAGAGTCAACAGTGGGTATGAATATGTATTATAATTGTTGTGTTGTACTGCATGTACCCAATGAAGAACTTCACGCAAAAGCTAATATTATCTAGCATCTTTTATTCAATGTGCCTATCTACTTCACCATGCCTCCTCTATATGGAGAGAAGCAGTATATTCTTGTCATATTGTTGTTATAGTTAATTAGGGAATATTTTTCTTATTTAACTGATTATCAGCAAATATGTTTAATTTAATCCTCCTCCTCATAATAAATAACTTCTGGCAGTGTTGAATCATCATAAATGTTCAGGTTACAGTTAAGCAAGACTAAACATTGTTCAATAACTGAAATGTATAGCTCATATGTCAATCATTCCTGTCAAAAAAAATTATCAAATTCAACAACTTGGATTTATTAAAAATATTGTGACACACAATTATAAAAATCACCAAATATGCACAGACTTTTTGTTATATAAATAATTGTCCAATAACTTACTTACTTGTTTCTGTGCAGAATTGTTGAGACATATAACACAGAGTACACACATTATGAACTGAACTGCTGATGTTGTAGTTAGTCCAATGCCAAAAGCTCTTGCATCTTCTAGAATTGCAAATTTTGTGTCTTCCTCACTACCATTAATGCTGAAACATACACAGTTTTTTTTGTCAACATTCAACAGAGACACCTGAGAAAAATACGTAAATTACAAGGAGGCAGAACAGCTTGTTGGTAGTTACCTACAGGAGACAACATTACAATTTAATTATGGAAACTCCAGGTTGGAATTAAACTATATAATAAAGACAGGTCGTTGTTACATCTTTACAGTGAGAAAAAAATGGCAATTTATTCTGATATAATCATTTACAAGAAGCTAAAATAATAAGGATCTTTTGGAATTCATGTCTTTCCTCAGGGGAGGATAGGTTGTTGTAGGTTGGTGATGATGTACGAGTCAGTTAGACCTGAGGATGAGAGAATCTCACATGTAGTGAGAACACAGGAAACAAAATTTTAAGATCTTTAATATATCCCATACAAATATTGAACTATTCATTCTGCTAATTGTTTCACTACTCCATGAACTGAAATTAATTGTTTTTAAGACATTATATACAATTTTTATTGTATAGTTGTTGTACCTAACCATATGTTGTCGTATATTGTTGCAGATTAAATGAATAGAGAGAGCATAAGTGTGTAATATGTGTAATTTCTAAATGCAGAATGAATGGGAATTGGATATAATCCTATCATCTCTGCTTCCCTTATCTCTGTCCCTCTCTATATGCCCATCTTGACCTTCCCTTCTGTTTGCTCCTCTTTATGCTGAATTTTGTGAATATTTACTGTTCCTAATGTGTAAAAAACCAAAATTTTATTGCAAGTGTTTATGTAAAAATTTGAGTTTATGCTACAGTGACAAATAAGAAGATGACTCTAAAAATGAAATATTTGTGAAAGAAACTAACAGATGTAGATTCCGTCAATTGACATTTTTGTTACACTGCACTCCAGCACAGAATGTATGACCACCTGAAGATAAGCCCAAGCCCTAACCGATTTTCTGACAAAATAAAACTTTTCAGTAATGTCTGCTGGGAAAATTATTCTGATTGCTATAACCTCTATATAAAATTCTGAAATGTGAATTATTAAGAGACTGGATTAATATTAATAATAAAAACCTGTACTATTTTCCAGGTAATTTTTAACATTAAGCAGAGCTTCCTTTCAAAAGTTACTTAAATCAGATTTGGCAAACTGATTGTCATCATTCCCTGAATTCAAAGAAATCCTATCCATTTTTCATCTGCACTCAAAGCTCACGCTCATACAAATGGCGGCAGCTTAAAAAAAAAAAAAAAAAAAAAAAAAAAAAAAAAAAAAAAAAAAAAAAAAAAAAAGGTCACCAAGTTCATGTACTTGGTCACTGCCTTGGTGCCCTCACTCATGGCATACTTGGCCAGCTCGCTGGGCAGCAAAAGCCATACAGCAGTCTGGATCTTGTGGGACTGCTTGCTGTAGTATGCCTGGTATGACACCTAAGCAGCAATGCACTCAAAAATATCATTCAGAAAGCTGTTCATGATGCTCATCGCCTTAGACGAAATTGTTCTGACCCCTCCTAAAGTGACATTCTGTCGCCCACCCAACTTACACAATATCTACTTCTACATCTACACTGTACCACTACTAGGCATTTCCTTTCCTATTCCACTCCCAAATAGAACGAGGAAAATAAGAATGCCTATATACCTCCATATGATCCCTAATTTCTCTTATCTTGTCTTTGTGATCACTACGCGAAATATAAGTAGGCGGCAGCAAGATCGCACTACACTCAGCTTCAAATTCCGGCCCTCTAAATTTCCTCAACAGAAATTCACGAAAAGAATGTCATCTTTCCTCCAGCGATCACCAATTGAGTTGCCGGAGCATTTCCGTGACACTGCGTATTGGTCGAACCTACCAGTAACAAACCTCGCTGCTCGCCTCTGAACTGCTTCTATGTCTTCCTTTAAATTGATCTGCTGAGGGTCCCAAACACTTGAACAATACTCAAGACATGGTCATACAAGCATTTTGTATGCGGTCCCTTTTAAAAATGAAGTACATCTTCCCAAAATTCTCCCAATAAACCGAAATCGGCTGTCGCCTTACTCACAACCATCCTTACATGTTCGTTCCATTTCATATCGCTCTGCAATGTTACACCTAGATATTTGAAAGCCGCGACAGCATCAAGAAGCTCACTACTAATACTGTATTTGAACATTATGAGATTGTTTTTCCTACTCATGTGCAGCACCTTACATTTTTCTACATTGAGAGCTAGCTGCCATTCTTTGCACCAACTAGAAATTTTGTCTAAGTCATCCTGCATGCTATTACAGTCAGTTAAAGAGGACACCCTCCCATACACCACAGCATCATCAGCAAACAGCCACAAATTACAACTTACTCTGTCCATCAGATTATTTATATAGATAGAAAATAATAGCGGTCCTAACACACTCCCCTGGGGCACGCCTGACGATACAGTCGTCTCTGATGAACACTCGCCGTCGAGAACAACGTACTGCATTCTATTACTTAGGAAGTCTTCCAGCCAGACACAAATCTGTGAACCTATTCCACAAGCTCGTATCTTCATTAGCAGTCTGCAGTGTGGCACCGTGTCGAACGCCTTTTTGAAGTTGAGAAAAACACAATCTGTCTGTTGCCCTTCATCCATGGCTTGCAAGATGTCATATGAGAAAAGGGCAAGCTGAGATTCACATGAACAATTTTTCCTAAACCTGTGCTGATTCATGGAAAGAAGCTTTTCTGTTTCAAGGAAATTTACTATATTCGAACTGAGAATATGCTCCAAAATTCTACATGGAACTGATGTCAATGATATTGGCCTGTAATTGTGGGGGTCAGTTCTCTTTCCTTTCTTATAAATGGGAGACACCTGTGCTTTTTTCTAATCACAAGGAACTTTGCGCTGAATTAAACATTCATGATAAATGCAAGCTAAGTAGGGGCCAATGCCGCAAAATACTCTTTGTAAAACCTAACTGGTAATCCATCCGGACCAGCAGACTTTTTCGTATTTAGCTCTCTCAGCTGCTTCTCTACACTGGAAATACCTATTACTATGTCCTCCATTTCAGAATTAGTTTCAAATGAAGGTACATTTGTGTGGTTCTCCTGCGTGAAAGATTTCTTAAAGATTAAATTTAGAACTTCAGCTTTCCATTTGATTTCTTCTATTACTGCCCCGGAATGATCAATGAGTGACTGGACAGTGGGCTTTGACCTGCTTATTGATTTTACATAGGACCAGAATTTTTTCGGGTTCTCGGAAAGATCTTTTGGAAAGGTATGGCTGTGGTAATTATTGTATGCTTCGCGCATCGATCTTTTTATAGACGTACGAATCGCTACTAACTTTTGCCTGTCATCATTTGCGTGCTCTTTTCTGAATCAAGAGTGCAATAGTCTCAGCTTTCTCAGCAGCTTTCTAACATTATTATTATATCACAGTGGATCTTTTCCATCCTTAATCATCTTTACTGGCACATATTTCTCAAACCCTTTATTTACAATGCACTTAAATTTAGTTCACAATTCCTCTATATCCATAGTCCTTTTTTAAGTGCGATCCTAACATTTGCTTATTGGCACTTCCCAACAAAAGCGTGCTCCTAGCCTTCTTGATTAGTTTATGAACTTTGGTCACCATCGATGCTATGATGATATCATGATCACTAAATCCTGTCTTTACACAGACATCGTTAATAAGGTCAGGCCTGTTCGTGGCTATAAGGTCTAAAATATACCATTGTGCGTGGGTTGCCGGTTTAACTGCTCAAGACAGTTTTCAGAGAATGTGTCCAAAAGTAGCTCACAAGACTGCTTGTTTGTACCTCCTGAAATGTAACTAGAGAGGTCCCAATCTATACTATTAAGGTTGAAGTCGCCCCCAACCAAAAATGACATGGCCCGGATACCTATGCATTACCTGATGTAGACTTTATTTGAATGACTCTAAAACTGCTGCAGCAGCACTGGGGGGCCGGTAAAAACACCCAACTATTAACTTTACTTCTTTTAGACATGTTATACATGCCCAGATAATTTCACAGTTACTTTCAACCTCAATCTCAGTAGAAACAATATCTTTGTCCACAGCGATGAACACTCCTCCTCCAGTTGTATCCGATCTATCTTTCTGATATACATTCCATGCCTCGCTAAATATTTCTGAACTTGCCACTTCATGATTTAGCCAGCTTTCGGTGCCTAAAACTATCTGAGCACAATAATTTCTATGCAGTGCGGTAAATTCAGGAACCTTGTTTCTAATACGTTGTAAGTTCACGACAAATATTTTTATATTTTTGAGCTGAACGTGGCCTGAATTCGCTGTTTGAATGTTGACAAGCGAGTGCTCATCAGAGTTAGCGCCTAGCCTAAAAAAAAAACCATGTGCGCTCCACAAGTACTCTGCTACCCAAGTAGCCACTTCCGTAGTGTAGTGCACCCCTGATCTATTCTAGGGGCACCCTACAACTCCCCACCCGATAATGCAGATCCAGAAATCTGCAGCCATGACTGTCACAGAGTCGGTTCAGAGCCTCTGGTTCAGACCCTCCACTCGCCTCCAAACCAAAGGATCCCGATCAACCCTGGGAACAATGCCTCAAATCAACAGCTCTGCTTGCACCCCGCGTGCAAGGGCAGCAGCCTCCACCAATTCTGCCAGCTGCCCGTAGGACCTGAGGATGTCCTCAGAACCCAAGTGACAAGCATCATTGGTGCCGACGTGAGCCACGACTTGCAGTTGACCGCACCCCACAGCCTCGACAGCTGCCGGCAAGGCCACCTTCACATCTCAGATGAGGCCCCCCGGCAGACACACCGAGTGCACATTGGACTTCTTTCTGGATCTCGACGCTATCTGTCTAAGCGGCTCCATCACGCACCTAGCATTGGAGCTCCCAATAACTAATAATCCCCTCCCCCTGTGCACCTGCTCGGACCCTGCTGAAGGAGTAGCCACACATCCACTCACAGGACGAACGGGCGTGGACAGACATCCAGCCTCCACATTGGCCTTCTGCGTCGAGCGACGCGAACGCCTTACGATCCACCACTCCCCTTGCGGAGAGGGTGGCTCGACCACGTCCAGTACACCTGAAGGTGCCTCGATAGCAGGGACAGAGAGTGAAGCGTGAGACACCTGAGGTGTCCCACATGATGCACCAGACTCCCCACCATCACTGCACCCCAAGACAGCAGCCTGAAGACGGCTGACCGTAGCCAACTGCACGCTCAGCTGTTTACGAACTGCGGCCAACTCCTCCTGCGTCTGCACACAGCAGGCACACATCCTATCCATCCTATAGATACAATTAACTGTAGAAAGTAGAAAACTAAATGAACTTTTAAGTAGCCTAGTACTTTAATAAAGGCTGCTGGCAGCTGACTGAACTGTGGTCAGTGGTAAGTACACTATCGAAACTACGAAACTGAGTCCGGCAGTTTTCAAAATAAACAAGAATATCTATGGAATACACCGTTATCAAACACACGGGAATATAAGCTTTCTCAAAGCAGAACGCAAAATAAGGAAGTGACAATATGACATGTAGCTTGCAACAGACGAAAACTATACACACGGTATTTATCAAAATACGTGAGAATAAACTCTTAAAGCAGTAGCACAAAAGAAATCTGTCAAGTAGGTGGGAAGAAACCTCTTAAACACAGAAACACTAATGAAAATTAAGAAATTAACTAGCAACAAAATTTCATGCAATTAAATTATGATACTTAGCACTCTGGGTGGTGAGGCGGCGGCAACAGATGGCACTGAAGTGACTGCTAACTGACTGAATGCTAATCTGCCAAGTATGCAGGAATAAACTTCTAAAACAGAAGTACGAACGAAAATGAAGAACTAGACTGGCAAATTAAATTTGATAAAAATTAAATTAAAATACTTAGCGCTGTTTACGATGTGACACTGGCAGCAGCTGGCACTGGACTGACTGATAACGAGCTATAGTAATGGTCTCTGACTTGCTTTGAAATACACCAGTCATATATGAAGACTATACACAATGGTATTTATCAAATACATAGAATAAACTATTAAAACAGTAGTACAAACGAAATCTACCGGATACCTGCGAATAAACCTCTTAAAACAGAAGTACTAACGAAAATGAAGAACTAGACTGGCAAATTAAATTTGACACAAATTAAATTAAGATACTTAGTGCTGTTTGCGATATGACACTGGCAGCAGCTGGCACTGGACTGACTGATAACGAGCTGTAGTAATCGTCTCTGACTTGTTTTGAAATACACCAGTCACAGACGAAGACTATGCACAACGGTATTTATCAGATATGATAGAATAAACTATTAAAAAAGTAGTACAAACAAAATCAGCTGAATACGTGGGAATGAACGTCTTAAAACATAAGTACTAACGAAAAAGAAGAACTAGACTGGCAAATTAAATTTGACACAAATTGAATTAAGATACTTAGCGCTGTTTACGATGTGACACTGGCAGCTTCTGGCACTGTGGAAGACTGTGATGTAAAACCTTCCAGTCCTCCCACCCAACACTTATTACAGTCCTGTCACAGGCTTCTCTACCCCATCAGAGGCCAGGCCACTTATGAAAGCAGCCATGTGATTTACCACCTCTGTTGCAATTACTGCACAGCATTTTAAATTGGCATAACAACAAACTAGCTGTCAGTATGGCTGGTGCAACAGATGAACTGGGGGTTCACTTCTTTGAGTGCTGGATGTACGATATTTCTGAACTGGGGTTCAAACTTGGTAGTGGCACATTCTCCCCCCCCCCCCCCCACTTGATGCATCAATGTTAACACCTGCTCCCCCCTCCCTTAGTTTCAACACTGACTTATTTTACTGCATTATGAAAATTACCTTTTCAAGTAATTGAATCAATGAGTTCTAAAACCAGTTATTTCAGCTTTTGTACCAAATTGGTAGTCTAGCACTTTCCAACTCCACAGATGTGGACACACTATTCAGACAGAGTCCATTAACTGGTTACAGAAAATACTGAGCACTGAAATCACTGTGTAGTTTGTAAACATCCCATGTGCTGTAATTGAATTTTGCGCCACTAAACACTAAAACACAGTAAGTAACTGATTACACTGTTAAGTAACTAACAAAATTAATCTGTTACAATGAAGAGACAAGCTATCTTCGGGTCACGTGACACCATAAACAACACCACCTCCCAATCTTATGCATGCGTGAAGGCTGCTCTATCCCACCTCTTTTCAAATGGTTAAATATTCGTTACAACGAAGAGTATAAATGTCATTCACCCTCAGAATTTCGAGACATTTTCAAAAACTTCCAAAGATATGTGGCAAGTAACAATACAAAAGTAATTGTTGTTTCCTTATCTATTAAAAAGAAGGATAGATTAAACAAAATGCTTACAGTTAGTCTTGAACACACTACTTTTGACACCCAACACAATTCCACTAACCACATGGCTATTCTTGTTAGGTGGAGAGTAGTGAGTTTATTATTATTCATAATCTGAAGGTTTTTACGGTTTATGTGTCTTTAATTCATAGTAATAGGATATTTAACTAAATATGACTTTTTTATATAAATCTTCAATGCACCAAAAACAAATATGAAGGGCAGATGTTGCCTTCATAGAGGATTTGCCCACAGGCAAGGCGAGGTGCGCAGTAGCTCCATTATCTTTGCTTTGGGACCATTCATGCATAACCGCCAGAGCTCAAGTAGCCAGGAGTTGGTGACTCTACCAGCTCCAATATCAATGTAAAAACCGGCGGTTCCCCTTGCCCCTCCCTGCCGTGGGAGCACCCATATGCTGCCTTCAGGGAATTCAGAAGAGAATTTGAACCTCAGCCAAACATGCGCTTTGCAATGCTGCTGCCACTGCTGCCTATATTAGGCGGCCACACTACGACTCGTATACACACTGTCTCCATGACGTAAAACATTTCCCATACAATAAAAATACTTTGAATGTGCTAATAAAATTATCTGATAGCAGAACAAAATGAAGAATGATAGTTTAAAAACACTTTTTTATTTTATTTATCAGTTTGCTTTTTTTCACAATGAGATTTTTTCCAGGGGTTCATTGAACCAGTGATCAGATAGGACACACCACCACTGCTAGCTGCCTATCAGGATGAATGATCACTGTCAAAATTACTGTCAAACTGTAACATAAAGGAAGCTGGACCACCCTGTGGCTCTGTTGCTGAACACAACATGCTTGATTGCAATGGCTGCTTTACTACCCAGGCCTTCTGGATCCTCCCCTCCACCACCAGCTCTTCTGAACTGTTCAAATGGGAGTTGTCCCTTCAACAGATTCTACAGTCCTGAAACCACTCTGGTCTCAACCTAAGACAACTTATCATCAATATTTTGGAAAGGATAGTTTGCTACTCACCACAGAGATGCCCGATGAGCTGCAGAAAGGCGCACATAACAGAATAAACAAAATATGAAGCTTTCGGCTGTTAGGCCTTCATCTGCCACACACACACACACACTCACTCTCTCACTCACACAAACCCAACTGCCATCTCCAGCCATTGCAGCTGGACTGTCCCAACACCCCATGCTTTATATTCCACCCCTGCCCCCTTTCACCAATCATTATCCTGTATACCTTCAATTCATGACTTCCTTCCAAGTGTGTCTCACTCCCTATTTTATTTATCTTTCTATAATATTCCAACATCCTCTTAATTAATTACTTTCTTTATTATTTTCTATTTGTTTTTATATTATATCATTTTAAATCCCCCCCCCCCCCACTCCCTTCCCACACTCCTCTACACCTCACTTTTATCTTCTCCCACCTGCTCTCTTCACTGTAATCAATGCCACATATCACATTCTCACCTATTAGAGCCTTTACAATCAATCACGCAACACAGAGCTTTCCATCCACAGCCTTGCCTTGCATCTCCCCCACCCCCGCCCCCTCTCCAATCCCATCAACTGCTCTCTTCACTCACTGTCAAGATGTTTGTTGCACTGGAGTGGCAGGAGATGGTAGTCATGTATGCAAAGTTATGTCTGTGTAATTGTGTGAATGTATATGTTTCTTTTTCTGATGAAGGCCATATCCAGTAATTTAAGTTGTGTTAAATGATTGTCTGTTATTTGCACCTTGTCAGTAGCTCAGTGATTGATTTTACAGTGAGTTGTTACTCTCCTCTATTGTCAACATTCCAAATTTGATATCACTAGTGATATAGTTATGAGATTGTTTATTTACTAAGTGAATGTAAATGTAATTGTTAAAACATACCTGGTAGTTATAATAAAACTTTCCCTATTTAACACATTACAACTCAGAAGCTAATTATCATACGAGTACCTAATGCAGTAGCATTTATGTCAAGGACAGCAGGAAGAGAAATAAAGCAGAAATAGTTGAATTGAAACATTTTTAATTTGTTGCCATGTTACATCATAACATTATATACTTGTACCATTACTGCTGTTAAATATGGTGCCCATCAATATCCATAAGAGTATAATAGCACATGATTGCATTCTGCACAGCATGACTGTAGGTATGCTGGATACCTCTCTTGATATGCTGTGCTTCTGATCAGCACATGATTGTTCATCTGGCAAACCCAATCCTTCAGGCCACAACCCTAAATCACAAGGAGTGAGATTAGGTGATCAAACATGCCTAGCATTTGGAAACGATCAGTTGATTATTCAAACTTCTTCATGATGCTCCACACATCAGGTGGAAAAAGAGGATCGTTCCGTAATCCTTTCAACTGGTGATATTAATGAAATGCAGCTTTGCTATTTTATTTTATTTTTTATTTACTTACTCTCTCTCTCTCTCTCTCTCTCTTTTTCCCAGCAAATTCTCTGCAACTGGTCAGGTGTGTGAGACTATGAATCGTAGTGACTGATCATGGCACCTGGTGGCCATAGTTGGAATTAGACAGTGGTGCTGTGACACATGGAAATCATGCACCCCCTAGTTGGACATTAATGTTATCAAGTATGGTACTAGTATGCTAATTAATTTCTGTGTTATAATGTGTTAAAAAGGAAAGTTTAATTATAACTACCCAGTATATAAGGATCTGAACTCCAAGCATTGAAAGATAGTGTAGTCAGTGTTGTCCATGATGTCAGACAGATGAAAAGAATAAGTTATGTGAAAGTTTTATGGTGTAACAAACTGATTCGATCTAATCATTGTGCAAGGAGAATATTTAATTGAAAATCTAATACCCATTTCTCAGCTGCATTTACCACAATCTGAACTTTAGGTTCCCAGGATTACTGCAGAAAAGCACTAGCTGCTGCAAGTGGATCTCAGCACCAAAAATTAAGTATTGATATCATGTAATTAAATTCCCAGAACAACAGAGGAACTTGACAAGGTTGTACATTGGAACACGTTTCCACACTTAGAAAACACCTTATTTTTTCAGAGTAATTTTTGTAATTTCAGAAAAGGCTCCAGCTTTTAAAACATGAATGCAAGAATAAGGAAATATTTTGGACTTATATTACAGGATTGTCTAAAGGCAAAACTCTGAAAGTGTACCTAGATACGACACACTTCTAATCCTCTTTCCTCCATGAGGAAGGAATAGTTCTGACAGCGAGTAAAAATTTTTCACTTTTAAACATGTATATTGGCATTTCTGGAATTTCACAGCCTGAAAGTAAGTACCAAATAATGAGGTTTCTCTTGGATATCAAAAGCAGAGTAACTATGCATAAGAACACCAATATACTCAACTTTTATCAGTGTCACATAACTCCAGAATTTCTTTTGGTGTGTTTATAGAGTAGGAGTACGTAATGACTGGTTTAAACTTACATTAATCTACCACCACCAAACCAGACAAGCATGACTGCTTGAGTTACAGTGGTATTTGACATTGAGCGGTCCACCAGCAAAGATGTATATCCACCATAAAGTACAACAAAAGCTGGCAATCCCATAGCTGCAAAGACACCAAATATGAGACCAAGGAACACAAGGGTCTTCTCTGTACATGTTGCATATCGAAACTGAAAAAAAAGAGAAAATAAAAAAATAAATAGTTAAATTATTGAATATATCCTGTTGAGAATAGTTATCTATAATTGTTGCTAAAAGAGTATATTACAGAATGTACATAGTTCACTGCCATATTAAGAAACAGGTGGTAGGAACTTACAATGATTAGAAATGATAACACTTCAAGGAGACAGATAGATAAAATTTAATATTTCTCTTTTGTCTTATGTTCTTTTCACTATTTGGTTTTCATATGCACTTAAAGCAAGTGAATTATATGCAGTTAAGATATATGTGGGTAGTAATCAAGGCGAGTGAATAATAACCCAACTTTACTGTAATTGCTGCATTTATTTTGATTAGACCTGAAGTGAACACACAGAGTTATTACAAACAATCATACTCGTTCACATAACACAAAGCACTTTTGAATGTTTTGTATCTGTCCGCTTAGTGTGCTCGTCCAAAGAGGCTAGTCAGAAAAGGTGTCACTCCACCACAGATATATAGTGGGTACTTGTATTTTCTCTGAATATGAGACCTTTTTACAATACATTACTATTTTTCATACAGCTTTACAATGAACATTACTACCTGGCTTGTATGACACAAGAACTTTCAGGCCTTCAGTCTAGAGAACCAGATAATTTGCTAAATTATTTAATTTTATTTTGGATCTCTATAAAGATTTCAATCTTCTTTCTTTTCTGTTAGATAAGAGTAGCCCACACAAGATCCAGTTTAAATTATAGAGCAGGAGGCAATACATGAAAATTATTGTATTTTTGATGTGCAAACCTCAGCATAGCTGAACTGATTTGTGTTAACTGTTAAAAAACATAAATAGGCCTATAGTCTATGGGAAGTTGTGTAATAATTCCAAATCCTTTAAATAGGTATCCTTCTATGGCATGTCACTGTCTGATTTACATAAAATTATAACTGATCATTTAATTTACTGACTGGTTTAGAAGATATGTCTAAGACCAAGAGCAATATGTTCAAATAAATGAAACCAAGCCACCAGAAACTGCTAATACTGTACAGTAATTTATCCAAACCATAAAACATGGGGTTTCCCAAAGCTCAGTGTTAGGCCCCTTTCTGGTGTCACATAAATGAACTTGCCTAAAGTTTACCTATTGACTGAACTTCCTCTTTGCTGATAGCTCCACAATTATGATATCTGACTCCATCATATTAATAATACAGTGTCTTGCTTTTCACATCATTTAAAGATACTCTTGTTAATGTTGTCAAGTAAGTCAAATTCTGATGGGTCTCCATCACAGACATGCTTACATGGAAAAGCCACATTGAACTTGAAAATGAGTAAAGTATGTTTTATGATTATATAGAAAAAAATGAAGTAAATGCCAGCACACGCACATCAATGTACTATGTTTTTTTCCATTTGATACTCAGTTATGAAATATCTTCTGGGGCCATAGTACAGAGTTAGTGATTGGTTTTTTTTTTAACTACACAAAAAGAATCCGATCAATAAATACTGTTCAAACAGCAGAGACGAACACTCTTTCAACGAACTTTTTACCCCTCCCATAACAATACATACCAGAATTATTATGTTTCATGAAGAAAAACATCAGTAACCTAGACAGGAGCTCAAACTGACAAAGGTTCTATAAATTATCTATGGTTAGTTCTGCATTCACAAAAGATGTACAGTAAAGATGTTAAATGCTCGGGAATAAAATTGTGCTTCCATTGTCAAACACCAATAAAGAACATTGCACAACTGAAGGATTTTGGAATAAAACTGTGGTTACTCCCAAGGGCAGATTTAGGGGGGGGGGGGGAAGCGAAGGGGCGTCATGCCCCCCCCCCCTCCCCCAGACGGCCTGACAAAAAATTATTAACTTTTACTTACAGACAGCATGTAACTGTGAGTTTAAATAGGCAAAATCTCTATAATTAACCTTTTGTGTTATGCTCCCTTTTAATTGTTTCTTGCTCCTTTTTGGTCAGTAATTTATAATAAAACTAAATAAAAGTTGTTGGATCATTGAATAACAAGAAACAGTTAATTTGGTAATTGAGAGAAATGTAGGGTGGAGAAGGGGGAGGGCAATACTATAAGAAGGCCAAGATTTGATGTTTGAAGAGACCTGAACAACATAAACTAGTACAGTATTGAGAGATTGATCAAACCAGTCCGCAGAGCACAAGAAAAATAAAAATGAAAGAAAATTATACATTGGGGATTACTTGATAAAAACATAAAATGGAAAAAAATCAATCACATTAACATATAATTCAAAAATTCTGTTGATATACTGAATTGATATCTGCTTTCCTTCTTGCAGTGCACATAATAAGTACAGGGGTAACATATATTGAGGTGGCATGAACCACAGAACAGTGACACTGACTTTTTTCAATATACTACAGTTTAGGAAATACAAAATATCATGAAAAGTACTACATCCCAGATGAAGCATATTTCAAACAGTAATTCTATGTTTAATATACTACATTGAAATACAGCCATTCTGAATGTTAAGTTACCAGTGAAAATTGATTAAAAAAAGGTCTGGATGAATACTTCAAAAAAATTAAATAAAAATCTCAGGTATGAAATGCAAATTAATAATGCCGACTATTGCAGCCCCACAAGTTGCTCTAAAATAATTACAAAAATTTATCTAGATTTCGACAACACTATAGAAGTCATTATCAGAATGTAAAATTACCACACGAGACTTTTACAGAAGTAAAGGAATGCTCATGTTGTATAAAAGATTAAAAACAATATGCTAGTTACTGGCTAGCAGTCTGAACAAATAAAACATTTGAAGTAGTGGCAAGACGCTAAGGGGCTGCCAATATGCCAGCAGATCAAGGCGGCATCAGAACAGAAATGTAAAATAATAATAATGATAAAGATATCCATGGGTGTACTGACATTCTATAGTGTCCAACAAGCATTTTTTTCTATTTTTTTAATATTTTGGTGATCATAGATGTCGCCATCATTAGGTGAACTGACGAACTGAGCTCCTGGAAACGCGCTGGCACGGAGATCCGCATGCTACAGCAGCTCGAAGAGAACTGGGTTCTAGCCCGGTGACAGGTGATTTAAATACCCTCCACCTGTGGAGCGCCCCTTCCATGGTCCGCACACCGTGCCGCGGTCGCACAGTAGAACCGATTGCGATGGCATCTGAGATAATGTCGATGTGAGGGCTCTGTTTGTCATGGTCATCACTACATTACATTTGCTTGATTTACTCATAATTACCCCATTGGTGGTTCCCAAGCTTTGCTAAGATTATAGCCAAAGTCACAGTTTATGAGGTCATCACTAGTGAAAATTTCAATGGCCTCTCTAACGATGCACTCCTAGTATCTCGACATCTGTACTAGATTCCTAGTGCATTCATACTCCATCGCATGATTCTCCAACAAACAATGTTCAGTGACCACCAACTTGCTCGGATACATTATGTGCCTCTGGTGTTCAAGGCATCAATCCTCGACGATACGCATTGTCTGTCCAATATATGACCTGCCACACTGACACGGAAAGTGGTACACGTCGGCCTTCCTCAAACTGAGATCATCTTTGGCTCTCCCCACCAGTGCACGAATTTTATTCGGCAGACAAAAGACTGTTCCAACCTGGTGTTTCTTCGAAATGTGGGTGACCTTCTCCAAGAGTGGCGGGTATATGGAATAAACGCAGTGCCTACCTCCTCCCTCGTGTTTTCATCTGTTTCCACAGGTTGTGCTGCAGTGGTTGGGTGGGGAGCCCACTGAATGTGCCCAATGGACATTATAGACCGGCAGTACACCCGTGGATATTTTGTTTATCAAATACGCCAGGAGAAACTCAAGAATCACACAATAATAATAATGTTTGCAAAATTCAAATTAATTATTTTTCTAACTGTTGTAAAATATCTGATGCATATCACAATTGTTAGCTAAAGTCATGATAAAAAATGCTGCGCACTGGCAATATATTTTGTTTTCAAGATTTAGTTTCTCATACTTTAGTATCTTTTTAATGTTATGGGAATTTGGAGGGGTTGTAGCCACAGCGAAACACTAGAGAGATGTACTTTATTCAGACTCCATTTATGAACACACACAGAGTGAATATAAAAATACTATGGCGGCCGAGAAGTCGCTCGCCCAAAGAACATAGGTCAAAGATGTAACACTTCGAACAGAGGTGATCAATAGTTTTTGATGGTTCCCTGCTTTATGAAGTACTCCTCCTGAGATGGGGAGGAAAGTGAGCCGACAGCAGGAGTTGGCATTGCAGGTCTCAGTGTTCTGATGATGACTAGCTTCAGTATGTCAATGGGGATGGGCAACAAAGCGTGTAGGCAGGAGGGGCCAGAGACTGAGAAGTCTGCCAAGTGTCAATGATCTAGACAGCATGTGGGATGTGGTGCAGAAGACCGGAGCGGGATGAAGACATTCACTGCACATGAAGGGAGGAGGAAAGTGCGTGAGGGGTCCACATCCGCTGAAGAGGGAGGGGTCAAAGCACTTGAGTGGTTCACAATTTGTTTGGTGAGAAGGTGGGAGGGGGGACGAAATGTGCGGTTGTGACCATGCAAACTACATAGAGTGAACCTTCCAGCAGGAAGATTGATAAATGAGTGGCAAGTGAGTGGGGGTGGGGGGGGGGGGCAAAAGGGGAAGTCAATCTCCACTACCAGGATGGAGGGGAGATGATGCTGGAAGTCATTACAGGGGAAGGACGGGGATGGAGGAAAAGAGAGGGAGGGTGAATTGTTTGAGCAGGGAAAGTGGCAGGAGCAGGGGGAGAGGGGGTGGCCTCGTGCAAGGTGAGCAAAGGAGGTGAGGGTGTGACCTCATCCTGAGGAGGTGAGGCAGGCTCGACATGAGCCAGTGTGATGTGACTGATCAAAACTGTGGAAGATTTACCATTGATTAGGATGATGAAGATATTAGGTGATTTTTCGAGGATGCGGTGGGGACCAAAATATGAAGGGCTGAGAGGAGGGTGCACTGTGTCATCACCTAGCATGACAAATTCACATTCGCCCAGCTCCTGCGGAATGCAGATGACTGGGGGCAGGGGGGGGGGGGATTTATGTTTGCATAATGAAGTCAGACCCTGTCGACGAGAGTGGGCAGTTCACTTGGATCTGACTGGAGGAGGGGGAGGGGGCGGGGAGAGAGTTAATGGGCTTCCCCAGCAGGACAAGAGATTGTTCATAGACAAACTTGGTGACCGAGCCATGTAGGTCCTCCTTGTATGAGGCTCGAAGACCGAGTCGGATTAGGGGAACAGCCTCCATCCAGAGAGAGTCATGGCATCGGAGAGCGGTTTTTAGTGTCCTGTGTACCGCTCTACAAATCCGTTGCTTTGGGGATGGTAGGCAGTGGTATGGATACGTTTGATGCCATAGAGCTGGCCGATGTTGGAAAACAGGGACGATTCGAACAGCCTGCCTTAGTCTGTGGTTAAGACCAAGGGGCAGCCAAATCGAGCAATCCAAGATTGTAAGAAAGCCCTCACGACTGTTTCCACTGTGATGTTGGCAAGGAGGGTGGCCTCCACCCAACAAATAGTGTGGTCAATGGCAGAGAGAACATAGTAGAAGGTGTTGGCAGGAGGCAGTGGGTGGACTAGGACGATGTGGATGTGTTGAAATCTACCTGTAGAAATGGGAAAAGGACCCAAGGGAGGGTAAGTGTGTATGGAGATTTTATTGTGTTAACAGGGTAGGCATGTGCCTGCCCAACCTTGGCAGTCAGATTTCATATCCCACCAGACAAAGCATTGAGACACTAGTTTGGTGGAGGCACCAATGCCGGGATGAGCCAGGTCATGAAGTTTCTGCAAGATCTTGCACTGCAGAGGCCGAGGTATTAGGGGACGAAGTTTGTTTGTCGAGTCATCACACCAGATATCACTTGTGATACCCAGAAAAGAGGTGTAGATGGGGTGGAGAGAGGAAGCAGGATCGGATCAAGTTGCATTAGGTCATCATCAGCGGCTTACAAGATGGCGAGTCTGGAGAGGTTGATTAGTGAGGATACGCATCAACCTGAGACAGAAAGTCAGCCACAATGTTGCCCACATCCTTGATGTACCTGACATCAGTTGTGAATTGTGAGATGCAGTTAATGTAGCAAAAGGAGCAAGGATGGGGATTGGATGGGGGTTCTGAATTTCTGCTGTGAGAGGTTTGTGGTCAGTGAGTACATAAAAAGGAAGCCCTCAACTTCAGAATGAAAGAGTTTGATTGCTTCGTAAATGGCCAAAAGTTCATGATCTAAGGCCAAATACCTTTTCTGAGCATTGTTAAGTTTTTTGGGGAAAAAAATGTAGTGGTGAAGTAACGCTAGTGAGGAATTGGCTGAGAACAGTGATGATCACAGTGTCAATGGCGTCAGTAATGATAAAAATACCTGTGTCCAGGTAGGGGTGTGCAATGGTGAGAGCAAGGGCCAAAAGTTCTTTGAGTGCTGAGAACGCATCAGTCATTTCTGGTGTCCAGGGCACAGGGAAGTGCCAGAGGTGTGTTTGCTAGCTAATGCATTCGTAAGTGGATGATGTCCACAGCACCTGGCAAATGATGTCAGTAATAGTTCACTGTGTGCAGGAAACGTCTAAGTTCCTTGAACTTTGAAGGGTGAGGTAGGTTCTTAACAGAGTTCACTTTCTCAACAGGAGGGGAAATGCCATCTGCAGAGACAGTGTAGCCTAGAAAGCGGACAGAGGTTTGGTGGAGTTGATTCTTGTTGTGGTTTAACTCAATGCCTACCTCAACTAGGTTGTTACATAGGACCTGCAGCTGCTGTTTGGTTTCTTCAACATAAGCATTAAAAATCAGTATGTCAACCAGGTAAACAAAACAAAAATTTGAGCAGAAAGAGAACCTCAATTATAAAGCATTGCCAAGTCAGTGTGGCATTCTTAAGTCCAAAGGGCATGAAGCAGTAATGATATAAACCTATCGGAGTTGTGATGGTAGTTTTTTCAATGTCCTCCAGAGCCATCGGGATCTGATGTTCGCTTGTTTACAGTCCACAACAGAAAACTCCTTTGCACCCACAAGTGAATGTGTGAAATCTGCGACATTTGGAATTGGAGTCTCTGTCCATGATGATCTTGGCTTTGAACTTCTGATAGTCCCCACACATATGCCAAGAACTATCATCTTTTTTAGCTAAGTGGATGGGAGAAGACCAATTGCTCAATGAAGGTTCGATAATGCAGGAATCAAGCAGCTTGGAAATCTGTGCCTGTACTGCCACAAACTTCTCAGCACACAGATGGTTTGCTAATGATGGGAATATCATCTGTTAGTCGTAGTTTGTGTACAGTGCCATTGGTAACAACTGAAACACACTACCGTGAAACTGTATCAGCGGACAGAGCGACAGAGTCCAAAGCGACTTCATGCGAATCTACAGGGGGCATGACGGAAAGAATATTTGCACATACTGTTGTCACATGAGATGCCACATGCTGTAGTGACAGTTGAGCCACTGCGCAGTTGGTGCCCCTGTCTGTTGTTGTAGCTGCCAGCAGGAGGCAATGTAGTGACAAGGTTGTGTGGGCTGCTGCAGGAGCTGTTGGAGGTGCCACTAGTTTGAGTTAGCAAGATGGCTGCTCAGCCATGCCAGCCAACAGGTCAGCTGGCTGGGTAGTAGCAAGTGTGGCCACCAGTGCAGTTGGCGGCACCACCAGTGCATGGCAGTAACATGGTGACTGGGCAGCAGCAGGCAGAACAGCAGAGGACATAGTTTTTCAAGTGGCCGCTGACAAGAGTTGGGAGCCACCATTGTGCAAGAAGAAGATGGTGGTCTTGCGGCAGGTGTAACAGCTGGGGTTTGCACACTCGAAACACTATGAGAGTCAGCCAAAACACTGCAGGAAGTTTCAAAAGCTCAAGCAGGAGCACGTTTACCAAGAGATGCAGTAATTTTCTTAGCATAGTTCACCATGGTGACTGACGGGAAGGCTGGTTTGAGGCTGGGGAAGTTGAAGTTCTAGTTCTCAAGTTGGTTGCGGGGTGGGAGGTGTGCGGAGCAGGTGTGAGAGGGCAGGAGGAAGCATGCATTGACAGCACATGAGGTAGTCATGTCAACCAAGTTTCATTTACATACTGTGGTGAAGGAGTGGAACGGGAGTACTGAACTATCAGACTCACTGTTAACTTTGTGCAGGGGCGTGATATCACTGTTTGCACTGAGAGAAGTACTAACCTTGAAATTAGTGTCCTTTGAGGCCACTCGGAGAGACACAAGGTGCTGCTTGGTAGATGACAGTTGAGATTCAGCATCAGTGAAGCGACAAGTAATGTCTTCTCTCTCATGCTGAATGCACAACACTTTTTCATGTTTAGTAACCCACAAAAGAAAACTGACTGTTTAATAGTGTCAAGAGCATTCACGGATGATATTTTCTATTTTACAGCACAGTTTAAAGACTTCCTCAAGTTCACTAGGTCACTTTGATGAAAGTTTGTCAAACTCGTTAATGTTTGTTAAACACTCACGAACTGTTTTGTCACATGTGACTTTGGGGAGGGGAGGGGGAGGTCAAGAAATCACATGGAAAGTTATTGTTTGAGGTATGGTGAAAAACAGCTCAACAAAGGAAAAAGTTTATGGTGAGCTAGGAAATCCATACCTAGAATAGGTTCCAGAATGTAAGCCATGAAAAAGTTCCATTTAACACACACTCGAGAGACAGGTGAACAGAGTATGATGTAGAGCCAGCACACGGAAGTTGAGAGGCTCTAAGAACTGCTCAGTGAGGTTGTAGTGTGCCGGTCACCATGCATGAAGGAAGCAATGAGATGTCGGCACCGATGTTGATCAGTAAGCAAGTGCTGGACACACAGTCGTGAAGGTAGAGGCAACCACCTGAAGGCAAAGACCCTTGTGTAGAATGCAGCATGTGTAGGCACCTGTTGGCGGCAGAGCAGGATGTGGTGTGTAAGTCACCCTGCGCACTGTGTTTGGATGAAGGCACAGTAGGCAGCACTTCCATGCAGCATCTCCAAAACAGCTATGACAGAAGCAGTGCAGTAACCTTTCCTGCAGAGAGCGGATGAAAAGAGGTGGACCATCATCGAAGTCCATGGAGGAGGTTGAAATGATGCCAACACTAGGTGGACAATGTTGAGGTGTTGATTGTTCAGCCTGTGATTGCAGCTTGTGGCATGCCTCCCAAAGGTACGCCTCAAGCACTCGGTCCACAATGCGAAAGCCTTCACTAGGGGACTTGAGTAGGTCCTGTGTTGTAGGTGAGTGCTGTCTGGACAGACAGTGGCAGCCTGCTGGTCCAGACCACAATGAGTGTCGAGTCAGGCATAGCTTGTTTGCTGACCAGTAGGCAGAGGGACCACCACACTTGCAAGGGTTTCTTGTTGCTGAGGTGTTCCTCGTGCAGGATTGTGGCATATGTTTTTGTCAGGTGTGGGGGTTACCCACTCAAGAACTGCCTGCTTGGCCGAGTGGTAGAAATGAGAAGTGAGCAGTGAACAAGATCATCGGAGCATTGAAGAAGAAGAGAGGCAGCTTCGGTAGATGACTAGGCAGTGAATAAGGAGGTGAACAAAGCACCTGAGTGTCCCTGTAGCGACTGCATCTGACTGCTGTTGTTGTAGTGGCAATGCCACAGCGTCACATGGCACAGCAGAGAACCCCGGAGGGACTGGGAAAGTGGACGGATACGTGGTGGTATGGTGTTGCAGGATGAGACAGTAGGCCGACGCGGCGGCGACACCGAAATGTGCCAGACAAACGGGCAGTTGGTTGCAAGTGAATACAAACGTTTTGAGAAGGGACAGTCATATGAACAGAAGAGGGCGACACTTATATTCACAGTGCAGCAGGAGCATCCCGGGATACAGAGTACGGCTGCACATTCTAAAAATTGTCATTGTTCATAGAGTTAATGCACAGAAAAGCACAAGCAAAATTTTGAGTGTTCATAGTATGGTCATGAGCGAGATACTGCACTGGCAATTGCACAAAGATAAATGGTACAGACACTGCATGCAAAAAAAAAAAAAAAAAAAAAGGTGCAGCTGAAGCTTGTGAGCACGAGCTTGATGTATAAACTGAACTCGACGAAGAGTCTAATAAATGTTCACTAGCACTTGCACAAGGTGCGGCAGATTGGACAAGACCTTGGCGGAACAAAGTGTTGTGCAACCATTGGCCAGGCACGTGGGCCACGGAGTGATATACTGAAGCACACAGCGGAGCAGTGGCAGGCTGAGAATTCAAATTTGTAGCACTGAAATTTGCACTGTTAGCATTTAACATATGCAGATGTTGAGCACATGTGAAGTAGTTCTCTTGAGCATGGAAATAGTTCAAATCCTGGGCACAGTGTGCAATGTTCAGAGTAACAAAGCCCAAGTCCATTGTGATGTGATGCTCACTGTTGCACAGATCCAAAGCAGAAAAGTCCTGAGTAAAATGCCAATTGAAGAGGTGTTGAAGAGTAGGTATTTGATGTGTTCTGTGGTTGAGGCAAGGCTGTGAACGTTTGCGGAGCCAGAATGTAGCTCGGTGAGGGTCTTACTGGTGAGGTCATTGTGGTGGGAAACCATTTGTTCACAACTCATTGAAAAACCAGCACAGGCGGCACGAAACACGCTGAAACATAAGTTCGGGAACAGAATAAAGCAGTCGGGGTCACCACTATGGGAATTTGGAGGAGTTGTAGGCCCAGAGGAACCACCAAATACTATTGAGACACACTTTATTCTGACTCCATTCAAGTACACACACAGACTGAATACAAAAATGCTATGGCAGCCGAGAAGTGACTTGCCCAAAGAACATAGGTCCAACATGTAACAGAGGTGCTCGATAGCTTTTTATGGCTATCACTGCCCCAACGTCATATTGTAGCTGATGACAGGTTCAAAATATCGTAATTTTTTCCTAAATACGAAATTATAATGGAAAAAATGCAACTAATTTGATTTTCAACCTTAAATATGCGTATTCTACCTATAAATGATAGAAGAACCTGCTAATAATCCTAACAATTTATTTCACAAATTTTCTCATTTCTCCTGTGTACTTTTTCTCTAATTAATGTCTGCTGATAGGTTTATTGCATGTATTAATTTATTGTATTATCATTCTGACTTCTATATTCATTTAGGAGTTTGAGAGATATGTCAGGAGTCCTAGCCTTTCATTTTTATTACTTATTAAGGTATTTTATAGTCTTTTTTGTGGTTACCTATGGCAGTGGCAAGCAAGCTGATTTTAGAGGTGTAGAAAGCTGGACTTACGTTGAGACTGGATTCACACACAGGGGCAAGCGAAGGCACTTGGCTTGTACTAGCCAGCCATTAGTTTCTTCGAGGAAGGTCTCTGCTGAGGTAAGCACTCTGGGCCACCCGTGGGATGGTGAGTGCTCAATGGGAGATGAGAGACACTGTTTTGCAGCTGGGTGTGTTTCCTAGGCAGTCAGCATTTCTAGGGGAAAACTTGCTTCTTTATGAGATCATCCGGTGCTGACCAGGCAAGCATCATACAAGAAACGGCCCTGGTGTCTGTGTATTTCTATAAGTGAGTGGCAACAGTCAGCCAAATGTTTGGTGCTAAAGAATGACTTGCCATTATTGCTGCATCCAAATAGTTGGCAGTAGGTTCCTTCAGTTTATGACTTGATAAATGACCAGTCACTGCACCTGTAGTTCCCTGCAAGGAGAGGATGTCTGGCACAGTATGTATCTGGCGCTTATGTTAATAAAAGTCAGGAGCAATATGTCAGGCTGTGATAATTTCAGAGATTTTTTCTGGAAAAAGTCTGACACTGTGAGTCCGTATGATAGATTTGCTTTCAGAGGTGGAGTCTGGAGTGCCGACTGCCGCTGGCTTCAGAGGTGTGAAGGGTGTGGCTGCCAATTGTGGTCATGTGTAGACTGGAAGTATGGGAGAGTGGTGTGGTTTTTTTTTTTTTTTTTTTTTTTTTTGGGGGGGGGGGGGGGAGTTGCAGCTTGTAGAAACCGCACTTGAACTTAGATTTGTGGTGGTTTCACTATCTGCAGCCACTAAACACATTTTGGTGTCTTTGTGGTTATTGCTGTAGTGGGCTGCTTTTGTTCAGGCACACATGTTATTTGTTATCTTTGTGTTTGGTTGGGGAAAGCAGTGGTCTTGTGTAAGTATGAAGTAAACTTCTCCCTTGTTATTTGACACTTTTTCCAGCTGTTCACAGCTGTTACTCCTTGGCAGTAGTATTGATATTTTCTGTTCTTCTCGGGACTATCGTTTGTGACCATTCTCCAACCATGGAAACAGAAGCTGGAAAGTAGTGAAAATATTGTCTCTGCTAGATGAGAAAAAATTATTGATTTTTTGCGAACAGGTTTTTCACAGCTTATTGCTCCTGCTTGCTGATTTCGACACTGTTGCGAGAACAATGTTGCTGTATGTTTCTTTCCTTTTTCCTTTGTAAGGTAGGCACTCATAAAATATAGCCAGACATTTATTTTATTTTGTTAGTACCATAAATTTTATTTCTGTATTTGAATTGTCGAAAATTTACAGAATTTTGCATTCCATCATTTAACCATCCTAATCATTATTTTTGAGGGAAATATAAATGTTTGCTCTTGTTAACAGAGGGGTTCAGAGTCATTTAAAAATAATACAGATTTTATGACTGAAGTAGTGAAATAGTTAACTAATTGAATCTGGGTCTTGATATGGTATATGCCACTGGTCAAGATTAATTTTTCTTTGCTTAGGAAAACAGTGGCAATCCAATTTTTATTAATCATTAATTATATCTGAATACTAAGCATTAAACTTTTTTTTGTATTTCAAAGAATCAGAGTCAATTAATGACATACTGAATCTGGTTTTTTGGTTTGTTACAAATTTGCATATCGAAAGTGACAGTCGATAGCAATAAAAGTAACGATTAAAAGCAAGATATGTTACAAAGTTCTAATAATTTGAAGTCCAGGTTAGAATAACAATATTTTTAAAATGCTACTAATTGCCTGAAACTACTACAGACGAAATTGAATGTGTAAATTAACTCCATACATTTACTCATAGCCCCAAAACATATTTATCAAATAAAAACTGTTTCATTGTACATGAGTATTAAAAATAACTATTGACAGCTACTTCATATTCATAAATACCCCTTGTATTAAGCAACAGTACATGGCATAATTGTAAATATCAGTAACATGAGGATAGTCAGATTGGAATGTCAATAATGGAGGAAAGATTACACCAGAACTAGAGCGGCTGGAGATGGTGGTTGTGTGTGAATAGTTGCCTGAGTGATTGAATGAATGTATGTGTTCCTTTTTCTGACGAAGACCATGGTGAAAAATTTAAGTTGTGTGAATGTGATTGTCTATTTTTTGTGCCTCCCCTTCCCTCCTCATTCATTGGCAAGATGAGTTGTATCAAAACAGCCAGAGATGTCCTCGAATTATGTATGAGTGATTGTATGAATGTATGTGCATCTTTTTCAGATAAAGGCTTTAGCCAGAAATTAAAAGTCTGCTGTAAATGTTATTGTGTCTTATATGTACCAGTCTTTGACTCAGAAATCATGTTTATGGAGAGTTGTTAACTATCCTCAGATTATTGATGTTCTAAAATGGACTTTCCATCATTAGATAATTTTAAATATTGTAAAACAGAAGATTAGAACTGTAAAAATAGTAAGAATCCATGTAGGCTTATTTAACCAGAAGGATTGTCCCAACTATATATGACATACATAGAATTTCTTTAGTCTATAAACAAATAAATCACTCAATCGATTATGATAGGGCCATCCTGGTTTTCACAGTGGTCCCTGGCGATTAATGTGAAGTAGTTATTGATAAGGTTTTAGTTGAATAGAGTGACAATAAATGAAATTTTACAGGAGCTTAAGTGTGTTGTAATTGGGTAGATGGCCTGTCATGGTGCAGAGTTACTGTATGTGCATGTAGGGTGTTTGTGTACATTGAGGTCATTTCCAATGTGACAAGTATGGTTCCAATTGGGCAGAGATGAGCACTGATTTGAAATTTCCAGACACTGACTGGCATCTTTTACAATGGATGGGAAGTTTTGATTGATGTGTTGGACATGTAGAACAGTTGTGGTTGAAGTGTATTCATTAGTGACTTGGAAGCTGCTCCAATGAGACACAATACACAAACAAATACATGAAACATAATTACAATACAAAACATGGATTGGTACCCCCACTTACCAACTGATAATATCTAAGAGGTTTATATTGCTCCTGTTCATCTTTTGGTGAGAGGAAAGATCTGAAAGAAAGTAAATGGAATGATTCAATATCTATTAAATGTCTTTGATAAAATGAATGTTTTTGTTCATTCCTAAGTGAGATAATAAAATACAGTATGCAATAATGGATAAACTTAGAGAACACTAAACTTCACTGTACAATTGCTACTATGTGTGACTCACAGAGATACAGAGATACAAGATACATATGTAAGATATATTGTAAGACAATCTCCCTTAAATAGGGGCAGGATTTCTAAATGGGATTTATAAATGTTTTTTTCTGTGTTACTGCTAGGCTATCTTAAGGAAATATAATTGTAACATATTACAAACATGTTTATTTCTGTCAAAAGTTGCAATATATTTGTTTAATTATATGTTTCGATCACTTGTATCATCTTCAGATCTAAAAAACAAAAGTAAAATAAAAATATACAATTTGATAAACTTACTAAAGGTTATTGAATGGTAGTTTAATTATACATAAATGGAGAGGTTTTTTTTATATACTGTATAGTTGCCTCTGCAACTTGTCTGACTGAGTACTAGTACTGGTTGGTACTGAGTTTTACAGTTTGATGGAAGCATTTAAAAATTTGGTTCCAAGTGGTGGCGGGAAGGGAAAGAGCAGGTGTTTGAGGGGGGGAGTTGTAGGGGATGGCTTGAGCCCTAATAATCTAGGGTCTTATACTGAACAATTCTTGTTTGTTATATAAATATTTTCCTAGAAGTGGGGTTCTTGAATATATCCAAACATACAAATTATAAAACTGTATGTGATATAAGTATAAAAATATGGTAAGATAATTAAAACATGCATACGGTATTTTAAAACATTGAAGGTATAAAATAAAATGTATAAAATTACAAATGTTGTACTTTAAAAATTTTTAAACGTCAGTTTCTTAAAATTATATTCAAAATAAAAAATGATTAAACGTACTGTATAAAATATTAAAATTTATATAACACACCATGGTATGGACATTAATTGCTTCTGTTGCCACTTGGTGGCATTGTGCGGCGCAGTTTTTCTTGTACATTCGGAAGCCAGTCTGCACACCAACCTGCTGCTAGGACGGTGTCTGGGCCAACGCGCAGCCACTGGCAGCCACCAGAAAGTGAGGCCGACTCCAAGGTGCACTGCGCCGAGGACGAAGGTTGCAAGAGGCCTTCAAAGTTTTTAAAGAATGCACTCTTATTAAAATCTTTCTGCTGATTTGGTGTACTTCCAGGTTCTTGAAGCTGGTATGTGAATATTTCTACTTCTTCCAGTGCTGTTAGGAGGCGTCCTTTTGGTTCCCTATGTAGCACTTGTAAATGCATATTAATTGTTCCAACCACATGCTTTTCTGTCACTAAATGCTCTCCAAATGCTGTTTTATTATTATGAAGAGAGCAGTGCTCTTTAAAACGTGTTTCAAACATTCTGCCTGTCTGACCTATGTAGATTTTTGAATGAGTCTCAACATTTAAGTTTATAGATGCCTGCCGCCATGAATTTTTAGGCTTTTTTGTTCACGCGGTGTCTCAGTCTAAATTGAGTGACATCGTTGGTCTTAAATCCTATTTGCACGTTGGTGTTTTGAAATTGTCTAGCAATGATGTTTGAAACCATTCTTCTGCAGCTCATTGAAAAAAAAAAGTTTAGTTTGTTTATCGAATTGTACATTTTACTTTACTTTTGTTTTTTAGATCTGAAGATGATCCAAGTGATCGAAACATGTAATTAAACAAATATATTGCAACTGTTGATGGAAATAAACACATTTAAAATAACACAATGCAGTTGCGGACACTCTCCAGTCGATCATGTTGACTATAATCAAAATTGTAACATAGTTCTTGAAAAAAATTATCAGAATATGATTAGGCATAATTAATAATTAGAAAAACAAGATTCGACTGCGGCCTTCATCAGAAAAAGATGCCTGTTGCACTGGAGTGGCCAGAGATGGTATCATGTATGCTTCAGTTATGTCTGAGTAATTGTGTGAATATGGGTGTTTCTTTTTCTGATAGAGATCATGGCCAAAAATTAAAGTTGTGTGAATGGATTGTCTATATAACATGCCTGGCTGCATCTCAGTGATCATCTTTTAAGGTGGGTTGTTGTGAGTACTCTAGTGGTAAGATCTATATTATTAGCCTGCCCAAAATGTAGTTTGTAGCTACAGGTATTATATAAGTGAACACATGTGACGAAACAGACTGTTTTAATCAGAATAGGAACTATTTAGTCTGATGAATAGAAAGAATCTAGGTTGTGAGACATCATCATTTTGCATTTTCATATAGTAATCATTTTGCACTTTACATTTATCTTTGTTTGTTTTCACACTTTTTCTACACGAGATAATTTAATAAGAGCTGTGGATGGACTCAGTTGCTAAAGAGCAACTTATGAGCATTATGGACTATGTGCAGTGACTGCATTTGTTCCTGGGATAATAATTTTGTAAATCATTTAATTAATGAAATGAGTTCTTGTTTATAGTTCCTGTGTTGATCATTATTGAGTACACACTATGCAATTAACAGTTGTTGAATAAAACTTATTTAATCTTGAAAAATAGCCACATGATGCACTTCATTTTTTTCTTAGCCAGTTTTGCTCTTAAAATAACAAGAACATCATCAAAATGTAGGTACAGTTCAAATACAATAGTTATCAGCCAATTTCTTCCTGTAACTGCTGTACATCCAATATATTGTTTAAGCATCGTCTTCAATACAGAAAGCTAACTACTGTACTTGAACTGTACATTCTGACAATTGTCATTGTTATTTTAAGAGTGAAACTGGTTAATAAAAAAATAACTGTGACATGTAGCTGTAGGTATTTTCCTCATTCATGTTTCTAACAGTTTTCCACTGTGCACTAATTTTATTCTGAAGTGCATTAAAGTTGTTAATGGTGAGTATTTGACCGTCATGATCAAAGAGACCATTTATGACTTTGTTTACTATGATGTGATGAGTTCTACTCATATCAACAAAGATATTGTCAATTAGAGTGCTGGAAGTGACAGTAGTTCTTATGGGAAAACTGACAGTGGAGGCAAGATTGTAGGTGTGCATTATGTTTGAAAATTCTGCCTTAGAAGATGAGTTTTACTGGTAATCTACATTAAAGTCTCCTGTCATTATAATGTCCCTATTTTTCCTTGAGAGATACAATAGCACAGAATCTGTTTCATAAAAAATTAAAAATTACCAGATGGAGCCCTGTACACCACAACCATTGCTAATTTCTTGTCAGTTCCTCCAATTTCAGTAACACATGCTTCAATGTCTTTATTGGGAACACTACAATTTAGCTGCATATTTGTATAATCAAAAATAATTTCTTTACCACATACTGGTACAAATCATTCACTATTTTTCTTATGTAACATTTATAGGAGTAGTATACAAATATAATGCCAAATACTTCAACTTCTTCTTTTATTCAGATTTAGCTCCATCTGACTAACATCAAGTAAGATAAACTTCAACCAACTGCACATCAGTAACTTGGCTCACCTCTCCTTGAGAATACTATGAGTTAATACATTGTCGTGATTATTTCATTACAATTAGTAATTTTTAATTATGTGAAAGTTAATGTTTACAGCCAGTTTTCCATTGATATATGTCTTTTGTACAACACAGACATTATTTCTTCCTGAGTTATTAATTAGAAATCGGATGACTTACCCAAAGCAGAGGCCCATAGACGGACACCCCACCAGGAAAGTTTCTTTCTATAATTTTTGAGTTATTAATTACACACACCAGAAATTACTCAAAATGTTCATATGGCATACTCTAATTGTGACATCAGTAATTATTTTGAGATACATTCAGAAATATTTAGTTTCAGCATGAAAGTATACAGAGATGATTTAAAGTTACACTGTGATCCTTTCTACATACATTTTGGGTTTGAATTAATTGACAAAAGTATTAATTATAACAATGTGATATTTATACATCTTCTAGATATTTCTATATTGTTGACTGTTGATTTTTTATTAGACAATAATATGTTTAAGTTAATGAGTGCTTTACTTTTCTTAAATGAAATAGGACATGCTGTTAATACAAACGTTGGTAATAAATCATAAATATGAAATATGTTAAGTCATTTTATAAATATAATGGTAAATTTGGGATGAACAGAGGACAGAACAATTGGTTCCAGGTACTTATAAAGAAATTGGATTATCGGATGGTAGATTAAAGGATGGAATCATAAGGTATAATTGAATATTTGCTTCTATTGTTACATTAAACCCTCCACTCCCCTCCTCACTCACTGGATATATGCTTGCAGCACTGGAGATTGTGTGTGTGTGTGTGTGTGTGTAGTTGTCTGAGTGATTGTGTGAATGTATGGGTTCCTTTTCTGATGAAGTTGAGAGAATGTGATTCTCTATTTTTTGTGCCTGTCAGCAGCTCAGTGAACCTCTTTATGGTGAGTTGTTTCCTTTCCCCCATTACTGACATTCCAATTGATTTTTCCATTCTTAAATGCATGCCAAATGTGATGAAGAAAGCACAAGTAACACACACACACACACAAATTAAAAACAATTTTGCATGAAATCATTTGTTTAACTGTAGACATTGGATTTTGTTTCGTTTCATTTGTTGTATTAATTGTTTGAAATTTTTAAGGGAAATTAAACAACTGTTGCAAAAAAAGCACTATACATGGCCAAGAAACTAGTTCCAGACACTGCCTAAATGGTGTCGCACAAGTCTCAAGTGCGCGCCACGTACTTTCGCCGCGCACCACCATGCAAGCACGCCGCGGCGTTCTTACGACGTCAGCCACGAGCACCCTCTGCTGAAACTCCACTCGTGGTCACCACTGAACTGGATCGGTCACTTGGAAAATAGTCAGGCACCAGTTAGGATTCATCATTAGGCAGGCCTCTACCTAGTTAAACTATGTACCAGCATTCCACTAGTCTGCTGCCCTCCAAGTTAAGTATTGTATTATTTCTACAAAATATATATCTTGTTCTAATCTAGCTTAGTGTTTCCAGTTTCTGCTGTCCCACTGGCTGGTCACCTCAGACTCTGTACCCGCACAAGCGTGCATCCTATTTTCCTGTGTCGATCTCTCTCTACTCGGCCACTGACACCTAGGACAACCGGCGGCAACGAGACACAAAAGCCTACACCTAACAAAAAGAATTATGTCCAAAACATTAAAATAGTACAATATGCCTTGGAATAAAACTGTACAGCAAGCTGCCACAGAAAATACAAGAATGAACGATCACTACACCTTTAATCAAGGGCTATAACTACACGTATGAATATTTACAGCAACTTTAGACAGTAACTAAATTTATATCAATTTGTAATATGTAATAACCTAGTAGGAAACATAGTAGGAAAACTGAACAGCTAAAGCCAGAAATATATCTGTTAAACAATAGCTATTATGTTGTAAATGAATACTTAAAATTACTGTATCTAGTGACTTAATGTAGTACAAAAACTGTGAGTTATATTACTATATAAGTGAGGAATATTAAGAACAGGTAGGTGGCATCAGCTCTGACCTAGTCTGTAAACAGATTTGCTATGCTGTACCCCTACAGCTTACAAATCTTCCTTCCACCCTCAGTAACCAGCTACTAAAGAGAACCCCTCCATCACCCAGTACCACCCTGGACTAGAGCAACTAAATCACATCACCCATCAAGATTTTGATTTCCTGTCATCATGCCCAGAAATGCGACACATCCTCCCCACCCCTCCTAAAATGTGCAGTGTTCCCAGTGAGATTAAGTTGTGATGACCATGCTGCTGCAATCAAACTCTTCTCTCGGGACACAGCACCCAAATTATACGTGGTTTGATATCCCATGCTTCACTTCTCACCAGATTAACTTGATTTATTTAAATGGTAATCTTCCTTCATGTGGAATATAAAGTCTGTAGCTACACCTAGGACTCCATCTGGACTTCGTCTTGTTGCAGTAGGGGAAGCATATTCAGTGAGAAAACTACTTTTCCATAAAATTAATAGAACTCAGAAATACTCTTCAACAAATTATATATTATGCCCCTTAGGCCAATATTACAACAGGTCTTTACTGGAACAAGTCTCAAATAGAGCTGTCCTCTTCTTCAGCCACAATACTTTGGCCACCTCACCTGCTCACACCTTCGTACCTTTGCACACAGTAAAATTCTTTTATATCTACTTATCTATATATAGTGAATCCGCACATCTCGCGGCGGAACGGTACTGTAGTATACAGCTAAATTAGCTGTTACACTACAAGTGCTGTTCCATTACCCATGCAACTCCACAACATCCTAGTCCATCCGTATTCCACCCTAAACCCCAACCTCCTGCTGCAGGGATCATATCCCTGTTGAAGATCCAACTGCAAGACCTGCCCAATCCACCCACCTAGTACTTTCTATTCCAGTCTTGTTACAGGCTTATCCTACTCCATCAAATGCCCTGGGGACCTCCTGAGAAAGTGACCATGTAATTTACCATCTGTTCTGCAACCACTGTACAGCTTTCTATATTGGCTTAACTACCACCCAACTATCCATTAGAATGAATGGCGTCTACCAAACTGTGGCCAAAACCAATGTACACCAACCAATGGCCCAAAATGCAGCTGAGCATAAGCATGATTTTTAAGGCTACTTTACAACCTGGGCCTTCTAGATTCTCCCCCCTCCCTCCTTACTAGCAGCTTTTCTGAACTGCACAGGTGGGAGTTATCCTTACAGTACTTTTTCCAGTTCTCAAATTATCCAGGCTTCAACTACAGAAACATATTTTTCCCACACAGCACTTCCTGACCCCCGTCTATTCTACAACTCTCTGATGTCTTGTACAATTCTGTGTCCCATCATGACAGAGCGTTACTCGGAATGCAGCAGCCAGAGATGACGGTTGAGTCTGTGAAGTGTGCCTGTGTGATTGTATGAATGCTAATATGTGTTTATTTTCTGACAAAGGTTAGTGGCGAAAACTCAAGTTCAGTGTGTATGAGTGTCCTTTTCATGTGCATGCAATGTCTTGATCTACAACTTTGAAGTGCTTGCATACTACCCTTATTATATTACAGAATTCCAACCTGGACTTTCCACTGTTAGATTGAGCAGACCAGAGTAGAACAATCACAGAATGGCATTTGAGCCATATGCTTCTCAAGTAGTTAGAGATTTCTGTTCTGTGATTTCTATTAGAAACAATTGTCAAGCTGAGGTCAACCCCATCGATTTTGATGGTATCTCAGTCATTTAGATTTATGGCGAGATCAGCATTCTATTTATGTTGTGGTGTAGATCTACTTCTGCTAGGTGGTTATTCCAGAGTTGAAGTTGACACTGTACATCAGTATTATCTTCAGCAGATGCTTGATGTATTCTTGTATAAACAGGAATATTACTTTATAATCTAGAGGCTGATTATATCTGGCCCTGGGTAGAGCATTCTGACCCAATTTACTAGTTTTATGCTTGCAGGTCAAGCCAAATCAAGTTATAGGGCACTCAGTCAAAAGACCTTTCCGAGGTCTAGGAAGGCAAAGTGTAGGTGCCTTGGTTTCCTATGGTGCTTTCCAGTGAGTTGATGAGCAGCAGTAATAGTTATCTCTCCTCCCACAGCCCTTTGCAAATCCACATTGATTGGTAATAAGAGTTGTAATTGTTGTCAGATAATTCCATTCAAAGACCTTCATTGTGATTGACAGAAGACTTACTGGGTGAAAGTTGCTACATTCAGCTGGACTACATTTCTAATTAAAATTGGAACTACTGCTGCACACATCAAAGAAATTGGCATCCTTCTCTCTCCAATAGTTTTGTTGAAGGATCTGTCAGCCATTCTGTTAAATCATAGTGCTTGGCTGTAGATAGTTTATTTAATCTCATTGCCTTGTAATATATTTATACAGTGCTCAACAATCTAACCCTTGATGATTGGTGAAATGTGTCCTTACACAGCTGTTGATTATGGAACTGAAGAACATAGAAACACCTCATTGCAAATTATCTCAAAGTATTACTGCCATCATACTGCTATTTTCTTCCTATTTCTGATATCCCTGCCCTGTTCGTCACTGATTTTACAGAGTATTTGTGTCAGGTGCCTTTTTTTAAATTTTTTTTTTTTTTTTTTTTTTTTTTTTTTTTTTTTTTTTTTTTTTTTTTTTTTTTTTTTTTTTTTTTTTTTTTAAATGCTGGAGCTTCAAGTGCCAATAGGTTCAAGCTCATCAGGGCTTTAGCAAAGGGACTGCTTTTGTTGCTACAATTTTCCTCATAGAACTAAGGAACATTTGATAAAGATGCTATCCTATACTAATAAATATACACACTGGAAATAATGTTGTAATTAATGTATTAGATATCTGTTTTTGTTGAATGCCCTTGATCTGTAGATTTCAACTGAAATTTCAGAAGCCATATCTACACTATAGAAATAAGGTGATCCACATAAATATGATCATTAGTGTTAATGACCAGCACTATATCTTAAATAAGTTTGTATGCAAAGGAAAGAGACCGTAAAATGTAGTCCAGGGTGGTACTGGGTGATGGAGGGGTTCATTTTAGTAGCTGCTTACTGAAGGTGGAAGGAGGATTTGTAATATGTAGGGGTACGGCATAGCAAATCTGTTTTCAGACTAGACTTCAGACTTGTTAGTCACCACACATGATGCCACCTCCCTGTTCTTAATATCCCTCACTTATAAAGTAACATAACTCGAAGTTTTTGTTCTGCATTAAGTCACTAGATATAGTAATTTTAAGTATTAATTTACAATATAATAGCTATTGTTTAACAGATATATTTCTGGTGTTTCATTTATACACTACTTCTATAAATGTTACATAAGAAAAATAGTGAATGTTTTGTGTATGGTAAAGGAATTATTTTTAATTATACAAGTATGCAGCTAAATTTTAATGTTCCCAATAATGAATTTGAAGCATGTGTTACTGAAATTGGAGGAACTGACAAGAAATTGGAAATTGTTGCAGAGTGCAGGGCTCCAGCTGGTAATTTTATATTTTTTATGAAAGAATTAGATTCTGTGTTATTGTATCTCTCAAAGAAAAATAGGGACATTATAGTGACAGGAGGATTTAATGTAGATTTCCTGGATAACTCATCTTCTAAGGCAGAATTTTCAAACTTAATGCACACCTACAGTCTTGTCTCCACTGCCAGTTTTCCCACAAGAACTACCGCCACTTTCAGCTAAATTGTAATGTTCCCAATAAAGACTTTGAACTCTGTGTTACTGAAATTGGAGGAACTGACAAGAAACTGGTTATTGTTGCAGTGTACAGGGTTCCATCAGGTAATTTTATAGTTTTTATGAAACAATTAGTTTCTGTGCTATTGTATCTCTCAAGGAAAAATAGGGATATTATAGTGACAGGAGACTTTAATGTAGGTTTCGTGGAAAACTCATCTTCTAAGGCATAATTTTCAAACTTAATGCACACCTACAATCTTGTCTCCATTGTCAGTTTTCCCACAAGAACTACTGCCACTTCCAGTGCTCTAATTGACAATATCTCTGCTGATATGAGTAGAACTCATCACATCACAGTAAACAAAGTCATAAATGGTCTCTCTGATCATGACAGACAAATACTCACCATTAACCTCTTTAATGCACATCAGCGTAAAACTAGTGCACAGTGGAAAACCTTTAGAAACATGAATGAGGAAAATATCCAAAAATTCAAATTATGCATTGGGAGACTGACTGGAGGCATGTATACCTTCAGTTGATGCTAACACAAAATATAATTTATTTACTAATGAATTGTCAGCTATATTTGAAAGTGTCTTCCCCAAAAAGGCCTGTAGAATACAGGACAGACAATCAGCCAAAAAACCATGGCTCACCAAGCGCATAAAAATATCATGCCAGAGAAAAAGAGAACTATATTTAATATCCTGACAATCTAATAATCTTCTCCAGTTGAACTACTGTAGGGCATACTGTAAAATGTTAACTAAAGTAATAAAAAACTCAAAGTGTATGTGCTTAGAATCTGAAATTAATAGTTGAAATAATAGAATCAGAACTATTTGGAATGTAACAAGAAGGGAAACAGGAACTTCACCATCTGACAACATAAAAACCACTGTCCTAAAAATTAACAATTCATCATAGTTGATAGTAAACAGATAGCAGACACATTTAACAACCACTTTTTAACTGTCACTTCGCAAATAGGTTGCAGTGGTGACCTAACTGAAGCTGCAGATAGTTTGAAACATAACCTTCCAAAAATTTTAATGATATAAATGTACCACTCAGAACTGTCAATGAAATAAAAAAAAAATATTGTTATTAAGTTATATTAGATGAATGGTACAACACTATGTTAATCTTAAATAGTGAAGTACAATACTAGTTAAATGTTAGGTAGTACATAATAAAAAATTGTACATATCAATATTTATATTATTGTACTACATTATAATTCTGTAGTATTTGTAATATTTGCACAATTGTATTGACATGTTCCACATCCAAGTGAATCACTCGCATGTATGGATCCATGGAAGATGGATGACGAATAAAATAAATAAATAAATAACCAAAATACTGGGACGTTACAAGGAGGAATGATGCCAGATAATGGTGGAGATTGAATGTTCCATAATGCATGTTGGATTGTAAAGGCAATGATAGGCAGGAATGTGAAATGCAGCATTGACTACAGTGGGGGAAAGAGTTGGAGAGGATAAAAGGGAGGTGTAGAGGAGCGTGAGGAGTTGAAATGTTAAAAATAAAAATAAGAATAATAAGGAAAACATAAGTAACTAAAAGTAATTAATTGAGGGGATATTGGAAGGGGTGACACACGGTTGGAAGGAAGACATGAATTTGAAGGAAACAGAATAATGAGTGGGGAAGGGTGTGGTGGAGGAATGTTAGGCATAAGCTGTAGGGGTGGCAAGTTATCTTAGGTTGAAGGACCGTAGAATGTGTTGAAGGGACAACTCCTATCTGCGCAGTTCAGAAGAGCTGGCAGTGAAGGGGCGATTCCAGAGGCTTGGGTAAAGCTACATGCTACCTGAGTCAAGATGCCTGTAGGGCTGGAGCAGCCGGAGATGGTGGTTGTTTGCGTACAGTTGTCTGAGAGAATGTATGTGTTTCTTTTTCTGATGAAGACCATGGAAAAAGTTAAGTCATGAGAATGTGATTGTCTATTTTTCATGCCTGTCAGCAGCACAGCAAACCTCTTTACAGTGAGTTGTCATCTTTCCTCTATTATTGACATTTCACATGTAGTTGTTTATTCAGTTCTTAGCACTTTTCTTTGATATTTTGTTTGGAATTTACAACTTTATTATTCAGCTTCCCCATATAGTGTTTCCAGAAACTAACAGCCTCAGTGTCACTATATTAGCATGAATATTTTTAGTTGAAAAGCTCTGTTGCCTTGCACCTTGCTGATGATGGTAATTCTTGTTGATGTAAGTAAACTGACCTACATTTCATTTTGGCATTCATTGTGTGTCAATATTCATGGCTGCAGCTTCTCCCATGACATTTCATTATACTATTGTAAACAATATGGTTTATTTAAAAGAAATATTTTCAGAGTAACAGGAAACTTACAGGGAGAAAACACCTTTCTTCTTGTTGAATGATAATGATGTCTCTAGGAAGTTCCGCATATTTTTGGGGGTGTCCTGGAACAACAAAATTTATGTCACCAATATGAGATTTGGACTCTTCTGTATATTGTAATTACAAATGTTATTATTCCTATTTAGAAAAGGCCGCATAAATTAGAATAATAAACCATAAATAGCTAAGTATAAGAGTTGAATAATTTAGCAGTTCAGGTAGAATTGAATATAAAAATTAATAAGTTAGGCAGAAACTATTTACCTGGGCACCACACTGGGGTGCAAGAATCAGCTACACCTACATCTACATCCATACTCTGCAAGCCACCCTACAGTGTGTGGCAGAGAGTTGTTTCTCTACCACTGCCACTTTCTCCTTTTCCTATTCCTCTCACATATGATTTGTGGGAGAAAATGATGTAGGTATGCTTCCATGTGGACTCTGGTCTCACAACTCTTCTCCTCATGTTCTAATCTTGAGGTAAATGTAGGTGGAACAATATACTGGTTGAGTCCTCAAGAAGCATATGCTCTTGGAACTTTTACTGAAGCTCACAGCATGATTCACAAGATCTCTCCTACAGTGACTGCCCTTGCTTCTAATTACCTCTGTACCACTTCTGTGCTTACTAAATGAACCTGTAAGGAATGTGGTGCTCTCCTATGGATTTTCTCTATAAACTCTATGTTTTACAATATCCAGGTATTGGTCTAACAAGTATTTCTTATGATGCACTCTTTGTTAGTGAACTACACTTCTGAGAATCATTCCGTGAATCATCAGGCATTTTAGGTGAACTGCCTGACATCTACTGTCTGATGGAACTATGAACAAAACCCTGGAACAAGTGGGTATGGGCTACTTCCTTTCTATGTATGTTATTCTGTGCTATTACTTGGGTTCTTTCATCAAAAACTCCATTATAACTGATGACTGGAGTAGTACTTGTAGACAGGTTAACTGTACACTGAATAGAACGAGAGGCATTGGATTAAAGTTTGTGCCACAGCTGGTATTTGAACCCAGGATCTCCAGTTTACTAGGCAGTTGCTTTCTCCATTAAGCCACGGATACTGCAAATGCACAGCATGTCCTAAATCAAGTTTCCCTCCACAACACGAACTTCAATTCTGCCTCGTTGTTCCTCTATGTGACACATATCAATTTAGTCGAGGCTCTCCATTAGCAGAATAGCATCCCAGCATTGAATGATGATTGGAACAGTCCTGTCTTGTACCTCAGGTATAGGCAATATAAATATCAAGCAATAATTCTATTTACATAGTCATTAGACTGTTTCAAAATGTCAAAGATATTGCATAGAACAAGACCGGGATTCATATATTAATCATGAGGTCCCAGATTCGAATCACAGCTGCAGCACAAATTTTAATTTAATGCTTCTCATTCTATTCAATAACTTTAATATGAGACAATATAACATCTCTAAAATTGAATTATAACTTGATGGATTAACTGGAGGTTCATATGTTTATTGTGTTCCAGAAGGAAGCAGCATTGCCACAAGAGGTCATTCTGACCAGACATGATATTGGGAGGGTTAACTGTCATTCATATAAGAAAGTATAATCTGTTCATCTAAAACATGTGAGCTCTGTCACTGCTCACAGGATGCATGCTCAAGCACCTGGAGTCATGAGACCGCTGGAAGTAGGCCTCACTTCTGCATGAGAGACTGTTTATTATTTTGCTAAAGCATCGAAAGACTTGAGTTTCCATGCTGTACCATATAATTATATCACAAAGTAATTCATGATATTAGCAACCAGTGAGTACAAAATGAAATCAATATAAAAAGTTAAAATTTTGTCGTGAGCCAGGTTTGGGACCTGGCCAAAGTCCAGTTCTATGTGTTTACAGTAGAGGCCAAAAACAAGAAGCTGGAACAGTTAGCTTTATAACAGCTACTGGATTTCTCTACTTTTGAAACTAAGCAAAAGTATAATCATGTAGGTACTTCTTAAGATTAGCTTTTAATATACTATACTACATTTCTTTCTATAGTTAACATTTTTAGCTTCATCTGCTTTTATTTTAGGAATGATCCTATTGACAAGACAGTACAGAAAGGGTCTAAGCATTTGAAAACAATAATATTAATAATAATTTAAAAAGTAAAATAAAATGAAATAAATTATTGAAAGATCAAAGGATGTCCTATATCCTCATCCGTTTCTATATTCTCACAATAACAAGTTTCTTTCTGTCTCCTTTGGAAAAGCATTTGCTTTTTCTCAGGAAAAAACTGATTTGAAATTGAACTAAAACTCAATCATAAATACCGCTAACTGTACATCTACATCTACATGGGATACTCTGCAAATCACATTTAAGTGCCTGGCAGAGGGTTCATCGAACCACAATTATACTATTTATCTCCCATTCCATTCTCGAATAGCGCGCGGGAAGAAGGAACACCTGAATCTCTCTGTTCGAGCTCTGATTTCTCTTATTTTATTCTGATGATCATTTCTACATATGTAAGTGGGAGTCAACAATATATTTTCGCATTCAGAGGAGAATGTTGGCCATTGGAGTTTCGCAAGTAACCCACGCCTCAGCGATAAGCGCCGTTGTTCTAATGATTCCCATCCCAGATCCTGTATCATTTCCGTAACGCTGTCTCCCCTGTATCGTGACAATACGAAACGAGCTGCCCTTCTTTGGACTCTCTCGATGTCCTCCGTCAAACCCACCTGATAAGGATCCCACACTGGGCTGCAATACTCCAAAAATGGACGGACAAGCGCAGTGTATGCAGTTTCTTTACTAGTTCTGTTGCATCTTTTAAGGATTCTGCCAATAAAACGCAGTCTCTGGTTCGCCTTTCCCACGATATTATCTACGTGTTCTTTCCAGTTTAAGTCTGAAGTAATAGTGATTCCTAGGTATTTTGTGGAGTTTACGGCCTTCACATTTGATTGATTTATGTTGTAAACAAAGTTTAACGGATTTCTTTTCGTACTCATGTGGACGTCTTCACACTTCTCATTATTTAGAGTCAATTGCCAATTTTTACACCATACTGATATCTTATTCAGATCGTTCTGCAGTTGGTTTTGATCTTCAGATGATTTTACTAGACGGTAAATGACGGCGTCATCTGCAAACAACCTAAGAGAGCTACTTAGATTTTCCCCTAAATCGTTTATGTAAATAAGGAATAGCAGAGGACCAATAACACTACCTTGTGGAACGCCCGATATCACCTCTGTTTTAGTCGATGCCTTACCATCGATTACCACGAACTGTATCCTCTCTGACAAGAAATCCCCTATCCAATTGCAAATTTGGGGCGATATACCATAACCACGCAATTTGATTAAAAGCCGTTTGTGAGGTACGGTGTCAAAAGCTTTCTGGAAATCAAGAAATACGGAATCGATTTGCGAACCTTTGTCGATAGCACCCATCACTTCGTGTGAATATAGAGCTAGTTGTGTTTCGCATGAACGATATTTTCTAAATCCGTGTTGACCTTGGGTCAATAGATCGTTCTGTTCGAGATAATTCATAATATTTGAATACAGGATATGTTCCAAAACCCTGCTGCAAATTGACGTCAATGAAATAGGCCTGTAGTTTAGTGTGTTACTCCTACTGCCTTTCTTGAATATAGGTGTGACCTGTGCAACTTTCCAATCTTTTGGTACAGATCCTTCTATGAGAGAGCGGTTGTACATGACTGTTAAGTAAGGAGCTATCGCTTCAGCATAATCAGATAGAAATCTAATGGGTATACAATCCGGACCAGAAGACTTGTTCTTATTAAGTGATTTTAGTTGCTGCACTACTCCGATGATATCTACTTCTATGTTATTCATTACGGCATCTGTTCGTAATTCGAAATCTGGAATATTGGTTTCGTCTTCTTTAGTGAATGAGTTTCTAAAAGCTAAGTTTAGTAACTCTGCTTTAGTAGCGCTGTCATCGGCAGGATCGCCATTACTAGCACGTAGTGAAGGTATTGTTTGTGACTTTCCCCGAGTATATTTAACATATGACCAAAATCTCTTTGGGTTTTCAGTCAAATTACGAGAAAGAGTTTCGTTGTAATAAATGTTGTAGGCATCTCGCATTGAAATCCTCGCTAAATTTCGAGCTTCTGAGTACAATCGCAAATCGCATACACATGTAGCGCATAAGTTAACAGAACAAGGTTGGTGTCATCACGCTTGTGCTGAGATTGAGCTGCCTGCTGGCCACTTCTGAAAGAACACCTGCTTGGATTTGGACATTCTTGAAGAAAAGCCTCTCTTTAAATGAGTTTTTAAAACATTTTGGTCTGTTATGGACACTCAGCGAGGCTACCAAATGATTCAAGGCATAAAATGCTATTAAAAATATTAATACAACAAAACTGAAAAATATGGTTGTCTTTGATACTAGGCTCCTCATTTACAGTTGTCACTTGCAGGTGTATATTCGAGAGTCGGAAAAACCACTGAAAGGTTCTAGGGGCTGGGGCTGTAGCTTCTTCGGCATTTCTGCAAAGGATCATCGTAGAACTGGTCTGATGCTTAATTGATTATGGAATTATATTACTTACCCATGTTGTTTTTGTCTTAAGCTGGTAGCAACTGGAAAGGAGTCAGAATCGATTACCAGAATTCTGTTTCAATCCGGACCAATGTTGCCAGCAGGAATGTAAGTAGGCCTGTTGACGCGATGAATGTAAGGGATCAACAACTGAATTGTGGCAGACAATGCGATTTGTAGCAGTCATACCCAGGGCGGCTTGTTGTAAAAGGCCACAGGGCCCTAACCCCACCAAAAAAATTATGATATACTTTTGCAGTATTAAATCAAACAGTTGGAGTGTACATGATCCCACTGACATCCTAACTCAGTTTACAATTATGTGATCAAATGGTTTCGCTTGCCTCTCACCGCAGCATAGCTGAGGGCCCACCTGGCTTCATTATGCAGCCATGCCGACAGCTGAGGGGCAGCGGCAGCTGGCCCTTAACTGCCCCTAAAGCCGCAATCGCAAACAGAATTTTTGCTTTCTCCTCCTTGCCCCTTGCTGAAGTGCTGCTTGGGGCCCGGTGCAGTAGGTCCCGGTGAAGCAGGCTGTACCTGTCGCATTCCCACTCCCCACCCATCGCACTAATGTCCGCAGGTTTGCAGTTTGGGGCCAGAAACCCTGGGCCTTTAGCACCTACAACTAAATGGATTCTGGAGCTGTGTCATTGCAACTTGAGCGTTCGTAAACTGAGTATAAAATGAATAAAGTAAACTCTTCAGAACACTCATTTATAATGGAAGAGAAGTAAGAAATCAAATGGTTAGGGACACATCAACCAAAAGATTTCTTGATGTCTCAACTCGACAGAAAGATGAAGAAACTTTCTGCTATACGTGGTTCTGCAAAAAGTCTTGGCTAACTGTGAGTGAAGAGAAACAAAAATTGTTTCGTTTCTACCATGTGTTGTTTGGTGGTGAAGGATTGTGGACAAGGATCTAAAGCATTTAAGTCAACGAATTAAGAAACATGATGAAAGTGGACTTCAATTATAAAATGATGTTAAATATAAAATGATTGGCACAATTAACATTACTGCTCAGATTGATTCGGCATATAAAATATCAATTCAGAAACATAATGAATTAGTTATGAATAACAGACACATATTAAACAGAATAGTAGAATGCTTATTGTTTTGTGGAACTCATGAGTTAGCACAAATAAGATCACATGGGTAGGCCTATCGAGTTATAGAATTTCTTTATATTTATGATAGGTGAAGTTCAGAACTTAAATAACAACCAGGCAAAGCCATTCGACGCAACTCTCAAAGATTTTCGAGATAATCTACTTTAAAATTTCGCAAAGTACACGTATGGACTAAGTACCTATAAGTAAAATGGTAGCCGCATCTGTTCGTGTAGCTCAGGTGGTTTAGCCAGGTGCCGTGGCTCAGCGCGCCTGGTCAGAGGACTAAACGCTTTCTGCAATAAAAAAAACTGAGCCAAAAACACACCAAGCAGCAATGAACAAACTCGAACAGCGACCGCAATGAAATAAAAAACCCATAGCGTTCTGGCTTTCCAACCCTGGGGTCGTTGGTTGGAATCCTGTAATGGTAGACTTTTTTTTAATTTTTTCGTTGTGTTCAAACACTTACACAATTTTAATATCTAATAGCAATTTTTACAAAAATTGCATGTGTTTTTGTTTATTCTTAATTTTCCATATTTTATGGAAGGTTGTTAATAATGAAAGTCAATCAAAAAACGTAAGTTACATTTTTTACAGTATTGGCTTCACTATTAGTTGATGATGGTAGTCTTTGATTGTTCAGTTTGTGAAGAGCTATGGCACTGTATTTGGAAAGTCATCTCCCTAGCTACTAATGGCTTTCCAAAAAAGCTACCCTACTCGACCATCGTTTTACGAGACGACAAGGATTTCAACTCATACTGACACAACAAGTGATATTAGAGACCCCAAAATGTTTTGTATATCTGAATGGGGGGGGGGGAGAAACATATATATCCTAGTGGAATTCAAACCTCGGACTCTATGGCTATGAGACCAGTATGCTACCAACAAGATCTAAAGCGACAGATGCTGCAACTGTTTTGATTACTTGGTACTTACGTGTACTTTGCAAAATTTCAAAGGCGATTTTCGCAAGAATTTTTGAGTGTTGCGTCACATGGCTTTGGCTGATTGATATTGAAGTTCTGAACTTCATGTACCTTAAATATAAAGAAGTGGCAATTTCTTAGACTTGTTATCTCTTTTGGGAACTCTTGACAGTGTATTAGATAATCACTTAAGCATCTCTAGTAATTCCGTGTGTAAATATACATCACACATAATAGAAAATGAGCTTCTGGACTGCATGTATCATGATTACATCGAAGAACTGATTAAAGAGACTGACGATGCCACTTCTGTTTCTTTGCAGGCTGATGAAACAACAGATATTAGCACACAAGTCAATTTGTCATTATATTGTGGTATATTAAAGGAAAGAAACCTGTTGACAGATTTCTTTCCTTTGAAAACGTTAATGATCAGCCAGTATATGGACTTAATGAAGTTTCAAAAACACGTCTCGAACCTTTCAATGTTCAAGAAAACTCATTGCTCAGGCATACGGTCGCATCCCAGTAACGAGTGTCAGTCACAGTGGTGTGCAGACACTGATGCAGAGCACTTTCCTAGATGCCAAGTACGTTCACTGCTATGCTCACCAAATGAATTTGGTTCTACAGAATGCTTGCAGTAAAAGTAACGTTTAAAGTCGATAAGGTTGTTCTTCACAAATATTGCTGGTTTTACCATGTTTTCTTCTTCATCTCCCAAGCAAAGTGATTTGTTACAGACTGTTTGCAATAAGAGAATTCCTTCGGTCTCTTCAGCTAGATGGAACTTCCAGTCCCACATTGTAAAAACTCTCAAAGAAAACAAATTGCACTTATTGGAATGTTTTGAAAAGATTGAAGAATAGGATCCTTGTGATGATGTTACAACAAGAGAAGCATTTGCCTTAAGAAATTTACTTCACCATCCACACTTTTTGTCCTTCCTAAAAAAATTTTATGATATCATGAAACCCATTGATGTTTTCCATAACACAATTCAGATGCGGATGCAAATGCCATTATCATATCCAATGCATTACATAATTTTGAGTGTGCTGTATCTGAAATACGAGAGTGCATTCAATGGTTTGAAGTTTCTTATGATGAATGTATTGCTCCTCCACGAAATTGTTCCAAATGTAACAGTGAACTTAATCTGAGAGCAGATGCCAAAGAAGTGTGTGACATTATGACCAACCAACTGAAAGGAAGAGTTCAAAATTTTCATGTAGGCCTATTTAGCAGCTTTGAAATCAGTGATCCAGAAAAGTATTGCTTCTTTTAGAGGACATTTCCCAGCCACTTTAATAAAAAAGTATTGACCAAACTACAGTCTGTTTATTTTCCATGATAAACTGAAATCTACACTTTCAAGTTAAGCAGTTGCATAACCGTAAAAAAGAGGACATTTTCCCATTGTTAGGGTTCAGAAAAGAGGTCATGAATCAAGAATCTTTATTGGCTATTGATCACACAAGGTGAAATAGGCTTCGTCATTGGTACATTTCAGAAAAAATTTCATACTTTATGTACAGTGAATTGTTCATGTAAAAGCAATATCACGAAAATATGATTGTTAATTTGGAGTAAAATCCCTACATAGGCCGAAATAGTTCTACACAATGTACTACAAAACTGATATGTACATGCAATATCTATTAAAAAATAGAATACAGCTAATAAATATATTTAATAAATTGGTATGACTAACGTGTAATAACATTGTTTAGCTAGAGGGTAACAGCTATTGGTATTTCATCAGTGAAAGGTTTACATGCATAAGAGACAGTGTCCACAGTGAGTGCAGTTGTTTATAAATTGATTCTAGCATTACTCAGGTCACAAAGCTCGTTCAAACAGTAGAATGGGTTGTCACATAACCAGTTCTATATTCTTTCTCTAAGGATTTTAAATGACATGACACAAGCCGCAGCCGTATACCAGGACAGAACAACTCTTACTTCACTGAAATTATGCCTACAGTGTCCAATGCATTGATGGATCTTTTGAAATCGATGAGACATGGGGAAAATGCTGAACCTCAGATACCATTCAAAAGTACTGGGTGTCCAGAAAAGGACTCCCTGATTTCAAAATTAAATATCTCGAAAACAAAAACCGATAGAGGAATGCAGTAAACTGTGTGTTTATTGTGAAAGCTGTAAGAAGTTTATATAGCAGTTTGAAATAATAGTTACAAAAGCTGCTAACAGATGGCGCTGTAATCGCCAAACGTAATGCCTAGTATAAATAGTGATCCGAAGTCCAGAGCGATCAGTTCCACTACTGAAACGTGAAAGGAGGTTAGCGTACCGAAGGAAGAGATTAAAACCATGTACTCCATTGAATCCTAACGCGTTTTTCTGGTGCTAGAGTATCACAGGTTAGAAGAGAGTCCTATGGCAACAAGGCGGAGTTTTCAAGCACAATTTAATGTTCCAAAGGACGCGATGTGAAAACCATTTGTACGCTCTTCGCAAAATTTCAACGAACAGTCAGCATAACTGATGATCTACTGGGGCATTTTGGCCGCAAGCAAACCGCAGTTACGCCTGAAAATATCGCCACAGTTTCTGGAATTATTCAGCGGAATCCAATGTCATCGGTCCGTAGAATTGCATCTCAGATTGGTTTGAAGCGTTCCAGCACGCAGAAAATACTGAGAAATAGCCTACACATGTTTCCATTCAAAATTCAAATTCAAACGCACCAGCCCATAACCGTACGAGCTGTGCAAAAAAAGGGTTGCCTTTGATAATCAGATGCTCACAATGATTCATAGTGAAGGATTTTATGTTGGCTGCATCTGGTTTTCAGATGAAGCACACTTCCACCTGAATGGATACGTGAATAAGAAGAACTGGCGATTTTGGGACTCCGAAAAGCCTTATTGGTGTGAAGCGAAACCCCTGTATTCTCCTAAAGTTACTGTGTGGGCTGCAGTATGTATCAGAGGCATTATTGGCCCTTTTTTCATTCGAGAAAAGGTCACTGATGCACGTTACGTTGTAATGTTGGATCAATTTTTCGCCACACAGCAAGTGTTAGAGGATCGACCAGGTACTGAATGGTTTATGCAAGATGGAGCCCGACCACATCGGACCGAACAAGTGTTTCGCTTTCTTGAGGAATACTTCGGGAATCGAGTCATTGCTTTGGAATATCCCAAATCTACTGGTGCAGGCATGGATTGGCCTCCATATTCGCCGGATTTGACTCCCTGTGACTTTTTTTGTGGGGCACAGTGAAAGACATGGTCTACCCGAAGCATCCCTCCACACTGGACGAGCTTGAATCGGCGATCTCTGTGGCATATGAATCCATTTCGTTTGATACACTACGAAATGTGATGGCGAATTTCATTCTTCGTTTGCGCCACCTCTGTAGTGCCAATGGTGAACATTTTTAAAACATTGTGATGTGATTGTTTGCAGTGTTTTCATTTGATTATTCACTTATGTATGCTGATATGAGCTGTACAGCGCCATCTGTTACCAGCTTTTGTAACTATTATTTCAAACTGCTGTATAAACTTCTTACAGCTTTCACAATAAACATACCGTTTACTGCATTCCTCTATCGATCTTTGTTTTCGAGATATTTAATTTTGAAGTCAGGGAGCTCTTTTCTGGACACCCTGTAAATGTCATAGCAGGAAAGAGTTTGTGTATAGAGGATCTTGTGGATGACCCAGATTCCTCCTCCAGTGAGGACAATGTTCCAGATTTTCCATCATTGAATACGGGTAAAATCGTGTGTGATTGTGTAATCCCTTGTTATCTTATTTTATTGTATTTCGTTTTACAGCTGAAGATAATGTGGAAAGAATGGCTGAAGAGAATCCTGAAGCTCTGGGGAATTCATCGACGACTCAACAAAGTGTAAAAACCAAAGACTTTATGATTGTTCGAGTTCCAACAACACACAATAAAGACAAGTACTTTGTAGGTGAAATTAAAGAGACAAATGTATCAGAATTTCTAAGAAAACAGGAAAATAAGTTTGAGTGGCCGGAAGTTCTGGTCAAAAGCTTAGTATCACTTGAGCAAATAGCTTCTGTGTTCAACAAAATAGATGTTTTGAAGTGTGGTGTTCATTTCCTAGAAAAAGAACTGGAAGGCTTTTCTCTAAATTGAATGGTTTAGAGGGGTTACTGGTAGCTCACATTGCATTAAATTCAAATATAGTTCAATATGCTAGTATTAATATTTTTAGCGTAAATGGTGTCATTAACATGGTTGTCTTTATATTGGTTATCATGTGTAATGAAATGCGAAATAAAAGGAGCAAACCTATGACTTGTGATCAAAACTCATCGAGAAAGAGAACCAGTCAAGAAACTGTAAGTGACTCGACCAAATTATTGTTGTGACAGTATGGAAACCGCGAATGGTTTGTGTGTGATGTTGAGTGCTGTGATTGGAGGAATGCAGATCCAAATAAATTTTATCGAATTATATTATACACTCATTAAATTACTGAAGGTAGCAGGAGTAAAATAATATATGATATATATAAATTGTACAAAAACCAGAGCCACATGGGAATAGATGCGTGGTCAAGTCATCATGATAAGGATTGGCCTAAAGTTCCCACCAGAGGTTCGAGTCCTCCCTCGGTCATGTGTATGTGTGTGTGTGTGTGTGTGTGTGTGTGTGTGTGTGTGTGTGTAGTCCTTAGTGCAAGTTAGTTTAAGTAGTTTGTAAGTCTAGGGACTAATGATCAAAGCAGTGTGGTCCAAAAAGTATACAAATACTTATTTACAAAAACCAGACAGCAGGAATAAGGTTTGAGGGACATGAAAGAGAAGCAGTTGCTGAGAAGGAAGTGAGACAGTGTTGCAGGCAGTGGTATGAAATCTGTGTATTGAGCAAGGAATGAAGAACACAACAGAAAATTTGTAGAAGTAATAAAAACTTTGCCGCCTGTGGTGGCCGAGGTGACAGAGGCGCTCCAGTCACGGTCAGCACAGCCACTACGGTCGGGGGTTCGAATCCCCCCTTGGGCATGGATATTTGTGACATCCTAATTCGTAAGTAGTTCATAAGTAGTTTGTAAGTTTAGGGACTGATGACCCCGTAGTTAAGTCCCATAGACTATACAAACATTTGGACATTTGAATAAAAACTTTGAGGTTTTCCCAGTGGCAGACTAAGGCAGTTGAGGCCCGGGGCGGTGTCAAAACAAAATGAGGTCCACCTTCCACTCGGAAATACATGAACTACTATAAAAAAGTAATTTTGAGATTTGGAACCCCCCACCCTCAGGACAAAAGGTACGGGACATTCTAAAACAAAATAGCTTTCGAGATTTGGAGGCCCCCAGAACGAGAGGCCAAGGGGTTTGCCATCAATGAAATTCTGTCAGAGATAGAAAAGGGATTAAAAGAGCAATTCATTGGGGTGGACACTGTCTTGGAAGAAGGATACATATGAACATTAACAAAAGCAAAATGAAGGTAATGCAATGTAGTCGATTTAAGTCATATGGTGTAAAATGGCAAGAAAAGTATGTCTTAAGAGAAATTTGTTGACATATATAATAGATTTAAGTGTTACAAACACTTTTCTAAAGATATTTATCCAAAATTTGCCTAGTATGGAAGTGAAAATGGCGATAAACAATTCAGAAAAGATTAGAATAGAAGATATTTAAATGTGGTTCAACAGAAGGTTACTGATCAAGGAGATTAGAATCTCTGAAGATACCCTAAAACTGAAAAAGTGAAGCTGGACATTCCGGTATTTGTTTGTATCCAAAACATGAGGTGAGGATTTTCTCATATGACAATTTTACGAGTGCACCTTGAATATTGGGAATTAGGCAAATAATCAATTCTCCGTCACTGCAGCGGCCTGAAGAAAGATCCCACAAGAATGGGAGCAACAACCACTGAAGAGAATTGTTGAATGTGACAGAACTGCAAGCGTTCCACAAATTGCTATGGATTTCAATACTGGGCCATCAACATGTGTCAACCTGAGGACCATTCAACGAAACATCATCGTTATGGTCTTTCAGAGCAAGGCCCACTCATGTACCGTTACTGAAGCCTTACGACTCGCCTCGACCCGTCAAGTCTGATGTTGGACTGTTGATTAATGGAACGATGTTGCCTTGTCTAATGAGCCTCGTTTCCAAATCTATCAAGCGGATGGACGTGAGCGGGTATGGAGACAACCGCATGAATCCATGGACTCTGCATGTCAACAGGGGACTGTTCAAGGTGGTGAAGGTCCGTAAGGCCATATCCTATGTGGGCGACAAAAATAAGCAACAGTGCGCGACGTTCGGCGATGCGAAACGACAGCTACAAGCAGCGACATTCGATGACATGGCTGGATGTCCTAAGTGAGCACGACACTTCCCGCTAGAAGATGGCCGCTAGAACCGATCAGCTGTTTCTAAAATCTGGCACCCACAAACGGTAGAATAATGATTGTTCCAGATTGAGGCAATAAAGTTTTATTTACTTCCGGAAATAAGGCATAAAAGAGTGGTTTGCATTAAATTTAGAAAGTGAGTAATGGTAAGGAACTATTTCATTAATAACTTCAAGTAGGGAAATAGACTACCAAGATCTCCAGACAAATTGTTCAAAAATACGACAAGTACAGATACTTTCGACTTTGTCGTTGATGAGTTTTTCTTTTGTGAGTACAAACCATCAACAACTGACGAAGTATGAAGAGAGTCTTACCGAAAGAAATCATTTAAAACTGCACTGATACTCCTACAGTCGGCGTAGTACAGGGGTAGTGTTCTGGGCACCTAAATTGTAAGGAGTTCGAATCCCCCCTCGGGCATGGATATTTGTGCCGTCCTTAGTATAAGCTAGTTGATAAGTAGTTTGTAAGTTTAGGGATTGATGACCCCGTAGTTAAGTCCCATAAGCTCTACAAACATTTGAACATTTCGGTAGTGGCGGGGCTTACCGATGGCGGGCAGCAGCAGGTCTCGTCAGCAACATGTCAGCAAAACGTTGAGAACAGCCCGCAAGAAGATAGTCAGAATTAGCTCTCAGCTAGTAGGGCTATGCCTGCTTCCAGGCGGTAGATCAAAATTCTTCATTATGTGTACAATTTTATATTTCGTTTTTTTCAGAAACAGTTGCGGTTTCATATACAGGGTCGGCGCAAGCCCAAGTGCCGCCCCGTGCGAGCTGCTAAATTGCCGACCCCCCCTCCCCCCTCCGCCGGTTTTTTTGTTCTTTGTTTTTCTTTTTTTCCTTATTTTTATTTTATTTACTTATTTTTTACGAAACGTTTACGGAATTTTTAGGAAATGTCAGCAATCAATCGCAATTTTTGTTTTCAGTTTTCAGACGTTTCTATGTTTCGGCCACAGAGTGGCCACTCGCGTAGCTTTTAATATGTACTTACATCTAAACCATCATGCTGACAGTTACGTTCAGCATGACGGTACAGATGTAAACGTAACTCAAAGCATTGAGAATAGCCACACTGTGCCCGAAATCTATGTACATCTGGAAAATAAAAAATAAAAATGAAACATTGCTACTGATGGGTGACAATCTCTACAGATTTGTACAAAAAAGTAAAGCCGGCCGAGGTGGCCGAGCGGCCTGCGCCTCGCCAGTCACAGTCTGCTGCGATCGGGGTTTCGAATCCCCCCTCGGCATGGATGTTTGTGTCGTCTTTAGTGTAAGGTAGTTGATAAGTATTTTTTAAGTTTAGGGCCTGATGACCCCGCAGTTGGTCCATTAAGCTTAACAAACATTTGAAAACAGTAAAACAGTCGCTGGGCACCAGCTCAAAAATGGAGTCAAACCTGATTGAAAAAAATCTAACAAACATTTGAAAACAGTAAAACAGTCGCTGGGCACCAGCTCAAAAATGGAGTCAAACCTGATTGAAAACAAAAAAATTAGCTAATTTTAATAAGCCTTGTGAATTTATAAAAATGTTCAAATGTGTGTGAAATCTTATATTCTTGTAGGATACTCTGTTCAGGAGATGAAGTCATACCCGCGGTGGAGTAGCCGAGCGGTCTAAAGCGTCTCGCTGCGGAGCGCGCGGTTGCTCGCCGTGGAGGTTCGAGTCCTCCCTGGGGCATGGGTGTGTGTGTTTGTCCTTAGGTTAGTTTACCTAGGTTTAAGTAGTTTGTAAGCTACGGACTGATGACCACGCAGTTTGGTCCGATAGAATTACAAACATTTGAACATTTCGATGAAGTCATAAGAATTGAGCCTCGTGAAATTAAATTTCAGGCGGAATTTCACTGCAGACGCAGGTGAAATAGTCAAAGAGTGGGGCGGAAGACAATGGAGAGAGGAAGAATAAGGAGATGGAGTAACAAAATAATGCAATAAATACACACTCGGGCATCGACGGATACTAATGATAGTCGAAATATATTAACTCACTGCACTGTGGTTATTCATTTCAAAGAACTGACTCTCGACATCTGTCGTAAATTCCATGTGTCAGTTCTTTCGTGTCTGATTATGGAATAAGGTGTAACAAATTAGACATCGCCGTATCACTTCACTTTTCTTCCTTTTATTTTTATTCTGGCTAATAGGACGACGCGTGCTTATTTGCCGACTTGCCAATTGTTTAAGTAACAGATCATAAGAACAGTAAATTTTCCTATTCTGATATCTTGAAGGAGAAAAATTGTAACTTATGAGCAGTGTTGCCAGACGTAGGGAATTTTCCCTACAAGTAGGTGCTTTTAAGCATTGAAATCATCTAGCGAATTTTCATCCAAAAGTCCCTGACGCGTAGGTACTTTGGTAAAATGTTACAATCGTCGACAAAGGACAAGCAGGTAATGTTAGCAACAGTTGTCAACAGGTGGGAATGAAGCCGACCAATGGTGGTGAAGTCTGAAGTAGCCAACGATATTTTAGACGGCGTAGCTGTTTTTTCTTCATAGTAAGCAATATTAGTTTGAAAGCTTAGTTTTAGACACATTAAAATAGATGCGAAATATGATGATTTCAATGTATATCAGAGGAATGGAGAGTCGATTTGGCAGTTGTGTTAGAAAATGTTGGCACAAGAAAAATTCATTGTTTCCTTGAAAGAAAGACGTTATATTACCTTGTCTAGACTGTTACGTATTTACATCAGGACGATATACTAGTTAGTATTTGTAAGTGAGAAGATGTTAACAAGACAACGCTAAAACATTTGCGACAGCCAACGTTATAATGAATAAAACAGTAGATATTCGTTGTCAACATAGCATTACTCTTAGAAAATCGAATAATCTAGAGTGACGGAATTCCTTTCTTGAGCTGACTCTGAACTAAATAATTAATACTGTTCCTACTCTATGGTTGATAGTATCTCGATGTATCATCGTGCAGTTAATAAATCAGTTATCCTCGTGCACTCGGTATTCACGGCATATTTGGGGAAACTATTTAATGCTGTTCCTCTCTATGATTGACATGTTCTTGATGTACCCTTGTCCGGCACTTTGAATTCGTGGCATAATCTACACTTGACTAACAAAATAAGATTCTTGAAAGTAACAATTCCATCATCCGTAATAAAATGCAAGTAATGAGTACAAAAAAGTTATCATAGAGGCTAACGAAACAACGATCTCCTCTTACATGCATTCAGATATTCCATAAATCTCATTGGAAATCGTATAATATCACCCGATTAACCAACAAAATTACCGCGAATCAACTGCCGTTGCCAGCAATGACCACTAGGCCCTGTGTCGGAAATTGTAAAATTAAGCTGGCGCTTTTAACAAAACAACTGGTCACCAATTTTCATAGATTTTTACTACGAAGAAAAGAGAAGGTTTATTAAAGCGTCCCGATGAGGTTCACACTCAACGAGAGAACATGTGTCAACTAGAAATATAGGTGGCAAAAGCACGAAACATCAGAAACAGTTATGTCGATTGGGAGGCGCGCATGCGCAGTAGAGGCGGTTCGCCAGGATGTGCGACTTGGATGTGCATACCCTCGTTTCATTCCTCCTAGTAGTTACTGTTTAATGTTCTAGTGGTCAGTGCATTTTGTGCAGCAGTGGAGGTATGATGCCCCCCCCCCCCCCCCTCCCCAGGCCAGAGTCCAGGATTCAGCCCCTTCCAGACCCAAATCCTAGCTATGTCCCTGATGTAGGGGCTTTAATGAGGTGGTAGGGAGAAAGTAGGGAAAACGTAGGTACATTTTTGTGAGACTGTAGGTATTTTCTCTCTCTGCCATCTGGCAACACTGCTTATGAGTAACGTGCATGCGCAATACTAATTGTACGTTGTATGAAAAGCACTTACCTATTACATACAAAGTTACAAGAAATTCGGACTCACCAATTCTTCTGCTCTTACGAAACGTAATGAAAGTGCTTCTGACCAATCTTGACTCCCTCGGCCAACTACCGAAACTAATTTTGTAGTTTTCGTTGTAGAGAACGCAACAACACCTATTGCCTGGAAAGTGGTGACGCGGCAGTGCCAGGAACTAGGTCACGTGACGAGGTACAGCTACGGTTGAACTAGCGCCCAAGAAGAAGAAGAAGCAAGAATCTCACAATAAGTATGTGACCGATAATATGGATAAATGTATTATCAGGTAGCAATTTCTACGGCATTACGAACAATAGAAATATGAAATGCGAAAACTGCCAACTTTTGTCAAACAGATGATGGATGATTGGCGTTTTAGGGCGCTCAACAGCGAGGTCATCTTCGCTCGTTTGTCAAACAGAAATGAGTTACAATACTAGCAAGAAAACCCTTAGAAGCAATGTTGTTTCTATGGATTTTAGTTTTAGAAGGTATCAAAAATAACGTTTTGTTTTGTGCGGACGAGAAGGCATTGTTGCTAAAAGACCATACTTTCTCAGGTTTTCATCAGAATCAAAGCTACCAGTAGTTTACTTAGATAAAACATGGATTCAAACGCATTATACAGTAAATAAATGTTGGCAAAGTGATAGTGAGGGAGTAGTCTTGTCAAACAAAAGTGCCGGTCAGAGTTTAATTGTTGTTCATGCAGACGGAGACAGGTGTTTCATGGCTCAAAAACCAAAACGTCCGACTATCACTCATAAACGGATAGCAAAAAATTTTAAAAATACGTCGAAACCCAACGTATACCAGGCTTATTACCAATGCCTTTATCCCTTGAAATTACTCGCAGCGTATTTACTCATTCTGAATAATTCTAACCATTGAAATGATATTGAGCGCGTGGCTTTCTTGGCCGGGAGAACCCTTGCGGGATTGTTTGGCTTCTTACTGTAAGTCTTTTTAGTTGGTGCCGCGTGGGCGACTTACGTGTCAATGATGATGAGATGATGATGATTAGGACAACACACAACACCCAGTCCCCTGCCGGGAATCGAACCCGGGCCGGGTAGTCTGCGACGCTGGCACTGAGCTACGGAGGCGGACAATTTGTAAGGTGTTGGACGTGTTTGACTGTAGTAAGGTTCAACCATTTTTTTCCATAATGCTGGAATAGTAAAACACTCGAAAACTGCCACTGAAAGGCTTAGCAAAATTGCTTAAGGCTTAATATGTAACCGCAGTATCAAACATTGCATTCGAATTTCCAGATTAGATTTCGTGTTCTGCAAAATTAGTTATGAGTAAAAGCACCACAGCTTAAAAAAAAAAAATAAATAAATAAAAAAAAAGCGAGCGGCAGATTTGCCCGCCCCTCGGAAAGTGCCGCCCCCTGCGGCCGCACGTTTCGCACGTGCCTTGCGCCGGCTCTGTTCATATACTTCAGGGGCATATTAGCTCGCAGAATTCGTGCGACATACTTTCCACCCTCTACAAGCAGACAATTCTCAACGTACATCGACACTTAGCAGCGCGCGCGACAGCGCTCAGGTTTGAATCCATTTTTGAATCTCAAACGTTGCTCGTTGTGCTGCAGATGTCGCCCACGAAGGACAGGTTCGTAAACATACATGCGGTTGAGATTTGTCGCTTGAAGCTGTCACACACTGTCACTCACGTAGGGCAGGGCGTAATGGTGCGAAGCATATGCAGATGGAGTGATTGGAACCCCTGACAAGACTAGATACGCTTTGACATGTGGCAAGTACGTGCGCATTTTAGCTCGTCACCTCCACCGATTAATTTCCATTGTGCATTCCGACGGACTTGGACAATTCCAGTAGGATAATGCGACACCCCACACGCCCAGAATTGCTACAGAGTGGCTCCAGGAATGCTCCTCCGAGTTTAAACACCTTCGTTGGCCACCAAACTTCCAAGTCATGAACATTACTGACCATATTTCGGATGCCTAGCAACGTGAGATCTCCGACCCCTTCTATTCTAACGGATTTATAGACATCTCTGAAGGATAAATTCTCTCCAGCACTACTTCAAACATTAGTCGAGTCCATGCCACGTCATGTTGCGGCATTTCTGGGTGGTCGCAGGGGACCCATTCGACATTAGGAAGGTGTACCAGTTTCTTTGGCTCTTCTGTGTAGATATTGCAACCAACGAGGAGCTGCTGAATAGAACTGGAGAGAAAAGATCATTGTGTCATAAATTGTCTATAGGTTAAAAAGACAGTTTCTATGACATCAAGGGACCAGTAATTTAACCTAGATGGCGCTGACGTCCTTCCAGAAGGACGAGAACGGCAGCTTACTTTTTTATTCTTGTCTGTAAGAATTCGTGTGCAGTGTCATATATTATTTCTTTGAATCGCCTGCTCCCATTTCAGATCAATTTTAGCTTGCATTGTCGATTGCAAAGTAGTTGGATACAGCTGCAAAGTTGAGGTTCAAACGGAAGATACTGAAGACTTCCTCGTAGTTGGGTTTATATTTCTTGAACTTTCTTCAATTTTTGAGACATTTATATGTATACCAGCTTAAAGTCCGCTGCTTCGCATGCGTAGGCTGGTTGGTCTGCACCAGTTGTTTCTCCTTCTTAATATAAATTTTCATATATATAGTTTAAGTATTATCACAATGAAATGTTGTAATACTTCTTGTAGCCGCGGCAGAATGGCCGTGCGTATTGAGGAGCCATGCTGCGGTGCGCGCTGCTGTTCGTCGTCGGGGATTCGATTCGCCCCTTGGGTATGAGTATTTGTGTTGTCCTTAACATAAGTTACTCCAAGTTAGTTTAAGTTAGTTTGTAAGCCTTAGGGACTGATGACCCCGTAGTTAAGTCTCTTAAGATATATAAACATTTGATTTTACTACTTGTAACCCTCTATGGCACCACTTAATAGTTGAATTTCTTAAAATACCCCAACATGTGGAAGTTCTTTCAGCAATCAGTCGTAAAAAATATATTTATTTATTCGCAAATCTAGATTTCGACGACTGTGTGGTCATTATCAATGCTTAAAACCAATTAAAATACTTGAAACATCTCGACCTCCATGTTGAGTGCAACCTCCAAAATGGAGGTCGAAATGTTTCAAGTATTTTAATCGGTTTTAAGCATTGATAATGACCACACAGTCGTCGAAATCTAGATTTGCGAATAAATAAATATATTTTTTACGACTGATTGCTGAAAGAATTTCCACAAATCAAATACTGTCGCGGAGCACCAATTCCAACATGGAATCAAACCCCAACATTTGTCTTTTAAATTCCAAGTATGCAAATATCATTTTTTGTAATTCTGGGATCAAGATTGGCTTAATAGCAACGTATTTTCAAAAAAAATGTTTCATCCTCTATTTCACCCCCTATATTATTATTTTCTGAAAATACCGCAACACGTGTCTTTTTTATTCTGACCAAGAAAACATATATCAATTTATGTGGTTGTAGCTTCAAAATTGCCTTAATAGCAAAAGATTTTCGAAAAACATCCCCTCTCCAATTTAACGCCCTTGATGGTTGAATTTCCAAAAATACCGAAACATGTAATTTTTTTTAAATTCTAACGAACAATACACAAACCAATTTTTGCAGCACTAGCTTCAAAATTGTCTTGACAACAATGTGTTTTCGAAAAGAATTTATGATGCCCTATTTTACCCCTTAGTTGTTGAATTTCCAAACATACCGAAACTCGTGTCATTTTAATCCTGAAATTAAAATTTGAGTTAACAGCAACATATTTTTGAAAATTAATTTTTGCATTCCGTATTTCACCCCCTCATTGGTCGAATTAACAAAAATACCGAAACACGTGTCTTTTAAATTCGAACCTCGAATCCAAATCCGAAAATTTGTAGTTCCAACTTTAAAATTGCCTAAATAGCAACATATTTTCGAAAAACATCGCCTCTCCAATTTAACCCCCTTTATGGTTGAATTTCCAAAAATACCAAAACATGTATTTTTTTAAAATTCTAACTATCAATACAAATATTAATTTTGCAGCTTTAGCTTGAAAATTGTCTTAATAGCAACGTGTTTTCACAAATAATTTTTCATCCCTTATTGTACCCTCTTACTTGTGTATTTTAAATCCTGACCAAGATTCCATATCCGAAGTTTCGTAGTTGTAGCTTAAAATTTGAGTTAACAGCAACATATTTTTGAAAATCAATTTTTTGCGTCCCCTATTTTACCCCCTTATTGGTTGAATTAAGTCCCTACGCTCTATTGTACAATGAATTGTTTCTGTTTTGAATTTAAAAAGGTAAAAAGGTACTTTCATTCTGCATCATCTACATCTACATACATACTCCGCAATTCACCGTAAGGTGCGTGGCGGAGGGTACACTGTACCACTACTAGGCATTTCCTTTCCTATTCCAATCCCAAATTGAACGAGGAAAAAAAGAATGCCTATATGCCTCCGTACGAGCCCTAATTTCTCTTATCTTGTCTTTGTGATCTTTACGCGAAATGTAAGTAGGCGGCAGCAATATCGTACTACACTCAGCTTCAAATTTCGGTCCTCTAAATTTACTAAACAGAAATTCGCGAAAAGAACGTCGTCTTTCTTCCAGCGATCCCCAATTGAGTTGCCCGAGCATTTCCGTGACACTCGCGCATTGGTCGAACCTACCGGTAACAAATCTAGCTGCTCGCCTCTGAACCGCCTCTATATCTTCCTTTAAACTGATTTGCTGCGGGTCCCAAACACTTGAGCAATACTGAAGACGTGGTCGTACAAGCGTTTTATAAGCGGTCTCCTTTACAGGTAAAGTACATCTTCCTAAAATTCTCCCAATAAACCGAAGTCGGCTGTCCGCCTTACTCACCACTGTACTTACATGCTCGTTCCATTTCATATCGCTCTACAATGTTACGCCTAGATATTTGAACGACGCGACAGCATCAAGAAGCTCACTACTAATGCTGTATTCGAACATTATGGGGCTGTTTTTCCTACTCATGAGCATCACCTTACATTCTTCTACATTGAGAGCTAGCTGCCAATCTTCGCACCAACTAAAAATTTTGTCTAAGTCATCCTGTATGCTATTACAGTCAGTTACAGACGATACCCTCCCATACACCACAGCATCATCAGCAAACAGCCGCAAATTACAACTTACTGTATCCATCAGATCATTTATATAGATAGAAAATAATAGCGGTCCTATCACACTCGTGTCTGATGAACACTCGCGGTCGAGAACAACGTACTGCGTTCTATTACTTAGGAAGTCTTCCAGCCAGTCACAAATCTGTGAACCTTTCCATAAGCTCGTATCTTCGTTAGCAGTCTGCAGTGTGGCACCGCGTCGAACGCCTTTTTGAAGTCGAGAAAAGCACAATCCACCTGTTGCCCTTCGTCCATGGCTCGCAAGATGTCATATGAGAAAAGGGCAAGCTGAGTTTCACATGAACGATGTTTCTTAAACCCGTGCTGATTCATGAAAAGAAGCTTTTCCGTTTCAAGGAAATTTACTATATTCGAACTGAGAATATGCTCCAAAATTCTACATGAAACTGATGTCAACGATATTGGCCTGTAATTGTGTGAGTCAGTTCTCTTTCCTCTCTTATACACGGGAGTCACCTGCGCTTTCTCCCAATCAAGCTAAGTAGGGGGCCAATGCCGCAGAATATTCTTTGTAAAACCGAACTGGTATTCCATCCGGACCAGCAGACTTTTTCGTATTTACCTCTCTCAGCTCCTTCTCTACACCGGAAATACCTATTGCTATGTCCCCCATTTCGGAATTAGTACGTTGATCACATGATGGTACATTTGTGCGGTCCTCCTGCGTGAAAGATTTCTTAAAGGTTGAATTTAGAACTTCAGCTCTCCGTTTGCTTTCGTCTATTACTGCCCCGGAATGATCAACGAGTGACTGGACAGTGGGCTTTGACCAGCTTATCGATTTTATTTTTATACACGCACGAATCTCTACTAACCTATGCCTGTCATCATTTGCGTGTTCTTTTTTGAATCGAGAGTGCAACAGCCTTTGCTTTCTCAGCAGCTTTCTAACATTATTATTATACACGGTGGATCTTTTCCATCCTTAATCGTTTTTACTGGCACATATTTCTCTAACCCTTTATTAACAATGCACTTAAATTTAGTCTACAATTCCTCTACATCCATAGTCCCGGAATTAAACGATGCCCATTCATTTTCTAAGTGCGATCGTAACATTTGCTTATCGGCTCTTCCCAACAAAAACACGCTCCTAGACTTCTTGACTGGTTTATGAACTTTGGTCACCATCGACGCTATGACGAGAAAAGTCCCAACATTTTGAAAATCCGTTCCTATAGTCTGGAAAAAAAAGAGTCAAAATTCCCTACGCGCAGGGACATGTCCCTACGGTTGGCAACACTGGCCGCCAGTGGCTGCCGCGCTGGTCGCAGGGCACGGCAGCCAGTATGTGGCGGCGCCACCGGCTGCCCTAGTCAATGAGGCTGGCTGCGCCGCCCGGCGTCCTAGTGTAATAAGGCCCTAATATTATATGTGGCGATTTATGAAGCCATACCAGTATCTAAATCGCAGTAAGAAGGAAAAATTAAGAAATTAGGAAACGGAGTTCAAATACGTAAATATATTATTTCTAAAAATAAACGATTTCAATCTAGCCGCGTCTGAAGGGTTAAAACCGTAATCTAGAAGTTGTTGTATTTACCCCCTTTGAAGATGATCTGGGGAGGCACTTGGTGTTACAGTCTCCGCCTTTCCATTGGTCCAGGCCGTAGCGCAAACAAACACGGAAAGTCGCGCATGCGCAGTTTCGCATTACTGGCCATGTAGCGCCTCGATTTTAATGATGGGGAATGGCTGTACATTTTTATAATACACAGTTGAAAAATAGAATCAAACATTTACATTTATAAGGGTTCTTTTTTTAACTGTTAGTGCTATTGTCTCAGACTAATCGTACATTGTTAAGGTTCTGACCCACTCCAATTTTCATTTTCATGGAATTACATTGTAATCTAATAAAACACCATTTACATAAAACGAAAGTCATTTACAAAATAAAACATTTGAAAGGAACGAAGATATATAACAGTACTAGATGACCTGGTGAACTTCGTATCACTTACCTCTGAATATAAAACACGTTAATTTAAATCATATGTATTTCAGACCCAGTAGCTTTATAAAGGCATCATCGGATAGTCTAAATATCGGCTCGATAGTGGGCGGAAAGAGTGGCTAAACCACGCACACATGACCAGGATAGTGTTCGTGTCACATTCGCGGAAGTTCAGGGAAGGTCTAGGCGATGATAAACGGACAGCAATTCATTTTTATCTTTGACAGTTCGTATACGGGTTCAGATAGTGTAAAGCGAACTTTACTCTTTCAAAGTATATTTCTGAGCGCAAACAACACAACAACCAAGTCATTATTTTACATGTTTTAAATATAAGTTTTCCTCGCAATTTTTCCATATCACAGTTTAAACCTACCCTGAACTTGCTTTGAACGTCAAATGTGCAAAATTTTATCACAATCGTACGAGTGATATTGATACCCCAAAGAAAAGAGCTCTTTGAGTTTTCCACAAATTTTCCTATTTTCTAGCCAACTATTTCAAGCTTTTACTTCATTCAAATCTTCCTCTAGCTTGAACGTCGAATGTGCAAAATTTTATCGCAATCAGATGAATGGTATTGATATTTCATAGAAAAATCTCTTTCTATTTTATCTGAATTTTTCAATTTTCCGGGTAGATTTTCCTAATTTTTATTTCATAACAACATTACTCTTGCTTTGAACGACAAATATGCAAAATTTTATCGCAATCAGATGAATGACATTGATATCTCATTGCAAAAAGCTCTTCCTGTTTCGCGTGAATTTTCAAATTTTCCGGGTAACTTTCCCAAATTTTTAGTTCACAAGAACGTTCATCTTTCGCTGAACGTCAAATGATCAAAATGAATGGTTCTCAACTTTTTTTAAAAAACTTTTCCAAGACCATAATGAACAAAACAAAAATGAATTACCCCTCTCCGTACAAACCTTGTCCTGTCACGACGTACTCAAGTGATGTTCTTACAACATGTTCCAATTGATTTTTATTCATAGAAAAAAAATCGCTTTTGGTTTTTCCTAAATTTTCCTACTTTCCGGGCGACTTTTCCGAATTTTTATTTCAGGCGGCCCTTCCCCTTGCTTTCAACATGAAATGTACAACATTTTATCGCAACTGGACGAACGGTATTGAAAGCTGACTGGAAAAAGCTGTTTCAGTTTTTCCCAATTTTCCTCTTTTCTGGACAACTTTTGCATATTTTATCAACGTTTAAATCTTCCCTGGACTTAGATGAATATTTCAAAACTCTCGAGTTTTAGCGAGACTAACGAACAACTTTTAATCTCGTAAATAATCAAAATTAGCCAGGACTTTTCCATGGAGATGATCAGTCTGGAAGTTAAGGGTGTTTTCAGGAGTCATTCGACTGTGGTTGCCCTATATATAAGGTTTTATATATCTGTGTGTTTTATAAATTATGGGTACTTAATTCGCCATACTGGCATCGATAGGTATCGCTTCGATCGCCTTCTGCCAAGTTATCGGTCTGATATATTCTGTAAATAGCAACTACAGCATCGGTCCTTGCGCAGTCTTTAAGCTTTTAAACGTGCGAGTAGAACCGAACGAGCCGAAACGAAAGAAAAGTATGGCAACGAGTTTCATCCCTTATGCTCAATCGAGTGGTAACGCCAATCATTTCGTATCGGTACGATTCGTACCGCTTGGTTTCCGTTACAAAGATTGTATCGATAGAGTAACGTAATATGTGAGTAACGGTTCGATACGCGGAGTCAGCCAAAGTACTCAGTACCGAATACATACGGTTTGATGAAGCTTTACTAATAATCGAAGAGACGTAAGTCACGCAACGTTTCCTAAAGGCGTACGGTAATATTTCTCATTATGGTCGTCCATCTTATCTGTCTAAACCTGCCCTTTAACGAAATCGTCAATCGGTATTTCAAGAAGGGTGTTTTTAAAAGATTTTCTCTTATAGTGCAGCTAGTTTCGGCATTCCAATCATAATATCTTCAAGCCCCACCAAGTGTTATGTTCGAAAACAACGTTCCACATTATTCACATGAAGGATCTTGTGAATAATGTGGAATGTGGTTACCGAACATAACACTTGGTGGGACCTGAAGATGGCATTATTGGAATACCGAAACTGACTGCATATGATGAAAACGGTTGTTATGTGCTTTTTCTACAAGAATCATAATACAGTGGAATTTGAAATAATGGATGAAATTGCTTATGGAATCGCAAGCGTGAGAGGATGTCGGACAATGCGACCGATCGCTTACAACCTTGCAGTTAACAAGATATACACACACTGTTGAAGTCGTTTACATTTTGCAGTCTCTGATTTAACTTTTGTTTACTCTGTGTGTCCACCCAGGGGGTCACGGTTCTTTTGTATGTGCGTGGCGAGCACGGGCCCCGAGCTAATAAAATCTTCCTTCCTCCTTTTCTTCCCGGACTGCATTTCCTTTTCCCTCCCCTCCCCTCCTTTCCTATCCTCACTCCTTCCCCTCCCCAACGGGGACTGATAATCTTAGTAGTTTAACTACGGGGCCATCAGTCCCGAAACTTACAAACTACTTATGAACTAGCTTATCCTAAGGACGGCACAAATATCCATGCCCGAGGGGGGATTCGAACCCCCGACCGTAGTGGCCGTGCAGACCGAGTAACATCATCATTAGACTAGCAGCACAGACAAATATATACAGACGGGAAACCTCCGTAAGGGCCCGGTCCCAAGCTCAGGGGTGCGGGGCGGGGGGTTCTGAAGCAGTTCCGTAAGATGTCCCATGATGGCGCTGCGGTCAGAAGCAGCCCTTTGAACGGTTCAGAGCAGGCGGCAGATAGCGGCTGTCCCCACCACCACCTCCCCTCAAACGCCGGCACACCGGACACGGACACAGCCGTGGCCTCGTGGCAGGCGGCACGAGCTCTCCCCTCAGCCTCCCCTCCACACTACCCTCAGAAGTGCCTCTAGTGTGGTCTACCAGTACTAAGCTAAGGAACCGCCTGACACCTGCTAGCATCTTACGGAACTACGATGGGAGCGTAGGACAGTGGTTTAGGGGGTGCTGCTTTTCTGTATATGTTACTCTGTGCTAGCAGGCAGCACGCTCCAGGCAGCAACAAGACGCGCAATATCAACCCAGTCCGAAATCGCATCCGGGAATGTGGCCTCTACGCACGGAGACCTATGGTGTGTGTCCCATTAAATCACGACACCATTTAGATGTTCAAATGTTTGTATAGTCTATGGGACTTAACTACGGGGTCATCAGCCGCTCCCCTCGGCCATCGCGGCCGGCACACCATTTAGCAAACAGAAACTGGGCGGAGGAACATCAGGATTGGAGTCGTAAAGAATAGCGCCGGGTTCTTTTAACAGATGAGTAAAGATTTTGTGTTCAGACGGACTATCGTTCCCTCATCTGGAGAGAGCGTGGAATTCGGAACAATGATACTTATGTGCAAGGAACATCACCACATCATGGTGGTGGACAAATGATGTGGTTAGAAGTCCGTATTGGTGAACTTGCGTGTCTCTATGTCGTTAAGAATGATGCTTTGACTCTTCAGAGGTATATAGTGGAGATCCTTTCACCTTTTGTTGTGCGTTACGATTGTGCCATAGGAGATGGGCTCCATAGAACTGCACTGGTGAACAATATGCTTGAAGCCGAGGGAACTGTCCGAATGGAGTGGACAGCTTGTTCCCTGTACTTAAACACGTTTGAGCATGTAGCATGTCTGAGTTGCACTTGGCAGACTCATTGCAGCCAGACCAGCACTACCCTCAAACGGTCGCAGAGTTGGTTATTGCACGCATGGGAGAATGGCCAAATATCCCTCAACAGCATTTGACTGCAGACTGCTAACGAAGATACGAGCAGCGGCGGTGGGGAGTCTGGTGCGTCGAGTGGGACACCTCAGGTGTCTCATGCTTCACCCTCTGTCCCTGATGTCGAGGCACCTTCAGGTATACCGCCCTCTACACAAGGGGAGTGGCGGATTGAACGGCGTTCGCATCGCCGGAGACGGAAGCCCAATGTGGAGGTACCCGTCCGACCACGCCCGTTCGTCCTGTGAGTGGATGTATGACCACTCCTTCAGCAGAGTCCGAGCAGGTGCACAGGGGGAGGGGATTATTACTTATTGGGAGCTCCAATCTTAGGCGTGTTGGAGCCCTTTAGTGTCGAGATCTGGAAAGAAGTCCAACGTGCACTCGGTGTGTTTGCTGGGGGGCCTCATCCGACTGCAGACTGCTAACGAAGATACGAGCATATGAAATAGGTTCACAGATTTGTGACTGGCTGGAAGACTTCGAAAGTAATAGAACGCAGTAAGTTGTTCTCGATGGCGAGTGTTCATCAGAGACGAGTGTATCGTCAGACGTGCCCCAGGGGAGTGTGAAATGACCGCTATTATTTTCTATATACATAAATAATCTATTGTACAGAGTAAGTTTTAATTTGCGGCTGTTTGCCGATCATGATGTAGTGTATGGGAGGGTGTCGTCATTAATTAATTGTAATAGCATACAGGATGACTTAGATAAAATTTCTAGTTGGTGAGAAGATTGGCAGCTAGCTCTAAATGTAGAAAAATGTAAGGTGATACACATGAGTAGGAAAAACAATCCAATAATGTTCGAATACAGCCTTAGTAGTGAGCTTCTTGATGCAGTTGCGTCGTTCAAATATCTAGTCGTAACTTTGCAGAGCGATGTGAAATGGAACGAAATTGTAAGGACAGTTGTGAGTAAGGCGAACAGCCTATTTCAATTAATCGGGAGAATCTTGGGAAGATGTACTTTATCTGCAAAGGAGACCGCGTATAAAACGCTTGTACGAACACATATTTAGTACTGCTCAAGTGTTTGGGAGCCGCAGCAGATTAGTTTAAGGGAAGACATAGAAGCAGTTCAGAGGCGAGCAGCTAGATTCGTTACTCGTAGGTTCGACCAACGCGGAGTGTCACAGAAATGCTCTTGGAAATCAAATGGGTATCGGTGGAGGAAAGACGACGTTCTTTTCGAGAAATTCTGTTGAGGAAATTTAGAGGGCCGGAATTTGAAGCTGACTGCAGAACGATCTTGCTACCGCCTACTTACATTTCGCGTAAAGATCACAAATACAAGATCAGATAAATTAAGGCTGATACGGAGGCATATAGACACCCTTTTTTCCCTCGTTCTGTTCGGGTGAAGAATAGGAAAGGAAATTGCTAATAGTGGTGAAGTGTACCCTCCGCCACGTACTTTCCTTACGGTGGACCGCGGAGTATATATGTAGATGTAGAGTTGATTGATAACCTCATACTGCCCACGCCACGCAGGTGTGCAACTGTAGTGGCCGTCTGTGGGGATTATACACCATATTAGAGGGCAAAGAGAATGACTTTTTCATTATTTTGGTAGCCCTATGGTGCCTCGCTCTAAGTAAACGTCATGTAAACCTCAAGTAAAGAGACTGTATACAGAAAAATGCTATTAGGATTTCCTGTAGAACTCTTTGACAGCTATCTAGAACTGTGATCAGAACTATGTTTGCGCTAATAGCCAAATAATTATTTTAAAAAAACTAAAAAAACTCAACTTTGTGGTAATTTTTACTATTTTTTCGGCGAAATTCTGCAGAACTATTTAAATTTTGTACAGAGAACTCTAGAACTATTGCATATCTGTCCAGAACTCTGGAAAAAATTTACATTTTTGAAAAAAGGGGTGCCAACTTCACACGACTCTGGCGCAATTTTGTGTAGTTTATGTCCCTCATTTACGCAATTAGCTCATGAACTATTACCTGGGCAAAAAAATATCATTCGGATTTTCTGCAGAACTCTTTGAGAGCTATTTAGAGTTGTGATCAGAACTATGTTTACGCTTGAAGGCAAATAATTATTTGGAAAAAACTAAAATTTGTTATAATTTTTTGTAATTTTTGCGCGAATTTGTGCAGAACTATTTAAATTTTGTACAGAGAACTCCAGAACTATTGCATATCTGCCTAGAACTCTGAAAAAAATGCACATTTTTGAGAAAAGGTGTGCCAACTTCACAGTAGCTTGTAAATGGATTCCCCATTATTGCAATTATCTCATGAAGTATAATCTGCACAGAAAAATGTCAAGAGGATTTCCTGTAGAACTCTTTGAGAGCTATTCAGAACTGTGATCAGAACTATGTTTGTACAATTAGGCAAAAAATTATTTTGAAAAAACTGAATTTTGTGGTAATTTTTCGTATTTTTTCGGCGAAATTTTGCAGAACTATTTAAATTTTGTACAGAGAACTCCAGAACTATTGTATATCTGTCTATAACTCTGAAAAAAATGTACATTTTCGAAAAATGGGGTGCCAACTTCAGAGGACTCGGACCATAGCCAACATCAGGCTCAGCTGTTCGCGAACTGCGGCCAACGCCTCTTGCGTCCGCAGACAGCAGGCACACATCATATCCATCCTATCGATACAATCGACTGTAGAGAGTAGAAAACTAATCAATTTTTAACTAGTCCGGTACTTAAAGGCGACTGGCAGCCGCTGAACTGTGGTCAGTGGTAACAATACTGTCAAAACAACGGAACAGTCTCTGGCTGTTTTCAAAATAAACAAAAAATTATGGAATACACTGTTATCAAACACGCAGGAATAAAAGCTTTCTGAAAGCGAAACACGAAATGAAGTGACAAGTTGATACTGAAATTACGTAGCTTGCAGCACAAATGAAATCTGCAAAGTACGTGAGAAGAAACCTCTTAAAAATCAGAAGCAGTAACGAAAATTAAGAAATTGATTGGCAACGAAATTTCACCCAAATTAAATTAAATTTAAAAAATTAAATTATGACACAGTCACGACACTTCATTGAATTTTGTTACACGCCTTGACAGCAGCGCTCGAAGCGGCTGGCGAGGGACATTTCTGAATAGTATATCGGATGAGTATGAATAGTGTGATTTAAATTGATTTAACATACTTTTTACAACGGGGAAGGTATATACTGCCATAAAAATAGGTAACAACCAGATAATAACTCCATATTTGTCTTTCTGAGATTTCCTAAGGACCACTGGAGTAGACTTGCGCATATTAGTTCGCGATCGGGAGCCGCGAACTATTTCGTTCTTTTAGTTCGTCCGCTCCCAGTGCCGGCTGAGCGGCGTGGTCTGCACATGCAGGTGGAGGGAGAAGTTTCCCCACCTAGCTGCTTCATGCGCTTGCTGCTTGAGCCGCTAACGATATCACGCAAACCAAAAGAAACAGTTTGTGGATAATTTCTCGCGTTTAATTTTAGAGTTATCTCTATATCTTGGCATTATGGAATTTATTAGTCAGATATTGCAGAGTGCAGAATACTTCAGAACAGAAATTTTGTAGCACTGAACTGTGTAATCTAGCAGGCAGACGCTGACCTCGAAACGGCTCTCATCAACAGAAAGAAAACACGTGTTTTTTAATTCTGCTGCGCGCCCTCTCGCTATTGCCCGTCGGTCTTTGGAAAAGAATCCAACGAACTAAGAAGCGAGATACGTTTGGCATAACAGTTCGCGACCGGTAACGCATATTTTAGTTCGCGACCGATCGCGCATATTTTAGTTTGCAAACGGTAGCTCTCCGTTTAGTTCGCAGCTCGACCACGAAGTAAGTCACTCATTTTAGTTCGTCCGCTCTTATTGGCTTTTGCTACCGCTACTAAAAGAGCTCTCACTTTTGTTATGACAGCTTTTTTATATAATGATCAGTGTTGCCCAAGCGTGTGCTATTACCCGTATTTTTGGGTACTATCTATGCAACTACAGCTGAGCTGCATCTCAGCGATTCTGCGCGTTCTCGCGTCCTCTCGCTGTTCCCCGCCAGCCTTCGGAAAGACTAAGAGGCGAGAGATCTGAGAACTAGTTCGCGTAGTTCGCCTGTGGGAGCGCTCTTGCGAACTAGTTCGCTCGCGAACTACACAAGACTAAATTGGAGGGTATGGAACAGTACTTTGCAGGACAGTTAATTGAAGATTATCTTGTAATCTAGAATTTTTTAATAAAGAATTTCAGTTTCTATAAAGAGCAAAAATTGCTAATGAACAACAGAAGACCCAACTATCAGCAGAAAGACGTAGGTTTTCTACTCAGAAAGTCAGGATTTCTTCACTACAATTCCAGCCAAATCTGTAAGAGTTGAACATAAGAAACTTATAATGAATGCATTACTTACATTATTAAATGTATCAGATCAGCCACTACAACTGTAGCTGAAGGAAAGTCCTCACAAAAATCACCACAAAACATCGAAAACAAAAATACAGTTTCCCAGCAAAGCAGAAACCTATTCCACAATTGTTACTACATCTGAACCAAAAAACGGCAAGAATCTTTAAGACATTCGTTTTATAATCAAAAGTAATTATACTCAGAAGTATATAGGTTTGTAACAAAGACGAGTGAAGTGTTAAAATGTTCGAATCATTAGACTACATATCGAATTTTTACTCCTGTCATATAGGAATAAAACAGAACAATAATTAATGTTTCTCGTTTATTTATATTCCCTCACTTTCAGCGGAGTAGGCTACAGAATTTACACATATGCGTAGGTATTTCCTTATGAATAAGTTGTTGTTTATGTCACCGGATAAAGGAAATTCAACTGTTTTTTACATTTATTTCACGATTATTTCTGTCTCAGGCTATATTACTAATGTCTGAAAGGCAAAAAAGTACACAAACTATTTGGTTAATTTCGTAGAAAAGTAATTGCCAACAAACATTTGTCTAACGACACCTTTCCCACCACTAGGACCGCTAGTGTCGTTGCAACTGTCAGTTGGTAACAACTTTGACAGCAGGGAGTGTCGCGACTGTGTATGTTAGACTGTGCTTAGCGCTCCCTCCCGAGGGAGGATTCGAACCCCCGACGGGGAACAGCCTCGCGCATCTGAACATAGCGCCTCAATGCGCTCGACCACTCCGCCGCGGCAACGATTTATGGAACTCTAATCATAACATTTGTCTACCATTTCATTCTCTAAAAGCGCGAGAGAAAAAGGAACACCTAAATCTTTCAGTTTTCGATCTGATTTCTTTGATTTTATTATCATGATCATATCTCCCAATGTGGACGGGTGCTCAAAAAATATGTGCGCATTCAGAGGAGACAGTTGGTACAGAAATTTCGCAAATTCCTGCCAAAATATGAAGGCAAAGAATTTGCAGCAGAAATGCTCGTTGCGTCATTGAATGACGTTTCCGGACATGGACTCCTATGTAAAACTTGAGCTACTAAGACCTCTGTACGTCCCCTCAAGTTTATCGCTGAAATTTTGAATTGCCCAGTATATACGTATCATTTGTGTTGTCCTGTTATGAGCGTCTGATGAGTTGATCACTTGGCTACGGAGGGGGTTTGGTTTAATGAAGGCAGAGTTAATAATTAGGTGAAAATTTGGATGAAAATTTTTTCAACTTTAGCTCGTTTCTGATTAATACTATATGATCAAAAGCAGTCGATTCTCTGAATACCAATTACAAATAAAAGTGATAACGTAGAAATTAAATGTAAGAATTACTTATCTGCCAATAGTGAAAGTCTAGTCTACATGACGACACTAGGTTGCGAAACTCGTTGCATTAAATGAATTGCGCGCAACTGGTTCCGTGTATGTCTGTAGACACGGCGCCAATACAATACACTTCAGTTTCGTTGTTTTGCGAGTGCCGTACTCGCCGTAAAATGAAAGTTTTGGTAGCTGTAAGAGTTGTGGCGTATCTATTGCTTGTCTGTGTGAAAACACTGCATAAGACTAAACATAAAAAGAATAAGAAATGTGTTTGGGTTCGTGAATGGATTAAAAAATGCCGTCATATCTGTTGCTCAGCGACCTTGCTGAAATAAATTGAGCCGGCCGCGGTGGCCGAGGGGACTGAAGCGCTCCAGTCACGGTCTGCACGGCCACTACGGTCGGGGGTTCGAATCCCACCTCGGGCATGGATATTTGTGCCGTCCTTAGTCTTAGCTAGTTCATAAGTAGTTTGTAAGCTTAGGGACTGATAACCCCGTAGTTAAGTCCCATAAGTTCTACAAACATTTGAACATTTTTTGAAAGAAATTGTGATTGAAGACCCTAGAAGTTATTTTAATCAACTTAGAATGTCACCAGAGCAGTTAACGTTCCTTAAACAGAGTTAGTAATTCAATCAAGAAACAAGTTACCATTATGCGTGAAGCACTGTCAGCACAACTGAAATTACAAATTGCATTACGTTTCTTGTCAAGTAGATATTCGCCTCTGCAGTACTTGTACCGTGTTACAAAATCCACAATTGCCATACTTAGTTTGTATAGATATTTCGAATTGGATGTATTTTATTCTGCAATTCACTAACCGTCAACCCATAAATATTTAACTTCACAAATAATTGCTAGAAGAGCACTAACACGCCGTTAAAATCGTACAAACACCTACGCAATGCATATATGTTAAAAAACCGAATTATTCCTTCCGTTCCTCCCTGTATATTGTATTTTGTTCTGTATTGGTCATAACCTAACCTAAAAACACGCGCAATCAGTTTCACCAAAGTTGGAAGGTGCCGAAACTATTTAGTTTCGCCAACGAGTTACGCGAACGCCTGCCGCGCGTGCGCATTGGCCTGTAGCGCAGTTTCATGAAACCTAGTGCCGTCGTGTAAACTAGACTTTAAGTCTTTGGATAGGCAGTTGATTTTAAAAATAAAAAGTAACATTTATATTTATAATATCTATTTCTCCTTACAACTTCAAAACCCGACATTTGAAAATTTTTCCTAGATATTTTACTTTCGCCATCTGGCAACGCTAGATGTAGCCTAAACTAATCAGTCATGCCAGTCCGTTAAATAACTCTCGCCCTGACACGGCAGTCTTTAGACCAACACATTTGACTTTTCGCCGGAAAACCATGAAGCAGAAAGATTCGAAGAAGCATAACTATTTTTACATTCAGATGGTGGATAATGGAAAACAGACTATAAGCAATTTAAGAAAGTGTTCATCAGTACCTCTAAAGATAAGAAGCGTAGAACTTTCCGAAGGATGAGAATAGTTGACTGTGGTGCCATCTCTTGAACGCTGGCTCACACACTAACGACTGGAAAAGCACATGGCAGTATAAGCGTGGTAGCCTGAAGAAGATAAGGTGTAAGTGGGACGTTGCCACGAAATATTTCGTCAGTTGTACCGTGAACGCAGTACTCCGGTGTAGTAGAGGACGTTGCGACGTGAACGAAAAACAGGAAGATAATGGCCTTCTACAAGAAGTACTGCCGTATCTCAATGGACGATGGTAGTGTCTGCAGTACTATCTACAGCGACATTTGTAGGGCGTTTTTCCTTACTGAAAAGAGAGTCTCCATCCACCACGTGTGGTGGGTTTTGTTTATGCGCCAGCGACAAAAATGTTTGAACAGTGTGAGATTATGAGGTCCCCTTATAAAATGTGGAAGTATTGTTAGTGTAGCAGCAATGAAAATGCAATAAAAGTTCTAACATTAACTGGCTGACTGTTGACTACAAGGCACTATGAGGAGCAATCGTGGCCGAGGGGATTGAGGCGCTCCAGTCACGGTCTGCGCGGCCACTACGGTCGGGGGTTTGAATCCCTCCTCGGGCCTGGATATTTGTGCCGTCCTTAGTTGTAAGTAGTTTGTAAGTTTAGGGACTGATGACCCCGTAGTTAAGTCCCATAGACTTTACAAACATTTTTTTGAGGAGCAATCTACTAGGGAGATTCCAAAAGTAAGAGTCGATATTTTTTATTTAACTTCAGAAAAAAAAAAACGTTATGTATTTTGTACGCGCGATCCTTCTATTCGTATTCTGGCACTTTATCACTCTGCTATCGAGCGACAATTAACAAAACGCTATGTATAATTTAATAGTAATTAGTGTAGTTATTGTCTATATCTAGATATCGTTTGTTATCGCCAATATAATTAAAAACCTTTAACAAGAGGTCATAGAGTCGGATCCTTCGCTAAAAAACACGTGTTGAAACCTATCATTTACGACGTGTTGATATTTTGCATAATTACAAATGATTTTACCACTTTGCATAGTACTGAAGACCTTGTTGGTGTCCATTTCTCACGAGGAAAAAGATCCATTGGAAACGGAAAAACACGAAAACCATTCTCTGAATGGTCTAAGGCGTCATGCTACAGATTGGACGGCCGCTCGCTCCCGCTGCACGTTCGAATCCTCCCTCGGGCATGTGTGCGTGCGTGCGTGCGTGCGTGTGTGTGTCTGTGTGTGTTTTCATTAGTGTAAGTTAGTTTAAATAGTTTGTAATTCTAGGAACCGATGATCATTGCAGTTTGGTCGAATAGGTTTACAAACATCTGAATATCGAGCTGCACAGCCCACAGTGCTGAAAGCATACTAGCTGCACTATGCTGCCCTGTCACGTCGATGCGAAGGAACTAAAATGGCGGATGCAGGCGCCAGTCTATATCCAGGTGCTCTAGGTCAAAGCAGACTGGTGGAATCAGGTCTTTAAGCATTGTCTATTTTTTTTTTTTTTTAATTCTTCAAAGTTGGAAGGAATTTTACTATTCACTGTGTATTTCTCACATAACAATTGATGACAACTCAAGAATACTATCACAAAAACCAAAACAACTGTGAATGTCTTACTCTCTGATAACTTGCGTGTCTTGCACTGTGAAATGTCTGCATACGACGGCATTCCACTGTTGTCTATTTCTCTATTGCACTGGATCTTTTTGCGTTTTTGCTTGGCCGGTACCCCAGCACAGCCTAGATACAAGGCCTGACAACAGTTCGTGTCACATCACACCGAGATGCCGCGAGGCCAACGAGAAAGACAAGCCGCAGCGCGCACGTCATGTGATCAAGAGAGGCCCAAAGCATTGTGTTCGCTGACTGACTGGCCGGCCGCTATACAACAGTGGGCTTTATGATGGCTCGGGCCTCTCTCTAGATCACGTGACTTGACGTGTGCGCCGTGGCCTGTCTCTCTCGTTGGCCTCGGATGCCGCGATCAGAGGCGTGCATTGCGCGCTGCTAGCCCGTGCTAGCTGGACTCAGACAGGCCCGCTTGCGTAGCGCGAGTTTGCTCTGGCAACACCACCTAGAGACAAGGCCGCGGCGCTGTTGTGTGACGTCATGCAGCGTAGGCTGCGAGCGCACAGCTGACTGGCTGGTTGCTTCGGCATTGTGGGCTGCGCACGCGCAGCCTACCGTGGCCGGCGAGAAAGACAGGCATAGGCACTCAGCCAGGTGACATGGCAATAGTGCTGTGCCGACACGATCTCGGATTTGACTGGTTAGCCGTTAAGAGACAGTGGGCCATGCCCCAGCGGCTAACCAGTCAAATCCGCGATCGCGTCGGCGCAGCACTACTCTTGCCACGTCACCTGGCTGAGAGCCCAGGCCTGTCTCTCTCGCTGGCCTCGAGCCTACGCTGCATGACGTCACATGAGACCTTCCAGCAGTCCAGAAGGTAACTCCAAATCTACGGGAGGTAGCTGCTTTTGTAACTTACATAACCCAATTACTGAAAAATTCTTCAATGGGATTTAGCTTATATTGGGGCGAACTACATATTTGTGGCGACTGTTATATCCGAATTAGAAGCTTTGATTTGTTCAAAACAACTCCCACAGCTAACCAACAAACAATCACACACTTTTTCAACTATGGGTTGAAGATGCTATATTCAAATGGTGTAGATGAAAATAAAGTTCTTCTGCTTTGACAGATTGCAAGTCACATGTGATTCCAACTTGCTAACAATCAGATTTTCGATATGCCCGCCACGATTGTCGTTGAAACTATGGAAGCCACGCGGGAGTAGCCGAGCGGTCTGGAACGCCACGTTGCGGATCGTGCGGCCTTCAGCGTCGGAGGTTCGAATCCTCCCTTGGGCATGGATGTTTGTGTTGTGTTTAGTATAAGTTTGTTCATAAGTAGTTAGTAAGTTTAGGGACTGATCACCCCACAGTTAAGCATAATAAACATTCGAAACTATGGAAGTCCATATGGGAAAACTCCCCAATATATTTTCCAATTCTTTGTAGGGCGTTCGTATAAGTTAAGTCCATATATTTTTATGCAACTTAGTCTCAGCTAGTACAGATCGGTGGCAATTTTTTTTCATGGCTAGTTAAAACTGAAAATGCTAATTTTACGGCACCTAAAATGACCTATTTCGACGTTAACGCCTATTTTTGCCTTTTTCAGCTTTAAAATTCTAAAAGGCGCCTATTTCTTCTATTTCCAAGAGATCTGACTTGTTTCGAAGAATCAGTGGAAGAAGCATTGAAGCTAATGTTTGAAGAAAAAAATGAAATGCTACATCCATATGTGCAGATAGACCTACCTTTCAGATCATCGCTTTGCTGGTGGAAGCAAAAATTTTTGAGCTTGTCTTTAGTGTGTTTTGGTAATTGTATTTTTAAAGGGGTGAGTTCACTTAAATTGTGGAACCCCACTTTAGTGTGATTTTGATAAGTAAGCTGAGCTGTTCTCCTTTAACTTGCAAGGCTCATTTGTAAATTTTATTGTGTGTTTTTTAATTGGCTATCTGCCTATTTATATCATTGAGCACAGTTTCCTGCTACCAGTTAAACTCAGACCTTACTTCAATTTTTGGGCTCATCTTTAGTGTCTTTTGGTAATTATCTGAACTTTCTTGTTGGGCCTTCAGCCTCTGATCGTAATATATATATATAAAACAAATGGAACCTTGGAACCTGCACTGACTATCCTTGCCTAACTTCACCAACCAACTACCCACCGCTCCCACAAATAGTACTGGAAATTTTCCGATTTTCTGATTTTCCGATTTTCTGTGGTACTGTGTTCGTAAAAGAATATACAGAATGACGTTTTTGGTTTGTCTCAGTATAGGAAAATGTTATAAAATCGACAGTAACACACTTAGAATGAATTATAAAGGAACAAAAAGCGACATTATTGTACTAATTTCAGAGTTGGATATGCAGGCAGAAAAATCTGAAATAGCTTCACTTTCTTTGAGATACATAACATGGATGTTTATAAGCTTGTTACCCGGCAGGAACCTACTGAGGGCACGTAGCCGATTTAGTGCTACGTCTCCGAGAAGCACTTAATAAGCAGGTAAACATCTCGCTGGAGACCTCAGGTGAGCTGAATCCTACTATTGACCCCTGCAGACTCTAGTAGATGTATTTCCAAATCCCTTTTCTATATTGAAACACCCACCCTCCATACTTCCAGACGGATTGACTTATATCTTATTTGGCTATTGCTAGCGTATTGGTACTTATCAGCGTTGTAGTATCGTTGTTACTATCCTCTTTTTGAGTGCATGGCGTTATGGGCGCAGGTTGACACCATCGCTCTGCGTGTGCTGTTCGGACCATCTGTGCTTGTGGGTGGTATCAACAATCGGTGTGAGTGTCGGTGGTTTAATCATCGATCGGTAGCTGTAATGAGAAGAATGTAGTTGCAGCTATCGATGTGTGTGTCTGGGCAGTCGGAATGAGGCAAAATGTAGTTGTGGCTATCGGAGTTTTTTCGGGGTCGATCAGGCCATCGCTTGTTGGGTGGTTCGGACTGTCGGTGTGTGTCTTGGTGGTGGATGCATTACGTCCGTGGCAGTTGCTTTTGGTTGGAGGAGGGGCGTTTGAGCGGTGACGATTTGTTCTGTAGTTTTTAGTTTCAGTGTACTCGTTTGGATCGCAGTGATTGGCGCGCCATTTGGCCTTCAGTTTTAACGAACATTTTAAGGTATTTCTGCCTATTGCTTTGCTGGATGGTTTTAGCTTGAGGGGTGGAGGTTGAGCTGTGTCAACTTCTTCTGATGTAAACAGTTGTGTCTTCTTCTGATTTTGGCTTGTCATTGGTGTTTTGGCTCTTACTATTGACGACGCTTTTGGCTTTGTCTTGATTCATCTTACTTGGGGTAGTTTTATCCATTGATTATCGTGGGTTGTTGTCTGGTGTGCTATATTGAAACTTCTGGGGGACGGTAATCTCTTAGTCGGGACATAGCGACCAACAAACCTTTTAAGGTCCATCTTCATTAATAGTCCAGTCAAATAAGCCGAAAAAAGGCGTCAACCTCGGAATGAGAGGTAACAAGCTGAATATTTGCATTAACCTTTGTTTTGGCATTCCAAATGATGTGTCAAAAGTCTTATAAAATCTCGTGTCCGCGTGTCACGAAAATCAGTTTTTCGCAAATATCTCGCTTCCTATGCGTTAAATGGTATTTGCATCTCAGATAAAAGTTGTAGAGCATGAAATTCTCTACAATTATTGTTTTAAACATTTTTTGTGCAATTCATAGTTTTTTAGATAGAGCGCGGAGAGCGCACAGGTCACAGCGCTCAGGCATATAAGACCTAATACGAGGTCAGCTGCGAATCACAGTCAATGGTAGGTTGTTCAAAGGTAATAAATCATTGCAACAATTACAATAACAAACCTTCATTCTTTATGAATTATGTTCAATATTTCATAATATTATTCATAAATCAAAAAGATTTGTTTAATAATATTTACTTATTTCATGAAATTATAAAGTTATGAAGCCAAATACTTCACGTATATTTTAATTATATGTAGAAAATAATAAAATTAACTATAATTGAGACTTAATTATATTTGAAGCAAAAATAAATTAAATAAAAAAAACGAGGAAATACGTTTTATGTAAATCTTTATTTAGTAGTCATGTATGATTAATTTATTACAATTAGAAGTTCAAACGCGAGGAGGATTTTTATTCACTTTAATTATTAATCATACATAGGTCTCAATTTTCATCTTCTTGATTATCATCGTCGTCTTCATCCGCTCGCTCGAAAACGTCCATTTCATTATCATCATCCTCGTAATCGACGATCGTCGTCTCTAAACCTTCCAAGATTTCGTGGTCATATGCACTTTCTTCATCGAGATCGTTATGGTGTGATGACGCATTGAGGCAAGCTTGCCCATTACACTGGCCACAAGCTGAAGGACATCCCCGATTTCCTGCACCCGCAGCGCAAACCACAACCATTTTTTCAGTTGCAAAATATTGTATTCAGGAGCTCGTCTGGTGCAGGTGGTAATATTGTTAGTATTGGCTCCAAAAGTTCATTTTGCAGCACCCAACCCCATTCCTGGGGTTCTATATAGTTTCCTAACCACGTTTGTACTTGGTAGTAAGCACGATTGATATGCTGATGAGCTGCTGCACTAGTTGGTGGCAGATTTGATAGTTGCACAGGTTTATTAAGTTTTGTCGATTTAACAGATTGCGTGTATCGAAGATGATCTATATTGTCTTCAGATTTTGGAGCGTTATATATTGCTAACAAGATACGTACTCCATTTTCAAGTAACGTTTGCGCAGGGCAGTTTTCTTGTTGAAATACTTGAGCTAGCTGATCCAAATCTGGAAGTTTCTCCAATATTTTAACAAAAGTTTTTTTGCCTTTTTTAAACAACGCAGATGTCGTGTCACAGTCACTCAATGCGTGCAAAAGTAAAATGTGTTTTTTACAACGGGGATAATGTTCAAAACCTTTGGAGGAGTATATTTGTGTTTTAGCATTGCCTTTACCAACTTTTTTAAAGAAATTTTCTTGTTGATGCGATTGAGTACGTCCAATTAAAATGACAAGCAAATCAATATCTTCTCCTACGATGACGGCAGTGCTTTGGTGCTCTGATTTTTCAATACCTGTTTCGATTATACAAACATCAGCATCATCTCTGGCTTGTTTTCTAGTGATATTAACAGTTTTTAATTTCTCAACAAGCAGGTCAATTAGCTTTTTTTAATTAGATCGATTTGATAAAAAAATTTCTTGATTGATTGGCACAATCGTTGTTTCTTCAAAGCAAGCTTTATGCGGTTCTGAAAGAACAGAAGTAGTTCTTAGTTGTTCCTTTGCTTTAGTATTTCTATTGTAGTAGATACATTGGAACAGAATTCAAATATACTTAAAGTATGGAATTCATGACATTGTAATTACTTGAAATAAGTAAGTATTATTAAAATTGGGTATTAATTCGTAAATAATGAAATTTTATTTACAATTATAATTGTTTTATTCAACGTACCATTGACTATGATTCGCAGCTGACCTCGTATTAGGTCTTATATGCCTGAGCGCTGTGACCTGTGCGCTCTCCGCGCTCTATCTAAAAAACTATGAATTGCACAAAAAAAAATGTTTAAAACAAAAATTGTAGAGAATTTCATGCTCTACAACTTTTATCAGAGATGCAAATACCATTTAACGCATAGGAAGAGAGATATTTGCGAAAAACTGATTTTCGTGACCTTTGACCTTTAATAACTTAAGACGCGGATACGAGATTTTATGAGACTTTTGACACATCATTTAGAATGCCAAAACAAAGGCTCATGCAAATATTCAGCTTGTTACCTCTCATTCCGAGGTGAAACCCTAATTTGACTGGACTATAAGTTAAGCTCGTCACTTCTCATGCCATTTCATCTCGCTAGCGTATGTGTCCTTGGATAAGGGGAGAAGTTGAACCATCCCGGCTCCCGTTTCTTCGATTGACCCTGTCCTTGATTTAATGACCATATAACTCTCTGTGCTTGCACCGCTCGTAGCGCTGTTTGGCCTATCGCGAGTCAGATGTCTTCTGACTGGTGATTTCCTTGTCACATGTGGCGCTACGGTGGCGTGTGCCGAGGCATTTGGAGAGAGAGGACGGAGTGAGTCGCTGCGGAAATAACGGATAGGGTGTCAGGCAGGAGTTTGATACGATGCATGGCATCAGCCAGGGTCGAGCTATTTTGATTAAGGGGGCCCTTTGTGCGTGTGCATCGAAGTTGTTCTGGGTGGGACAATGTCCGTGGGGAGCCATGCATGCCATGAGCTGAAGATGTTAGTCCGGAGAGTCCTGTCTGTCAACAGCACCTCGGTGCGGTGCTGTTTACCTCGTCTCCCGGCTATGTGGTCGCGTTCCCAGAGGCCGTGCGACACCGCGTCCGTCCCTCGCCAAGCATCGGAGCTGTCAGGAACTGGTACTCTGCACTCAGCCCCGGCGGCGCCTCGCTTTGCATCTGGGATCTATGAAATGTTTCCGGGCGTTGGTTGACACCCTCCTTCTACACCATTGCGAGGGTGCCTGCACTTGTCGTGTAGTAAGAAATAAGTTAAGTGACCGATGCAGTCCTGCTGTGCAGATTTGTGTGTGTGTATTTGTCAGCATCGGTGGTCGTTCCCAAGGGGCCGTCGTTGCCTGTGTCTACGTCGTTAGTTGTTTATTCATGTTATACCGCACTTTTAGTTCGGTTCAACTGAATTATATTTTTCTCTTTGCTCTGAGTAGCAAGTACTCTGTATTCATTAACTTGGTTAACGTAACTGGCGAATTTATCTGGTTTGTTCCCCTGTGCTAGCTCGCAACTGTACGGGCGATAGTTGTATAGCTTTGTTTTTACTTTTTTATCTTCTCCTTGTAGAAATTTTCTCTCCGTGAGGCATCCCCACCCCACGGTTGTAATTTGGCGTTCTATCCGTTTGTCTAAGCCCATTCGTATCAGAGCTGTAGTTCTTATTGACCTGTTGGGCATCTTATTCGTCTCCTTCCTGTTTTTAGTCAGCTCATCTGTTCTACCTGTGTGTGTGTATTAAATTAACGAGTAGCCAGCTGCCCCACCTCAGTGTGATTTTCCTGTAACTAAGCTGAAATGCTGTCATTTAAATTACAGAGCTCATTTGTAAATTTTACTGTATGTTGTTTTATTGGCCTTCTGCCTCTTGATATCATTGAGCACAGTTTCCTGCTACCAGTTAAAGTAAAACTCATATCTTACTTAAATTTTGAGCTCATCTTTAGTGTGATTTGATAATTGTATTTTTAGAGGGCTGGGTTCACTTAAGTTTTGGAGCCCCACTTTAGGGTGATTTTGCTAATTAAGCTGACCTGTTTTCATTTAAATTGCAGGGGTCATTTGTAAATTTTATTGTATTTACAAGGGTTGCGTTCATCTAAAACTTTCCACTTTCGCTTAAATTGCTGGGCTCACTGCGTGTTTTGTTTTTTTACAGTTGCTTTTACTAAATTTCGAGCCTTATTAACGTATTAAAAAATTGGTTCTTTCAACTTGACCTTCTGCCCTGCATCACTTCTCTGAACTTTCTAATTGGACCTTCAGCCTCTGATATTAATATCATATATGACTCTGTTGCACAGAGGTAAAAAGCGACCACAAATCCAAAGGTCACGGGTTCGATTCCCGTCAGGTCATAGGATTTTTGTCACTTTCCACTTCTTTCACCTCTGGCAGTATTGCTCATGTGAAAAAACCGAGTAGCACCGTGGTTCGGAACACACGTTAACCTGAATGTCCTCCTATAACTGACTGGGTAAGTCAGTTCGAAGATCGGAGGAAGGCAGTGGTATATATATATATATATATATATATATATATATATATATATATATATATATATATATATATATATATATATATATATGGAACCTGAACTGACTATCCTTGCTTAACTTCACCAACCACCTACCTACCGCTCCCACAAACCTACCCTCTAAGATAGTACTGGAATTTTTTCGATTTTCTATGGTACTGTGTTCCTAAAAGTATGTACTGAATTACGTTTTTGGTTTGTCTCAGTATAGGAAAATGTTATAAGATCGATAGTAACACACTTAAAATATATTATATACGGACGAAAAGCGACATTATTGTACTAATTTCGGAGTTGGATATGCAGGCAGTAAAATAGCATCACTTTCTTTGACATACATAACATGAAATACCTCTTTCTTATTAATCCACTGCCAATTGTCAACATCGTAAAATGTGGTATTAATATTCGGAATAAGATGTGCTTTGGCCTCATGACGTCTTACGTTAATCGTTAAGTGGCTGCATTTCTGTCCGGGCCGCTATGTAAATGCACGTCCCGCTCGCATTCTGGTAAAAACATGGCGGACAATGGCCGGTTGGCCACTCTCCCTCGCCTGCAACTGGAATCTCCCTCTGGCGGCATCACCGAACATGGATACAGGGCGGCTCCATGTCCTAAGTCGTCTATTATGCGCAGGATTTAAAAAAAGTTCTAGCAAAACCTGTTCAGAATTTTAATGTTGACTAATATTTGTTACAATTTTTTTCGATATTTTGCCTCTAAAGGTGGTATATACCTCTAAGGATGCAATTCTTGATATGGCCCTACTGTCACATTCTTTCGTTCGAAGAACAGTTTGTGGGTAAGCTGACGACACCGCCTTCCTAGCCCTCGCCCCCTCCCTCGCTCGCCCCCAACATCTTCTCCAGTCTCACCTATCCGAATGTTCCTCCTGGGGTAACCAGTGGCTCCTAACTGTCAACCCTACCAAATTCCAGGCAATCATCATAAGTCTTACCACCCGCTCCTTCCGCCACCACGACCTCTGCCTTGCATTTCATGACTGCTCCATCCCACAAACCACTATCCTCAAGTACCTAGTCCTTACCCTTGACCGTTCCCTTTTCTGGAACCCTCACCTTAAAACTGTCCGAAAAAAGGCCCTCTCCCCTTCTCAAGCTTCTTTCCGGCCGGACATGTGGATTGAACCCCTCCACCATCCTCTACACCTACCGTTCCATAATGCGCCCCGTCTTGTGTAGCTTTCATCCCGCCTGGATATCCGCCCCTCCCCCCTCCTATTATAAATCCCTCCAGATCCGAGAACGCCACTCCCTCTGCCTCGCTTACCGTATCCACTTCCCTTCCTCCACGCGGATCCTATACGATCTTATCCATTTCCCCCACCTTCTACAATTCCTTGACCATATCCGCATCCTTTACACCTCCTTCCGCTTCCCTTTCCCTTGCGGGGCCTGTTCAGTGACTTTAATGCTGAGTCGGTTATTTTAAATGTACAGTGACTTAGTTCTTACTGTACGTGTGTTTTTAACACATCAGGAACTGTCGCACAGGCAGAACATAGCGTTGCTAAGTGTTTTTAAATGTGTATCTTCATCTCATCACCGTCGTTCCGTTCAATTAACATGAAAGTTTTATCCACCGTGACTGTTTTTAAGATATGATTATGTAAGTTTTGTCATTCTGTTTCACAGTCATTGTCATTTCACCCATTTATCTCTCCATTTCATTTGTGAATTCTTCAGATATTATCACCTGTTTTGTTTTAAAAATTATGTTAACTTTGCATATTGTCGCCTGAAGAGCAGCATGTTAGCTTCTGTCAGTCTACCCACTTCTGGGGCTTTTAAATACAATAAAAAAAGTTTGTGGTTGATATGTCATCTAGGGATGAATATATTGTAGGGAAATATCTTTATATAAAGAAATAAATAATTTATAAGAAAATCATGAATCATGATTAATAATCATGCTTCATGATTATTGCGATTGTTTCGTTATTTCAGAACATACTCCCCAAAATATATGAATTTCTGCTATAATTGAATTTCTTTGATGTCTTCCAAAAAGGCTAAAAAGTAAAGTATGTTATAAAAATAAAAATGGCACTGTCCTGTTGTTCGGCCCTCTTATACAAATATTTCAGATACAAAAATAAAAAATATAAATAATATGTAATTAAATATTTATTACATTATATATTTTATTGTTTTATTAAATGTTATAAACAATGGTAATTTTGTATATTTAACTTTATATTATTTACGTTTTATTACTTTTTGTCCGAGATATTTGCAAAAAAGATAAACCTACAGGAAAACGTCAAGTGGGGAGTAAAACAAGCAAAGCGATTTTCTCTTTACAGGATCATAATAACTCCAAGTCATCTTTAATAATGACAGTAGCTAGCCAAATTTTATGTGACACTTTGGAATTTCCAGACTTTTTCTATGCTAGTAAATACACTGTCAATGCGCCGGGGTCAGTTACGTGGAATCCATTGAAAATAAAGTTTTCACACATCTAACTTTTAATATGAGATATTTTGGATGTCAGTTGTTCGTCTGCCCAATTTAAGATGTCTGCTGTTCTTAAAGATCTGTTGGAACAGCGGCAATATTTGAATTTCTAACAGCAGTTCACGCGAGTCCTTCAGAGAAATTCATCACAACGAAGTGAATCTATTTCTTTTGAACTCCCTGTACCAATGATAAATTGTTGCTTACGGTGTGACTCAATCAAATATATTTCTAAGGTGATGTTCACAATTATTAGGAGTTAACGACTATTTAAAACATTGGAAAAAAACCATAGCGGATTAAATTCCTCCGATTCGTTTTTCGGTGTGCAAAAAACAATCAGATGATGCTAAATGACAATCTTTTCGAGCAAGTCAAACAAACTACAAGGAAGTCATCTAGCGAAACATAAAAAAGAGCTAGCTAGTATAAGCAAAGTTCATTTGTAAAATCAAATGAACCATGGAAGTCTGGACTGTTCAGACTATACCTCATGAACGTTTTGTCGGCCGCGTTGGCCGAGGAGACTGAGGCGCTTCAGTCACGGTCTGCACGCCCACTACGGTCGGAGGTTCGAATCCCCCCTCGGGCATGGATATTTGTGCCGTCCTAGTTCGTAAGTAGTTCATAAGTAGTTTGTAAGTTTAGGGACTGATGACCCCGTAGTTAAGTCCCATAGACTATACAAACAATTGAAAACCATTTCATGAACGTTTTCGGAACGTGTTAATAACATTGGTATTAGTACAATAAAAGCAGTTAGATTCAGGTGTTTTGTTTACTCACGTGGTCCTTCATCTGATCAGGATAGCTCCGCAGTCAGTTTATTTCGAAGAGTATATGAAAAACTGCAGGGTGTAATACATAGCGAACACCAGCGGTGAGACTACGTGACAGTCACACTAACGCTGTTGACGAACCAAAGTGATAGACACTACAACTGATAAAGAGACAGGACTTGTCATTAAGTGACAGTTGTACGAGCGATCCAAAGTTGCTGACCTTCAACAGATAGAAGCAGGTGTTTCCAGAAGTTGAAAATTGTGTTAATTTACATAAAGTCTTACGTTACAGCTGTACTCCAACGGAACGCTAGCGATAGACAATTGTAATACCCACCAATTTATTAACAAAGAAATACTCAGACATTAATGCGTAATAAGAATTTTGTTTGCGGGTTCTGAGCAAAATCTTCTATGATCTTGTGAGTCTCTTTCTTGAATGTCGCTAGAGTGCATAGGAATAATAACAAGAAATGACTCGAAATATCTGACGACATACTACTATAGAGTACGATATTTCTATCAATTTTGTCCACTCCCATGAACCACAGACATTGCCGAGGTGGGGTAGCTTGCGTGCCTCAACGATGCAGATAGCCGTACCGTATGTGCAACCACAGCGGAGGGGTATCTGTGGAGAGGCCAGACAAACGTGTGGTTCCTGAAGAGGGGCAGCAGCCTTTTCAGTAGTTACAGGGGCAACAGTCTGGATGATTGACTGAGCTGGCCTTGTAACATCAGCTAATGTGGCTTTGCCACACGGTTACTGCGAACGGCTGAAAGCAAGGGGAAACTACAGCCGTTACCTTTCCCGAAGACATGCAGCTCTACTGTATGAACATATGATGATGGCATCCTCTCGGGTAAAATATTCCGGAGGTAAAATAGTCCCCCATTCGGATCTCCGGGCGGGGACTACTCAGGAGGATGTGATCATCAGGAAAGACAATACTGGCATTCTACGGGTCGGAGCGTGGAATGTTAGATCCCTTAATCGAGTAGGAAAATTAGAAAATTTAAAAAGGGAAATGGATAGGTTGAAGTTAGATATAGTGGGGATTAGTGAAGTTCGGTGGCAGGATGAACAGGATTTCTGGTCAGGTGAGTACAGGATTATAAATACAAAATCAATTGGGGGTATCACAGGAGTAGGATTGATAATGAGTAAGAAAATAGGAATGCGGGTAAACTACTATGACCAGCACAGTGATCGAATTATCATTGTCAAGATAGATACGAAGCCAACACCGACAACAGTAGTACAGGTTTATATGCCAACTAGCTCTGCCGATGATGAGGAAATCGAAGAAATATATGAGGAGCTAAAGGAAATTATTCAGACAATTAAGGGAGAGGAAAACTTAATTGTTATGGGAGACTGGAATTCGGTAGTAGGACAAGGAAGGGAAGGGAGGATAGTAGGTGAATATGGTCTGGGCAAAAGGAATGAAAGAGGAAGCCGCCTGGTAGAATTTTGCACAGAACATAATTTAGTTATAACAAACACCTGGTTCAAGAATCACAAAAGAAGGTTGTATACGTGGAAGAGACCAGGAGACACCGGAAGATGCCAGATAGATTTTATTATGGTAAGACATAGATTTCGGAACCAGGTTCTGCAGTGTAAGACATACCCAGGGGCAGATATAGACTCTGACCATAACTTGTTGGTTATGAACTCTAGGCTGAAACTAAAGAAACTACAAAAAGGTAGGAAAACAAGGAGATGGGACCTGGATAAATTGAAGGAACCTGAGGTTCTTAACAATTTCAGAGGGAGCTTTAGGCAACAGTTGACAGAAACAGGGGAAAATAAAACAGTAGAAGAGGAATGGGTAAAATTGAGAGATGAAATAGTGAAGGTAGAGAGGACAAAATAGGTAGGAAGGAAAGACCTACAAAAAATCCTTGGATATCACAGGAGATACTAAATTTAATCGATGAAAGGAGAAAATATAAAAATGCAGTAAATGAAACAGGTAAAATGGAGTACAGACGACTAAGAAATGAGATTGACAGGAAGTGCAAAATGGCTAAGCAGGAGTGGCTAGAAGGCAAATGCAAGGATGTAGAAGAATGTATAAATAGAGGAAAAATAGATATAGCCTACAGGAAAATAAAAGAAACATTTGGAGATAAGAAAAACAGCTCTATGAATATCAAGGGCACTGATGGAAAACCAGTTCTCAGCAAAGAAGGGAAAGCTGAAAGGTGGAAGGAGTATATGGAGGGGCTCTACAAAGGAAATGAACTTCGAGACAATATTGTAGGAAAGGAAGAGGATGTAGATGAAGATGAAATAGGAGATACTGTACTGAGAGACGAATTTGACAGAGCCCTGAAAGACCAAAGTCGAAACAAGGCCCCTGGAGTAGATGATATTCCCTCAGAGCTACTGAAGTCTCTGGGAGAACCAGCCATGACAAAACTGTTTCACCTGGTGTGTAAGATGTATGAGACAGGTGAAATACCTTCAGACTTTAAGAAAAATGTTATAATCCCCACCCCTAAGAAAGCAGGTGCAGACAGGTGTGAAAACTACAGAACCATCAGTTTAATAAGTCATGGTTGCAAAATATTAATGCGAATTATATACAGAAGGATGGAGAAGCTGGTAGAAGACGACCTCGGGGAAGATCAGTTTGGGTTCAGGAGAAATGTAGGAACACGGGAGGCAATACTCACTTTACGGCTTATCCTAGAAGATAGATTAAGAAAAGGCAATCCTACATTTCTAGCTTTTGTAGATTTGGAGAAGGCTTTTGACAATGTTGATTGGAATAAACTCTTTCAAGTTCTGAAGCAAGCAGGAGTAAAATATAGGGAACGTAAGGTTATTTACAACACCTACAAAAAACCAGACAGCGGTTGTCAGAGTTGAAGGGCATGAAAGGGATGCAGTGGTTGGAAAGGGAGTGAGACAGGGTTGTAGTCTTTCTCCATTGTTGTTCAATTTATACATTGAGCAAGCTATAAAGGAAAGCAAGGAGAAATTTGGCGAAGGAATTAAAGTTCAGGGGGAAGAATTAAAAACATTGCGTTTTGCAGACGACATAGTAATTCTGTCAGATACAGCAAAGGACCTGGAAGAGCAATTGAACGGAATGGACAATGTGCTGAAAGGTGCATATAAGATGAACATTAACAAGAGCAAAACTAGGGTAATGGAGTGCAGTGTAAGAAAATCAAGTGATGCTTAAGGAATTAGATTGGGAAACGAAGCAATAAAGGAGGTAGATGAGTTTTGTTACTTGGGCAGTAAAATAACAAATGATGGTCGTAGTACAGAGGATATAAAATGCAGAATGGCAATGGGTAGAAAAGCGTTCTTCAAAAAGAGAAATTTCTTAACCTCAAATATTGATTTAAGCCTAAGGAAGTCCTTTCTGAAGGCATATGTGTGGAGTGTTGCCTTGTATAGGAGTGAGACATGGACGATAAACAGTGCGGACAGGAAGAGGATTGAGGCTTTTGAATTATGGTGCTACAGAAGAATGCTGAAGATTAGGTGGGTGGATCGCGTAACTAATGAGGAGGTACTGAACAGAATAGGGGAGAAAAGAAATATCTGGCATACCTTGACTAAAAGAAGGGATAGATTGGTAGGACACATTCTTAGACATCAAGGAATTGTGAATTTAGCGTTGGAGGGAAGTGTATGGGGAAAAAATCGCAGGGGAAGACCAAGAGATGGATACAGTAAGCAGATTCAGACAGATGTAGGTTGTCGCTCTTATGTGGAGATGAAGAGGCTTACTCAGGATAGGATACTGTGGAGAGCTGCATTAAACCAGTCTCCGGACTGAAGACCACAACAACAACAACATCAATTTTGTAGTTGAATATGGATGAGTTTAAAGATACGAAATTTCAGACGCTGACATGGTAATTTTATTTCTTTTACTGCGTTTTTCTAGTTGCGGGAATTCGCTTGCGTTTGTTGCTATCCATTGCGGGAAGCAGGACGCTACGGGAAACGTTTTCCTAGGTGCTGGACGATGCGAGCCAAAATGTAAAAAAACGAAACTGGTGCTTTTTAAAATGTAATTTGGTAGTGTACCTGATAGAGTGACGAGAAAACAACCTACTAACTTCTTTTTTCTAAATTCAGTGAACTCTTTGTAATGAAATATAGAAATATTTAAGCATTTAAGAAAAGTTTTTTAAATTTTTATTTATTTATATTTTGCTCTATAAACATTTATTACGGCATAGCTGCCAAACTATGTGTCGTACAGCAAAAAGTAGTGCATACTGATAAAGTCTGCAAACACGCTGGTCCAGTGGATCGCGGGGGGGGGGGGGGGGGCGCAGTATATTTAGATGGGACGCCGCACGACTTCAGAAATATCAAAGTAAACTATCTTACCGACTGAAAAAGTACGTAATTTTATTGCACGAGAAAAGTTTTGTAATCTGACAAGTTGTGTAGAAAACCCATTCCAAACAGTAATAAAGTACTGCCGGCCGCGGTGGCCGAGGGGACTGCGGCGCGTCAGTCACGGTCTGCACGGCCACTACGGTCGGGGGTTCGAATTCCCCCTCGCGCATGGATATTTGTGCCGTCCTTAGTGTTAGCTAGTTCATAAGTATTTTGTAAGTTTAGGGACTGATGACCCCATAGTTAAGTTCAAATGTTTGTAGATCTATCGGACCAAACTGCGTGGTCATCAGTCCGTAGCTTACAAACTACTTAAACCTAGGTAAACTAACCTACGGACAAACACACACACCCCCATGCCCCAGGGAGGACTCGAACCTCCACGGCGAGCAACCGCGCGCTCCGCAGCGAGACGCTTTAGACCGCTCGGCTACTCCATCGCGACCCGTAGTTAAGTCCCATAAGCTATACAAACATTTGAACATTTTGAATAACGTACTCAGGTATATACGAGAACAACGCAGTCGCAGCATTCGTTCGTAATTGTGAGATGTTACGGTCGCGACTTGTTATACTCGCAACCAGTCATACGAGTAACCTTTTAATGATTTATTCTTTCTCCAGCCGATAGATCGTACCTTATTTTTTATTGTTTAGTGTGTGTAACCGTGTTTTTAGTAGCGATTTGTTTTATTTTATACTAGCTGGTACTCGGGGCGGTGCTGCCGCAGAAGAAATAATTGTGCAAATAACGTTTCCAATCTTCTATAAGCCCATCTCCTCCTTTCTCTTCTCTGTTCACCTGCCACTGCCCCGTCTCCTCCTGTCCATTTCTCTGTTCATTTACTTCTCCCCGTCCCTCTGTTCATCTTCTTTCACCTGTCTGTCTCCATCTCCCCTCTCATTCTCCTCCTCTCCCCTCTGTCTGTCCGTCTCCTTCCTCCCCTTTCTGTACGTTTCCTCCCCCCCCCCTACCATATATGAAAACGTACCTATATGAGCCAAGTTTCATGGTGACTGGTCAAAAGGTGTCAGTCTCAAAGCACTCTGCGCCATGCTGAATTTACTGGCTGGCAAATTATATGAAATCTCCATCATGGAAACATACATATATGTTCTGACTTTCATGGTGTCCAGTCAAACAATTTGGATGTTTGTTGTAACTTACCCTCCGCCCTGCCCTTTCGGAGGCTTACGAAAGGTAGCCCATGTATTAATTCGGGGTATAAGATATTCAATCCACATTTCATTCAAATCCGTTCAGCTATTTCAGCATGAAGAGCAACAAACCTATTAATACATTGTGAGGTACCCTTCGCCATATATCGTACGTGACTTACGAAAGGTAGCCCATGAATTAATTAGGGCATAAGCTACCTCTGTTCCAAATATCATTCATATCTTTCCAGCCATTTCAGCGTGAAGGTGTAAGAAACGAATTAACTTATTGCAGAGCACCCCCACCATGCACTGTTTTAATTTTAGTACGCCTATAACCTTCGCGCGAAAGAAAGCAATGAGTTCACAAAATTTTATCAAAATCAAATGTTTGTAATTCTATCGGACCAAACTGCGTTGTCATCAGTCCGTAGCTTACAAACTACTTAAACCTAGGTAAACTAACCTAAGGACAACACACACACCCATGCCCCAGGGAGGACTCCAACCTCCACGGCGAGCAACCGCGCGCTCCGCAGCGAGACGCTTCAGACCGCTCGGCTACTCCACCGCGGCACAAAATTTTATCGTAATCGTATGTACGGTATGACCGTAAACATTAATTCTTATATATTAGACTAGCTTAAACCATTGGCCCCGCTCGCGTGTTGGCTGATTATGATAGATAGGCTATCTTTCAGTAATGTGGTATGAGAATGGTTTTGAAGGCTGAAATGAAATACATCTTCTTTAGAAACAAACATTTTAAATCAACATTCAAATAAAAAAATAAAATTATGTGAAGTGCTTAATGATTTATAATAAATAATACATACATTATTCCTTATAGCCTGTGTTGCAATATCTCAACACGTATGGTGTGAGTAATGTCCAAATTCATTTTAATTTCATTTTAGGGCATTCTGGTAAACTACGTTATTTGTAGTATTGTTTGGAGTGTAAATGTAGAGATTTTTTGGGTTGCCCATCCTTGAGCAAGCGACGTATAGTTGACCATGTGAAAAACATTAGGGCTGTAATTGGATTTCTGCGACATTTAATGATTGTAATAATATCACAGATCGATCGCTTGATGTAATGTGCAAAACGTCAAATTGATTTTTTTAAATAGATGTATTATAAGAAATTTCTTTTTTACCGCTTTATTCATTTATTATATTTCCTTATTCGTATGGTTATCCTTACAGAGAAAGAGCTGAAGACATTGTAGCACGCATAGACCAAAGATATGGTCTGTGGCATCACGTTTCGCTGTATGTAACCTCCTTGCTATAGAGTCGCAAACGTCATCGCTGGCCTCCATTCCGAATTTTTTCTATAATTTGACGACTTTCAACCACCATATCTTCCACCCCCTTGTAGCTATCGGCAATGGGAGACTTCGGATAACAATTACACACAGACCATTCGTTTGCGTTCTGTAGTTTTTGCTGCAGAGCGAAATATTAACAATATACACCGATAACTTTCCATCCAAATATACTCCACCCTTTTATCATTATCAACCCTCAAGCAACAATGCAACCAATAAAACCATTTTCAAAGAGTAAATATCATTTTTAAAGGGTAATTATTGTTCCGCATTTCGCTTTATATTCTTCAAATTACTAAATATCTATCAGATCGCTATAAAACCGTGCCTAAAACCTTCCTCAGGTATAAATTAGTAACTGTGCATATATTTATATAGGTCAACACAAGAAATGTTACACTTTCTGCGGAGCTATGAACATAGTTTATTGTATCATTTTCCAAAGAGTTACAGCACAAATATATAATTTTTTAAACTGAACAATAGTTTTTTCTATCGTGCATTGGATTCGTTGAAACCAGCTGCGTCCAAATCAATTTAAACTACATTCCTATCACTGTTAGTTTGGGAGCTACAACCATTCAAAGTTTCAGGGGCAGATACCACAAACACTGCGCATGCGCCTTCTAAATGTTGTGCGGCCGAGTTGTAACGTCGCCGGTGTCACGGAGCGAGAAGCTTCCTCGATGCGCTGTTAGACTGCCGACTCAATATACCACAGTTACTGACATCGGATGACGATGACATACACGAACAACGAGTACGTTGACATGTTGCTGATGCTCGGCGATGTCACTGAAGCAGCCACGGCGTATGCCATGAGATATCCTAGGTGGTACCCTCGGTGGGTACGACCTGTCGACCGTCAACGTAGGTGGTCTATTAACGTGTGGTGTGGAATCCTTGGAATGAAATCATCGGTCCACACTACTTCCGAGGTACACTGACAGGTGAGTCATATCGCGCTTTTATAGCCGACAGTTTGGGTGGTCTTCTTGAACATGTGTGTCTACACATGAGAGTTCATATGTGAATGCAGCACGATGGTCACCCAGCCCATTCTGCACGTGCTGTTGTGGAAGAACTAAACAACAGATTTGCAGGAAGATGGTTGGGGTGCCGCGGTGGAGTAGCCGAGCGGTCTAAAGCGTCTCGCTGCGGAGCGCGCGGTTGCTCGCCGTGGAAGTTAGAGTCCTCCCTAGGGCATGGGTGTGTGTGCGTGTGTGTGTGTGTGTGTGTGTGTGTGTGTGTGTGTGTTTGTCCGTAGGTTAGTTTACCTAGGTTTAAGTAGTTTTAAGCTACGGACTGATGACCACGCAGTTTGGTCCAATAGTTTTACAGACATTTGAACTTTTTTTTATGGTTGGGGCGCCATGGTCCTCATTCATGGCCCGCAAGGTCGCCCGATTTAACACAAGTAGATTTCTTTTTGTGGGGATATCTAAAGGATCGTGTTTATGTCACTGAGCCCACATCCCCAGATGATCTAAAACGGCGCATCGAGGACGCATGTCGCTCCGTCACACCGACGATGTTAAATCTCGTCCGCAGATCCTTTCGACGGCGCACTGCATTATGCATTGAGGAACATGGACACACATTTGAACATCTCATGTAAATCAACTTCCCACCGCCATAACATCCATCACCCACCACACAGCCATATATTATGTACAGCGTGTGGTATCTGCCCCTGAAACTTTGAAGGGTTGTAGCTCCCCAAACTAACAGTGATAGGAATGTAGTTTAAATTGATTTGGACGCATTAAAATTTCCCGTCAACTATTATTTTATAAGTTACAGAGGCAAACACACTTAGTGAAACACCCTGATATATAGGGTGTTTCACTAAGTGTGTTTGCCTCTGTAACTTGTATATATATATATATATATATATATATATATATATATATATATATATATATAATTTCTATACGATCGCCATAAAACCGGTTAGACATTAGTAACTGTACAAATTTTTAGCTCTTTATGTCCTTTGGTTCAGACGTGATAAACGTACACCGAACAGACATTCACATTTATAGATATAGATAGATTATACTTCTATTTTCTATTTATTTCGCAATGGGTGCGTGGATTTATGACTGGATCGCCCCATAGTCTGTGGCGGGAGAGTATCGACTGTTTACAAATAGAGCTTTCAAAGAATGAATGGGATCTACAACTACTTAGTTATGCAAGCGTGCGTTTTAAAAGAAAAACAGATTCAGGTGGTAAACAATGAACACTTAAAACTAATATGTTTCAATGAGGCTAAAAACTATTATATACTGGGTGTTACAAAAAGGTAAGGCCAATCTTTTAGGAAACATTCCTCATACACAAAGAAAGAAAAGATGTTATTTGGAGATGTCTCCAAAAACGCTTAATTTCCATGTTACAGCTCATTTTATTACTTCTCTTCAAATCACATTAATCATGGAATGGAAACACACAGCAACAGAACGTATCAGCGTGACTTCAATCAATTGTGTCCTCCGTTTGCGAAGATACATGCATCCACCCTCCGTCGCATGGAATCCCTGATTCGATGATGCAGCCCTGGAGAATGGCGTATTGTATCACAGCCGTCCACAATACGAGCACGAAGAGTCTCTACGTTTGGTATCGGGGTTGCGTAGACAAGAGCTTTCAAATGCCCCCCATAAATGAGTCAAGAGGGTTGAGGTCAGGAGACCGTGGAGGCCATGGAATTGGTCCGCCTCTACCAATCCATCGGTCACCGAATCTGTTGTTGAGCTAATCCATACATCAAATGGGCATCTGCCAACTCCGAATTTGTAAACATTGCACTGACTGCAAAACCACGTTCGTGATGAACACTATCCAGTTGATGCTACGTACTGATGTGCTTGATGCTACTACTGTAGAGCTAAGAGTCGCATGTCAACACAAGCACTGAAGTCAACATTACCTTCCTTCAATTGGGCCAACTGGCGGTGAATCGAGGACGTACAGTACATACTAAAGAAATAATTGGGGTTTCGACAATTGTCTGCATGAATTATTTCATTTTACATTTAAAGAGATACTAAAATGGGCTCTAACATGGAAATTAAGCGTTTCCGGACACATGTCCACATAACGTATTTTCTTTCTTTGTGTGTGAGGAATGTTTCCTGAAAGTTTGGCCGTACCTTTTTGTAACACCCTGTATATCGGGCGAGTCAAAAGTCCTTGGACACCTTCATTAGTTTTAAGAGTGAAGATAAAATTGAAAAGTGATGATGGGAACAGAGGTTTGATGTGGGGCCGCAACTTTTGGAGTGAATATCATTCATGGCCAACATCTTGGAATCCGCCATTTTGGATTCAAATCATTTTTTTAATGGAAAGGAGGGGTGTATGACACATCAAATAATACTCGCTTGAGCTCAGGAATTTAGCGGTGTAATTTGTTTTTGTCAGTATCAAGGTAACTTTCAACATTAATAACTGCAAAACTGTAAAAGATAGACAAAAACAAATTACACCACTAAATACCTGAGCTCACCTGGATGGTGGTCATGAGACAGTGGGCCTCGCCCCAGGTGCTAGCCACTTGGCCAGTTCTATAAACAATAGCTTTGTCATTGTATGTTATTTCAATAAATAGACAGACGAAGGGTAAAAACTTTTGTAAAACATAAAGAAATGAAAATAAATAGCATTGTATATATGTCAGGCTCATAAACAAGTTGTGTTGACCAGCTAATTGTGTTAATTAATGTAATAGTCGAAATTTCAATATTGTGATTTTTTGTATATATTGACTGACGTGAGATTTTGAACCTATTTTCAGATTTGTGAAGATATTTAATGGTTCAATATATGTTAGGAACATGTATGATGTACTCATTAACTAATTAATTGACATTTAACATAGCCGTTTGATGTACAACAAAAAGTACCGCTATTTTGTCTTAAAAAGATACGTGCCATGTAAAATTATTGTATGTATAGTTTTCATTTTATATTGTGATTATTTTTGTGTACATGAAATATTTTCTTTGTGTGTTTGTTAATTGTAAATTAGTATATTCAATTGTTATGAACAATGCATAATGTAAGGTCATTATTGTCGATGTTATATATTTGCCTCACCGCCTTGCGTGGGGGAGTTCGAGTTTTGGCGATCGTTATGTGCTTTGGAATCTATGTTGTTATATTGCATTGAAATCTAATGTTTTGGTGGAGAAGCAGTTATTGGAAATTAAAGAAGTAAAAAATTGTACCTACGAGTATTTAAGTCTAGTAGAATAATTTTGCAGCGAGCAGAACTCCCATACATCGTAATGTTGAAAAGCTAAGTATCTTGTTTGGAAGTGGTAGAATGAACTGTAATTACTTAAATAGCATTTAAATGTTTCAGTTGATGGAGCAGAGCTGGGATTGCGTCATATACAGTGTCTACAGAGTGTTTGTGTTGCAGGACAAGTATGGTTGCCAGTATTTAATCGATGTCTGAAAAACCAAGGAGGACGTGAATCTGGAATTATACGGTAAAGAAAAACGGAGCACTTAATCTGGAAATTGGATGATTGGGCCCGGATCGTCGCACCGCTGGACATCGAATAACAAGTTAAGTACAGCAGCACTTATTCATTTCTATTTGTAGTCTGTGTTGTTTGGCACTGTAAAAGACGATATCAACCGAGAATAGGAAATCTAGTGTAGACATGGCAGAACAGAATGTGACGGCCAGTACACCTCGTAGCAATGTGTCAGATAGTGAAGAAATAATGCTTGCATCACCAGGTCTTACAGAGTTGTTAAATCGATTAACAGAACAATTAACTGAACGTATTGACAAAGGAAATCATGAAGTGAGTAAACAAGTAGAATCTGTTAAAAAAGAAATGACGGCAGTTAAGGACTATCTGAACAAAAAGACAGATGACGGTTTAGCAGATTTGAAGTCTCAGTTGAACGAAACAAACAGGGTAGTTGACGAAGTCAGGAAACAAACATGTGATCTTGAACGGGCAATGAACTTAGGACATGAACAGCTGGACACTCGTGTGACTATAGTAGAGAGTAAAATCAGTAATGTTGAGTCTGACCTTGAAAACAAAACTTAGTACTGTAGAAAAGTATTTTGATCAGGAAAAGAAAATTAGGAAAACTGATATTCAGGAAGTTAGTGTCATTAGAAAATAAAATTAGTGAAAGTGTCTCAAATTCTGAAGGTGTTATTAAGAAGGATGTGTATAATCTCAGTCAAAGGGTCAGTTCATTGCAAGAAAGTGTAGTAAATAGCAAAATGTTGATCTGTAGTGGTTTTTATTGGGCAAATGTAGTAATTAAGACATACCCTGGGGAAGGAAAAATCCATCCTAAAGACTTTTTACATCATTGCTCCGACAACTTCACTGTAGAAATGACTGATGCAATGAAAATAAAATTTATAAAGAGATTTTTGAACAATGAAGCTTATACTTGGGTCAATCAGTTAGATACATGTCACATAGTGAGTTTGAGAGGTGTTTTTTGAATAAATTCTGGTCCAAAATCAAGCAGGCTAGACTTTTGTGAGGCTGAAATCAGAAAATTAGTGCATCTTGACTCACCTTTAGATGAAATCACATTGGTGGACACCCTACGTAGAAGATTACCAAGTAGAATGCAGCAAGCGTTAGATTGTGGACCTGACGATTCAGTTGAGGACTTCTTAAGATTTGTTGGAAGATTAGACAGAAGTTATGAGAGAGAGAGGGAGAGAAACCGCTACCAAGAAGACCATCATGGAAGAGACAGAAGAGATAGTCACCAAGAAGATAGGCGTGAGAACCGAAGTAGACAGCAAGGTGGGAGTACGGATTACAGGAACAAACAAGGAAGAAACGATAGTAACCAAGGTTACTACAAGTCTAATGGAAACGGGCAGGAAAACTAAATGTCGCCCCTATGGAAGCCTGTCAGGTTGGGGTGAGAAATAAGACAAGAAATCAGGCTACCACAAAAAGGATCAGATTTGGACTCAAATGGGAAAATGAGCAATAAAGACAGGGACAGAAGGTAACACACAGGGTAAACCGGCTCAAGTTTAACAAAGAACCGTGGGAAGTCATTAAGAACCAGACTTGGAAAGAAGACAAGTGTATAGAACCAGAAGAGGTTGTACTAGATCATGATACTGTAGCAAATATGTATAATTCAAGTGAAGATATGGCTGTAGAAGAACCCAAAATAAGTGAAGAACATGATGTGTTTGGTCTGTGTACATTGCTAAGTGATAAGGATGAAGATGCTGAAGACAGACTGAATGTTACTGCTCATGAAACTGTGGAGACTGTGAATCATGAAGATTTTGAAGTTTTGTCTAGTGAGTTCAGAGAAGTCTGAGGAAGACAGTGTTGAAGATAGTAAGGAAGATGTGGAGGTCATGGAGTTTGAAGATTTGGAGAAGGAACTTGATGGGATGATTTATGTTGAAGTCAAGGAAGGTTGTATCGTGTCTGATGGCCAGTGTCAGACAGTGTGTGTTGTAGATGATGTCAAGTTTTCTGAGAATCAAGTCGTACCAGTGAAATTGAGCAGTACTGAATGTTGTCGAACCAGAAACAGACAAGAAGAGGTAGGGAAAGGCATCTTGCATTGTGTCATACAGAGCTACATTGATAAGGAAGAGAAAGCTAGTTTTCTAGATAAGTTACTGTATAAATATCATGAGCTAGATGATAATGTGCCTAAGTTAGAGCAGTGTGTTACCAATGATAATTGTGTTGCTAATGGATGTATGGCATGTCAACCTGTTGATAGTAATGTGTCCCTGAATCATGTAATAGCTAATGACGATTCCTGTATTACGAAACATGAAGATATTATTGAAGATATTACTCATGAAGAAGAGGAAGATATACAATATGATGTCACTGGATGGCCATATATTACTGTGTTTATTGATGGAAAAGGCAAGAAAGCGTTAATTGATACAGGTAGTCCAATCAGTGGAATTTCTGAACAATTTAGAGATTGTGTGAAACATGTACCGGACTACATGGAGATATATGTAGTAGGAATCAAGATCAAGGGTGCTACCGGCAGACACAGCAAGGTAGTTAACCGGCAAGCCTTGTTGAACTTTAGTGTGAATGATGTCAATCTATCTCAAGGATGTCTAGTAATACCTAATCTATCTGATGATATCTTGCTAGGAACTGACTGGATCATGAAAGTGAATGCTGTATTTGACTGGGGAGGAAGAATAGTTATGTTTGTGGACCCCAAGACTGGTGTTTTACATTGTACTGCTATGGTATTGAACAATGGGAATAGCCTGAGTAAGCAGAGTGTAGAATTAATTTATTAGATCATAATAGAGATATAGAAGATATGCATGAAGAGCCTGAAGAAGCCATGAAGGATATTAATTATCATGAACTCGTAAATACCAAGGTGGAGGAAGCCAACATATTAGACAAAGAACAAAAAGAAGAGCTGAGAAGAATCTTGTGGAACTATCATGATGTGTTCAATGACCGACCGGGGAGAGTGAAAAACTACCAGTGTACCTTGCGGGTCAAACCACATGAACCATTTTACATCAAACCATACGGTGTCCCTATTGCAAAAAGGAAAGCTGTAAAGAAATAACTTGAAAAGATGGAAAACCTGAACATAACTGAGAGGAGTACTAGTGAATACAACAACCCGATCATCGTGATATCCAAGAAGAATGGAGGTGTGAGGATTGTACTTGACTCCAGACATCTGAACAAGTTTTTAGAAAGGGGAACTGACCATCCAGAGAGCATCGACGTTCTATTGTATAAATTTGAACATATAAAATATATGACGAGCCTGGACTTGACTTCTGGTTTTCATCAGGTACCACTTGACATAGACTCAAGGAAGTACACTGCTTTCTTGTATAACGGAAGAAGCTATCAGTACTGCGTGGTCCCATTCGGATTAAATTTATCAGAGCTTTGGATTTGGTATTAGGCAAAGATCTTTTTGAAAAGTTAACTGTGTACGTGAATGACATACTTGTGACTGGTCAAACCTGGGAAGAACACATAAGCTTACTGGAAGAAGTGTGCAGAAGATTAAGAGCAGGAGGGGTGTCTGTAAAGCTAGAAAAATGTAAATTTGCTGTAGAACAGTTAAAATTTCTTGGTCACATTGTAACTGAAGAAGGTATACTCCCAGACAAAGAAAAAATTTTAAGCAATAGCAAAGTTTCCTGTTCCCAAGACCAAGAAACAACTCAAATCTTTCTTTGGCATGTGTGGGTTTTACCGAAAATATATAAGTACTCAAGCCTTGAATGCCCCATGTTTGAACAACCTGCTGAAGAAAAATACTGTTTGGAATTGTTCAGAAGAGTGCATACAAGCCTTTGAAGAGATAAAAAAGCAGTTTTTTAACTGCAATATTTTAAACAGACCGGACTTGTCATTACCGTTTTGTTTAAGTACTGACAGTAGTGATTATGGAATTGGTGTTCATTTGTTTCTAGTGAAAACAATCGATAACAAGCCAGAACACCGGACCATTGCATTTGCAAGCAGGACATTAAAGAAACACGAGAAGGCGTACACCGTTACAGAAAAGGAACTTTTAGCAATTTTTTGGGCTTTCACAAAATTTAGAAACTACTTGTTAGGGCACAAAACTATTGTATTCACAGACCATAAGGCTTTGACCTACATTCAGGAGTGCAAACTTTACCATATTTGATAGTTCAATATATGTTAGGAACATGTATGATGTACTCATTAACTAATTAATTGACATTTAACATAGCCGTTTGATGTGCCATGTAAAATTATTGTGATTATTTTTGTGTACATGAAATGTTTTCTTTGTGTGTTTGTTTATTGTAAATTAGTTTATTCAATTGTTATGAACAATGCATAATGTAAGGTCATTATTGTCGATGTTATATATTTGCCTCATCGCCTTGCGTGGGGGAGTTCGAGTTTTGACGATCGTTATGTGCTTTTGAATCTATGTCAGTCTGTGTTGTTATATTGCATTGTATACGTTATGAAATGTAGTGTTTTGGTGGAGAAGCAGTTTGATTGGAAATTAAAGAAGTGAAAAATTGTACCTACGAGTATTTATTTCTACCACGACGCCCCAGGAGAATAATTTTGAAGCGAGCAGAACCCCCATACATCGTAATGTTGAAAAGCTAAGTATCTTGTTTGGAAGTGGTAGAATGAACTGTAATTACTTAAATAGCATGTAAATGTTTCAACCTGATTCATTTTACCTATCCTCTGACTAAGACAACTCGATTGTAGAAATGTTCAAAGTAAGCTTGAATAAAATTTCATAGATTATCCGAAGCTTACTATTATAATTGGTGCTGATGTTAAATGTTGGTAAAATACATGCTCAAAATCGGAGGCAATCATGAAACATCGTTCGCATGTGTACTGAACGAATTCTCTAAAAAACTGTTTCGTGCAATTACTTTATGAACCCACTAGAATAGTAAATGGTCGTGAAAACACACTTGACCGCCTAGTAAAAATAATCCTGCGCTGATACAGAGCATCAAAACAGATACAGGCGTAAGTGAGCACATAGATGTCGTAGCGAGAGTGAATATAAATTCCCAAATTCAACAAATTAAAAAACAAACAAAAAAGTTCCAAAAAAGCAGATATTGATTTGCTTGACGCTTTCCTGAATGAGTTTCCAGTCTTTCGAATCTAAACATGCAAGTGTAAGTCAGATGTGTCTTACATTAAAAAAAAATGTGGACAGCAATTGATATACATATACCAAATAAATTAACGCATTTAAAAAACATAAAATCGCCAATATTGGCAATTACTCGAAATTTATCGCGGACATCAATGCAAGAAGCTTATAATAGTTTCCACAACGAAACTCTGTCTCATGATTTGGTAGAAAATCCAAAGATATTCTGGTCATATGTAAAGTACACTAGCAGCACAACATAGTCAGTACCTTCACAACACTATAGCAATAGTGGTGCTACTGTTGACAGTGCCGATAAAGAACAGTTGCTAAACACAGCTTTAAGAAATTGCTAGATGATGAAGCAAATACTCCAGAATTCGAATCATAACAGCTACCAGCACGCGTAATTTAGAAGTAGCTATCTCTGGAGTGTTAAAACAACTTAAATCACTTAAAAAAGCATGTCTTCCGCTCCAGACTGTATACCACTTAAGTTTGTATCGGAGTATGCTGATGCAATAGCCGCATATTTAGCTATCATATACAACATATATATATATATATATATATATATATATATATATATATATATATATATATATATAAGGACTGGAAAGTTCCACAGGTCACTCCTATATGCAAGGAGGACAACAGGACTGATCCGCAAAATTTAGGTTCTATATCATTGACGTCGGTCTGGGGCAGAATTTTGGATTATATACTTCTTTCGCTCTTCGTGAACTCGAAGAGAATGACCTATTGACCCGTCGTCAACGCGGAACGCGGATTCAGAAAGTATCGTTCTTGTGAAACACATCTTTCCTCAGATGAAGATTGAAGTTACGAATGCTTTCGACAAGGGATCTCGAACCGATTCCATATTTTTAGATTACCGAAAGGGTTCTAATCCAATTTCCTGATTACGGAATTTCGTCTTACTTCTGTGATTGGATTCATGATTGTCTGTCAGAAGATATAGTACGTAGTAACTGACGAAAAGTCATGGAATAAAACAGAGTTGATAGCTGGAGATCCCCAGGGAAGTGTTATAGGGCCACTACTGTTCTACATCTTTATTAACGACTACCTTATATTCCCGTTCTTCGCAACGGTTGTTTTTTAGGGTTACGGACCTTGGTCAACAGAAAGAAGAATCTTTGTTGGATCGCCCTGTCAGTAAACGCAGATCTCCTAGCCAAGATGTGAAATTTAAGTATAAATCATTGTCGAAAATGATGAATGCTCATAAAGTTTTTCATACAAAAAGTGAAATTAATTTAAGTCCGTAGTCCGGAACGATGTAAATTCAATGTTAGGTTGTGTTCATAATGTTAAGACTGCAGTGGGTAATTGTTTGGCGCAAACTTCTGAAAACACTTCTATCGTTGATATGAGAGATAGTGTTAATAACAACAGCGCCATCTATTGGTTCTATGGCGTGGTACTAAACTGTTTATCTCTCACGGTAAGTGTATGCTGAAGTATTAGTATGTTGCAATGTTGCACTGGGGACGGTATAGTTATTCTGTATGCAGTGCTCCCTATCATCGAAAACACGACGAATGCTGGAAGCCTAGTAATTCAATCAATATAGCAGTTCATGTCTGTTTAAATAAGACGTCATGGTGGTGTCAATGTGCAATAAAGTAAGTCTGTGTAATCGTTTAAGTAATGGCGTCAGCTGATCGTCTGTATAGAACTTTCCATTAAATATAGTATTTCCAGTGAATTGTCTTGACTGTGTTAGTAGCATCGGTCACTCTTTCAGCTAATACATGTCCCCACGTCTTGCAGTGATTACTTTGTAAAGCACGAAGTTGAAATCAACCTTGTGTAATGGAAGTATATATTCAGAAGTCGGGTTATAACTCTTAAGTGCCATTGTCTCTGTAAAAGAAGACGTCTTACTCTATCTTAATGTAGTCTGCACCAAAAGTAAGTAATTAAAAATTTTAATCACAATATTGTACCGAACAATTATGAAAGCAGAGAGGTTTCTGATGATTTTGTCACTCGCGTGTGTATATTATCTCTAGTGGCAAGCACAGAGCAGAAATATCTCTGGAGTGATGCGCAGAACAGATTTTGTGTCCTCAATATTAAGGTGGAAATGTCACGTGATTTTCGGAAAAATCTACAAATCGCCAACATCAATACACTAGACCGCTGCCGTAAGGAAAATCGTAGTCCTTGTTTCAATGTATTATACCGTAGTTATGTGAATAGAAATCGCGGCATTGCCATTTATTCGTTATTTGGTATACTATGTAAGTAACAGCGTCTCTATCGGATCTTTGCTATACTACGCTGCAATTCAAGCATAGCGTACACCAGAAACTACAAATTAAGATATATTTTCTTTGCCTGATCCGATTTTGATAAAATGAAGCTTATATGTTGCTCCAAGGTACTCTCAGTTGACCTATGAAACCCAATGGAAGTTCGTATGGTACTCTTGGAGATTTGCTGTACTACACCATATGCGATCATATTTTGTTAGCATCCACCTACTTACTTGTTATTGAGACATGATCATCATAATAAAATCAGAGCAATGAGCTCGAAAGGTCTTCCCTTTTATCGCATTCTATTACTGAAAGTAACGGTAGACAATGAACCCTGTGCCAGGCACTTAAATGGGTTTTGAAGAGTAAATATACAGAAGTAGACAAGAATTTCGCCTCAACTCATTACGAAGATAAGTAAAACTGTTTCAGTTATAGATTGTTTTGTGAGAAGTTTTTCTATATAGAAGTTTGGGGCGGATTATCAAAAGGAAACGGAGAACAGCGAGTTTCGTATGGTGTCAAAAAGATTAGCAGACCGTCGACCTGCACTACGATTTCTAGCCGCTGCCCGCTGAAACCGAAGTTGGTTCTTACTTTCAGTGACTTCTTACATTAGGATAATTGCTATTCCGTGATTCTGAAATTGCTGATTCCAGTGACGAATTCAAGTTATTCTAGAGTCAGTTCAGTCCAAGGATCATGTGAGACGATTGAGTTTCGATCTGTATCCGAAATAATTTCTAGTTACAAGAGGTGGGGGACGACAGTTTCATTGTTCAGGTAATTTATATGAGTATTTACCGACTCTAATCCACGAGTTTTCACAGTTACCTGTGACTGGTTGCCGTGGTAGTAATTCCGCGATAGTTATTTGGAATAATTTTTAGTTGAGTTCGGTGACTATATCAGTATGAGTTCCATGACCAACTGCTTGATTTTTTAACGAATCGTTTCCCATATTCGTTTACGTACAGTGGTTTTTAAGTGGTTATGTGGGCGAGTTTGGAGAAGTTAGTGTGTTTTAGTTGTGAAAGTATAATTTGTTGGCTCTGGAAGTCGACTTCCATAGATAGTAGGAATTTTTTAGTTGTTTGCGTAGTGACTGTTTTTCTAGCTATTAGGATGGTATTTTGTAAATTTATCAAAGTTAAACAATTACGGTTTGATAAAGTTATCTGCCGAAGAACTGGAAGTTGTTATTTTTACCGCCGGTAAGTTTGGTTTGACAAGGATGTTTGAGTCTAACGAATAAAGGTAATATTCGGTGCCGACTAGGAAAGGCTGCTTACTCCCGGAGCTAGCAATTATATTGTTACGGCTCTATGCGATAAAAGAAATAGCAGGGAAAGCATATTTTATGTAACTAATTCAGTGAAACCAGCTTTATGAACCTTTAAAGTATTTAGGGAATATATTATTGTTAGAATCAATCATTACACACGTGATAGCAACTGGATTCATTTTCTTTGCGTAAAGCATCAGATTGGGTTAGCTTTAGTTAGGAATAGGCGCAAATACCTGAAGAGGCTGAGCTTTGCCGTGTATAAATTTAAATGACCAGAGTGAGGCTGACATATAGTATTTTTGTTTAGTTTATTTTATCTTAGCTCGTTAGAGAAAGAGAGGGTATCAGAGCGTCACTTGTGCGCAACTACAAGAGCGTGTAAATGTAATGAGTTCATTTGAAGCAAGTAAAAGAATCTCCTTCGTTAAAGAATTAAAACCTAAGTTTTAGTTCCCTTTCAACGAATTTTTCTTCTGAAGTTAAAAGATAACAGTGCGAAATACAAAATACGTAATCGTAGCAAAGATTGCAAATAAGCGAGTTTCTTTTGCAATGGTGCCCTATCAATACGATATTATTTAAAATGGAGATTAATCTGCCTCGGGGTATACTATAAATAAAACTTAGGAATTACTAATGAGGAGCAAGTATCCGGTTAAAAAAGAAAATATTAGTTTCATCACTTCGTGTTAAATAATGCGTAATATTCACGAATTAAAGTTACGCGAGGCAGAGATTATCATACTTGCAAGTTTGCATCTTTATAATCGCTGTATAAGTAGAGAAAATTATATCTTTGTTTATAGTAAACGTAGTAAGCCAGGAATGTAAAGAAAAAGTGTCCACTGAATTGTTCAGACTTAAGGTAATATTTATGACAGGGAGTAGGTTAGTTTCAAAGGAAAAGAAAAGAACTATTCAAAATTAATAGCTGTATAAATTTTCTGGACATTCATTTATAGTTTCGATGGTTAATCTGCGAATAGTAATTCATATTACATTAGAAAGGTCTTGTGTACAGGCGTAATTACTTTCCAAAAAAGTAATAACTGAACTTGGCCTTAGCATTTACTTACTGAATTCCTTGCCGCTAGCTTAACAATAAACTAAATTCTATATTGAGTAAAGTGAACGTTACACAGTATACTACTTAGCGAAACAGGAACTATAATTTCGAAGCCACCAGGAAAATTCAGAAGATACTAACGAAGGAAATTGCGTGCAATTTCTGCTTGCAGATGCCGAGTTTGGTCCTCATTTGAAAGAACATTTAGTAATAGTAATACTGATAGTCTTCAGCTGCAAATTGGCAAACAATAAAATTGATTTCAGAATGAAATTTTCACTCTGCAGCGGAGTGTGCGCTGATATGATAGCACAGTCGGTAGTGCGCTTGAACGCGAAAGGCAAAGGTCCCAGGTTCGAGTCCCGGTTCCGGCACACAATTTTAATCTGCCAGGAAGTTTCAATCAAATTGATTTATTAAATGGAATAGTTGTTGGTTTCAGAAATGAAATCCGTAATGAAATTAAGAATGAAATCATCTTTAAAAAATTAACAATTAGCTCACCTGTTTTTAATTATGCATGAGATAGAGAGAGAGATAGTGAGTGTGGGTGATAGTATGGATTTCTTCACTATAATATTTCTTGAAAGGAATGAAGAGTTGATATTACAAATTTCAAATACAATTAATTTTTGTAGTCTAACATAGTCGTACAGTAGATATACACTTAAACTTGAAAACACTAATCATTTACTGAAGTGTTGCAAAACTTCATTGTCTGTGTAGGTTTTATTGTTTTCATTTATATTTTACTTTATTTATTTGTATGTATTGCAACATATGCTGGATAATATTATTCGATTTTGGTTTATTATTTAAAATAACTTTCCACAGACCATATCTTGTCATGAAACTCTTTTATCTTTGTTTTATTTTATTGACTGGTTTATATGCCCGTGCTTTGCAAAGGTAGTTAAAGAAGGGCCTGTGCGTATAATGGCTTTTTAGGGTTCCAGACCTTTGTCGAAAGACTCGAATGTTTTCTTTCCCACTCATTTCTAATATCATCAAAATCACAAAACGAACTATGTACACTGGTTTGTCCTTTCAAAGAACTCTTACATAAATGAATACAATTGAGAGACACGGAGGATTGTCGTTATGTTTTAAACATAAATGAGATGTACCAAAAGAAGCAAAGAAATGTCCTTAAGTATGTAATACACAAAGCAAAATCAGTAACACTATGTTCAATGCTTTTTGGTATTCTTAGAGGTAAGATTACTTCACTTAATTCTGTAACAGAAGTATTCTTCCTTGCTGTACTACGCCATACTTATTACGCAGCTGCGGCGTCTATCATAGTCGTCGTCACGGAGGAAGGCGGCCCAGTTTGCAGCCGTTCTGCCGATCCCCCTTCATTACCGCAATGGCAGCCAATAATATTCATTCTCTAGGCACGTACCGGGCCACGTGCTACGCAATGTTTCTCCCACAAGCTCAACTGTTGACACTCGGCCGTAGCTCCTCCCCTTCACGCTTCCCCTATCGCTCCGCCTTCCTTCATGACGCCAACTATTATTCTTTGGTGCACTATGGCGACTCTGTTGCTTGTTTGCTGTACTGCGTCATCCATACTTTAAGCATAGCCTACATCTAAAAAATTTTGCATGCTTCCCTCTTTTATGAAACGAAGTTGCTCCATGCAAATCCGTGAAGCAGTTCAGGAGAATAGGAATTTCAAGTGACTGTGATGTTGCCCCAATCTTAGCTCGAATTTCTTGTGAAAATGTATCAGCAATTTTTTTTAATTTTATTTATTGATTGGTTATACGTTTGCGAAACGTGTTAAAAATAGGCACATCTTCATGAATATGATGTACCTTACATAATACATCAGTGATATTCGCCATTTTAAACATTTATATCATGATCATTCCCATCTTTTGACAATGTACTGAGGCATGGAAAGCTAAAATATAATAAGTAACACGTATTTCCTTAGTGACGTAGAAATATCACTGAAAACAATCATTATTCTTACGTTACGCTCTCTTACCGCTAAAGACGCAATTGTCTCTTCAGACGTGGGACTTCAGTTGTATGTATACGTCAGACTGTGATTTCAGTATGTAAATATGGATTAAAAACGGCAAGGATTGTATCAGTTTTGCGTTGAATCACATTTATCACTTGAAACTGCGGGTGGTCCGGAACTCGAGGATTGGTCGTTAATAGAGCAAAACACTTCACACTTAGTACATGTTTATTGCTAACACAAGCATATACACAGTACAGACTGACTCTTGCTTGGAGTGCTCCACTATTTATACACGAATTTTCTGAAACTTACAAGGACATCAAACATAAGAAACATGTAGAACGTTCTAGAAATAGAAAATGCAAAGAAATAGTTTTTTTCTGCCCAGGGCGTGTTCTGAACTGGGGTCCTCAAGCACAGCAATGTGCGATGCTAACCACTGCACCATGCATGCTGTTGGAAGACTTGCGGCATTGTTCCCCTTCCCGAATGAACAGCTATTCCCTTTGCAGCTAGCTACAGTGTCCTGGATCTTGTCGTGGGTCCTCTGTATGGTAGTTCCGGAGAATCCTTCCATTCTGCCTGCACGCCTTCCTTACGGTGACAATGACCAGTGCCAGACCCTACTGTCGTGGTTTCATCATTATCATAACGGCCCATTTCTGTTTATTTGTTATTTGGGATCGTTGTAAGGTTTCATACGGTGGACGTGCACAACGTCTCTTCGTTTTTGTCTTTTTGAGGACGGCTCATAATCCTCGACTTCGTATGTGACGTCTGACTGGCGACGCATGACAAACCACGGACCGAAGTAACGCTTCAGTAACTTATCCAATAGACCAACTTTCCGTGCAAGGGTAATAATTCATACCAGATCCCCTGGGCTGTACACAACAGGTCGGTGCTTGCCGTTATATCGCTGGCGCTCGTTCTCCTGCGCGTCCAGTGTCCGTATGCGAGCCAGCTATCTTGCTTCTTCGACCCTGGTCATAAACTGTTTCACGTAGTCATCCTCAGTATCGTCGGTTGGAACGTAAATAGCGCATCCATTGTCATCTCAGCTTCAAGACCATGGAGCAAGAAAAACGGCGTGAAGCCTGTGGTGTCCTATCTTGCTGTATTATAAGCAAGTGTCACGACTGGCAGTATTGTATCCTACACCTTCTGCTCAACATATCTGCTAACGTCATTGTTAAAATTCAAATGTTTGTTAAGCCTTACAAACTACTTATGAACTATCTTACACTAAAGACGACACAAACACCCATGCCCTAGGGGTATTCGAAACCCCGACGGGGAACGGCTTCGCGCATCGGAGCATAGTGCCAGAATGCGCTTGGCCACTCCGCCGCGGCTCTGCTAACGTCTTGTTAAAACGTTCTGTAAGACCATTTGTCTGAAGATGGTAGATAGTTGTTATTCTATGGACAATGTTGTAACGTGACATTACCTCTGATAGTAGTTTTGACATGAATCCTTTTCCTCGATCACATATCATCACACGTGGGGCACCATGCTTCAAAATAATGTCTTCCGCTAGGAATTTTGCGATCTCTGGAGCTTCGGCAGTCGGCACAGGTTAGGTGACAGTGTAGCGTGTGAGGTAGTCAGTGCAGACTATTATCCATCGGTTACTGGTTTTCGACTTCGGGAACCTCCCTAAAAGATCTACCCCAACTGCTGCAGGTGGAATCGGTACGAGATGCCCTGGAGGTAATTGTGGCACATGCTTCCGTCGCTGGCACTCTTTACAGTGACTCACTTAGTGCTTGACAGATCGGTAGAGACCTTTCCATTTGATTCTGACTTGGGTCTTCACGAATCCCAGATGGCCAGATATTGGAGCATCGTGGAAATACTTGACAATAGCTGGCTGGAGATGAGCTGGAACGACCAGTAGCCATTTGGGGCCCAGTGGATCGTAGTTGCTCTTATACAATGTCCCGTTTATAAGTTGGAACTCTCCTTTGGTCGGTTCTCCTTTCCCCAAGCCTTCTATTCAGCTGTAATGTCACCTAAATCAGTGAGGGATGAAATTTCATCCATGCTCTTGTGTTCGGCTTATGGATTCCTTGAAATGCAGCGTCCTTGTGTTTGCGCCCATTTTTGAATACCACTGTGACATCGTACTCTTGGAGTGTTTGTGCCCATCTTGCTAGTCTACCTGGCGGATCCTTCAAATTGGTCAGACAACATAAAGAATGGTGCTCTGTCACGACGGTGAATGGTTTACCGAATAGATACGGCTGGAACATGTTGATAGCCAGATAAACAGCGAGACACTCCTTCTCGGTTGTATAGTAGTTCATCTCGGACTTTGAGAGTACTCTGCCTGACTCACTGTCGCTTTCTCGTTCCTGCTACGCCGTGAAATGTTGCTTGTCCGCGTATAGGATCCTCTGATTAAATGTTAAACACAATTGACAATTTCATATGTAAGTTCTCATTACACTCATGACCAATATGAATATACATTTGACGTGTGAGGTATCAAACGAATCGGAATGACGAGTAGAATATGATTCTCTACACAAAAATGTCGTGGAAGGAAGACAGAAAACCTTGACTCCTTACAACAGCAGAGCGTGAGACTTCTTCGATGGCATTGAGCTCACCATCCTGGATTGGTCCAACTGTCCCAATACACATTCCTTTAGGAATGAGTTGCGATTGCCCGTGAAAATTAGTGCTTCAAAGATATCCTCGACCACCTGTAATGCTTATGATAGCCGCTGGTGAGTAGATGTCCTTCATTACACTGATTACCTTTTTGCGATCGACAAGCACTTCACTGTTCAGTTGGTCATCTCGGCTGCTGACTGGAAATCTTCCCATTGTTAACGGCGGGATCTCAACATTCTCGACAGCAAACAACCTCCCACGGGAGAACATGTTTCATGTACTCATCGGAACAGTTTCCTCAGTTTGTAGCTCAGATCTTCGACAGCCAATAACAGCCTGTGATTCCTGAAGGAAGTCCCATCCGAGGATTTCCTGCCAGCCGCGGTGGCCGAGGGCACTGAGGCGCTCCAGTCATGGTCTGCACGACCACTACGGTCGGGGGTTCGAATCCCCCCTCCGGAATGGATATTTGTGCCGTCCTTAGTATAAGGTAGTTCATAAGTAGTTTGTAAGTTTAGGGCCGGCCGCGGTGGCCGAGGTGACTGAGGCGCTTCAGTCACGGTCAGCACGGCCACTACGGTCGGGGGTTCGAATCCCCCCTCGGGCATGGATATTTGTGCCGTCCTAGTTCGTAAGTAGTTCATAAGTAGTTTGTAAGTTTAGGGACTGATGACCCTGTAGTTAAGTCCCATAAGCTTAACAAACATTTTTAAGTTTAGGGACTGATGACCCCGTAGTTAAGTCCCATAAGCTATACAAACATTTGATTTTTCGAGGATTTCCTTATGGCTACATTCTGTTAAAACGACAATTTCAAACGGTTGCGTCCTGTTGTTGATAGTTATTCTTGCGACACATGTTCCTGCTGGCCGGACGTATTTTACATTTGCGACCTTCAGCACAGTTGCTCTTGTATCACAGAACATAATCTTTTTTAGTTTGCGGCGGTAGTCATTCGACAATATAGAGAAGGAAGCTCCTGAATCGACTAATGCCTGGACAGGTTGGCCGACGATGATGACGTCAATGAGATATCCCGACATGTTAGCGACTGTCGTTCTGCGGCGGCTTCACCTGCGTAGATGGTCGCCTTGCCTAGTTTTCCTGAACACGGCGGCTAGGCGAGTGGCTGCTATCTCTGTAATGCGACGGTGAAGGTCGGCGGCGTGTTGGAGGGCGACCACGTCCAGGATACGGCGACGGGCTTCGTCCCATAGGTCGACAGTAATCATCTGCAGTTGACAGCCGTTGAAAGGACTGCTCCGATGGTTGGCGTCTTGTGACATAATAATTATCAAATGCTCGTATTCTCTCCCTACAGTTTCTTACGACACGTCCGGGAAGGCCACAGTAAAAACATAATGGCGTGTTCTCTTCTGTCCTCTAGATATATGTCCTCCTGCGAGGCGTCATATTTGCCGGAGGATTTGGTTGTGGCCGCGTCGATCGGTTCCTAGGCTACCATTTGGCAGCTGTGGAGTAAGTCATAGTAGGGTGAGGCCTTTCTTCACATCGGGTGCGACTGGCAGGGCTGACAGGAGCTAATGTTTGAAATACCTCTTCTTGAGTAGCGTCGGCTCCCTCATGACATCCAGGTCTGACATTCATGGCCATAATCTGGTGTTCGCTTGGTCCAACAGTTCCGGCTGCCATAAACTGTTGCAATTCTTCTCTCACAATTTGTCGTAAGAAAGAAGCAAAGTCATGCTGGTCTTCCACAATAGCCATAGGAACAACATTCGGGAGTCTATCGTACTTCCTTCTTCCAACCCTCCTCTGTTGCATCTCTTCAATTTTCTGGCACCATTGGATACATTCTTGTGTCGTCGAAACGTCCTTTAACAAAAGAGCTTGTTACATGGCTTCCGCAATGCCCTTCACCAGGTGTGAAACTTTATCGGCCTCCAGGTTAACTAAGTGACATAGGGCCAAAACACTCTCTATACGACTGTATTGACTCACCATGTTGCTGGGCCCTGTTCTTCAATTGCTCTTGTGACTAATGAACTTGCCACTGATGGTCTCCAAACGTCTTCTTAAGTTCTGTCTGGCATTTTTTCTAGCTTTCGAACTTGTTCTCGTTATTTTCAAACCACTGCTGGGTCGTCCCGTCCAGGTAGAAATATACGTTTGCCAAACACATAATGTCATCCCACCTATTATACTCCGCGACTCGGTCGAATCCTTTCAGCCATTTATTTGTCCTGTCCAGCGTCTCCCGAGAACACCGATGGATGTCTGATGTCCAACTGACTTACCGCTGTTTTGGTATCCATGGATCTTTTGATGACACGAACCTTGGGAAGGAGGTAGTGAGTATACCCTTTTATTCCGGTTCTTGTCCATGTAGGCGGTGGCTCTTACGCTGCCTAATTGGAGCCATGATGATGCTGATGTATTGCAGGATACCTGTGCCTCCACCAGAAAGTATTACGTTGAAAACTGCAGATGGTCCAGAATTCGAAGACTGGTCGTTAATAGAGCACAACACTTTACACTTAGAACACGTTATTGCGAACACAAGCGTACACTCAGTACAGACTGCCTCATGATTGGAGCGCTCCACTATTTATACATAGAAAGAATTTACTGGAACTTACAAGTACATCAAACATCAGAAACATGTAGAACATTCTAGAAATAGTAAATACAAAGAAATTTGAATGTTCGTTTAATACTTTTAGATATTTGCCGTACTACATTGTGCTTATAAGCATAGGTGCACATAAAACTTCAAAGTACGATATCATTTCTTCCCCTGATTCGATTTTGATGAAAGGAAGCCTACATTGTGCTCCAAGCTATTCTAAAATTACGTGTTAAGCCCCACGAATGTTCGTGTAGTACTTTTGGAGATTACCCTCTACAAATAGACACTTGCGATTGCTTTCAGAGATATGTTTAAATTGTGATGTCATTACTGTCTCTGAATCAACTTTGTGAAATGAAGCGTTTATGTAACCGCGCGATACCCTCACGTTACCTGTGAAAACCCCCTGCAAATTCGTCCATTAGATTTGGAGATCAGCTTGATGAAGGACATGCCGGTTGTAGATAAAAACGTTAAATTGTGATATTATTTTTTCCCGAGATCCGATTTTTATGAAACGAAGTCTGTATGTTGCCCCAAGGTACGCCGAAGTTACCTGTGAAAACCCCATGACTATTCCTCAAGTAGTTTTGGAGATAGCCGGCCGCGGTGGCCGAGGGGACTGAGGCGCTCCAGTCACGGACTGCACGGCCACTACGGTCGGGGGTTCGAATCCCCCCTAGGGGATGGATACTTGTGCCGTCGTTAGTGTTAGCTAGTTCGTAAGTAGTTTGTATATTTAGCGACTGATGACCCCGTAGTTAAGTCCCACAAGCTATTCAAACATTTAGTTTTGGAGATAAGTGGTTTCTAAAAGATGAACAGACACGACGTTTACTGAAGACGCTTAAAATTACGATATCTCTTTTTTGTGATTCTATTATTATGAAATCATGCCTAGATTCTTAAACAATCTTCGCTCATGTTTCCTGTAAAAACCGCATGAAAATTCGCTCAGTAGTTTTAAAGACTGAAGCGAACAGCCCACAGTCCTATATTTACAGATTTATTATTAGTTTGTAAATCTGTCGGACTCAACTGCGTGGTCATCAGTAGCTTACAAACTACTTAAACTAAGGTAAACTAACCTAAGGACAACACAAACACCCATGCTATTGGGGGGGGGGGGGGGGGGAACGACCACTCGAATCCCCAACGGCGAACGGCCGAGCGCACCGCAGCACGCTCGGCTAATCCGCCGCGACATTTTATTATTAGTATAGAAGATTTACAGTGACGATGTGCGTTAGTGCACTAAAGAGGCCTGACACACGGTTTTCTTGATTAAACGCATTGTTTTTTATACATGTCTCCAAGTACCGAAACGGCTGTTCAATTATCGAACTAAATTTGGTCATGGTTTGAATACGGGTTTTGCTAGGCCATGGAGCGGAAGCCTCACAACTCTTAAAGGTATTTAGCTTCAAACTAAGTTTTCTCTTATCTTGAGTAAAATAAATAAATTTACATCTATAAATGTGAATGTCTGTTCGTTGTAAGTTTATCACGTCTTAACCACAAGACATACAGAGTTAAAAATTTGTACAGTTACTAATGTCTACCCGGGGAAGACTTTAGGTGCGGTTTTATGACGATCCGATAGCTATTTATCTATGTATATTAATGTGAATGTCTGTTCGTTGTACGCTTATCACGTCCGAAGGACAATACGCAGAGACTTAAATACTCGTACAGTTACTAATTTATACCTGAGGAAGGTTTTAGGCATGGTTTTATAGTGATCTGATAGATATTTAGTAATTTGAAGAATATAACGCGAAATGCGGAACAATAATTACTCTTTGAAAATTATATTACTCTTTGAAAATGGTTTTACTGGTTGCATTGTTGCTTGAGGGTTGATAATGAGAAAAGGGTGGAGTATATTGGGATGGAAAGTTATCAGTGTATATAAAATTCTACGTGTGTGTGTGTGTTAATATTGCGCTCTGCAGCGAAAACTACAGAAAGCAAACGAATGGTCTGTGTGTAATTGTTGTCCGAAATCTCCCGTGTTACACCATAGCAGTTCCATGCCGATAGCTATAAGGCGGTGGAAGATTGGTTGTTGAAAGTCGTCAAATTATAAAAACATTCGGACTGAAGGCCAGCGATGACGTTTGCAACTCTATAGCAAGAAGGTTACGTACAGCGAAACGTGATGCCACAGACCATATATTTGGTCTATGCGTGCTACAATATATTCAGCTCTTTCTCTGTAAGGATAAGCATACGAATAAGGAAATATAAGAATAAATAAATAAAGCAGTAAAAAAGAACTTTCTTTTAATACATCTCTTTAAAAAAAAAGTCGATTTGACGTTTCGCGCATTACATCAAGTGATCGATCTGTTGAATTTCGTGATTGGATTCTTCGAAACGATTACATTTTTACGTGTGATTTGATCTACACTACTTACTTTCATGATAATGTTGATTAAAAATGTTTGCTTCTAAATGAGGTATTGTATTTCATTTCATCCTTCAAAACCAGTCTTATAGCACACTACTGAAAGATAGCTTATCTATCATAATCAACCAACACGCGAGCGGAGCCGCGGGTTTAAGCTAGTAGAAAATAAAGAGGTAGGGAAATATTGAATTTCGTAGACCAGTGGTAATGACTTCTTCCGTTCTCTCTCTCTTATATTAAAAGGAAATGTTATAAAGAAGCAAATGAAGAAGTGTAGCATTGGGCCGGAAGGGGGGGAGGGGTAATCTGCAGCCCCATAGTATAGTTTCCCCCCCCAGCACGCGTGGTGGCCGGTAGCCACTACAAATGTTTGTAAATACAGGTCGCACACTTTTTCGTGGCCCCTCTGTGATCGGCGGAAGTCGGCTGAATTCGTGTGTCTACGGCATGTTTATGCTCTCTACCAACCGTACCTCGTAACAGTATTGTACACAGTAGACATCGTCACTGTATTGTTGATTTCTGCTTGGTATTAATTATTGTCTTCCACTTTATTTGCCGAAATAAGTCGACATACCCCGACGACTTCTTTTAGAAAAAGGAAGGCTGTCCTTGAAAGTGGTGTGAGGAATGTTAAATGTTCAAATGTTTGTATAGTCTATGGGACTTAACTACGGGGTCATCAGTCCCTAAACTTACAAACTACTTACGAACTAGGACGGCACAAATATCCATGCCCGAGGGGGGATTCGAACCCCCGACCGTAGTGGCTGTGCAGACCGTGACTGGAGCGCCGTAGTCCTCTCGGCCACCGCGGCCGGCGAGGAATGTTAATTCCGATTGTTATTCAATTACAACTATAAAGAGGCAGAAAGCTTTGCTACATCCGCTTAAGATGTCACTTAAAATATGAATATTTTGTAGATATACAATATATTACTCAAACATTAAAGTGATACCTAATTTCGCTTTAACCCCTTACATGTTGTTTCTTTTAAAACCTGTAAGCTATAGGCCATAAGCTTGCGGCACTGGGATAAAGAGGCGGGGCTTGTTCTAACAGCCAATGCGCTACGAACTGTATGTAAGCTTCAGCTCCCAACATTCTCCGATCAGGGGCCACGTTTAAGTGCGCAGTCTGTATACAGGACTTAATTGCTGTGGTTATCAGTTCCTAGGCTTACAAACTACTTAGAATAAACTAACTCAAGAACAACACACACATACACCCATTCCCGAAGGAGGACTTGAACCTCTGGCCGAGGAGACTGAGGCGCTCCAGTCACGGTCTGCACGGCCACTACGGTCGGGGGTTCGAATTCCCCCTCGGGCATGGATATTTGTGCCGTCTTTAGTATAAGGTAGTTGATAAGTAGTTTGTAAGTTTAGGGACTGATGACCCCGTAGTTAAGTCTCATAAGCTTAACAAACATTTGAACTCGAACCTCCGATGGGGAGCAACCACGTGCTCCGCAGCAAGGCGCTTTAGAGCGCTCTTTCCACCGCGGCTATAGCCAATACAAAGTGCAAAATGAGCAAAGATGATATACTCCGAAATGGAACGCTTGTGAGTCTGCCCCATGTCAAATATGAATGTTATTTTTGTGCGTTATCCTGCTTTACCGTGTGGTGAAATATTTTTAATTTCATACCGCTGTACTGCTGTCCAAGTCGTCCGTCATTGTCTGTGATTATTCCTATACAACAACGTCTCTGCTCTGAGGTATTAGCCTTGGGTCAGCATAGATCTTGATGTTAATGTAGTCTGGAATGAGCCTCTTCTTTAAACAGAATTTGTTAAATTTTACACTTTCGATGAGTTTTGCCATTTTTATTCTTATTCTTATGTATTTCAGAAGATTCCCCATATTGCTGTATAATATTAAAGTCTATAATTTTCGTTCTTAGGGGCCCGAAGAGTAAAATATATCTTGTAATGACATGATTATTATAATGATACACCAACAACTCTGCTTTATACTTGCTGTTATCTTCTATATCTATAAATGTGAATGTCTGTTCGGTGTACGTTTATCACCTCTGAACCACAAGACATAAAGAGCTAAAAATTTGTACAGTTACTAATGTCAACCCGGGAAAGGCTTTAGGCACGATTTTATGGCGATCGGATAGCTATTTATCTATATATATATTAATGTGAATATCTGTTCGGTGTACGCTTATGACATCCGAACGACGAGACGCAGAGAGTTAAATATTTGTACAGTTACTAATTTATACCTGAGGAAGGTTTTAGGCACGGTTTTATAGCGATCTGATAGATATTTAGTCATTTGAAGAATATAACGCGAAATGTGGAACAGTAATTACTCTTTGAAAATTATATTTACTCTTTGAAAATGTTTTTATTGGTTGCATTGTTGCTTAACGGTTGATAATGATAAAAGGGTGGAGTATATTGCGATGGAAAGTTATCGGTTTATATAAAATTCTACGCGCGCGCGCGCGCGCGCGCGCGCGCGTGCGTGCGTGTGTGTGTGTGTTAATATTTCGCTCTGCAGCGAAAACTACAGAACACAAACGAATGGTCTGTGTGTAATTGTTGTCCGAAGTCTCCCGTTGTACACCATAACAGTTCCATGCTGATAGCTATAAGCGGGTTGAAGATATGGTGGTTGAATGTCGTCAAATTATAAAAAAATTCCGACTGAAGGCCAGTGACGACGTTTTCAACTCTATAGCAAGGAGGTTACATACAGCGAAACGTGATGCCACAAACTATACCTTTGGTCTATGCGTGCTACAATGTCTGAAAGATAGCTTATCTATCATAATCAACCAACATGCGAGCGAAGTCGCGGGTTTAACCTAGTTATTTATAAATCACAATGAGCTCATTTCGGCCTTTAGCCATAATCGAAAGTGTAAATTTTAACAAACTCTGTTTAAAGAAGAGGCTCATTCCAGACTACAATAACATCAAGATCTATGCTGACCCAAGGCTAATACCTCAAATCAAACAGTATGGAGTAAGATTATGGATCCATCGTCTCTGCTCGTTAGCAACTGCTACACGTGTCCATACTAGTTACAAACAGGCCTGAGGTAAACAACAGGCATTGCGGAAGCCACTTATCAGCAACCGCACACTAACAGCTTAGGTCGCCGCTAAACAGGACATACGTGTTCTAATGCGGCAGCTGATACGCTTGCTACTGATATGGTCAGGCACACATGTAAAGGTCTATCATATCGCGCAAGTTTACTAATAGGTTCGAAAACACCTTCCGACAAGGGTCCAAGTCTCAGGTTCTATTGATCACATAGGGTTTTGGATAGCCTTTGTTTAGCGATTATTTGAACACCTGTTGTAACAATGGCCATACTGTAGCTATTATACAGTCAGTATCAAAATTTAAGCATTACACACTTTCTGCAATACAAATGTTTGTAAACCTATCGGACCAAATTGCTGAGGTCATCAGTCCCTTGACTTACAAATTACTTGACATTTTCCAGACAACGTTTTATTATTTATGAACAATATTTCTTAGCAAATTTCTTAACATAATGATTGAAATAATGTATATTTCTTAGAATTTTGATTTTTCCTGGTTTTTCTAAGAAAATGTGGGTGATTTCGTAAAGCATTATTGGACAAGATAAGTTTCCTTTACGATAACTAACATCATTTTCAAACTGTTTACTATTGATTTAGTCACTTGACAACAATTTGCTTTTTTTTTCTTTGTCTTGATATAATACGACAGTTTTGCTGCGCTTAGTCCAACTTAGACGGCAGCAACAGTGCCTAATTTATAAACGCATTGTAGCCTAATGCTCTGTTTCCTCGACCTTATGGTAGCTAACCTAACAACAATGAATTTTGAAACATCCTGCAGTGTTGTTCATAATATATGGCCAATGGTTGGCTCAGTGGCGAATATAGCATATCCTTTCGGGGGGAGGAGGGCGGGGAAGGGGGAGGGGCGATAAGACCAATATAAAGAAAAGCATGAGTAAAACTTCCAAATTTTTTAAATATCAGTTTGAGGTACGATGCCACTTTTTCTTTATATTCTTTATATTCATTATTTCGAGGGAGCCCAGGCCTTCTGCCCCCCCCCCCCCCCTTCCTCTTATATAAGCCACTGTGTTTGGCCTGGAGGAACAGATGACGATGCCATTAGCATCGCCATGCTGGAAAGGGTTAACTTATTCTACGAACAACACACATACTCATGCCCAAACGAGGGAAAAAAACCTCTATAGGCCTAAACGACTTCCCTAATGCGAAATAGTTCAGATCACGGAGATGTCTTAGACAACTAATGTATTCAATTATTTTCATAAGTGATACTCAACAAAGGTTTGTGATATGAAAAGTATGATTTGCAATTCTTTGTTTCCAAATGATCAACGTGATGTGAAAAAAACTGCATCAATGCATGTGTTGCTTCTAGTAGTTGAGAATGAGGGGTCATTGTTTAGTTCGAGGCTGAATACTTCAAACATGAAGTCGATTAACTGTGTTCCATCACTACTCTCCAAATTAATATTTATGGTCTCTCCAAGAACGATGGGTATGAGACGACATTGATTCGCCATCACCACTTCGAATGTACAAGCCTTTCTACTGTAAACCATTAAATTTCTCTCTAAGAAATGCCTAATTGATCCTAAAGGAGTGCCTGGAGCTATGTATACTAAAACCAACAGAGCTTTTTAATTGTTTTTGATAATGTTTTCAATTGCACCTTGAAAGTGGCTTGTTAAATTTTCTATGTAAGATCTCGGGCAGTAGAGATCTGTCAATGTAAGTTAAAACGCTCACTGCTGCTCTAAATTACTTTACAAATGGCCCACGTTTCAACAAACACAAATAATATGTATAAAAAGTAATAGATAATTAAACATGGGATGGGGAGCATGAAATTATAAAGCAGAGGTTTAATACTTTAAACCATCATCTATTCAATAAAATGAACAAGCAAATCAATGTGGGAAGACCACATTAAGCACAATAAAGCATTCACGATGTACAAAAGTGAACTGAATCATAAAGTTACTGCCCATAATAAAATTGTTTTTGCACTTTATAAATATGGAGGTAATGTGGATAAAGGAAAGCACATTCATTCACTCACAGACACACGCATGATGCCTGCGACACATTACTCATGTGGCAACACTTCATAGCAGCGGCAAAACGAAGAGTCGACGGCACTTTGCCGAGATGGTGGGTGTCTTCAAGCACAATTAAAATCACATTATGCACTGAACGAACTCATGTGCAGGGAGGCAGTGGCTCACTATCCTTAAGTACCACATTATGTGCAACCTTGGTGAATTATATAGAATTCACAAAAAGAAAATAATTTAGAATAAGCAAGTAAAGCACACGCGAAAATTTCATATAGAAGAAAGCTAGTATCAGTAAAAGCGTGGCGGAAGGCCGAAGTAATGACTGTTATGTAAGCACGTTGTGCAATCGGCCATACCAAGGCAGGAAAGACAGAACCAAACCAGAAATTTCGAGAAAGAATTTAGCATGCTCGCGAAAACACACACCACACGAAAACGTTAGTTAAAATCAACAAGGAAATTCAAACATCTAAGTTTACACAAAGGCTGAAGGCCACACACGTGTATTCTAACCTGAAAAAAACTGGACACAAAATCATCACCTGAATGAAAACGTAAACACTAAATTCACGCAGGCCGCGGTGGCTGAGGGGACTGAGGCGCTCCAGTCACGGTCTGCACGGTCACTACGGTCGGGGGTTCGAATCCCCCCTCGGGCATGGGTATTTGTGCCGTCCTTAGTTGTAAGTAGTTTGTAAGTTTAGGGACTGATGACCCCGTAGTTAAGTCCCATAGACTCTACAAACATTTTGAACTAAATTCACACTGAATTACTCGAGTTCTGTAAACTAAGAAACACTTCTCCTCGCATAGCAAAAAAATTACTCAAGAAAATTATAACTGATAACCCAAGACTGTCTGATCACAAAGAAAGTAAAGTCCTAACAGCATGCCATTCCCCCCAGCATGATTCGACGATATACTCACTTTGGCAGTCGCAGAAAGAGTGAAGCCTCAGGCCACGCAAAAAGCCTTCCCCTCCACACACCGGATGTAGGGTGCGCTAAAAGCGATGCTGAGTGCTTTCATATCCTACTGTCTACCTGAAGAAGATAATACCCTTTACTAGAGCTCCAGAGGGGTCTCTTTTGTCAACTCTTTCGTCCATGATTATGTTGGTATCACACTAAAAACAGGCCACCTCGCCATCTTGTCAAGTAAGCTTCTCTCTGGCCACCCAGCAGACGACAGTGCAGACTGCGTAAAAGAATTTAGCATGTTCTGTGTTAAAAAAGCACACGTGCCAAAATGTTAGGCAAGAAAGCTGGAATGAGGACTGAGGTAGCTTCTTCCCCTCTTTTCTGTTATTTTGAACAGGAGCAGCTTGACCTTGTTGCACTCCGACAGAAACTGTTTTAGACAGGTACTCTACAGATGGGTCGTTAGCGAACGACTGGTTCCAAAGGACCAAAGGAACGGTTAACAAAAGTGAACTGAAGGCCCGAGGAACTACATGTGAGGAACAGCAGTTTGTCGTTCACTTAGGTGCTGCTAGCACGGCCGCTTCATATCAAGCTGTCGTCCGGTTTGTTCATTGTGCCCACCCATTCTTATTGTGTTTCAGACACTTTTTGAACTATGGACTACTAGCTCTTTTCGTATACTGTTTAGTGTCCATCGCCAGTAATTTACATTTTACAGATATTCCATAATTTTGTAACCAACACCATAAACATTGCATTCTGTGTCATACATACGTTTTACAGGCATCGTAAAGAGAAATCTGCTTATTTCAATGTAAGTTTTATCAACAACAGAAGATAATTCTAGAAAATTTTTTAATTATTATTCGTATAGTTTTAATTTCATCTGCTTCATTTAATACTTAGTTAAGGTAACTTTTGATTATTTCCCTAAAACGTATAGTAAGAGTGTTTAAATAAATAGATGCGTGACACGTGGTTTCTTTATTCTACCTACAGATTTCGATGTCGAAAAAGTGACTGCAATAATGTTGTATTTACTTTTTATTTCAGCTTTTATAAACTAACTACTCAGTTTCTAACTATTTTGATTATTTGTTATGGGATAGTAATTGGCTAAATAAGGAATGGTGAACGAATAGAAGCGAAAGGTTCGCAAAAGGATCGACCATCAGTGAACTATAGTCTGCGTCACGTAGGCAGGCGGGCTAGTTTTCAGCCGTTCTGCGCATCCCCCTATCGCACTGGCAGCCAATAACAATCATTATCTAGGCGTGTGGCTGGCCGCGAGTTACGTAATGTTTCTCCCGCAGGCACCACTGTTGGTGCTCAACCGTAGCTCCTCCCCTTCACGCTTCCCCTATCGCTCTGCCTCTACACGCGGAAGTGCCTTCATACGTGATGCCAGCTATAGTTCCTAAAAATGAACTCCTTTGCCCATCTCTAGCATACTTACAACTGTACACAGGTACCTAACGAGGGGGCAATATTTATTGTTAGTGAGGTGTTAGAAACTAAATTTCAGTTTCAAGACACATAGTCGTCTTCGCATATAATGATCCGTCGAAAGCCTCATTCGGCAGGATATTGTGCGTAAATGTAGGTTCTGACACGTTGCAAATAAACATAGTAACACTTTTTAATGTAACATGCTAAGAAAACTTCTCTGGCGAACGAGGTACTCAGAAAAGGCGTGTCGGTCTATACCGTGAATATCTGCATCTAAGTTTTCATTCATACTCTGCAAACTAGTGTCAAAACTTTTCAAATGTTTCTAAACCTAACGAACCAAACTGCTAAGTTCACCGATTTATAGACTTACAAACTACTTTAACTTGCGCTAATGACATTCCCGCGAGGCTGAAGCTAGTGTAAAGAGTATTGAGTAGAGTTTTTAAACATTATACCACATGATAGGATTTCTTCCTATTCATGCCTGGTATGGAGCAAGTTATGAGTGACTGCTTAAACGCTTCTGTACGATATGTAATTAAGGGAATCTCTTCTTTGAAGACCTCACGTTAGAGGAAAGTGGGGGTATGAAAAACAAATTCCACGTTTCTCACACAGTATCGGTTGTTTCGGAATTAGACATTCACGAGGTGATATACCTCTGTTTTTAATTTGCTGCCAATTCAGTACTTTTCTTTTTGTTTCAAATCATTAAAGTTCTTCCGTGAGTCAATGACCTTTCGCGCTACCTTCAGACATATTTAAAACCTGTCTTGTAAACTTGACCAACATCACAATACGGTACATAATAATTTCGTGTGGCTCATTGGCCTGGTGCAAGAGCAGACTGAAAAAATCCGAGGTCCGACCGGGTTTCGAACCCGAGATTCTTCGGTTTCCAGTCGAGCACTTTAACCCAAAACCACCGAGCCCAACAATACGGTACATATACGACTGTTTTCTAAGCAGTGTCATTTAAAAGATGGTGATTGGTTTAAACTGTTAATTACAATCATCTTCTGACCATAAAATTCTGTAACTGAATACTTGGCAATACAAACGCTACACAAAAGACCATCTCATGTTTCACAACAATAGAAACGTTAGGAACGACTTATGGTGGCAGAATATTGAGACTATTTCTTCATAGTCCCTACATAAAACCGCCGACAAGGGTAACATACCCGTAATACAATTTGTCTAGGAACATAGTTTCCTTATGAACGTTTTTATCTCGTGACCATGGAAAAAAACTCACTAAAGACAACCATCAGTAATCGTTTCCGGCATTGGCTACTATTTTTGTTGTCCTAAGAAATGAGATGGTCTTTTGTGCAGAGTTTTTAAATATTACAAATTCTACATATTCAAGTGCTGAATAATATATTGAAGGCATTTGAAAAAGTCGTCATGTTTCAAATTTTAATTGTGATTGCGATGTAGGCCTCTTTTAGATTTTGTATGAATAAAAAAATTCGAAGTTGTATCAAATCACAATAAGGCGTTTCTCCTTTCCTGACAATGTCATGTTTCACAACTCATTCCATTTCATAGCCATAGGTTCGATAAACCCAGATATTTTTATCGGTTGATTGATTCCAGTTGTGAATTATTGACGTAGTAGTCACTTTGACGAGATTACCTACCTACATTTTGAGAAGTTATATCAAGAACTCAGATGGAAAACTAGTACTAAGCAAAGAGGGGGGAAGCTGAAATGTGTAAGCAATATATAGAGGGCCTATACAGAGGAAATAAACTTCAAGGCAGTATTCTAGAAATGGGAGATGAAGTGGATACAGATGAGATAGGAGATACGATGCTGCGAGAATAATGTGACAGAGTAGATGATATTCCGTCTGAACTGCTGATATCGTTAGGAGAGCCAGTCATTAAAAATTGTTCCACCTGGTATGCAAGATGTATGAAACAGGGGAAATACCCTCCGACTTCAAGAAGAATATAGTAATTCCAATTCCAAAGAAAGCAAGTGCAGACAAATGTGAAAATTACAGAACCATCAGGATAATGAGTCATGGTTGTAAAATACTACCATGAATTATTTACAGACGAATGGAAAAACTTGTGGAATCCGACCTTGGGGGAGATCAGTTTGGATTTAGGAGAAATGTAGGAACACGACTTATCTTAGAAGATAGGCTAAGGAAAGGCAAGCCTACGTTTTTAGCATTTGTATATTTGGAGAAAGCTTTTGACAATGTCGTCTGGAATACACTCTTTCAAATTCTGAAGGTAGCAGGGGTAAAATATATGGAGCGAAGAGTTATATTCAACTTGTACAAAAATCAGACAGTAATTATCAGAGTCGAAGGGCACGAAAGGGACGCAAGGGTTGGGACTGGAGTAAGACTGGGTTGTAGCCTTTCCCAATGTTTTTCAATCTGTACATTGAGCAAGCAGTGAAGGAATGCAAGGAGAAATTTGGAGAGGGAATTAAAGTTCAGGGAGAAGCAATAAAGACTTTGTGGTTTGTCGATGACATAGTAATTCTGTCAGAGACCGCAAAGGATGTGGAAGAGCAACTGAATGGAATGGACAGTGTCTTGAAAGGAGAGTATAAGATGAACATTAACCAGAGTAAAACCAGAGTAATTCAGGGGATCCCGAAGGATTTAGATTACTTAATGATAAAATAAAAGTATTGGATGCGTTTTGTTATTTGAATAGCAAAATAATTTCTCATGCACGAAATAAAGAAGACAGAAGATGCAGAACAGCTATGGGAAGAAAAGCTCTCCTGTAGAAACGAAATTTGTTGACATCCAATATTACTTTAAATGTTAGGAAGTTTTTTCTGAAAGCATTTGTCGTAGAATGTAGCATTGTATGGGTTGAAACGTGGACTATAAGAAGTTCAGACAAAAGATGATAAAAGCCTTGAAATGTGGTGCTACAGGCGAATGATCAAAATGATATGGATAGATCACGTAAGTAATGAAGAGGTGTTTCGCCGAATTGGGAAGAAAAGGAGTTTCTGGCATATCTTTACTAAGAGAAGAGATAGGTTGGTGGGACACATTCTGAGACATTAAGGAGTTATCAGCTTAGCATTAGAGGGAAGTGTGTGGGGTAAAAATCGTAGAGGGTGACCGAGGGACGAATACAGTAAGGAGATTCAAAAAGATGACAGTTGCCGAACCTATTCTCGGATGAAGAGAGTTACACATGCCAGGGTAGCGTGGAGGGCTGCATCAAACCAGTCTGCGGACTGAAGACCAGAACAACGACATTAGTTTTATAAATCTGTAGATTTTAAGTAAGTGGACTACTTGGACACCAGTCTGAAATCTTATATAGGGCATTTAAAAAGTGTCAAATATTTTTAGAGGTGGTAGTACTTACCAAAATAATAAATATTTGTCTAGTAAAAATAGGCTCTAAAATGAATACCTTAAGATTATAAATATGGTGTTTGTTCTTTCGTCATTTTTCTGCAGTTGGAGTCTATATGGCCAGCGCTCGTTTGCTTGCGACTCTGGTACGGCAAAACAGAAAACATCAGGTTGCAACATTTGTATTTCTTGTGTGGGACGACTAATCGGCTCAGAAGAAAAGAACCAACATATAAAATTATTTGCACCTATACAGATAAACAGCTACACCCTTGTTTCTTTAATAATTTCAGAAAAGATACCAACCACATATCTGTAATTACTCCAAGATCATAGTAGTAAATATGCCACTTCCAGCTTGCGAGTTGAAAGATCGGGGTGAGAGTTTAAATAGGGAAAGTTTAATTTTGTAAAACTCACAACCATCAACTGCGAACTAAATTCCTAAACATGCAAAAACACTGGAACTGCGATAGCTACTGCTTGACTCGTTTTCTAGGGGATGATATCACTCGTTCACAGCTTTCCTTCCTTGCATATGATTAACAAAAAAATTCATAATACAGTAAAGTTCATGTGAGAAAAGGGTGTACTAACTACTCTTTTTGAAAACACGTTAAAGTTCACTTTATGTTGTTTATTTCACCATATTAGAACCCTGTGGCTGATACGTCTGAAAGGCGACACATTTACTTAATAAAGTTATAGCTCACGAGCCCCCAGACAAAATGAATATTTGTCACAAATTGTTTTCACACCATGAGCCTGTCTCAAATACCGTTTATGCGACGACACGTGTTACATTAACAAAACACAGTCACTTTAATTTAATGTGATGTTACATCGGCTAAATATTTACAACACACAGTAGCACTCGATTCAACTTGGTGCAGTCTACGACGAGCAACCACACCTGGCAATTGCCACACAAAAATCTATAATCTCCACCTGGATATCCACACGCCGACCGTGCAGAGCGACGCCGCACCCGGCCAGCTACACCACACGCTCCCGACTCCTCACTACTTGGGCTGCGCGCGCGCCAAAAGCCCACACTGCTGGGTTTTTTCCCTACGTCATCAACTTCCGCAAGTGAGCTGATCTAACTGACTTGCCAACGTAAAGCGCTCAGCCAATACATTTCTAAAACTTTACTTGAAATCAAAATAATCACACTACACATGAAACAAATGTCTTCCCAGGTTTTATATTGGGATAAACATCCTTTGCACTATTTATTATAATCGTGCAATTTATTATATCACAGTGATTTAACTGAATATTTCAAGATAAAATACACAAGATTAATTGAAAATAAAATAAGACATAGTTAATATATTATTTTTATAAACAAATATTGCTATGCTAGTTGTGAAACTGCCTTGTATTCATTGGTAATTTATTACTTTTCATATAATGAAATTATGTTTTCAGTGTCAATTAAACATATTACGCCAGATGTGACTATATCAGCTAATGCATTGTTTATTTGTCAACAGGCTATTTTGTAGTGAGGGCCTTAAATGTTCCTAACTGCATCGTATTACTTCAAATGCAAGTAGTATTAGAATATTTTATTTCACGCTGTGCACTGCACTGCGCTTGGCACTCGTCATTGTCCCTCTCTCCCCTCAGCGGAAACGAGCTTCGAAAATCCTAAGCTGGAACAAGCCACCAAAGTCGACCTGCTCGCCGGACTCCTCTCAGCTACAAGCACACAGCAAATCTCAACGTGGAGAATTTCTGCGTACATACATTGCTACCATAATTAATAAAATTAAAATTGTGTAACATTTGGTGCATTGGCACGGTCAATGTTTGCAGTGAACTTCAAACTGTTTAATTATCAAATGCTATTAATTACCAATATTTCTAATGGGCGGTAATCTCACAAGCTGAACATGAGACAAAAAAAAAAAAAAAAAAAAAAAAAAAAAATTAAAAAAAAATCAAGCAGAAAATGAAACAGTTCAATTTGGATTCTCCACCAAAACACCAAAGGCTCGCATTTTTTTTAATTTGTTATAGACGACGATGCAGTCGTGGGTAGTTGAAGTTGCTTCATACTGCAACACAGTAAGAAGGGCAAGCTGACACAGTAAGACGTAATCTGAAGGCTTACTTTCAGTCAGCCTTATCTGGTGTCGGCAAAGCATGTGGATACGTCAAAGCTGCCTGTCTGGCACGAGGGGATCTGATAACACTTGCCTAAATGTAGGACAGAAAAAATGACGCTTCATAGGTAAAGCCTGGAATTATGTTCATAATCCAGTCACTGGCAAAGAGAATTAAGTTATGTAGCACTTTACTTGCTCTGTCCCGGAAGTTACTGATTCAGCTATGCATAAACAATGTTATCAAAAAAGCAATTTGACAATACGAACACACTGCTTGGTCACCGTTTAGGAAGACACCCCATACCAGGGCCGGCGCAAGCCAAAGTGCCGCCCCGTGCGAGCTGCTAAATTGCCGCCCCCCAAACGCGTTTTTTTTTCTTTTTTTACGGATGTTTGTGGAATTTTATTTAAACAAATCTGTATGAAATGTCAGCAATGAATCGCAATTTTTGTTTTTACTTTTCAGATCTATCTCTAGGTTTCAGCCACGGAATGGCCAGTCTAAAAGCTTTTAATACGTGCTTCCATTTAAACCGTCATGTTGACTGTTACGTTCAGCATGACGGTATAGATGTTATAATAACTCAAAGCATTGAGATTAGCCGCACTGTGCCCGAAATCCATGTAGATCTGGAAAATAAAAACAAAAATTGCGACTGTTTGGTGACATTCTCTACAGATTTGTACAAAACAGTCGTTGGGCACCAGCTAAAAACTGGAGTCAAACCTAATTGAAGAAATCTAGCTAATTTTAATAATCCTCGTGAATTTTCAAAAATGTTCAAATGTGTGTGAAATATTATTGTAGGATACGCTGTTCAGGAGATGAAGTCATAAGAATTGAGCCGCGTGAAATTGAATTTCAGGCCCAATTTCACTACACACGCAGGCCAAACGGTCAAAGAGTGGGGCTGAAGAAAATGGAGAGAGGAAGAATAAGTTCTCTTCAATCTTCAAAACTACTGGACGAATCTTCATGCGGTTTTCAAATGAACCATGAGAAAAGTTTAGGTAAACATATAGGCATAATTTTATCAAAATCGGATCACGAAAAAAAATGATATCGTAATTTTAAGTGTTTTCAGTAGCCGTCGTGTCTGTTTTTCAACTATTAAAAGCCTCTTACTCCAAAACTACTTCACGAATTTGCATGGGGTTTTCACAGGTAACTTGAGCGTAACTGGACATTATGTAGACTTCGTTTCATAAAAGTCGGATCACGGAAAAAAAGAATATCGTTATATCATTTCTTTTTATCTACGGCCATTATGTCTGTCTCTTTGAACACGTATATCTCCAAAACTACTCGACAAATTTGCATGGGGTTTTCACATGTAACTTTAGAACATCGTGCGGTTAAATAAAGGCTTCGATAATTAAAATCGGTACACAGAAAATAAAGATATCATAATTTAATCATTTGTTTAAAAGCCATCGTGTATGTTTATTTGTTGAGGTGAACTCCGAAAGTACTACACGAACTTTCATGGGTTTCCACAGGTAAATTGAGATTAGTTTGGAGAGTAACATAGGCTTAGTTTCATCAAAATCGGCTCAGAGGAAGGAAAGATATCGTAATTTGAAGATTTTGTGTATACTATGCTTGTAAGTACGGTGTAGTACAGCAAATCTCCAAGAGTACTACACGAACTTTCACGGGGTTTCATAGGTCAACTGAGGGTACCGTGGCACAACATATAAGCTTCATTTAATCAAAATCGGATCAGGGGAAGAAAAGATATCGTAATTTGTAGTTCCTAGTCTATGCTATGTTTGAATTGCAGTTTAGTATAGGAAAAATCCGATAGAGGCGCTGTTACTGACATAGTATACCAAACAACTAATAAATGCCGATGCTGCGCTGTTTATTCTCAGAACGAAAGTCTAATACACTGAAACAAGGGCTATGATTTTCACGAAAGCAGTGTAGTGTATTGATTTTGGTAACGGCCGTTGAATCCTTTTTAAAAATCAGTCACATGTAATGAGATGAATAATTCTTAGTGTTGATAATGAAATAAATAATTAATGTTGTTCCGATCAGTAAATTAATGATCCCCCTAAAGCGAATATTTCGTTTCCAACGTTAACATACTAAGCCACTGTAAGTAAAGTTTAACCCATGTACGGCGCAAAAAAATAATTTTTTTACAAGCTTTATCCCACATGCCTTGCAATGTCATGGAAAAAAGTGCTTCTTTCCGCGGGTATCATTTGAATATAAAACATAACGACATTCCTTCGCGTCTATCGATGCCCTAAATTACATAAGATTTCTTTGCAAGGAAACGGAATTTATGTAGTTCCCTTTCTGATTTTGGTGTATCCGCATTACATTTTGAGTACGTTCTGTTTAGGAATGCCTCAGAAACGCCATAGTACAGGAAAGGACAAAGTAAAGCGACGTTAGTTACATAGTACACCAAATAACTAATTATGGTGTTGCTGCGCTTTTTCCATTGTCATAACTATCGTGTAATACACTACAACAAGGGGTACAATTTTACTTACGGCGGCGGCGTTGCGCGCTGATGTTAGCAACGGCAATTTAATGCTTTTTTTAAAAAAAATCATTCACGTAGAATAAGGGGAATCAGTTCACGATTAAATAAATAATTTATGCTGTTCTGGTCGATAATTAATCATCCCCCTAAAGCGAATAGTCGTTGGCAAGATAGCAAACTAAACTGCCGCCACTGCAAGTAATACTTAGCCCAGGTAGGACACAAAAATTTTTTTTTCTTCCTAGCTGTATCCCATATTCTATGCAATGTCATGGAAAGAATAGAAGTATAACCACTAAATTATACATATATTAGAAATATCTATGGAGTGAGCATTGGCTTCTGTGCATTTTATCAATATTAAGCTGGAATTACCAAGTGATACTGAGACAAATCCATTCTTTCTGCACATTTATTTGCTCTTAGGATTGGTTTGTACCGTATTGGCTGCAAAGAAGCCCAACCTCCTTTTCGCAGAGCAATCACGTAACATGAAATAATATCTACACTAATGTGTCACAGAAGCAACAAGAAAGTTGAGGAAGTGTCGCTAAAAGGGCCATTTACACTGTCATCCGTCTTAACCGAACAAAAATGGACCAAGATTAAGTCATCGATTAGTATATTTTTCCCAATATCAGGTGATATTTCCACCTTAATGTTGAGGACAGAAAATCTGTTCTAGCATCTGAATGTTCACTCCAGAGATATTTTTACTCTATGCCTGCCACTAGAGATCATAATACACACGCGAGCGATAAACTCATCAGAAACCTCCCTGCTATCATAATTGTTCGGTACAATATTGTGATTAAAATTTGTAATTACTTACTTTTGGTGCGGACTACATTAAGACAGAGAAAGCTTTCATCTTTTGCAGAGACAACTGTATTTAGAGTTATAATCCGACTTCTGAATATATAGTTCTATTACACAAGATCGATTTCAACTTCGTGCTTTACGGAGTAATTACTGCAGGATGTGAGGACATGTATTGGCTGAAAGAGTGGTCGATGCTGCTAACACAGTCAAGACTATATTTAATGGAAAGTTCTATACAGACGATCAGCTGACGCCATTCCTTCAACGATTACCCAGACTTCCTTTATCGCACATTGACACCAAAATGTCGTCTTATTTGGCCGAGGGGACTAAGGCGTTCCAGTCACGGTCTGCACGGTCGCTACGGTCGGGGGTTCGAATCCCCCCTCGGGCATGGATATTTGTGCCGTCCTAGTTCGTAAGTAGTTCATAAGTAGTTTGTAAGTTTAGGGACTGATGACCCCGTAGTTAAGTCCCATAGACTATACAAACATTTGAACATTTTGACATCTTATTTAAACAGACATGAACTGCTCTGTTGATTGAATTAGCAGACTTTCAGTATTCGTCACAGAATAACTACTTTCTCCCCACTGCCGAGCGGTCTAAGGCGCCTCGCTGCGGAGCGCGCGGTTGCTCGCCGTCGGAGATTCGAGTCCTCCCTGGGGCATGGGTGTGTGTGTGTTTGTGTGTGTCTGTGTGTGTGTGTGTGTTGTCCTTAGGTTAGTTTACCTTAGTTTAAGTAGTTTGGTAAGCTACGGACTGATGACCACGTAGTTTGGTCCGATACATTTACAAACATTTGATTTTGATTTATCCCCACTGCAACATACTGATATTTAGCAATACACTTACTGTTAGAGATAAACAGTTTAGTTCTACGCCATAGCACCAATATATGGCACTGTTATTATTATTACTATTTCTCATCTGAACGATAGAAGTGTTTCCAGAAGTTTATGCCGGACAGACAATTACACACTTCAGTCTTAACTTTATGAACACAAACAAACAATGAATTTACATCGTTCCAGAGTACGGACTTACATTAATTTCACTTTTTGTATGAAAAACTTTATGAACATACATCGTTTTCGACAATAACTTCTACTTAAACTTGACATGTTGGCTAGGAGAACCGAATTTATTGACAGAGCGATCCAACAAGGATTCTGTTTTTGCCGACCTAGGTCCGGAACCTTAAAAAACCGTGATACACACAGGTCCCTCTTTAACAACCGTTGCGAAGCACGGGCATATAAGCTAGTAATTCAATTAATACACAGCCGGACATCGATGGGTACTAATGCTAGTCGAAATATATTAACTCACTGCACTGCGGTTGTTCATTTCAAAGAACTGACACTCGACATCTGTCGTAATTTCCTTATGTAAGTTCTTTTGTGTCTGATTATAGAATAAGGGGCAACAAATTAGTCATTGCCCTATCACTTCACTTTATCTTCATTCTAGCTATTGGGAGGACGCGTGCTTATTTGATGACTTGCCAATTTTTGAAGTAAAAGATCATAAGAAAAATAAATTTTCCTATTCTGCAATCTTGAAGGAGAAAAACTCTATGAGTAACATGCATGCGCAATAATGTTAGTACGTTATATGAAAAGCACTAACCTATTCATCCCAAGTTGCAAGAGATTCGGACGCACCAATTCACCTGTGGTTACGAAACGCAATGAAAGAGCTTCTGACGAATCTTGACTCCCTCGGCGAACTACCGAAACGAATTCTGCTGTTTTCGTTGTAAAGAATGCAACAATACGTATTGCCTGGCAAGGCGAAGTGGTGACGTGGCAGTGCAGGAACTAGATCACGTGACGAGGTACAGCGAGGCTACAGTTATACTAGCGAAAGAAGCAAGAAGCTCACAGTAATTATGTGACTGATGATATGGATTATTTTCAGGCAGCAATTTCTATGGCATTACAAACAATGGAAGGAAATACGAACTTTGCGAGAACTGCACAACTTTTTCAAACAGAAATGAGCTTGAAAGCTAGCAAGGATCAAAGTAGTATACTTAGATGAAATATGGATTCACACGCATTATTCAGTAATAAATGTTGGCCAAGTGATAGTGTGCGAGTAGTATTGTCAAACAAAAGTGCCGGTCGGAGTTTAATTGTTGTTCATGCAGGCGGAGAAAGGTGTTTCATGGCTCAAAAACCAAAACGTCCGACTACCACTCAGAAACGGATAGCAAAAATTTCCAAAAATACGTCGAAACCCAACTTATGCCACGCTTACTGCCAATGTCTTTATCCCTTGTAACTACTCACAGCGTATTTACACATTCTGAATACTTCTAGCCATTTTAGGTGTAGGACATTTTTGACTGTAGTAATGTTCAACCATTTTTCCCCATAATGTGGGAAGAATGAAACACTCGGAAACTGCCATTGAAGGGCTTAGCAAAATTTCTTCAGGCTTAACATGTAACCGCAGTATCTAACATTGTATTCGAATTTCCAAATTAGATTTCGTCTCATGGCAAAATTAGTTGTAAGTGCACGGCGCGTAACAGGCTGGCAGCGCTCCACTCATAAGAATACTGTCGTGTACGCCGGCTGCCTTCCTCCTCTCTGTTCCTCCGGTGTAAACACGGCGGTGCTGCCACAGTGGCGAGGAATAAATTAGCCCTCCTCCCTCCCCTTGTTCAACAGGGGCGACCGGCAGGTAGTCGAGGCGCCATGCCACTGTTCCCGAAACCGTTCCCTCCGAGGTTTGGTATCGAATCTTCTCTTGGGCATGAATGTTGAGTTTGTCCTAGAAAAAAAAAAAAAAAAAAAAAAAAAAAAACGCGAGGGGACGGCTGATTTGCCGCCCCTCGGAAAGTGCCGCCCCTCGGAAAGTGCCGCCCCGTGCGGCCGCACGTTTCGCACGTGCCTTGCGCCGGCCCTGCCCCATACTGTACGCTTGGCGATGGCAGCAGTTTTATGACGTGAGCTAAGAACGCGACACTAGCTACGCTGTGTTTAGAAGAATAGCTACATATAAATTTTTGTCATCAAGATAAAAACTGCTGAGGTCTCAGTGCATGATAAGTTTTTTTCTGGTTAAGTCAAACTGGAAAGATTTACTGTAGAAGAGTTTCAGTTCCTGGTGTAGTTCAGTGACACTGACCCCTCAATATTGACTGTTTGCTACCAAATTGAAAATGTTGGTAAATACCGGTTAAGCACTAAAATATTGAGACTTACAAGATTTCTCAACGTTAAGCATGAATAGGGCTAAATTAAACAATACTTATTGCCTTTTTTTCACTAAACTTTATTTCATTTTTGCACGACCTATGTGTTGGGTTATGAGCCCCTTTTGTAGTACCTTACTGAATAAAAAGTTGTTACACAAATACAAACTATTGTAATACTACAGTTCTCTGTCTTTCGACCTAGTGGAAAGTATTATTTTTGCTACTTAATTTAAGAAACAATTACATTTACCGTGTAAATTTAGTAGAATAACCTTTCATAAATATTTATGTCAATAACTAACGTGTTTTAATATCCATTGTATTTTGGTGATGCTCTCTCTTGCTGAAATTCGCTAATGACAGCTAACTAATTATTATACCTCGACAATTGTGAAGTCTATTGTGTATTTATGTCATTGCGTCTTTACAGATGATAGCCTCAGGTTTCAAATACTGTTATTATCTTCTATGTAGAAGTGAATCTAAAAGCGGTGAATAATACAATTCTGCTTGCTCATTCAGTAGCAAATTTGAGGTGACTGTGCGCATCTATTGTTTTAATTACCAATATTTCTATTTGGGTCAGTCTTGCACACCCTCCACGTGTAAGACTTCTACATCTATTGCATATTTGTGCTCCGAATCTAAGCAATCTTCAGCAACGGCATAATCAGGTTTTTTTAATCTCGAGCTCCTATGGCGTTCACTGAGCCTAGTACAGATTGACCGACCTTTCGCTCCTATACAACAGAACTGACACTCTTTACAAATGATTTTAAATATTCGACTGTACTTGAAGGCTGGCTGTTTGTCTTTTGAAGAGACGCTTTTAAAGTGTGTGGGACATAGAAAAATACTGAAAATTCCTTTGGCGTCAAAATATTACCAATCCTATTGGAAAGTTTTGTTATGAAAGACAACCGACACCATTTTCTTTTTGATCTTCCTGTAATTGGGATCTCCCTTGTTTCTACCTTTTCTTACCAAGTGTGTTGTCAATGAAGATGGATTGAAATTCATTGCCGCCCGCGGTGGCCGAGGTGACTGAGGCGCTCCAGTCACGGTCAGCACGGCCACTACGGTCGGGGGTTCGAATCCCCCCTCGGGCATGGATATTTGTGCCGTCCTAGTTCGTAAGTAGTTTGTAAGTTTAGGGACTGATGACCCTGTAGTTAAATCCCATAAGCTATAGAAACATTTCAACATTTCATCATATAAAAACACTAAAATCAGAGTCGAACATAAGAGTCACGAAACTCCCAGTGAATTTCTGCAACTTCGCGACTGCAGCGCTGCCAAGCGGCTGGTTCGTAAAACATACCGCGAGACCACAGAATAAGGAGCATTATTCTGTGGCGAGACGATTGAGTAATGAATGTGTATTTAGAGTGAAGCAGGACATTCAAAATACCTTCGTATGTACGAACTTTTGTGTCGCTATAAATTGTAGCAATTATCAAAACTATAATTCGCAAATCTCTCATTTGCAAAGAATGCTCAGAAGTAAGAGAATAATGTTATGAATAACAAGCGTTCGTTTACGGTCGTTAGTCATTGGCAAAGAAGTAAATCTTTAACAGTTCATTCACGTCCAAACTTCTGCTCTTAATCAGAATCGCAAATACTTGACCACTATTCCATAATATTACTGCTGTATAAAAGTAATGTTTGAATGCTTCCAGTAGCAGTTAATTAACTATTTCTGTAGAGCCTGCTTAGTTTCGTACCTCAGTTTCACAAAAACTATAAGCCTGTATACTAACATTTTTGACGTTTACCTACTAGTTTGATAAAGTGAATATGTAGCTACAAGTAAATACTATGTCCATATATAAACTGTTATTAGCACATCACGTTCTTGAAGATATTCAGTTTGATATCTGCCAAGTAGCTAAAAAAATATGACAGATAACGAAAGGCACAGAAGCAAGGACAAAGTGAAAAGAGAGTTTATACGGCGATGCGGTAAAAATCGCGAATACTTCTGACAATATTACAATGTCCGAAGTCCGTTAAAAGAAAACTCGTGCAACATGTCAGTACGTACCGAGCACGCGAAATATAATCATAATCAGTTACTTTTATACTTGAGCACATCAGGTTGCAATTCATTTCTGCTTTCAAAAAGTTTTAGACGATAAGAATACGACTCAGGTATTGTGAACTGTATGAATTACACTGCACTGACAATTTGTTATTATAGACGGACACTAAAAGAAGCAGTGATATTACTTTAATTATGTTTTCATATTTGTATTAGACAGTTCACAAGAACGATCACCGACGAGGAAATATGAAAGTTAACAGCATTAAAAACAGGAACTTGTCAGTGTGTATCACGCTGTTCCCTGTTAATCCCTACTGGCCGCTTGGAGCGCTAGTATCGCTTCAGTTGCAATTTTTCCCGAGAGTTTCGCGACTGTCTGTGATAGACTGTGCTAAAATTAAGGTACTGATTTTTAATATTAATTATACAAGGAGACTAATGAACGTATATAATTCTAAAGGGGCTTTACCGCAGATGTGCACAAAACAAAAATCACGTGTGTCCGGGGCAGTTTAGAGTGTTTAAGGAAGTAGATATTTCCATATCTAAAGGGGGCATTAGACGACGATAGGCTGCCAAAAGAACAGCCAGCTAGCGGTAGAAAGTGAAACTTGTGTCAAATACAGCACTAATAATAATGAAAATGGTCTCAAGGTCAAGTGAGGTCAGCGCCTCGACATACAATTCTGCTTTCTACCGGTCACGGAGAATCGGCAGTAGCCGTTGTTTAATTTAAAGATAATACACAAGGTGCTCTTTTACTCTCAAAGACCACACTGATGTGAATATTGTCACTGCACCTCTTTTAAAATCATGACATACTCGTACAAAGGAGTCATGTACATGAATGTATGAAATGAAAATTATTTCAAGAGTGAAAGAATAAATATAATTTGATGCGAAAAACTATTTTCGACGTTACTTGACCATTAATGAGAAAAGAAAATATGAAAAATAAACTCAAAAGCTTTTTTTACATTTTATATGTTTGCAGGCACAAATTTTCTTCAGCACAGAAATGTATACGTTTTGAAGACTTTGGACGACAGATTTCCTGTTTTAATTTTTTTTTCTGCATTCATAGCTTAAAGACCCCAGGTGGGGCAGGCTGCCGGCAGTCTGAACGGCGCTCTTCAGCCAAGAGATACAATTTATGAAAATTTTGAATTACAAATTGTATATGATGATAAAACGGAGGATTAAATAAACATGAGAGTGGTGAAAAGTAACATGAACGAGACCCAGACATATTGAGAAGTTAAAATCGCCACGATGGCTAAAATCATTGACGTTGACACAAATACTCAGAACGGTGATGAGACGATGAACGCCGCATAAAGTAGGCCTACATGACAACACTTGTTCTACCTGTTCGGCAGTTGTTGAAGTTTTAAAATCACACAGAAGTACCAAACACTATTTCACTGATACTGTTAAAATCACTGCACAGGACCTGCAAGAAGAGGGAGGAGGCGCCGAGGGGCGGGAGAGGGGAAGGAGGGGGTGAGGATGGGAGGTAAGGACTCCACAGAGAGGGTGCTAAGAAAGGAGAAGCCAAGCGGTGGTGGGATGATGAAAGGGGGAAGAGGAAGCGCTTCGAATATGGGGAGGGTGTAGAGTTGGTAAGACAGAGGGCTTCATCTGGGAGGGGAAGCTGACTGAAGTTACCCTCAGAAAGGATATGGAGAATGTGAAGGTGAAGGGAGGGATGGATATGTAGGTATCTGCGTGCTAGAGGCCCAGGATTCAGGAGGAGGGGGAAAACCAGAGGGTGGTGGGGCTCTATTTTTTGGGAGACACAGAGGGTACAGATATGCTCCAGTAATTTAAGGAGGTGTGGAAAAGGGATGAGGTCGTATAGTATCCACATGGGAGAAAGGAGACGGATGTGGTAAGCGAGGCGGAGGGTGTGGCGATCAAGGATGTGGAGGGACTTGTAATAGACAGGGCAGGCGGAGACTTAGGCTGGGTTGAAGCTACACAAGACTGGACACATTAGGGAACGGTAGGTGTGGAGGATGGTGGAGGGATTCAATCCCCATATTCAGCGTACAGGAGGTTGAGGTGGGAGAGGGATTTCTGGTGGAAGGTTTTAAGGTGAGGAGTCCAGGATAGGGAGCGGTCAAGACAGACCAAGATACTTGAGGGTGGTGGTTTGAGGAATGAGACGGTCAAAGGTAGTCAGGTACAAGTCTCGGTGGCGGAAGGAGCGTGTGGTACGACCTATAATGATTGTTTGCGATTTGTTGGGGTTAACAGAAAGGAACCACTGGTTCGGATAGGTGAGAATGGAGAAGGCGCTGGGATTGAGAGAGGTAAGAGGCGAGGGCTAGCATACTGAAGGAGATGGACAGGAGGCTGGGGTTGTGGCATGTCGGCTGAGTAAATTAGGTAGAGGAGGGGAGAGAGGACGGATCCCCCGGGCACCCCGGCGGAGGGGTAGAACAAAGAGAAGTTGGAATTGTTGACAGTGAAATAGATAGGGGATTGGAGAAAAGGAAGCAATGAGTCGGACATAATTAATGGGAAGGGCGTAAGTCTGGAGTTTGGAAAGGAGACCGGAATGCCCTACTCGGTTGTAGGCCTTCTCGATGTCGAGGGAGTCAAAAATAGTGGCGCAACGGGAGTTCACTTGGACGGAGAGGAGGTGGGTGAGGCGAAGGAGATGGTCATCGACAGATAAGGAGGGTTTTCAATTCTTAATAGTGTACAGAATTTACAACATGACATTGGGCAGGAACAACAGCTTAGATTAGATTTAGATTATTACACTTTCGTCATTAATAAACTCAATTATCACTGGTTGCTCCTGAGTAAAAAGTGCACTCATAACCTCACTTCATCATTCAAATCCGAAACTACACACCAGATAGCTCCACAATTTTTGTGCTCAAGTCCAAAACACAAATGACTACACGAGATGGACGACAGAAAAAAGAAAGTCGATCGTGTAAAAGAGGCTTAAGTACATTTGGCCTGAAATTTTGTATTCTCGGCGCTCTCTTGACATAATTGAACTCGGAATACCGAATTCCTGAACCACAAAATAAAATGTCGCTTCGATGAACCGAAGAAAACGTAAACGTAACACCAATCGACAATATTTCATCGTTTAATACCTCAATCAGTCTCTGTCACTCTAATTCGGTATATTGGCTTAAAAGCAAAAATATTTTCAGAAATTAAAGACATAGGTACAACACGATACTGCAGAAGATGTCAGAGCAGCTCGTTTGATTTACACCTACGTCAATTTCCTATCTTATTTCCGCATTTTAATAACATTTTTATAATAACAATGTTGTATATCTTACAAAAATACAGTTGCACTCATCAAGAGAGTCTGTTTATCTGTTTCTGCGCCTCCTTTTCCGCGCACTTGCCCGCCGCGGTCTCTGTAGAAAATCACGAGCAGAGGGCCGGAAGACACTCAGGTTGCTCGCACTCGTGGCCGACACTTAACACATTCGCACGTGGAAGACATTATACATGTTTACGAGTAGTAAAGAAAGAGTGTAATGACAAGTAGAAATATCTATGAACACTTTGCCAATACATTATGAAATTCCAGAATGATGATTCAATTAACATTAAAATAATATTCAAAATATTTGTTTCAGTGCAGATGCACATGTTGTACCTGCCTAAATACGGCCCTGACTACGTCCGTGAAAGACATCAGAAGAGAACTCTGTCGTAGATTAGATTCGATTAATACTTGTTCCATAGATCATATATACGTCATTTCGTAATTATGTCGAACTTGTCAGTCTAGTAAATGTTGTCTACACTTGACAATCAATATTTTAATGATTATTTATTACATTTTATTTATTTATTTATTTCTTAATTTTTAAAGTTTTATCTAAACATTCATCTACATTGTAGAAGGAGTTGCCATTCAGAAATTCCTTTAAATTCTTATGAAATAGTAGTTGGCTATCTGTCAGACTTTTGATGCTACTTGTTAAGTGACCAGAGACTTTTGTGGCAGCATAATTCACCCCTTTTTGAGTCAAAGTTAGATTTAATCTTGAATAGGGAATATCATCCTTTCTCCTAGTGTCGTAGCTATGCACACTGCTATTACTTTTGAATTGAGTCGGATCCTTAATAACAAATTTCATGAGTGAATATATGTATTGTGAAGCTACAGTGAAGATCCCTAAATAAATGTCTGCAGGATGCTCTTGGGTGGGCTCCAGCAATTATTCTATTTACACGCTTTTGTGCAATGAATACTTTTTTACTCAATGTTGAAGTGCCCCAGAATATGACCCCATATGAAAGCAATGAATGAAAATAGGCGTAGTAAGCTAATTTACTGATATGTATATCACCAATGAGTCTGATAGCATAAGTAGCTGAACTCAAATGTTTCAGGAGATCTTCAATATGTTTCTTCCAATTCAGTCCCTCGTCAATACAAACACCTAAAAATTTTGAATATTCTACCTTAGCTACAGATTTATGTTCAAAGTCTAAATTTATTAATGGTGTCATGCCATTTACTGTATGAAACTGTATATACTGGGTTTTATCAAAGTTTAATGAGAGTCCATTTGTAGAGAACCACTTAGTAACTGTATGACTGAAATCAGCCGTTTCATCTAGATTTTAACGATCTTTCTTCTAAGCTAAAACTGAAGCATTATTGTTAAAATAAAGGACGGTATAGGAATGCTTACCGATATCTGCTACAAGGTTTCTGTCTGGAGAAAAACACCAGCGATAACGACGGCAGCGTGTTCCTTCCAAGATTGTAATCAGTGTACGAAGAATCTAGCAGTCGCAGTGGCAACTGCTGCACACAGGCTCACAACTGGAGCCTCTTTTTGTCGTTGCTAACACTCGACTGCTCAAACACACAACTTGTCTCGTATAAACACCGTGCTTATCCCCTTCCCCTCCAGCTCCTACCGTCCTAACTCCTCCATCAAACACAGCTCTGCACATGACTCAGGATTACGCCGAGGGCTAAGCCGGGAGATATCTCACTGCCGGCCTTCCTTCATGAGGAAAACACAATGAATTCTGCGAAACTGAAGCTTAATAGCTGTCAGAAAATTCGACTTCCATATAAAATTTGACTCGGTGTGGGAGATATGATACTGCGAGAAGAATTTGACAGAGCGCTGTAGGACTTGAGTCGAAACAAGGCCCCTGAAGTAGATGATATTCCGTCTGAACTACTGATGTCATTAGGAGAGCCAGTCGTGAAAAATTTATATCACCTGGTAGGCAATATGTATGAGACGGGAAATACCCTACGACTTCAAGAATAATATCGTAATTACAATTCCAAAGAAAGCAGGCGCGGACAAATGTGAAAATTACAGAACTATCACTTTCATAAGTCATGGTTGCAAATACTAACACGAATTATTTACAGACGAATGGAAAAACTGGTGGAATCGGACCTGGGGGAAGATCAGTTTGGATTTAGGAGAAATGTAGGAACACGGGAGGCAATACGCACATTACGACGTATCTTAGAAGATAGGCTAAGAAAAGGGAAACCTACGTTTTTAGCGTTTGTCGATTTGGAGAAAGCTTTTGACAATTTAAACTGGAACACACTTTTCCAAATTCTGAAGGTAGCAGGAGTTAAATATAGAGAGCGAAGAGTTATATTCAACCTATATAAAAACCAGCAATCGATTATTAGAGCCGAAGGGCAAGAATGGGACGCAGAGGTTGGGAAGGGAGTAAGACACGGTTGTAGCCTTTTCCCAATGTTGTTCAATCTGTATATTGAGCAGGCAGTGAAGGAATGGAAGGAGAAATTTGGAGAGGGCATTAAAGTGCAGGGAAAAGAAATAAAAACACTGCGGTTTGCCGATGACATAGTAATTCTGTCAGAGACCGCAAGAGATCTGGAAGAGCAATTGAATGGAATGGACAGTGTCTTGACAGTAAGATATAAGATGAACATTAACAAGAGTAAAACGAAGGTAATGGAATGCAATGTCAGAAAATCAGGCGATGCAGAAGGAATTAGACTAGGTAATGAGACAATAAAAGTAGTAGATGACTTTTGTTATTTGGGTAGCAAGATAACTTCTGATGGCCGAAGTAAAGAAGATATAAAACGCAGAATGGCTATGGAAAGAAAAGCGTTTCTAAAGAAGCGAAACTGGTTAACATCCTATATTATCAGCGCCATAAGAATCACATTATTTTATATAAACCATAAAATCAATTGCAGCTGTCCACAACATAATATGACAGACATCGCCTTGATCATCAGAAATAGCGATAAACACTTCATGACAGGCCGCGGCGGATTGGCCGAGCGTACTGGGGCGCCGTTCTGCGGTGCGCGCGGCCGGGGTTCGAGTCCTCCCTCTGGCATGGGTGTTTGTGTTGTCCTTAGGATAGTTTACCTTAGTTTAAGTAGTCTGTAAGCTACGGAATGATGACCAAGCAGTTGAGTCCGATACATTTACAAACATTTGAATTTGAACTACATGCCAGCATGTTTGTGGCGCAATATTGTAATGCCCTTTCCAACACGGCCTCTATAAGATTCCGCCATAAATATGTTGTCTTGGAGTGTTACCGCCATTTGTTGCCATCAAGGCGATGATTTCCATATCACATTGCGGACACATGCAACCGATTTTATGAACCTGTCATATGCAGCCGGCCGCGGTGGCCGAGGGGACTGAGGCGCTCCAGTCGCGGTCTGCACGGCCACTACGGTCGGGGGTTCGAATCCCCCCTCGGGCATGGATATTTGTGCCGTCCTTAGTTGTAAGTAGTTCATAAGTAGTTTGTAAGTTTAGGGACTGATTACCCCGTAGTTAAGTCCCATAGACTCTACAAACATTTGAACATTTTTGTCATATGTAATGTTTGTATAAATCAATAAATAAAATTTACTTCAGAGGTTGCGTAAGTGATTTGTGATTACTGATTCTTCTCTGAAAGACGTATATTAAAAATATTAAGATCTCATGGCCAATTCCTTACCATGTCAGGTAATATAATCAATCAAGAAAGACAAATGGAGCAGTCTAGTAGTTAGCATTAGAAACGAAGCGTCTCAGATCGAAGGAGACAGGCAGGCCTAGAAGAATATGGAAGAGGACGGTGGAAGTGGAAACAAGGGGAGTTGATAAAAGCTGGGCGGAACTGAAGGAAGGAGCCAAAGACAGAAAGGGATGGTGAGTTGTCCTGGCTGTCATATGTCCCCAGAGAGGCCAAACGACGTATGTAAATCAGGAAAGTTACAACTACGATCAGAGCTACTGGATGTGAAGAGTGATGTATATAAACACTGTAATTAAAAGATCAGTAGGCAAATTGCTGCCAGCTGTCAAGGCCACACCAACCTCAGGTACTGACGGGTAGGAGCCTTCAATCATTGTAGAGGGTTTGGGTAAGAAAATCGCGCGTAACTTGCGGAAGGAGTCACTCGTGAGTTCCTGGATAAAACAAGCAATTCAGCTACTTCAGTTATAAAAGTGAGCTATAATGGCCTAGTAGCTCCTCATAAACCACATATATAGTTCGTATTACTAACAGTGAACTTCGGAGGTGGTGGTACAACTGTTTTTTTCTAGAAGATTCTGTGTGGCCTCCTTATCTTGCTAAAAAGAACACTAATTACGGTAGGACATTGACCCTTTTTTCGGTATAGAGGAACCATTCGATGAAGACTATATTTTAGAGTGAAAGTGCATCATGGATGACAGGAAAAGGTTTTTCGGACAATAAAATTCCTGAAATGGACTTGCCTGCTTAAAAGTCCCGATCGTTACCTGATGGAATAACTTGACGTTGATTTAGTATGTCGACTACGTTAGATTAGTGCTTGTTTCTTAGATCATGAATGCAACATTCCGTAATTATGTGGAACTTGTTAGTTTCAGAAAGGGAACTTTACATGATATTGTGTATTTTAATTTCTATTTAAATGGTAGTTGTCTGTCACTCTTTTGATGTTACTGTATTTGGCAAGTGACCAAAGATTTTTGGGCCAAACTTAGATTTAACCTTAAATAGTGAAGATCATCCTTTCTCCTAGCGTTGGAGTCATGCAGGCTGCTATTACTTTTTAAATGAATTGGGTTATTAATACTAATTTCTAAGTGAAAATATAAATTATGAGGCTACTGTGAAGATTCCTAGTTCCTTAAGGATACAGGGTATTTTCCCGGCTCAATATTATGTAAAAATCAACACCTACTTCTTTCAGGCACTGTTTATAATGTATATGATTTACAGATTTTTCGTTGATATCAGGTAATGCTTCACACTCTTTAAACATATCAGGAATATAATGAATATTTTTGAACTTGCTTAGGGTTATTCAGAAAATTACAAATAAATTGATACTTTTTTTTCCAAAATGCTTCCTCAAATTGAGGTACCTTTTAATCCTATGTTATACATTTTAAGAAGACCAGATATGTATGACATGATGACTCATCTCCTATACCTACTTAATTCCACCTATTATGTATATTACAAGGGTAAAAAAATATCAAATCTTACTTTTCAATTATTTTTTCTCCTAATAAAAATGTTATTTTTTCCCATAATTTAGTTGACTCTGCAATAAAGCTTAAGTATACTACATAAGTAAGGACTATTGCAAGTTACAGAAAGATAATCAGAGCAATGCTTGATAAATTTTAGGAAATATTTGTACCTGAATGCTGAAAACTACAACTTTTGAGAGACTGCGAATGAAGATATGAGTCTAATTAATCCAGAACATTCCGAAGCATAGTCCAAGCTTCCTCTTGGCATTCATTTTAGCACTTCTTGCTTCTTTGGTAACTTGAAGAGTGAATCTTACAGCTTCATGCATACAAGCAATTGTCTTCCATATTGGAGCCACATTGTATGCCAAAATTTTGCAGGACTTCCATCCACTCCACCATTAAAACATATCACTGCATCTAGTACACCAAATTTCAATGTATTTAGACCTTCAAAAACATTCTCGGAAATTCTTTTCCATATGGAATGGTTGAAACTTTCATTTGTATTCTGAGTGCTAAGCAAAACAGGGTCACTCAGGTCTCTGAAAATTGGTTTTGTTTCTTTCATAACAGGCTCAGGAAGAGAATGCTTATGATGGTATATTTGAGCACTTTCTTTTGCTTTTTCGTAAGGGAGCGTGGCAGTACACATGACCGTAACTTTAAAATTTGGTGTATATAGGTCATTTTTCATTTGAAACCCTATAATTTACATACCAATATAATCAGAAAAGACTACACAATTTAATTAAGCCATTAAAATTCTTCTATTTTTCCGAAATTTATAAGTACCCTGTATCCTTAAATAAATGTCTGCAAGATGATCTTGGGTGGGCGCCAGCAGTTATTCTGATTACACGCTTTTGTGTGATGAATTCTTTTTTACTCAGTTATGAATTATCCCAAAATAAGATACCATAAGAGAGAAGTGAATAAAAATAGGCATAATAGGCATAATAGGCTGATTTACTGAGATGTCCATCACCAAAATTTGCAATAACACTAATAGCAAAAGTAGCTGAACTCATACATGTCAGCAGTTCATAAATGTCTTCCCATTAAGTCTCTCATCAAGGCACACGCCTAAAACTTTTGAATATTTTACCTTAACTAAAGACTTCAGGCCAAAGTCTACGTTTATTAATGGTGTCATGCCATTTATTGCAAAGACCTGAATATACTGTGTTTTATCGAAATTGCTCGAGAGTCCATTTGAGGAGAATCACTTACTCATTTTCTGAAAGACATTGTTTAGAATTTGATCAGTTAATTCTTGTTTGTTAGGTGTGGCTACAATATGTCGATCATCAACAAAAATCACTAGCTTTCATCTTCATGAATACAGAATGGCAAGTCATTAATACAAATTAAGAACAGAAAAGTACCCTGGACTGATCCCTGTGAGACCCCATTCTTGATAGCTCTCCAGTTTTAGGAAACAATTGCTTTTTATGCATAATGTGAACGACTTATTTCAAATTTCTACACTCTTCCCGTCATGTAAGAATTGAATCATTTGTATAAGGTCCCACTCCTACCACATACTTGAGCTTACCTAATGGAATTCCAAGATTTACGCAATCAAAACTTTTGAAAGATCACAAAAATATTCCAACAAGTTATGTCTAGTTGCTCAATGCATTTAATATGTGATCATTAAAGGTGCATATTGCGTTTTTTTGTTGAAAATCCTTTCTGAAAACCAAATTTGAATGTCAGTAATTTAGTTTTTGAAATGTGTGCCGCTATTATTGAATACAAAAATTTTTCAAGAATTTTGTATGGAGGGGTCAGAAGCGAGATTGGGCGATAATTGTAATTGATTTACGATAGCACATTTCAGTCTGTCAGATAAAATACCCTGCTTCAGAGAGCTATTACATATAAGGCTGAGAATCCTACTTACCTATTGAGAACAAGCTTTTAGTTTCTGATATAAATGCCAACAATTCCACGTGAGTTTTTACTCTTTAGTGTGTTTCTTATTTTTCTAATGAGAGGTTGGTTGGAATTCAATTGCATCAAACTGCATAGATATATCCTCTTCCATTAACACCCTATCCTCTTCTGATGAACTTCGTGATCCTATTTTCTCTACAACATTTACAAATAGTCTGAAATTCTGACTTGTTGACAGCAATTTTTTTATTCTGTTTGATGGTAATATAGACTTCCTGTGTTTTTGGTTGCCCTATCTCCCTTTCAAAAATATTCCAAATTGTTTTAATTTTATTATCAGTGCTAATTCACTCCGGAGGGCAGTGCCCAGCATGAGAACTTACTTTGGTATCAACTCTCGAAGAAGAATAGATTGCCTTTCATTTACAGACACTCAAACATCGTTGAAATTGCCCCAAGGAGAATTTAAGCCGTCGTAAATGACGAATAGTGGACACACCCTAAAATAATACTGACTAATAGATGTCCAGATTTCAGGGCCTTTTTGAATGTCGTTGGATTGATACTTTAAAGGTAATGGGGCTTCATTTCAGCAACAGAATTCGTTAATAATTTGTAGGCGAAAGTAAACAACCAACCAGTTTCTTACCCTCAACCAATGCTTTCCATAGAATTACTTTTGTCTTCTTCAGAATGATTTGTCAGACTCGTGATATTACATGAGAATCACTCGGAAAACAGAGCCACAAGCTCTCGTAAGTATGCATCTTGTCTTGTATCTCACTGTCGACGGTTAAAGTAAAGGTATAAAATAATGAAAATCATGTGTTGCTTCAGGCTTTCCCGACGGATTTCTTCTAAATATGGTTCTTGGGCGATACGTCGGATGTTATTGTCATAACTGCACAATATGTCGTCAGCCCACCCGGCTGACATCTTCAGGTGCGATGGACACGTGACCGACGAATTCCTATTTAAAACATACAAAGAGGGGAATGCGCGCCAAAAACCGTGGCCAATAGCGAACAAGGAATGATTTTGGGAAGTTTCATTTAAGATGAACAGTTGCGATATTTCATCATTTATTTTTATTTTATTTTTTATTAGCAGGTTTAAAAGCTTCCTATTAGTTTTCATTTATTTTATTATTCTATATCTGATGGTAATAATATTTTAGATTTTTCGTTCTGCATCCATAAATGAATTAGCCAGCTACGCCACCTGTTGAATTATGAGGTAAACATTTCGACACTCGCGCGGAACTGTCCACATGCTAAGCTCCGCCGCCGACTGCCCCAACGCCCACTGTTGGTAGCCGCATGGCGATATACTGTGTGTCCATGCTGGTCTGTGTCCATCTCGCCATGGTCAACCGATAAAACTTTGTTGCCACCGATGCCCATTCATCTGCACACGCAGTCGTTTCCCCCGGTGGTCTTCGTGATTTTAACAGATTCAGTGCAGGGTCCCATGCTTTGCTGAGTTGGTAGCCGGTGCCCCTGTTGAGCAGATTCGAAGAGCAGACTCATATCTTCAGCATTCTACTGTAACACCATATTTCAAAAGCTTCTCTTCTCTTCTCTTCTCTTCTCTTCTCTTCTCTTCTGAACTGCTTGTAGTCCAGATTTTTACATCCGTACACGGCTTAACTCCTAATGTTAGACTTACGTAATTTGACTGTTTTATTTACGGCACATTACATATTATCTCGCAATATTCCGTTACACAGAATCATGTTGGACCACCAGAGAAGCTCGGCGATCAGAGCACAGTTCCTGATACTGTGCTGCATGCAGTCTGCTCCGGAGCAGTAGCCTTGTGGGATCGACAGGTTCAGGGCCGCGCTAAATGGTGTTAAACTGTTTCTTTACACGCCAGCAGACAACACTATTCCTGCTAACAGTCGCGCTGGCAGCGCCGGCCGCGGTGGCTGAGAAGACTGCCGACGTGGCGCAGCGGATAGCGTCACAGACTGCGGTGCTGAAGGTCGTCGGTTCAATCGCACCCACCGGCATAAAATTAATTTTAATCGAACAAAAACGATCAGCGTTCGCAACGAAGAGAACTACCCAGAGAACAAAAAAACAAAGGGGACTGAGGCGCTTCAGTCACGGTCTGCACGGCCACTGCGGTCGGGGGTTCGAATCCCCCCTCGGGCATGGATATTTGTGCCGTCCTTAGTCTTAGTTAGTTCATAAGTAGTTTGTAAGTTTAGAGACTGATGACCCCGTAGTTGAGTCCCATAGACTTTACAAACATTTGAACATTTTTTTCGCGCTGGCAGCGATCGGGAGTTGTTGCATTGCTGCGTCGCCCTTAAACATTTACACATACTATTATTGCCAGCGGTCGGAATTACAAAGTAAGTTCTACTTCCTTTAACCAGTCTCAACACGTGCGTACACATATAATTTTTGTTTTGTGCGTATCTATGGCAAAGCCTGTTTCTAAATTATACACGTTTCATTGGCCCCCTTATATAATTAATATTAAAAGTAAGTACTTCAATTTTCATGTTCGCATATTTGCATAATGATCACAAATTAAAATCCCTTGTCGCTTTTTCTGACTGCGCAAGAAACCTAATTTCAGAACTACTATAGGAATTTTGTTACAATTTTCGGTACTTGACATACTGATTAGTTACGAAGATATGTACATGTGAGTTAATAATCCTATGGCTGAGAGGTAGTTGTGAACTAGGTACCGTTTATAGAAAAGGTGCAACGTCCGCACGTGCCGAAATCAAATTAATTGTACAATGATCTATGTCATTGTTGTATTTTAAACAATTTTCACTTAGCTCTTTGATAAAAAAATTGAAAATTATTAGAAACTGCTCTCTCTCTGTCTCTCTCTCTCTCTCTCTCTTGCATTCAGTTTTTGTTGTCAGACAGTCGTGTTTTTAATTGACTGTGGGCAAAGTTGTGTATGAAAGGGAAAAATAGAACGAGACATTCAAGATAAGACATACCTTTATTTATCCACATAACTTCCAAGTGCGTTGAGACTTTTGGCATACCGCTTTATGAGCTTCAAAAAGCCGCCCAGGGTAAAAATCAAGGCGTTGCATACGGAAGAAGCGTTGAACGGCTATGGGCGAAAGACGACACAGCAGGTGAACGCGCACGTGCAAGACACCACTGGGTAGAGGTCGACCATGAATGAGGCAATGACTGTTTCGGATGGTTGCGGAAAATGAATCGACGATCCACCATTACACGCCCGAATCAAAGGTCGTATCCATGGAGAGGAAACATCCGTCATCACCTGTCGAAAGTAGCTCAAAAGCATTCCGTCTCATGTAAAGCGCTGCTCATCGTTTTCTGTGACGCCCAAGGAGTTTTGTTGCTGGAAGTTTTGGATGATGTAACCATCAATGCTGCGCGGTACTGTGCCACTCTGTCAAAATTTAAAGAGGTGATTCGGAAAAAGAGGCCTGGCCTTTTCAGATCTGGCGTTCTGTTGTTGGGTGACAATGCGAGAGCACAACTTGGTGACGGTAACGCAAAACAATATTGCAACTCTTTGTTGGGAGCGCCTACAGTCCTGATCTCGCACCAAGTGACTTCCATCTGTTTCCAGCTTCCCAATAAGACTTTCGGCGGAAGGCGCTTTGGAAGCAATACTGACGTCAAACAAGCCGTTCAACGCTTCTTCCGTTTGCAACGCCCTGGGTTTTTCCTGGGAGGTTTTTTGAAGCTTATAAAGCGGCATTCCAAATGTCTCAATGTACTTGGAAATTATGTAGAAAAATAAATGTATGTCTTCAATGCCTCATTCTATATTTTTCCTTGAATATGAAACTCTAACCACAATCCCGTGGCCGCGGTGGAGTAGCCGAGCGGTCTAAAGCGTCTCGCTGCGGAGCGCGCGGTTGCTCGCCGTGGAGGTTCGAGTCCTCCCTGGGGCATGGGTGTGTGTGTTGTCCGTAGGTTAGTTTACCTAGGTTTAAGTAGTTTGTAAGCTACGGATTGATGACCACGCAGTTTGGTCCGGTAGATTTACAGACATTTGAACTTTTGAACAATCCCGTGTTGTAACCTAACCACACGTGATATATTACTTTACGTGTACGAACTAACTGAAGGTCCACATTCCAGTCGAAATACGATGAAAAATAAGAGCGAATAAAAAAGACAGTACTATAATGAAAGGACGTAGAAAAGTATTATAACTAAAGAAAACTATTGAAGCAATTAGTTGATTAAAAGTAAGTCACTTCGAGCAGATTTCGAAATAAAAAATATATAAAAAAACAGTATATATCGAGATTCGAACCCACGATTTTCCATGTAAGAAGCTATTACCTTACCCACTACCGGTGCGCTATGCAACAATATGAAATCTGTTCACTTGTCACTAAACAGCCGGTAACAACGCTGAATTGTACCCTTCAGAGGTCTCGGTTTCACGTAAAACGCACGAAGCTCATCTAATATAAGCTGCTATCTGTGATATAATACTTGTATCTGTGTCGTTAAACTGCAGCTTGTTCGAAAGGGTCCAGTGCTGTGTTAAATTATGAAATTCGCTGCTATCACAGTCGGGAGTTAACTGACAATTAGTTGCGACAGTTTGGTAGCGGTGAACATTTCTGGAGTGACGCTGGGCGCTCTGATAGGAGGAAAACTATAGTTTATATAGACCAGTGAACCTTTTCGAATACGCTAGCCCCTTCCAAGTAAAAATATTCTGGCGACCCCCCTTTCCAAGACCCGTAACAAAACTGTAATCTCAAAGGAAACAAATTTAATCTTCTTTATTTTACTACAGTTTTCTTTTGAATTGTTGGACGAATTGTTTTGCGTATTTTTGGGATTGGAGCACATTATCTTATTTTTACAACATTTCCGAAAGAAAAATATATTTTGATTACCACTGTTTGGCATCTGAAGCAAGACTCACAAGGAGACCACATGGGTATCGGATTTTAGAATTTTTTGATACTTATGGCGCGTGAAGTTTAGAACTCAACAGTCAGACATATCCATTTGACGCAACTCTAAAAAATTCTCGAGAAAATCGACTTTGAAATGTTGCACGTACCTGTAAGTAACAATAACAAAAAGGTTCGCAACATCGCCCCAAATTTGCGATTGGATAGGGGATTTCCTGTCAGAGAGGACACAGTTCGTAGTAATCGATGGTTAGGCATCAACTAAAACAGAGGTGATATAGGGCGTTCCACAGGGTAGTGTAATTGGTCCTCTGCTGTTCCTTATTTACATAACCGATTTAGGGGAAAATCTAAGTAGCTCTCTTAGATTGTTTGCAGATGACGCCGTCATTTACCGTCTTGTAAAATCATCTGAAGATCAAAACCAACTGCAGAACGATCTGAATAAGATATCAGTATGGTGTAAAAATTGGCAATAGACTCTAAATAATGAGAAGTGTGAAGTTGTCCATATGAGTACGAAAAGAAATTCGTTAAATTTTGTTTAAAAGATAATCAATCAAAAGTGAAGGCCGTAAACTCCACAAAATACCTAGGAATTACTATTACTTCAGACTTACACTAGAAAGAACATGTACATAATGTCGTGGGAAAGGAGAACCAGAGACTGTTTTATTGGCAGCACCCTTAAAAGATGCAACAGAACTACTAAAGAAACTGCATACACTACTCTTGTCCGTCCATTTTTGGAGTATTGCTGCCCAGTGCGGGATCCTTATCAGGTGGGTTTGACGGAGGACATCGAAAGAGTCCAAAGAAGGGCAGCTCGTTTCGTATTGATACGATGCAGGGGAGACAACGTTGCGGAAATGATACAGGATCTGGGATGGGAATCATTACAACAACGACGCTTATCGCTGCGGCGTGGGCTACTTACGAAACTCCAATCGCCAACATTCGCCTCCGAATGCGAAAATATATTGTGGACTCCCACTTACACAGGTAGAAATGATCACCAGAATAAAATACGAGAAATCAGAGCTCGAACGGAGAGATTCAGGTGTTCTTTCTTCCCGCGCGCTATTCGAGAATGGAATGGGAGATAAATAGTATAACGGTGGTTCGATGAACCCTCTGCCAGGCGCTTAAATGTGATTTGCAAAGTATCCCATGTAGATGTAGATCTGTCGGTGTAGCTCAGCCAGCAGGGCGTCGTGGCTCAGCGCGGCCGGTCAGGATGCTAAACGCCATATATTATGGGTGTTTCACTAAGTGTGTTTGCCTCTGTAACTTATAAAATAATAGGTGACGGGAAATTTTATTGCGGTAGGTCGACACAAGAAATGTTACACTTTCTGCGGAGCTATGAACATAGTTTATTGTATCATTTTCCAAAGAGTTACACCACAAAGATATAACTTTTTAAATGGAACAATAGTTTTTTCTATCGTGTATTGGATTCGTTTAAACCAGCTGCGTCCAAATCAATTTAAACTACATTCCTATCACTGTTAGTTTGGAAGCTACAACCCTTCAAAGTTCCGGGGGCGGAGGCTGCGATAGCGTAGCTGACTGGCCGAGTGGCTATCCCCTGGGGCACGGCCCACTGTCTCATGACCACCAGCCAGTCAGCTACGCTGTCGTAGCCTCCGCCCCCTAAACTTTGAAGGGTTGTAGCTCCCAAACTAACAGTGATAGGAATGTAGTTTAAACCGTGCAAATAATACCACCAAAATGCACCCAATTGGTGCAGCCTTATGACGTGTATTTCAAGTGTCAAGTATAAAATGTCATTAGGCGCCTGCAAAAGTGTGCATGCCTGTGTGCATCACCAGCTGTACCTTCAAATCTTTGGTGAATGATCAGGTATGCGTGGTTCGCTTCTAAACTGTGCGATACAAGAGAAATATTTATGAACGTAAATGAAGCTGAATTTCCAGTTGACATATCAAAGAAAAATCGCGACTGTAAAACTGCAGCATTTGGACAATGCCGTGATAATTATTGTTTTCCATGTTTTAACGATGTTTATCGCCCTGGCATGTGTGAGACCATATCGAAATTATTTTTTAATTTTTTTTTTTAATTTTTCACTATTGCCACAATTATGGAATTTGCAATGTTTTTTGTGGTTTCTATTTTTTAATTTAAATCATCAGTATTGACAACCTTTTATAAAATACAGAATATTACGAATAACAAAAATACTTAGAATGTTAAAAAAACTACCGCTAGATATTAAAAAACAAGGAACAAAATACCTGTCGTAGCGGATTTCGTACCGCTGATTCTGTGGTTGTGAATCCAGATCGCTTCCACCTGACTTACACCGACAGATTGGTACTTACATGTACTTGCAAAACTTCGAAGTCGATTTTCACGAGAATTTTTGACAGCTGCGTCGAATGACTTTGGTTGATAGTTATTTAAGTTCTGAACTTCACGTACCGTAAATATAAAGAAATTCTAAAATCCGATACCCATGAGGTCTCCTTGTCAGGCGGAAATTTTGCTCATTAAGATAGGTCCCACTGTATGTATTGTAAATATCTAGATTTTTTATTTTTTCAGAATTAATTATTGTATCATGTTCTTGTACCTATGATTGGTTCCTGTAAACAATTTTCAGACTTTGCACTTACTCATCATTAACTCACTGTATCATAAAGCAATTTATGATCTATTTAACTCATAATCAATGTTACACAACTTTAAAATTAAATTTCAATTAGGCGTACCTATTTGTACTACTGGATCCCTAGTTATTTTATGGTACAAGTACTTCCTCTTATGACGGCGACCTCCTTGGGGATCGCGACCCACAAGTTGAAAAACACTGGTCTAGACGGTATGTTAGTCAGAAATAAATCGCAGTTTGCGATCAGTATGGCTTCCCTGCACTAGGTTTATGTGGAATACCAACGTGTGGCGAATGAAAATTTGTGTCCGGCCGGGGTTCGAACCGGGAATCTCCTGCTTACTAGGCAGACGCGTTGACCACTCCGCCACCGAGGACACAGTGACCAACCTGACTGCAGAGGACTCTTCCCTGCACGTCTCCCGCCACACCCAAATCTCCATTCGAAACACTGACTCTTTCCTATTACCAAAGCCTATTTGTTCTGTAATGCGCGCAGCCACTATACTGTATTAATTGTCGTCAGGTGCCCAGCCTCGGCTTATATATATATATATATATATATATATATATATATATATATATATATATATATATATATATATGTGTGTGTGTGTGTGTGTGTGTGTGTGTGTGTGTGTGTGTGTGTGTATGTGCCATGCTGATCGCAAATTGCGATTTATTTCATTCATTGAACACTGTAACGTCGTAATATATATATATATATATATATATATATATATATATATATATATATATATATATAATGGTATGTTAGTCTGTGGGAGAGGGTTGCGCAAGTCCTGAGGTTGTCATTTGCGGAGCACACTATCAGGCCTTGGGGAGCAAGAGCCGTGGAGCAAGTTAATTCCACACGAGGTGGCCTCTTCCAGTCACCAACGTCTTTCAGCAAAATGCAACGTCATGATTGTGAAACGGTTTCTACAACTATGTAGTTGTAAATGTCAGTAAAGTGTTGTTCTCAGTGTTCACTGTTGCTATGGCACTAGGGGTGCCACGTTGTGTGTGTGTGGAGTGATAGTGGCATGCTCAGATATGAACAGCAGTATTTCGCCGTTGCTATTTGATCTGTCTGTAATTCTAAGCTGTTAATGTGAGACATCTCACCTTCCTAATCATCATAATCATTAGAGACTGATTATGCCATTCAGCGTTCAGTGTGGGGCATAGTACCTCTAATAAATCTCCTCCATGATCCCCTATTCAATGCTAACATTGATGCCTCGTCTGATGTTACGCCTTTTACTTCAAAATCATTCTGCACTGAATCTAAGTACTTTCTTCTTGGTCTACCTCCACTCAAATGTTCAAATGTTTGTACAACTTATGGGACTTAACTACGGGGTCATCAGTCCCTAAGCTTACAAACTACTTATGAACTAGCTAAGACTAAGGACGGCACAAATATCCATGCCCGAGGGGGGATTCGAACCCCCGACCGTAGTGGCCGTGCAGACCGTGACTGGAGCGCCTCAGTCCCCTCGTTCACCGCGGCCGGCTCCACCTCCAGTCCTCATACCCTCCGCTGCCGAGCTCATGAGCCTCTTAGGTAACCTTGCTTCTCCCATGCCTGTAACATGACCCCACCATCTCAGTCTGTTCGCTCTAACTGCTTCGACTATGGTGTTCATTCCCAATTTTTCTTTGATTTCCTCATTATGGACACCCTCCTGCTATTGTTCCCATCTATTAGTAACTGCAATCAATCTTGCCACTTTCATATCTGTAACCTCTACCTTATGAATAAGGGAACTTGTATCACCCAACTTTCACTCCCATACAACAAAGTTGGTCGAAAGATAGAGCGGTGCACTGCTTAGTCTTGGTACTTACTTCCTTCTTGCAAAAGAGAGTAGATCTTAGCTGAGTACTCACTGCATTAGCTTTGCTGCACCTCTATTTCAGTTCTTTCACTATGCTGCCATCCTGTGAGAAATTACATCCCAGGTACTTGAAACTGTCTACCTGTTCTAACTTTTCTACCTGTTCTAATTTTGTTCCTCCTATTTGGCACTCAATCTGTTTAAATCTCTTTCCCACAGATATTACTTTCACAAGAACTTATTCTCAATTTGTCAGATAGAACGGCATACCTGGGGCATCTATAAAAAAAAAAAAAAAAAAAAAAAAAAAAAAAAAAAAAAAAAAAAATTCTGTTGTTCGACCTTCATTTAGCAACTATAGATTTAATTCAGTCAGTAGGTGCCTATGTATGTTTAGCAAGTGTCGGAATTGTGTGTAAGTGTTCCTGTCAGATGAAAATGTTTGATTATTAATTGGCCAGCATGTCAGTCCCCGTAATCATTTCTGGAAATTACCCTTTCAATTACTGTTTAATTGAAAACTGAGAACGTTTGATAAATTTTGCCGGTCAGGTGTTTAGCCTTGCTTCCCTTTGGTGTGAACTCTTATTGTTTAAATTGTGTGGTACTCGTACTATCTTTTTTTAACGTCTATATTTTCTAAGAAAATGTTTGGCACGGTTATTTTCAGGTGCTACTGATTAAACCAGTATTTGGAGTACCTTCCGATTAACAAGAGTCCAATAATTTTGAGTGTAAGTTGTAACTTCCCCTTTTATTCTCTCATTCATAGGTTGCACATTTTGGTGAAAAATAAATGTACTGACTTACATGAAAATGGATCTTGGTATTAGCTGTTATAGTGTCAGTAAATGGAGAGACTGTGTGGGTTAAATTGTACGACGCTTCTCCCGGGCTCCAGTGGTTATGTTGGCACCAATGGTTAATGGCAGCAACTCTCATGACCAATAAATGTTTTGTCTTGACAACTTCAACTAAAACGAAAATTATTTTTTTCTGAACGGACAAGGGTACATCCAAGAATCTGTCAACCATAGAGCAGGTACAGTATTAATTTTGCTGCGAGTGAAACGAGCGGCAATAACATTTACTCTGTAGCTCGTGAAAAATATTAACGTAATTATACACTTCATTGTTCATCTATTGCCAACATAAGCTCTGGAGTCCGGCGAGAGGCGTCGTAAAATTTTACCGACTGTGTGGCCTCTTATTAATCAGCCTCTTGGGCTCTTATCATGAAATGGAATCTAGAGTGCCTTGTAAATTTATCTTTAGTATCAACTATAAAACTCGTGGTTTGGACTTACTGCTGAATTTTATTTCTAAATGCCATTTTGTGCTATTTCATGTGAGTTGTTCCAAATGTAACTTGTTCATTGGTTCTTACTACACAAGAAGTACATGATAATATCGATTATTCAAAATGGTAATGTGGTTTGTCTCCCATTCTCCGCTCACAAATAGTTCTGAGGTCATATCTTTATCAAGTAGGATTACAGCAAGTGAGGTTATTAATTGTGACAATGTAGGAAAAGGTGAAGCGGGACGAATTGTAAGGAAAACTTCCATGGATGTTAATTTACATTGAAATGACGAAGAGCGAACACTATCACATATGACTAGTGCTGTCAACGTCAATGACGCATTATTACACCAATAACGCCATGCAGTTACTCTTCCCAGTTAGTTGTGTCGCAAAAACCAGTTTGAACCTCCAGAAATGTTGAAAGCATAAACTAACAACTAAACCCTTACCTTTGATGATTATTACGTGAGAAAAGCACCGAAATCCATTTTGTATGATAGATAATTGTGTCCAAGGTAACAAACGTCTCTCCTCCTCAAGATGGTGGATATTTATTGTGAAGAACAGTTTGGCCAGAATGTCTGATCTAAATGTTCAAATGTTCGTTAAGCTTAAGGGACTTAACTGCGGGGTTATCAGTCCCTAAACTTACAAGTACTTATGAACTGCCTTATACTAAAGACGACACAAACATCCATGCCCGAGAGGGGATTCGAACCCTCGACCGCAGTGGCAGTGCAGACCGCTCGGCCACTGCGGCCGTCCAATGTCTGATCTACAATGAATTATATGGACTGTACCTATGAGGAAACATTTTGGTAATAACTGCGTTGTCCTCTTTGCTTATTCAACCACCAGCACAAAAGTGAAGAGCACAGACGACGCCAGGTGAAATGTCAGTAACTTGAAATTCAGTTCACAGAGAATATGACTGCGCTGTGGGCCAAGAATAGTTTCTCAACGATTCTGGAAAGAAGGAAAGATTTACTTCTGGTTTGAGAAATCACCTATAATGTGGTAGTATTTTGTCGCAGCAAGCACAGGATGCAGCTGATACATTGATTGTTGGAATAGCAATGCAGATAGCAGAAGAGAAGGCAACTGTGGTGGTTGGCAAAGAAGTCGATTTGCTCGTCCTTATAATTACACTTGTTCCTGGTAAAGTGCCCATTTACTTTCAAAAGTCATACGTGGAAAAATTCCCTTCACGGACTTGCCGTAGTACCTCTTTCAAAGATGCACTAGGAAACTAGTCAGCGGAGTCTATTTCTGCATGCTGTCGCCGGACACGACACGACGTCATCTCTGTTTGTCCAGGGGAAGAGTAAAGCATTCCACGTTCCCCAAACGCAGCCCAATTTACGACAAATTACTCGAGGATTCAATAAACCCAATGTAAATGCTCCTGAAGTAACAGAAGGGTACAATCTACTAATGGAACGACATCTTTAAATATCCTAGATACCAGCGTTTCTTGAAACCAGTGTCAAAACGTCTCATCATAGTTCAGATAGATCTGTAAGTGTGCAAATGGATGTGAACGAAATTGATGTTGTCGTAGGGTTTGTTATACTGTGTCCTGTTTTGTGTGGATATTGCAATGGTAGTGAGTGCAGCAATTCCAAATTTCCCGATTTGGACGAGAATAATGATGAATCTTCTGCTCCGGACTCTCAGTTTCTTATAAGTAAGAAAGATGAATCGTATAATTAAGATGTTCTTCATATTCTTAAGATCAAATTTGTGTGGACAGACAGCTATTCACAGTTTTTATCGTTTGTGGCATTCCATACTGTCGATCAGTGTGTTCTTTCATTTTATTTATTTATTTGAATGATGCGCTAGTTATTGCTAATTGCTGTGCATCATTATTAGGTGATTCATTTCAAAATAATATGCCGGTACTGCTACCTTTTTGTCAAAATAATTTACCTTCACCTTTAACAAGGCAGAAAGGTTGGTAAATACTAAAACAAATATGTATATAGCAAAGAATGTGTCCCTATCATTCACATAAATTTTTAATACAAATCAGCAGTGTGTATTATCTAGATTCATGCCTGGTTAATTTTGTTTTGTAAAAATTAACGTTGCGATTTATGAAATATTTACAAAAAAACCGTTTTACTGACCTTTGATAATATTTAAACATATACTGTGAAAAAGTCTCCTTAAAATTCTAACACGAAGTCTGACTAGTGAAAAATCATACCTTACAGTAAATAAATTCATATAACTCCTTTTTCACTAATAATAATAATAATTTAGTGTGGCTCTTTTGCCTGGTGCAAGTCTTTCAATTGAACGACACTTCGGCGATTTGCGTGTACCTACCCTACCCCAGTTATCCAACTAGGGAAAGGGGAACTACAGCTTAACGACTCCTCACATGGATGAGAGGTGAAGGATGGGTTAAAGTGCAGACTGGAAAAATCAGACGTCCGACCGGGTTTCGAACCCGCGATGTTTCGGTTTCCAGTCGAGCTCTTTACCCCAAGACCACCGAGCCTTATCACTAATGATGGTGAAAACGTATTGGTGTAATTTTAAATCTGTAAGAATGTGTTACATGAAAAATGAAGAAAATTGACACTGTATCACATAACTACCTAGTTATTCAGAGAGAAATTTCAAAAAGAAGTTGAAAAAATATTTTCCCTGTTTTGCTTCACAAAATTCGGATGACATCTTAGATTCTTACATAAACATTTTTCAACTCTTCCTCTGTAATTTGGTGCAAAAACGACCGTTTCTTGTTGATTCTGTGGGAGTTTACAGCCGTTCAAAAATTACTCTACAAATTCTTACGGCGCCATATTGATGACGTCATAACCGTGATTCCACAGGCCGGAGCTTCGGAGAGTTTTAGTAGGTTAACTAGGACATCAAACTGGGACTATTGTGAAAAGTTAACTCTTTCCTCTATTTTCTCCTAACCAGACCGTTTTTGCATAAAGTTATTGGAATATTGAGTGGAGTTTACGTTACGTTGCAACTGAGTGTATTTCACAGGTAAGTTGAAAGGATATGTTGATTACCCTTCTCGCACACGATCTAACATCATCTCTACTTCATTTTTTGATGGAAATTCTGATTGGCCCGCCGGCCGCGGTGGCCGAGGGGACTGAGGCGCTCCAGTCACGGTCTGAACGGCTACTACGGTCGGGGGTTCGAATCCCCCCTCGGGCATGGATATTTTTACCGTCCTTAGGATAAGCTAGTTGATAAGTAGTTTGTAAGTTTAGGGACTGATGTCCCCGTAGTTAAGTCCCATAAGCTATACAAACATTTGAAACATTTGAATCTGATTGGCTCCTTGCAATGTGATGGCCTTGTCCGTGACGACAAATTTCCCCACTTCTGAATTGTGTTTTTTGAAAAAAAAAAAAAAAAAAAAAAATTGTTCTCAGTACCTTCGTTCGGTTGTCTGACCAGTAAATCTCAATGAAACACAATGGATCCATGCCTCCAAAGTTCCTGCCATAGTTAATGCACCGTCTTCAACCAGTGATAATCTGAAAACGGTGATAAGCACACTGTGGCCAAATCACAACTATTTTGGAATGATTTTCAAGACAACTGCATCAACATTGATGCAGCAGGTAGTTGATAGCTGTGAAACACAACGAAGTTTGTTAAATTTATATTAATTTTTTCAGACATCATTTCCTGATTAAAATATAGTTAGTTCAGGATCTTCTAACATGGTTATAATATTTATGCTAATAGTTTTTAAATCTTGTATTTCCATAAATGGTTCAAAATATCAAATTATGACGAAACAGTGTATTAATGTCATGACTGTTGCTAATAATTCGATGTGAGGCTTTCCACTCTGGGTCAAGTCAGAGATTGGAGGGCTTGAAGGGAAAGGCGAACAAACTGCTGGGACCAAAAATGGAATCATAATCCAGTTAGCTGGTGAGTAGAAGCTGGTGGAAGTCGGAGTTAATGCCTGGGTTTCGATGGTTGCAAGGTCCTATTGATTTTAGATTCATACGAGGTTTTCAATTAGCAAGTGAGACAATAATAAAGCAGTCAAGGGGTGAGGACTTACCTTTAGCGTGAAGGCAACTAAGTTAGGAAAGTCATCAGGTAAACTGAGACTCAGAATAAACTTTTAATTGTATCAGTGGAGTGCTTACTGTATTCTGCTCATCTTGCTCCAATCAGCTATACACACCAAGCTGAATCAAATTATCCTCTCACGCAGGTCAAATGACTGAATTTCTCTTAACGTGAAGCCTTTCTGCTCATTCTCTAGAAAAACCAACGCTCGGGACACAACAAGTACCAACTTTGTTGTCGAATCAGCGAAATGGACGGAAACTACGAATATGAACTACTTCGAAATCCACCACATAGAGAACTGTTACAAATCAATCCGTGCGTTTTATTTGCAGAAGACAAAACTACAGCACTGTCACCAAAAACGTGGGTAAACTACATTTGTTGGTCATCTTCTGGAAAATTTCTGCATGGTCTGGGATCCTTACCGGGTATGTGTGATGCGGGACATCGGAAGAGTTAAGAAACGGGCAGTTCGTTTCATACTACAGCGAAAAAGACGAGAGCGTTATAGATGAGATAAGCGAGTTGGGGCGACTATCATTAAAACGAACGCTGTTTCCATTGCGCCAAGCGCTTTTCACAGTGCTTAAACCACCAGCTTTCGTCAAAATATTTTGTTCGCTCCCTCATACGTGCCACTGTGATCAAATGAGAGACACCAGTGCTCGTATGGAAATATTTAGGATGGTAAGTTTATTCGTGAGCAGAACGGTCGAGAAATATTTTCTCTGAATCCTCTGTCGAATATTTAATTGTGAGTTGTAGAGTAATCAAGTAGATTATATTATGGGACAACTTTTTTAACAGTAACAGTAACTCTAAATCTGAGCAATAAGTGTCAATATGAGTAGTGAAATGACACGCGAAACAAGTTGGAAGATTTTCTAAATTGACGCCGAAGTCTGTCAGTCCGGCTAAACGGGGTAAACAAGACAATTGGAGTGATATAATACCGTGCCAACTACCTTGACCGTCAGTTATGGTATATCAAGTCACTATTTTACAAAAGAAGTTTCCTTGTGAACCGTGTTCACCAAATATCACAGTACACGTCTTTTCCAGAGATCGTTAATGAACGTCAAAACGGTTCCAATTGAAAGCGTTCGTAGCTTTGTAATACATTACTGATGTACAATAAAAATGGTTACACGTTTGCGCACAATTACGTGGCCTAAATTTGGTTCCGAACTCATGACCGGCATCTACTTTTTTTCTAATTTTTAGCCTATTTATATTATTAGTTTGTAGGTTTTATCCTAACCGCTTTGTCTTGACCAATCGTTGCTACCGTGACTTTTTGAATCAGTCTTCTTTATAAGTTCTCCTTCGAAGAAAGCAAATTTTTGTACATATCTTCAAGAGTCTAGTTTCTGCACTTATCCTGGTGGCTTGCTCAGCGGCCGGCCGCAGTGGCCGAGCGGTCTGCGGCGCGCCAGTCACAGCCTGCACAGCTGCTGCGGTCGGGGGTTCGAATCCCCCCTTGGGCATGAATATTTGTGTCGTCTTTAGTATAAGGTAGTTCAAAAGTAGTTTGTAAGTTTAGTGACTGATGACCCCACAATCAAGTCCCTTAAGCTTAACAAACATTTGAACATTTTGCATGCTCAGCCGATCCGCAGTACCGTAGTTTTCTGTTTCTTTGCGTACTTGTTGCATCTATCTGTTGGCAAAGGCTCAGTTTCACGAATATCTCTGCTTTTAAGGAAAACTATCGTTTTTTGGAAATAAAGGCACCGTTTTAGTATGGTAATATATTTTACACAGGCGCGTTTCGCCTTTTTTAAGGCATTATCAGTGCCTTCTAGAATTTAGTTATGTTTTATAGTAGATAGTACTAGATGTAGTATATACTCAATCATGATGCCTTGAAGTAAAAAACGGCGAAGCGCATCCATGAATTGCACCACGAATACGGTGCTTTTATTTCCAAAATCGAATCTTTGTGCAGAAAATGGCCATGACAAATTCGATCTTAGGCTACCGCTACGGCAGTTGAAACCAGTGCGTATGAGCTGTTGCATTCTGTAACGTTACCTGTGTGGTGAGGCGTCAGATGGGTTGGTGATTGAAATCAACCCTGCTTACATAAGTTCAAATGTTTGTAAATCTATCGGATCAAACTGCGAGGTCATCAGTCCTTAGCTTACGAACTACTTAAACTAAGGTAAACTAACCTAAGGACAACACAGACACCTTGCCCCATGGAGAGCTCGAACCTCCGACGGCGAGAAACCGCGCGCTCCGCAGTGAGACGCCTTAGACCGCTCGGCTACTCCACCGCGGCAAACCTTGCTTATGTGTTTCGATTGGTTGAAATTAAGTTATACAAACGATTTTCCGTAAAGATATTATTAGGGCAGAAGATAAATTACGCACATGTTTTCTAGTACCTATATTATTGCAAGAAATATTATCACTATTTAGAAAAGATACTGTTTTCAGTTTAACACGTAATTATGTTGATAGTGGCGATAAAAACTAATCACATTGCAAGCGATAGAGAAACGGCAAGCTGCTGAAGAGACTCTGGGAGCAGAAAAAGTAAATTCCAACCCTCTCCTGATAAGCATAGAGTCGAAAGTGTGATCATCGTGTTTGACAACACACTAGAGAATAGGCCTACGATGTTTATTGCATCAGAGGTTTCAACGCATATGACAATTTCCTGAAAAGATACCCTAAAGAGAGGGCCAGTTTTCTAAGGAAATCGGTTGTTACAGTTAGATATCTTCAAGTGGAGTGTAATGGTGGAGTTTCATGGAGCGCAAGAATGCATTTACATCATTTGGCAGAGAGCATAATCAGAAACCTTGGATGTAGAAATTTTACGATGACATTGGGATTTATTACTAATTTGAAAAGGTAGTTTACTCTCCAAGCACGGAAAGACAACGAAGACGAGCACTTTTTAAATGATGTGATAATTCAGAGACTTCGTTTGCCAGGATACAGGTTAACTGCCTTCTTCTCCAGGAGTTCTTTGCAGTGTGGGAGAATGGTCATGTATATTGAAAACGATATTCCATTTGAATCCTTCGATGTTTCAGAACACTGCACAGAAAATATATTTGAATGTTGTGCTGGAGTTGTTATGTTAATGGAACTAAACTACTAATTGTTATTTATACGTCCCGTGACGAAGATTTTAAAATATTTCTTCCCGAGCTAGAGAGGGTTCCGGGTTCACTTTATAGAAAGTAGAAAAGTTTAGTTGCATATGGTAATTTCAATATTAATTGTGTATGTGATAGCCTAAGAAAAAAGCTGCTTTTAGATCTTCTCAATTCCTGTCATCTGATCCAAGCAGTACAAACAGTATTCCTTCCAACGAGAGTACAAGGCAGTGGCAGTTCTACCGCTGACAGTATTTTTGTTCATTCTTCATTATTTGAGAGGCACTCTATTAGCAGAATAGTAAATGGCTTTTCCGTCCATGATGCACAAATTTTATCTATAAAAGGTCTTAGTGCTCAAACAAATGTTAAACATGATTGTAAACTAGTTATAAAATCTAATCCAATTGCAATTGAGACCTTTTTAAACCTAATTAAGGAACAAGAATGCCAGGATTTTTACAGTGCTGATAATAAACATGATAAATATAATGATTTCTCCATCACATTTCTCACCCTGTTTGAAAGTTGATTTCCGCTAGAACGCTCAAAACAGGGTAAGTCCAGTAATTGACAGACCGGGAGAATAACAAATGGTATAAGAATATCATGTATAAAAAGTGGAAATTGTATCAAAATGTTTGAAGCAGTCATAATCAAGGTGCAGTAGCTCATTACTAACAACTATTAGGTTCTGAAAAATATAATTAAGAAGACAAAAAGTATGTGCTATGCAAATAGAATAGCAAACTTTCAGGATGAAATTAACGCTATTGGGTCAGTCATGAAGGTAGCATTTGGTCAGTAGCACCAGGTTTAGTATATATAGTCAGTTCGTAGTAGAAATGTTTCTTTTACCGATAAGTCAGCGGGGGCTGTGTGGCATGGACTGGGCGGTTTTTAGGTTAAGAGGGCCTCGGGAACACACACAATGGGTTTCAATCTCAAAGGACGCAGGTCAGACACAGCAAGAATGCAGATCTAGGAACCATTGGTGTAACAGACCTCACATGGCAAATGTGGCCAAACAACTCTTAAGGGAATTTCACTGGGACGTGTTTGATTATCCTCCGTACAGCCCGAACCTCGCTCCTAGCGATTTTCATCTCTTCTTACACCTAAAATCTGTCCTTGGTGGTCAACAATTGAACGGTGATGACGATCTGAAAGAACATGTTACCACATGGTTGAATACACACGCGGTAATCTGCTATGGAGAAGGCATACAAAAACTTGTGCCACGCAAAGACAAGTGCTTACAAAATTTCGGAAGCTATGTAAAAAAAGTAGTTGTCGATTTTTGTACAATTAACATTTTTTCTGTATCTGTACACGTTTGTTTTATATAACCAAAGGGAACTTACTTTGTGGGCATACCTCGTATTTAAATGATAATATTTACCATTGTTGCGGATCACCGCCAACGTCTGTTCCTCTGGAACAGACTCTTAATAATAAATATAATTAAAGTCTTTATTCAAAAGTAATCCCCCCAGGCCTGAAACAACTATCCCACTGTTTAACGAGACGAAGGATTCCCTGTTCCCAAAATTCCTGCGGCTGTGATAGTTCTCTACTGTGTCCTTCCGTTCGTCGTCCGAGTAGAAGCGCTTCCTCTTGAGATATTTTTTAGCGGATCAAACAGACGGAAGTCACAGGGCGATATGTCCGAGCTGTAAGGCGGATACTCAAGCTGCTCCCACTTGAACTTGGCCAGCACACCTTGTGTGATCCTGGAGATGTGTGGAAGCGCATTGTCGTGGAGCATAATAATTCTCACCATGAACAGCCCAGGCCGTTTTCTCTTGATGAACTTGTGTAAGCTAAGGAGTGTCTCACATTACACGTCACTGTTAATGGTTTTTCCGTGCTCGAGGAATTCGATGAGTATAGGACCTCATATCGAAATATATATGGGCTTCACCTTGGCTTGAATTTTCTTGGAGGAGGTGAATACACTATATTGCGTCCCTAGACGTCGCACTATGTTATCCCAAGGCGGCATATAGTCCAAATATCAACCGGTGTGATTGTTAAAACGTTTCGTATCTTTTCATTTCAACATGCCTCGTATAAGGACGAATGGCTTGTTACACATCGTAGTGCGACGCTGGCTACAGTATTCAGAACTGATATTATAGTATGTGCAATTCTGACATGTGCTCAAATTGCTTTTCTTCACTGTGCGTTTTGTAGTCATTCACAATGCGTTGAGCATTTTATTGAAAATCCTCAATTTCTGTTATACGTAAGATAGCTAGCTGTCTTTTATAATGACATCTTCATTGGCATTGAAAGGTGTCTACTCTTTGGCTTCGTTTGTAATATCAGTGTTAGTAACATATTTCAGTTCATTAACGATAGCTTATCCCCATGTCCAGAAAGTGAACAGTCAGAGAAGTTACATTTCGTCCTGTAGGAGCAGCAACAATTCAGACGCAGTTATATGTGCAGAGAGTCACAGAATTAACATGGCTTAAATGTGGAGGCTGACCTACTAGGCATTGAGAGCAATATTATTAATGAAAAAACATTTTTGGTCAGAATATTTTTGAAAGGATTACTAAAGAGGTTATCCAGCTTATGAAAGGACTTTCAGGTATGAAAATATCATGAGGTAATCGAAGATTAATTTTTTCTGTCATTGTAGCGACATTGTCAGCATTGTGTGTAAAATTGATCTCACTAATGAAATCATCATAATACTATAAATAGTAATTTGTATTCTTTTACCAGATAGTAGCATTTTGTTCGCCATTTAACAGATCTTTTTATTATATACATTATTTTGCATTGTTCTGATACGTATGTGTGTGTCAATTTATCATGGTAATTCCGAGAAAAGAGACTAAAGTGTGCTAATGAAAGTCTTAGTCGTAGCAGATTTTGAAACAAATCAGTTGCATAACAAACCGACCACTCCCATGAACCACAGACATTGCCGAGGTGGGGTGGCTTGCGTGCCTCAACGATACAGATAGCCGTACCGTAGGTGCAACCACAGCGGAAGGGTATCTGTGGAGAGGCCAGACAAACGTGTGGTTCCTGAAGAGGGGCAGCAGCCTTTTCAGTAGTTACAGGGGCAACAGTCTGGATGATTGACTGAGCTGGCCTTGTAACATCAGCTAATGTGGCTTTGCCACACAGCTACTGCGAACGGCTGAAAGCAAGCTGTTATTTTTCCCGAGGACATGCAGCTCTACTGTGTGAACATATGATGATGGCATCCTCTCGGGTAAAATATTCCGGAGGTAAAATAGTCCCCCATTCGGATCTCCTGGCGGGGACTACTCAGGAGGATGTGATCATCAGGAAAGACAATACTGGCATTCTACGAGTCGGAGCGTGGAATGTCGGAGCGTGGATATAGTGGGGATTAGTGAAGTTCGGTGGCAGGATGAACAGGATTTCTGGTCAGGCGAGTACAGGATTATAAATACAAAATCAGTTGGGGGTATCACAGGAGTAGGATTGATAATGAATAAGAAAATAGGAATGCGGGTAAACTACTATGACCAGCACAGCGATCGCATTATCATTGTCAAGATAGATACGAAGCCAACACCGACAACAGTAGTACAGGTTTATATGCCAACTAGCTCTGCCGATGATGAGGAGATCGAAGAAATATATGAGGAGCTAAAGGAAATTATTCAGACAATTAAGGGAGAGGAAAACTTAATTGTTATGGGAGACTGGAATTCGGTAGTAGGACAAGGAAGGGAAGGGAAGATAGTGGGTGAATATGGTCTGGGCAAAAGGAATGAAAGAGGAAGCCGCCTGGTAGAATTTTGCACGGAACATAATTTAGTTATAACAAACACCTGGTTTAAGAATCACAAAAGAAGGTTGTATACGTGGAAGAGACCAGGAGACACCGGGAGATACCAGATAGATTTTATAATGGTAAGACATAGATTTCGGAACCAGGTTTTGAAGTGTAGGACATACCCAGGGGCAGACATAGACTCTGACCATAACTTGTTGGTTATGAACTGTAGGCTGAAACTGAAGAAACTACAGAAAGGTAGGAAAATAAGGAGATGGGACCTAGATAAATTGAAGGAACCTGAAGTTCTTAAGAATTTCAGAGGGAGCTTCAGGCAACAATTGACAGAAACAGGGGAAAATAAAACAGTTGAGGAGGAATGGGTAAAATTGAGAGATGAAATAGTGAAGGCAGCAGAGGACAAAATAGGTAGGAAGGCAAGACCTACAAAGAAACCTTGGATATCACAGGAGATACTAAATTTAATCGATGAAAGGAGAAAGTATAAAAATGCAGTAAATGAAACAGGCAAAATGGAGTACAGACGACTAAGAAATGAGATTGACAGGAAGTGCAAAATGGCTAAGAAGGAATAGCTAGAAGGCAAATGCAAGGATGTAGAAGAATGTATAAATAGGGGAAAAATAGATACAGCCTACCGGAAAATAAAAGAAACATTTGGCGATAAGAAAAACAGCTCTATGAATATCAAGGACACTGATGGAAAACCAGTTCTCAGCAAAGAAGGGAAAGCTGAAAGGTGGAAAGAGTATATAGAGGGGCTCTACAAAGGAAATGAACTTCGAGACACTATTGTAGGAAGGGAAGGGGATGTAGATGATGATGAAATAGGAGATACTATACTGAGAGATGAATTTGACAGAGCACTGAAAGATCTAAGTCGAAACAAGGCCCCTGGAGTAGATGATATCCCGTCAGAGCTACTGAAGTCTCTGGAAGAACCAGCCATGACAAAATTGTTTCACATTGTGTGAAAGATGTATGAGACAGGTGAAGTACCCTCAGACTTTAAGAAAAATGTTATAATCCCCATTCCAAAGAAAGCGGGTGCACACAGGTGTGAAAACGACAGAACCATCAGTTTAATAAGTCATGGTTGCAAAATATTAACACGAATTATATACAGAAGGATGGAAAAGCTAGTAGAAGCCGACCTCGGGGAAGATCAGTTTGGGTTCAGGAGAAATGTAGGAACCCGGGAGGCAATACTCACTTTACGGCTTATCCTAGAAGATAGATTAAGAAAAGGCAAACCAACATTTCTAGCTTTTGTAGATTTGGAGAAGGCTTTTGACAATGTTGATTGGAATAAACTCTTTCAAGTTCTGAAGCAAGCAGGAGTAAAATATAGGGAGCGTAAGGTTATTTACAACTTGTACAAAAACCAGACAGCGGTTGTCAGAGTTGAAGGGCATGAAAGGGATGCAGTGGTTGGGAAGGGAGTAAGACAGGGTTGTAGCCTTTCCCCAATGTTGTTCAATTTGTACATTGAGCAAGCTATAAAGGAAAGCAAGGAGAAATTTGGAGAAGGAATTAAAGTTCAGGGGGAAGAATTAAAAACATTGCGTTTTGCCGACGACATAGTAATTCTGTCAGATACAGCAAAGGACCTAGAAGAGCAATTGAACGGAATGGACAGTGTGCTGAAAGGTGCATATAAGATGAACATTAACAAGAGCAAAACTAGGATAATGGAGTGCAGTGTAAGAAAATCAGGTGATGCTGAAGGAATTAGATTAGGTAACGAAACAATAAAGGAGGTAGATGAGTTCTGTTACTTGCGCAGTAAAATAACAAATGATGGTCGCAGTACAGAGGATATAAAATGCAGAATGGCAATGTGTAGAAAGGCGTTCTTGAAAAAGAGAAATTTGTTAACATCGAATATTGATTTAAGCATAAGGAAGTCCTTTCTGAAGGCATTTGTATGGAGTGTTGCCTTGTATGGGAGTGAAACATGGACGATAAACAGTGCGGACAGGAAGAGGATAGAGGCTTTTGAAATTTTTGTGCTACGGAAGAATGCTGAAGATTAGGTGGGTGGATTGCGTAACTAATGAGGAGGTACTGAACAGTATTGGGGAGAAAAGAAATTTCTAGCATACTTTGACTAAAAGAAGGGATAGATTGGTAGGACACATTCTTAGACATCAAGGAATTGTGAATTTAGCGTTGGAGGGAAGTGTGTGGGGTAAAAATTGCAGAGGGAGACCAAGAGACGCGTATAGTAAGCAGATTCAAGTGGATGTGGGTTGTCGTTCTTATGAGGAGATGAAAAGGCTTGCTCAGGATAGAGTAGGGTGGAGAGCTGCATCAAACCAGTCTCTGTACTGAAGACCACAACAACAAACCGAGCGTTTCCGTTGCACAGGCAGCCAAATGAAATTACTGATTCCTAATGTTCAGATACATTATAGAGCTTAATAGTGTTCAGTACTTTTGCAAAGTCAAATCTTGATAATATTTTTGTGTTTTTTAAAAATTAAATGTGTAGTCTGTAATTTATTGAGAAAGTTGGTTGTAAGGATTCACACTTTTTCTGTCATGCTGTTACATTGCGATTCACAATGCACACACTGTTGTGCAATTAATAGACCGCGTACCACAGTACTGACGAGTAACAGTTTTTATCAAACAGTCAGGTAGCAAGGTTAAAGATTCTTGAAAGTACATTATGGTAGGTGAATTACTTAAGCGAACAGAAGGTTGGCATTTAGCATCATATAGCATGTTCTCTCCACATTCCAGAAAGCAAATTCTGACTTTTTTCAGAGCTTTAAAAGTACTATATTCACAAAACAGCTACGTAATTAATTACGGTGTAATAAAATTATACTGAGACGGAAATTCCATTTTTGATTACAAGTTCAATTCGGACAATTTCAAACAGACGTGGATTAGCTTTACTATGACAAATTGTGATAATCCCGTTTTAACACCTATAGAAGGTCTGCTGAGTCTTGCAGAGAAACGACCCTCACCACCACATTGAGAGGTGCGTCATGGTCCTGTAATCTAAATGATACCTTCGTTAAAACGCAAAAACGTTACACATCATTTCTTGTTCAGTTACGGCAGTCAGTGTGACGTCAGTAAACCTTATCATGCCGTTTTTCTGTCAAAGCCAATATACTCCTACATGAAGACAGTTCTTTGCTTAGATTAGATTAATACTTGTTCCATAGATCATGAATACGACACTTCGTAATGATGTGGAACGTGTCAGTTAGATGAAATGTGTCTATACATAATATTACATGACACTCAATACTTGAATATTTAATTTTTAATTTTATTTATTTATTTGTTTATTTATTTTTTACTTTTTTTATTTTTTTATTTTTTTCCCATAAAGTACTAACTTTTATCTAGAAATTCATCTAAAGTGTAGAAGGAATTGCCAGTCAGAAATTCTCTTAATTTATTTTTAAATGCTAGTTGGCTATCTGTCAGAATTTTGTTACTACTTGGTAAGTGACCAAAGACTTTTGTGGCAGAATAATTAACCCCTTTCTGTGACAGAGCTAAATTTAACCTTGAATAGTGTAGGTCACCCTTTCTCCTAGTGTTGTAGCTATGCACACTGCTATTACATTTGAATTCAGTTGGATTGTTAATAACAAATTTCATAAGTGAATATATATATTGTGAAGCTACTGTGAAGATTCCTAGATCCTTAAATAAATGTATCCAGGATGATCTAGGATGGGCTCCAGCAATTATTCTGATGAACCGCTTTTGGGCAATGGATACTTTCTTACTAAATGATGAATTACCCCAGAAATATGATGCCATAAGAAAGCAGAGAATGAAAATAGGCATAGTATGCTAGTTTACTGAGTTGTACGTCACCAAAGTTTGCAATACCCTAATAGCATAAGTAACTGAGCTCAGACTTTTCAGCAGATCTTCAATGTGTTTCTTCCAATTCAATCCCTCATCAATGCATAAACCTAAAAATTTTGAATATTCCCGCATACTCTCTTAGACACACAAGCGGAAACAATGAGCAGACATGCTTTACACATTCCCTGATTTAGACATCTTGAGTGATTATGTTACTACTGACTACACCACACTTGGGTTACCTATCGCTATAGTTGATATCACAGTGTCTAAGAATGGAAAACATTCTTTTTCATTACGTATTATCAAAAGCTTTCCTTTAATCTAAGAATTTAATTGATGTTCTCTTGCCTTTTTTTAAATCTCATCTCTGTTATTAACCACACTGTTAAAAATGCAGAATATAACGAGTACAGTCTAATGTAGCATAGCGCACTCGTTATTCGACGAACTTGTTTGATAAAAGTATTAATTTGCGAATCATGCAAGATTTGAAATATGGATGAAACTAAAAGGTGAATTAAGCGCTTTTATTTTCTTCTGATGATACAACTTACTTGTAAAAAAAATAAAATAAAAATAAAAATAAAGAAAAAAAAAAAGAAAATAAAAAATATTAAAAAATAAAAAGCAGTATTGTATATATTAGCATAAATTTTTGTCCATTTTTCTGAATGGAACACAGCCTATTTTTCATTAATTCAGACGGAAAAATACATGTTCTATAATGAGGTTTCGCATTGCAGGTAAAGCTCTTCACTTGCATTATACATATTGGCTACAGTATCATTATCTAGTACAACCTCTTCTGGTTCTATACACTTGTCCTCTTCTTTCCAAGCCTGGTTCTTAATGACTTCCCACAGTTCTTTGTTAAACTTGAGCCGATGTGTTACCTTCTGTCCCTGTCTATATTGCTCAATTTCCCATTTGTGTCCAAATCTGATCCTTTTTGTGGTAGCCTGATTTCTTGTTCTAGTTCTCACCCCAACCTGACAGGCTTCCATAGGGGCGACATTTAGTTTCCTGCCCGTTTCCATTAGACTTGTAGTAACCTTGGCTCCTATCGTTTCTTCCTTGTCTGTTCCTATAATCCGTACTCCTACCTTGCTGTCTAATTCGGTTCTCACAACTGTCTTCTTGGTGATTATCTCTTCTGTCTCTTCCATGATGGTCTTCTTGGTAACGGTTTCTCTCCCTTTCTCTCTCATAACTTCTGTCTAATCTTCCAGCAAATCTTAAGAAGTTCTCAACTGAATCATCAGGTCCACAATCTAATGCTTGCTGTATTCTACCAGGTAATCTTCTACGTAGGGTTTCCACCAATGTGATTTCATCTAATTTTCTTATTTCAGCCTCACAAAAGTCCCTCATATTGCCATAACTTTCCCTGCACTTTCCCCCATGCAAGAAATCACTTTTTACTCTAGCCTGCTTGATTCTGGACCAGAATTTATTCAAAAAACACCTCTCAAACTCACTATATGACATGTCCTCTGTATGTAACTGATTGATCCAAGTATAAGCTTCATTGTCCAAAAATCTCTTTACAAATTAAATTTTCATTGCATCAGTTATTTGTACAGTGAAGATGTTAGAGCAATGATGTAAAAAGTCTTTAGGATGGATTTTTCCTTCCCCAGGGTATGTCTTAATTACTACATTTGCCCAATAAAAGCCTCCATAGATCGACATTTTGCTATTTACTACATTTACTTGCAATGAATTGACCCTTTGACTGAGGTTATACACACCCTTCTTAATACCTTCAGAATTTGTCACACTTTCACTAATTTTATTTTCTAATGATACTTTAACTTCCTGACTTTCAGTTTTTATAATTTTATTTTCCTGCTCAAAATACTTTTCTACAGTACTAATTTTGTTTTCAAGGTCAGACTCAACATTACTGATTTTACTTTCTACTACAGTCACACGTGTGTCCAGCTGTTCATGTCCTAACTTCATGTTCTAACTTCATTGCCCTTTCAAGATCACATGTTTGTTTCCTGACTTCGTCAACTGCCCTGTTTGTTTCGTTCAACTGAGACTTTAAATCTGCTAAACCGTCATCTATCTTTTTGCTCAGATCGTCCTTAACTGTCGTCACTTCTTTTTTAACAGATTCTACTTGTTTACTCACTTCATGATTTCCCTTGTCAATACGTTCAGTTAATTGTTCTGTAAATCGATTTAACAACTCCGTAAGACCTGGTGATGCAAGAATTATTTCTTCACTATTGGATACATTGCTACGAGGTGTACTGTCCATTACATTCTGATCTGACATGTCTACACTAGAATTCTAATTCTCAGTTGACATCGTCTTTTACAGTGCCAAACAACCCAGACTACAAATACAAATGAATAAGTGCTGCTGTACTTATCTTGTTATTCCGTGTCCAGTGATGCGACGATCCGGGCCCAAGCATCCAATTTCCAGGTTAAGTGCTCCGTTTTTCTTTGCCGTATAATTCCAGATTCACTTCCTCCTTGGTTTTTAAAATATCGATTTTATACATCCAAACATACTTCTCCTGCAACACAAACACTCTGTAGACACTGTACATGACACAATCCCAGCTATGCTCCACCAATTGTAATGATTACTTGCTTCTAAGTAAATTACATTTCAGTCTTCTACCACTTCCAAATGATACTCATCTTTTCAACATTACGATGTATGGGGGTTCTACTCGCTGCAACATCATTGACCTGGGGCGTCGTGGTAGAAATAAATACTCGTAGATACGATTTTTCACTTCTTCTTTAATTTCCAATCAAACTGCTTCTCCACCACAACCTTAGACCACAGTGATTACACTTCATAACGCACACAATGCAACAGAACTTAGCTGACAGTAATTCCATTTTAAAACGCCTCTAGAGCACTTGATGAACGACAAAACTCCAACCTCCCGAACTCGAACTCCCCCACGCAAGGCGGTGAGGCAAATATATAACACTGACAATAATGACATTATATTATGCATTGTTCATAACAATTGAATATACTAATTTACAATTAACGAACACAACAGTAAAACGTTTCATGTACACAAATATAATCACAATTTAAAATGAAAACTATACATGCAACAATTTAAGATGGCACATATCTCTTTAAGTTGAAATCTCCGATCTTTCAGTTTGACAACAAAATGCGATGTTAAATGTCTATTAATTAGTTAATGAGAACATCATACATGTTCCTAAAATATACTGAACTATCAAAAATCTTGGCAATACCGAAAATAAGTTCAAAATCTCACGTCAGTCAACATATACAAAGAATTACAATATAGGAATTTCGACTATTACATTAATTAACACAATTAGCTGGTCCATAAACTTGTTTATGAGCCTAACATATATACAATGCTATTTATTTTCATTTCTTATTGTTTTTTTACAAAAGTTTTTACAAATCGTCTGTTTAAGTTTTGAAATAACATACAATGACAAAACTATTGTTTATAGAACTGTCTGGAAAGAAAGTATATGAATCTCTTAATTAATGAAATCTATCAGTTGTTAACTAATTACAGTATCACCGAGACACTGTCCTACACTGATTCCTAGGCTGGTTATATCGTTTGTAACTAACTTCACACGCAACATATATCACTATTAAACCACACGATTCCGGGTCTGACGCAGACGGTACCGTACGGTAACATTGAGATGGGAGGGCCAGCAGTATTATCACAATATGCATTGGTGGCAATTAGTATTTTAGCATAATTGTGAAGATCCGCAGCTGTGTAACTCTTTTAACTGGGTTTGTTTTTAAACCAGAGATTGTACAAACCTTTCGTTCCAGAATATTTTACTTTATTAATTATTAAATCATCTCCATCAAGTTGCACTGTGCAATTTCCAATCACCCACCTCTTTAAATCATCATCAAACCTAATACTGTATACAGGATCTGCAGTTTATTTATCTTGGGGTTTATAAAGATAAAATTTCGCCAGTTTTCCTTCATTCTCGTCAGCACCATCATCATCATCATCATTATTATCATCATACCCTACTCCTCCATCTTCCTCTTCTTCTTCTTGTTCCTTTTTTGCACCTAGTTTTATGAATACATGTTTCTCATCAATGTGTTCAAGTTCATTCTTTTTATCCTCAACTCTAGGCTTGAACTGATGGGTCTCTTGAATCAATCTCTGTAGTGGTTGAATTACTGGTTTCTTTAATTTGTTCAGTACACTCTCAGCTTCTGCCTCTCACCTTTGCAGTAAAGCAAATTTCTTGCGTATAGCACGTCGAGCTTGCAGTACCTGTTTGTTAAGTTTCATCTTCTCATTAAAGCGAGCGTGCAGTGGCGTGGTCTCGTGCCTTTTTAGTACAACCAATTTCTTGGGTATAGCATGTCCGATTTTTTAATGATTTATCTTTACATCAATGCAATTGTACTGCGACATGATGGCAGCTGGATTATAAACGGTGTATTTGTACTTTATATACACATACATTACTGTCATCTATGTCAAGTTACCTATTCTCTGCTGGAGGACCATCCGCTAAGAGGTTACCCAAACTGTCTGTATCGAGCCCTTTACTAAGCGCTAGGCTAGTAGCGCGCGCACACACACACTGCACAATGCAACTCTTACACATTCATACAAATATACCTATCAAAATTATAGCGATAACGTCCATTATATAAGTCATCATCTTTACTTATAACTAGGAAATTATGCGCATTAGCACTCCATATATTTTTACACAAATCAATGACTGCATTAAATGTCACATCAGGATTAACGTGATCACTGAAAATGTGTCGCATATTACGTTCATCCTGTTTGAAGAGAACAATAATATTAGCATTCTCTCTAATTAACTGTTTCGGAATTCTGCTGTAAATCTGACATAAGTAAAAACAGTATACGTCATAATGCCGACCCATTGAAAAGTATGACAAGCAATGTCATCCAAAATGAAAATGGAGTGTGGAAGTGCTTTATCCGGTGGTATTGCTTCATCAATACTTGTGAATGGGAAACATCCAATATCTCCAATACCGTCAATCACTTGAGCTAGAAATTTGTATTTATATTGCTGCAAAGATTTGGAGAATACATAAACATTCTTAAATGACAGACCATTCTCATGCACAAGAAGATTAATTATCACATTCGTTTTTCCACAGTTTGAAGGGCCAGATGTAATACATCTAATTGTATGTGGAAACAGATCTCCATGTTTGCAACTCCGTGCAGCTGATGTCCCATAATCATCATTTTTATAGGTAACAGGATCAATGGCGTCTTGAAGAGCATCTTGAAGTTAACTAGTGAGTCTCTTATATATAAGGAGAGTAACGGTATTCAAATGTCCGGAGTTGTAACACGAAGAAAGTGTGGTGGATCACTTCTTATCTCTCTTCTTATTGCGGACCAGGCACAAAGTTAGCAAAACTATTGCAAAGAGGTGACGTTGGAATCAATAAACTAGATGCATCTTGCAAAGAACACGATATTGCATATGCAAAACACCCAAAAAGTTTGTCTGACAGAGAGCGAACTTGATTCTAGTAGATAAAGCAGTACAAAGAATAAAGGCCTCAGACGCTAAGCTCAGTGAAAAAATAGCTGCCCTAGCGGTGGCTGGTGCAATGAAGGCCAAAGTTAAACTCGGTATGGGTATTAATAAAAAGAAGAATATGAATAAGAAGAAGAAAAACATGAAGATGAATAAAAAGATTGGAGATAATGAGATGAAAGGATTAATTAAAAAAATTCGCTCTGGTCTTAAGTCAATGAAACCTGGCACTAATTTCTGGGGCGCAGTAAAAGCGACTCATAAAATTGCTTTCGGTACAGCTCCAAAAAAAAAAAAAAAAAATAAATAAATAAATAAATAAATAAAAAAAAAATACTATTAAAAACGCATATTAACACTTCCCAAGAGAGGTGGCGTTTTGCCCCTCATTCCAATTTTCGCAGCTTTATCAGCACTTGGCAGTCTGGCAGGAAGAGCTGCAGGCATTGCCAAGGCAGTTGTAGATGCAAAAAAAGCTCACAAAGAGCTGTTGGAGTTACAACAACATAACCAAAGTATGGAGACCATAGCGTTGTATTTGGAACCATATAGGAAGAATGGTTTTGGGCTAAATGCGGGGAAGGAAAAAAAATTCTCATTTAACAGTCTTCCGAAAAGAGTACTTTCAAACAGCGATTTCGAATGCTATGCTAGAAAACTTGAAATACCCCACTTTCGAGGTGTCTTTATGAGAGACACTTTACGAAATAAGCCTAAATGATATGAGAGTGCAATTGTCAACCTCCAGACAGATGGCTCTCACTGGGTTTCTTATCATGTCTTCTATTTTGATAGTTTCGGCAATTTACCACCTCCTCTAGCAATTGTCATATATTTCAAAAATTGTACTATTAAGTATAACTACAATACGTTTCAGTCACCTAAGAGACATAGATGTGATCATCTTTTTTTATAGTTTCTAAATTCCGCATAAATTACTGTGAATTCTAATAAGAAATGGATGTTGGCAAGGACGATGTGACATTTTGCCTATAGGGTAAAACATAGATTATAACCTCCCACAATTAATTTGTCTCATCTTCATTCCTACGAAATTGCATTACTCAACTTATTTACATACAGTTCTATACCGAATATTACGTCTAAAAATAATAATTTTACTTCTATATCTATACTTCTATTTCTATAATGAAATTCTAGACAAAGTTACTATCAAACCCGAAACGTACGAACTCAAAGTATATTTTCATCTTTACAAAGTGGAGATTGAGATGTACAATACCAAGTTTGTCAATGATGATGTGTCCGAGGATGATAAACAGAAATTCAAAGTCGAACCGAGAATATCTTACAATAAACCATACCAATGATGTAAAATGTGGTGTAATGTAGGTGTTGAGTTTACATCGGATAATAATATTGCCTCAGTATTAGGATTTGAGAATATGTATATTGACAAGGAAACTTCAATGCTAGCTGTGCTCGGTGTAAATATTCAGAATATTAATGTGTTATGCATAGATTGCTACTTTTCGGCTGGGTTATTCCACAATGGCGCTCCTACGCACACATTGCATCAGATTTGGCTTGCAGTCCCACCTGGATATAAGACTGTGGAATCACCAAATTCACCCATTTACATGCCAGTTGTTGTACAACACATTAAATAGTTAAGTATATCTATTAGAGATCTGGACAGGAATCTAGTAGATTTGGATGGGGATGAAATAACTGTGAGATTACATTTAAGAAAAGCAAGATGGTCGACTACTAAATGCGGATGGATTGGGAGTGTCTACTGATATTCATTTAAACAAAAATTGTATGCTTCACTTGTTGTCTGAAATTCAATATTATTTGAATAACAAGCAAATAGAAGATGTACGCAGTCCTGTAATTGTAATGCAGATAAAGGGGTGTGCCTCATTTACAATGGGCGAAGCTGATGTACTGCAAAATGCAGGATGGGGGTAGATAGAAGAACTAAAAGAATTTGTTAACTCCAATGGATGTTTCAGCTTCTGAATTCCACAGTACGACTTGATGGAGATGATTTAATAATTAATAAAGTAAAATATTCTGGAACGAAAGGTTTGTACAATCTCCGGTTTAAAAACAAACCCAGTTAAAAGAGTTACACAGCTGCGGATCTTCACAATTATGCTAAAATACTAATTGCCACCAATGCATATAGACAAAGCTATAATTCCCACAGACCAGTAATAGCCAACGAGAGTTACAAGTATACTGAGATAATTCGACCCTTGTTAGAAAAAGAAAGTGTGTTTGCTAAAGAAGGAGTGGAGCTGAACGGTTGTGGTGGGAACGAAAAAGATCTCAAAGTTAAAGATTGGAAAACTAATACTGAACTTGTGAGTTATGTACATTGGAATGATCCGAATAAACTGGTAGAACGATTACTCCTGAAACCAGCGTCCATAGGGGCTGGGAATACAGCTCACGATAATGAAATAGAAGAACTTGGAGAGGCTTCTATTATACCTTGAAATCAGAGCGTGTAGTAGGCAGTGCTAGTTGCGGGGATGCACTGACATCTTACGAACTTGGAAGCTGTCAGTCTCCTTCTTCCTCGCAATCGCCAATATGAACACTGTTTGCCTGTGTCGACTGGTGGCGGCAAAACACAATGGAAACTATGCATGTCATAAATATTCAATGTGCTAAAATGAGCAGAGAGCTGCAAAACAATAGAACAGGTTAGTAGTTGCCAGTTTCTGTCACGCCAGAATAATAATAATAATAATAAACTTCTGTTTATATATATATATATATATATATATATATATATATATATATATATATATATATATATATATATTCCCGCTGCCGCCGCCATCTTGTTCATGTCCGCTATATTGTTTATGTCCACCATCTTATTTATGTTCACCATCTTGCAGCGGTTGTGACGTCATTGATGACATCACTGATGGCGTCATTGATAGCGTAGTGTATGACGTCACTGATGATTTCACCACATCCAGAAGCCCCAAATTTACGTCCAGGAGTCCCAAAGCGTACATACTGTATCTCTAGGGGTTTGCCGCGCTGAACTCTCACGCGGTAGTTGATAGAGCGAATTTTTGTCGTTACAAGGGTCCTCACTTCAAACTCTGGTGGGGCAATTTTTTTCTGTATGACGTTGCAAACTGTTCTTCGTCGACAAACGTACAATGAGTGTTACATGGGACATGTTCCTGAAATGTAAAAGTACTGTTCGCATTTTATAGCACTGTGTTATTGGGAGTTTGCTTCTGCTTCGTTTTATTTGAAAGTAGCAAACCTGTAGACTATATTCATAGAAGAAAGAAACAACTGCAACATATGTGCGGAAGTATTAAAGTAATAATAGAATAATAGTAATAATAAAAATAAAGGACTGCTAGATAGGCAGCACCGGCGTTGAGCGGATGTGCGTGTTGTGGCTAGAGTGCCGTGTGTTTGCCCACACCATCAAGTGGGCCTGACGTTGCTGACCAGTCCGCACGCTACTGCTACTGCTGCAGCTGACAGTGCTGTTCTGCGAAATGAACCCGTAGAACGTTACAGACATTCTCTTTTATCAATTTTCAACGTACTGCAGTTAGAAAAAAAGGCTCTAGGCGGGGCTTAAACCCACGGCCCTCTGTTCGATGAACTAACGCTCTACCAACTAGCCTAGGGCAGTAGAACGTAATACGCTTTCACAGTTATGCTTTTCCTCTACTCCGTAGGTTAGGTGTTACTTATTATTATAATTTACGCGTGTTCTTCTGGATGGCAGCACATGGCACGAATTATATAGAAGTTTCAGTTGATACTCTATCGATGTACAACATTTAGTACCGATCTGAGTGTCTGACATCTGATGGTTTGGGTGTAAGTAGCAGGACCCGATTCGAATCCCCTTCTTCTTCTACTCCTTTAGCACTACAGCCGTCGGTGGACCATGGCCTCCTCAACACTTTCCCTCCATATCTCTCTGTTCTTAGCTTTTCTCTTCCATCCTCGGATCCTCATCTTGGTAAGGTCAGCCAGCACGTCGTCCATCCATCTGGCTCTTGGTCTGCCTTTTCTTCTGGTGGAATTCAATCTAGCACTCATTACTCGTTTGGGCATCCTGTCTTCCTTCATCCTTTCCATCTGTCCTAAGCAACTTATTCTCTGAGCTTTAATAAATTTCACTCCGCCTTTCCCTTGTATAAGTTCTTGTATTTTATGGTAGTAGCTCACTCTCAAACCTTCTGACTCTCTCACGGGCCCATAGATTTTACGCAAGATTTTCCTTTTAAATGCCTTCCGTCATTATCCACACTTCAGATCCATTTGTAACAACCAGTCGCACAAGGGAATACCTTACTCTTAATTTCACTATGTTTGGTTGTGTGGCTATCTCCCGCAGCAGCTGTTGATTATAAGAGTTAATCCGTCTTATGTTGACTGCAATTAAGAAATTTATTTTACACCAGACGCGTTTCGCTTTTTATTTTAAAAGTATTTTCTGTAGTCTGTAAATGATACAAAGGCGATGCACTACCCTCGCCTCCCCCCTCTCCGAAACCAAACCACCACAGCCCAATTGAACCTGCATTTACTCATCTGAAAAACATCTTAGAAATCCTGTTCACAGAAAATAAAAATCTCTCTCTCACACATACACACACACACACACACACACACACACGCGCGCGCGCGCGCGCGCGCGCGCGTTGAATTAAATTGTCTTTATATATGTAAATACAACTATATAACGTTGGCAACACACACACCACACGAAAAACCAATGAACAGACAAAAGCAACGTAGCCACACTGTAGTGAAGTTATAAACAAATCGAAAGGCGTTTCACTTAAAACAGGTGATATGCAAACTGTATGCAGTTCAAATACATGATTACAAATGAAACGGAAGAAACTACACATAAAAAATGGCGAAAAGTGCCGTACACAACCGAAAAATACACGCCATGAACAAACCAACTCCAGCCAACAAGACGGAGAAACAGCAGTGAGGAGACTGAACATCAATTTAAAAAGACGTAGGCCTAATGTGCACAAATATTTTAAAAACTGTTTTTAATCTATGTATACAAAACAAACTGTACAAACCTTTGTATAATTTACAAACCACAGTAGAAGCTTTTAAAATAAAAACCGAAATGCATCTCGTGTAAAATAAATCTCTTAATTGCAGTGAGCATAAGGCGGATTAACTCTTATAATCAACTCTTAATTTTATTCAGTGAGTGTTCCGTCGCTTCTTGACAACATATTTTATCCATTATCAATGAAACACACAAGATAACTGTGAGATATTCTGCAAAAATTATCGTTTTACAAACCTGTTGTCGGCTGTTACGCCATCATCAGGTAAGCAATACAAGTTTAACTTTCAAAGATCGTAAGTTGGTAGATGTATAATTTACAATGGAGACTAGTCGTTTGGTTTAAAACTAACACGAGGAAAATTTTTACAATTCAAGATGTGGTGTAAATTCCTGTCACTGATAAAATATGTGAAAATATAATAAACTAGCTGAACCCCCGCTGCTTCGTATGCGTAGGCTGGTTGGTCTGCACCAGTTGTTTCTTTTTAACCTGATGAAGAATCCATATCTTAAGTTTCGTAGTTTTAACTTGAGATTTGAGTTAACAGCACCATATTTTTTAAAATCAATTTTTGTATCTCGTATTTCACCCCCTTATTGGTCGAATTTCCAAAAATACCGAAACACGTGTCTTAAATTTGAACGCCGAATGCAAATCCGAAAACTTGTAGTTCCAACTTCAAAATTGCTTAAATAGCAACATATTTCCGAAAAACACCCCCTCTCCAATTTAACCCCCTTGATCGTTGAATTTCCAAAAATACCGATACACGTATTTTTTAAATCATAACGAACAATACAAATACCAATTTTTGTAGCTATAGCTTCAAAATTGTCTTGACAACAATGTATTTTCGAAAAGAATTTTTGATCCCCTCTTTCACCCCCTTAGTTGTTGAATGTCACCCCCTTAAGGACGGAATATCGAAAAATCGCTTCTTAAATGACGCCTACAGGGTAAGGTCAGCACCTTCCACAAATTTCAAGTTTCTATCTTCAGTGGTTTGGGCTGGGCGATGATGAGTCAGTCAGTCAGTCAATCAGTCAGTCGATCGGGACACTTCCTGTTATATATACAGATTATTACATTATGCTAAGAAATGTAAATTGAAACAATGGAATAGTCCAATGTCTTTAGCATGGATGCGTGTGATTAAGTTGAATGAAACATATGTGATTATAACAGGTTAACTTAAACTATGGTTACAAGTAAAATAAGGCATTGCAATTTAAGGAGATGGCAGTTTACATTGTCTGCACAGGGATATGATTAGTTTCTGCAGACTAGTGGTGAGTATGGAAATTGTATCTGATCATTCAGTACCACATTTAGGGAAGTGTACATATATTTATCAATTGCCATTATTTCAAAGGAGTTCATTTTCCTTCATATTTTGTGTATAATGGGGCATTGTTGCCATTGTTCGCGGAAAGAAAGATTGTCGGTATGCCTCTGTGTGGGCTCTAATTTCTCTGATTTTATCTTCATGATCTCTACACGAGTATACGTAGGAGGGAGCAATATACTTCTAGACTCCTCGGTAAAGGTATGTTCTCGAAACTTTGACGAAAGCCCGTACCAAGCGAAGAGCGTCTCTCCTGCAGAGTCTTACACTGGAGTTTATCAATCATCTCCGTAACGCTTTCACGATTACTAAATGATACTGTAACGAAGCGCGCTGCTCTCCGTTGGACCTTTTCTACTTCCTCTATCAACCCCACCTTGTACGGATCCCAAACCGGCGAGCAGTATTCAAGCTGTGGACGAACAAGTGTACTGTAACCTACTTCCATTGTTTTCGGACTGCATTTCCTTAGGCTTCTCCCAATGAATCTAAGTCTGGCATCTGCTTTACCAACGATTGATTTTATATGGTCGTTCCATTTTAAATCACTCCTAATGCCTACTCCCAGATAATTTATGGAATTAACTTCTTCCAGTTGCTGACCCACTATAGTGTAGCTAAATGATACAGGATCTTTATTTCTATGTATTCGCAGCACATTACACTTGTCTACATGAGATTCAATTGCCATTCCCTGCACCATGCGTCAATTCGATACAGATCCTCCTGCATTTCAATACTATTTTCCATTGTAACAACCTCTCTATATGCTACAGCGTCATCTGCAAATAGCCTCAGTGAACATCCGATGTTATCCGCAAGGTCATTTATATATATCGTGAACAGCAACGGACCCACGACACTCCCCTGTGGCACACTCTATATACTTTTGAGTACAAAACAGTTACCGGAACACAAAAAGTATTTTAATTTCTGAAATAACATTAAAACCCTGGGTAAAATAGCAGGAATTTGTAGTATTTAGGAGAGGGCGGGGGGACAAACCATAGGTATGAAAATCCCAATAATGAAGACATACTTAGTCAAATGATAACATAAAAATTAACCAAACATACTCGCAACAATAAATAAAACATCATTTCCAATTTAAGAAATATTTTTTTCATAGTTGTCACGTGCAAACAAGTAGGAACGACAATTATTATTACTTAAGTACCTTACATATTTCTCTCAGTTATATTTCTCAGAATAATGTAAATGTATGTCATTCAGAAGTACGGTATTTTCACATAGATATTCATAAAAATCAACGCGTAGAGAATTCTTCAAATTAGTTGTTATAATTATTTCCTCCACAGTTTGCACACTAAATCTGTTCGCCAGTCTGGAAACTATGTGTGGTGGGGAACACTCTTTCTGCAGCTATAGTGCCACAAACGCAGTGATGAGCTTCAAATTTTTGCGCCAGATATATTCAGATGCAAATAAGAGGAAAATGAGAGACCAGCTTTTACCGACTCGCTTCATGGCTGTCAACGATTGAATGTACTCTTCACGTACGTTTTTAACATGGTTCACTTCTTCAAAAAGCTGATCTTCACATATGCTTTCAAAATATTTTCCTAACTCCGATAAGTTTTTAAGGCTTTGCTGAACAGACTTCCAAACAAGACAATAATTGAGCTGAACCAAACTTAAATGGTTTCAGGATATGAAATGGGTAAGCCTATTTTTCGATATAATCAAGTAATGCCCCGTAAGATAAATTTGATGTTGTTGTTGTTATGGTCTTCAGTCCGGAGACTGGTTTGATGCAGCTCTCCACAATACCCTATCTTGAGCAAGCCTCTTCAACTCCACATAAGAACGGCAACCTACATCTGTCTAAATCTACTTCCTGTATCCATCTCTTGGTCTTCCTCTGCGGTTTTTACCACACACACTTCCCTCCAACGCTAAATTCACAATTCCTTGATGTCTAAGAATGTGTCCAACCAATCTATCCCTTCTTTTAGTCAAGGTATACCAGAAATTCCTTTTCTCCCCAATTCTGTTCAGTACCTCCTCATTAGTTACGCGATCCACCCACCTAATCTTCAGCATTCTTCTATAGCACCAAATTTCAAAAGCCTCTATCCTCTTCCTGTCCGCACTGTTTATCGTCCATGTTTCACTCCCATACAAGGCAACACTCCACAAAAAAGCCTTCAGAAAGGACTTCCTTAGGCTTAAATCAATATTCAATGTTAACAAATTTCTCTTTTTCAAGAACGCTTTTCTACCCATTGCCATTCTGCATTTTATATCCTCTGTACTTCGACCATCATTTGTTATTTTACTGCCCAAGTAACAAAACTCATCTACATCCTTTACTGTTTCGTTACCTAATCTAATTCCCTCAGCATCGCCGGATTTTCTTAGACTGCTCTCCATTACCCTTGTTTTGCTCTTGTTAATGTTCATCTTATACGCATCTGTGAGGCAATGTTTTTAATTATTCACCCTGAATTTCACTTCCTTCTCCAAATTTCTTCTTGCTTTCCTTTATAGCTTGCTCAATGTACAAATTGAATAACATTTGAGAAAGGCTACAACCTTGTCTTACTCCCTTCCCAATCACTACATCCCTTTCATGCCCTTCAACTCTGACAACCGCTGTCTGGTTTTTGTACAAGTTGTAAATAACCTTACGCTCCCTATATTTTACTCCTGCTTGCTTCAGAACTTGAAAAAGTGTATTCCAATCAATATACTCAAAATCCTTCTCCAAAAGCTAGAAATGTAGGTTGGCTTTCCTTGATCTATCTTCTAGGATAAGCCGTAAAGTGAGTATTGCCTCCCGTGTTCCTACGTTTCTCCTGAACCCAAACTGATCTTCCCCGAGGTCTGCGTCTACCAGCTTTTCCATCCTTCTGTAAATAATTCGTGTTAATATTTTGGAACCATGACTTATTAAACTGACGGTTCTGTTGTTTTCACACATGTCTACGCCTGATTTCTTTGGAATGGGGATTATAACATTTTTCTTAAGGTCTGAGGGCACTTCACCTGTCTCATACATCTTACACACCAGGTGGAACAGTTCTGTCATGGTTGGTTCTCCCAGAGACTTCTGTAGCTCTGATGGAATGTCATCTACTCCAGGGGTCTTGTTTCGACTTAGGTCTTTCAGTGCTCTGTCAAATTCATCTCTCAGTATAGTATCTCCTATTTCACCCTCATCTACTTCTTCTCCCCTTCCTACAATGTTGCCTCTAAGTTCATTTCCTTCGTAAAGCCTCTCTATATACTGTTTCCACCTTTCAGCTTTCCCTTCTTTGCTGAGTACTGGTTTTCCATCTGTGTTCTAGATATTCATAAAGCGGTTTTTGTTATCTCCAAATATCTCTTTTCATTTTCCTGTAGGCTGTATTTATTTTTCCCCTAATTATACATTCTTGCATTTGACTTCTAACCACTCCTGCTTAGCCATTTTGCACTTCCTGTCAATCTCATTTCTTTGTCGTCTTTACTCCATTTTGCCTGTTTCATTTACTGCATTTTTATATTTTCTCCTTTCTTCGATTAAATTTAGTATGTCCTGTGATATCCGAGGATTTTTGTAGGTCTTGCCTTCCTACCTATTTTGTCCTCTGCTGCCTTCACTATTTCAGATCTCAATGCTATCCATTCCTCCTCTAATGTATTATTTTTCACAGTTTCTGTCAATTGTTACCTAAAATTCCCTCTGAAATCCTTAAGCACTTCAATTTCCTTCAGTTTATCCAGGTCCCACCTCCTTATTTTCCAGTTTCAGCCTACAATTCATGACCAATAAGTTATGGTCAGATATTATATCTGCCCCTGGGTATGTCTTACAGTTTAAAACCTGGTTCCGAAATCTATGTCTTACCATTATAAAATCTGTCTGTTATCTCCCGATGTCACCTGGTCTCTTCCATGTATACAACCTTCTTTCGTGATTCTTAAACCAGGTGTTTGTTATAACTAAATTATGTTCCATGTAAAATTCTACCAGGCGGCTTTCTCTTTCATTCCTTTTGCCCAGACCATATTCACCTACTATCTTCCCTTTCCTTCCTTGTCCTACTACCGAATTCCAGTCTCCCATAACAATTAAGTTTTCTTATCCCTTAATTGTCTGAATAATTTCCTTTTGCTCCTCATATATTTCTTCGATCTCCTCATCATCGGCAGGGCTAGTTGGCATATAAACCTGTACTACTGTGGTCAGTGTGGGCTTCGTATATATCTTGACTGCGATTATGCGTTCACTGTGTTGCTCATAGTAGTTTACCCGCATTCCTATTTTTTTGTTCATTATCAGACCTACTCCTGTAATACCCACAAGATTTATAATCTTGTACTCATCTGACCAGAAATCCTGTTCCTCTTTCCACCGAACTTCACTAATCCCCACTATATCTAACTTCCACCTATCCATTTCTCTTTTTAAATTTTCTAACTTCCCTACTCGATTGAAGGATCTAACATTCCACGCTCTGATCCGTAGAATGCCAGTGTTGTCTTTCCTGATGATCACGTCCATCTGTGGAGTCCTCGCCCAGAGATCCGAATGGGGTACTATTTTACCTCCGGAATATTTTACCCGAGAGAATGCCATCATCATATGTTCATACAGTAGAGCTGCATGTCCTCGGGAAAAGTAACGGCTGTAGTTTCCCCCTGCTTTCAACTGTTCGCTGTAATTGTGTGGCAAAGCCACATTATCACATGTTACAAGGCCAGCTTAGTCAATTATTCAGACTGTTGCCCCTGTAACTACTGAAAAGGCTGCTGACCCTATTCAGGAACCACACGATTGTCTGGCCCCTCCACAGATACCCCTCCGCTGTGGTTGCACCTACGGTACGGCTATCTGTATCGTTGAGGCACGCAAGCCATCTCACCTCGGCAATATCTGTGGTTCATGGAAGTGGATAATTTGATATGTTCAGCAAAATCAGACTCTTGAAACACACGATCATCTTGCAGTGTGCTTAAAAAGCTGCACATATCGTGTGATAGCATTACGTAATACCAACCCAAGAACTTTAGAAGTCGTACCTCATTCTCTTTGAGTTAAAGTCTATTTACGTTATTGTCTGATTGTCAGCACATTTGTTCTCCATTTCGTTATTCTAGACATCACGTAAAAATACGTTATTTCATAATATAAGGGACGGTTAGTAAAAAACGGAACAATATGTGTCCCATATTTATTTTGCCGGGACAACGGGACACTTGAGCTAAATAAGGGACAATGCCGTAAAATACGGGACGACTGGTAACCCTATAAGTCGGGCCGAAACACGATGATCCATGGCTCCGCCTACTGGGCTGGGAAACCACCCCACTCGGAGAAACGGAATGCAACAATGTTGCCAAATAGTTAGTTCGATGCTGGGCAGTATTGCTAACAGTCGCTGTTGTGTGACAGAACTGGCATAAGTGCACAGTGCAGCCGGATGTGCGCATGCGCAGAGCAACGTACGCGTTTGACTTACTCCAATGGTCTGCTACCGCAGCCGGCGCTCAAAAGCGATTGGCGGAAGCACCAGGGATCATCGTATTCCGGCTCGACTAATATTTGGATCCTTTGGCCCCTGATAGTGAAAGTGGTCACCAACTTTCAAATTCGATGTGCAATGTTCGTGGTCATCGCTGGAACCAATGACGTTCAGATATACATGTCAGAAGGAACGGAGACTGTGGTAACTAGCTGACAAATGAAATACAAGAAATGCATTCGCAGCTGCATTGAAGCATGAAAATTTATGTGGGACCCGGATTCGAATCGAGAATGCTGGCATTGAATATTAAGCCATTCGCGCTCGCCTTCAGAACCGACTAAATCTTCTACACGCCACACGTTGCGTACTAACCCACTATTTAAGACCCCACTTATGGAGAAAACTTTCTTTAGGACTTTTATTCTCGCAGGTTTTCAGACATATTGTTACGTATCTTGTGAAGATTCCATGGGTAATGTACTGTTTTACAGTGCAGGAATTTGTACTACTGATTTTGAGATCCTTTATTCTTGTCGTGGGATTGGTTGCAATCTATTTATTTTATCTAACCATGGTGGTAATTTACCGCCGTCTGGCACTGTCAGAACGATACGCTTGGCTTTTACAGACAGGAACTGCCGTATCTGTTTCGTAAGATTCATAAGAATATTCTGTTGGGCTTCGATTTTAACTGTGTATTACGTCCTGTTGCTCAGTCTCATTATCATTTTAATCGTGAACTTAAAAAATACGGTTAACACGTTGAGGTTTTACGAAGGAAATGAACTTAGAGGCAACATTGTAGGAAGGGGAGAAGAAGTAGATGAGGGTGAAATAGGAGATACTATACTGAGAGATGAATTTGACAGAGTACTGAAAGACCTAAGTCGAAACAAGACCCCTGGAGTAGATGGCATTCCATCAGAGCTACAGAAGTCTCTGGGAGAACCAACCATGACAGAACTGTTCCACCTGGTGTGTAAGATGTATGAGACAGGCGAAGTACCCTCAGACCTTAAGAAAAATGTTATAATCCCCATTCCAAAGAAATCAGGCGTAGACATGTGTGAAAACAACAGAACCGTCAGTTTAATAAGTCATGGTTCCAAAATATTAACACGAATTATTTACAGAAGGATGGAAAAGCTGGTAGACGCGGACCTCGGGGAAGATCAGTTTGGGTTCAGGAGAAACGTAGGAACACGGGAGGCAATACTCACTTTACGGCTTATCCTAGAAGATAGATTAAGGAAAGCCAACCTACATTTCTAGCTTTTGGAGAAGGATTTTGAGTATATTGATTGGAATACACTTTTTCAAGTTCTGAAGCAAGCAGGAGTAAAATATAGGGAGCGTAAGGTTATTTACAACTTGTACAAAAACCAGACAGCGGTTGTCAGAGTTGAAGGGCATGAAAGGGATGTAGTGGTTGGGAAGGGAGTAAGACAAGGTTGTAGCCTTTCTCAAATGTTATTCAATTTGTACATTGAGCAAGCTATAAATGAAAGCAAGAAGAAATTTGGAGAAGGAAGTAAAATTCAGGGTGAATAATTAAAAACATTGCCTCACAGATGCGTATAAGATGAACATTAACAAGAGCAAAACAAGGGTAATGGAGAGCAGTCTAAGAAAATCCGGCGATGCTGAGGGAATTAGATTAGGTAACGAAACAGTAAAGGATGTAGATGAGTTTTGTCACTTGGGCAGTAAAATAACAAATGACGGTCGAAGTACAGAGGATATAAAATGCAGAATGGCAATGGGTAGAAAAGCGTTCTTGAAAAAGAGAAATTTGTCAACATTGAATATTGATTTAAGCCTAAGGAAGTCCTTTCTGAAGGCTTTTTTGTGGAGTGTTGCCTTGTATGGGAGTGAAACATGGACGATAAACAGTGCGGACAGGAAGAGGATAGAGGCTTTTGAAATTTGGTGCTATAGAAGAATGCTGAAGATTAGGTGGGTGGATCGCGTAACTAATGAGGAGGTACTGAACAGAATTGGGGAGAAAAGGAATTTCTGGCATACCTTGACTAAAAGAATGGGTTAGATTGGTTGGACACATTCTTAGACATCAAGGAATTGTGAATTTAGCGTTGGAGGGAAGTGTGTGGGGCTTCCTAAGTTCCCAATATTAGTAAAATTCACATTTTTACTGCGACGTCCGATATTAGACTTGAACGATTTTATTTTTTTGAGCTATTGTCACATCAAATTCTAACATTTGACGTAATTCTTGTGTCTCATCAAGCACTGCGCAGTTGCTGCAACAGTTACCCGCTCCCGACAAACTATAAAATATTGTCGTCCACACAGGACGCTACACGTTTCCCACCTTACTGATAGCTCCATTAATGTAGTGATCGATACTAAATGGGGGTATTGCATCTGTTCGGTAGCGCGTTAACTGTCTTTATTGGGATGGTGGTCTGAGACATCAGGAACATGTGTTAATTTTATTATTTAGTTCTCAGGGATTTATAAGCGCGAGCTATTGATGCCCGTTGAGGATAGCTGATGTTCGGTGGGTAAAAGCCTCACTGCTACGGCTTAAGAAACAGCAGATGGGCGGGCAGAAATTAAAGTACAAACCACGCCCATTTGTTGACAAGGAACTGACATCATTGTATCACCTTCTGGGTCATCACGCTTGTTGACAACGCTCATTTATTCTCTCTTACCGACTACTACTGCCGTCAGATGACTGATCAACGTGAGGCGACTCAAACTACATATCAGTACCATGCAGAGGTCTAAACAGCAGTGTATTTGATTCTAGGTCCATAGATTTCACGACTGACCAGAATCTTGAGTTTTTAGATGATTTTCACTAGGATTATGTGTTTCATTTTATCACGTTCTCTCTCACACAACTCACCCAGACCAAATGGCCTTGTGAAGGAATTTTATTTACATTTTTGGTATATATTAGATTCTTCTTCCATGTTATGCGAGTTTTTGTGAGAGGGTGCACCTGGGATTTTCAAGGAGGAGAAAAGTGTACTCATACAGAAGAATATTGGCCATTTAACGGTGTTAGATTTCCATCGTCTCACGCTACTCAATTTTGACTATTAAACTGTTGAACGAGGAGTGATTAGCCGATTTTCCGTTTTGGCTGACTGTGTGACTGGCATACATCAGTGTTGCCTTTCTAGCTGTACGATCCTGATCTCAGTGACCAATGCAGGGACGTGGTCTTGGTGGCAGCCATTACGTCTGTTCATTGTTCCTTGGCCTTCCTTAATTTTTAGAAAGCATTTCATAGTGTTACCCATCTACATCTACATGGGATACTCTGCAAATCACATTTAAGTGCCTGGTAGAGGATTCATCAAACCACCGTTCAACTATCTCCCATTCCATTCTCGAATTGCGCGCGGGAAGAAAGAACACTTTGATCTCTGCGTTAGAGCTCTGATTTCTCGTATTTTATTTTGATGATCATTTCTAAATACGTAAGTGTGAATCAACAATATATTTTCCCATTCGGAGGAGAATGTTGGCGACTGGATTTTCGTAAGTAGCCCTCGCCGCAGCGATAAGCGCCGTTGTTGTAATGATTCCCATCCCAGATCGTGTATCATTTCCGTAACGCTGTCTCCTCTGTATCGTGACAATACGAAACGAGCTGCCTTTCTTTGGACTGTTTCGATTTCCTCCGTCAAACCCACCTGAAAAGGATCCCACACTGGGCAGCAATACTCCAAAAAAGGACGAACAAGTGTAGTGTGTGCAGTTTCTTTAGTAGTTCTGTTGCATCTTTTAAGGGTTCTGCCAATAAAATGCAGTCTCTGGTTCGCGTTTCCCACGACATTATCTACGTGTTTTTTCCTATTTAAGTCTGGAGAAATAGTAATTCCTAGGTATTTTGTGGAGTTTACGGCCTTCACTTTTGATTGATTTATCTTGTAAACAAAGTTTAACGGATTTCTTTTCGTACTCATGTGGACAACTTCACACTTCTCATTATTTCCAATTTTTACACCATAGTGTTATCTTATTCAGATAGTTCTGCAGTTGGTTTTGTTCTTCAGATGATTTTACTAGACGTTAAATGACTGCAAACAACCTAAGAGAGCTACTTAGATTTTCCCCTAAATCGTTTATGTAAAAAAGGAACAGCAGAGGACCAATAACACTACCCTGTGGAACGCCCGATATCACCTCTGTTTTAGTCGATGCCATACCATCGATTACTACGACCTGTGTCCTCTCTGACAGGAAATCCCCTATCCAGTCGCAAATTTGGAGCGATATACAATAACCACGCAATTTGATTGAAAGCCACCTGTGAGGTACGGTGTCAAAAGCCTTCTGGAAATCAAGAAATACGGATTATATTTCCGAGCCCTTGTCGATTGCACCCATCACTTCGTGTGAGTAAAGAGCTAGTTGTGTTTCACAGGAACGATATTTTCTAAATCCGTGTTGACCATGGGCCAATAGATCATTCTGTTCGAGATAATTCATAATATTTGAATACAGGATATGTTCCAAAACCCTGCTGCAACTTTGCTATACCAGACATGCAACGACTCCTGTGGACCGGCAACCCTCATGGCACAGTGCTGAACCGGGAGGCATACTCAAGAGGTGAGCGCCCTGCTCCGTATCCTGGCAACCCGGAAATTTGTCCCGGTACATTGGACAGAAACAACAACATAAACAAGCATAACACGCAGTACTTCTTGCAGGAGCCAGCTTGAATAGAGGGGACTGACAGACCGATCAGTGTCTCGATGTATTCAACCACTCATCGCCGATCAGCTGGAGCTGGGCTACATCTGAGCCTACAGTCGGCTCCGAGGCCAGTTTCTCTTCCGCTAATGCAACGTCGAGATTCAAGAAGAAGACATACTTCCGGATCTTCAACCGAGGGAACTTCGCCTCGCTACACTGCGGGACGACCCAGGCCTTCTTCTCGGGATCGTCGCTCACCTTCAAGACGACCTTGTAATCGGTTGCACTACGGACTTGGTGTATTAACTCCACACTGTGACTCCGTACAGCTTTCCTGTGACGTCTCCAAGAACTGTTGAGCCAAGACTACTTCTGTACCTGGTCAAGACTGTTTAGCAAAGAGTAAGGAATTTAATCATCTTATTGAATGTTCTTCGATTTGTCACGTTCTAAAGTGTGTTGTCTGGTGTTCTGTCATAACTGTCAAGCTTAGCGAAATAATCGTTTAGCATGTATAGTCAGAAGTAGATCGCGTACTAGGTTTTAGTTTTGCACAGGCCACGGTGCCCGAGCCGGCTGCGGCGCGCCAGTCACGGTCTACACGGTCACTACGGTTGGGGGTTCAAATCCCCCCTCGGGCATGGATATATGGATATTTGTGCCGTTCTTAGTATTAGCTAGTTCATAAGTAGTTTGTAAGTTTAGGGACTGACTGATGACCCCGTAGTTAAGTCCCATACGCTCTACAAACATTTGAACTTTTTTTTTTAATTTTGCTATTAAAGATTCGACAAATGGTCCTGTGGATGGATATCGTAACAATAAGTTACACCCATATGTAACTTCATTTCATTCTTATACTAAACAAACAATACCACACAATTTTATATATATCTGCCTGGTGCAAAAAATGGCAATTGACCCTTAATAATGATAAATGTGAGGTCATCCATATGCCCACTAAAAGAAATTCGTTAAACTTAAGTTACACGATAAATCAGTCAAACCTACAGGCCGTCAATTCTATTAAATACCTAGGATTAACAATTACGAACAACTTAAATTTCAAAACACGTATAGAAAATATTGTAGAGAAGGCGAACCAAAGACTACGTTTCACTGCAGAACACTTAGAAGATGCAACAGTTCTACTAAAGAATCTGCCTACACTACACTTTTGCGTCTTATTTTGGAGCATTGCTGCGCACTGTGGGATCCACACCAAGTGGGACTGACGGACAATTTAGAGAAAATTCAGAGAAGAGCAGCTCGTTTTTTATTATAGCGATACAGGAGACAGAGTGTCATGGAAATGATGAACGAGATGGGGTGGAAATCATTAAAAGAAAGGTGTTTCGGCGAGATCTATTTGCGAAATTTATTTCACCAACTTTCTTTGCCGAATGCGAACATATTTTATTAGCACTCACCTACACAGGGGGACATGACCATCATAATAAAATAAGAGAAATCATATCGAAAACAGAATGATTTGAAGTTAATTTTTCCCCCGAGCTATTAGAGAACGGAACTGTAGAGAAATATCATAAAAGTGGAACTTCCTGGCAGGTTAAAATTGTGTGCCGGAACCGGGACTCGAACCTGGGACCTTTGCCTTTCGCGGGCAAGCGCTCTACCACTGAGCTAACCTGCCAGGAAGTTTCATATCAGCGTACACTCCGCTGCAGAGTGAAAGTGACTTGCAGAGTATCCATGTAGGTGTAGATAATAGACGCATGCCAAAACTGTAGTCATCTCCGCTAAATGGTCATGCATCGATACTGGAGGATGGACTGTCAGATAGTGGGTGCCGAAAGCGAGATGACATTAACGCACTGTACGGGTGTCACTCCATAAATAAATGAACAGCCGTGCCGGTAGAAATGGTTGTCAAAAAAATATAATTTTTCAATGTAACCCTGATCACCTATGCGGCTGTTCCTTCTCCTTACGAATCTGGGTTAAAAATCGTAGGCGGAGACCAATCTTTGATAATAACTAGCAGGTTAAAATGGTAGGTTGCAGTACATATTCAGAGATGAGAGGGTTTGCACAGGATCAAGTTGCATCAGTCAAGTCACAACAATAAAAATTGCTACCACTACTGCAATAGGGCTCTCGAAAACGATAGACATCAGTTTAATCTTTAGCAGCGCAACGTCATTTGTAGTAGTACCAGATTTTAAGTGCAACTACTTGCGGTTAAGGTAAAGCAGTCAACAATCCGAATATTGGTTTGAACACCACAGTGCTTTACTAGCCATGCACTACGTTTACATGTAACATATCTTCCGGAAGACGAAAACCGATTTTCGTAAACCGTTTTTCGCTATCTTATTTACATGGCACAGCCTGAATCGGATTTCCTAATCCACTTAAGATGGCAGTTGAAAAACAGCTGATTCAGTTCATGATTTAGTCAGCACAATCGCTATTTTTCTTTACTTCAATACACAGATTCATGCTCACTCTTATATTCATACCTTTATTTCACATTAGAAAATATCACTCTGTCCATATGTGCCGAAAATTCTTACCAAAGACATACAATCTGACAAGCCAAGAACGCTTCAAAAACGGTTGAGTTTACATGGACACGAAAATCGATTGTGGAACTGAAAACCGCTTTAGAGAAGTGGATTTCCAGAATCGATTTTGGAGTGTTTACATGACCAACCAAAAGCGGAATTGGGAAATCGGTATACGAAATCCGGTTTTGGGAGCCCATGTAAACGGGGTGGTGGTCGTGTTTGGAGGTGGTGTGCTGTTCCTTCCTCCGAATTTCGAACTGACTTACCCAGCCAGTTATAGGGGGACCTACAATTTAACGTGGGTTCCGAACCACGGTGCTACTCGGTACTTTTCACATGAGCAATACTGCCAGAGGTGAAAGAAGTGGAAAGTGACAGACAAAAATCCTCGAACCAGCGACCTTTGGATTTGTAGTCTGGCACTCTACCACTGTGCAACCGAAGCGACAAACAATTTCAGCTACACAAACGTACACTCTATATTTTCCGGTAACTGCAACTATTTACAAATCTTACCTGACTAGTCCCTCGCAAACTTCCTCGCGGCGTTGCAGTTTCTGTCTTTGTGCCTTGAAAAGTTGTTGACGCACTTGTGTAAACGACTTGTTTATCGTGGGAAAAGAAGATAGTTGCACACGTGCCTCCCTGCCGGGCGACGTTGATGAATCGCCGCGGGCGACTGTTGCGTCTCGATTCACAGTCGCTAATGCTCCAAGCACGCGTCCACACCTGCCGTGCTTACAGTGACAACAGATACCTGAACCTGATGTGTGCGCACATCTACATCTACATATACATGGGATACTCTGCAAATCACATTTAAGTGCCTGACAGAGGGTTCATCGAACCACAATTATACTGTTTATCTCCCATTCCATTCTCGAATAGCGCGCGGGAAGAAAGAACATCTGAATCTCTCTGTTCGAGCTCTGATTTCTCTTATTTTATTCTGATGATCATTTCTACCTATGTAAGTGGGAGTCAACAATATATTTTCGCATTCGGAGGAGAATTTTGGCGATTGGAGTTTCGCAAGTAACCCACGCCTCAGCGATAAGCGCCGTTGTTGTAATGATTCCCATCCCAGATCCTGTATCATTTCCGTGACGCTGTCTCCCCTGTATCGCGACAATACGAAACGAGCTGCCCTTCTTTGGACTCTTTCGATGTCCTCCGTCAAACCCACCTGATAAGGATCCCACACTGGGCTGCAATACTCCAAAAATGGACGGACAAGCGCAGTGTATGCAGTTTCTTTGGTAGTTCTGTTGCATGTTTTAAGGGTTGTGCCAATAAAACGCAGTCTCTGGTTCGCCTTTCCCACGATATTATCTACGTGTTCTTTCCAATTTAAGTCTGAAGTAATAGTAATTCCTAGGTATTTTGTGGAGTTTACGGCCTTCACATTTGATTGATTTATGTTGTAAACAAAGTTTAACGGATTTCTTTTCGTACTCATGTGGACGACTTCACACTTCTCATTATTTAGAGTCAATTGCCAATTTTTACACCATACTGATATCTTATTCAGATCGTTCTGCAGTTGGTTTTGATCTTCAGATGATTTTACTAGACGGTAAATGACGGCGTCATCTGCAAACAACCTAAGAGAGCTACTTAGATTTTCCCCTAAATCGTTTATGTAAATCACACACGCTCCTCCTACCCCTCCTATCCTCTCACCCCTCCCCAGTTACCCACAATCACGCAGAACGTATTATCGTAAACACAGTTTTTCCTGAACCTAGGGGAGCGTTGTGGAAAGAGGTTAAGGAATTTTTTTGAGGGTTCAAAATCGACCATTGTTTAGCAACGATTCTATAAATTATTTGGATTAAACAATCAATATTTCTACTATGTCTTTAGACTATAATAATCTTCATCGCCGGTTTGTCTTTCACTCTTGGATAAGGGTGTGTTCACACTGCCGGCCAGGCCGAGCCGAGCCGGGATTTGCCGAGCCGGCTGTCGCCTAGTCGGCGCATGCCGCCGGCCTGGGTGGTTCACATTGCGCGCCGGGCCGAGACGAAAAAGAGGGGGAGAAATCAACTTTTTAGATTTTTAAGTTGTAAAAAATTTTGACGGTATATAAGACCACGCCGCATCGTTTTATGAATTTATTCTTTCCTTAGAAGCTTTGTGTTGCCTGTGAAAAAAATAAAAAGTCTACTTTTCATTCCGCGAGAGTTTTTAGTTTCGTAACGCTCCTCACTCGATTTTGATGAAAATATGCGCTTAAAAAATCTGTTTTTTTGGACACATAGTAGTACAACATCTTAGCTTTCGAATAAAGCATTCACCTTCCTGAAATTCGTAACAGTCGTTTTCAATTGATGCTTTTTGTCAAGTATGCGCACTTAATTTACAAATCGTTTATTGAAAAAGTTCGATAGCGGGCAGCTTACTGTTCTACGCATTTTAGGCCATACATTACAGCGATTGAAATTGAGCTAAAAGGCAGAAAAGTTTTTGAAATGGTAGCCTCACTGATATCTACCACCTATCACAAGTAATTGCGAGTTATTTGAGCAGCGTTATTCCGCGGTCGCAAGCCTTCGATGTCGACGGGCGTTGGACGTAGCGCGAAACACTGCAGCGTCGAAAAAAATGAATTGCTGGCAACGTTTGTCGCTTCCTCGCGATGTGTTAATGATCCGTGACCAGAAAGCAAGTATAAATTATTTTTTCTTAGGGGGCAACCGATTATAACTGACAATGTCCTGCTATGGTGTTACATGAGGTCATACTTTATGAAAGGCGTACGACTGATTTCTTGTCCACATTACACAATAAATGGAATATATATTTCGTGAATGGAATTAGAAGTGAAGAATAAATTAATGTTAACTGTTACTTTGGTAGATGGACTGAAATAATTTTTTTTTGACATTATACTTATTGGTTTCTAGCTGGAAATGATTAAGCAAGAAGCCCAATATTATACTGAAATTTATAGGTACTTCTACACATAAAGTCATGTATAATATTTTTTTTTAAATTTTCGCTTTTGTAGCTCTCAGAAAATTTGTCACAAGGTAAAAATAAATCTATGGCTTGTCCCACATAAAAGCAATATCACTCACGCCCGAGATTAAATTAAGAACGAACTAAGTAAAACATAATTGATAATATTAGCATTAAAAATATGTAGTTACCTCCTCATAAGGGATGTTGCAAGTAGTAGCATACGTGAGGTTTAACTGTTTTATGTGGGACACGCTGTACTGTATTTCAACGCATCTCCACTTTCAAAGAACTCAACACATGTCTCAGAATTTTATTATTAATTTATTTTGTTAAGAAGGTGTCTGAGGAAAACTGCGTTTCTACGAACATTTTGCTGAATCATCTGCTGACAATATTCTTTGTCTCAATGGTGCTTCGATTTTTTTAAAATGACAACTGAAAGAAAAATGCACTGATATCGTTTAGACTCCGACACTACAAGTCATGTCAGTAAAGGATGACAAGCGTGTGCCACTTTATATCTTGCCGTGTTTTGTTTTTTTTGCTTTCTGGTGGGCTTGTCCCCAGCAACAAGCTATCCTCACCCACAGTCAGCTGAAGATCGAAGGAAACACGCTGGTGACCAAACCTTCTTCACTGCCGACTGAGTCAGCTAACACATGTTTCACACATGTTTGTTTAGCTTAAGGGACTTAACTACGGAGTCATCAGTCCCTAAACTTACAAACTACTTATGAACTACCTACAACTAAGGACGGCACAAATATCCATGCCCGAGGGGGGATTCGAACCCCCGACTGTAGTGGCCGTGCAGACCGTGACTCAAGCGCCTCAGTCCCCTCGGCCACCGCGGCCGGCAGTCAGCTAACAGTTCCGGTTTTTGTTATTACATTTCTTTTGTTGTCACACTGTAGTGACCTATCGGATTTTAAGCACATAAGAAACAGGTGGTAAATGGATTCATCCCATGAATTTCGTCTGACATTTAGGAAAGTTTTTCCTTATGAGAACAGCTCGCGCCGGAAATATTAGACATTCCGAATGTCGTCGGCTCGGCGTGAGCCGGCTAAAGCGGAGTCCTCTCGGCCCGGCCGCCATTGTGAACACGGCCTTAGGTCACTTCGGATTGACGCTACACGAAAGAGAGTAATGCGAAAGGGGTAAACGGCGGTCGTGCCCACACCCTTCCTCCCCCTCCCCCATTTCCACATTCCAGGAACTTCGATTGAGACCGTTCATCAATTAGGGGATCAAGATGAAGAGAAATATTAGAGTTTAACGTCTCGTCGACAGCTTGATCATTAGAGACGGAGCTCACGCTCGGGTTTTTGAGTAAGAATGGGGGAAGGAAATCGGACGTGGCCTTTGAAGGGAACCATCCCGGCATTTGCCTCAGTGATTTACGGAAATCACGGAAAAACTAAATGCCGGCCGCGGTGGCCGAGGGGACTAAGGCGCTCCAGTCACGGTCTGCACGGCCACTACGGTCGGGGGTTCGAATCCCCCCTCGGGCATGGATATTTGTGCCGTCCTAGTTCGTAAGTAGTTCATAAGTAGTGTGTAAGTTTAGGGACTGATGACCCCCTAGTTAAGTCCCATAGACTCTACAAACATTTGAACATTTTTTTGAAAAACTAAATCTGTGTGGCCGGAGATGGATTTGAACAACCATCCTTCTGAATACGAGTCCAGTGTGTTACCTCTGCGCCACCTCGCTCGGTAATTAGCGGAACAGGTGAGATCATACACAATACACATGTAACGTATTTTATTCAGATATTGGTTAGAATTGTCATTTGTGTGTGATACAATACGATATTTTGCTGACTCAACTTCTTACTTGAGGCACCATGTGGCTAATAACAGTGCAAAAGTCATTCTCGTTGCCCTCTAGTATGGTGTGTGATCACCTCGGACGACCAGTACAGTAGCACACCTGCGAGGAATGGACAGCATGAGGTTATCAATCAGCTCTTGGGGATATTTGGCCATTCTTCCGTGAGGCAATATCCAACTCTGCAACCGTTGTGGAAGGTGCTGGTCTGGCTGCATCGCGTCTCCCAAGTGCAGTTGACATTTTTAAAAAATCGGAGCACCATTGAGACAAAGAATATTGTCAGTCGGGTGTGGTTGCGTAGACTTTCCCGGTGTAATAATTGATAATACTCTTCTCGGGTCTGCAGCCCGATAACATCATCAACTAGACACAATATTTCGCAGACCAACTGGCTGCCATCTTCAAGTGAGTGCGCCAGAAATTGAGATAAACAGATTTTTTTTGTCTTGCTCATTTCATTCCTTTCCCTGAAGGGGAGAGGCGGGCTGTTTGAGGGCTTTATTGCCCTTTTCAGCCTTTTTAGGTAACAGGTTCATTTTTAACATTAATTATTTTACTTGTAACATTGTGCAATAAATATATATAAATTAATAAATTGGACAAATTACATATATATTAACAATAATAGATCATTTGCACATATTTGTAGAAGATTCTGAGTTTCTGGTTTGGTATTGGAGAAAGAAGATAGAATATGTATATATATTATTTGCATACGTATTTGCTTTTTGGTATGGTTTTCTTCCTGTTTTTTTTTTTTTTTTTTTTTTTCAGTTCGTTTCGGCCTACTAAGGACCACGAAGCTCGTCTCAACTCTCAGCTAAGGACTTCTGCTTTTTCTTGGCCCAGTACACCTTCATCTTCTGGCTATGAGCCTGCTTCCTTTCATCCGTCCATTTAGGTCTGGTGGTGTCTGTACACTTCTTGCTTGTGAGAGATACTGGGAAGACTCCACGTAGGATGGGCTGACGGTATTGCGTTCGGTTCTCGGTTATCTGTAATGGGATCTGCAGTTCCTCTCAGTCTGATCTAACAGAAGTGAACCACTTGGCTTTGGACGCCTTTCTCCTGCTTGTCAGTGTGGAGATCTTCTTTTTGAGCCTCGAGTGATTCAGGCGGGTCATGTACCCATAGATCAGTCGCCTTTTCCTCGTACACGTGACTATGTCTTCCTGATGTTCATACAGTTCGTTATTGTGCCTGATTATGTAAGTATCGTCTTCCTCTCTTATGGGTCCTAATATTCTCCTAAGGATCTTCCTCTCTTTAAGTTCTAGTTTCCTGAGTGGGCCCTTTCGATTCATCGAGAGGCACTCGGAGGCATACAGTGCAGAGGGTCTTACTACCGAGTTGTAGTGCTTCAGTTTTAAGTTCTTGGATAGGTACTTGGAGGTATAGATATTCTTACAGGAATGATAGGCCTGTTATTGAAGTGACGAGGTCAACATTTTTTATAAATCTGAAAGTTTGCGATTTTTTTAGATGTGAGTTATCTTTTATTTTTTTTATTATTATTATTTTATGTTTTTTTGTGCGTGTGTTTTATGTGTTTTGCATGTTTTTCACGCGCGCAAGTGCGTGTGCGTGTTCTTGTTCAGAGGTAATCTTGGTGTTCTATTTTAGTCAGTGCGTCTTTTAGCCAGGTTTTGTGGTAGTGGGGCTTGTTGGGTTAAGGGTTCCATGACTGGTGCCATAACTGGGAATTGTCGGGAAGTATTGTGTGCCACTGTACGCGCTGGATGGGGGTACTTGAATTTTGGATTTCTGGTGTCTCTGGTCCTTGTAGTCAGTATATGTTATACGTCTGGTCGTTTCGTAAGTATGTGTCGTTCGTATCGTGCTCTTAGTTTGTCAGTCTTGTCTGTATGGGTTCAATCCCAGCGATGTCATGTACCTCATCACTGGGGGTGAGTCTTGGTAGTCGTCAGATACTTCTAAGAAGGCGTCGTTCTGTCGAGTAGGTTCTCTCAGCTAGGGGTTTATGTATGCCTCCTACGGGTGCGGCTCCGTATTCTGTTTTTGGTCTACTGTAGGTTTTATAGGTCTGTATGGTTGTCTGGTCGTCGCAACCGTGGAAGTGTCCTTGAACAAGTCGTATTAGTCTTTGTCTATTTCGTATTTTGTTGAGAATGTACATTAGGTGTGATTCTTGAGTTTCTCCCGGCGTATTTGATAATCAAAATATCCACGGGTGTACTGCCGGTCTATAGTGTCAAACGGGCAAAATATTTCGGCGATCATACTCATCAGGTGAACTGACGGACTGAGCTCCTGGAAACACGCTGGTACGGAGATCCGCGCGCTTTGTCGGCTCGAAGGGAACTGGGTTCTAGCCCGGTAGCGGGCGATTTAAATACCCTCGGCCCGCGGAGCGACCCCTCCGTGGTCCGCGCCCCGCGCCGCGGTCGCGCAGTGGAACCGATTGCGACGGCGTCTGAGATGACGTCGATGTGAAGGCTCTGTCCGCCGTGGTCGTCACTACGTTACGTTTGCTAGATTTACTCTTTAACTAACCCAATCGCTGGTTCCCAAGCTTTGCTAAGATTATAGCCACAGTCACGGTTTATGAGGTCATCACTTGTGCGAATTTCAATGGCCTCTCTAACGACGCAGTCCCAGTATCTCGACGTCTGTACCAGAATCCTAGTGTGTTCATACTCCATCGCGTGATTCTCCGACAATGTTCAGCGACCGCCGACTTGCTCGGATACATCAATCGCGTGTGCCTCTGGTATTCAACGCATCGATCCTCGACGCTACACATCGTCTGTCCATTATATGATTTGCCACACTGACATGGAATCTGGTACACGCCGGCCTTCCTCAAACCGAGATCATCTTTGGCGGTCCCCACCAGTGCACGAATTTTATTCGTCGGAAAAAAGACAGTTCCAACCTGGTGTTTCTTCGAAATGCGGGCTACCTTCCCCGAGAGCGCGCCGGTGTATGGAATTAACGCAGTGCCTACATCCTCCCTCGTGTTTTCATCCGTTTCCACAGGTTGTCCTGTAGTGGTTGGGCGGAGAGCCCGCTGAATCTGCCACTCTGAGTACCCATTTTTTCGGAATGCAATTCTCAGCTGTTCCAATTCCTGCGGTAGACTCTCTGCGTCGGAGATAGTGCGCGCCCTATGTACTAGAGTTTTAAGTACCCCATTCCTCTGTGAAGAATGATGACAGCTGTCTGCGTGTAAATACAGATAAGTGTGCGTTGCCTCGGCGGCCATTGTGGTCCAAACTTCCGCGCGAACTTTAAATGTGCGTAAGATTCTTTTGATTAGAGAGAGTATTCATTCGAGTTAAGTCGCGAAAACTATGTGTAATTGAAATATATAACTACAAAACAGCTTCAGACTCCTCGAATATACAGCAACTATCGGTTGTGTATAAATTTATTACACATACGGTGTAGAAATTGGCCAACAGCGTTTCCTCTTCCTAACGAAACCGAACTATAACAAGTAGTTTTTTAGCGTTCTAAGTGCAGCATATGAACAGAATTTATCGGCAGACACGATTTTTTGGCACTTTCTCAGTATATTACACGATTGCGTAACTTTTGTACAAACATTAATTTCGGAAGAGTTTCATACTTTACGTCTATGCTTTAATGCTGTATTCTCCAATATTTAGATATTTCATAGCATCAAAAAATCCAACAGAACTGCCTGAAACAACTAATGTTAAAAATCGATTGTGAAAGTGAAATACGCCATCAGATACATAATTGAAAAATAGCTTCTTACGTTGTGAATATAACAACCGGCCACTACCAAATTCTTTTAAGAACACGAAGTATGCCATAACGTTTTCTTAACTAAGCCGTCTAACATTAGCATTAGGGTATCTAGCAAGAAAATTAGCATTTTTAATGCTATAAGCCAAATACCTCATAGCAGAGTGAACTGCTCAAAAGTCAGCAACTATCGTCAAGGGTTGAACTTCACAATGTGCATCTACTGTGGCTATGTGTCATTCATATATGGAACTATACACAGTACTGCAAACCCATTTGAGTTGTTACTCCTATGTAAAGCAGATTACCTTTAAATTCTGCGTTACAAGTTGCGAATATTAATTTCATAAACAAAAATTCGAACTGCATAGAGGCAACTAATTTCGTGACCCCAATAGTTATTTTACACAATCATAAAATGAGACTTTTTGAAATTCCTGTCCACCAGTACTGCCTAAAGCAGCTCCTTTTTAAGAGCTACCAGTATTGTAAAAGCCTGTTATTTATTTCATTCAATCCTATATTGTCTTGACTAACAGTCTGTTAAGCAAGAGTAACTATCTCTGAACACAAGTAGTAGGGCTACTTGTGTTCCTGGGAAATATAAATGGGAATACAGTAATCGGTCTTTTTATTTCTTTCTTAAATTGATTTATGTATTTAAACACTGAGCAGCTCTTCACCATCATGCTTCATGTACACTGCAATAGTTGAACAATAAAGACGTGACTATCAATTGTATATATATCCCACAGTAGCTATTTAATACACGATTTACATGCTAACAACATGCGTATTTATCTGACGCTCGCCACTACCATGGTGGGCGAGCGAAGATTCAAATTATCCCACGACAGCAGTGCCGTCAGGGAGTCTAGTTATTTTTACAAGGTCTTTGGGCGCAATAGTACTAGCAGCGCGCCGGTGGAGAAAATCGGCGAAACGATGGGTCGAAAGAAGACTACTTACAAGAAACTGCAGGTCGAAATGAAGACCGTTGTTGTTTAATATCACATAAAACTGAGTTCCAAGTTTTACTTGAAGGAAAACCTTGTACCTATTAATAATATTATCGGCCATACGAATTTTGCTTTGATTCTTTAAGCACACATTCCGAGTAACAGGAGGCAGGAGCAATCATTTTAGTTTCATTATATAACATCTTCAGAACTCATTCAGAATGTGCACAAACAACCGACTTTTCAGGTTGAAGTAAACGAGTTTGACGGTGATGATCAACACACCGATCCTGCAGAGAGCGGATGGTTAGACTGATGAAGTCGTACCAGAATGACACGGAATTCTATAAACACTAGGCTTCCTCAGTCCCAAATTATACTTGACTGACACAAGTAGGGCCCTAGCCTTTGCTGATCTAACGGCTTTTAATGTGAAATCTTCTTAAAATTCTTGAAATTTTCGAGGTATATTCCCGGCGAAAGGCAAAAAAGCAATAAATTTGTAGTTGTCCTCTAATGAATCACCTGTTGTTCCACACTGAAACGCACGACAAATTTGTTGAGCAGTGTACCCATTGTAGTTAAAGACAACCTTAAGATGCTCCAGTTCTTCACCTATGTGTTCGGCTTCAGAGATGGCGTATGCTCTTTTCACTAGAGTACGCAAGACCACCCCGGACTAAAGTCGTTGAATTCACAGCGTATTTGGCAGCGTGCGTATTCAATGAAGGTAATTTATCCCTTTTGATGGTCATGAACGAGTCAACAATTGTAGTAGGCACACAAAGCTTCAGTTATGCCGAACAAAACGATAACCAGCGCGTGAGCCGGCAGAATCGACGTAGTTCATTGGCATCGAAGGAAGGTCGGAAAGCTCGGAAAGCACTACTGTAAGCGCAAAACGAAGCCTATGAGGAAGACAAGGGATTACTATGTGGTGCTGGAATCGCAGATTAATCAGTAAGCTTGGTATATTATTTTTAAAGTTCAAACGCGCTTATCTCGAAATTACGTTTCATACATTTGCGTGCAATCTAACCCGAATAGACAACCGAGGATTATGACAATTGATAGATAATTCTTTATACAAATACGAATTATATAAACCAACTTGTGAGATGATATCATGATTTTTATAAGTGTTGTTCTTTGCATAATTAGAGATAATTAGAGATTCGTGATTATCGAATAAAGTGTTCCAACGCCTACAACATCTGTACTTATCATTATTGTCTTTTGCATTCAGGTTCATATTCGTAGAAAATACGTTATTCATGTAAACACAAAACTTTTTGATTTCAGATGAAAACTCGGAATGGCTAACAGCATTCTACTGGAGACCTCTGCTCACAACCTTCGGCGGACATCACAGCGTAAAGTTGTTATATGTGACTGAAACTGTGCACTTAAATTCACACAAACAGTGAGAATTATTAATAATATCAGTGGCAAACAGCCTCCCAATCACTACGTTTACATGGAACACATCTTCCCGAAGACGAAAACCGATTTATGTAAATCGTTTTTCGCTGTCGTATTTAAATGGCATAGACTGAATCGGATTTCCTAGCCCACTTAATATGGCTGATTCAGTACCTGATTTAGTCTGCACAATCGCTATTTTTCTTTATTTAAATCACAAATTTTGGTTCACTCTAATATTTATACTTTTATTTCACATTAGAAAATATCACTCTTTCCACATGTGACGAAAATTCTTAACAAGAAAACACAATCTGACAAGCCAAGAACGCTTCAAAAACGTTACATGGGCACGAAAATCGTTTGTGGGACTGGAAAACCGCTTTAGAGAAGCTGATTTCCAGAATCGATTTTGGATTGTTTACATGACCAACCGAAAGTGGAATTGGGAAATCGGTACGAAATCCGGTTTTGGGAGACCATGTAAACAGGGTGAATGTGGTTTCTCCCCCTTAATTCGAGCATATTTTTGCGAGAATGCAGTTATTTTCCCTTAAAGTTCCCCTTACTAGCTTAAATCATTGTTTAAACACGTTCGTAACTCATCCTGATTCAGAAATTTTTGCCGCGCGGGTATGGCCGCGTAGTCTAAGCCGCCGTGTCCCGGACTGCCACTCCCCGTCGAAGATTCGAGTCCTCCCTCGGGTATAGTTAGTTTCATATCGTTTAGGAATCGATGACCTGAACAGTTTGGTCCCTTAGGTTTACAACATTTGAACATTTTTAAAGAAATTGGTTGTGGCACAGATCCATCAGCAAGTTTCTCATTTTGTGTGCCGTTTTACTTCCAATCGACCTTAAGGGCCGGTTTGTCAATGTCTCGTTAAGTTCCAGTTTAGATATTAACTTGTCGTTAGCGGAGAATTGTGTTTGTCAATGTTTCTTTATCAGTTAACCAGGCGTTAAAAGAAATCAAACTGGCCGTTAAGTTAACGAGTAAAATTCTGCTCGTTACACGTCTAACGACCAGTTAAAATGGCTGGATTCCAAAGCGCTAAAATACTGCAGTATATTCACGTGATAAAGACCGATTTATCGAACAAACTAACATAAGCACTACTTGTATGAAAAACTAATGTGGAAAGCAGCTGTATTGGAAAATTGTATCGTCATATTTCTTGTCCCATCCATGTCAGTAGGGATTAGATGAGTTTGATATATTGCAGATATGCAAATAACCTTAAAATTATCTTTGCGATATCAAAATACAAACTTAGGGTAACGACTAGATGTAAATGGCTGGTATAAGAGATTTGGTTGGCAATTACGACGATGTCAATATTTTGGACGATCTAGAGGTCATTGCTCCTATAAGGCGTCCTAGACGTATTTATGTTCGTCCAAATCATTTTGAATGCAGAAGTTGTTACGCCATTTCGTCTTCGAAAATCCACTTTGGAAACGCTACATGAAAAACTCCACGACCATCTGTAGAGTCCAACAGATATTTTGTACATTATCTGTCGTAATGGTTGCAAGCTCATTAATTCAGTATTTTCTTATACTTGTTGCGCCTAGTGAAAGGTCTAAAATGTGATTTCTTCCTCTGATCTACAGGAACAGTGCACTTATGCCTATGTGCAAGTTGTGTTTGTACAACTAATGGGACTTAACTACGGGGTCATCAGTCCCTAAGCTTACAAACTACTTATGAACTAGCTAAGACTAAAGACGGCACAAATATCCATGCCCGAGGGGGGATTCGAACCCCCGACCGTAGTGGCCGTTCTGACCGTGACTGAAGCGCCTCAGTCACCTCGGCCACCGCGGCCGGCTATGTGCAAGTTATTGCTTCCACTAAGGTACTATGAACTTGGCAATATGTTATCGTACTAGGCCATAAACACTTTTGCTGTCCTACATGTTCCATGGACAGCATTGAATTCATTTGCCACAATGTCGCTTCCTTCCATGTCGTAGTGTAAGTCTCTCTCTTTTTTTTTTTTTTTTTTTTTTTTTTTAATGTGTCATATTTCTTTATTAAGGACACAAGACTCTCGCTCTAACTTCTTGTAAAATTCGAGGCTTTTTCACGTTTGTTTGGCATAGCGCCAAATAACAACTGACTGCTAACCTCTTCCCTGATAGTCAAACATAGACCAAAGATAACATAGACTGCGCATGTCCCTATCTCTGCTGTGTTGTGGTTTGAAACCAATTTCTAAAATTGCCCCGAGTCACGTGACCAAGTTTTTCTCATTATGAGCAACAGTTTTTCTCATTTACAGGTGATATCAAGCGTTGATTTTAAAAATAAAACTACATCTCGTATTCCTATTACACATGTCGTAGTAATGGTAACGTAATTTCATCATATTGTTAATATTAATGCAGTGATCGTCGTGTTTACATGTGCCCAGGAGAAAAGTACGTATTGTCAGTTATTTTTAGAAGCAACAATTACATATCCTCGGTGCTCGTGTTACGCTATGAATCAGTGGCGTAACTATGGGGGGGGGGAGGGGGATGAGGGGGATAGAACCCCCCCCCCCCCCAGAACCCGAAAAGAGAGAGAGAGAGAGAGAGAAAAGCAAAGAAAATTAAATCGTATAAAGATTGGAATCTTGGGGTATTTTACCATAAGCTTTCATTGGAAGGGAGTGAATTAGTTTCTTGGACGGGAGTGGTAGATGGTAATCTGTCTGGAAACTGACTAAAATTTTGATGGTCAAGCAGATCTATCCCCCCCCCCCCCCAAAGCCAAGTCCTAGTTACGCCACTGCTATGAATCTTTTACTTTTTATAACTTACGAATGAGATTATCAACGGGAAAATACTTTAAGCTTCTCTTGAGCAAGTTTATATGTCAGCAAGTAAGTCATTTCTGCTGAAAATCTGCTTACAATAACGTTATACAAAATTAAAACATTCATACAGGCTGTTTATTTTCCACATGAAGTTACTTCTTGGCTAGTGCATCAATGATGTTCCTCACTACTCTTTCCTTTTTGGCATCACGGTCTGTGCCAAAAGTCTTAAAATATAAACTGTTGTATTTTGTTAAAATATGGATGCAAACAGATTTCATTTCTTATAAAATCACAACGAAATATTTTACGTATACCGTATTGTTGAGGAATCTTAAGGAAGCTGATGCTCCTTTCAAATTAATACTTGATCTTAGTGGCGTAACTAGGACTTGGTTTTTTTTTTTGGGGGGGGGGGGATAGATCTGCTTGACGGGCAAAATTTAGTCAGTTTCCAGACAGACTACTATCTACCACTCCCGTTGAAGAAAGTAATTCACTCCCTTCCAATGAAAGCTTATGGTAAAACACCCCAAGTTTCAAATCTTTATCTTTACCAGATTGCTATTATACTATTTTTTCCTCTCTCTCTCTCTCTCTCTCTCTCTCTCTCTCTCTCTCTCTCTCTCTCTCTCTCTCTCTTTTTCGGGTTCTGGGGGGGGGGGGGTACTATCCCCCTTATCCCCCCCCCCATAGTTACGCCACTGCTTGATCTACTTCTGTGTAAAATGCAGCCTAAAAGACTCACAGTACAACGACAATAATGTAGTTCTGTTGTTCTGCCGATACGTTTCAAATAGGCGCACGTAAAAACTGTAGGCCTAGCTATCGCATTAACTCTTACAACTGAGGAGAACTAACCCAAATTTGACATCTAAAGATGAGGAATACGCTAATACGTTTCATTGTTAAAATATACGCTTAATTTCCGCTACAAAGAATAAGAACTGCAACTCTCAGCTATATTTCCCATTACTCATAATGAAGAAACCGGTATCCTGCCCCGAGTCACGTGACTTAGATGTTGGTTTCAGTGTAATGACGTCACGCACAGTGTATATTATCTATGGTCTTTGTAGTCAAATATGACGAACAGCTCTTTATTCGGACGGAAATTTCATTTGTTTCTATTGCCAACACACTCGAAATATATCGTATCTTCTCGTTTTCTCCAGGTTAGCAAACGAGAGGTGTATCTGGCAATGACAAACGCAGTGCACTGAACGAACACATTTAACTGGACATTGAAGCCATCTTCTCGTTTACTAACGAGAAGATTGACGAGAGATGGACGAACCAGCCCTAAATGGATGGTAGATGCTTTGTAATAAGCCTTGCTAGTGGATGTTCTCCCATCTGCAGAAACACGGAACGCTCTCCCAAGTTTTCCGTAAAAGCCCTCTTTAACTGACCGCCCATCTCACGATGCGTCGTCTTGTAACATTAACGCTAATATTTAATCGCTAATACAGTGCAGTGTTATTATGTGAAATGCAGTGGAATTTTTTCTAAATTCATATGCGTTACATTGCTCTAGGGACGGTTTAAGACGTGTTGCCACCATGTCGCAGTAAATAAGTCCTTCGTTTACATTCTACTGCCTATTTACCACGACTGCTGCCATCGTTAGCAGTTATTGTGAAACCTACAGACGAAAAGAAAAAAAAGTTTACTATCTCCTTATATAGACTGATTTTATAATTCCACAGTTTTTCCCTTTGGAAAATTTAATGAATATTACCTCATGTATGTGACCTTCACAGCTAATCGAAGTTACAGATTCAAAGAAACACTTATAGTCTCCCTGCCCCTGGGAAAATAATAATAAATGTGGTATGACTGCCAGCTCCATGACTTCCTACTTGACACCAATTGGTTGACTTGCGTGTTCGTGTCGCCTCTTATTTACACAGACAGCATCTCATTTGATCTCACGAGGCCAGACCGTCTCACACTGGAGATATCACAAGTAGCAACCACATCTTGAACGTGAATTCTCGGAGCCAGAAGCCAGGGAAAACCTTGACGTTTGGTGTATTGTCTTTGTGTTTCAACTTTTGCATTACAACCGAAACTTTAATATTATACGTATTTTTATCGATAGCGATAGCTCCTTAGTTAATAGCCATATACAATCGCTCTCTCAAAGAAGGATCTGTACCAAAAGATTGGAAAGTTGCACAGGTCACACCTATATTCAAGAAAGGCAGTAGGAGTACCCCACTAAACTACAAACCTATTTCATTGACGTCACTTTGCAGCAGGGTTTTGGAACATATCCTGTATTCAAATATTATGAATTATCTCGAACAGAATGATCTATTGACTCAAGGTCAACACGGATTTAGAAAATATCGTTCCTGCGAAACACAACTAGCTCTTTACTTTTTTGTATAGCTTATGGGACTTAACTGCGGGGTCATCAGTCCCTAAACTTACAAACTACTTATGAACTAATTAAGACTAAGGACGGCACAAATATCCATGCCCGAGGGGGGATTCGAACCCCTGACCGTAGTGGCTGTGCAGACCGTGACTGGAGCGCCTCAGTCCCCTCGGCCACCGCGGCCGGCAGCTCTTTACTCACACGAAGTGATGGGTGCTTTCGACAAGGGATCGCAAATCGAATTTGTATTTCTTGATTTCCAGAAGGCTTTTGACACCATACCTCACAAACGGCTTTTAATCAAATTGCGTGGTTATGGTATATCGCCCCAAATTTGCGACTGGATAGGGGATTTCCTGTCAGAGAGGACACAGGTCGTAGTAATCGGTGGTAAGGCATCGACTAAAACAGAGGTGATATCGGGCGTTCCACGTGGTAGTGTTGTTGGTCCTCTGTTGTTCCTTATTTACATAAACGATTTAGGGAGAAATCTAAGTAGCTCTCTTAGGTTGTTTGCAGATGAGCCGTCATTTACCGTCTAGTAAAATCATCTGAAGATCAAAACCAACTGCAGAACGATCTGAATAGGGTATCACTATGGTGTAAAAATTGGCAATTGAGTCTAAATAAAGAGAAGTGTGAAGTCGTCCACGCGAGTACGAAGATATACAAGATAAATCAATCAAAAGTGAAGGCCGTAAACTCCACAAAATACCTAGGAATTACTATTACTTCAGACTTAAATTGGAAAGAACACGTAGATAATATCGTGGGAAAGGCGAACCAGAGACTGCGTTTTATTGGCACAACCCTTAAAACATGCAACAGAACTACAAAAGAAACTGCATACACTACGCTTGTCCGTCCTTTTTTGGAGTATTGCTGCCCAGTCTGGGATCCTTATCAGGTGGATTTGACGGAGGACATCGAAAGAGTCCAAAGAAGAGCAGCTCGTTTCGTATTGTCACGATACAGGAGGGACAGCGTTACGGAAATGATACAGGATCTGGGATGGGAATCATTACAACAACGGCGCTTATCGCTGCGGCGTGGGCTACTTACGAAACTCCAATCGCCAACATTCTCCTCCGAATGCGAAAATACATTGTTTACTCCCACTTACATAGGTAGAAATGATCATCAGAATAAAATACGAGGCGCGTCCTGAAAGTAAGTTCCATTTGTAATAAAATGAAATTGTACACAGATACAGAAGAAATTTTTTATTGCAGAAAATTCTACAACTCTTAAATTACTTTTCCACATAACTGCCGAAATTTTGCTGGTATTTGTCATAACGTGGCACCAGGTTTTGTATACCTTCTTCATAGAAATCTGCCGCCTGAGTCTTCAACCAGTTGGAAACCCCTGTAGGAGTTTTTCGTCACATTTGCAGTGTGTGGCCGTGCGTTGTCGTGAAGCAAAACAACTAATTGTAAACCTACGGTTTTCCTGGATCTTGTCATCAATCGCGTGAACCAGTTCTTCTGTAACCAAAGGTGGACGCCCACTTCGTTCTTCATCGTGCACATCACTACGCCCGCCATTGAACTGTCGGACCCATCTTCTCACCATCGAATCACTCATCGCATTTGGTCCGTAAACATCGCAAATTTGCCGATAAATTTCACTTGGTTTCACTTTCCTCGCATTCAGAAACCGAATCACCGACCTGATTTCACAGGCGGCGAGATTTTCAATCAACGCCGACATGTCAAGTAAGCACAACAAAGCGTACGTAACTGACAGCGATCTCCAAATGGCGCACGTTCTTCTCATCTACATCTACATCTACAACCATACTCCGCAAGCCACCTGACGGTGTGTGACGGCTGTACACATCGTATACAGCGCATGTGCGAAACTGCAATCGCTGCGCTGCAGCGGAGATAAATTGAAACGGAACTTACTTTCTCTTACGAGAAATCACAGCTCTAACGGAGAGATTCGGGTATTCTTTCATCCCGAGCGCTATTCGAGAATGGAATGGGAGATAAATAGTATAACGGTGGTTCAATGAACCCCCTGCCAAGCACTTAAATGTGATTTGCAGAGTATCCCATGTAGATGTAGATCTTTTTGCGCATTTATTCTTAGTAACAGCGGTAAGAACTGGAATCGAGGTGCAGCAAAGCTAATGGAGTGAGTGCTCAGCTAAGATCTACTCTCTTCTGCAAGAAGGAAGTAAGTACCATGACTAAGTTAGCAGTGCACCACTATCTTTCGACCAACTTTGTTGTGTGGCAGTGAAAGTTGCGTTGATACAGGTTATCTTATGAATAAGGCAACAAGCGTGCATAGCCACTTAGTACACTAGCACATCCAGCTGCTTTTCAACCATCGCAGTGACTACATGCAGCCCCTATGGACTGTTGCTGCTGTTCCTATTTCATGGTATGACTGTCTACGGCAGACATGTTATTGTATTTTAATTTCTTTTAGTTGACATGTAATTTTTAACCCTCTTACCCGCACTGTCTGAAGAAGGTGTCCTTTGTGACATTGAAACCTGGTTTACATTAAATTGTGACTTTCCACTGTAGTTGTTTTAAAAAAGTGAAATCATTTCATGTACTTCAATAGCATTGCTTCAACAATAAACCTTAAGTGGACTGGAAAACTTTAGGAGGGTGTACATATATTTATTTCCCGTACTGAGCAGTCAAAAGCAAGCAGTAGTTCAGTGCGGTTGTAACATTTCTCGATCACCTATGGTACTCGTTAATTTTTTCTACTGTTTTTTGCAACTGTAAGTCTTACACATGAAATGATCGTAATATTTTTGTTTTATCTGATCTAAGTTATGTAGTTATATACCGTGCGATCTCTGCCTTGGGACCTGAAATACCATACTAAAATGGAAGCATATTTTTCTAGAGAACCAAATACGTCAAACAGGTCTGCTGGATAGCAGACACAGTCTACAGCATAGCGGACTAGGGAAGGTTATTCTGAGACGTAAGGAAGCGACTCTCCTAAAGGAGACAGCCATGATTATTAACGGCAAATAGCACCCTGCAAAACCTGCAGAGATGGATCCATAGCAGTACCAAGGTAATGATCTTACGGTGACAACCCGAATAGAAATATGGCAGCCTCACTATCTAGGTTCCTGCCTACAGATCGGTATCCTGTAACGAGAAAATTATCATATTACTCGCAAAAATCAAAGGATATTTATTCACTGCACAGTTTTTAAATAGTAGCTCCGTGGCTGAGTATTGCCGTCGCAGTAGCTTAGCGCGTTCGCTCAGAGGGCTGGTCGATCTCTGTAATAAAAAAACTTATTTAAGATATGACAGATAAAAAATGTTCAAATGTTTATAGAGCTTATGGGATTTAACTACGGTGTCATCAGTCCCTATACTTACAAACTACTTATGAACTAGCTAATACTAACGACGGCACAAATATCCATGCCCGAGGGGGGATTCGAACCCCCGACCGTAGTGGCCGTGCAGACCGTGACTGGAGCGCCTCAGTCCCCTCGGCCACCGCGGCCGGCTATGATAGATAAACAACGAACAAACATAGTCCCATATATATCAACGCCGCCATCTGGCTGGAGATTCGAGAGACCTTTATCAACAGAGTCCCACGTCTACAAAGAACCGATCCACTAAAAAATTAAAAACAAAAATTAAAAGATAAGAATAGATGAGCAAGTGCACATTACAGATCCTAAGGTCCCGGTTTCGATCCCTTGTCAATCATGGGATTTTTACCTGTCACTCATAATTTTTTTCACGTCTGGTAATATTCTGAAGTTGAATATACCAAGGTGCATCGTTGTTCGAATCGCCTCCTTCAGGAGGACAATACTGTCGTTTATAGACAAGTAAAGTCACTAGAAGATCAAAGGCAGTTGCAAAATTATTTAGATGAGATATTTTCATTGTGCAAAATTGGCAATTGACCCTAAACAATAGAAAAGTGTGATGTCACCCATATGAGCACTAAAATAAATCCGTTTAACTTCAATTACACGATAAATCAGTAAAATCTACAGGGTAGAAATTCAACTAATTACCTAGGAATTAAAATTGCGAACAACTTAAATTGAAAAAAACTAATAGAAAATATTATAGGGAAAGCAAATCAAATGCTATGTTTCATTGGCAGAACACTTAGAAGATGTAACAGTGCAACAGTTCTACTAAAGAAACTGCCTAGACTACACTTGTGCGTCCTATTGTGGAGTATTGCTGCCCATTGGGGGTCCTTACCTAGTGGGACTGTCAGATGATCTAGAGGAAGTTCAGAGAAGGGCAGCTCATATCGTAGTATAGGAGAGAGTCATAGAAATGATGCACGAGTTGTAGCGGAAATCATTAAAAGAAAGACGTTATTCGTTGCGGAGATATTTATTTGCGAAATTGACACCAACTTTCTCTTCCGAATGCGAACATATTTTTTAGCACTCACCTACATATGGATACATGATCATCATAATAAAATAAGAGGAATCAGATCTGAAACAGAAAGATTTATGTGTTCCTTTTTCCCCGCACGCTATTAGAGGATAGAACTGTAGAGAAATATCATAAAAGCGGTTCGATGAACCCTCTGACGTGCTTTTACACGTGATTAGTGGAATATTTATGTAGAGTAGACGTAGACAACACAAGAGAAAGGGACGGTATGATAGCACATGTGTTGAGGAGTTCGGAAGAAACCTATATGATACTAGACGAAGCTGGAGGAGTTAAAAACTACAGCGGAAGACAAACAGCAAATGTCTGATGAAGTAGGGCGCAGGTGCTACCTTCAAATAAAGAGAATGATGCACGAGAGGAATTCGTGGTGGACCTTGTCAACCAGTCATAAGATTGTACAAAATGTAAAAGCCATAGCTGTTGATATATTTATCAATCTCTGAGACAATACAGTCAATGTTTTCATGTACAAAGTTTGCAATTGCCTATGGAATGATGGGTCTACTCAGGCGCCCACCTCTTGCCTATAGCAAACTGATGGCCACAATGTCTTTCTCTTTCTACATGGCTACAGAGGAGAAATGGGGACTGTATGGAGGATGTGTAAGCGAAATGTCTACAGTGTAGTCGGAACAACCCTTGACAACATGGTGTCAGGCATTATCCTCCAACATAATAATACTGTTTCATATCGTGTTTCAGTGGGAGAACGTTTTCTAAATATTTGCTCTGTACATGAGGCTACACGCGGGCCGGCCGCGGTGGCCGAGGGGACTGAGGCGCTCCAGTCACGGTCTGCACGGTCACTACGGTCGGGGGTTCGAATCCCCCCTCGGGCACGGATATTTGTGCCGTCCATAATATTAGCTAGTTTATACGTATTTGTAAGTTTAGGGACTGATGACCCCGTAGTTAAGTCCCATAAGCTATACAAACATTTGAATATTTGAGGGACGTGGTCATCTGCCCGTTATTTATCTAGTAAGACGTTGATGACCGCCTAAAACCCACACTTTCAGAAAGCTGGCTCACTAGCTTGGACGGTCCCGCCACCCGTAATTTTTATTTTTTATTTTTTTTTTTTTTTACCTAGTAATTTTCTCTCATGACTTCCTGACACTGCTTCAAACATACTTCAAATAATTCCTTTTCGGATAATGCATCGGCGCGGCGGAGTGACCGAGCGCATTAAGGCGCTATGCTCCGATGCGCGAGGTCGTTCCCAGTCGGGGGTACGAATCTCCCTCGGGCATGGATGTTTGTGTTGTCTGTAATATAAGTTAGTTTGTAATCAGTTTGTAAGTTTAGGGACTAAGGATCTCTTAGTTAAGTCCCATAAGTTTAACAAACATTTGAACATTTTGTTAATGCGTCAGTGAGGGCACTTTTTCCCTTCACATAAGGGCTGAGTGATTCATTGCGAAAACAAAGTTTGGATGTTCTTGCCGTCTTTCGCTCCCGAAAACAAATCACGGAAATTTTGCGTAAATTTTTATATTTTATTATCTCTCGTTGTACTATTGTATCTTCTATTGTCACTTCGAAGTATTCCAATTCCATTGATAATTTCTCGTTTGTATATTATACACCTCACATCACTGAAACTGTCTTCTACAAAACTGACAGAAAACTTGGCTCCAAATCTGGTAGTCGCCGTTACCTCCACAGTTACTCAATTCTCAGAAAGAAACCATGGACTCGTTAGTATTATGTTGTAGACTAGATAATTAATCTCTAGTAAATTTAAGATTGGTAGTTATCCATACCTGGATTTCTGTTGGCTGCTCATTATTCTTTGAAAATTCAAGTTTGCCGGTATTCTTACTTCGGTACGTTTCCATTGCAGTTGAACTTTTCCTTCGCACTATAGAAAAAACGATGGAACACGGAGACAACACTTAACGGCAACGATCACGAACTGAAAACGATCACGAAGCGACAACGATTGACAACTGAACTACAGTACTGCAGCGAGTAAGCAACTGTTCACGAGAGCGCGTCCGTCCTCTGCGACCGCTTACGGCAGACTGCGCTTTCGGCTATAGGGACGAGTCATACTACTCGATGGAATTGCTCCGTAAATCGGTCGCCTGTGGCAGGGTCGAGGAGAGCGGGCGATTGCAGCCGACATCACTTCTGATTCAACCAGCAATCCGTCACTCTTGTGTGTCCTTCACACTATTATGGCAACATTTACAATGTACGATTCGTGACTTCCTGGTTGTGTTCCAGAAATAAGTTCCTTTTTTGTACTGTTAATGCTACGATCGTTGCATTTGGTCGTTGCTTGCCAGTTGGTATACTATCGATTAGTTTCCCTACCCCAGCTGCACTCAATCATTTGCGCTCATTACTTCGGCCGACAGTGGCTCTACAATTTTTTCATGGTAAATGAAAGGCAAAATTATTACGCGGCCCGAATAATTTAGAGTTCAAGAACTGAGTCCTGCGTACGCCAAAGTTCAAATGTATGCAAACACATTGGACCAGACTTCTATGGTCATCAGTTCCTAGACCAAAGACCTTGTAAAAATAACCAGACTTCCTGACGGTGCTGCTGTCGCAGGGATAATTTGAACCTTCGGCTGGCCGCCATTGTGGTGACATGCGTCACATAAATACGAACGTTGTTAGGACATAAATCGAGTACTATATTGCTACTACGTTATTTATACTCAGTTTGGAATCAAGTCTATGCTGTTTGACTACTGCAGGTGTACATGAAGCATGATGACGAAGAGATGCGCAGCTTTAAGCAGCACATATGATTTAAAAAAATTAATTCTGTATTCCCACTTATATTTTGCAGGTATACAAGTAGCCCTACTACTTGTGTTCAGATATAGTAACTCTTGATTTACAAGCTGTTAGGCAAGACAATATAGGTTTTTGAATGAAATAAATAACAGACTTGTAAAATACTGGTACGTCTCAAAAATGAGCTACTTTAGGTAGTTTCATTTCTGATGGTCTAAAATAACTATTGGGGGCACGAGATCAGTTTTCTCACTGCAGTTCAATTTTTATTTATTAAATTAATATTAGCAATTTATAATACAGAATTCAAAGGTCATCTGCTTTACATATAAGTGAAACAAGAGAAAGTTCCCTTTATGAATGACACATAGCCACACAGGGTGCCAATTGTGAAGATGAACCTAATGTCGATACGATAGTTGCTGTCTTTTGAGCAGTTCACTCCACCGTATGGTATTTAGCTTACAGTATTAAAAATGGTACTATTCGTGCTGGGTACCCTATTGCTAATGTTACATGCACTTAATTAAAGAAAAAAGTTATGAAAATACTTCGTGTTCTTAAAAGGATTTGGTAGTGACTGGCTGCTGTGTTCACAAGGTAAAAAGCTATGGGATACTACATTTTCACAGTCGATTTTTAACATTAGCTGTTTCAGGCAGTCCTCTTCCATATTGTGATGGTAAAAAATATCTACATATTGGAGAATACAGAAGACACTCAAGCTAGTAAGTGTTGCGAAAATCTTCCGAAATTAATATTTGTACAATAGTTTCATCGTAGAAAATACTGAGAAAGTGCCAAAAATCGTGTCTGACGATAAATTCCGTTCATTTTCGGCACCCAGAACACTAAAAAACTAAATGTTATAATTCGGTTTTATTAGGAAGAAGACAAGCTGTTGGGCGATTTCTACACTGTATGTGAAATTAATTTGCGGTATATTCAAAGCTGTTATGTAGTTATATATTTAGTTTTCGAGACGTAACTCGGATGTTGCACATTCTAATCAAAACAGTCTTCCGCGCGGCTGCGAAATTCAGAAACGCCACTGGTCACAACTATCGATCGATCTGTGGAGCTTCAGCTCGATGGTTGAATTGGTCAACAGAAGCAGTATAATAGGATGCTGTATAAATTATGTCGAGATTCCTTGCAACTGAAATCATCGTATCACTTCTTTTGAATATTGTTGTAGAAATGGTTGACGTATCGACATCGGTAGAATTACGAGCGTTACACGTACGAGTATATTTCAATGGCTGAGTGAATTCAATGGCTCAGATGAATTGTAGCGTTACCATAGGGGTAGAAAAAAGTATACATTAAGAGCGGTAGAAGAATTAATGACTTCTTGCAATATTTATTTTCACAATTGATGTAACAAGTGTACATTTTTTTTTTTTTTTTTACTTTCTGTATATTCTTGTATATATTAATTAATTCATGATAAAAACAGCAAATGTTAATATATTTTCTTCAAAGAGATCTCATTTGTAAAGTCAACAGTGTAAAAAATTACTTTCAGATGTTAATGAACAGAACAAGCAAAGGAAGCTTAGGTAGAGACAGTCTGTTTTTTGCACTCGCCAGCAGTAGTATTTTTTTCATAGCCGTTTGAGACTGTAAGAAGTGCAAATGTACAAAATGTAAAGGTTTCTTTCTTCAAAATATATACGTGAAGTTTTAAACGGAATTGTGCTGATTTATTTCTAATCAAGTAGTTTGAACTGGCCTTAAATCTAGACTTACGCCTTGAGATTTTCTACGTCTGCTGCAGCATCAATACTACAATGTCGGTAGAAAAGAAAAAAATGATTTCTTTAAAAATATTAACATATTACTAATGATTCTTTTACATAGTGTTTTAAAGGAGTGAGCCGGAGCTGAAAAACTATACATAACAAGCCCAATAGAGACTGAACTTCGTAACAATAAAACAAAATTTCCATTGACTTATAGACAAAAAATCTTGAATATAATAGGAATTTTAACTATTTATTCCCAATACGAATAGTTAAAATAAAATACCATTCTATTTACTACCATTATTTTAATTATTTAGTATTTTTGTATTGTTTAGAATGACGGCGTGGTAGCTCAGCACTCTCGGTTAAACTGAGCAAAAGTGTATCGATCGCCACGAACAAACAAGAAATACCCAGGCAAAGAACCTGACTATCCAAACAACAAATAAATAAAATAATGCAAAATGATAGACTAACGGTTTACGAAGATAAAGAACGAGCATTCGAATCCGACGTTAGTCTTGTTTTATATATTTTTTTTTTTTATTTTTAGACCTATACAGGTAATATTTTAAACCCGAATTCGCTAAAAGTTGTGCAGTTGTGGACTTTTATAAATTCCACGCTCTTTCAAAAGATTTCAGTTTAAAAAGTCTAAATAAACAAATTGTCTTGGTAAAATATTTAAAATGGGTATATTTATTTGCAACGAGTTGATATTAACCCGCTTCACTGTGTGGTTAATTGTCTCTTAGCATTATCAGACATTAGGGATAAACAATTTGTACGAACATAGTCGCTAGCACTGTGATACGGAAGTGCAGTGTATTGATAGACTACAATACACGATCACAATACGACAGCAGAAGAGGGCGGCAAGCTTCATTTACTACACTACTGGCCATTGAAATTGCTACACCATGAAGGAATGCAGATGATAAACGGGTATTAACTGGACAAATATATTATACTAGAACTGATATGTGATTACATTTTCACGCAACTTGGGTGCATAGATCCTGAGAAATCAGTACCCAGAACAACAACATCTGGCCGTAATAACGGCCTTGATACGCCTGGGCACTGAGTCAAACCAGCACCACCTAGAAGACAAGGCCTCACAACAGCCCGTGTTACGTCATACTGACCAGTCCACGGCCGCCAGCTGAATGGCTGGCCGCTGGGCACGCGCCCTACCTCGGGGCGAGGCTTTGTCTTCTAGGTGGTGTTGGTCAAACAGAGCTTGGATGGCGTGTACAGGTACAGATGCCCATGAGGTTTCAACACGATACCACAGTTCGTCAAGATTAGTGACTGGGCCGGCCGCGGTGGCCGAGGGGACTAAGGCGCTTCAGTCACGGTCCGCACGGCCACTACGGTCGGGGGTTCGAATCCCCCCTCGGGCATGGATATTTGTGCCGTCCTAGTTCGTAAGTAGTTCATAAGTAGTTTGTAAGTTTAGGGACTGATGACCCCGTAGTTAAGTCCCATAGACTTTACAAACAAACATTAGTGACTGGTGTATTGTGACGAGCCAGTTGCTTGACCACCATTGACCAGACGTTTTCAATTGGTGAGATATCTGGAGAATGTGCTGGCCCAGGCAGCAGTCGAATATTTTCCGAACCCATAAAGGCCTATACAGGACGTGAAACGTGCAGTTGTGCATTATCCTGCTGAAATGTAGGGTTTCACAGGGATCTAATGAAGGGTAGAGCCGCGGGTCGTAACACATCTGAAATGTGTTCAAAGTGCAGTCGATGTGAATAAGAGGTGACCGAGATGTGTAACCAATGGCACTCCATGCCATCACGTCGGGTGATACGCCAGTATAGCGATGACGAATACACGCTTCCAATGTGAGTTCACTGCGATGTCGCCAAACACGGATGCGACCATCATGATGCTGTAAATAGAACCTGGATTCATTCGAAAAATTGACGTATTGCCATTCGTGCAGCCAGGTTCGTAGTTGCGTACACCATCGCAGGCGCTCCTGTCTGTGATGCAGCGTCAAGGGTAACCGCAGCCAAGGTCTCCGAGTTGACAGTCCATGCTGCTGCAAACGTCGTCAGAGTGTTCGTGAGGATGGTTGTTGTCTTGCAAACGTCCCCTCATCTGTTGACTCAGGGGTCGAGACGTGGCTGTACGATGCGTTACAGCAATGCGGATAAGATGCCTGTGATCTCGGCTGGTAGTGATACGAGGCCGTTGGGATCCAGCACGGCGTTCCATATTGCCCTCTTGAACCCACCGATTCCATATTCTGCTAACAGTCATTGGATCGCGACCAACGCGAGCAGCAATGTCGCGATACGATAAACCGCAATCGCGATGGGCTACAATCTGACCTTTTTCAAAGTCGGAAACGTGATGGTACTCATTTCTCATCCTTACAGACATCACAACAACGTTTCACCAGGCAACGCCAGTCAACTGCTGTTTGTGTATGGGAAATCGGTTGGAAACTTTCCTCATGTCAGCACATTGTAGATGTCGCCACCGGCGCCAGCCTTGTGTGCTCTGAAAAGCTAATCATTTGCATATCACAGCATCTTCTTCCTGTCGGTTAAATTACGCATCTGTAGCACGTTATCTTCGTGGTGTATCAATTCGAATGGCGAGGAGTGTAAACCCTGCCAAAGCCTAATGAGAAGTGGACTCTGGTTCGAATCCTAGTCCATTGTAGAAAAATTCACATGGTGCTTTAGTCTGCATTGATACTCACATCACAAGTGTTTGAAAAGTCTTTGAATCATTTACTCTCTCTCTCGGACATTATCTATGGAATTAAGAATCTAGAAAGAGACGAGTACCCTCATCGAATTCATCATGTAGTCACATGACCACTGAGAATGTTGCAATGAATATCCCACTTCATTTTCGTCATCACCCGAACGAGTGGGCTCAAGTCATGGAACGACGAACACCCACAAAATAATCTCCTGCCGGAATACTGCGATGATGATGATGATGATGATCATGATCGTGTGGCATTTTTGGCCGTCAGATCCCAACTGGGGTCGTGTTCAGCCTGTCTGGCGCAAATCTTTTGAGCTGACGCCTCTTCGGCGACTTGCTTGTCAATGATGATGAAGACGACACAACACCCTATCCCCGAGCGGAGAAAATCTCCCACCCGATCGGAAATCGAATCCGGGACAACTGCGTGGCAACCCACCACGCTCTCCAATTTGTTTCCTTTTTTCCTAATAAATTGACTCCAGTGGGATTCGAACGCGCGCCCGTTGTGTTCATAAACCGCTGAGCCACGGCGCCCGACAGTCCCCTTTTTAGTGCTTGTTTTATTCTTTTATTTTTATTATTATTATTTATTATGGCCACCGGTCGCCTTAACCACTTTGTATCGTCCATTTTATGTTGTTCATTTCCTTTACAAACAGAGACAACAGAAGAAACAAAAGGGCCTGTCCCAACCATTGTGGTTTACAGTCTACCGATTTTTTTCTGTATATATGTATATATATAAAAAAAAGTCTGAACATAAAGAAGTTCACTAGACTAGGGAGGCGGACAATACCGCCATATAAACGTCTCATTCGGCTGCTGATAAACTCCGTGTCTTATCTCATTTCAACACATGCAAATTACGGTCCGCCTTCCCACCTTCTGTCAATCAGTGCCAATTTTTATGTGTCCATTGCATTCAGTTTCCGCCACAATTTTCGCTCGAAAACTGGCTCAGATGAACGTGCTTTCATTGACATAAATAATCCGACTAAGTCATACCGCGTCCCGAGACTCAAGCGAGACTCATAGTTGAGTCTAGGGAGAGCTCTAACACCGCGCTCCATGTATTTCTTTCAAACATCAACTTCGCTTCGCAGTTTCTCCGGATGTATTTGACGAATCAGGATGCAACCAACGCCATTCTTTTTCTGATTTTTCATGCCGTTGATTGATTAAGAAATAATATGGGGTAGCTATTTAAAAAAACATAAGTTTGCGCTGAAAGTAATACTTCTTTACGTTTTAGACTGTCCCATAGTATCTACTTTCATAAGCCCCTACCGTACGTACAGTACATCAGCGTCAAATTCGTTTTCAATATCTCGTGTAGTTCCGGAGATATCTGACGTGAAAGAGCTTTGAGTGGGACACCATCTAAATATATACGGGTAAATACGGTATATACAGGGTGAATCACCTAACACTTGCACCGCAAATATTGCGGAAACGGAAAGTGCGATTGATGTGCGGTTTTCACAGATTGGATTCGTAGTCAAGGTCTCGTATTTTTAGCCAATAAACAGATTGTAAAAATACCTAGAAAGTGTATTTCTTATGCAAGCCCCTGGGGCACGGCCCACTGTCTCATGACCACCGGCCTGTCAGCTACGCTGTCGCAGCCTCCGCCCCCAAAACTTTGAATGATTGTAGCTGCCAAACTAAACGTGATAAACATGTCATTAAAAATTCTTTGTACACAGCTGATGTCAAAACTTCCAGTGCGTGATAGAAACGACCATTGTTCCATTTGAAAAATTGTATGTTTGCATAAAAAATACACTTTCCAAGTATTTTTACAATCTGTTTATAGGCTAACAATACATGCCCCTGACTACCAATGCATTCTGTGAAAACCGCATATCAATCGCGCTTTCCGTTTCCGCAATATTTGCGGTGCAAGTGTTAGATGATTCACCCTATCAAATAAAAAAAAACTCTTTTTTTTTTTTTTTTTTTTCATTCTCCATTCCGAGGAGTGGAGCGGGCTGTTTGAGATCCGGCCCATAAGGAGTCGCGGTTCTATTCAGCCAATTATCAGATAAGCTGATAGTGGGGTAAGGTAGGATCCCAATTGGGAATAAGTAGGAGGGGCTTACCAGTTACGGAATATGCCTTACAACCAAGAAAAGCCTCCTCAAAACTTTGGTCAGAGCCTGGGGACCGGGATCAATTTGATTTGCCTGGGGCGTTGCCCCAGACAAAAAGTGGATTATCGGGAGAGCATGAGTACACTAACGACAATTATAGATCGGGCGTCCGAGTTACTCTCGTAAACTCGTGGAGATCAGCTCGCTCGACCAAAGTGGACAAGCGTCTCCCTAGAGAAGCCGCACTCAGGAGCAGGGTATCCTCTGCGTGACTCCGAGGACAGTTGTTATCTATTCATATTCACGGAATGTATGACATTGCGAGTTTGAGTTCTAGCGGGCAGGGGTAAAGTTGAGAATTTGTTTCTGACGGGAGGCGTACTTGAATGAGGTGTGCTGATCGCTGTGTCCCCAGTGGTGCAGGTCAGTGCAACTGCCTAGAAAGCAAGAGACTGGGTTCAAATCCCGGCTGGTAGATATTTTCAGCATTACCCATTCGTAATTAATGTCATACATTCCGTGAATATGGAGGGAAGATTCTTTTCTGGTCTTTGTATGTCATTACAACTTCAATTTCTGTTGGTATGCAGCCACGAGAAAATTACAACTGATATTAAAATTAATGATGTACCATTGAAACAAGGTAATGTATTCACCTACTTATGAAGTAAAATTACACCGGATGGCAAAACTTCAGCAGACATAAAAAGTAGAATTGCGCAAGCTAAACTAGCCTTCAACAATAAACGGATGCTTCCTTACATCAAGAAATATAAAAGAAGAGACCAAAAAAGCATTTATAAAATGTTATGTGTGGAGTGTGGCATTGTATGACTCCGAAACTTGGACACTCGGCGTTTGCGAAAAGAGAAGACTAGAAGCATTTGAATTGTGGTGTTGGAGGAGGATGCAGAAAATCTCTTGGACGGCCAAGATGACAAACGAAGAAGTTCTTAGTAGAATCGGCGAAAAAAGAGCACTTGTTAAAACGATAATGAAGAGAAGAGACAAGTTAATAGGTCATCTGTATAGGCACAATGAGTTTATAATAAATGTTATGGAAGGAATGGTAGTAGGAAAAAGAGGCAGAGGAAGACCCAGTTTGCAGTATTTGAAACAGATTCAAAGAGATATAGGAGTGGAATCATATCAGGAAATGAAGAGGCTATCCGAGAACAGAGAAGCGTGGAGGAGAAGAAATGCTGTCAACCAATCTTCGGATTGAGAACGAGAAAAAGAAACAACTTCAGTTGTTCAAAATGGAAGTTGTTTCAGATGTGGACACATACTCTACTGTGTGTTTCTTCTGTAATTGTACGGTCTTTTTTATTCCTATAAAATCGCATCTGGAAGGTAACAGAATTCAAAATTACATTTGTTTGAAATGTAGAGAGATTCACATTTCGTATCCAGTGACGTCGATTTGTACGCAATGTTGTTGCGCCGTAATAAAAGGCAGAAATCAGAATTTATGTTTTTATTTATTTATTTTTTATTTTATTTTTTAATACTTTGTGCTACGTTTCTCAGGTAAGGAATTTTTCCAACATTTTTGGGTGCGGCGGCTTCTAGCTCAACAATTTATAACATTGGTTTCTTTTAAGTACCAGAACGCGGTAATTGGGGAGATACTCCTATTACAACATAATCTGATTCTTTTTGTGGTTTTCTGGGCATGAAGCTGCAGGTTTTCGTAATGTAGCAGACAGGTTCAACGTTTGTCGACTCGTTCTGTTTGGAATTAAAAGAGCTGAGAAATTTATTAGTAGCCTGAGTGTGGACGTTATAGAGTGGCCACCTGCAGAGGAAAGAGATGCCATGGAGTCCCAGTTGCGCAATAAAGGAATGCCTGGTGCAATTGATGGGACCCATGTCATAATAAATAGGCCCAAAGAAGATCCAGAATTTTGTCCCGTTCACTTGCAGGTGATTTCCGCAAGAGACGCATTAGAGACCTCTTTTCGATCAGTCTGCGAGATCAGAGTATTCAGAACGAGTACGCTGTGGAAACAACTGAAGAAAAATTTTGGGTGACTGCTTATCCCGGTCTGAGGCATTCGTTGACACCGTTGGGCGTTTATCACGGCGAGACAGTAAATTCGACGTTGTTCTCTCAGAAATAGGACTTATTATTATTAGCGATAATGTTTTGTGTACCCTTAACAGTCATCGACATTTGTGCTCTCACTACACTGCGGTGAATGCTTTTCCACAAGTTTCTTTCGAATAAGCCGCTCTACCGTCCCGCAATTGCTGTTTCCGTTGAAATCTCTCGCTATGGTTCTTGCAGAACTCTGTAACAGCTAATGTAGAGTTTCTTCATCAAAACATTTCCTGTGTGCGTGTGGGAGAAACAGCTCTATACATAACCATAATACACTAATTTGGAAGCACCTGTACCTGACAAGGAAACACAAAGTGAGAACTAAGGACAATGTTGTACTATAAGTTGTCAAAATATTTCTCCTTACAAAAGTATGGCGAAAGTATTTAAATAAAATGTAATATGAAAAAGTACCAACAACTATCCTCTGTGAAATACGAAACTGTATATTTTTTAAGTAGTAGGCCTATAGTGTGCTATATTGTATATATTTTTCTGTAAGTATCTTTCATTTAAGTATGTGTCTAAACATTAATTTTGTAAAAGATTAGTGGTGAATAAACAAATAAACTGTGATGTAAATAACCTTCGCGCCGTTGCTGTTCATTCTTCTGTCTTTTCACGTTACACTTTCAAAGGTGGCTAACAGGCTGAATAGGACGCGATGTGTGTTCCAAGAGCCCAAACAACAAGCACGGACACATGACGTCACCGTTGCGGCGCATGCGCAGTAGCGCCTTTTTACTGGCTCTTCAAGTAGCCTTCTATCAACTCTTCGAAGAGAAATGATCTGATGCAATTGTCAACAATACCAGGCTTTTACAGCAGAGCCCATATCGTTGCCTAGCTACAGTTCGAGAAGATAGGGATTAGCAATGCACATGAATGTGCCTATCCATCATCGTCAAAAATCTTAAGAAAACTGTATATGCCTCTAATGTGAAGCAAGGATATTGGGCAAATAATAAGCCATCAATAAACACTTGTCAATCCGTGGCGTCGAAATCTCAAGCGTCAAACTGCACATTTTCTTCAGGCGCACATCATTTCGCAAAGGTATGTACAGTGAATATATATAGCGTTGACAACGCAATTACGGTAGTGAGTTTGTAAAGTAGGGTTAAATTTTACTTACAATGTTGGTAGCGTAGCGTGTTGATGTTGGCAACGGATGAAAAGTCTGGGTTACATTTTACGACGCTTCTCGCCGGGATTCAGTGCTTATGTTGGCACCAGATAAACAATGAAGTGTAGAATTGCGTTAATATTTTTCACGAGCTATAGATTAAATGTAATTTAATACTGTACCTGCTCTATGGTCGACAGGTTCTTGTATGTCCTCTGTCCGTTCAGAAAAAAATAATTTTCGTTTTAATTGCAGTTGTCACAAAAAAACATTTATTGGTCATCTGAGTTGCCGTGATTACCATTGGTGCCAACATAACCACTGCAGACCGGCGAGAAGCGTCGTACAAATTAACCAAAGTCTGGAAATGAGGCGGCCTCTGACTGAGCAGATGCAGCCAACCAATCGGAATTCAGACGGTTTTAATTGTTGCGTGAATTGGTAAGTATAAGGATGTTAAAGAAACTTAGATGCGTTCCCTCTTTCACACGTTACGATGAATCTCGACATGATTGAGTTTTATGTAGGACAATGACGGTGTATACTTGATTAAAATTTTAAGTTAAAGGGAATTAATTATTTGTGTTCACATTGAAATAAATGATAATGTTGTTCCTGCTCTACGATAGACAGGTTCTTATATTGGCTCACCTGGGTCAGCTTTGACCCATGACGTCATCGCAGCGCGCTAGTTTTTGAGATGCGTGCGTGTTGAAGAACAAGTGAGTAATTACGTGATGGCTGAGTTAAAAGACGATGGCTTGTTTACAAACAGAACAGATTAATATTTTGTGTTTAAAAAGTGATCTGAAGCGTCTTTCTGATGGTAAAGTATGACTTAAGTTAGATAGGTTTTTTTTTTTTTTTTTTTTTTTTTTTTTTTTTTTTTTTTTTTTTTTTTTTTGACCTCCTCGCATGTGTGCGCAGAAGGCGCGAATTTTTGAGCTGAGACCTGTGATCGATGGTACATTCTGTTATCTGTAATTTACGAGGATAAATCCAGATTATTTTTTTATTTACAAAACAGAAGCATTATGATTTCACATACACGGGTTTCCCGACATGTTGATGACGTCTTGGGTCAAAGCTGACGGGTGGCATCCCAGACTTCAGTTATGCTCTAGTGCCACACTGTGATAAAACAGAACATGAAATATGAAACAATGAAATCCATTCATTTATTGCGCGTAGAAAACCAGCAAATCTCATTAGATACCGCATACTATTAGGCAGTGGCGTATATAGCATATACTGGCCATTAAAATTGCTACACCAAAAAGAGATGCAGATGATAAACGAGTATTCATTGGACAAATATACTAGAACTGACATGTGATTATATTTTCACGCAATTTGGGTGCATAGATCCCGAGAAATCAGTACCCAGAATAATCACCTCTTGGCATTGAATCAAACAGAGCTTGGATGGCGTGTACAGATACAGAAGCCCATGCAGCTTCAACATGATACCACAGTTCACCAAGGGTAGTGGCTGGCGTATTGTGACGAGCCAGTTGCTCGGCCACCATTGACCAGACGTTTTCAATTGGTGAGAGATGTGGAGAATATGCTGGCCAGGGCAGCAGTTGAATATTTTCCGTATCCAGAAAGGCCCGTAGGGGCGCCGACTCCGTGAGGTGCTCCAGGGCTCGTGAACCCCCCCCCCCCCCCCAAGAATTTTTTGGGGGTGCTGAGCACCCACATAAAATTGAGGTGGAAAATAAAATTGTGTAATTTTTTAAAAAAATCGGGAAAAATCAAAACCTACCTTATGACTCAAGAGGCAATGCAAAACGTGACCATAGCGATATACGATATTTCATACGTGAAACAAATGATCAGTTTTGTACGCGGGTCCCCAAGCGAGTAGTAATGAGCGTCTTTGTTTCACCCATTATGCAAGCTTTATTCATCTTGAAGAATCTGATGCTGATGCTAAAGTTAATCGATTTTCACTTATCTTTGTCACTTCCCTTGTTATTATAGATTCAGTTGAAATTTGTAATGCTTTTCGCTCAGGCTTAAAACAACCTTGGACTATATTAATACTGTCAGAGATGTCATGAAGTTATCTCGAAGTCATTATTGATAGATCTGAAGCATTGAATTAAAATTTGTGGTGCGGCCGGGAATCGAACCCGGACCTCCATGCTTACTAGGCAGACGTCTTAACCGTTTTTATTTATTTAGGGCCTCCAACCCCCCCCCCTCACAGCCCCTCCTTTCGCTCTCGAAATGTCGCCTTCTTCGGCGTGTTTTTTTTTTTTTTTTTTTTTTTTTTTCAGCTCCGGTCTGACCTCAAAGCTCGTCTTCTCGAAAAGTGAGCTGCCTGTGCAGAAAGATTCCTGGTCGTTTTCTCTTGACAATCAATAATATTTCGTTTTTGCTTTATTTTTGTCTTCTCTAAAACTCCGAAGTCACCCTTTGCTGAATTTTTTTTTTAATAATAACTAAATAATTATTCCCCGTAAATGAGGTCGGTCATGCTACTTTCTATTTACATCAGGTAAGTAATTTCCTTAGGATAATTTATTTCTGCTAGGACGTTGTATTGTTTATATATCAAATAATCCAACCAAGATTCCCATGGTGCTGTTAATTTCTTCTTGACGATATAACACAATACAGTTTTCTGCACTAAACAAAATTCTAATTTTAAAGGAATAAAAAATTCTTACGATTTGAGTAAAATTAAACGAGAAAAGAAGTCCAGCAGTCTCTACTGTGATGAAACGAAATGTCATTGCCATGACCAATCCAAAAATATGATACAACTTCTTGTATAACTGAATTTTTTTTTCCTTTTAATATGTTTAAAAATTATATATATATTTGGATCGATTTCAACATCAATGGGTTCGTCATTTTTTTCCTTCTACTTCGTCTTACATTATCTTCTTTAATTGTCCCCCTAAAACATCAAACCAACCAACCTATCTTCTTTAACCAATTCCTTCCTTCTCGAATAAAATTCCTATCATGTTTCCAAAGTTGTTTTTTATCTTTGGATATCGTCGTACTTGTAAATATGCTGCTGCCGTGTATAAGAAAAATTCTACACTGCTGTCACCTCCACATCTGTTGACTACAAAATTGACGTAGTTTCCGAGGAGCCACATCACTGTGTTATTTTTTGTTGATGGATAAAATTCGGTGTCGGGCCACAATAATATATCTGTTGAATAAGACGTTTCCGAACGTCGTGTAAGTAGCCCTAATTTTTCTGAACCCACTTCCAATTTTGTAGATGGTTGCCACAAGTGAAATGGTGTTTTAATGTGTCCACTAAACCACATTTTGAGCATTTGTCCGTGTTACTCAAACCAATTTTATATAATTTTTCATTGGTTGAAATAAGATTGTTCACGACTTTATACCAGGACGAGACGACATCGGAACAGTGAATGTTAAGGCTAAGATTTTTCCAAACAGTTTTCCAGTCTACCAACGGATACTTTGATTCGATATTGTTAGGACTGTGGGATTGTTGCCATTTTTCAATAACTTCTTTAGTTGTTAAATGTAATTTTTTCATCGTGGCCTCTCCTATGTAGCTAAGTTCAAGGTAAAAATCTTTCATATGTTTCAGTTTATAGTTTAAGTTGCCGACATTAATGGGCTGTTGCATACTTACAGGACGGACAGACGTGAAGAGTTTGGCAGTTATGGTATGAGGCTCGTTATTTAAAAGTGTTACTATTCTTTTTATGTAAAGTGCCAAAGCCTTTCTGCAGATGTCAGTTACACCAAGACCTCCTGCTTTTCTGGACTTGGCCAAATCGCTGGGTTTTAGTTTAAAAATACTTTCGTGCCAACGTACCTGCTTGCAAGTTGCATAATGGTTTTTCCTTGCAATTTCGGCAATTGAAAGATGTGCTAGATAATAAGCTTTCGAAAAAATATACGTATTTATTATTTTAATTTTCTGAGTAAGGTTCACTGAGCGGCATTTGTTGTCCATTAGTGCACCACTGCTTCTTCCAGCTGTCTGCTTCCAGTTTATAGCGGACATTTTTATGGGGCACTTATTGATGATAATACCCAGAGTTTTGTGAGTTTCCACGAAACTTACCCACTCTATATCTAAATGTTGGAGTCCTCTAAGATTTAAAATTTTACATTTATCAGTATTGATTTGCGACCCAGAAGCTTTACAATAGTTATCAATTTCTTCTTTCAGAAGATCTACTTCATCCTCCCGCCGTCTAACGATGCCCACGTCGTCTGCAGTGGCGTAGCTATGTCACCAAGGGCCCCGGGGCAAAAATGACATTCGGGCCCTCTTTAAACTAAAACTATACAAATGCAAAACTACAAAACTACTTCATCAACAGCTCCTTACCGCCCACTGCAAGACATCATAAGGCAAACCTAAGTACTGCCAAGTAAATTATGTGTCCGCAGCAGATAATATTTAATCGTAATCTCTAGTATAATTATAACTGTGAAAATTTGTTTGTTTGATATGCTTTCACGCAAAAATTACTGGGTGGATTTGGATGCAATTTTGCAGAGGGATAGAGTTGGACCTGGGTAGGACGTACAGATAAAACGACACCATGGGATAGTTTTCGAAATTGCTCTATACCAGGTGAATGACGTCGCAGGCAGAAGCTAGTACAAAAGAAACAGTGAAGAGGAATTACTCAACCACGAACAGCAGGCGGGCTGTTGTCAGTGGCGACAACTCTCTCTCGCTAAATTGTTGCGCTGTTAGCTTATTGCTCAGTACCGATCAGCCAATTTCGATGATCGGCCAGTTAAAGAAGGAACATAGGGAAAATATTCGTTTCAGCAAAAGGAAAATGCAGGATTTTGTTTGATGAAGCACTTTTGATTGAGCTGTGCCCTACCAAGCTTCATGAAGTATATGTTAGTGTCTGTCCATGAAAAAGGAATAAGTAAAATAACTAAGTCGACATCTTCGCTTGGTATCGTGTCAGTGGTATTGAGGGCAGCGTCTTGAATGAACAATTGACTATTGTGACAAAGTAATTATTACAGGAAACCTCTGATCTGTGAATGTATCTAAACCGTTAAATGGATGAATAAAAAAGTAGTTTGCGGGTAGAAACGTACCTTAAGACATTGCCTGACATCGCAGGTTGTGGAAGCGATCTGATGGATTAATTAGCTTCAAAAGTAGAAGGCCAAGATAGCAAAATAATTATTTAGTTTCAAAATGTTCAAATGTTTGTAGAGCTTATGGGACTTAACTACGGGGTCATCAGTCCCTAAACTTACAAACTACTTATGAACTAACTACAACTAAGGACGGCACAAATATCCATGCCCGAGGGGGGATTCGAACCCCCGACCGCAGTGGCCGTGCAGACCGTGACTGAAGCGCCGCAGTCCCCTCGGCCACCGCGGCCGGCAATTATTTAGTTTATGACGACCGATTTCAATGGGCTTATGCCACCATCATCTGGTCGTATAAAATTACACAAGGTGGTGATCTTACGTTGTTTAAAAAATGAGGTTAAATAGTATTTGTCTCATAGCTCTTAGTCGAAATATAAAATACATCAAACATCAACAGCTAAGAGTCCAAGGATACAGCCATAAATATCACCACTTCAGCTGTTTTCTGCTTCACTGACGACGCGCCGATCAGTAATACAATCCACAAAAACATCTACGATCCATATTTTCTCTTCCTCTTGTACGAATTTCAGAGTGCAGTTAGTTACAGTACTTCATTGAGATCTATGATTAAGGAGCACTCTCTTGGGAGAATTCACTACACAAACAGCTGAGTTAGTAGAACGATAGCGTTCTGTAATAATACACTGCAGAGACTTCATATTCAAATGTGGTGAAACCCTGTATACTCTGACACACTGCTAGTAATTCAGCGCCATTCACTGTTATTTCGCAAAGATTGGCAGCCATAGCAAAGACTACTTCAACCGTCCACGTCTTGTGGACAACCGATATACCTTGTCATGTTTATATTATGAGGTAGGAATAATTTTTGGACTTCACTTCGTGCGTTTGAGGTTTGCTGGACAGGGTTCAAAAAGTTACGCTACTGGCCATTAAAATTGCTACACCAAGAAGAAATGTAGGTGATAAAAGGGCATTCATTGGATAAATATATTATACTAGAACTGACATGTGATCACATTTTCACGCAGTTAGGGTGCATAGATCGTGAGAAATCAGTACCCAGAACAAGCACCTCTGACCATATCAACGGCCTTGATACGCCTGGGCATCGAGTCAAACAGAGCTTGGATGGCGTGTACAGTCACAGATGCCCATGCAGCTTCAACACGATACCATAGTTCATCAGGAGTAGTGACTGGCTTATTGTGACGAGCCAATAGCTCGGGCACCATTGACCAGACGTTTTCAGTTGGTGAGAGATCTGGAGAATGTGCTGGCCAGGGCAGCAGTCGAACGTTTTCCGTATCCAGAAAGGCCCGTACAAGTCCTGTAACATTCGGTCGTGCATTATCCTGCTGAAATGTAGGGTTTCGCAGAGATTGAATGAAGGGTAGAGCCACGGGTCATACATCTGAATGTAACAACCACTGTTCAAAGTGCAGTCGATGCGAACAAGACGTGACCGAGACGTGTAACCAATGGCACCGCATACCATCACGCCGGGCGATACGCCAGTATGGCGATGACGAATACACGCTTCCAACGTGCGTTCACCGTGATGTCGCCAAATACGGATGCGAGCATAATGATGCTGTAAACAGAACCTGGGTTCATCCGAGAAAATGGCGTTCTGTCATTCGTGCATCCAGGTTCGTCGTTGCGTACACCATCCAGGCGCTCCTGCCTGTGATGCAGCATCAAGGGTAACCGCGACCATGGTCTCCGAGGTGACAGTAAATGCTGCTGCAAGCGTCGTCGTACTGTCACCATCTGCACGATCCGTTACAGCCATGCGGATAAGATGCCTGCCATCTCGACTGCTAGTGATACGAGGGCGTTGGGATCCAGCACGGCGTTCCATATTGACGTGCTGAACCCACCTATTCCATATTCTGCTAACAGTCATTGGATCACGACCAACGCGAGCAGCATTGTCGCGATATGATAAACCGCAGTTGCGATAGGTTACAATCCGACCTTTATCAAAGTCGGAAACGTGATGGTAGGCATTTCTCCTCCTTACACGAGGCATCAAAAAACGTTTCACCAGGCAACGGCGGTCAACTGCTGTTTGTGTATGAGAAATCGGTTGAAAACTTTCCTCATGTCACCACTTTGTAGGTGTCGCCAGCGGCGCCAATCTTGTGTGAATGCTCTGACAAGCTGATCATTTGTATATCAGAGCATCTTCTTCCTGTCGGTTAAATTTCGCTTCTGTAGCACGTGATCTTCGTAGTGTAGCAATTTTAACGGCCAGGAGTGTAAAAGTCGAAAATCATTCATTCAACTAAAATATTATATACAGAAGAACGTCGATTAACCGAAGTAACTGGGGGACATGAATGTTCGGAAAACCGGTTTATTCGTAAATCGAACTGTGCACTTCTGTTTGCCAATAAGAAGTAATGTACAGTAAATTTATTTATACAGTATTTGGAGGCGCGCGATTTTTCTGACAGCGGCGAGCGGCACGTCGCAACACAGAAGGCGCAGCTGTTGGTGTGAACAGCTTGGATGCTGCCGCTACGCTGACTGAAGTGTGCCACTGTCGTGTGAAGGCCCCATTAGAAGCAATGTTCCGCCATCCGGAGGTGCAGTGTGGCTTCTGTAGGAAATTTGGTTTGATGGGCGGGTGCTCTGTTGTAACTTTTTTTGAAGGTCGCTGACGGAGGCCGAGGGGCCCCTAGAGCTCGGGGGCCCCGGGGCACTGCCCCGCCTAGCCCTATGATAGCTACGCCACTGGTCGTCTGCATAGGCTCTCGCTACAAAATTTGTGTCCGACACTGTCACTCCACTTAGTTTTTCTTCTATCGTGCGAAGTAGTGGTTCAAGTGATAACACATATAGTAACGGAAAGAGGACTTCCTTGGGGAACACCTCTCCGTATAGTTATTGCTTTTGACAGCTGGCCATTTATGGATACGGATGCCTTAATATCAGTTATCATGTTGCGTACCACCCCAAGAGCTCTTTCTTCTATTCCTATTTGCTGTAGTATACACTCGATGTATCGATGACTAACTTGATCAAAGGCTTTACTAAAATCTAAAAACTGTAACGCGCACTTAATGTTGGTAACTGCGACTATCGAAACCATATCTCTGTATTCGGAAGTTGCTGTCATAATAGATCGCCCTGGGAAACAGGTTTGATGTGTGTTGACTGCTTTGCGTATTAATGGTGTCATCCTCTCATTGATCGCTCTAGCAATGGTTTATAATCGAAGTTCCTCAGTGTTATCGGCCGAAACCCGCTGATTTTCTTCCGACTTTTACTTTGCGACACCAAAACAATTTTTCCTTCTTTCAGCTCCGGGGGTATGATTCCTCCTTTCATTATTTCATTTAAAACTGCTGTAAAAGTTGGTCCAATTATATCCCAATAACTCAAATAAAATTCTTTTGGAAGTCCATCCGGGCCTGGTGATTTATTTGAGGGTGATTTGCACACGAGTTCGAAAACTTCTTCCACTGTAAAATCAGTTAAAAATTCAGTGTTATCCTCTGGTGTTATAATTTTAGTCAAGGAATTCACTACTTGTGATAATGGAGCGTCATCAATATCGTTTGCTGTATACAGTTTTTCGTAATACTGGAAAATTTCTTGTACAATTTCTGGGTGGGTGGTGAGTAGGTGCCCGTTTTCTGTGACGAGTTCATCAATAAACGTGCGTTTACGGAGAGATTGATGTTTTATCAAATGGTATAATGACGTAGTTTCTTCCTCTGCAAGACATTTAGATTTAATTTTCAGACCTTCTAACTGCTTTCTTTTTATACTTAACATTTTAGCTTTTATTTCTTTAATTTGTTGTAATTCTGTGTTTGTTAGTTGCTGCTTCTCGTAGAGGTCTCGTAAAACACTGCAGTAAAATTCGAAGGTTCGCTTGTTGTCTCGGACTTTATCACGACTAGAGATAATTAAGCTTTGCCTCATCTTCTTTTTGCCTACTTTTGTCCACCACTCGGATTTGGACGGGTACCTACACATTGACCGCAAGCAATAATTCCATGATTTCGTAATCTCGTCACGTAATTTTACATCATTTAATATCGATGTATTGAGGTGCCACTGAGTTCGATACATTTTTGTGGGCTGTCGTGGTAAATTTATTGTTACTAACAGCGCGGAATGATCTGAAAAACAGGCCGGGATGACGTCCGCTACTATAACTTTTTCAGTGAGTGGATCAGAGATGTAAATTCTGTCGAGTCTGCTACTCGAAGATGAAGTAAAGCGCGTAAATTTTACTAAAGTTGGATACTTAATTTCCCAGGCATCTTTAAAGTGCATTTTTTGTACTAAGTCATGAAGCTCTTTACAATAATTAAAATTAGGAGTCTGGTCCTTTCGGTTAAGGACACAATTAAAATCGCCTCCAATAATTACATTCAGCGGATTCTTTCGTAGCAGGTAAATAAGTTCATCTCTAAAAAAATTTGCTCTCTGGAGTTTATTGCTGTTTCCGGAAGGGGCATACAGGTTAAAAATTTTACATCCTATACCTCGTCCTGATTCTAATTGTTCTAAGTCTTTGATGGGAATACCATCCCTAATCAGAAGCGCTACTCCCGAGCTATATTCAATAGCTACATTTAAGATAGTCTGAAAACCAGGAATATGAAGGTTTGTTGTCATAACCTCTTGTAGAAACACTATGTCAGCATCAGAGTCATATACGAATTGTTGCAAGGATGTTAATTTGAGAGCTGACCATATTCTATTGATATTAAGTGTGACTATTTTATAAGCTTGCTGCATTTAGTATTATAAAAAGAGGAGAAAACTTTGATGGCATCACCGTAAAGCATTCGTTCATGATTGGAAAGTGACTTCAATTGTAATCCAATTTTTTAAAACACATTTTGCCCCTCGGTTATGGACTCCTATGGTATGGTACTGTACAGATTTTGCTAACACCATAATCATGCACTCATACTGTCATACAGGATAAAATTGCAAATACACCTTTAAGAAGCCTAGGTATAAGTGGTTGAATTTTACGCTTCGTACTTCATCCGTGTAAAATTAGTAAAAATCCGTGTCGCTGGTGTCTTCCCTTTCCGGATCTTGATCTTCTACTTCGTCAGCCCACTCCTTTCGTCCCTCTTGATTGTCATCTCTTAACCGAGATCTTTCTTCTTGTTCTGTAGTTGGTGGGTCAAGGGCCATTTGTTTTTCAACGCTGGAACTCTTGTGTAAGGTTTGGCTTTGTTTCTCCTTCTGTAAGGTCATAGCAGACTCCTTTTTCTGCGTTCTTCGTCCTTCTTTAATAGTCCGCAGCTTTTCCCTTATAGCTGGGGCTATACTCGCAGCTGCCTTATGGGCTATTCTTCTTTTATTACTTTTTTTTTTTTTTTTTTTTTTTTTTTTTTTTGGCGATTTAGTAAGAGATTTCTCTGAAGAAACGTCTGGAGATTCCTCACTCAACTCCTGAGATAGTATCGGAGAACGTAAATGTTCTTTCCTGGTTGAGGGTTCCCCCTGAGACTCAATGGCTTGCTTCGGCGACGAATCTTTCCCCTGCACACTTAGACTTCTGGAGCATAGTTCACCATCTACATTCTGTGCCTCTTCGAGGCTGACCCTATTGATATTGTCGCGCCGAATTATTGCAGAAGTAGCACTGTCACGCTGGGGATCCTCTACCATTGCATCGTTTTGTGCAACATCATTGTGGGACAAATTTGTCGTGTCTTCTGCATTTTGCTCAAAAGCCGATGTACTCTGTTCTTGAGATTCATCTCTCAAAGTGTCGGATAGGTGTTCAGAAGGAGTTTCATTTTGACTGCTGATGGTTGCATACGGGACTGCCTTTGTTTCCATCCTTTTGGCTACTGGACTGATTTCGTGTTCTCCTAAGGGTACGATCTGCTGTGTAGACGCCGTGCCTTGGTCCGACAATGCGCGTTCGGGTCGTTTCGGGGAGACTGCGGTGGCAGCGTATGTCAGCTTCATCGCGGTTACCGGCCCAGAAGTTACCTCTTCCGCGGAAGGCAACTGCGCCACTCTTTTTTTCTTGCACTCAGCGCGTACATGGCCAGTAGAGCCACATAACGCGCAAGTGCGAGGCTGACCGTCATATATAATCAAAGCTCGATAGCCACAAATATTCATATAGGATGGTACATGCCGTAACAGATCGATTTTTACTTGTCGCACACCGTTAAGGACAGGAAACATATGAGCTTCCGCCCATTTTTCGGCTACATTTGAAATTACACGCCCATAAGGTTTAAAAGCGTCATCAATTGCCTCCGCCGGTACCTCAAAATGCAGTTCAAACACTCTCACAGTTCGTATTCCTAGTCCTTCATGGCATACTAGTACGTCACTAACATGTCCTTCGAGAGTGATTAAATTTTATTTTATCACCAATCCTATCAACAATAATTTTGCACATAGTAGGATCTTTCAATTTAACATACATAGCACATTGAACAAAAGACAAATGTACTCCTTCAATATCGTATTCAGTAATCCTAACTTTTCCAGATAGCCATATTTTTAACTCTAAAGGCTTAGGTCTTACATAGCTACGATCAAAGGTAAATTTTATCGTATCTTTTCTCAAGTAAGATTGAGTTTCCATCATGTTTTCCGGCATACAATCATTTCAAATAGGAGTTAAGCGTAAGCGCAGTGAAGACCAACCTGTCAACAGGTAAACAGCCGTTGTTTACGGAAAATAAAATTGTGTAAATTTTTAAAAAAATCGGGAAAAATCAAAACCTACCTTATGACTCAAGAGGCAATGCAAAACGTGACCATAGCGATAGACGATATTTCATACGTGAAACAAATTATCAGTTTTGTACGCGGGTCCCCAAGCGAGTAGTAATGAGCGTCTGTGTTTCACCCATTATGCAAGCTTTATTCATCCTGAAGCACGTCGGTCCTTTTGACCTTTCAGGTGTGCTGATTTATGAACATTCAATTGTGTTCTTTCAGGAATTTATCTTGAAGAATCTGATGCTGATGCTAAAGTTAATCGATTTTCATTTATCTTTGTCACTTCCCTTGTTATTATAGATTCAGTTGAAATTTGTCATGCTTTTCGCTCAGGCTTAAAACAACCTTGGACTATATTAATACTGTCAGAGATGTCATGAAGTTATCTCGAAGTCATTATTGATAGATCTGAAGCATTGAATTAAAATTTGTGGTGCGGCCGGGAATCGAACCCGGACCTCCATGCTTACTAGGTAGACGTCTTAACCGTTAGACTACCACACCACTAACGATTAAGGCGGCTTGGAATAGTCTATGTACGATTTCCCTCCACAACACAAACTTTAATTCAGCTTCTTTGTTCCACAGATAATTGCCACTACTGCCAAGGCTCTCCATGCAGCGGAATAGCACCTCAGCAATGGACATGGTGGAACAATTCTGTTACGGTGATATAAATATCAATTAATACAAATAAATTCCAGAGACGGATTTACGTCTCAAATATGTCAAAGACATTATTGATAGATCTGAAGCATTGAATTAAAATTTGTGGTACGGCCTAGTAAGCATGGAGGTCCGGGTTCGATTCCCAGCCGCACCACAAATTTTAATTCAATGCTTCAGATCGATCAATTATGTCTTTGACATATTTGAGACGTAAATCCGTCTCTGGAATTCTTTATTTGTATTATCTCGAAGTGATGAAAGTTTCAATGAAGTATACAGCTCTTGCTTGGAACTGACCAAAAAAATTTGATGTCGGGCTTCAAAATATTTCAAAAATTTCTTTAAACCTTGGTGACGGTGTTCTATCAAACGCTTTTGCCAGAAAGAATAGCTTCGCACAAAAAGTGTTAGATTCGTGTACAGAGAAAAATTATTTCAGTGATCGTGTAGAAGTTTTGGGGTGTTACTTACCACTTCGGCCAATTAGATCGCTTTATTGTAGTGTTCTAATGCAGCCATGCTTTCCTTTTCTTCCTCCTCCTTCTTCCTTCTATCTTTAGAAGGCCAGACAACTGCCGATTTACTTTTATTAAGTATTGCTCATTCAACAATGCATGAACATGATTTTCAAGAGGGTTGGTTTCGAACATTTGTGAACCGTGATATAGAGTACCCACTCTGATTTTCAAAAGTCGGCGCCTCTGAAGGTCTGAACGGCCACTACGGTCGGGGGTTCGAACCCCCCCTCGGGCATGGATATTTGTGCCGTCCTAGTTCGTAAGTAGTTTGTAAGTTTAGGGACTGATGACCCCGTAGTTAAGTCCCATAAGATTTACAAACATTTGAACATTTTTTTTAGTAAAACATATTTAAGAAATAGTATGTTGATTTAAAGATAACTTTGGCTGTCCTTTTTACGTAATTTTCAATTTTGATACTTTCGTAAATAATAGCTACTAACACTAAAAATGCATTACACTTACTTACGGAAGATGGTGAGCCTTTAAAGATACTTATTTGTATAAAAACAACACTACTACATCTCTTGTTTAAATAAATTAGGGCAGGCCATGTTTTAAATATCACTGGATCCTAAATTAAATACTGATCATTTTTCACACACTAAAATAAATAATCCCGTTGCTAAAATGAAACTGTTGTTGAAATAGACAAAACTACTACAACTATATACAAATCCACATTTATAAAAAATTACACCACAATTTGAAATACATTAAAATTAAATGTCTCAGTAATAGTACACCTACATAATATTGTCAATATATATATGTGTGTGCACTTCAAACACAAATAATGTAAATAAATAGAGTCAAAACACGACTTTTAATTTATGTATTACATTAAATACAATTTTCATGAAACACGTACACAAATTAAACCAAATAGTAGTAATGTAAATGTAATATTTTAATTTAAACATTATGACGTATTTCAAGTATTATTGTGTTATTTATTTAATAACTGGAAAACATTATCATTAGTCTTATTACACGGCTACGCAAAAAATGTTTGAGGGGAAACCATGTTTTGTCACTCTGTACATGGATAGGAAACTGTATCCCTAAGGGGGATATGCGCCAACAGTCCTCTGTCACCGTAACCTCCGGGTAGGCTTCAACGACCACCACGTGGTGCAGTGGTGGAATGTCGGTTGTCCGGAGACCGGGGATCTTGGCTTTACCGCCTGGGTCGCGAGGATGGTAAAACCTCTCTAAAAAAAACTCTAAATCCTGAGGTGAGCTTCGCGCCCAGGGGATGCATGGCTGTTGAGGCAGAACAGTCGTAAGCGGGCGACCTCTGAGGATAATGTGCCGCACATCAGACGTATGAGGCTTGCCCAGGCATGCGGGGCTCTGCCTGGGTCGACAGTGTTTCCCTAGCTACTCGTGGGACACCCATGGAGTCATTTCAAAATTTTTCTGATTCTCCCGGAGGATCTGATGGGCCGCCGGCGAGCATTCCTTCCCATCCAAACAAGCGAAGTCGTGAGGGCAGCCCTCCTGAGCGTGCTCCTCAAAAACTTTAGTGAGAGGAACAGGGCACAAACGTGTCAAAATGTTTTTGTTGTAATAAAACGAGTGGAGGGTTCCTTTGCGAAGGTGTCCCCATTCTACATTCAGAAGGCAATTGATGGGATAACGAGTGGTTTGAAGTGCATAAAGAGGCTTTGTACTGGTACGCTGCTGATCGAAACTGCGACCTCTGGTCAAGTACAGAAACTTCTTCAAGCGAAAACTCTGGGTGAATATCCAGTTATTGCAGAGCTGCATAAAACCTTAAATTCTTGTCGCAGGGTTGTATCGTGTGAAGATCTCATGGATGAAGATGTCAGTGTTCTCCAAAAGGAATGGGCTAGTGAAGGGGTTACAGAAGTGCAAACTGTTATGAAGAGAGTGAGTGGAAATCTTGAGAAGACTTCCACCTTCATCTTAACGTTTAATTCGCAGGACCTGCCCAGTCATATTAAGGCTGGATTTTTACGTCTAAAGGTTCGTCCCTTTTTACCCTAACCCCTTGCGATGCTTCAAGTGCCAACGGTTTGGTCATACTACGGTTGCGTGCAACGTCGTGCTACATGTGGGAACTGTGGTCAGTCAGCTCATGAGACAGGTGTGGACTGCACCTCTCCACCGGTATGTGTTAATTGCTCCAACTCACATCCGGTTTGGAATAGAGATTGCCCCACCTACAAGGACGAGAAAAAATTCAGGAAATAAAAGTAACGCGTCGTGTGCCTTGTGCCGAGGCAAAGAAGCAGTTTAAAGCCATGCAACCTCCGTCATTCGTTACGTCATTTGCTTCAGTGGTGAAACAGCAAGCGACCAAGGTTAGCGTGTCAACTCAGACGGAAGTAGCAATCACTGCTACCAACACCTGCTCCTGTTGTTGCACGTGCCAAAAGCCAGATGCAGTTACCGCTGCGCCTGCCAGGGAGTCAGCCACACGAACATCTCAGAGTGATACGGCCCTGCCGTTACCCCCAACAACAACTGTTCCCCCAGCACTGACCAGTGCACCCCAAGAAGAACTTTCAGGTTTATCGACCAGCAAAGCCAAACGTGCCTCAAGGTCAAAGCCTAAATCTGGTGAAGTGGAACTTCACCAGCCAACAATAAAATCAGTGGTCTCCACCGCTGCAAAAGAGTTAGCACCAAAACAGCCAGCAAACAAAGCAGCAGCCACTGTTGTCGTTGCTACTGTTGCTGACGATTTGGGGACGAAACATCCAGCAGCTAAATCAGCGGCCACGGCTGCTGCTGATGATCTCGCGATGGAGGTGGTCCTTCTCAGAGATCCACCAAGTCCCCTGCCCCACCGCCAGGGACTCCGGGCTCCCCAACAAGGAGTAAAGGGTCGGTAAAGCCAATCCTTATTCAAAGGTAATGGACATACTGCAGTGGAATTTAAATAGCTTCAGAATCCATCTACACGAATTAAAAGTCCTCACACGGGCCGGGCCTGTATGTCTGTGCCCCCCGGAAACACATTTTAAGGAATCTGATCGCCCTGTTTTCCGGGGCTATCACTTATATCGTACTGATGACCTCAGTGACGACAGGGCTCAGGGGGGAGTGGCGGTGATTGTCAAAGACACACTTCACTCTTCGCATGTACCCCTCACTACCACCCTACAAGCAGTTGCTGTTACAGTGCATTTTGTGTCGTTTCAGTTAATGCTTTGCTCTCTCATCTCCCGCCACATGGGCCGTTGGACGAAAATGCCCTTTTAGCACTAGTCTATCAACTTCCCCGGCCGTTTTTGCTCCTGGGAGATTTCAACGTTCATAACACTCTTTGGGGTAGTGTTTCTACCTGTCCCAGCGGCCGAGTGGTCGAACGGGTACTCCATTCAGTCTCTTCCTGTCTCCTGAATACGGGTGCGATGAGACATTTTTGTGCAGCAACAGGGTCTTTTTCAGCCATTGACCTGACAGTCTGTTCTCCTGTTCTTGCAGATTCTGCCCAATGGGAGGTAGGAGACGACCTTCACTCCAGTAACCACTTTCCTATAACTGTTCACCTTCTACAGCGATTGCCACCCGAGAGTTACCCAACCAAGTGGTTGCTCAGTAAGGCAGATTGGGTTCTTTATAGCCGACTAGCTGTTCTTGAGCATCAGTACAATATTCATGACTGAGTGGATCACATAACAGCTGTAATACACTCAGCTGCAGATGCATCTATTCCTAAATCGTCAGGTCACAGTAGGGGGTTACCCGTTCCCTGGTGGAACGATGAGTTCTGACGCGCCATACGCGACCGGCGCTCAGCGCTGCGTAGATTCAAGCACTCTCCATCGGCAGAGAATCTTGCAGCCTTTCGGCAAGCGAGGGCAAGAGCCCGACGAATATTGCAGGAGAGTAAAAAGCGTTCATGGTACGAGTTTATGAAGTCCATTAATCGTTCCACTTCCGCCACTGCAGTATGGGATTCCATAAGGAAAATATCTGGGAAAAGGAGTTCGTGCCCGTTGGCTGCCATAAAGGACGATGGAATCCTTAAAGTTGAACCAGTTGAGATTGCTCAGATATAAGATAACATCGTCCCCAAGTCCAGTTCCAGGTTTCCACGCCTACCGCGCGGTTCAGGAGAGGAGACGCCTTGATTTCGCCTCTTCTAATGATGAGGCTTATAACGCTTTATTTTCTATGCGGGAGCTGGACACGGCATTAGCTTCTGCTCGCGATACGGCCCCGGGGCCGGACTCGATATACTATGGCATGCTACGGTATCTTAATTTAGAGTCTAAGACTGTTCTCCTTAATTTTTTTTAATCAGTTATGGACAGAAGGGGTATATTCCAACCCCTGGAGGGAATCCATAATGATACCCATTAAACTAGGGAAGGACCGCACGCTCCCTGATAGCTATCGTAGTGTCGCTTTAGCCAGCTGTGTCGGTAAGACGCTGGAACGCATGATCAACTCGAGACTTCTTTGGACTCTCGAATCTCGTAACCTCCTTAGTCGCTTCCAATGTGGGTTTCGCAGGTATCGGTCCACTCTTGATAACCTCACCTACCAGGAAGCGGCTATACAGGAGGCGTTCATCCGAAAGCAGCACCTAATATCAATCTTTTTCGACATTGACACTACGTGGCGACGCACTATCATAAGTCAGTTGCATGAAGGGGGTTTTCGGGGACGCCTTCCCACTTTTCTGCGTTCCTTCTTTGCTGACCGTTACTTTTGATACAGAGTTAGGAATGCTTTTTCCGATAAATTTCCTCAGATTCACGGAAATCCGCAGGGGAGTGTTTTAAGTGTCACTTTGTTCGCAATTGCGATCAACGGTATAACGTTTACTGTAAGGAATCCTGTGCAATGCTCTTTGTATGTGGATGACTTTTCTGTTTTCTGCTTTTCTCCTAGTCCCGCATGTGCCTCACGCCAGTTACAGTTGACACTTAAAAGACTAGAAGACTGGTCTGCTCGAACAGGTTTTAACTTGTCCCCTGAGAAAACCGTATGCGTTCATTTTAATCGTGGCCGTTCACTTTTTACCCCCCCCCCCCGCATCTACTGTTGCGGGATACTGTTTTACATTTTCAGAAGACAGTGTGGTTCCTGGGTCTCTTATTTGATGACAAACGTACTTGGCTGCCCCACCTCAAGAAGCTCAAGATAAAAGCCCCGAAAGCACTGGACATCATGAAGTGCTTGAACGGAAAAAAATGGGGTGCAGACAGATCCTGCTTGCTGCAATTTTATAAGAGTTTCGTGCGCTCCCGTCTCGACTATTGTATGCTCTATGGCTCGGCATCCCCAACGTCTCTGAAGATGTTGGATTCTGTGCACCACGAGGGTATTAGATTGACTACGGAAGCCTATAGGACAAGCCCTACACCTAGCCTGTGCGCCGAGGTAGGAGAGCCATCATTATACGTCCGGCGGCGTTTCCTTATTGCTAAACACGCCTTAAAGCTCCGCTCATTTCCGTCCTTTCCGGCCTTTTTGTGACTATGGACATCCCGGCCCCTTTTAAGCGACTCTACAACGCACGACAACGAGGGTCGAAAGCATTTGGCATCAGAGCGCAGCAGCATTTACTGGATTTCGGTGTGGCTCCGATCAACATACAGCGCCAGGATTGGTGCAAAGCGCCACCCTGGCTGTTAGTGAAGCCCAACCTCATTTTAGACTTGACTGAGTGCAACAAACCGTTCACTCCAGATTATGATTTTAAGGACAAGTTTCTTGCCATTTTAAATAGCCATCATTCATTTAATGTTATTTATACAGATGGGTCGAAACAGGGGGATACTGTTTGTGCTCTGTAGTGTCCCCTACCCGAATCCTCCGATATCGTCTGCCTTGTCAGTTCACGGTATTTGACGCAGAACTTTATGCTGTTTTGAAAGCAGTGGAGCATATGAAACGTCATACAAGGTCTACCTTTCTGCTTTGCTCTGATTCACTCAGTGCTCTGCAGACCATTCAACATCTGTACCCATCAGATAAGACCGTCCAGAATATCCAAGACATCCTTTTGCAGTTGCAACGGCAAGGAAAGGTGGTTTCCTTCTGCTGCGTACCTGGCCATGTGGGTATCCGTGGAAACTAGTTGGCCGATACCGCGGCCAAGGAGGCCTGTCGGCTCCCGAACGTAGCTAATTGTCCTCTCCCTCTCCGTGCCTCGCTGTCATTTCTTAGGAGCTCTGTCATGCGCCTCTGGGTCCAAGAATGGTTCGCCGTCGTGGATAATAAGTTGCTGTCAATAAAAGACACAGTTAGACCCTGGCGTACATCCGTACAGCCTGTCAGGTGTGCTGAAGTCTGCTTAACAAGGCTTCGAATATGACACTGCCCCCTGACGCATAGATTCCTTCTTTGTGGCGACGAGCCCCCTACTTGTGATGCTTGTGGTGTGCTGACAACACGTTCAGCATATTTTAACTACTTGTGTTTCCTATGATGCTGCGAGGGAACAAGCCGGTTTGTCGGATGACTTCTGTTCCAATTTAAGGTGATAGTTATATGACAGTGGCATGCGTTTTACGATTTTGTGTTTTGGCCAACTTCCTACCAAAGATCTTAGGTCGACGGTTCTAAAATATAGATAGGGGAAGATAGGATCGTTCGGCCCATCCCTCTATATTTATCCCGCCGTCTTTATAGCCTTGTCCCCCATTTGTCTGTTTTGTCTAGTTTCTTATTAGTGCCACTGAACGTTTCTCTATTATACATATGATGTAGGAGGAAGAGCGTACGTCCTTTCGTATTGTCTCTTCCCTTGCCTGTCTCCTGCGCCATTTAGCAGTATTGGACTCATCTCTTCCTAGTATGGGCGCTGAAGACCACGATGTTGAGCGCCCTAAAGCTCCAATAACAACAACAGGAAACTGTAAGCAGTTTTGTAATCTAATGCTGGATTTTTAGACATTGTGCAACTATGTGTCTGGTTTAATCTTCATTGAACTAGAAATTAAGAAGTTTCAATATCCACTGACTTCATGTACTTCTGATTTAAGAAACTATCCTCAAACATAGGGCCTATTGTACTATTAGCTGAATGCCATCACAACGCAAATGGACGCCTTCAAGAACCAAGATAAGTAAAATATTTATGTTTGATCTTACCCATCTACAGAGAAGTAGTTTGCTATAAATCTGACTGTTAAAATGAAATTTTTTTCTGACCTTCTAGGAAACTTTGATTTAACAGTAAAAACCACTGTTGAAAAGAGGTGTTGATGTTCACCGTGATGTCGGCAAACACGGATGCGACCATCATGATGCTTTAAGCAGAACCTGAATTCATCTGAAAAAATGACGTTTTGCCATTCGTGCACCCAGGTTCATTGTTGTGTACACCATCACAGGCGCTCCTGTCTGTGTTACAGCTTCAAGGGTAACCACAGCCATGGTTGCCGAGCTGATAGTCCATGCTGCTGCAAACGTCGGCAAACTGTTAATACAGATGGTTGTTGTCTTGCAAACGTCCCCATTTGCTGACTCAGGGATCGAGATGTGGCTGCACGATCTATTACAGTCATGTGGATTAGATGCCTGTCATCTCAACTGCTAGTGATACGAGGCCGTTGGGATCCAGCACAGTGTTCCGTATTGCCCTCCTGAAACCACTGATTCCATATTCTGCTAACAGTCATTGGATTGCGACCAACGCAAGCAGCATTGTTGCGATACGATAAACAGCAATCGTGATATGCTACATTCCGACCTTTATCAAAGTCAGAAATGTGATGGTACGCATTTCTCCTCCTTACGTGAGGCATCACAACGACGTTTCACCAGGCAACTGCTGTTTGTGCTTGAGAAATCGGTTGGAAACTTTCCTCACGCCAGCACGTTGTAGGTGTCGCCACCAGCGCCAACCTTATGTGAATGCTCGGCGAAACTGCAGAGTCTGTTGCCCGCATTTTGCAAATGTTGACAACACTACAGACTACCTATGTATAGCCTACACCACAGCAGTCAACCATAGGGCAGGTATAGCATGTTTTATTTATTTTGTGATCTGTGCGAAACTGATCTTTTTAACTGAAAGTTAGGTTAAGTATAGGTTAAGCAAGAAGTTTCGTTTAGTATGTGAAACACTCAAATTATTGTTTTCCCATAGTCGCTCGTGGCAAAGTTGCCAACATAAGTGCCATGCTAATAACATGGGCAATAGACACTGCAGTTTTACCGCATGCTCTGAAAAGCTAATCATTTGCATATCACAGCATCTTCTTCCTGTCAGTTAAATTTCGCGTCTGTAGCACATCATCTTCATGGTGTAGCAATTTTAATGGCCAGGAGTGTAGTTTCGGGAGGGCGGGGGGGAGGGTAAGAGTAAAAATTTTGTGGCTTTGTATCTCAAACTGATGCCTAAAAAGAAAAAGTTGCTGGATACTCCAAGCCATGCTTAATAAAATAGGATGCCGTACTTATTTTTGTCCTTTAAATAACCCCCCCCCCCCCTCCTCATATACACCACTGCTTTTAGGCAATTGGCAAAGACCGCATGACAACACTCCCACGATTTTCATCTGTTGCCATCATCGACACCCTAGGCCGCCAATATGTCTGGCATGTAAAGTGCTAATAGTTGTTTCTTTTCTGACTTGTTAGTTTATTTTTCATCTTCAGAAAAAGCTTATATGGATGGTGCAAAGAGTGAGAAAAGTCACTTTTTTTACATAATAAACAACAGTACAGTATCATAATACTTTTTTTGGCGTGCTGGTGGCCTGAATAAAGGCTGTGAAAATTAATACTAGGCCTAATAATGTTTCCTTTTCAAGTTCTCAGTTTTAACTTTTATTTTTTTAATGGTAACTTATGCTACTTGTCTGATTTTTGCACCAACACCTTCAATTTGAAGAAGCATTTCAAATTCCACTCTGTTGAAATGTCCTGTTATAAAAAATGAACTGTTACATTTAGCAACCATGATATTTGATCTACATAGTCAACTAATACTGGTAATCAGAAAAAAGGAACAACTCAGGAGATGTTAAAGACATAAATTATCTGCTGCTTATCTACAGACAAATTGCAATATCGTTTTCTCTTTAAAATTTATGCAATATGTGCTGATAAAATTTCGTCATGTTTCCAGGAGAGTCAAATGGTTTAAAATCTACAAGTTGTCATCTGAATTTTCTTCAGCCAATGTGAGATGCTGACTGATGTATGCTAACTGCTACTGTCTTTATATATCCATACTGTATTCTATGCCATCACTAGTGCTTGCGTCAGCACCATATTTGGTAATGTTAACACTGCCCATACACTATGTCTGCTTCAATCTTCCGATGGTCAGGTCTCAGTCTTGGTTCAGCAACAGGCCTTCATCTTAATTCAGGGTGTTGTCTCAAATTTTTAATTTGAATTCTTCTTTTATATTTTTTACTACATCCTTAATAAAGATGGGGGTCTGCTCCTAAGCACAACCTGAGACTTAACCATCAGAACGTTGAAGTGGGCAATGGAAACATTATCATACATGATGCTGAAGTGAGCACCAAAGACATCACAGAAGGCAACACAGCTACATAAAGACAACAATATGTTTACCAGCATACATCAGTCACCACTTGACAATGGGTAAGGAGAATTTGGCCAAAAGCTCATGGATTTTAAACTGCTTGACACATCTAAAAACCTGTATTCTATTGAGTCTTATTTGAGAAGACCACGGTTCAAATACTTACCCAGCGCTTAGCTTTTTTTTTTAACGAATGATATGACAGCTCCTTTGACACTGCTTAGTCAGTTTTTGCGTCTTGCTAAGGTCAAGTTTGCACTGCATCTCAAATAGCCTTATTGTGGGTAGGAAGTTAATCCCTAATCCTCTTTCCACCTTTGGTCATGTTCACATTTTGATTATCTTATGATTTTGCTTAGATTTTTTAAAATTAGTGTGTGATGTAATTTAACCCTGCAATCACTGATGAGCTCTGGTGCTTATTTTTTATTATATTCTAACCAGCTCCAGCTATTTGTAGCTCTGGACTTGGGAATATTTAATCTGCTTACATACAGTAACTTTTTGGACAACAATTATTAAAGTAGCGTACGTAACCTATATTTTTATTATACACTGTATTGTATCCAACATTGGGAAGTCCACAGTGAATTTCAGTAACATCATGAGGAAAGGTTGCAACTCACCACAAAGGTGATAGGTGACAGGCATGTAGAAAAGACAATCACACTCACACAACTTATGGTTTCATCACAAAAGAACACACACATTCATTCAATCACACAGGTGCAAGTTATACATACATGACTGTCATCTCTGGGCAATACATCCAGACTCAGGATGATGATATGAGGTAAAAAATTGTTTTGTGTTTTTATAATTAATGCTGAAGACATTAAAATCCATGACATTGCAATGGCAGCTACAACTCTGTGTGCTGTATGGGACAGCCAGTGATATTCTTAACCTTCTGACAAACTTAAGAAAGTGTGGGTCTTAAAAACAAAGAGCTGAATCATGCAGTTTTGTTGTTCATTTAAAGTACTTAAGGTCTTGAAATCTGAGAGTATTGATGTTATAACTGGGTATCACCTCTTAGGGAGGATACTGGCATGAATAGTTTGGATCAAAAATTATTTGACAAACACTTTGAACAATATGAAAGATGATGCATCAGTTGTAAATTCTCTTAACAAACAAAAATCAGCAGAGAAAACTTTTGACAAACTGTCTGCAAATGATAAGGTGATAGAACCCATAGTTATTCATAGAATGTACTTAGTTTCGCCAATGTGTAACAACAATTCATTCAAAATTCCTGGAGCTTTTGCTGTAGAAGTAGAAATTGATTAGAAGTAAAATTCAACAGTCTCATTGTACTGGGCATCAGCTGGCAAGCTTTAGTTATTTACACTCCTGGCCATTAAAATTGCTACACCACAAAGATGACATGCTTCAGACATGAAATTTAACCGACAGGAAGTAGATGCTGTGATATGCAAATGATTAGCTTTTCAGAGCATTCACACAAGGTTGGCGCCAGTGGCGACACCTAAAACATGCTGAGATGAGGAAAGTTTCCAACTGATTTCTCATACACAAACAACAGTTGATCTATGTTGCCTAGTGAAACATTGTTATGATGCCTTGTGTAAGGAGGAGAAATGCGTACCATCAAGTTTCTGACTTTGATAAAGGTCAGATTGTAGGCTATTGCCAATGGGCTTTATCGTATCGTGACATTGCTACTCGTGTTGGTCGCGATCCAATGACTGTTAGCAGAATATGGAATCAGTGGGTTCAGGAGAACAATACAGAATGCTGTGCTGGATCCCAACGGCCTCGTATCACTAGCAGTCGAGATGATAGGCATCTTATCCGCATGGCTGTAATGGATTGTGCAGCCATGTCTTGATCCCTTAGTCATCAGAGGGGGAAATCTGCAAGACAACAACCATTTGTATGAACAGTTCGATGACGTTTGCAGCAGCATGGCCGGCCGCGGTGGCCGAGGAGACTGACGCGCTTCAGTCACGGTCTGCACGGCCACTACGGTCGGGGGTTCGAATTCCTCCTCGGGCATGGATATTTGTGCCATCCTAGTTCGTAAGTAGTACATAAGTAGTTAGTAAGTTTAGGGACTGATGACCCCATAGTTAAGTCCCATAAGCTTTACAAACATTTGAACATTTTTTTGAGCAGCAGCATGGACTGTCAGCTCAGAGACCATGGCTGCAGTTCCCCTTGAGGCTGCATCACAGACAGGAGCGCCTGCGAGGGTGTACGCAACAATGAACCTGGGTGCATGAATGACAAAATGTCATTTTTTTTTTCAGATGAAACCAGGTTCTGTTTAGAGCATCATGATGGTCGCACCCATGTTTGGCTACATTGCAGTGAATGCACATTGGAATCATGTATTCGCCATCGCCATACTGGCATATTACCTGGTTACATGTCTCGGTCACCTCTTGTTCGCATCGACAGCACTGTGAACAGTGGCCGTTACATTTCAGATGTGATGGTATGGGGTGCCATTGGTTACACGTCTCGGTCACCTCTTGTTCGCATCAATGGCACTGTGAACAGTGGCCGTTACATTTCAGATGTGTTGCAACCCGTGGCTCTACCCTTCATTTGATCCCTGAGCAACCCTACATTTCAGCCGGATAATGCACGACTGCATATTTCAGAGCCTTTCTGGATATGGAACATGTTCGACTGCTGCCCTGGCCAGCAAATTCTCCAGATGTCTCACCAACTGAAAACGTCTGGTCAGTGGTGGCCAAGCAACTGGCTCGTCACAATATGCCAGTCACTACTCTTGGTGAACTGCGGTATTGTGTTGAAGCAGCATAGGCATCTGTATCTGTACGTGCCATCCAAGCTCTATTTGACTCAATGCCCAGGCATATAAAGGCCATTATTACAGCCAGAGTTCTGTTCTGGGCACTGATTTCTCAGGATCTATGCACCCAAACTACATGAAAATGTAATCACTGTCAGTTCTAGTATAACATATTTGTCCAATGAATACCTGTTTGTTATCTGCATTTATTCTTGGTGTAGCAATTTTAATGGCCAGTTGTGTATGAAACTATTCAATTATTGATTAAAATTTTTAACTTCTGAATGGAATGTGTTATAGAAGAAGATGAAATAGTGATGGTAGCAGAGGACCAAAGAGGTAGAAATACAAGACCTACAAAAATCCTTGGACATCACAAGAAATACTCAGTGTAATTTATGAAAAGAGAAAATATAAAAATGAAGTACAGTAAGCAGAAAAATAGAGTACAGATGACTTTAAAAAAATGATATTGACAGAAATTGCAAAATGGCTAAGCAGGAGGGGCCAGAGGACAAATGCAAATCTTTTGAAGAATGTATAACTAAGGGAAACGTAGATGCTGCCTATAGGCAAATTAAAAAGACGTTTGGAGTCAAGATAAACAGCTTTATGAATATCAAAAGCTCAGATGGAAAATCAGTTCTGATCAAAGAAGGGAAAGCTGAAACATGGAAAGAATACATAAGTGGCTCTACAAGGGAAATTTACTTTGAGACAGTATTGTGGAAAGCAAAGAGGAAGTAGATGAAAAGGAAATAGGAAATACGGTACTATACTGATAGAAGAATTTGATAGAGCCTTGTAAACCATAAGTCAGACAATCTGTTTTAAGTCACAGTTGCAAAATTCTAACATGAATTATTTACAGAACAGAAAAGCTGGTAGAAGCCAACCTTGGGAAATATCAGTTTCGATTTAGGAGAAATTTAGATACACATAAGACAGTACTCACCTTATGGCATATCTTAGAAGATAGATACAGGAAAGACAGACAAACCTACATTTCTAGTTTTTGTAGATTTGAAGAAAGCTTCTGACAAAGTTGACCAAAATAAACTCTTTCAAATTCTAAAGTCAGCATGGGTAAAACATAGAGAATAGAAGGTTATTTACAACTTGAACTGATACAAGACAGCAGTTACGATTCAATGGACATGAAAGGGAACCATTAATTGGGAAGGAAATAAGACAGGTTTTTAGCCTTTCCCAAATGTTATCTGTACATTGAGGAAGCTGTGGAGGAAAGCATGGAAAAATTTGGAGAAGGAATTAAAGTTCAGGGCAAAGAAATAAAAACCTTGCAGTTTGTCAGTGACATTGTGATTCTGTTAAAGACAGCAAAAGGTAGATGAATTTTGTTACTTTCACAGTACCAGCTGATAAAATGTAGAATGGGAATGGGAAGAAATCCATTTTTGAAAAAAAAAACTGAATTTTGTTAATATTGAATATTAATTTAAGTGTTAGGAAATCTTTGCTGAAGGCATTTGTGTGGAGTGTTATCTTGTATGAGAGTGAAACATAGAAGATAAAAAATTCAGACAAGAAGAGGATAGAAGCTTTTGAAATGTGGTGCTACAAATAAAAGCTGAAGATTATGTCGGTGGATTGTGTAACTAATGATGAGTTACTGAAAAGTATTGGCGAGAAATTTCTGGCATGCTTTGGCTAAAAGAAGAGATTGATTCGTAGGAGATGTTTTTAGACATCAGAGAATTATTAGTTTAGCATTATAAAGGGTATGTGGTAACATTTGGAGAGGGAGACAAAGAGACGAATACAGTAAGCAGGTTCGAATGGATGTGGGTTGCCATTTTTATGAAGAAATGAAGAGGCTTCTGCTCAGGATAGAGTAGTGTGGAGAGTTGTGCCATCAAATCAGTCCCTGAATGTTTTTATAATTACATCTATGCCATTTATTTAATAAAACTCTCTGTCCACACTCTCCAGCCCTCTCCCCCTCTTGTCCATCTGCTCCTTCTCTTCCTCTTCCTCCTCTCTCGCCATTAGTTCACCTCCTCTTCCCCCTGCCCCTCAACTATTTAAAAAAAAAAAAAAAAAAAAAAAAAAAAAAAAAAAAAAAAAAAAAAAAAAAAAAGACGGAAATATTTGACAACTATCATTGGCCAAATGGTGTAGAACTCTTTTGTAAGGTACCCTCCACAATGCACCATTTGGTGTCATATTAAATATAGCCAGTGAGTTACTTTAGGTTATAAGCTATCTCTGTTTCTTTTTCATACACATCTGTAAAGCTGCTTCATTGCGAAAGAGTAACAAACACACACACACACACACACACACACATGTTCTTCCAATAATTATTTCTATCCTAATGAATAAATTACAAATCACAGATACAAAATATCAGGTCTTTATTCAAGAGAAACAAAATTACTTTGCTTCAGTTCACATTTTACAACTTGGTGATTTTAATCACTGTTATTTTTTCATTTGTGTTAAAATTAAGTCTTTGAGACTGAAAAGTTCAATATCACTTTTACATGATCGTCGGCATGCCAGTTAATGAGCACATTAAGTAAGTGTCTCAGTGAAACATGTCATAGTATACATTATCTGATATATGAAATAATTTCACAACCATATGAATATGATGAAGATGCACTTCCTGAAAACAAACAATTTGTTCTTTATAAATTTACTAGATATGAATTATATCTTCCCTGAACTGTACTTGCATAGTTCTTTATGCAAGTCTTGTCATTTTTCAGTTTCTAATGAGAATAAAATGAAATTGTATTTGAAACATAAAAAATATCTAACAAAACAGCACGCCTATAGAAGTGTGCTGCAAAAATTTGTACATAAATTATTATCCTATGATTTTTACAAAAAATACTGATTTGGTAAAGACTATATTCAAACTCTTCTGCATAACTTCTACTTCCTCACTCTACAGTTATTGTTGCTTTCAGACTTTAAAGCATAATGTTATGATCTATAGTAATAACATCTGTCATGTATCACAGGTTTAGAGCAACAATTAGAATGCATGTACTGGGCTTATCAAAGTTAACATAGTGGCCCCATTGTATGATGTGAAGTTCTGATATTGTATGACACCAACTGAGATTCAGAAAGTGTCTCATAATATGTACTCAAGTCACATCAAGTACAAATATTTATTTGGAGCTGCATCAGCTGGGAAACCAAACTCCAAACTCCTGAAGACAAATGCCAGTAATTTGCCTCTTGTCATCACAAGAGAACACAACATGGCTCTGCCATAAAAAAGTAGAATTGAACATGTCATGTAAGGCATCACACAGGTTCTCCAGCAGACTGCTGGTGCATTTGATAGTACAGTCCTTTCTTAGCAAGTAACTGCTCATGCGTCCCCATTTCAGCAATAGTTCCATTGTTTAGCACACAAATAGTGTCCGCATTCCGCACTGTTGCTAGTCTGTGTGCAATGGTAATACAGGTGCGGCCCTCTGATGCCTGGTCCAAGGCCTGTTGTACCACCTAATGAAAATAATTAAACAGTATTTTAGATCAGTCACATTTAACCTTAGACAGTAAAAAATAATACTAATTTTGTTGAATAACTTCCGATATAATAATTGAACTTGTATACTTATTACTATCTACAGTAACTTTTCGAATAATTATTTCTGGCAATACTAACCTTCTCACTCTGATTGTCCAGAGCTGATGTAGCCTCATCAAGTAACAACACTCTTGGATTCCGGACCAAGGCTCGTGCTATAGCTATTCTTTGCTTCTGACCACCTGAAAGCTGTGCTCCCTTTGCACCTAGACCAGTGTCATAGCCCTGTCGTGGACCACAATTAAAATAATCAAATTTTGTAGTTAAAATTACAGAAATGACTTTTCATACATGGTAAACGTTATTAACTGACAGGACATTTATCACAATATCATAATAGTAATAAGACTTTATGGAATAGAAATATGTAGATCAGTGTCATTTATTTCTCACCAGTGGAAGGGATGAAACAAAATTGTGAATATTTGCAGCTTTTGCAGCAGCTATTATTTCATCATTGGGCACAACCCTGCTGTTGTCGCCATATGCAATGTTTTCTGCAATTGTTCTATCAAACAGTGTAGGCTCCTGTGATACAATTCCAAGCTGACCTCGGAGATCTTTCAAGGAGAGAGTATTAATGTCATGTCCGTCCAGAGTCTGTAATGCAAATTTGTATATTAATCCACAATATGAATCAAACAAATCAATTTTTATTGTCAATGCCATATGAACTGTAAAATGTATGGAAAAATATAAGTAGCAGTGTTTGTAATTACACTTACACTACAGTAATAATTATGTAAAGCCATCTTGAAGATTCTAAAATTTTGAAAACTTAAGAAATTACTTACAGAGATCACAGAATATTGGGAATAAAATTGAAAAACCTAGAACAAGGTATGTCATTTTAATGAATGATATGTTGTTGTTGTTGTGGTCTTCAGTCCGGAGACTGGTTTGATGCAGTTCTCCACAATATCCTATCCTGAGCAAGCCTCTTCATCTCCACATTAGAACGGCAACCTACATCTGTCTGAATCTGTATACTGTATCCATCTCTTGGTCTTCCTCTGTGGTTTTTACCCCACACACTTCCCTCCACACAATTCCTTGATGTCTAAGAATGTGCCCTACCAATCTATCCCTTCTTTTAGCCAAGGTATGGCAGAAATTTCTTTTCTCCCCAATTCTGTTCAGTACCGCCTCATTAGTTACGCGATCCACCCACCTAATCTTCAGCATTCTTCTGTAGCAGCATATTTCAAAAGCGTCAATCCTCTTCCTGTCTGCACTGTTTATCATCAATGTTTCACTCCCATATAAGGCAACACTCCATACAAAAGCCTTCAGAAAGGACTTCCTTAGGCTTAAATCAATATTCTATGTTAACAAATTTCTCTTTCTCTAGAATGCTTTTCTACCCATTGCCATTCTGCATTTTATATCCTCTGTACTGCGACCATCATTTGTTATTTTACTGCCCAAGTAACAAAACTCATCTACCTCCTTTATTGCTTCGTTACCTAATCTAATTCCTTCAGCATCACCTGATTTTCTTACACTGCACTCCATTACCCTAGTTTTGCTCTTGTTAATCTTCATCTTATATGCACCTTTCAGCACACTGTCCATTCTGTTCAATTGCTCTTCCAGGTCCTTTGCTGTATCTGACAGAATTACTATGTCATCGGCAAAACACAATGTTTTTAATTCTTCCCCCTGAACTTTAATTCCTTCACCAAATTTCTCCTTGATTTCCTTTATAGCTTGCTCAATGTACAAATTGAATAACATTGGAGAAAGGCTACAACCTTGTCTTACTCCCTTTCCAACCACTGCATCCCTTTCATGCCCTTCAACTCTGGCAACTGCTGTCTGGTTTATGTACAAGTTGTAAATAACCTTATGCTCCCTATATTTTACTCCTGCTTGCTTCAGAACTTGAAAGAGTTTATTCCAATCAGCATTGTCAAAAGCCTTCTCCAAATCTACAAAAGCTAGAAATGTAGGTTTGCCTTTTCTTAATCTATCTTCTAGGATAAGCCGTAAAGTGATTATTGCTTCCCGTGTTCCTACATTTCTCCTGAACCCAAACTGATCTTCCCCGAGGTCGGCTTCTACCAGTTTTTCCATCCTTCTGTATATAATTCGTGTTAACATTTTGCTACCATGACTTATTAAACTGATGGTTCTGTAGTTTTCACACCTGTCTGCACCTGCTTTCTTTGGAATGGGGACTATAACATTTCTCTTAAAGTCATGGGGGACTATTTTACCTCCGGAATATTTTACCCGAGAGGATGCCATCATCATATGTTCATACAGTAGAGCTGCATGTCCTCGGGAAAAGTAACGGCTGTAGTTTCCCCTTGCTTTCAGCCGTTCGCACTAACTGTGTGGCAAAGCCACATTAGCTAATGATACAAGGCCAGCTCAGTCACTCATCTAGACTGTTGCCCCTGTAAGTACTGAAAAGGCTGCTGCCCCTCTTCAGGAACCACATGTATGTCTGGCCTCTTCACAGATACCCCTATGCTGTGGTTGCACCTACGGTATGGCTATCTGTATCGTTGAGGCACACAAGCCACCCCACCTCGGCAATGTCTGTGGTTCATGGGAGTGGATGAATGATATAAAAAGTAAGAAACCTGCAGCTAAATAAGTAAAGAATGACTGCAACTATAATTATGAATAAATCAATAAAATGTAACTTTTGATAGTCATTAATTATAAACAACAGTGGAAAAACGGATGGTGTGACTATATGCCTCCCAAGCCTTGCTGGGCAGTGTGTCAGCAGTGTTAGATAAAATGTGACAGAATGATTCATCATATAGAAATTTCTTAACATCTAGTATTTGGGTATTTCATTCTGATAAAGATAAGCTGTAGTCACTCATCACTATCCATGGCACCCCCCCCCCCTTCCCACACATGCCAGAGAGAGAGAGAGAGGGAGGGAGGGAGCATTCCAACACAGTGGGGAGTTCTTTATTCCATCACAGCTTGTCATATGTCTTTGCAGTGAGTGGTAAACTATCCTTATTATATTGACGGTAATACTGAATTCACAAGCTATAAATGTGCGGTGCACTGGTAAAGCAATCATGTGTACTCTGGTGATTCATATACAAAGGTTTTGGATATGATTATGGTAATTACCAGACTTTAAAAAAGAAATGGTGGTTGGAGCTAGACATATAGGACATTCCACTTCAAAATCATTAAGGAATTCAGTATTTTGAAATCCCCAATGTCAAGAGTGTACCATGAATAGGCCCTACACAATTTCAGGCATTACCTATCACTTCAGACACTGAATATATCATTTCATTCATTCATTCACCTTTGGACATTTCATCTTTTTGGTGTCACAAATTACATATAAGCATAAGATAAGAAGCAAATAAAATTTAATGATATTTATATCAATGATACAGTATTACATACACCATCTCAGAATGATATACAGTATGTAGAACCTTTTAGCAGTCCATTTACTACAGCTTATTAGTTTTGCTTTTATTTTATAGCATTTGAAATTAGTGTGGCAGTAATTACTCAGAACTTGCTCTCGATTCCTGTTCTTTTACGGAGTAGTAGTCCTATGCTTTTCTTTTCTTAAACTGCTCTTCTAAAACATTTTCAAATTTATTGTAGGGGATAGAATGTGCAAATTTTGGAAGTCATTCAAATACTCTGAGACTACGGTATTTGTGAACTTTATGAAGCTTTGTGAGTCTACTGTGTGGTAAACCAATTGATTGTGTAATTCTTGTGTCATATTGATGTATCCTTCCCTTTCTCCTCTCCTTCCTTCCTCTTTTTCCTGAAGAAGCTGCCAGTGGTGGCGAAAGCTTGTGTGTTTTTATTTGTGTTTATGTTTTTATCAGCGAGCCTGGACTTTGAGTAAGTCAAACATATATATATATATATATATATATATATATATATATATATATAGAGAGAGAGAGAGAGAGAGAGAGAGAGAGAGAAATAAAAATAGAAAAGAGATGACTTACCAAAAGGACCGGCTCGTCGAGAGAAACAAATAAAATCACACACAAACACACATACAAGCTTTCGCCACCACTGGCAGCTTCTTCAGGAAAAAGAGGAAAAAAGGGGAGGAAAAGGGAAGGATATGGGTTTTAAGGAAGTGGAAAAGGAGTCATTCCAATCCCAGGAGTGGAAGGACTTACCTTAGGGGAAAAAAAGGAAGGTAAACAATATGTCTGAGGTATATGAAGGTAAACGATATGTCTGAGTGTGTGTGTATTTGTTTACCTTCCTTTTTTTCCCCTAAGGTAAGTCCTTCCACTCCTGGGATTGGAATGACTCCTTTTCCACTTCCTTAAAACCCATATCCTTCCCTTTTCCTCCCCTTTTTTCCTCTTTTTCCTGAAGAAGCTGCCAGTGGTGGCGAAAGCTTGTATGTGTGTTTGTGTGTGATTTTATTTGTTTCTCTCGACGAGCCGGTCCTTTTGGTAAGTCATCTCTTTTCTATTTTTATTTTTATTTATCCCACCGGGAAAGTTTCCCTCTATAATTTTCGTTTCATCAATTTGTATGTATATATATATATATATATATATATATATATATATATATATATATATATATATATATATACGTAAAAAATAGATGAACACTTACCAGGCGAAGGGGCACAGGCAGTAATAGCAACAAATAAACACACAGACACACACACACTCAAAAATGCTAGCTTTCACAGCCTAGCTGCTTCATCAGGCAGAAGGGAAGGAGAGGGAAAAGGAAACATTCGAGCTTTCGCCACCAGTGGTGGCTTCTTCGGGAAAAAGAGGAAGGAAGGAGAGGAGAAAGGGAAGGATATGGGTTTTAAGGAAGTGGAAAAGGAGCCATTCCAATCCCAGGAGTGGGAGGACTTACCTTAGGGGACAAAAAGGGAGGCAAACAAATACAAACACGCTCACACATATCCACATCCAAACACACCTAGGCAGACATTTAATATATATATGTTGGCACAGTGCTACTCCGTCCGGGTTATCTGGATACTTCCCACTGACACCAATCCTTCAGAACTCCGGAGATGGGAACTAGCCCTTCAGCATATTCTCTCTTCCCGTTGCCCACATGGTCTCAACCTCCGCTAAATTTGAATTCCCATCCACCATCTTAACATCTTTGCATCGGTTCTCTGGACAGAGTCTCTGCCTCAAGTGGTATCTCTGTCTAACTTCTTAACTTTTTTTTGCTTTCTACAGTATGTCTGCCTAGGTGTACTTGTGTCTGTGTGAATGTGTGGGTGTGTGTGCATTTGTTTACCCTCCTTTTTTTCCCCCAAGGTAAGTCTTTCCTCTCCCGGGATTGGAATGGCTCCTTACCCCCTTCCTTAAAACCCTCATCATTTCCTTTTCCCTCTCCTTCCCTACTGCCTGAAGACGCAACTGGGTTGCGAAAGCTGCGATTGTGTGTGTGTGTGTGTGTATTCATTTATTTATTTGTGATGCTGTCACACCTGTGCTCCTTCGCCTGGTGAGTAATCTTCGTCTATTTTTTATATTTTATTTTTCCTGCTAGGAATTTTTCGTCTTAATAAATAAATAAATAAATATATATATATATATATATATATATATATGAAACGATTATTAAGACGAAAAATTCCTAGCAGGAAAAATAAAATATAAAAAATAGACGAAGATTACTCACCAGGCGAAGGAGCACAGGTGTGACAGCATCACAAATAAATAAATGAATACACACACACACACACAATCGCAAGCTTTCGCAACCCAGTTGCGTCTTCAGGCAGTAGGGAAGGAGAGGGAAAAGGAAATGATGAGGGTTTTAAGGAAGGGGGTAAGGAGCCATTCCAATCCCGGGAGAGGAAAGACTTACCTTGGGGGAAGAAATGGAGGGTAAACAAATGCACACATGCCCACACATTCACACAGACACAAGTACACCTAGGCAGACATACTGTAGAAAGCCAAAGGCTTTCTACAGTATGTCTGCCTAGGTGTACTTGTGTCTGTGTGAATGTGTGGGCATGTGTGCATTTGTTTACCCTCCATTTCTTCCCCCAAGGTAAGTCTTTCCTCTCCCGGGATTGGAATGGCTCCTTACCCCCTTCCTTAAAACCCTCATCATTTCCTTTTCCCTCTCCTTCCCTACTGCCTGAAGACGCAACTGGGTTGCGAAAGCTTGCGATTGTGTGTGTGTGTGTGTATTCATTTATTTATTTGTGATGCTGTCACACCTGTGCTCCTTCACCTGGTGAGTAATCTTCGTCTATTTTTTATATTTTATATATATATATATATATATATATATATATATATATATATATATATATAATTTTTCCTGCTAGGAATTTTTCGTCTTAATATATATATACAGTTCTACAGTATGTCTGCCTAAGTGTACTTGTGTCTGTGTAAATGTGTGGGTGTGTTTGTATTTGTTTACCCTCCTTTCCCCCCCCCCCCCCCCCCCCAAGGTAAGTCTTTCCTGTCCCGGGATTGGAATGACTCCTTACCCACTCCCTTAAAACCCTCATCATTTCCTTTTCCCTCTCCTTCCCGTCTGCCTGACGAAGCAGCTAGGCTGCGAAAGCTTGCGTTTGTGTGTGTCTGTGACTGTGTGTTTATTTGTTGCTATCACTGCCTGTGCTCCTTCGCCTGGTAAGTGGACTTCATCTGTTTTTTACGTATATATATGTTGAAGGTTACTTTACTTTTCTGTGACCATTTGTAAACATCTACCAGCACTTCAGTACATTTTTCAGCATTTGAGTTTGTGTTTTACTGGTGATTAATATGTTGCTGTCATCAGCGAACAATATTTTCTCTCCGTGGCTGATATGTTGTGGGGAGTCTTTTATATACATCAAGAACAATATCGGGCCCAGTATGCATCCTTGGGGGACCCCAATATTGATATTCTGTGGATCCGATATGTGGTTCTCAATGTAGTTTGATCCACTGGAGATATGAGTGATTTCTACTGATTGTACTCTGTTTTCTAGATATGAACCAATCCATTTGTTTGCCGCTCCCCTTATTCCTAGTGCCTCTAACTTATATAACAATATCTGGTGGTCAACAGTATCAAATGCCTTAGAAAGGTCTAGAAAAAGGCAAGTTAAATAGCTGTTCTCATCTAGTGCTTCTAAGACTGCTTTTGTGAACTGCGCTATTGCGGATTCTGTGCCTCTGCCGGGCCTGAAGCCATATTGATCATTGCAGAGGAGGTTGAATTTACTTAGGTAGCTCATAAGTCTATTTTTCATTACCGTCTCTATCACTTTAGACAAGGATGACAGTAGGGCTATTGGTTTGTAGTTCTCTATGTTTTCTACATCATCTTTCTTGTAAGCCGGTAAAATTTTTGCTTGCTTTAGGTAGTCAGGGAAGCAACCAGTTTTGAAGGGTTCATTTATGATTTCTGCCAGTGGAACTTTAATGTTATTTGTGCATTTTTTCAGCACACACATTGGGATTTTGTCCATACCTGCTGAGTTATTGTTCTTTAATTGTTTTACCACATTGCATACCTCCTCCTCGGTAGTTGGAAACACTACCATTGAGTTAGCTATGTGCAGCTGTCTTGGCTGATTAATGTCTTTTGGAAAATTGTTTTGCAATTTTGTTGCAATGCTGCTGAAGTAGGTAGTCACATAATTTGCTAATTCTTTCAGGTTACTTGCTAAGTTTTCCTTGTTCTTGATTTTTGTGTCTGTACACCACTGTTTCATATTTCCTGTTTCTCGTTTCACTACAGTCCAAGTAGCTTTACTTTTATTATTTGCTAATTTTATAAACTTATCAGTGGCTAAATTTTTGCTGTCTTGAGTACTTTTCTGTAGATCCTTTCATAATTTTTGCAGTAGTTCAAGAAATCTGAATCATTGTTGTCCTTTTAATGGAATTTAGGTATTTTAAGGTTTGAGCAGATTTTTTAATTCCTTTAGTAATACATTTAGTTTTAGTCAATATTCCTAAAGGGATTAATGTTTTGGGGAATGTTTCTTCGAATTTTAGTTTAAACTGAGACATGAAGTTTGAGAATTTTTTGTTCACTTCAGTTTCTGCATAAACTCCTTCCCAATGTTTATGTGCTAACTGTAAGGAAAATTTTTGTAGGACTGATGGGGAGTAGATTCTTTTATATACATATAGTTTGGGTTTTTTCTTTACACAAGCTTTAACTTTTATGATCTGGCATTGGTGTTCTGTCAGTCCATTTCTGACAAGTACTTCACAGTCTTCTCTCGCTATATTTGTAGCTACATGGTCAATGATAGAAGACGAATGAGCAGTTATTCTTGTTGGACTGTTGACTAGTGATGACATGCCAAAACTATGTAGGATATTCAGAAAGGTGTTACTGGTGTCATCAGTTTCAGCTGTATTTATATTAAAGTCTCCACACAAAAGGATATTATGTTTCAGAGTCAGTGCTAGTTCTAGGCTTTGTGTAAGTTTTGAAAATAATATCTCTAAATTACTACTAGCAGATCAATATACACATAATATAAGTAGTTTCTTGGGCATATCTTTAGTAGCTATGTCTATAGCTGACACTTCATAGTCTTTGTCTAGACTTAACAGGATTATCTCATTTCTTTCTTTAAATTCAATACCAATTTTAATATAAATACATGATCCTCCACCTTTCATATTGTTTCTGCAGTAAGAACATGCTTGGTCAATTAGATGTGCCACAGTAGAGTAGCCGAGCGGTCTAAAGTGTCTCGCTGCGGAGTGCGCGGTTGCTTGCTGTGAAGGTTCGAGTACTCCCTGGGGCATGGGTGTGTGTGTGTTTGTCCTTAGGTTAGTTTGCCTAGGTTTAAGTAGTTTGTAAGCTACGGACTGATGACCACACAGTTTGGTCTGATAGATTTACAAACATTTGAACATTTGGAACAATTAGATGTATCCTTATCACTGTCTTCACAAATATATTGCCAAAAATCTCCTAACAGTCTTATGATGGTGTTAGCACTAATAACCTCATGATAGAATGTCAGTAATGCATGTTTCTGACAAAACTACTCATATGTTTCATTCATTTTCTACATTTCTCTCCCACTTCTTCTATGTGGCCGGTATAATGTCGCTTGTCTATAAAGACTACTTATACATATCTCTTTCTTCTCCTCCTCTCCCACTTCTTCTATGTGGCTGGTATAATGTCGCTTGTCTATAAAGACTACTTATACATATCTCTTTCTTCTCCTCACAAAGGTTATGACACTATCAGTACATGCCTTGATAACTGACTCGTAATTTTACAGGTCATCTAGAAGTGTGTCAAACATCGAATTCCAGAACATAGAACAACAGATATATCCTCAGCGATAGCTTGTGGAAATTCACATTTATTTGAGTGTTGGATATGTGAATAATGTATTGTCTATCTGTTTTTTGTGTGTTTTATAATCTATTCTACATCATGTAAGTCCTCCTCATGATGCTCTAAGAAATATAAAAGTATATCTATCCATCATATTGTGTCACACATTTCTAAGAAATCTAAAGTGTAGTCTGCATGAACAACATCAATGCACCATATGTTAGTCTAGAGTGGTAGTGTCAGTGCTCAGTATAAAGGTCATGACAAATTTTAATAAAGATCAGAATTATTTACCTGACCCAAAGTATATTATAAATTAGAATATGGAGCTGATCATTCTATAATTCTTAGGGAAGACCAAAAGTTTAGTTTATTAGTGCTGATGGAACTTTAGACTGAAGTAGTTGATCATGTATTGAGTTTTGGTCACTGTCACAACTCTGTGCAACTATGATATTAGATCACAGAAATACATTTTTCACAATACCACTATGTAACAAACAGAATTCTTTTGTAGAAATGTATGTTTATTTGTAATGTAGTAAAATAATGCATTACTAACAACAAGAATGAATGATTTTCATGTAATCTATACAGACAATGATACTTACAATTTTTCCAGACATGGGGTCATATAGCCTCTGTAACAGCTGAATGCAAGTTGATTTTCCACATCCACTAGGCCCCAGGAGTGCCACTGTTTTTCCAGGTTGAATGAGTAGATTAAGTCCTCTTAATACTTTAACTTCTGGCCTTGTTGGGTAATGAAAATGCACTTTTGAATATCCAACTCTTGCACCTCCATCTGTCTGTAGAATGAAATACATTAAGTAATTGTTACTGTTTCCATTAAAATTTACAAATACATAAATTTACATTATGACTATTCTAAATTACACAAAAAACAACTCTGAACACTTTGTAAATTCAGCTATTAAACTTTGTAAGTTCATCTATATAGCCTACATTTGAACTGGTTATTTAAGAGTTGTAATTTTGAAATTTTCTCTTGCAAGATATAATAATTGCCTTACCTGAATTTGTTTGTTATTATAAATTGTGTTCATACACTGGAGATTTGGGAGGGTTATGCATTGATTTAGTCTATTAACCTTGTAAAAATTTGTTATTGTTAAACATTATACCTATTCAGGGAGACGAGGAACATAAAAAATTATTCTGCTATGATGAAAAAAATTAGTTGCTTATTCCAACCTTCCTTGAAATTTTATGAATTACTCAACAGCTAAACTTCTAAAAAAGCAGAATGTTATTATTAAAATTCTGGTAATTTGCTGCTTTCTGGGATATTTTGTCATGAATTATCAGATATTTGTTTAATGCTCAAAAACAGAGAGACAATGAATGAGCTGAATACTGTAACAGGAAATGCTGCAAAATGGTGCAGATCTTATATCTCTGACAGAAAACAAAGGGAATCAATAGGAAAGAGAATGTATTAAGCCTTTAGTCATCATGCAACTGGGAATAAACAATATCAGTATTCTCCAAGGTTCCATCTGAGGGCTCTTGCTCTTTTTTGTGGAATTCAGTGACCTATAATCCGGATGTCAAGTTTGTTTTGTTTGCAGATGACACAAACATTGCAATAAATAGTAAATCAAGTATAGTGTTAGAAAGGTGAACTAATGAAATATTCATGAACATTAATAAATGGTTCCTAGGCAATTCTATCACTAAACATTGGGAAGAACACTCTCCTCCCAGCTTAGAAAATATAAAAAGTTTCCTGCCAGTACATGCTTTAAATATTATGACAAGGAGATATATTAGAATTTGACAGTGTTAAATTCATGGGATTGCAACTTGGTAATAAATTTAATCAGGAGAAGCATACCACAGAATGACTAAAACACCTTAACAAATCTCTGTTTGCCATGCAAATTCTGCCAGATGTAAATGATATAAAAATAAAATAAAAAAGATACTATGTTAACTTTCATTCTATAATGTCATATGGGATTAATTATTCAACATTGTTGCTGCACCAGCCACCATCACCACCATCATGGAATGGAATGAAATGTATTATATGGGATTATTTTCTGGGGTAACTTGGTAAACCAAACAAAAGTTCTCCAAGCACAAAAATGTGCAAAAAGAAGTATATGTGGTGTGAACTTAAAAACATCCGGAAGAGGACTGTTTAAGAAATTTCGGATAATAACTATTGGTTCCCAATATATCTGTTTTTCAAACCAACAGCTCAGTTCATGGATTTAATACTAGAAATAAAAGTCGCTTGTGCAATTATTTAAAATTACTTTGGACCAGAAAAGTAACCACTATTCACTGGTACACATTTCCAATGACATTCCATCTAACAACCTGAAGACTCAAGGGAAAGGAAAAACATGGTTTACACTGTTACGGGGCAAGAGCACACATCCTAAATACCCACAAAGGGGAATTATGGCAGCATTTCTGGAAATTACTCGCCATGACTGCCTTGCAGAACACCTGCACAGAGTTGGAATCTTCCCCTCATCTGTTTGTGAAGGAGGAAACAACATTATGAACTGAGAGCATCTAAGAACTGGCAAAAGACTGCAATATTGTGATGGGATGTCTGATGGTCAGTTGTATTGGGAAGTGAGGAGACTGATCACTTTGTATTAAATATCTGATCACTGAATAAATAAATAAATATTTTAATCACAATTCTCATTTTATTTGAAGACTACAAAATTATGAAGTTGAAATCATAAGACTATAGCATAAAATTACTGAGACTATATTTTAAAAACCATTCAACAGAGAAAGAACACACACGCTGTGGCAGCTGGAGACAAGTTCAAATGTTCAAATGTTTGTTAAGCTTAAGGGACTTAACTATGGGGTCATCAGTCCCTAAACTTACATACTACTTATGAACTACCTACAACTAAGGGCGGCACAAATATCCATGCCCGAGGGGGGGATTCGAACCCCCGACCGTAGTGGCTGTGCAGACCGTGACTGAAGCGCCTCAGTCCTCTCGGCCACCGTGGCCAGCTGGAGACAAGTGTTCATGTGTGTGTTAGTTGAGCCTGTATGAAAATGTGTGTGTGTCTTTTGATGAAGGATTTGGCCCAACGGTAAGTTGTATGATTGTGATTGTCTTTTCATCAAGCCTGTCAGCAGATCGAGCTCTGCATATTATCTTCATGGCAAGTTGCAATCTATCCTTCATAATATTGTTGATATTCTAACCTTGATCTTCCAGTGTTTGATTGTTGAGACTTTGTGCTTTAAGAACTAAGATATGAATTATCTACTAATTTAACAATTGATTAAATATCTGTAACTCACTGAAATGAGACCCTCAGCAGTATTGGGGCCAGACTCAATTTGTGGTTTCCTGTCAAGCAGCTGAAAGAGACGACCTGCAGCCAGTTTTGCAGCTCCAAAGTTTGGGGCAAATGCCATTGACTGTCCCAGCACCCATGTTGAAAAAATTAGAGCTTCTGCTACCCTGAAACATAGTATAGAGCCTTAAAAAATAGTTTATTTTTCTTAATAATTTGTAATCCTACAGGAGGTGGATGTTTTCATTATAAAACACAGATCTGGTGTTCTGGGTTGAACTGTGGAATACTATATCCCTTAACTGAGTTGGTAGGTTAGGAAAATTAGCAGTTTGAAGTAACGTACAGTAGCAGGGAATTTCTTGTCCAGTTGAATACAGGGTTATCAATATAAAATCAGATAAAGGTGAATACTGTATATTAGCTGCAAAGTGAAAATCCATTCTGGAGTTGTGGGACATCCATTCTTATTGTAGCTCTTGTGTTGTGACAAAGAGTGTATTTCAGTGGAATAGGAGCGTGATTGTTTACATCAAAGCTAGTGCAGTTCTTTAGTTTTCAGGTGATGAGAAAACAAGTATCTGATAATATTAAAACATTTAAATAGGAGTGAATGCCATTGTTTTCTCAGTGAAATATTGTTCATTGTAATAAGGAAAGTATTTGATGCTAGAAGTGGTCCCGATGATTAATTACTTCTGTAGATCTTAGTAATACGTGTTAGACATAGTTGAGTGTTAGTAATCACAGCATTAATATTTTGGCAGTTGCTTTTGCCAAGACTATAACTACAATTAATAATTTTCATTTGTTTCAGAGAAGATTCTTATATGTTCCATCTGAAACTGTAATACATTTACACCAAAAAATATTCAGAAGTATATTGAAATCTAAAATCTTTATTTTAGCCTAGGGCTAAGGTTAGAAGTATTTATATAAATACTGCATACTATTTTAAATTAATTTGTTCCATGGATCTGTGGAGTGGAACAATACCTTCTAAAGGCGAGACACTAGTATTACACGTATTGTATTAAAAGTGCTAACATCTAACAGTGGAAAGTCCTGGATGGAATTCAATAAAATGATGAATGCTGGTAACAACTCACAGTAGAGACAATTACTGAATTAGTGAGCCACAGACAGGCATGTAGAAAGGACGATCAGGACACAGCAGCTGGACACAGTGGTCATCTGTGCCTGAGTTGTGACTGTAATTATATGAATGTGTGTGTGTTCTTTGCTGACAAAGGCTCTGGCAGAAAGCTGTGTTTTTTTAGTGTGATTTTCTTTCCTACGTGCCTGCCTATGGGTCAATGATCATTTTTGCAGTGAATTCCAACATATCCGCACTATTAAAAGTGCTAAAATATTGAGGTTTTTAACGAAGTGACAGAGAATTATATTTGGCAGAAATTATGAGTTGTAAATTTGCAAATTTGCAAAGTGTCAGCCATCATTAATTTGGAAATAATTTTTGTTCTCTGTGCCCCCTCCTCTGTTTTACTTGCTTCCTGGAAATTAAAAACTCTTCAGTGAAAGAAAACTTTTCCTCTACAGTTTACATCTGAGAATAATTTCAAAAATCCAATTAATAATCTGCATTTTTTTTTCAGTTGTACTCTTTCTGCCTTCAACCAAAATAAATAGTATTAATGAAAAACATAATAAATACTTACATTACTATATTTTTGTAGTGTAGTCCCTCAGTAACAGCAAGATATCCTCCATAATACAATGCAAGAGCATAACCAAAGAATGGTGCTGTCTGCCCTGTTGCAAACACTACTCCTCTTAGTCGCATTCTTTTCATCATTGCCTTAGCAGCCAAGTGCAGAGAGAGGTTGTAGTGATCAATGAATGACTGTTCTTGACCTAAGCTGGCCACAGTGCGGATATTTGAAATAGCTTCTACTGCAACCTGTGAGATCAAGAAGAAATTGAAAACAACAAATAGGAGAGAGTCCTTCTTAAATGATATTGTTATCATATTTGTCAATGTACATGTTTATGTAAATATACACAAAAAAACTTCAGTGTGTTTAAAAATGTATATGGCACTAATTCCAGAGCCTCGAAAAAGAAAAAGAGTTAGAAACAGCATTAACAATAACCAAATGGAAATAAAATTAACTTTATTCTATATCATATGTCTCTTTTTTATATTCATCAAATTTCACTTAATGGTGATATAGGACTTGTCAATCAAATCAATCTATGATGATCGGCCACAGCTTTTACTGAAAAACAATCCTGGCATGTTTTAAGTGTTTCAGAAAAACCACAAAAAAAAAAAAAGAAAGAAAAAAAGAAAAAAAAATTTGGGTGGTCGGAAAGAACAACTCCATCTTCTTGAATAAGGCATTATGCTTTAATAGTTGTACTTCATCATTTGGTCAGACAATATGTTCAATATACTGGATAAAATTTGAACTTGCTCACTATATTTATTTCTTGGTCTTCCGATGCAATTTGTACCCCAAAAACTTCCCTTCAATGCTAAATTCATGACTTCTAGATATCTAAGACTGTGTCCTATCCCTTATTTTAGTCAAGACATGTCAAAATTCCTTTCTTCCCAATTTTGTTCACTACTTCCTCATTAGTTACATGATCTACCCACCTAATTTTCAACATTCATCTGTAACATCACATTTCACACAGTATAATAAGGACAGTTTACAACTCACTGTAAAAATATAACAATCTGTGACAGGCACATAAAAAAAGACAGCACACATACAAGACGTAAGCTCCCACTAACACCAGTAACCATCTACAAAAGAGCCCTCTCCTGTCACCCAGTACTACCCTGTACCTGATCAACTAAACTGCATCCTTCCCCAAAGTTTGGATTTTATGTTCTCGTGCCCAGAAATGAGAGACATCCTGCACAAGATCCTTCCCACCCCCTACTAAACTGGTGTTCTGTCACCCCCCCCCACCCTCCATATCCTAGTCCATCCCTATGCCACCCCAAAACCCAACCTTCTGCCATGGGGATCATATCCCTGTGGAAGACCCTGCGGCAATACCTGTCCAATCCACCCACCCAGCACTTCCTTTTCCAATTCTGTCACAGGCTTATCCTACCCTATCAGAGGCCAGGCCACTTGTGAAAGCAGCCATGTAATTTACCAACTGTGCTGCAGTCACTGCACAGCTTTCTATATTGGCAAAACCACTAGCTAGCTGTCCATTAGGATGAATGGCCACCGTCAAACTGTGGCCAAAAATAAGGTGGCACAACATGCAGCAGAGCATATGCTTGATTGCAATGGATGCTTCACAATTCGGACCATCTTGATCCTCCCACCCACCACCAGCTTTTCTGAACTGCACAGATTAGAGTTATCCTTACAGTACATTCTCTGATCTGAAATGTTCTGGGCCTCAACCTATGATAATACCCTGTTTTCCACAAGAGTGTTCCTATCCCCTCTATCCTACACCTCTCCTTCTACAGGTTCTGAGTGTTTGTTTGTGTGTGTGTGTGTGTGTGTGTGTGTGTGTGTGTGTGTGTGTGTGCATGCATTCATACACATTTGTTTGTTTTGTATTGTTTTACTTTACTGTCCTTCCCGCACCCATCTCTCCACTCCATTCCTAAGCCGTATCTCGTCCCACCCATCTAATATGTGCACGCTCTGCAAGGGTGTGCTATATCCATCTCCACCACTGTAACACAACTTTCCTACCTCTTCCCCTCCCCTCCCCTCCCCTCCCCTATTTCCTCACAGTTGAGCACGATCCAGAGTGCGGCAGCCGGTGATGACGATTGTGTAACTGTGAAGTGTTACTGTGTGATTGCATAAATGTTCTGTATTCTGAAGAAGGCTAAGTGTTTTATGTTTGTGTCTTTATATATGCGTGTCACAGCTTGTTGTTACGTCTTTGCAGTGAGTGGTAAATTGTCCTTATTCTATTGTTTAATAAAAACAGTAAGGTATGTTTTAATTATCCTTCAGGAAAACTTGACTTATTACTTTTTATATAATGAAGAGGAGAAAAATTGAATTAAAATTATCCATGGCTGGGATTGGAACCCAGGACTTCCTGCTTACTTGGCATATCCACTCAGCCACCATGACCTTTTAGATAATGCAAATGCATGGAATGTCAAAAATAAAGTCTTCCTCCACAACACAAAAAACTTAAATTCTGCTTCTATGTTGCACTATGTAACATATCAATACTAATTCCAAGTATTTTAACATTTTGACCATTTCATAACATTGAAATAAATCCAACAGCAAATTCGAAAATTTGTGCTGTCCTAGGATTTTTACTCGGATTTCCTGCTTCAGGCCAGCTGCCACCTTAAACAATTGGGCTATCTTCGCATGTTTCCCTTCCAACTCAAATTCTCAACTTATAGCACACTAAAATGGTAGTGCCTCATGCCCATTAGTTCCTCTTATTGCAGCCTATACTGGATTTCCATAAGGGAATAAACGTATTAATGTATCCACATTGAAATTGCCTTTTGCCTCTTGGGAGCATATATACAATTATTGATTAGGTGTCTCTTCTTTCAGACATGCCCAGAAAGAACAGACACTATATTAATAATTGCATATCAGTATTTCCGAGTCTCTCCAATAGCAGAATAACACCCCAGCATTTAACATTACTGGGAACAATCCCGACTTGTACCTCAGGCATGGGTGATATTAATAACAACAACAATTCAATTACAGAGACATATTACTGTCTCAATCTACCAAAGATATTAAACAGAAAGAGAAGCATGGCAGGGATAAAGATCCCAGGTTTGAAGCCTGCCTGTGAACAAACTTTAGTCAATTCTTCTCCTTCTGTTCAATATCTTTGACATATTGACACAGTATCTGTCTCTGGTAAATGAATTCTTGTTGATATTATGTTTTATGTTTGTGCTTTGTTTCCAATTCATATTTAACTCTGTCCACATACAATGCTGATTTTTTCCATGCGGAATCAGGATTTTAATGTATTGAGACCTGCTCTTAAAGTGCGCTGATAAGCATATAGCTTCTGTATTTGGACCATGCTTAATAAATCACTGTTGTTAAGGAATATTCAATTTGAGATTTCTCTGTTCCTTAATACTCTCCAGTGTGATTGCTATGAATAAGCTCAATTTCAGATAAACTTTCACTAAACTTTTCTTTTGTCCCCTCTTTGTTCTTTTATAACCACATGTTAATGTTAACACTGAAACCTAAAACACTTATAATGTTAAGAACATGTTACATTCAAGTTTCCAGACTATTACATTACATTAACATTACTAGAATATGTGATAAAATCAGATAAAAAGCATTTGCAGGGCTTGCCAATTTTTCATTTAATAGATGTTTATTCAATCATAAATGAAATTGATGAAGTTAACTGCAGCAGGATACTAATTGCCTCTTTTTTTATGTGAGGTTTACTTTCACTGGCAAGGATATGAACAGAGACCACATTAAATAAAATAATTTGATGCTTGAAGATTTGAATGCATTTTAAGATACCTTGTGAGCATATTGCAAATGCTCAAAATAAAACTTTAAACAAGACATGTATAATTATAAAAAGTACCAGAAATAACAGAATATCATTTGATAGAAGTGCAAGCTGCAATTAAACACTTTACTCCAATTTAGAATGTCACAAGAAAATGAAAGCAAGGATGTTTCCTTATTTGAAGACAAACCTTACCTTTGTTGCACCCTCAAGTTGTTTCTTCTCATCCAAGCCACTTGCCTGCACTATTTTAGCCTCCATAAATGTTGAACCAAACACAAATGGAACTGCTGCAAGTGCTACTAATGCAAGTTTCCATGTATATGCGCATGCAATTACTGCTCCAAGAAATAGAGTGGAGAATGCTTGTACCATACTTCCAATCCTTGGCCCTGTTGCCTGTGGAAAGGTAATAATTTTGTCACTGAAACATTTGTGCAGAAGTTGCACTACAATGCACTAAGATGGTACTGCACTACAATTCACTAGGATGATGAAGAAAGCTATGCATAGGAGAGAATAAAAATGAAACAGACTAATTTTTATCTTATTCAATGTGGGTTTTTTATTTTTTTTTTTTTTTTTTTTTAACTGATCTATCTCATTATACGATACAAAACCATGGGCCATACAATGATACATTAAAAATAAAACATGCTGCCATGTGTAATATGAACACAAAAATTAGTTTCTTCACAAATCAAAACATTTTACCTTCATGCGTATATATTCAAAACTTGGTATAAAGGTAAAAATGAATATTACAGTTTCACATCTTCTCAGTGACGGGGTCTTTTAGAGATTAAGCTCAAACTCATGAGGGGCCAGGATAGATAAGTTAGTGAGCCCATATATTTTCAAAAGATTTATCCCAGCATTTGTTTCAATCTATTGAATGATAAACAAATGATAGTCACTCAAGGATTTAAGTCCCACTTCTTCTGAAAGTGAGTCTTATGTTTTAACCACTGTGACATGTCACTTGCACAAAATCAAGTATGGATAAGTAAAAATTAGCACCAGTAACAAGGCAGAGCAAAGTTACTGTTTTATGTTTATTTTTGTATTTTATTTTTTATTTTATTTATTTATTTTTCTAATTTGTTGATCTTTTCCCAGCTCCTAACAATTTCCCTCTAGAAACTTCCATAATAAAGTAATTACAAAAATTCTTAGTACTTAACATTTTCAATATTTAGATTTTGTCACTGTGACATAAGTTGTTCCTGGCCCCAAAATTTACTACTGTCTACACTTCATCTTGTGTATTACACTTCATGTTTAAGTTGCAAGAACTATTTTCATTTTAATACTTACACAAGTACGTCAAAAGAAAATCAACACTTAAAATGATAAGATATTTTTATTTAAAAAAAAATGCAACTTCAGTCTAGAAACCACTTTTACTTTTTTGAGCATGAACAGTTTGGGGCCAGCCTACCCAATGTGAGATCTCCTAAACAAGAATGAAATAACAATTGATTGCAATCTACATTTACAATGCTTCTAATTTCAAGAAAATTAAGACTGTAAAATATTCCAGTTGTAACAGTAAAAGAGTACAGTAACTGTAGAAATGGGTAATCATTGTCATAACTAAACCCCCTGAGACTTTATGTTCCATTTTTACAGGAATCTGATTGGTGGAATGCTTGAGTCAGCAGAAATTGATTGACTTTCAGAAAATGTTCCTAAAGTCAGTATATAAAAGTGATAGCCCTACATATAATTAAAATCAGTCAACTTTTGAATCTTCACAAGAACTTAAAAAAAAAAATTAAATAAATATTTTATTTTTTCTAGGAATTTTATTTTATCTTCTGATTGTGCCAGTATGACACTGAAGTTTTCTTTGCAATGTCCCATTCACTGCTGCAAGTATGTTGAGTGCTGCTACAGCTGGTGTTTGAGAGAGTGACTTATTCAATTTTTTTTTTTTTTTTTTTTTTTTTTTTTTTTTTTTTTTTTTTTTTTTTTTTTTTTTTTTTTTGTAAGATAAAATTTCTCTAAATATCACCAAAAAGATTTTATTCATAAATTCACTTTGGTTATTAAGTAATGTTTTGTGTTGTTCACCTGGTGGGTGTACATTTCAAGTTCCTAAAGAACAGTTAGCTCGATACTGAATATGTTCAAAAAAATAAAAATGATCTACCGAGTGAGTTAAACTGGAAAGAACACATAGAAAATTTCATGGGAAAGGCGAACCAAAGACTGTGTTTTATTGGTAGAAAACTTAAAAGATGCTACAGAACTACTAAAGAAACTGCATACACTATGCTTGTCCGCCCTTTCTTGGAATATTGCTGCCCAGTGTGGGATCCTTATCAGGTGGTTTTGACAGAGGACATTGAAAAAGTCCAAAGAAGGGCAGCTCATTTTGTATTGTCATGATACAGGAGAGACAGCGTTATGGAAATGATGCATGATCTGGGATGGGAATCATTACAACAATGGCACTTATTGCTGTGGTGTGGACTACTTATGAAACTCCAACTGCCAAATTCTCCTCTGAATGCGAAAATATTTTGTTGACTCCCACTTACATAGGCAGAGAAGAACAGCAGAATAAAATACAGGAAATCAGAGCTCGAACGGAAAGATTCAGGTGTTCTTTCTTCCTGCATGCTATTCGAGAATGGAATAAGAGATAAATAGTGTAAAGGTAGTTTGATAAACCCTCTGCCAGGCACTTAAATATGATTTGCAGAGTGTCTGATGTAGATGTAGACATTGTGTCTTTTTATACAAATCAGGATTGCAGGAACTTCCTAAAGACAAATATGTATAATATTTCTGAAGATAAATTTTGCTTAGAAGTGTTACAAGGATTGAAATCTGAAGTGAGGTAATGTAGCAATGAAAAACAGCATCTTCTGTCTTTATCTGAAAAATAACATCACCGAAATGTACACTAACAGAGCTGTTGTAGAACCACTTCAACCCAACGTGACACAAGAGTTAAAATCTGAGATGAGGGTAAAAATCTCAAAAAGCATTGTACCAAAAAATTTAATTATTTGGTTACAAATCTCAGTTTGAGTCTTAAACACTTCTTATGTTGTTAAGGAGAACAAACAGTCCTTTTTAAAGAGGAAAGCTATTTTCAAAATGCATTGTTTAGTCATCAGTGTTTGGAAATGGTTTGTATATGTATAGTTTATACACTCCTCATTTTATGTTTGCATGTAATTAGTAGATGACTAGGTGCTGAATTTTCCCACTAGAGTAAATGACAGAATTTCTGTGAAACATGAAATGACAATCAGACTATGAAGAACGAGCTACTTACCTTTTTAACGTAGTTTTCTGTTTACACTATTGAATGTTGTACCAAAATAGGCTGAGTAAGTAATATGACTATGAATTACTTTCTTGCAAATATCGAGTGCCTCCTAGAGGCCATATACACAAACTGATAGAAGACAATAAAAACTGTTATATTTACTATCTTTCACAATATGCTATTTGATTTTGATGCATAATAAGTAACTGTTGTTGGATTAAAATAACTTTGCAGGCAATGCTTAAAAGTATATGTGAGATTGGGGAAAATCCATTCAAACGCTACTACTTCTTGGATCACATAATATGTGATATCATACTGGGTTTTTCCTTTTGCCTAGAATATGGCTTCTCAAATTGCAAACTTAGAGAGACTGTGGGCTAGTTCTCAGTGCCAATTCCTCCTTTTCTCAGCCACTAACCAATAATTTATTTTAACTATCATAAAATTGTATATGTAAAGCTTGCATACTTACTCCCTGAACAGTAGAGGCATCACCAGATAATCGTGCTGATAATACTCCCACTCTATTCTTTTCATCATCATACCAAGCAATCTCTTGATTAAGCATGGAATGAAAAGTGTTGACACGAAGGCGGCTTGTAAGTCTTACTCCAGCAATTCCAAACATGTAGTTCTGCAACAAATTAAAAATTTATATTTCTTCTATGTGATCATCATCTTCAACAAGAACACTTAATTTTCAGTCTTCAACTACAGCCTCAAATCATCCCCTCCCATCTGCTTCACCTGTGTTTTCCACAATCCAGCACTCCATCTACCTCAACATTAACCTCCTGCTCACTAATGGCTCTGCCGACATTAAACCCATCCACCTCAGTTTCCATTATTTCCTCATGAAAATATCTCTCCCATATAGACTGTCTGCCCATGGATGGCATATTTGCAATGACAAGAACTCTCTTGCTTAATGTGTCTCATGAAGGTTCACAGACAGACAATATCCCCCACGTCTGGTAACAAACAGATAACCCATACCATATCTCACCCCCTCCTCCCAATCCTACCTCCATCCTCAAGAACGAGCTACAAAAGAGCTTCCCCCCGCCCCCGCCCACGCGCCAAAAAAAAAAAAAAATAAATAAATAAATAAATAAATAAAAATAAATAAATAAATAAAAATAAATAAATAAATATAATAATAATAATAATCTAGTACCACCCTGAACGGTAACAACTGAACCCATCCTCCTTCAGAATGTTTATTATCTTCCATCATACTCTGAAATGAGAAATATCCTACCTTAGATCCTTACCATCCCCCCAAAAGTGATGTTCCATTGCCCACCCAACTTGCATAATGAACTAGTCCGCTCCTGTTCCACCCTCAATATCCCATCCCCTTGCCAAAGGAATCATCTATCGTCCTGTGGTACAATATGTAGCTGAGCATAATATGCTATTTCAATGGCTACTTCACAGTTACAGGCCAGGCCATCTGGAGACCCAATCCTTGCCCACCCCCATCACCCACTCCTCCCAGTACTAACTTTTCTGAACAGCACAGATTTGAATTACCTTACAGTACAGTCTCCAGTTACAAAATTATATGGCCCTCAACCTACGCCATCCCCTCCCCCCACCACACCAGCTTTTTTGAACTGTGTAGATGGAATTATCCTAAAGTAAATTCAGCAGTTCCAAAATTATCCTACCTCAATGTACAATAACCTGCTCTCCCCAGCCACCTTGGATCCAACAGTTCCCAACCCTCTCTATCTTCTACCAATTTTGTCTTGTTTCCCATCATGTTAGAGCTCATATTAGTATTTACGCCGGCGGCGGTGGCCCCCTTCTCTACTCTTCCCCCTCTTGCTCCTCCTCCTCATCCCTCAGCATGTTCCTAAGCTGCATCTATTTCTACCAATCTAATATCTATATACTCCATCACGTAGCACTAGTATACATCCCCACCCTCCCCGTGCATCTTTTCCATCCTTTTACTTCACAATCCAAATTGCTCTCACTGTGGGGAAATTACTCAGAACGCAGCAGCCCGAGATGAAGGTCATGTGCTAGTACACTGTTCCTGTGTATGTATGTGTGTGTGAGAGAGAGAGAGAGAGAGAGAGAGAGAGAGAGAGAGAGAGAGAGAGAATGAGAGAGAGAATGAGAGAGAGAGAGAGAGAGAGAGAGATTATGTTGTTGAATTATACAATGTAACACATGACATCATGCTTTTGTTTAAAAGTAACTTACAGATGAAACTAGTTACTCACACATTTGAATAACCTACATTTACCTTCTCACCTACAATGGTCCAGGTTTTCTTTTATAAAATATTTAGGGCCATAGATCCTCACAGAAACAAAATATTAGTAAAGGAGAATATTACATTAATTAAATTCTGTTGCCTACCAATAACACCACTTATCCAAAAGATTTTAAATAAATATTATCAGATTATTTGAATTAAGTATGTAGTATCATGTAGCCATTAGGCAGTCCCAAAATATGATACATGTAAATGAATCTGTCAAATGCAGTGCTATATAATGTGTAAAATGTCTATGCTCGGGAAAATGATCTTAGAGATACACGAGAATTATTGTATTAAATTAACATAGTTATCTAGAGATAACATTTGATCATGTTTTGCATGTGTACTCCTTAGCTTATTGTTCAAACTTTGCACTCTCAGTCTAAAATGTCATGAATCAACAGTACAGTAATAAAATATTAAAACAATGTAAATTACACTATCAAAGAACTGCCATTAATGTTATTACAACATTATGATATCAAACACAAATAATTAATTTTACACTGTTGTAAACTGGATATTTTTCCATCTATTTTAAATTGACACTCCCTTTTTCTTAACCAGTTCTGTGTAGGTTTAACATCCAGCTCACCTGCAAGAAACTGCCAATACCAGCAATAACACCAACACCAAGAAAGTAGAGAGCATAAATGTTGGTCTGTGCCTTCACATATTCAGAATCTTCGAGAGACAGAACCTAAAACCAAAGGGCAGATATGAACAAAAAAGAAATAATATTTTTTTAAATATGTCTTTGTAAAATAAACAATATGCTTTGATTAGATTAATTTAATAAACTCACCGCATAAACCTCACCAAAGAGCACAGCAAAAAGTGGAAAACTAGCGCCCACAAGTGCTGACGCAATGGACCCAACAGTAACATAACCCCACTCTGGCCTATTAAGTGCAAGAATTCGAGTCATTGGTGCATCATATACTACACTGCTGTCATCACTTTCCTCATCCTAGGGATAATACACAAGAACAATGAATGACTGTTTTAGGTGTGATCAGAAATAACTAACAAGTGCTCAGTTTAAAAATCTGTCTCTTAACAGACAATCAGATCAGTGACAATAATGGATGAGACTCGTATAATATTAGATTTTATGTAGGTGCTGACCTCTTTCTCAAATGTTGAAACATCATGCTGCTTGCCCATGCTACTTCTTATTGACGATTGTCGGGAGAACTGCCTTGACAACTGACGTGAAAATGTTGATAAATGTTCTGAATCCTGTTGTATCACTTCATCTGGTATGCATCCAACAGAGTCTACAAGTGAAGAAATCTTTATTAAATACATATTACCACACAATAACAAATTAATGTAATGTAGGGCTATATTTCATCAATCTAGAAAAATTATCTTGTTAGAGTTCAGTAGTTTTCAAGAAAGATTCAATACAGTAACAGTTTTTAAATGTACTGTTGTATAGTTGATTGATCTGGTCTTACTTATTACTAATAAATGTTTGTTACAGGATCAACAAAAAAATCATTATTTTATTGATCTTGATATTAAATAATTGTATTTGAGGAGGGGGGATAAACATTTCAGTATATGTTAAAGTGATCATTTGTGTCTCTGCTGGTAGATCAATTAGCACGAGGTTTTTAATATGCAAATTCCATGTGTGTTCCCATGACAGTTTATGTACCTTCATGTAGCAAACTGAAAAATGGAAAGTCCATGTTGGAATTCAACAAAGACATTCATCAAGCCATGACAGGCACATAAAAAAAAAAGACACTCATACAATTTCAACTTAGCATTTGGCTACAGTTTTTGTAAAAGAAGACATGTAGGCCTACTCTCATTTATACAATCACACAGGTACACTTCACAGACACCCACCCATCATCTCCATCTGCTGAATCCATAATTCAGTTGCTTCAATATTTGGCAAGTAGTAATCTGGATTCCTTTCACCCTTTTATTTCATTCAGGATTTCCCTGTAGCAGATTATTTCTTCTTTGTTGAGAGGAATGAATTATTGATGTTGTTCCACTAACACCACGAATTATCTAACGAATACACTGTTTTAGAAAAAGAAACATATATTTCAGCTTTGACTACAAGTTGTCTCTGAAATGTGTAGTGAATGGTCTCAGGGAGTATAGGAAGAAAATACCTTTACTGGCCTTCAAAGTAATCACCATTGGCTACAATACACTTCTGACATTGGTTGTACAACTGTTGCAAACTGTTAGCAAACACTTCTTGTGGAATCAATCAAACCATTAAGGTCACACATTGTTGTATCTCTGCAACCATTGTGAAGAGTAATCCTTTCAGGGTTAATTTAAGGCAGGGAAATAGAAAGAAATATGCTGGCAGCAAATCTGGACAATGAAGAGGATGTGGAAGCACAGTGACTGTATGGCAAGAAAGTTGAGAACATGGATTGCAGTGTGCAGATGGGCATTGCCATGCAGGAAATTTCACTGCCCATTCCAGTACTCACTACTTCAACACCATACACTTGCACTAACATCCCATAGGTCTCTGTCACCATTTTGCCTAATTTGAAAAAAAAAACTTGATGTTAATGTGTTCTTTATTTTGCATTCCATGTTGCAATGTCATGTGTTCTTGCACTCACCCTGTTAGCTGGGTCGCAGTGCCACTTGACTGCAATGCCTCTTGACTGCAGTGCTTTGCAGGATAGGGTGAGCTTATTGACATGTTCTCAATGTGTATGCATGGCACCCAATCCTCACCAGCACGGTTTGTAAAATATGGGACCAATTATCAAACTTTTCAGATGCACCTTGTATTATCATTTATAGTGATTCTCCATAAGTAATTACTTGCTAGTTATTGGTTGGTTTGTAACTCATTTAGCAAAGTTCAAAGGTTTCTGATGTGGTGAATTTGGTATTTGGTCATTCTTATTTGCAGTCATTGTAGAATTTGTCACACTCTTCTAATTTTCAATATAGTGTAGTAACATAGTGCTTTTTTACCCTCTTCCTTTAAGATATAATTGTGATTTGTTGCCATTTCTAAATTTTACTGATGATTTTTCTTTTGCTTTTATTTTGAACAACCTTGAATCTGTCTTCTCAGCTCTTTATCTACACTGATATCAAATGTATTAAGATACCTACTGGTAGGTATAAAAAGGAAGGAATATTTAGGAGTTTAAAATCTAATTGACATGAAAGTCAGTAGATATGTTGTATACACTCATATTATGTAAAGATTGGGAAGAAAATTAGCTGATCCCCTTTGAAAGGAACCATACTGACATAAGTTGTTTAGAGAAATCACAGAATACTTAAATCTGGATGGGCAGATGGGGATTTGAACAAACATCCTCTGAAACATAGTCCAGTATTCTAATAACTTATCTTTGTATATTAGCAAATATTAATGTGTGGTGCGAACACCCTTTACCTTTATGACAGGTTGATCTCAGATGGGAACACTTTCAGTGAAGTGTCTGAATATATAAGTACAGTTAATAAGTACAGATCCTCGGTGACATGAAATTCTAGCTCAAAATTATGTATTACAGGACTCCTTCCTATTCCAACTTTGTGAGCTGTAGCCAAGATGGCTTATTTAAGAATGACTTCCATTATGAGTATTAGCACAAGTTGTGCCCCCCGCCCCCCCCCCCCCCAAAAAAAAAAAAAAAATCTGTATTAAGTTACCATTAACAGGAAGTGTCAGAATAAAGAGACCACAACAGATTTATTTAATAAGCGCCTATTAATTACCAACCAGATGCTCTGTCGTTACTGGAGGGTAGAATTAATTTTTTGCCTTGAGCAAATTCATACAACATTGAAAGATCTGGAAAAACTGATGAGTCACTTCTGGACATTTTCTAAGAACTTCCTTTCAGATGAGCGTAATAAATTCTGCCACATTGAGCAACAGAAGAAGTAGTTAGAGGCAGAAATCAGATCCAGAAACCAATCTCTGGCATATCACTCCTCACTCCACTGTTGCAAACAGCGAATGAGCATTAGCCTTAAAGGTATTTTCAATGTTTCTAACATGGAAGGAAATTCAGCACCATCCTCAAAATATTAATCACAGGGGATTTTACTGCTACTATTGAAGTAGTCTGGGCTGTTTCTTATTTAAAGGGAAAAACTCCATGGAAACATACACTGAAACCAACAAGATACTGAATCAAGCATAACGACCAGCTTGTATCTTGGTCATTAAGTTATCAGGAGCCTTAATGCCAACTAGAACATATTGGTCCTGATGGCCAAAAGGGTAAATGTGACCATTGCAATGAAGGCTGAAGAATATGCGTAGAAAATACATGTTCTATTATATTTAATCACTTAGCAAATGCTAAAGGTCATCTGACACTTAAATTAGACATAATATTAATCAGTTTATTGTCTTCTCTTTTGGTGAATGTATGGAGGAATCTGAAAACCACAAAAATGATACCATCTTAGCTGTTTGAGTTATCAAATACCCATAAAGATTGTGTACAATTAAAAGCAATTGTACGAGCTCTAGGATCACTTATGTACAAATTGCATAAATACTTGGGCTATGACCTTCAACCACATGTTTGGAAGGTTGACATATACATGAAGGACTTGAGACATTTTGTCAAAAAGTTGAAGGGCTAAAATGTAATTCAAACAACATACTGATCACCTCTGATGTTGTTTCTTTCTTTATCAAAGTGTTAATGAGTGTGGAGAAGAATGGTTCCATTTTTCCACAGGACATCACCAAGTTGTTTCATGCATGTCTTATTACAAGTGGCTTCATGTGGCTCACAAGTTCTACGAACACCAGAAAGGTGCAGCTGTGGGTAATATATGTAGGCTACTGTGGTTGAAAGTTTCTTTATGGAACATTTCAAAAGACAGAGCTATGGTGAGAAATGACTTCATCTGTAGGTGATGGTGAGAAGCTGAGACAGAGCATGTATTGAAAAGCAACACACATGAAATGTTACCTATAAGCAAAGTTTTAAATCATCAGCTGAGTGAAAGAAGCTGAAAGTACAGTGAGTACCATACTCTATTACGGATATACAAAATGTCACGAGATCTTAACTACCAGTCAAGAGAATATCAACAGAATAATGTCACACACAGAATTTTTACCACACTGACATAATTGACAGTATATTGCACAAACATAGTGAGAAAACTATGTACAGACCAATCAAAAATATCTGTGTGTGTCTTAGAGCAAATTAGGGCAAATGGGACTATTCCATATTGGAAACACACCCACATACCAGTGAACATGTGGAAAAGATGCTGATGATCAACCAACACAAGGATCATCAACTTAAACAGCACTATAGGCTTGGACATCTTGAATAATCAGCTGAGATGCTACACACACTGTTTTTGAGCTTGACCACTTTATAAATTTGAAGAAAGTGCCATTTTTCATCTTGCAGAAGCTCTAATAAAGCTGGTTGTTCATGGATTCTTCAAAAGGACAACAGTTTCAACAACAAAGAGGAAATTCTGAAGGTTAGGAAAGCCTAAATTCTGTCACTATGGCAGACAATCATTACAGGTAAGAAGAGGAGAAACACAGCAGTAATTACCAGAGAAAAGTCATTACACATTTGCCTGACAAATACATACATATACTCCAGGTATTCTTTTGACTCCAGTGTGGCGTGATCTGTGGAGGGTAAATCATTAATGTTACTAGCCACTCTTGCTGACTAAATCTCCAAAAAGATCCTGGGACATGTGATGATATTCCACACATCATACCAACAACTATTTTCAGTCATTTCAATGTTAAAATAAGAATCTATACTACATTAAAGACAAAATATTAATATTAAGGGCCTACTAAACTTCTGCAAACACTTTAAAATTGATCTTAAAACAGTGTAGATTACATACATTTATTGATAGGTAACTAGTTTCAATGTTTACAAGATCATCTTCAGATATGTTACTGGATAAGAAAATAGCATTCAGTGCTCTGGATGCATGGCTGAAGATGTTCTTGTAAAGGTCAAAACCAGTCACCAATTAATAAATGTTGATGTGATTAAAATAAATTATTTTGTAAAGATTACTGATCTTTGTCCTGTTTATTTGTTTCAGTTATTTGGCACAGTTCCTCTCCTGGTAGTTACAATACATTATTTTACAATAAAATGAATGAAAATGGACCTGTTGTGTCTACCATTCAACGTTTCTGATTTATTAATATTGCTAATTTGCTATATAAACTATACAGCAATAGAAGTACTCATTGGTATTTTGTTAAAATAACGCTACATTAAATTTCATAGCACATGAATCAAACTACATGATTTCAGTAGTGAGGTAATGATAGATGGAATGAAATACCAGAAATTGTAATACAATAAAGGTGCATATGCTAATCAGCTGTCTGTTTACCTGTATTTGCAGCTTTTGTTGAAGCATGCACGAGTTCAAAATAATGTCCATGTTGTTCCATCAGTTCTGCATGTGTTCCTTGCTCAACAACACGGCCTGATTCCAAACAAATTATTCTATCAGCTCCACGCACTGTGGATAAGCGGTGAGCCACTACAATTGTGGTACGCCCATGGCTAGCATGATCCAATGCTTCCTGCACTTTTGCTTCACTTGCTAAATCAAGGGCTGATGTTGCTTCATCAAGCAGTAACACTCGTGGGTTCCGCACCAGAGCTCGTGCTATTGCAATTCGTTGTTTCTGGCCTCCAGAAAGCTGAGTTCCACGATCGCCTACCATTGTATCATAACCCTGTCCAAACAAATATAATTAGGACCATCAAAACAGAAATTGGAATTCTAAACACTTTTATACTATGTAACAGACCATCTTTACCTGTGGTAATTTTATGATGAAATCATGTGCATTTGCTTCTTTGGCAGCTTTTTCAATTTCTTCTTGGGTTGCATTCTCTTTTCCATACCTAATGTTCTGGGCAATGGTAGTGGCAAAAAGAACAGGTTCTTGGCCAACCACTCCAATTTGGTTTCTCAGCCAATTGACATTTAACTCCTTCACATCAGTTCCATCTAGGAGCACCTTGAGACAAACGACATATGCTGTTCATACAAAATATTATAATTTAGAAAAATACTATGGTGAAGTTTTATTATAGCATGGCATAAGACTGTAAAGTTTCAACTTAAATGAAAAGTAATATCTTACCAATGATGAGTAAAACACCACAATTAAAAATTCCAAAGGGAAAATGTAAGCTTAGGCTTCTACTGTCACTGTCAGTTTATAATATTGACCCACATTTCAGCCACTACTGCAAGGGACTTCTTCGGGTTGATTTTTTGACTGTGAATAATGACTGGCAAGAGGAGGGATGCTGATATCCTCTATTGGTTTTTGGAATATGCCATGCTATTAGTAGAAATGGACATCCTCAACTGGTGTTTTGTTGAAACTGTCAGTTTCAGGTAGAAAGTGGTGATTTAATTTACTTCATCAGGATCCGTGAATCAAAAATTATAATAAAGGCAACAATATTTTCAAGCTCACTTCCAGCGTGTTTCAGATGCTTTGACATTCAACTATCAATTTGCACCCATACTTGTTAACTAATGGCAGAAGAGTGCAGTTTGATTTGTGTTAAGTAAATTATATGTTCCTACTATGTGCCCATGTCAAAGGCATTTCACTGATTTTCATTGTGCAGGTGAACTCTCCACAGCCTTCTGATTATAGAAAGGAAACATTGTTAAAAGTCCATTTTAATTGTAATAGAAACATTCTGCCACCTCTCATAATTTAATATTTGTCCTTTGTTGCTCTGAATCATTAGCTTTTTCATGCAGTTTCTGGTGGTTGGGTGGAACACACAATCAGCAGTCCACTTAACCTACTGGAGTGTATTATTTTGTCTCACTGGAAGCTAAGGACATAAGGGTTCACACAGGCAAAGCCCCACTTCATAGAGTAGGTGTTTGACAAGTGATGTGTTGCAAGCACCACAAGGTTGCCACCGATTACTGTCTGCTTAATCAGCACAAAGAGGTAAGGGATGTAATATACCCCCAGTGTCCATGGCACTAACATTCCATTGAAACACTGTATGGTGATCACTGAAACATACACAGAACTTATCCTTTCAGAGGACTGGCATCACTTTGCAGCCCCTAATTCAGGAACTTCAGTTTTATTGTATATAATATTCGCAAATGTGAATATTATGTTCAGTCTGATTTTAGTACTAAACTTGTGCAGTATTGTGATCATTGTAAATAAGTGTTGTAAAATAAAAAATAGCCTAAGAATTATCATATGCACCTAGTATATTCAACATTTAGTATGTAGTAATAAGTCTCGTGTCTTTTAAAATGTTTTTCTGGCCGATTCCACATCCACAAGGGCAATTACATTTGGGATCTGTGGAAAGGTAAATTAACACATGTGCTCTCATTTTGTAAGTATTTATTGTGTATCTTGTTTTCTGACATGTTCTACATCCAAGAGGATCTTCTAAATTTCAATCTACTGGAATGAAAATTACATCTAACCAAATCTGTTCATAGCCAAAAGCTGAGTTTCCTAATGTGCATGCATGTAGTGTGAACCAGGGGGCACATGTGTCTTACCAAAAGCCACAGCTGCCATAAGCATTACCCCATTTTTGTCTGACTGTATTTTGATTGTTTCATCATTATTTATAGAGAAAAAGTATAAACTTAATGAATTATAAGCAGAATATAAAATGAAAAGCTTTCTATCACGTTTAGAATGATTCACTACAGCTCTAAAGTTGAAAGAGAAGTAGACTACAGGTTTTACTATGTACTCTTCTTTTATTTCACTCTTAAATTTATCTTGAAATCTGATAAAATGACAAGTGACACATTTACTGAACAACTTGTGACCAAAGTAGAAAGTTAGAGGAAAAAGATAAAACCTCCTTTAAGTTTCAGATGTGCAGTCACATAAATCCCACTTCTTTGGCAGCCATTTTGCTGCAGAAAAATGAGTGTGCATTCAAAGATAAAATTACACTCTGCAACTGGTAAACAATTTTCCTGTCCTCCACAGTTCCTTGAAGTAGATTTGTTTTACAGAAACACTGATAGTCATATTGCACATTTCAAATTTACAAACCTATCAACTGGAGCGAAAGATGTATTTCTATGGCAAAAGAATGCAATTTTGATGTATTTTTGGCTTAAACTGCTTAGTTTTGTGCAGCCCTTACTTATTAAACATAAAATTTTAACTGTTCCTAGATTTCCATGCTTAAAACAAAGGTACATGCCAAAGAGAGGGTCCATAGCTATGAAGTCAGAGCAGATGTTTATAACCATGGCACAAGAAACTCATATTGATTGAACATACCTTGGGCTAGGTTAATTAAAAGAAAAGACATTTTTTCACAATGGTAAAGTGTATTATAATAAGTTACCCCAAGGCATAAGAGAAATGGGTGCCATTAAATTTCCAATGATTGCTGAATCTTGGCTTAAACAAGGAGCCTTCTGCAGCACAAATGAGTTCTGTGCAGCAAAATGCGTGGTCTTATTACATAAGATTAAAGGATATACTGTATTCTGTGTATTATATGTACACATATCTACTGTTTTTAAAATATATTCAAATCAGAATTACATCTTATTGGTAAATGAAATGATTATGCATAGGTAATTACACAAATTATACACTTACATTGCCTTTAATGGGATCATATAACCGTTGAATTAGTTGAATAACTGTTGATTTTCCACAGCCTGAACTCCCAACTAATGCAACTGTTTCTCCATGTTTAATTCTTAGATTTAGTCCTTGAAGAATCTAAAGGAGAATGTTAGAACATTATTAAGAAACACATTATGAAGCATGGAGTAGAATTATAAATAACATTCTTCATGTGCAGTAAATAAATCACTTGAACTAATCATTTAATTAATATACTAGAAATTTATACGTTGAATTATATATGGTCAACTTAAAAGCAGCAAGTACAGTAACTCGAAAGGCATGAGACATGACACTGGGGGGAAAAAAACTACACCTTGGTATATTTTTACTGTAGTGTGCAATGCAATCAAGAAGACTGACTCATAGTGTGCAATGCAATCAAGAAGACTGACTCATTGTTTTTCGTAACATGTAAAAAGGCATTCCAATATTACAGACAATTTTATTAGCAGTCCATCAGTATTTTTATACATAAAATTTTTCTACAATTCACTTGCATGTATTTCATTTGAAAAAACACAGTTTCAACATAAAAGGGGTCACAAGTTTTGTTAGTCTCAAAAATAATTATACACTGACCACCTTGCTTTGCAAGGAATTTAAATAGTTACAATATACATATGATTATTTGTATTTGGATTATGTGGTATGTGGGTTTTTTTTTTTTTTTCAGAAAAAATTGTGATATTTTGACAATAAGTACCATTTCCGTTGTTTAAATGATTGCCACATGACAACAGACTCTGTTTTCGTTGTTATTGGAGAGCATGTACAATGTAAATTGAAGACAAACTCTGTATGTCAATCCAAGTGTAAGTCCCATCAATGTAAGTTAAAAGAAATTTGTAAAAGAGTTTTTTTTTATTTATTGAAATACAATTCTGTAAAAATTTGTTTACATTAAAACAAAAATTAGAATTCATTGTAGGATTTAAAAATGGGAAACCTATGCAAAAGTAGGTGCTGATTATGATATTGAAATGCATACTAAAGAAATATGATTATGGTTCCATGTGCATTAAAAAATGAAGAGCTCTACATTTGAATAATTAGATACTGTTCTTTTGTAGTGGTTTAGTGAAAAACCAGCAGATGGTGCCATTGTGTCAGGTGGAATATGTGCCAAAAAACTATTTGTTAGGGTTGAGAGAAAATTGAAAGCCTAAACAGGTTGGCTAACCAGTGTCATAGGATTTGGAAACTTACTGTGCAAGGAAAATGTGATAGCTCAAATGTTGTGGCAGCTGATTTCTTTCAAGAAGAGTTCCAGAAATTGAAGAAGGTAATTTCACACCAGACCAAATTTATAATTCAGACAAAAGTGATTTGTATAGGAAGTACAGTATCTACAAACCAGAGTCCTTGCTCCTAAGAGCAAAACTCAAGCTCCTGGACATAAGTAATCTGAAGGATGCATTACAATTTTGTGCACCGCTAATTCTTCTGGGAAACATAAAGAGGAAGTACAAGTGACTGGAAAATCAAAGAAACACAAGCATTCAAGGACATCTCAACTAAGGACTGCCTTGTGCATTATTAGAACAACCATAATAGAGTATGAACAATTAGTGAAATTTTCTGGTTCCACACACACTTTGTACCACAAGTTGAGCAGTTTCTGGAACAGATCATATAACCACAGAAGGATGTTTTGTAGCTTGATAATCATCCTTCACATTTCAATGAGAGGATCCTCATATTAATGATGGTCTCATTGTATCTGCTATATCTATGGCTGTCAATTTACTTCAGACTTCTTGGTGGAAGCCTACATTAATGCGGATCCTGCATTATGGGACTATTGTCAAATTCTAAGAGCATATTCTTAGCATAATTCATGTTTTATTGTTGGTTAACACTGCATTTTAATTTCTCTTTGTTCTTGTGACTACCAATTTTGTTCACAACTCATCAATAGAGTTCTAATTCTTTCTGATTTCTTCAGCTGCTGCCAACCTGTCTATAAATAAGGCAAATGGTATCTTTGCTGCTTGCTTCAAAATTACTTGAAACATAAATAAATAGCTCTGTATCTTGATGTAATGAAGATCATACCAGAAGATCCATTAATGACTTGCTAAGGATGCCTCCACAGTGAATTCTGCTTGTAAGGAAACCCTGGTGTTTTATGCTGAGCATCAACAGCTCAACAAACAGGGAAAGCCTGAGTATGAAGAAATCAGTCATGGAAATAATCCTTATGTCCCATAAGGATTGTTAAAAGAAGATGAGGGAAAAGGGGAAAAAATCAGATCATCACATTGTGCACTTTAACTGTTCTTTGCAGTTTGAAAAACCAGTAAATTAGGATTTTAGAACTGTAGCTCTTCAAGCACTATCACAGCTGCAGACACATTAATTTTTTCCCATAAAAAGTAATGCCGAATTCATAAATGTGGCAGGAAGAAGGAAAGCAAGCTGCAGCTTGTAAAGGATGTGGTGGAATCTCTGGAGATGTCGGATATGGAAGAAATCCCAGAGGTATATGATGTCTCATTGAGTAATGAAGATAAGGAGGATGAAGATGATGTTATACTGTTCCCTTTTTGTTAACTTCATTAAAATTTCAGCAGGTGTTGGAACCCTTAAACCCCCCCTAGCTCCCTATTATGGCTACACCTATTACTGAGACTGTTAGTTTGTGAGGATGATTTTATACTGTTCTGGAAGAAACTAGCAGTTGTGGATATCATACACAGAATGTACTATATATTGCAGAAAATTCAAACCAGATACACCAGTTCAATCATGGAGGAAAATTATTTCAGAATTTTCAAAGCTTTGGCAATGAAGACATAATCACTGCACAAATAATGAATCTGGAAACATATTGAAATGCTTCTGAAGATGTCAATGTATAAAGTTTAATGAGAGCTGAAGAGCAACACATTTGATCTCATATTCCAGTACATGAGTGACACCAAATTATAATCATTCCATCACAACTAAACAAAGAAGATTACAGTGAATTTTAAAGTGGGGATGAAGACAGTGACCTTGTCAGTCAATGAACAACATTTATGTGTGTTGATGTGCTTCTAGACTACAAGAGCCAGAGATGGTTTCAGTGCAGTAACTTTTTGCTGCAAGAAAATTAAAAATTCCGTTTAAAAAAGTTTCACCTCCTCTTAGAAACAGACCTACATCAAAAACTGTTTTAAGGTATAAACAGGCATACTTTACCTTCACAAATAACTTGGATAAACTTTTGAACAAAGAATGCATTTTTGAAGATATCTTGATTATTCATCTGTTTTATTCATGCATATTCTCCTGCACATTACCCTGAATAATTGAGAGTATGCTGTTCTTGATTACTTGAAGTATACACTTACCTTAACATCAGGCCTTGAAGGGTAATGGAAATGAACATCAGTCAGCTGTATATCTCCCACAACTTGATCTGGTCTTTTCCCTGACTCACTCAGACTGTCAATCTGAGGGGTTCTTTCAATTATTGAAAATACTGCAGCTGCAGAACCACATGCCATACTAAATGCTTCAAGATGAGGAAGTGCCATTCCCATATTGAATGCTCCTCCAAGCATACCAAAAAGGACCTATAAGGAAAGTATTAAGAGTAATTAATGGACCTGATTGTTCTGAAAAATAATATGTTCCATCCGTTTAACATATATACTCAGTAAATCATAAAAACTTACAAGTAGATTAAATTTAAAAACACAGTGTGAAGATAAAAATGAAAGATGAAAATATATATGTATATAAGTAATAAATCTTTTAAATATAGGGACTTTCACCAAGAAGAGTCTCTACTAATCTGCAAAATTTTTTATTACTTTTTTAAATTTACTATTCAAATCATGTTTCTCATTAATGGATTATTATTTCCCATTGTTTATCACTGCATCAATGGTGCATTTACAAATACTTTACTCCAAGGTGACAAAGGACATGGGACAGTCATATGAACAGATATAGATGGTGGTAGTATCGCCTACACAAGGTATAAAACGGCAATGCACATAAAGAGCTGACAATTTTACTGCAGTGATCCATGCAAAAATGTTTCCAACATTACTGTGGCTGACTAACAGAAATTAACAGACTTTGAATGCAAAATGGCAGTTGGAGCTAGATGCACAAGACATTACAGTTCATAAATTGTTGCGTAACTGAATAGTAGGCCAAGGATACCAATATTTAAACATTACCTCCCGTCATGGACAACGCAGCAGTCAATGGCAGGAGTGAGTACAACAGTCTTTGTTTAGAAATGTCATTGTTAACAGACAAGTAACACTGTGTGAAATAACCACAGAAATTGTTATGGTACATAGAACAAATGTATCCATTAGGACTGTGTGGTTCAGATTATCATTAGTGGGCTATGGCAGCAGACAACCAATTCAAATGCCTATGCTAAAGAAAATACATCACTTGCAGCTCCTCTTCTGCACTTATGACTATATCAGTAGGACCATAGATGACTGGAAAACTGTGCTTTGGTCAGATGAGTCCTGATTTGCTTTGGTAAGAGCTGATTGTTGGGTTCAAGTCTGGTGCAGACCCCCCCCCCCCCCCCCACTCCCAAAGCCATGGATCCATACTGTCAACAAAGTAATGTGCATGTTGGTTGTGGGTTCATAAAGGTGTGGGCTGTTTGGTATAGAATGGACTGGATCCTCTGTCTAACTGAACTGATCACTGACTGGAAATGGTTATCTTATACTACTTGGAGGCCATATGGAGTCAATCAAGCACTTCAAGTTAGCAAACAATGATCACATTTTTATGGATGACAGTGTGCCATGTCACAATGGTTCACAATTAGTTTGAAGAACATTTTGGACATATCCAGTGAATGATTTTGGTATCCATATCACCTAATATGAATCCTGTCAGACATAATTAAGAGGTTAGTTTGGGTACAAAATCCTACACTGGCAACACTTTCCAATTAGGTATAGCTGTGGATGGAACATTGCTCAGTACTCCTACAGGGGACTTCTGACAACTTTTTGAAACAATTTCACATCTAGTTGCTGCATTTTACAAAATAAAATTTGGTCCAACACAATAGTATGACATATCCCATGGCTTTTGCACCTCATTGTATAAAGGGTGACAGCATGCATTGCCTTATTTGTACATAACAGTTCCATTGTTTCTTATATTTATTAAGAGGCTAAGCTAGGCCTTACCTTACAAGTCTCCTTGTTAATTTATGTGCTAATTTGTGTCTGAAATACTCTGTGATATGTCACAGTTTTGCACTCTTTCTACATTAATAGAGACAGATGAGTTGTTAGCTTTCCTTTAACCTCATAATGAGACCCACAATTTTCATAGATATAGTGCTGTTACCTTCATTTCACAAATGTCAGTAATGGTCTTTTAGAATTTAAAACATCACACTTACTATCACAAGAACAGCTGGCGTGTACTCGTAGTCTCCCATGACTCTTGAATCTATTATAAGAACAACTCCGTACCAAAATGCAAGTGCATAGCTGCAGTATGTAATGAACCACATCATGGCTGTGCCAATACCAGAGAATTTACCTCGTTTGACTCCCATTGCCTCTGCCACAATCAATTTTTCTTTGTACCTGCAACAAAAAAATACTTGAGGAAAAAGAACGAACAGCACTTGTTCATTTAATTATTCATAAGAACTTGTTACACAATAGAATTACAACACTGTGTTTTCTGTAGCAACTGACAACTCGCTTAGTCATAGGTGAGACACTCAAATGAACTAGTGGCTCTTCCATTTGGCAAAAGGGTTGAGGAGAAAGAAAGAGGAATTGAGGTAAGGGACTGGCAAACTTTATGTTATTTGGGAAAATATGGAGAAGTCATCCAGAACCACAGTCAGGGGATGATTGCTGGACAAGATGAGAAGAATAGAGTACTTAGTTGTTGGGGACTGCACTGGTTTCTCCCCATTGTCTAAACCTCACCCTTTCTTTCAATCTTTTTTTTTTCCCTTCAACACTTTCTCCAGAAGAAGGATTCATTAGCTCTGATAGCTTGCACCATGTCCATAAACTTTCTATCAGTTCAATTTCCAAAAATTAGTTATCTCCATTAGTACCTTAATACTGTAAATTGTCTACTTGTGAAATGAAATGAAGAACGTACCTGGAAGATCATCTACTCCCCTCCCACCCTCTCTCTGTTTTCTTTTTCAATCCAAAATGTGTCCAAGTTGACATCCAAATTAATGTTAATGTTTGCTACTAACCTTTCCACTTCCTTCTGTTGTCCAGCAAATGCAACAACTGTGCGAATAGCACTAAGAACCTCCTCAACAACAGCTCCAGCACTTCCATATGAATTCTGTTCCTGGGCTGACAAGGAACTTTGTACCTGAATAAGAAATTTAATATTGAACTTTACTTTTAAAACTTAAGACACTTGCTGAACCACAGCAGGCATGTAGAAAAGACAATTTGACCCACACAATGCAGTGTTCAGCCACAACCTTCATCAGTACTGAGACTAAAGTCAGGACACAGCAGCCAGAGATGGCTGTCATGTGTGCATGAGTTGTGCTTGTGTGACTGTATGAAGTTGTGTGAGTGTGATTATCTTTTGCACGTGGCTGTCTGTAGCTCAGCAATTGATATAATCAGTACAAATATATATTCAATATAAATAACATTTTCAATATAAATAATATTGTTGATATTAATAATATACAATCAATACAAATAATTATATAGAGTCAGACCAGGTAAAATTAATTTTCTGATTTGCTCTCACCGTCAAAAAATATCCTGCGTGTGGTGGGACTGCCTGTGGAAGAATAATCAGGGCATCTTGATGGACGACCCTATCTGGGGATAAACTCTGCCTTGGCAGTTGTGTCAAGAGTCCTTAGACGCAGCTATGACAGGCATATACTTGTGATAGTATGAAGACCGCAAACAATAGAGAGTATCAATATTTAGATATTTAGGGTCTTGCAGTAAGTGATATGGACAAGGAGGCACCCATGAGAACAAAAGAGAATTGTAGAGTTCAGAGTTAATAAAGTTGCACAACAGCAAATGCTAGACAAGTTATTTGTATTAAGTATCCTAACAGTCTGATGATTCAGTATAGAGACGGAACAGCAGTGAGTGAACAGCCATTTGGTGGCACCTGAATTTACATTAGACATTAAGATTTCCTGTGTGGTCATCTGATGTTATTGTTGCTGTATAACTGACAAATCGAAGCCTCCATAAATGAAATTATGGGAAACAAATGAGAAATATGGGAGTAGAGAAAGACACAGAAGCTAAAACACAAGCTAAATTGTTCAACCCTCATTCATCACCAGTTGTGTTCTAATTATGAATTCAAGAAAGTACATTGGCCATAAAATACGAATATTTTATTTGTTCTTGGAGCGATATGCAACAGATACAAACAACTAGAGTGTAGCTGCACATAAACAGTAACTGAGGGCCCAGAGACCACCTGTAGGTGCTTATAAAGACAAGGGATGTTGTGGTATAGGAGTGTGTGCCCAGTGATGATGACAGGTGGCTGGGCTGCCATGGCAGATAGCCAAGGAAGTTGTCAGTGTGCAATCTGAAGTCGAGACTCTCAAACTACCCTGATATCCAGCCATCGTGGCAAAAGGTGAGATAATTAATAGGTTACTACAATGATGATCGTACCTTTAAGGGCCAAATGTATGTGGTAATTAGTCAATACAGCCTTAAATGTTCAGTGATTAATAACATAGAACCATGAAAAAAGAGTTCACAGCTGAGCAGTTAGTTACCAGTGTCCAATGGGCACAATATTTCAGCAAGCAACCATCAGGTGTATTAATGAACTGACTGTTGTGGAGTCAGTGTCCGGCTTTTATCCCTTCTCCCCTCCCTTCTTCTGCTGCATGTTCTGATAGCAGTCTGCATCCAGGCATGAGGCGTCCAGTATTCTTCTGCTCCTCTGGTTATCATCAAATCATTCCAACTGTTGTCAACACCCAAGGGTGCATGCTAGCAGTGTCTCAGCTGTTGTTCTGCCTGTCTGTGAAGTCATTTCATTGTGGAGTGTTTTCATCTTATTAATAAGATCTAAAGCGGGTTCCCAGGCCTTACTTAGTATGTAACCACTATCTCAATAGATCAGTGGCTTCCTCACTCAAATCTCGATAGATTCTTTAATGATACAATCCCAATAGTCACATGTTTGTGTCAGAACCTTTCTCTGGTCATAAATCATTCCATTTCATTCTGAAAGGCAGTGTTCAGCAATCTCTGACTTGGTCTGCTGTAGTCTGGTGTGCTGTTGATATTCTCAACAAGGATCTTAGATCATACAAACTTTCTGACCTATGTAAGTCATGGTGCTTTTGCAGGAGATCTGAAAGACTCCTCATTTCTGAAGATCAAGATCATCCTTGACATTACCAAGCAGTGCCTGTGTTTTAACTGGTGGGCGAAAGACAGTCTTCACTTAATGTTTAGGAAGAATTTGACATATCTTTCCAAATTATGCACACAGAATGGAATAAATGCTGTAGCTCTGTTATGCAGAGGTTCCTCTTCTGTTTCTCACAGAAGTAGTCGGTGTGCTTCTTATGGCACATGCTGTGACCCAGTGTGATGTCAGCTCTTCTTTAAACAAGGACATCTAGGAAGGGGAGGACACTGTTCCTGTGAATGGAATTGAGATGTTTGAGGAAGTCATTCAGCTGGTCTCTACCATGTGACCATATGACAAAGTTTTCATCAACAGAGCAGAAGAAATGGGTAGGTTTCCACTGTGCTGAATCTAGAGCTTCCTCATTGAAATGTTCCACAAATAGGTAAGTGATGATTGGTGAGCGTGGACTCCCCATGGCTACTCCCTCTGTCTGCCTGTAGTAACCACCATCAAAGAGAAAGTATGTTGACATCAGGACATGTCTATAAAGGTTGGTCATCTTTGAGAAACTTCAAATTTCTGGCCAGTAGGTTCTAAAACATCTTGTACAGGCACTCTAGTGAAAAGAGAGACACTGTCAAAACTCACCAAGGATGGGGGGAGTCTATTATCAGCAGTTGTTGCCAACCTATTTGTGGTACACTTTGAGGGGGAAGCTCTGGATTCAGTACAGTGTAAACTTACCTGTTTTTCTGCTATGTTGACGACAACTTCATCATATGGCCACATGGTAGAGACAAGCTGAATGACTTCCTCATACATCTAAATTCCATACATAGCAGATACAGTAAGAAGAAGCACACCAACCTCTGCTCAAATGCAAACAGCTGCCACCACCCAACACAAAGAAACAGCATGCTCAAAACAGGGCTTGCGCGTTCTCTGACAGTGATAGCCTTATAAAAGAACTAGACCATCTGAGGGTCATCATACTGAAAAAATGGCTACACAGAGAGCTCTGTGTCCCACACCAACTTTACTTCTAGAGAAACAGAAGAGGAACCTCAGCAGTTAAGGGCCATAGCATTTATTCTATTCTGTGGTACATTATATGGAAAGATAGATCAAATTCTTCATAAATATCAAGTGAAGACTGCGTTCTGCCCACCAGTTAATACACAGGCACTGCTTGGTAATATCAAAGATGATCTTGGACTTCAGAAATCAGATCCCCTGTGAATGTGGCATGACTTACATAGGTCAGACGATGTGTATAATCCTTGTTGAGAACATTAACGGCACACCAGACTACAGCAGGCCAACAAGTCGATGGTCGTTAAATGTTGCCTTTCCAGAATTACATGGAATTATTTATGAGCAGATGAAGGTTCTGACAGAGATGTCCATAATTGGAAGGAGAGAGAGGGCAGGAGATAAAAGCCTGACACCAACTTTACAGTGATCAGTTCGTCAGTGCCCCTAATGATGGCAATATGGATGCTTCGTGAAATATCGTTCCCATTGGACACTGATACCTGCCTATTCACGCGTGAACTTTTTTGATTTGAAATATGTCAGGAGAAATTGAAGAATCACAACACAGAAGTCTTTGTAGACATCTACCATGACAAATTAATACATCAAATCAGTTATAACTATTAACCTCTACTAGTAAAACCACTGCCAATTTATGGAGGCAAAAAAAGTGGATAAGTGATAAAAGGGGAATAAATGTATGTCTACATCTACATAGATACTCTGCAAATCACATTCAAGTGCCTGGCAGAGGGTTTATTAACCACTTTCATAACTTTTCTCTACCGTTCCATTCTCTAATAGCGCGCGGGAAGAAAGAACACCTAAATCGTTCCGTTTTCGATCTCATATCTCTTATTTTATTGGGATGGTCATGTCTCCCTAAGTAGGTGGGTGCTAGCAAGATATTTTATTTAGTGTCAAGAAAAGTGTGAAGTAATACACATGACCACTAAAAGAAATCCGCTGAACTTCAATTACGCGATAAATCAGTCAAACCTTAAGGTCGTAGATTCTACCAAATACCTAGGAGTTACAATTATGAACAACTTTGACTGGAGAGAACACATAGAAAATATTGTGGGGAAGGCGAACCAAAGGTTACGTTTCATCGGCAGAACGCTTCGAAGATGCACCAGCTCCACCAAAGAGACTGGCTACATCACACTTGTGCATCCTCTCCTGGAGTACTGTTGCCCCTTGTGGGACCCTCACCAGGTGGGATTGACGGAAGACATTGAGAAGGTTCAGAGAAGGGCAGCTCGTTTTGTTCTATCACGTTACGGGGGGAAAGCGTCACGGAAGTGACAGTGCAGAACACAGTCCACTACATCTACAGGCTGATATTCCAAGAAGAGTTTTCTGCCTTTTCTGACCATCCTCTCAAACTGACATTATTTAAGGAATAACAGGAGTGTATTCAATTCATTTATTGTGTCATGAAATATCAAGAACAACCTTCAGGAATGAGGAAAGCTGTTTAGTTGTCATAGTAGAGTAAAAGTCGTCAGACACTAAAACATTTAAATGTGTTTGTTAGGAATATCAGTGTGAGGGGAGAAACTGGCTTCATGTTCTCTACAGATTAATACCGAAGGAAGAGACTATCTCCCTTTAGCCACTATAACAGTAACATAGAATTAGAAATCCATTTCCCTGATAAATTTCACGGTGCCTTCAGTGTTCAGTCGTAAAGTATTGACTGCACATCGAGCAGTGCACTACCTCGGGAACAAGATTTAAAAGGTGCTGCAATGTGTGCCACTTGCAAGAAGATGCGTGGCCACACCCACAGATGATGCAGAAATCACTGGCCTCTGCAACACTGATTTAACCAGCTGGTTGGTCCAGACATTCAGACTATGTACTCAAGGGCAGCAGCAAGAAGAATCTACCATAGTAGTATGTTGTCAGATGGCAGTCTTCCTTCCACAAGAAGATTTAGCAGAGTGTTATGTTTGTCAGATGCCCCTCTTCAAATCTGAAGAAGTTAAGTATATTCTTTTGTATGACCAATAAAAATGTGCTATTGATGATTATGGCTATTATCACTTTGATTCTTTATATGCAACCTTCTTTGTGTGCTGGCTGCTGTTACATCCCCCAGTAGCCGACACATCATTCAGCAGCTACTATCGTGAACCAGTAGATGTCAGGAGGCTTTGGCCAACAGACATTTGTTTTTTGGCTGCAGCTAACATTATTATCTGACTGTACTCTGTGAGGCAACAATTGTCATCTGAATTGTTACTGCTCTGCATACCTCTGTTCATAGTGTTTTTTATAGTCCAAGGCATTTTAAAATGAAAGATGATGTGGTTGATAGTCCATATCAGTAGTCACCTACAACATCTTCAGGGAGGCCTACTATTTCAGTGGCTTGACTCCCCTGCTCACCTATATCCACACAGTAACTGAAATGTAGGGTGCAGCTTGATGCCTCCATCCCCCCCCCTCACCCCCCACTCCTGACTCTGACATCCAAAAGTTAATACACTGTACACTGCACTGCCTCATAATTGTCTCCAATTGACAGGTAGAAACTTTAAATTTTGCTCAAAGAGGCTTACAGACTTCCTCTGTAATGGTGCATCCTTCAACAGTACCCACAGGCTCAGTGATACTTAAAACAGCACTGTATCGGCCTTTGCAATAAAAAGTCCCCACCTCTGAAGTTCAAGTGAGGTGTAAGGTGGGTCAGTGATGTCACATAGGCATCAAACTGGACCACAGCTCTAGAATAATATCCCAACCCAAAGACAATGCATTGACAACTATACCAGCTCACCCACTTTTGAGAGAAGCTACTAGCATTTGGAGAAGGGTGGCCACTTGTACCAGTGGTCTCTTGGATATATGTGGAAGAAGAAACACACTGTGGGATTAAAAAAAAGAGTTAGTCAAGGAGGTTTGATGGAAAAGAGAAGAAGCCTACCACAAGTAAGTCTCAGTAATGTCGAAGGGCTCACATGGTTATCACCTATATATTCTCAAGGGCATCAGCTAGGAGACAGTGTGAGTTGTCTTTTCTGAGTGCAGAATGTATGAACACAATGCCCCAAGGGCAAAGGTGGTTTCATTGACACTGAGGTTTTTTATTACACCTGATGAGCCCTTCTTGTGTTGATTTTAAGTGGCAGTGTGTCTGAAATTTTTTTCTTGGTCACCCATAAGTAAATGTTATGATTTCAATGCTGATATTTATGGCGCTGAGCTTCAGTACAGAAGCATCAAACAGGAGGAGTAAAATGTGGGCAAGAGTGGGCATGATGACCTTCCCATCATGTGTCATGTCATTATGGTGAAATTTGGTGTCCAAGTGACACTATTAACCTACCTTACACCTCACATGAACTTCTGAACTCTGGCCTTTTTCTCCCACAAGTCAGTATGTTGCTGTTTGAAGCATTTGCGAGCCAAAGGGTGATGTTGCAGGGTGCCACACATTTGCACTGTTGCTGAGGAAGGTTATAGGTGCCTTTACCCCTCTCAGTGGGAGAAAAGTACAATGTTTTAAAAAAATTAACTACTTAATTTTGTTGTGCACTGTATTCAAATTGAATTTGAGGGGAAGGCAAAGGTGTAATTTCAAGTCCTTCCTCAAGCTGGTCAAGGTATATGCCTTGTGAGTAAACTGGTTCCTATCAGGAGAGCACAATCACAGAATGGAGTAATTTCTCTTGTGGTACACTAAAGTTGTGAGTGGGTCTGGTGTGACAGACATTTAGTGTGCATAGTACAACAAAATTTTTAAGAGCTTGAAAAGAAACTTCTCATACAATATTGGTAATAAAAATTGCTGCAGGGGCTCAGGATTAGGATTAATCTGATAAAGGTTTCCTTGGGATTCCACAATAACTTGGTTGTCCCAATGAATATTATGTGCTAACAGTATTAGGTTTGACCAACCAGGTTACAGACTACTTTTTGAATCACAACACTGTAAGAAACTCTAGTTTCATGAATTCTAATGCTTTACAGCAGTAACCAGTCTGCATTCATGTGGTTCAGATATGGTAATTGTTTGTAGCCAGCAGTATAAGCACAGGTATAGGTGGCTTAACTTTGCCATTGAATCTAGAACCTGAGCTGGGATACTTGCTGAGCACAGAGAAAAATACATTCTGAAGATGCCAGAATCTCCATTGACTAAATAGGTCAAGATGTACCTGAAAATAAATTGTATGTCTAGAAAAGTCCATGGTAATGGGTTCTGTGTATGCATTCTAGCAGAGGAGTCTGCAAATCATTAGTCCATTATTCATGAGCAACTGTTAATGTTTGCCTAAGCTAGAAACAGATTGTGTAAATTATAAAATCACTTACAGTAATTCATTCCATGTGAGAAATGAGTTCTAACAATTCTAACATTGATGGTACTTGAGAGCTATTTTCAGCTGACATATTCATATCAAACTGTTACCAAATAATAGACCCATTGAGCAGTATTATCATTTGAGAACGTAACTGTAGCAGCCACTTTTGCCTTTCAGTCAGTGAAATAGTTTTTTGGGACAACCAAATGACTTAGTTTCTACATAAGTATTATATAATACCTCATAATACTGTTCTGCAAATAATATATTGTAGGACATTATTCATTATCTATTTCAGGTCTCCAATACCCCTCATAAAAATTACACAATGCACATTTAGATGTCACATATAATTTTTGAATAATTGATCTAGTCTGTTACCTTTGAAACAAGAGCTGTCGAAATAATGATTATTGGAGCACAAGTGAAAACCACCAAGGTCAGTTTCCAACCATGAAGAAATGATATTACCACTGCAGCAGTGAAGCTCACCATCTGGTAAATGAAAATGCCAAGCTTCTCACCAATTCCCTCTTGAAGTTTGTCCAAATCCCTGTAATAAGAAAGTACTTTCATTGCAGAATTGAAAATGTTACTGTACACATTCTTAAAAACTTAAAGACTGCAATAAACTTGTAGTACATCTTAGTACTCACCCAGTAATACGGCTAGCAAAATTAGCTGAATTTGTTGTGTCAAACCATGCCATGTCTTGTCGCATAATTGACCTCAGGAAGAGACGTCTCACTCTTGTGATCTGAAAATAATTAAATTATTTAGCTTTTCTGTCTTAAATTCTCTGTATTCACAAATAAAATAATGAGATAAACTGCCCAGAAGTTTAAAACTCAGTTATGAACCTAGTCTGACAGAGGCTATGGCAATCTGTGCAGTTATATTTGAATGTATGTAATATTGCTAGAAAATAGTAAGAACTTGATAGCTTGTGTGAATACTGTTTCATGTTATGTGTCTCTGTGCTCTATCCATCAGTTTGCTATAGATAATTAATTACCTTTCCTTTATTGTATATATTGCTCTATTCTAGGAGTTTTCATATTGTATTAAGTCTTCTGAAGGTACTGAATGACTTCTGAGGAGCAAAATACTTCATTTAATCTTTAAACATCAAAGTATGAACTACAAATAGGTAGACACTTGCTCATAGTATTTCTGTTGCAGATCACATGTTTTAGAGAGAGTTTTCTTTCCATATAATATTATTCCTTGTAATTACTTCTTCCTTAAACTATCATTTTCACTTTTGCAACTAATTTGTGCCACTTTGTAATATCTAAAAGAATTAGAGGATGGCAATAACAAAAAGTTGTTGACAAAATGCCTCTCTACTTATAAGATGAGGAGAAACTAAAACTGATGTGTTTGACCTATTATAATTCAGTTTGGCTTGTTAAGTTGAGCTTCAGTTTTCAGTTATTACACTGATGATCTTGACAAGACATTTGTAGTAAATCATTACATCTGACATGTTCTTCACAATGCTCTTAATACACTCACTAGACATGTAAAAAAGAATACATCCCAGTTCCCTGCTGATATACAATCATATTTCACTGAAACTACTGAATCACATATCTCACAAGGACTCTACATCCTCTTGAAAGACCCTAGGGGCAAGACATGTTCCATTCATCTAGTTGCCACAGTGTATTCTTGTCTTGCCATCATTAAATCTAATCTATTAGTGTCAGTTGATGTGCATCACCACTGATCAACTGTCCACTACTGCCAACCTGTATCCAAGTGCAAAGTTCGTCCTGTGGTTGCAAAGCATTGATCAACTTAATGTGGTAAATTTCAGTTGTGGCTCTTTCACAAAAGTTGATTCTATTCTTCTTATTAACCAATATAAATTGTGATCTGATTATTTTAGAAGATGCTTCAAAAACAGTAACCTTACCAGACACACTTCATATCAGAAGCAAACAGGTTCACAAGAAATGGTTTCATTCTTAATCTCAAAGATTAATACTACCCCATTTTAAACCATCAAAATTCAGACCTTTTAGTACCAGAAGCATATATGAATAGCATATACCAAATGAACTATTGTAAAATTCCTTCTTGTGCAGTTGAATAACAATGCAAAATTCAACAAATGCTAGTTAAAATAATATAGTGTAGTGTAGACATTTACACATCTTGCACAACCATCTTTAGAGACCCTGGAAGTCTTACACTCAGTTTACACTTTAATGCACCTATTTGCTAATAATCAATGGAAGTTTCAGTTGATCTTTTATCTGCACAGACACAGTACAAGACAAAACAATTTTCATGTAGACCTGGTATACATGACTAGGGTCCAAAATTGAGTTATCCTCCTACTTCAGTGCAAAGGTAATAAACAGATTTTCCACTAACAAAAACGGAAAACTGAAAATATCTATTAGTTTTAAAAAAATAAAAGTATGTAGTCATTTTGTTTGCAAATTATCTGATTATTTCCTTTCATGGCCGGAAATGTCAATACTGCTAAACTTTTTTCCAGGCTATTATGCGCTTGTCTTGTCCAATGTTTCATCCCCATCTGCAAAGGAGCTACAGTGTGTTATCAGATGTTCAAAAGAACCGTGATCCCTCTTGAGAATATCATTCGCTGATGGGGCTGAAACGTTGGATTTTAATAATAAATCCACAAGACCACAGCTTAATAGCCTAGAAAATTTTAGCAATATTGAAAATTCTTGTAAGGTATCTGGCCAGTAGCAGTATTCATTTTACAGGTGTATGACAAGTAGAAATATCTTTAATACTATCTTGAAAATATGAAGCAGGTGATAATCAGTCCACAGAGCAAACTCTTAAGAACATTGTGTACACCAGGGATCCGTCCTAGGACATACCCTGATCATTATTTATGTAACAGAAAAACAACAAAGAATGGTTCATTAAAAATTAAATGTCTAATATGCAGCAATGTTAGGTGACATGATAATGGTGGGCTTCATAATTGACAGTAAACTATCAATGAATTAACACACAAGTTCTTCCATATTATATATCTTCTGAGGAGGCTAGAATGGGTATGAAATAATCAGTACCTTTGAAAAGTGTATTATGCACTATTTTATAGCAACATTAATTATGGCTTTCTGTTATGGGGATACACTATTGTTAGCAAGAGGTGTTGCTACTAAAAATAAAATAAATAAATAAAAAGCTGTCAGGATCATTGCATGAAACACAAAGACTGAAGCACTGCAAATCTATATTCAGGATGAATGACAATTTTCACCCAATTTGTGTTTTCCTGCCTCATCCGTGTTAATAAAAGCTAAGGGGTTTTAAGCATCAGGCAAGATATGCACAATGAATACAGCTAACTGGTAAGTTATGCAGATCTAGTAATATAGTATGAATGAGTGAATGAATGCTGGTGCCTAGTCTGTGAAGAAACAGCTTTTGAGTTGTGGGTGTAGCTTTTCCACAGATGTTTCCTGCAATTATTTGTAAAAATTATGCAGCATAAGTAACTATGCACGGCAGTGGACGCCTATATTACTATTTCATATAATTATGCACCTGGAAAAAAATCAGTTGTGAAGCACAATCTCCACAGACTAGTTTGCTGTTTTAATTTCTTTGCTGATAGATGTACACAGGTACTTAAGGATTGCTGTCATTAACCACTGTTTTTGTGAGAGCAATGGAGACCCACTTAAACACTGCTGAAAATGGATAGCAGTGATGTAATGTAATGTAGTGTAGTGTAGTCTTGGTAACTTTATCAAAGTAATAATTGGACTGTGGGACTGAAACAGTGCACATTGCACAGAACTGTAAAGCCTATACCATGTTCATCTCTTCATCATGCAAAAATAGAGGTTATTGGAGCAAAAATTAACTTTAGTTGTATACTGTGCTTTAATAAGCACTGAAGCTTATTTCTTATTAATGCCAAATATACAAGTGAAGCAGAGTTTTTCTTCTTCAATAGCCATGTCTCTCAGTTGCAAATGTCCTGTGACCAAATCTTATGCAAATGAACAGGTAAATTGATTACCATCACATGGTCATGGTCACAGTAATAGAATATATTCCACTGAACTCTAACACACATTTATTTATACACCAATCATTCCAATGTGCAATTATGAATGAAACAATTTCAGTTCTTTTGTATCATTGCAATACATATTTCATTATGTTAACTTTTTCAAAGTTCCTCACCTGTTTCTGTGCTGCATTATTGAGACAAGTAACACACAGAACATCAAAAATAAACTGAATTCCAGTTATAGATGTTAATCCAAGTCCAAAAGCACCAGCATCATGAAGTAATGCATTATCAATCTCTTCCTTTGTCCCATTAATGCTGAAACATTAATTAGTTGGTACTGAGTTTGCTAAATATGTAAGCTGTAAACTACTGGATTTTTATTTCACATAATTTCATATGATTCTTTGTTCACTGACTTAGTAAATGTCACAGGATGGCACAGCTGTATTGTTTGCACACCACACTCCCTTGTGCCAGTTGCAGTTGTACAGGGAAACTTCTGAGACATGCTTTTGCAAGTGTTGTGAGTTGACACCATTCAAATATTGTATGGTGCCCAACAAATTGGAATTTCAATTTTGGTAGTGGTGCAGATATTTGCTTGCACTCATTCAGCCATGTCCAGGCTATAACATGAATGGCTCAATGAGGGTGTCACAGTGCATAACAGATTACCTAGTAGCCATCTAGTTACCTTCAACGGTGATAACCAGTGACAACTGCAGTGGATCATCAATAGCGACAGAAGAGCAATAGTGCAACAAAACATGATTCATTTCAACACAGGACGTGCCAGACAAAAATGCCAGTGGTCAATCCATAGGAAGAGGGTATGGGAGCTGGCACCACAAAAGAGTACCAGTTTAACACAATGGTTTGTATTTATCTTCAATCACCAGCGATGCATAATGGAACAATGGTAGAACATGATATGGTCAGATAAAGCATGATTTCAATGCACCACACCAATGGGACTGCATGTGGTATAAATCATATGAATTGATGTATTCTGCCTGCCAAGAAAGTGTGATCTAAGGCAGAAGGGACTTTGTTTGGTCTATGGTATGTTAGCAGTTCGGAGACAATTTCCACCAGTTTTTAGCCTTCAAACTGCCTGACATTTCTGTGGAATTCAAGATGATAATGTGGCATCAGGTCACTCCCACACCAGTCAAGAACAATTCCAAGAACATGCAGTAGAGGTCCCAGGATTCAGTTAGCCATCCTGGAGCCCAGATTTGATCCCCACTAAGCATATCTTCCATGGAGTGCCACTGATCCTGCGCCCACAAATAGACAAAAATTGGCTGCTGATCTCCAAACAATTTGGTGTCCGTTGCATCCAAAGGCACACCAAGTACTTGTAGAGTCATTTCCATGGTGTCTTACTGCAGTCAACAGGGCAAGATGAGACCACACCCAATATTAGGTGCCAACCATGACATTTGTTAAGTCAGTGTATGTATTATAGTAAATCTTTTTTCTTGTAGATTTATAAACAATTTTCAATGTTCCATTTTAATTTTTAAACCGTCTTAATACCACATGTGAATTATGTAGTAACTCATTCCATGATCAAGTAACTATTTGTCCCATGGCTCATGGAAATGTATAAATTAAATTGAAATTATCACATTTCTACTAGTTACTAATAATGGACAGTATTATGTGTCACTATTTTTAATTACATCAGTTACAGCCTGAAAAAATCCTCTAAGTATCTAAGTACTCACATTGTTTCACCTCCACCAAACCAGTTCAGCAGGGATGTATGTGTCATTGTTGAATTTGACATTGACCATTCAACAAGTACAGCTGTGAATTCTCCATATAGCACAATGAACCCAGGCATACATAGACCTGAGAGAACTCCAAACATCACACCAAGGAATATCAAAAACTTTTCGAAGCATGTTGAGTATCTAAACTGTAACAAATTATAAGAGCAGATTGTAAATAGATATACGGTATACTCATCATTTTAAAATAATAGTTATTATGATTTGCATAGAAATGAGTATAATTGAAAAACACAATTATAATAATTGGCTCATAAACAGTTCATAATGCTATATCACTTTATATGACACACATATTAATATTAAATTCTTTGTCAACAATATCATGAATCCCTTAAAAACCAGGTCCACAATTAAAACATTTGACAGATAAAACAAGTTAAAAATATGCTGTCATTGAATATCCTCTTCTTCCCCCTTCCCCTTTTCTTTTATGTAGGCTTACATGTAGTACTGATATTGCCTTTAAAGAGCTACTTTGGTCATTACAATCAAGGAATATCTTTTGATGAGTTATGAAGTGAAAAAAAATTGTGCTAAGCAACTTTCATTATGAACTAAATCATAAGCCACACAAAACTATTGGCATGTAAACCCATTGCTTCAGTATCTCCTGTATTAACATCAACAGTTATACATAAAAAATTAAAAATTAAACTGTACTGGATTTCCAAGATGTAATAAGCATCTACAATATATATATTTTTTGTATTAAGGACTGAATTTCTCTATAGAGAATGAGAAGGTAAAAAACCTTTGTATCATTCCTATTTTTAAAGTGGGGTGAAAGTCATAAACTAAAGCAACACATAACATTTGTATTGTCTCAAAGCAGAGAACATAATCATATAATAAAATTTCATTCTCAGTTTGACTTAGAGCAATTATTATTTTATTTCCAAGTTACACATACTTTTCCCATCCAATTGTCAGGAAACACAGTGACAACTGCACTTAGGTTTTAGTGACAACCACACTTAGGTTTTAATCACTCTAACATTTGAAGATGTGCTGGAAAATAATGTCACTGAATTTTTAATTTAGTTTCCAATACATCATATTACTCAGTCAACTTTCCTGCTTCACTCATACAAATTTCAATCGTCTGCTCCTAGTGGACTTTCAGTTATAGTAGTGTGTAATGCACTTATGTTATTCCATGAGAAACTGTGCTGTAATTGTTTGTGGCATGGTCTTGAATGTTTTTTGACATCAGTGATCCTTTGTGGCAGAATTCAGTTGATGCTCTTATTTTTGGGAACAAAATGATGAACCCAGCTTTCATCATTTGTCACAATGTGTTAAGGTGCCAACTTTTTAACTTTAAACTTCCTCTTTCATTGTTTCTGTTACTGTTATCTTACACCTCCAGTAGAACAGAAAAATAAAACAAATATTACTTACCAGCTGATAATATTTTATTGGTGTAAATGTCTCTTGCTTTTCTGTAGGTGAGGTGAAGCTTCTGAAAAACAAATAAGTCTGTAAATGATACTGTCAATATTCATAGCTTCTATGAAATTATTTCTTTAAGTCCTCACAAATTGTAATGTGCAATTCATTTTAAGTATTTTTAAGTATTTATTAAGTATTATAATACTGTTGTTGTTTCTTTATATTCATGTAACATTTTGAATAATCAACTTAAAAAAATAAAAAAATAAATGGCATATGTCATCTTAGTTTAAAAATATGGAGTTTCAGTTTGACACACCAAGATCACAATATTTATTTTAATTTCCTTCTTTGACAGGTAGGCAAAACTGTTAACTTTGTATGTCACGACATCCTCAGATTACTCAGTGAATTATCTCAAATGATTAACTGAGTGAAGCGGTGCTGTGGTTAGCACACTGTACTTACATTTGGGAGGACAGTGGTTCAAACCCATCTACAGGCATCCAGATTTTAAGTTTTCTGTGATTTCACTAAATCAAACCAGGTGAATGCCAAGATGGTCCCTCTTAAAGGGCATAGCCAATTTCTTTACCCATCCTTAACACAAACAATCTGAGCTTTAACTACATCTCAAATGACCATGCTGTCAATGAGATGTTAAACCCTAATCTTCCTTTTATTATTTATATTTTTATGCCTTACACAAAATTTTCAAATGATCTGACAATTGCTGCGAAGTAAAAGCTAAATAGAAATTTCTGTGCACCGTCTGAACTATTATGTGGGAGAAAGGTATTAATTTTCTGCTAAGAAGGAGGTATAAATCTTATGACATATCGGGAAGACAAAAAGATTATCCCTATGAAATCCCCAAACACCTTCCCTACCCTCCAGCTCCTACCCATGTAACTGCCCCTGTTGCATAACCTGCCCTATGCACCCTCCCACCACCACTTACTCCAGTCCTGTAACCCGGAAGTTGTACACGTGATTTACCAACTGACATGCCTGCTGTGTGAAGCATTCTATGTGGGATTGACCAGCAGCAAACTGTCTTTTCGAATGAACGGACACAGGCAGACAGTGTTTGTTGGTAATGAGGATCACCCTGTGGCTAAGCATGCCTTGGTGCATGGCCAGCACATCTTGTCACAGTGTTACACTATCCAGGTTATCTGGATACTTCCTACCAACACCAACCTTTCAGAGCTCCGGAGATGGGAGGTTGCCCTTCAGCATATTCTCTCTTCACGTTGCCCACCTGGTCTCACCCTCTGCTAAATTGAAATTCCCACCCACCATTCAATAACATCTTTGCCTCTGTTCTCTGGACAGATCCTCTGCCTCGACTGGCATCTCTGTCCAACATCTTTGTTTTTTACAAATGTCTGCCTTTAAGGTAAGTCCTTCCACTCCCGGGATTGGAATGACTCCTCATCCACTCCCTTAAAACCTGCATCCTTTTCTTATTTCCCTCCTTCCTTCCTCTTTTCCTGATGAAGCAGCCAACGGTTGCAAAAGCTTGAATCTGTGTGTGTGTGCTTTTATTTGTGTTTCTGGCACCAAGCCTGTGCTTAGTTAAACTCTCTCTCTCTCTCTCTCTCTCTCTCTCTCTCTCTCTCTCTCTCTCTCTTTCTCTCCCCCCCCCTCCCTCTCTCTCTCTCACTCTGTCATCTCAAACATGTTTCTTTGTTGTACTATCACACAAACTATGCATTTGAATTTGGAGCTGCTGTATTTCTTCAGCAGGAACAGCAGTGAATAGAAGTAATATCACTGAGTGAATCCCCACAACTATACCACACCACTCACTCTGAATCCACTCTTTGTGACTGGATGTGAATATGATTGTGCGGGCTATAGTTTCACGCTATTCAATTAGATCTATTGTTAGAGATAAAATATTAAATGTGGCTAAAAAGTATATTTTAGGTGAAAAATGTTTTTTTATGATTCATAACTGATATACTCTTTCAAGTTAGTACTCCAATTCATATCTTTAGCTCTATTCAGATGTGGGGCTGGTGAATATGCATCTGAAATTCTCTGAGCAGTCTGGTTTCAATAGTATTGAATCTGATTGATCTTTTGTGCAGAAGATCCTGTACAGTACTGATTATTTGCTACCTCAAAGCTAAACGGGGAAAGAAGAAAAGAAAAGAAAGAGAGAAGGAGAGGACATTATAGCACAATTTGCCAAGCCGTCCACTGAAATTTCCATTCTTGGTATTTTTGGTACAAACAGAATAAATTTTTCAAAAAATCAATTTATCACTAATTATAGAAAGGTATATTATACTCACACAGGAAAAATTCCACTTTTTTTAGTTGTATTTATGGTCCCTGCCAGCTGCGTCACTCTGTACTTTCGCACCTTCATTTGGCTTTCCTGTAATGGGTAAAAACAGTCATGCTGAATTTGCTTGTGAAATTTGAAAGTAACACTCATCGAAATCAAACAATGGAAAATCCAGAATGGAATAACAACATTAGGTTTGACAGGCAGGCATTATAAGCTATCAAAAACAATATTCCTGCATATGTAGAAAACAAACATTCACACAAGCATAGCTGCTAGCATCTTTAAGATGTCTGACTTCCACTCAACAACACCTTTTTTGTAGTCATTAGCAATATATCCTATTTCATATTACAGATTAAAGTGGCATATTTTATTACAGATTGATTTAGGTATTTTGGAAGTTTCATAGAATAGCTCTACAATCTGCAGTGAAAGATGTTACAAAAAACCATATGAATCACAGAGAATATTGTTATGCGACAAAAAAGTAAATTCCAAATCTAGTCAAAAATACTTCCTCCATATAAATCTGACATAAAACCACAATGACAAAATCAGAGAAATTTCAGGTTATACAGATGAATAATGATGGTTCTGATGGCTGGAGTAAAGAAGGTATAAAAATCAGAATGCGAATAGAAAGAAAATTATTTCTGAATAAGAGAAATTTGTTAACATTGAGATTAGAGTACATTAGTTGTTCATTCCGTAGTTCCATACTGAGGAGACAATATTAGTTAAAGTGTTAGGAAGTGTTCTCTGAAGGCATTTGTCTGGAGTGTAGCCTTGTACGGGAATGAAACATGGACAGCAAACAATTCAGACAAAAAGAGATAGAAGCTTTTGAAATTTAGTATCACAGAAAAATGCTGAAGATTTGATGGGTAGATCAGGTAACTAATGACAACAGCACATTATGGTCTGTAGAATATTTTTGTGTCGTTTTCTGGATAATGTTGACAGTCTGGAAGACACATCTGAACAACACAAGTATGCATCTATTGTTGAGAACCAAGTCCACCCTGGGAAAAATGGCATCTCTGAGTAGCACAATATTACTTGTCCCACAACTTGCAGTGTACATCTGTGGTTCAAAGAGTACTAGGATAATTCGAAAAGACTTTCTTGGCCACCAAACTTCCTAGATTTAAACCCAATCAGGAATTTGTGGGACCACCCAAATCGGTCTGTTCATGTTATAGGTCTTTGAATGAGGAATGTGGTGCAGCTGTCCATGGCATCAGAGTTGACATTGCTCCAAATCCCTGCCAATACCTACTAGAACCTTGTTGGCATTCTTTCTGTACATTTTGTAGTGGTACACAGTGCAAAAGTTCATTATTCAGGCTTTCAATGTCTGTTGGTTACACCAGTGTGGCTTGACTGTGTAAGATTATAGTCAGGACCGGAGAGTAACAGATTAGACTACTTGCCATTACTAGTAACAGCTATTTTTCAAAAGTAATGGTCAGTAATTTTGTAATTATTTTCTTTAAGTAACGTAAACTGTACTGGTAACTAACAAGAGGAAGGTCTCCGCTTCCTTCTTACACCAGACCATTGCTGAGCTGTCCACTCCCACATACCTACCAAAACCATACACCCACACTGTCCTACCTTACCTCCACAGGCCATCCTCCTCCTCCAAGAATTCCACTGCCTCTATCACTCCTAGTTTCGGACCTGTGACTGGACACACCCTTCATCGCCGTCAGCAAATTCAATGTCATATCCAAAACCTCTTGATTGTGAAAAGATACCGGGACTGGCATCAGACATGCACCCATCTTAACGTCTCTCTCCCACGCAACTCCTCCAAGTACTGGCAAGCCTACCAATGCCTTACTGGCAGTCACTCCACTCCCCACTACCTGCTCCTCCATAATGACCTTCCTTTCTAAACAACACCAGCAGGGCAAACCACTTTGCCACCCACCTCACTGATACCGTCTCCATCCCTGACAATCCCAGGTTTAATTACTCATTCTTCCCAGATGGCCATAAGCAAACCAATACCCCCATCCCACCGCTCGCCCCCAGCTTTCAGTACTTGAACAGCATTCCCCCCCCCCCCCCCCCCAGAACTTAACACTCTGATCACTGCTCTTGGCATCGAAACAACACTCCACACAAAACACAACACAGATCCCAGCCACAACTGCCTAACCCACAGGCACCTTTGGGCATGCTCCCGTTCTTTATACACAGCCCTTTCTTCCCTCTATACCGTCATCCTATACACCAGCTTCCCACCCCCCCTCGACCTGTGGAAAACCTGCCATATCCTCATTTTTCTTAAACCCGGCAGCCACCCTCTGACGCCTCATTCTATTGTCCCATCAGCGTCACCTCGGTGTTCAGCAAGGTCCTGGAAACCATCCTGTCCCGCCGCATTCCACCAGCATCTCCATCAACACCAGCTCCTTCCCCTCTCCCAGTGTGGCTTTCGGCCTTCCTTCTCTGCCAATCACCAACTCCTGCGCCTTAATCACCTCTTTTCTGTCCAGATGAACTCCCGTTCGTGCTGCTATACTTGTTTCTCTCGACATTGAGAAGGCCTATGACCATGTATGGCATTCTGGTCTCCTTTTCAAGCTCCAACTCTACAGCCTTCCTGTTAATTATGTCCGATTCATCGCATCCTTTCTAAGCCACCGCCCATCCTATGTAACTGACTCCCGTTTGTTTTACCTGTCTGCCGGGGTGCCTCAGGGCTCCATCTTCTCTCCCCTCCTCTACCTCATATACTCAGCTGACATGCCGCAACCCCAGCCTCCTGTCCACCTCCTGCAATATGCTGATGACACCGCCTTCCTTGCCCTTGCCCCTTCCCTCACCCGCTACCGACACCTCCTTCAATCCCATCTCTCCGAATTCTCCACCTGGTGCAACCAGTGGCTCCTCACTGATAACCCCACCAAATCCCAGGCAATCACCATAGGTCCTTCCGTCACTGTGACTACCTTAGGCTCCATGACCGCCCCATCCCACAAACTAAAACTGTCAAATACCTAGACCTGATCCTCGACTGCTCCCTGTCCTGAAAACCCCACCATCAAACAGTCTGTGATAAAGCCCTCTCCCGCCTCTACCTCCTCACACTCCTTTCCGGCTGGAGATGGGGCCTCAACCCTTCCACCACCCTCTTCACCTATCGTTATGCGTCCTACCCTATGCTACTTCCACTTAGCTCCCCCTGTCCACAACCACTTCCTCCAGGTCCTTGAACGCCATGCCCTCTGCCTCGGTTACCACATCTGTCTCCCCTCCCCCACCCAGATCCTTTATGACCTTATTCCTTTCTCACACCTGCTCAAGTTCATCAAACACTTCCGCCTCCGATAAGTAACCCGCAAATTTGACTCCCAGCACCCAATTGTATCTTGGGCCTCTGCCACGCCGATACCTTATATACCCTCCCCCCCTTCACCTCCACACTCTCCACATCCTCTCCAAGGGTAACTTCCATCACCTCCCCCTCCCGGATGACGCGCTCTGTCCCGACATTTACCCATTCTACCAACCTTAATCCTGCCCCATATTTGCACGCCCCCTCTCCCTCCCCCTCCTGTCTTCTTCCCCCACCACTTGGCTTTCCTCTCCCTCCACTTTTCCGGGAGTCCATTCATCTTCCCCCTCATCTCCCGTCTCTCCCCTCCCATCCTGACCCCATGTGGGAAACCTGTGCCATCAGTTTTAATCAGTGCTTCATCACTGTTCAAGTGTCAGTGTCAGTGCCAGTTTTTATGATCAGTGTTCCAGTTTTAAGACGTCAGCAACTGCCGAACAGGCTGAATATTCGAGTTGCCATTTGATTTTAAGTGTGTGCTCTCGTTTTCGTCGTCTATCCTCTTATGAGTGTGTTTTAATCTCCATGAGTTTTTAACACCGCACATATATGTATCTTTTAACCACTGTGGCCATTTTAAATTCTGAATACGTGTTTTACTGTTCTCCATGTTATTGTCACTTCTCCCATTTTATCGCCTTGACTTGTTTAAATTCTGCATTGTTTCTCTTCTTTCATGTTTGTTAAATCTTCCTGATAAACTTATGTTGTTGTATTGACTGAAGAGCAGCACTGACGCTGCTGCCAGCCTGCCACCATCCGGTGGCTTTAAATACAATAAATACAATATATCGCAATATAATATATTCATAATTAATAATCACGATTCCTTATTAGTATTGGTTTCGTCATTTCCGAACATGCTCCCTCCACCAAGGCTTGCAGTTTTGCTGTAACTGCGTTTCTTTGAAAAGGTCTTCCAAAAAGTAAAAGAAATTATAAAAACAAAAATCGCATTGGCCTGTTTTCCGACCAGGTTTACAAATATTTCGGACAAAAAATTATAAATACAAATAACGTAAATTTAAATCTTTAAAAATAGTATATATTGTATTGTTACTTTTATATATTTAAATTTGCTTGGGCCAAAGACCCCCATTTATTTTAAAATGTAAACTAAGTTTGTTTTTCGCTGACTGTTAGGAAGGAACACTGTATCGGTAGCTGTCGAAATATTGCATTCAGTAGATGTCCTTGGTGCCACTGGTATATTGATTCCGAATGTTTACATGACAAGTACCATCCATCTAGTTGTTCGAAGAAAAGTAAGAACACAATCAGTGGCGCAACCAGGATTTTTTTTCGGAGGGGGCCCACTCATATATAATTATATATTTGACATTGAAATTTGACATATGACATTTCGGGAGGGGCCAGGGCCCGGTGGGCCCATAGCTAGTTGCACCTATGAACACAATACCAGTGAATGGAGAGCGATTGTAAAGTGAGCAAGAATAAAATTTTAATTGTTTACTATCCCAAGTAATTTGAGAAATTTATTTGCCTCTTAAGTTGATTGACTTACCTTATTAACCCTCATACCCCTATCAATTAAGATATGGCAAAATACAAACAAGGAGAATTACATACGCTTGGTTTCCTGAGGTTCGAACCCGGGTTCTCCGTTTTCCAGACAGTTAAAATCAAATGTTCAAATATCTATGTGACCAAACTGCTGTGGTCATCAGCCCCTAGGCTTATAAACTAATTAAACTAGCTTAAATTAATCTAAGGACAACACACACACATATATCACACAAACACATGCCCGAGGGAGGCAGTCTCGCAGTCCCTGACAAGGCGCCTAGAAACACTCGGATCTTCCCGCGCGTTCCAGCCAGTTACGTTGGTCGTTCCCATATCGGCGCTCTCGGCGAAAACCGTTTACCATGGGAGTATATAAAGTGGCAGCAGTGGCGTAGCTATCATAGGGCCGGGCGGGGCGGTGCCTCGGGGCCCCCGAGCGTTGAATTTTTTTAAATTTTTTTCTTTACTCTTCCGCTCTAACGTCCATCACCTCTCCCTCCCCTCCCTCCAAGTTTTCAGTAGTAACCGCATTGGGCCACCGCGTAGCGGAGCAAAGCTTCCTGTTGGGGCCTTCACTTCACACGACGCCATTCGGAAGCGCAGCTGAAAGGCCAAGCCGCCACTCGCTGTGTACAACAATCGGCACACTTCAGTCGGTGTAGCTGCAGAAGTAGCGGCAGCATCAAAGCTGCTCACAGCGACAGCTGAGACTTCCAAGTGTTGCGGCGTGCCGCTCGGCGCAGTGTGAAGGATTGCGCGCCTCCAAATACTGTATGAACTTCTTATTGGTAAATAAAAGTGTACAGTACGATTATCTGTATAAACCGGTTTTTCGAACATCCATGTCTCCCATTTACTTTGGATAATCGACGTTCTACCAAAATGTTCAAATGTTTGTAAAGCATATGGGACTTAACTACGGGGTCATCAGTCCCTAAACTTACAAACTACTTATGAACTACTTACGAACTAGGACGGCACAAATATCCATGCCCGAGGGGGGATTCGAACCCCCGACCGTAGTGGCCGTGCAGACCGTGACTGGAGCGCCTCAGTCCCCTCGGCCACCGCGGCCGGCTAGATTAATGCCTCAAAGGTGGCTACACGCCTTACCAAGTGGTTCATCAACAGCAATGCGACTTTAAGGACTGGTACACAAAATACGGTATCAATCAGCTTTTAATACGTCGTTGTCGAGAAACAACACAGGGAATGAAAGGGTTAACATGTGCTGTAATTTACTTAGGCGTACGTTAAATATTTAAATTAACTTCCCCGACCATGATAATATCTAAAGTGCGCAATAAAGTCAACTGCTAACCAAAGTACAGGTAGCGTTAACTTGTACAAGAATCGATGGCAGACGACTATACTGTATATGAGATAGAGACTGTAATGTCTTACATCGTCCATCATGAACTCCAAATATGAATGAAACACGCTAGTGGCATTGTTTGAATTACAATACCACGTCCACCGAAAATATAACCGCCAACGGAGGCACGAAGTACAGTAACGCTTTCTGTCACCTCGACGGCGAAGGCCAGAGCCTTCACAGCCTTTGACTTCACGCATTATTTTGTGAAAGGAGCCAGTAATTGAAGCGGGGTACTAACATATTCCAACTCAAATCCTTGTAATTGACGCCCATCTTTCCTGACTGACGTGGTGGAACTATTAATGGAATTAAATAATTCTTTTTAGTGCGTGAGAGAAAGTAACAATTTTTGGACTAATATAGTCTATATATGTATATACAGGTGTTACAAAAAGGTACGGCCAAACTTTCAGGAAACATTCCTCACACACAAAAAGAGAAAATATGTTATGTGGACTTGTGTCCGGAAACGCTTAATTTCCGCCGGCCACGGTGGCCGAGGGGACTAAGGCGCTCCAGTCACGGTCTGCGCGGCCACTACGGTCGGGAGTTCGAATCCCCCTCGGGCATGGATATTTGTGCCGTCCTAGTTCGTAAGTAGTTTGTAAGTTTAGGGACTGATGACCCCGTAGTTAAGTCCCATAGACTATACAAACATTTGAACTTTTTTTTTCGCTTAATTTCCATGTTAGAGCTAATTTTAGTATTTCCGTTTAAATGCAAATTGAAATAATTCGTGCAGACAATTGTCAAAATACCCATTTGTTTCGTTAGTATGTACTGTACTTCCTTGATTCACCGCCAGTTGGCCCAATTGAAGGAAGGTAATGTTGACTTCAGTGCTAGTGTTGACATGCCACTCATTGCTCTACAGTACTAGCATCAAGCACATCAGTACATAGTCAAAATGTCAAATGTTCGTAAATCTATCGGACCAAACTGCGTGGTCATCAGTCCGTAGCTTACAAACTACTTAAATCTAGGTAAACTACCTAAGGACAAACACACACACCCATGCCCCAGGGAGGACTCGAACCTCCACGGCGAGCAACCGCGCGCTCCGCAGCGAGACGCTTTAGACCGCTCGGCTACTCCACCGCGGCCAGTACATAGCATCAACTGGTTAGTGTTCATCACGAACGTGGTTTTTCAGTCAGTGCAATGTTTACAAATGCGGTGAATCGAGGAAGTACAGTACATACTAACGAAACAATTGGGTATTTTGACAATTGTCTGCACGAATTATTTCAATTTGCATTTAAAGGGAAATACTAAAATTAGCTCTAACATGGTAATTAAGCGTTTCCGGACACAAGTCCACATAACGTATTTTCTCTTTTTTTGCTTGAGGAATGTTTCCTGAAAGTTTGGCCGTACCTTTTTGTAACACCTTGTATTAGTCTAGTTAATAATAATTGCATCAGTTGCTTGTACTAGGAAATTCATCGGCGGAGGAGAAGAAATTGGCAACCAATATCTTCCATACACTTATCTTTAACTTCTCCACTGACAAATCTGGAAACGAAAATGTCTAAAATAATAAGATCGTTTCATTGCATGATCTCCCTCCAAAATCACACACTACTGTCATCAATAAACAATTCCTCCAAATCTAATGTCATTGTATTCAGTGGATTTGAATTAAAGCTTTCTGCTCTAATTAAACAGCTCCAAGTGACATCTGGACCCAAAAAGTTATGAACACCTTCTTGAACTCTTACGTACAGTATGTTCAAATGTTTGTAAACATATTTTACCAAACTGCTATGGTCATCAGTTCCCAGGTTTACAAACTACTTAAACTAACTTCCAGTAAGGACAATACACACCCATGCCCGAGGGAGGACTCGAACCTCCAGTTGGAGCGACCGCCCAGTCCTCAGACCACGAGGCCACTTCCGCGCGACCTTACGTACTGTAAACCCTAACTTCTGACTGCGCCTGGCGCAGACTGTTTCCTGTATACACAGCTTTGGTGTGTTTGTGAGTTTTCTGTCAGCTGTAATAAATCACTGAAAATTATAGTTGGTTGCTTAAGAACGCGTACGATAAGTAAAAACCATGCAACAGCAGTAGTTCGCATGTCGTCAGTTATCTGGCAAACTTCATAAAAAAATAATAAACTAGATATTTTAACTACCAGCAGTAAAGGAGTTCCCAGAATACAGTGCCGTCTGAGCGAGCCCCGCGGTGGAGTGGCCGAGCGGTCTAAGGCGTCTCGCTGCGGAGCGCGCGGTTGCTCGCCGTGGAGGTTCGAGTTCTCCCTGGGGCATGGGTGTGTTAGTTTACCTAGGTTTAAGTAGTTTGTAAACTACGGGCTGATGACCACGCAGTTTGGTCCGATAGATTTACAGACATTTGAATATTTGATTTGACTGAGCGAGTTATTACACTACGTGCTGCGGTGCGCTCGGCCATTCGCCGTCGGGGGTTCGAATATCTCATCGGGCATGGGTGTTTGTGAAGGCTTTCACGACCGGCTGTAATGGTTGATGTTGAATCTTCCGAGTTATATGGTCGTCGTCGAAAAAAAAAAAAAAAAAAAAAAAAAAAATCTGCTCCTGACGTTTCGTCCAGAGCACCTCTGAAGATGTCCAGCGCAGCTCTGGACGAAACGTCAGGAGCAGATATGTTTCTTTGACCACGACCATATAACCCGGAAGATTCAACAGCAACTATGGGTGTTTGTGTTGTCTTTAGGTTAAATCAAATGTTTGTAGAGCTAATGGGACTTAACTACGGGGTTATCAGTCCCTAAACTTACAAACTACTTACGAACTACCTTATACTAAAGACGGCACAAACATCCATGCCCTAGAGGGGATTCGAACCCTCGACGGCGAACTACCGCGCACACCGAAACACGGCGCTCCAGTATGCACGGTTAATCCGCCGCGGCTGTCCTTAGGTTATTTTACCTTAGTTTACGTTGATTGTAAGCTACGCACTAATGACCACGCAGCTGAGTCCGATAGATTTACGAACATTTGAACATTACAATGTAAACAGGCAGGCAAATTCTCGAAAATGTACAATTACGCTGAAGCCTCACCTTTATTTAACACTAAACGTTTGTTCCAGATTGAAAGCCAAGAAAATGAAACTATATACTAAGGTGTTTTCGTGAAATTATTTTCATTTTCTGAAATCTACACTCGTTGCGGACGACATACTTTGTCTTGTTCAAAGGATTCGATAGCAGCCTCGCTCGTTTCCTTTTCCCTTCTCGGTCATGGACAACAAACAGAAAACTGTTAAGATGATTACGTTCTTCACTAATAGACGACTACACTTGTTTTTACATTGTGCAGTTATATTAAGCCTTTCAAAAGTAGTTGTACAGACAAGAAACGGGTTCCGGGGTAAAACCCAGGAGGTCCTTAGCTATTCCAGACGTGTGTTTAATTACTTTGCACCCTTGAATCGAAAAAACCTTGTTCCGTTTTATGTGTGCAGTTAATACGAGCAAGAGCAAGTATCTTGTAAAAGTGCACGAGGAAAAAAAAAGTCACTTAAAATTGTCACCTGTAAACACTGTATTTGTCATTATTTTTCTAACACAATAAGTTCTGAAATATATTGAAGTAGTGGCGTTATTCTGACTTGTTCCAAGTTGTCACGTTCCTCCTAATATTAAAAGTTCGTTTGGTACAAAGTAAACCAAACTTTAGGCCACTATATAAAAGTACATCAAATTATTCGTTCATGTACAAATTGATTTTTATGGTCTTCACTTCACCGACTTTCTTTGTGTTGTTCTAACCTTCTTTTCCAGTAATTTTATCTAGATTTATATACCAGAAGTTAGAATCACTTCTTATTCATCATGATATAACATATTTTGTGGGGAATAGTTTTCATCAACCAATGTTGGAAATCCTGCTGATAGGACACTGCTCGTATTAATTTTGACGCTTACGTTTTTTAAATTCATTTTGCTGTAATTAAGGTACTTTAGTGGAAACTTATGTCGAAAAAACTTTATTCTTATGGCTAGTTTTAGGTAAAAGACGACTAAAACGCCAATGAAGTTACATTGATAACTCTCGTAACACTTTGCCCAGATACAATGCCATTTCTTCTAAACAAAAACCAATCGTCTCATGTCGGATGGCAATGGCGTAGTCAAGGGGGAGGGGGGGGGCATAATGGGGCTGAAGCAGCACTCCCTATAGAAGAAAGCCTGCGCACGTCACAACATGGCGGCGGTGAGAGGCTTAGAGTCCTCTGAAAGATTGTAACCATTAGCAGTGCACGCTGTTTATAGTGCATTCTTTCGTTCAGGAGTGTATTTATTACGTAAATTGGTGTTGTGTACGGTGTGATCGCTACCCTGGACGATTTGTGTGTGTGAGAACAACGTGTGAACTCCTTTTTTACTGACAAACTGCAGTTTCGCTGTACTGTGCTGAAATGTAGAGGAAATTACGACTGTGGCCCAAAAGTTAAAGTCTTTAAACGACCGGAGAAGAAGAAATGGATATCAAGAATTCCCAGGATAACTTGGCTCCTTCCACAAGTTAATGAGTAAGGTTTCGTTTTTGTTTAACCTTATAAAAGAGTTTTAAGACATGACTGTTTACCGTTGGATATTGCGATTCATTTTGTTTATGTAACCAACCCCATTAGCTTATTCTTCTCCGGACGTTTAAAGACGGTAACTTTCGGGCCACAGTCGTAATTTTCTCTACATTTCGGCATAGAACAGCGAAACGGCATTTTGTCAGTAAAAAAGAGATCACGCGTTGTTCTCACACACACAAATCGTCCAGCGTAGCGATCACACCGAACACAACACCAATTTACGTAATAAATACCGTCTCTAATGGCCACGCTGTCGACGCACAGTGGTTCAGAAGGGCCTAATCTCTGGCCAAAAGTCGAAAAGTGAGAATAATAATTTCAAAATTTTCAGTTTTAGGTTTTTGGGGTCGCTGATTACGAATTTGATAATAGATTCATGTCATTTGAAATTTTTGCGTTACTGACGAATGCCCTTAATCCTTACTTCTTGAGCGTCCTCGGAAAGTTGTCTGATTGACAAGACTCTCATTTGAATTATCTCGTAGCCATGAATTAAAGCGGTATGTACCAATGTTGGCATCGGGTACCAGGAATATAGATTAACTTATCATTTCGCGACGTCTAAGCAATAAACCCGGAACTTGTCGATATGTACAGCGAAACCGCTCGTCATTTTCTGCAAAATTACTTTGCAACTTGCTACGAATTTGTCGTACAAATTCAAAATTTCTGCTGTTAAGGCAGCATTCTCTAAAAAAAACGTCGGGCTGTATTGCCGTCGTTTGTACTGCCAAATCCTTGCTTAGGCATATCGATATCTAAACCTAAAGCAGTTTTAAATTTGTTTTGTATTTGTTCACTACGATCTTCAACTACTTTCTTTTCATCCACCGATCGCGCCTTACATTTACTCGTTCCGTCATTCAGTTTAAATGCAATATGAAGCATCCATTTCATTAACCTCATCCTTATCCACGCGTGAAGGGAAGAAATTACATAATTATTTTCGAACTATCACGTTCTGTTTGTTCCACCAATTGTAAATTGTTGAAATTTTTCGACGTCAAATTACATAAGTATCATCTTTGTGCAGATTTAGTGTCAGTAATAGCATTGTAAACGATAAGTCATATTTCACTTAAATGTTGGTACCCTCCGTTACCTTAGTGAAAGTGACGAGAGATGCTATCTGCTTATCAACGATATTATTTTCATCAACAGTTGACTGCACGGTTTCTTTCAAAATTGCAGTCTCAACGGTCTGCAGTAAAGGGATGAAGAAGGCCTTTGGTTCTTCCAATCATATTTGTAAACATAAGTCTGTAAAAATGGTCGTTAAGGTTGGAATTTTATTTAAAATCTTTATTCACAATGCTACACTATTGCAATAATATACCTAACTAATCTCCTCAATACTTTAGAAAGAGATAGAAAACATCTACGAAAAACCCTCCATAACTGAGACCTTCCAAGCCTCAGGTATAGAAAGTTGAGGAGAGGATATCGCCATTAGTCGCAGTGCGTAATGCGCACGACAGCGTGCACTGTAACACTAAAATCGTTATTATTGTAAATGGGCAACTTCCGAGCAGCTAATTCTTGAAATTTTATTAATAGATAGTTCTACGAACATGTCCCTGTCAATTCCAGCGTTAAAATTTTGTTGTATCGACAGAAATGTATTTCTAAAGAAGCGAAAAAACAGGATAATCACGATTACCTTTAGTATAACGTTACATAAACAATAACAAACATTTTCGAACATTGAAGTACATAAAATGTTTCTACATACCTTCGTAAACATTTTACATTTTGGAAAATTGGAATCGGACGCTTCGTTGTAAAATTCTGTATGATTTTCCGAAGCACCGTGTAACTAGGCATTGACGCGTCGCGCGTGTTTCTATGAGAGGCAACTAACGACTGTCGCAGGGAAGCAGGTTTACAATATTGTGGCCTCTCATAATAAGATCTGTGAGCCCCAAAACCCCCTCAACAAGATTCCATTCCAAAAACATTGATGTTTCTACCTTCATTTTTCGACTTTTGGCTAGGGAATCGGCCGTTCTGAATCACTGTGCGACGGGACGTTAAACTCCAAGCTTCCTTCCGTAATAAATACACTCCTGAGCGGAAGAATGCACTATAAACAGCGTGCACTGCTAATGTTTACAATCTTTCAGAGGATTTTAAGCCTCTCACCGCTGCCATGTTGAGACGTGGTGCGCAGGCTTGGTGAAGCCCAGCCCCCAAAGATTCTTTAATTTTATTATTATTATTTTTTTTTTTAACAGGCTAGCACCGGAAATTTTAAATAAAACGTCACTATAATTTGCCAAGCAGACATGTACGTGACAGTTGGTTGCCAACTTGATGCCGCCATTGAGAACGTGTGCTGCTGTTACTGTGAACTGTTTTAATGCCACCACGACCAGCTTTGATGCTGCCGTTATTGTTACTGGTATCTTGAAGTTACGACCCGCCGCTTGGCAGGTCAGCAGCGCCACCGAGTGGAATCGTATGAACTACATTAAGGTCGGGACAGACATATCCGGGCCGTGTCCGGACGGAGTGTCGGACGGGTGACGTCCGTGCTCCGGTCCGTTCCTCGTCCGTGTTTCAGTTCATTGTAGTGACTCGGACGCGCTGATATGCGTTCCTGTTTGTGTAAGTTGTAAATATGTTCGCTAATTTTAGTAATAGTGAATTAGAATTTTCATTTGAGTCGGTCAAGAAGGACAGCCGAAAACGAATTCGGTATTTTGCAACAGAAATTTCGAATGTTTAGAAGAATCCTTCAGGGAGATGCTAAAAACATTACTCTGATTGTCACAGCAACGTATGTACTGTATAACTATATTCGAAAAATGGAAGGTTACACAGTGCTCGAACAGAGAATGGATCAAAAAGAAACTGCTGGAGGGTCAGAAAGAGCATCGGATCTTAGAAAGCTACCACGAGTTCGTGGGAGATCATCAGATGCTGCATTCTATGTACGAGACCAACTAAAAAAATTCTTCAATTCTCCACAAGCGAGTTCGGAATGGGATGGATAGAACATGTCGCCTAGACGATATACCAGTGACATAAAGCAAAAAATATTTGTTTGCGAAATAAAAAGTAAATTAATATTTTTCTAGTATTAAAACTTGTAGAATTTTTACATTGCTAAATATATATTTTTTCTGGTTTGAAACTTGAATAATTTTTATCTTACCTATGGCTTGCAAATCTGCTGCAGTTGTCTTCCATACTTTGTCCTTGTAATCGATATTCCGGTACTTCAGGTCTGCCTGGTCGTAAATTACCGGAAACTTATGAACTTCTTCCATTAAACGTTCCGCGTCCATTTCTTACAACAAACAGTCTTCCACTGTTGAGAAACAATACCGTCGCGTCGTCCGGCGTCCGTGCCAATTCCGCCCGGCCCGGTCCCGGTCCGTTGACGTTCCGTGCCTGGCCCGGGTCACGTGTGGCCACCTACATTCATTTCAATGTTATATTTCGCTCTCTGGGTGACGGCCGATACTCGGACGTGTCCCGGCCCGGATATGTGTGTCCGCATTTTTAGTGTTACTCTAGTTCAATTTTTACACATAGAGTGTCATGTGAATTAAACTGTAAAGACCTTTATCTTTTGCTAGCAACATAGAAGCTGCTTAATTATTTTTAGAAGCTGATTATATACACTCCATTTCCACCACGTTGCTCCTCTTCCACTTTCAAATTAATGCGAGCCTACTCATTTTATTTCTAGTGCAATTGTTTTCATAATATAATTGGTTAAATTATAAAAAGTGTAAAAATAAGTAATAGATTAATAAATTCAGTAGGCTTTATGTTTATAGAATTAGCCCCTCCCGCCGGCCGCGGTGGCCGAGGGGACTGAGGCGCTTCAGTCGCGGTGTGCACGGCCACTACGGTCGGGGGTTCGAATCCCCCCTCGGGCATGGATATTTGTGCCGTCCTTAGCTATAGGTAGTTGATAAGTAGTTTGTAAGTTTAGGGACTGATGACACCGTAGTTAAGTCCCTTAAGCATAACAAACATTTGAACATTTTTTAGCCCCTCCCCTCTAGAACCAAATCCTGGCTAAGCCACTGATGTCACTCATTCATGACGTCGTTTTTACGTATCACCCTTACTCCTACGAAGAAACTGGATAAACCTGCCGTGCAATTCAGTAAAGGTGTTTCCGGTTTAGTTTCAGATAAAGCAGTAAAATAATATAGAGGAGTGTGATAATTAGATGAGCAATTGAATGGTACTGGATCCAAAGGAGGAGAGATACTTTCCACTTGTAAACGCAGCGTAGTCACAGTTTCTATATTCTAAATACTGTGACATGTGAGGGGGAGGGGGGGTGCAGTGCATATCACATAATGATATTTAACTTCATTTCTTTGTTATGAATATTTTCACTTCTTTAGGGGATTCTAAATGTTCAAATGTTTGTATAGCTATTGGGACTTAACTACGGAGTCATCAGTCCCTAAACTTACAAACTACTTATGAACTAGCTAACACTAAGGACGGCACAAATATCCATGCCCGAGGGGGAATTCGAACCCCCGACCGTAGTGGCCATGCAGACCGAGACTGGAGCGCCTCAGTCCCCTCGGCCACCGCGGCCGGCCCTTTAGGGGATTCCTAACTCATTTAGACCACGGGCGACAATGTCTAGGTAATCGAAGAATGCATACACAGCGATCGATCAGACGTTTACATGGCGTTTCTAGATTGGTTCCGTGACAAATCTTTATTTACAGAGAATTGATAATGAAAAACAGAGTCATGTGCCTGTGTCCTTTTAACTATAGTGCAGCATTCAACAAACGTTACTAGGCCCAGCATAACAATGTCTTATGTAATCTGCGAAGTTCAGTAGTATAATTGCAAACACAGTTTCCTTGACGTTTCACAACATGTCTATCCCCCACACACGACTGCCGAGTTGCCTCATAACGACAACCCGATGTTATTGCGCGTGTGGTGGTAGTATCTGGGAAAACCGGTAGCACACAGTGGAAGAATTTCTTGTTAGGAGCTTTAACCGCCAGCTCACTCCTGATGAGCTGACTCAAAGCTTCCACCTGTCGCTAACCCTTCACACATCTCTCCACATTGACACATCACTAAAGTGAAAAGAGTTAATTCTCGAACAGTAGACGTCTATGAATGTCACCCAGGAGGCTTACAACGAGTAATTCCAGTTGCTGCATTTCCGAGAATGGAATCTCACATGTTTTTGCTTGTAGATTCTTATTTATGTCGGACTGAACTGCTGCAGCCTGAGATGTAACAGACCACTTAGGGAAACACCTAAAGACTGTACATTTGCATGTAGGCAACACTAATACAATTTATAACTCTTGTAAGAAAATCCCTGTGTATTAGCCATATGCTGATCTACAGATATCACATAACTTTGATTTAAGAATGTTGCCAAATTGTAAACACACCACAGAAACTAATAACTACTCAGTTAATGTCCATCCATTGGAAGGAAGCAGAGTTATTGCATATTAAAACTGTATTCCGGAATGTAAAGTAAGTACATGTAGAATTAACAGATAGTAACAGAGAACATATTAAATGATATTAGATTCTCATCAAACTCGGCACATGGACTTAAAATGCAGTCTGATGCATTAATGTAATACTGGCAATAATTTATTTTGTGAATTCCGAAGACTTAATCTGAAAGCAACATGACCACATGGTCAGCTTTTAAGCATTACTTGGAAACTATGATATTTATAGAACTAAAAGAAACTGTCAATAGTTAAGCTTGCAAAAACGTAAATCTGTACATGTAGGGAATTATATTCATAACATAATTCTCACGTTATTAGCGTCTTTATGAATTCCATTGTTCGAATACATATAATATCATATACTGCTTAATTGTGGCAACTCTTATCAAAGTTATCGTATTTAAAAGAATAAACATTTAATGCTCTACTTACCAATATTAAGTATATCTTGTAACAAATCTGTTGTTAATGATAAATGTATAACTTCCTGGTTCTAACAATAATATGTATTGTTGTCACATGTCAAAATAGTATATAAGGATCCGAGCAGAGAGACTCGGGGCGTCATTATTAAGGCTGTCTTTGGGCAGTCACAATGTATGTCAGTATGCAGATCAACAATGTAATGTATTATTGAATATAGTTTTATGAAAAGTGCGACTTGTGTTTTGAGTTCACATTAAGTGATGTAGGTCTGTAAGATATCACCCAGCACGCATTTCAGGCATGTGGAGAACTTAACAAGCGAAGCAGATTCTACGAAATACACCCAACCTACGACAATCTGGTAATGTGTTGAACTTAATAATTTTGTAATTGTAACCTTGCTACGTGGAAGTGACATTTATTTAGCAACCGCTTATGGAAGTTATCAGTTTGTAGCAGGTACGTTACAAGCCAAAATGTCTGTAAATCTATCGGACCAAACTGCTTGGTCATCAGTCCGTCGTTACAAGCCATTCTACGCCTCGTAAGGAAGAGTCCACGTTTCTTGACACGATAGTTCTAGGGGGTATCACTACAACTGAGATCCTGCATAGATTCGGCTATGTACCTAACGGTTCCGTATTATCATTGCAGCTACGGTATCCTCATAAACACTAAAAGCGAAGTTAAGGACAGTTGATCTGGCTTCTCGATAGGCCATGAACCTTTTCCTGGTGCATTCAGACACGTGTTGGCAGACAACATTCTAATGCGATTGCTCAATTCGAAATCCGGTGTGCGACCTTTCCTTATATACGTAACAGACCTGTCCGTTAACCCGCCACTTGAGAGGGGAGCCTGCTCTCGATCGAAACCTCCTCGTGGCCTGATGAAAATGGCTGAATGATGCGCTAGCCTGCCTAGAGGTGGATTTAGGTGCTTTCCCACTTTCAACTCAGTAAATACCGGGCTAGCACCCACGTACCGCCTCAGTTACACACACAAACACACTACTGGTTATCGACAATACAACGCCAAGAAAGACTTGAGATAACACACATACATCTACATACATACTCCGCAATCCAAAGGTGCGTGGAGGAGGGTACTCATTGCCATTACTACGTTCCTGGCCATTAAAATTGTTACACCACGAAAATGACGTGCTACAGACGCGAAATTTAACCGACAGGAAGAAGATGCTGTTATACGCAAATGATTAGCTTTTCAGAGCATTCATGCAAGGTTGGCGCCGGTGGCGACACCCACAACGTGCTGACATGAGGAAAGATTCCAACAGATTTCTCATACACAAACAGCGTTGCCTGGTGAAACGTTGTTGTGATGCCTCGTGTAAGGAGGAGAAATGTGTACCATCACTTTTCCGACTTTGATAAAGGTCGGATTGTAGCCTATCGCGATTGCCGTATACTGACTGTTAGCAGAATATGCAATCGGTGGGTTCAGGAGGGCAATACGGAACGCCGTGCTGGATCCCAACATTGGAAGCGTGTATTCGTCATCGCCATACTGGCGTATCACCCGGCGTGATGGTATGGGGTGCCATTGGTTACACGTCTCGGTCACCTTTTGTTCGCATCGACGGCACTCTGAACAGTGGCCGTTACATTTGAGATGTGTTACGACCCGTGGCTCTACCCTTCATTCGATCCCTACGAAACCCTATGTACGACCGCATGTTGCAGGTCTTGTACGGGCCTTTCTGGATACGAAAAATGTTCAACTGCTGCCCTGGCCAGCACATTCAAAAAAAAAAAAAAAAGAAAAAAAAATGTTCAAATGTTTGTAAATTCCGTAGCTTACAAACTACTTAATCCTAGGTAAACTAACCTAAGGACAAACACACACACACACACCCATGCCCCAGGGAGGACTCGAACCTCCGACGGCGAGCAACCGCGCGCTCCGCAGCGAGGCGCCTTAGACCGCTCGGCTACTCCACCGCGACACCAAACAATCCCTTCTTTTAGTCAGGATATGGCAAAAAATCCTCTTCTCCAAAATTCTGTTCAGTATTTCCTCATTACTTACGCGATCTACCCACCTAAGCTTCATCATTCTTCTGTAACATCACATTTCAAAAGCCTCAATCCTCTTCCAGTCTCAACTCCCATAAAAGGCAACTCTCCAAACAAATGCCTATAGAAAAGACTTCCTGACGCTTAAATTAAAATGTCATGTTAGCAGATTTCACTTTTTCAAAAACGCTTTTCTTCCCATTACCATTCTGCATTTTATATCCTCTGACCTGCGACATTCATATGTTATTTTCTTGCTCAAGTAACAAAACCCATCTACCTTTATTGTTTCTTTGCCTAATCTAATTCCTTCAGTATCGCCTCATTTTCTTATACTCCATTCAATTAATTTTGTTTCGCTCTTGTTAATGTTCATGTTATACGCTGCATTCAACACACTGTCCATTCCGTTCAATTGCTCTTCCAGATCCTTTGCTGTTTCTGACAAAATTACAAGGTCATCGGCAAATCGCTAAGTTTTTATTTCTTCATACTGAACTTCAATCCCTCCTCCAAATTTCTCCTTGCTTTTCTTTACAGCTTGCTCCATGTACAAATTAAATAACACTGGAGAAAGGCTTCAATACAGTCTTAATCGCTTCCCAGAAGTGCTTCCCTTTCAGGCCCTTTAACTCTGATAACTGCTGTCTGGTTTTTGCACAAGTTGTAAATAAACCTTCGTGCCCTATATTTTACCCCTGCTGACTTCAGAATTTGAAAGAGTGTATTCCAGTCACCATTGTCAAAAACTTACTCCAAATCTACAAAAGCTAGATTTGCCTTTCCTTATTCTATCTTCAAGATAATTAGTAAGGTGAGTATTGCCTCCCGTGTTTCAACGTTTTTCCTGAATCCAAACGGATTTTCTCCTAGGTCAGCTTTTACCAGCTTTTCCATTCTTCTGTAAGTAATTCGAGTTAAAATTTTGTAACCATGACTTATTAAACTGACGGTCCTGTAATTTTCACACCTGTCTGCACCTGCTTTCTTTGGAATAGGGATTATTACTTTTTTTAAAAAGTGTGAGGGTATTTCGCCTGTGTCATGCATCTTCACAATAGGTGAAATAGTTTTATCAATGCTGGCTCTCCCAGAGACTTCAGTAGCTCTGACGGAATGTCTACTCCAGGGGTAATGTTTCGACTTAGTGCTCGGAGAAATTCATCTCTCAGTATAGTATCTCCTATTTCATATTCATCTATTTACTCTTGCCTTGCTACAACAATATTGTCTCGAAGTTCATTTCCTTTGTAGAGGCCATCTATATATTTTTCTACCATTCACCATTCCTGTCTTTGCTCAGAACGGGTTTTCCATCTGAGCTCTTGCTATTCATACTGTTGCTTTTCTTGTCTCCAAATGTCTCTTCTTTTCCTGTAGGCGATATCCATCTTTCCCTTGGTTATACATTCTTCTACAAACTTGGATTTACCTTCTAGTCATTGAGCACTCCCTGTCAATCTCATTTCTTAATCGTCTGTACTCCATTTTACCTGCTCCATTAAATGCATTTGTATATCTTCTCCTTTCGTCAATTAAATTTAGTGTGGTAGCAAAAATTATTGTGAATACTCGTAAGGAAACCATGTGGACTTTTTTTGGAAGACGTCCATCTCATCGAAGTATTTTTTTTTTTCTTTTGCTCCCTAGGAATGATATTTTTAAATTGTGGATTTTTTCTGCCATTTTATTTTATTTTATTTTATTTTATTATTTTTTTTTAGAGCTTTTGTAGTCGGGACTCTTAACATCCCACAAACAATAAAATGCGTGGTAATGTTTAATTATAAAACATTATCGTTAGACCAAGTGTTTTCAAAAAACTGTAAAACTTTGGAAAATAGCTGTAAACAACGGAATCACACCACTCGGTAGCTGGACAGACTGGCAAGTGTCTCGCCTCTAGACGTCGAGTGACGTCATCACGGTCAGAGTGTGGCGCAACGTTGCCTGTTGTCTCTCATTCCGATCGGGGGACTTCATACCACCGACTTTTGGTCTCGCAACAGGCCCTAATACGGAAATTGGTGTATAAATGTATCTACGTAGATAATCTGAGAGACGTCTAAGAGTCCAAAATCGCACAACATGTCTGCTGTGTGTAATAGCCTTTACGCGATGTAGGGATGGGCAAGATTTTAGAAATATCGATATATATCGTAACGATATTTATAAAAAATATCGATTTTATTGAAATAAGAATATCGATATTTCATATATCGGTGAAATCTTTACATAGAATGCTAAATTAATATTTTTAATCAAAACCACTGAAATTATAAACATACAATTAAAAATTGACCAATATTATATAATTTTAAACATTAATCAATAAAAAAAGCACAATGTATAATCAGTAAAAGAAACACAATGTAGTGTAAGATATTTATTTGAAAAAAAAAAAAAATTAATTGAGCCAGTAGTCATCAGTAACAGACATTAGGAGAGCTCTTTGCTTTATATGTTCACCAGTTATTCTACTTCTGTTGTCTTGCACCACTAAATTGATCAATGAAGCCACTCTTTCTGATGAAACAGAAGAGGCTTGGCATATCAGGTACTTCTGCGCAATGTCTGATAAAATGGGCGTAAAGTGTCGAGTGTCAGCCCAGAACTTCAGAGGATCACTGTTACGCTCTAAATCTGGTTGATCAAGATACTGCTTCAGCTCATTTGGTACAGAATCTTGGCTTGAAATTTGCTGTGAAACTGAACTTTAGGTCAACAGTTTTTCATGCCGCGACCAAATGGAAGTCTTCCTCGGGCTTTCTTGTTCAATATCTAAAGCGCAATGCTCAAGAGCTGCTCAGGGGTAAAGAGGTTGCCAGCACGGTGTGGTGTCGCACAAGTATGAAGTGCACGCCACGTACTTACGCTGCGCGCCGCCATGCACGCACGGCGCGGCGCTCTTACGACGTAAGCCACGAGCGCCCTCTGCTGCAACTCCGCTCGTGGCCACGACTGCTGCATCGTCCACTTGGGACTGAGATAGGAACCAGTTAACACTTCGGAATCAGATAGGCACCAGTTAAGACTTGGCTATCGGATAGGCACTAGGACTCCTCAGTAGGCAGGCCTCTATCTAAACTATGTATCAGCATTCTGCAGTCAAGAACTATGTAAAAGTTAAGTAATACAAAGTCTCTATGAAATATATATCTCGTTCTAATTTACTCTAGTGTTTCTAGTTTCTGCTGTCCCACTGGCTGGTCACCTCCGTACCTGCACACGCGTGCATCCTTTATTCCTGTGTCGGCCTCTTTCTACTCGGCCACCGACACCTACGACAACCGGCGGATGAGACACAAAAGTGGCGACGAGGCTGGGACACAAAATTGGCGACGAGGATGGGATACAAAAGTGGCGACGAGGATGGGATACAAAAGTGGCGATGAGGATGGGATACAAAACACTGAACCGTCTTCTCTCCACGCATTCTATGCCTCTTTGCCACCTATCAACGCCCAACGGTCATTAAAGAATCTAATCTAATTTTTTTTTTAAAGGGTGACTTTTAAAAATATCGTTTTCGATATTCAAAATTTAATATCGATATATCGGAAAATAAAATATCGTCGATAAATATCGATAAATTTCCAAAAAAATATCGATATTTCGATAAATCGATATTTTTTGCCCATCCCTAACGCGATGGTTTAAAACACTTAGCCGGCCTCCTCGATCACTGTCACTGTCCGGCACCTGGTGGTAGGCTTGCGGCTGTCGACCTTGCGGCGTGACGCATGCGGTGACGTGTGTTTGTTCGTAACACGGAGGCCGGTTCGGAAGCACTCTGCGAGTTCGCGGGAGGCAATTAGCAGCGTCTGCGCGCTCCAGATGAAGGTAGCAGCCTCCGTTCACTGCCGTGAATCGCGAACCGCACGGGAAAGCCTGCAGTAAACTGCAGCGTCACCACTGGGCAGCTCTCCCACGAAAGAACTGCCGGCCTGGGAGAAACCCAAGGCTGACCTCAAACCATTTATCTCCCGACACGCCAACAAATGACCAGTTGTTCATCGCCTCCTCGTTACGCGTTTTATATTCGCAATGCTGATCTACGACTTAACCTAGCGGGGACGTTAAAGAATGGCGACCAACATTCACTGCGTTTGTAGATTTTCAAGATTAGAGTTGAACGTCCCGTCGACAGCGTGATCATTAAAGACGGAACACAACTTCAATTTTTTTAACAAGGATGGGGAAGGAATTTCCATCCCACCAATTGTTAAACACACTGGACTCGCATTCGGTGGATGGTGTTTCAAATCCACCTCCGTCCATCCAGATTTAGGTTTTCCGTGATTCCCCTACATCAGTGGACTCCCATTCGGGAGGATGGTGATTCAAATACACCTCCGGCCATCAAGATTTAAGTTTCCCGTGATTTCCTTAAATCACCCCAGGCAAATGCCTGGATGGTTCCTTTCAAAGGGCACGGCCGATTTCCTCCCACATCCTTCCCCAAAAATACGAGCTTAAGCTCCGTCTCTAATGACCACGCTGTCGACGGGCCGTTAAAACCCTAAGTTTCCTTCCTTTCCCTAAATCCCTCCAAACAAATGCTGGGATGGTTCCTTTGAAAGGGCCCGGCAGATTTCCTTCCCCCAAAAATCCGTAATTTCTCTAAACAACTCCAAGCAAAAGCCGAGATGGTTCATTTCAAAGGGCACGATATGTTCAAATGTTTGTTAAGCTTATGGGACTTAACTACGGGGTCATCAGTCCCTAAACTTACAAACTACCTATGAACTACTTACGAACTAGGACGGCACAAATATCCATGCCCGAGGGGGGATTCGAACCCCCGACCGTAGTGACCGTGCTGACCGTGACTGGAGCGCCTCAGTCACCTCGGCCACCGCGGCCAGCTCAAAGGGCACGGCCGATTGCTTCCCTATCCTTCGCAATAAATCTATCCGAGCGTGCGCTCCGTCTCTCAATACCACTACGTCGACGGGGCGCTAAACCGTGAACTACATTTAAAGCGATTAAGGGAAATCAGGTAAAAAATCTAAATCTGGATGGTAGGTGGCGGATTTGAATCGCCGTCCTCCTGAATACGAGGCTGTTAAGCACTGCACTGCCTGGTTCGGTGTATTTAAATAGATCTGGAGGCAGCTTTATAATATAGCGGATACAGGAAGGGAGTGAGGGGGGAGGTTATGGGGTTACTGCTCCCACCCCAAAAACACTGTAACTGTTACCTCTTATTTACGAATAATAATAATAATAATAATAATAATAATAATAATAATAATAATAAAATAAATAAAAAATAAAAAAAGGTCAAACTTGGAAGGCGTTAACTGCGACCACATCACATTGAAGCAAGATGTGTCTAACATTTTATTTGTATTGTGGCGTGCTAACAAAAATGTTAGTACATTTGTAAAATTTTATTTGTATTGTGGCGTGCTAACAAAAATGTTAGTACATTTGTAAAATATGATTTAAGAAAACTGCACCAATCACTTTTTCTAGAATTCTAGAAATGTTGTTTCTTCCATGAACCGGTTTTCAAACCATTACAGGTTCATCATCAGATAGATCATGATACAATATCATTTTAAGCGTCATGTTGGATGCTGGCTCTGTGGTGGGAAGAAGGAAATATATTTTGAAAACTCGAATTGCACGTTGTTTAGGTCGTGTTTTGTATTTGTAAGATTACGTGAAATCTTACAAATACGAGTACAAAATACGACCTAAACAACGTGCAATTCGAGTTTTCAAAATATATTTCCTTCTTCCCACCACAGAGCCAGCATCCAACATGACGCTTTGTAACATGATCTATCTGATGATGAATCTGAAAAGGTTTGAAAACCGGTTCATGGAATAAACATCGTTCCAAGAAGAAGTGACTGGTGCCGTTTTCTTAAATCATATTGAAAATAAGTCACGGATTCTGAAACATCCGTAATGGATATCTAAACATTTGTAAAATGTTTCATTAGTGATGTGACGCATGAAATGAAGATCAGATAACGGCAATTTGATCTGTCGATACCGGTCGTCTTGATTTCAATAATTAGAGATCTTGCCTATGTTAAGTACATAATAGAAAAAGAGAAAAGATGGATAGTCTGAGAATTCAGACGTATGAGAAAAAAATTGTTTTTAGTATAAAAGTAAATTAAATAAACACGTTCGTTTACTCTAGAAAATGTGTAGATTTGACGGTGACACAAAAATTTGACATAGTACTGGCAATACTTACATAGATGACGTGGTGACTTCTTATCAGAAAGATCAGATACCACACCACATATTTTCGTATTTATATTTAATATCGGTCGACCTTATGCAGAAATTCAAATGACGAGCATAAGATGACATGGACCATAGAGGCGCTACTTCCGTAACGTGCGATGTGCAGGAATTTGGAGCGGACTAGTGTTTAAGGTGACTGCTGGACCGAAGCGGGAAGCCCGAGTTCGAAACCTGATCCGACACAAACTTTCACTTGTCGCTGTTAAATCATTTCAATACCCTAGTGCAGTCAAGGGCATTCTTGCCTTCCTGTTCCCTCTCCCTTCATCTAATTAAAATACCTTTGACAATGCTGAATGGGTTGCACTGTTTCTGTAGCTATAAGGGATAAAAATACAAGGTAACTAGAATAAAATATAGGTAGCGAAAGATTACGTACGACTTGTACAGAAAAATTACTGTAGTCTTAATCAGCAGAGGATCCAGAAAGGAAATAAAGGGCTCACTCCACCTCCTGCCCCTTCAAAAACTGGTTGTTAGTGTTTACCTTTTTGATAAAGTCCCTCTCCCCCCAAAAAGTCCCTGGTTTTTAGCTCAACTGACAAGGAAAGTACTTGGGCTCGAACAAACACATACACAAAAATCGTATGAGAGATAATGTAAAGATCCCTTATTCCACTAGTGATACTCCCGCATCTGCAAAACTCTGCAATCGTCCATTAGATGCCTCTTCATGTGCCATGCCGCATTGCACTTTGACCTGTCGGTTCGCCAGTAGGGACGGTGCAGTGTGCCTCCGAAGTTGCGATTTGTGATGTTATTTGTGTGGTGAAGCGTCAGATGGGGCGGCGATTGCTCATCAATCCTGCTAATGTATTGCGATTAGTTGAGATAAAGTTACAAAGAACCCTTCTTCGTGAAGATGGTATTAGTGTAAAAGATGAATCATTTGCATGCTTTCTCGTATCTGTTATGGTACAGAAATATGAGCATAAGTTAGATACTGTTGTTACACACTCATAGTAATGATAATAGGGATGATAATGACGAACAGTTCGGTACGGTAAGTGTGAGAAGAGGCGATGGAAGCAGTGGCAATGAATACCAACAGTCTTTCGGGAAGAAGGTTAAAGTTGCAACTACCATCACGGCTTTTGATGACAATTCGCTAGATAACATGTACGATGATTATTACATAAGTTATAGTTAAGATATCTGCATTACGTATGGCGTCTACAATTACATATACAGTGCTATGTAGAGCATGGTTGCAGAGCTTTGCAGAAAAACGACACCCACCAGCACATTGAGGTGTACGTAGAGGTCCTGTAACCAAACGTTCATACAGATATGTTTGTTCGAGCCCATGTACTTTCCTTGTGAGTCAAAAAACCCTCCCAAACATAAATCCTGAATGTTGATGAAGATATCCGCCTTAAGCAAGACAACTTGTTTTATTTTATAATCGAGACATGTTTCGGCAGGTATTGTGCCATATTCTATGAGTTTTACCTTTTATTTTATAATGTCATGGGCAGGGTTTACATGCTACCCTTATTCAGCAATGACGAGTTTTTACAGTTTGTCATTTACAAGCTGTGGTATTGTTCCTTCTTGTTTGTGGCATGTAATATATTTCGTAACGGTTTTTTCTCAGTTTCGTGCACTTTTTGTTGTGATCTAGCACTGCTTACATCGCCATTTGTCACCAACCTAATACACCATGCACAGAAAAAACAAGAGCTGCATCATGACAAGATCATCATAAATCCTGCATCCACCACTTGGCATAATATTCGAATTATTTGAAATGAAGGGAGTGAAACAGATTTGTAGGCTGCCATTTTTAAAAAAATGAAAAGACTGATTTTCTTCAATTTTCTATCTTTGGTAGTCGAAGTTGCACAGAAGGTTTTTCTATATTTGATAACTGTTTTTTGACGTATTAGTCGATTTTCAAATCATCCAAGTAAGTTCTACAATAACGCGTTGGCGTACGCTTTAACCCACGAAAAAGAATCATTTGGCGACTTATGTTATTGTTGAACTTAATTGGAAGATTTGAAAATGGTCAAATGTATCTGAAACCGGTTATCCAAAGAAATAAAAAAATTAATAAAAACTTCTGTGGAACTTCTACTGGTAGTTAGACCAAATTGATCAAATAATCAATTTGCTGTCTGCACTATCCAGCATGCTGGAAATAAGTAAAGAATTAAAAGAATTTGTGTATGATAACGCCTTCTGCTTAGTTGAATTTTTAGATTTAATTTAGTAATATTACCAAAAAATTAATGACTTCTAATATCATATAAAAATACATATCGTTAAACTGTCACGTTCCACAATTACGAAATGTCGTAATCAGATCTATGGAACAAGTATTAATCTAATCCCATCTACTACGCTATTCAATCATGGTACTGAGCAAATAGTAAAGAAGATCAAAGAGACATGTGGTAAGGTAATTGAAGTTTAGGGAGAGAAAAACAAACTTTGAGTTTTGCCAGTGCCATTGTGATTCTGGAAGAGCATTTGAACATTTCGTAGTGAAAAGGAGACGAACATCAACAAAATTACAAAAAGGTAATAGGAAGTAGTGGAAATAAATCGAGAGACCCGTCCAGACGATAGCAGCCTCTACTGCCAAGGAATGACAGACACGCGATGCATGTAGTACCCTTGAGCGTGCTGTCCGTGAGAACAGGGAAGACACGCGATCTGTCTTGAGTTTGACCGAGGGCAGACTGTGAGGGTTCTGAGGTTCGGCACGAGCATTTCCGAAACCGCACGACTTGTCGGATGTTCGAGGAGTGCCGCGGCGAATCAGAGGTGAATCCACGCCCAAAAGCGAGGGGTCTGGAGGTCACCCTTAATTACACATGTTGGGCTTCATAGGATGGGAAGACTGGGGAAACGAGACAGTCTGCGAACTGTGGTGGAACAACATCAGACTACACCACTGGTCGACTCAAATGGGCACGTAATAAGTGGTTCGAGGAGCACAGGTGTAATTGATGTGATGGACTCTCCAGGTCTGACCCGATCGAACACATTTAGATTAGATTAATACTTGTTCCATAGATCATATATACGACATTTCATAATGATGTGGAACGTGTCAGTTTAGTAAATGTTGTCTACACTTGACAATCAATATTTTAAGGATTTTTATTACATTTTTGTTGTTCTTTATTTTTTAAGTTTTATCTAAAAATTCAATTATATTGTAGAAGGAGTCGACATTCAGAAATTCCTTTAATTTTTTTAAATTACTAGTTGGCTATCTTTCAGACTTTTGATGCTACTTGGTATGTGACCAAAGACTTTTGTGTCAGCATAATTCACCCCTTTCTGAGCCAAAGTTAGATTTAACCTTGAATAGTGAATATCATCCTTTCTCCTAGTGTTGTAGCTATGCACACTGCTATTACTTTTGAATTGGGTCGGATTGTTAATAACAAATTTCATGAGTGAATGAAGCTACAGTGAAGATCCCTAGATCCCTAAATAAATGTCTACAGGATGCTCTTGGGTGGATTCCAGCAATTATTCTGATTACACGCTTTTGTGCAATGAATACTTTTCTACTCAATGTTGAATTGCCCCATATGAAAGCAGTGAATGAAAATAGGCGTAGTAAGCTAATTTATTGAGATGTACATCACCAAATTCTGCAATGACTCTGATAGCATAAGTAGCTGAACTCAAACCTTTCAGGAAATCTTCAATATGTTTCTTCAAATACAGTTCCTCGTCAATGCAAACACCTAAAAATTTTGAATATTGTACCTTAGCTACAGATTTATGTTCAAAGTCTAAATTTATTAATGGTGTCATGCCATTTACTGTATGAAACTGTATATACTGGGTTTTATCAAAGCTTAATGAGAGTCCATTTGTAGAGAACCACTTAATAACTTTCTGGAAGATATCATTTACAATTTCATCAGTTATTCCTGTTTGTCAGGTGTGATAGCTAAACTTGTATCATCAGCAAAAAGTACTAGCTTAGCATCTTCGTGAATGTTGAATGACAAGTCATTAATATATATTAAGAACAGCAAAGGACCCAAGACCGAACCTCATAGGACCCCATTTTTGATAACTCCCCATTTAGAAGAATTAATTGTTTCATCTATATCATGTGAACTGCTTATTTCAATTTTCTGCACTCTTCCGGATAATTATGAATTAAACCATTTGTGCACTGTCCCACAAAACTTAGCTTTGAAATGTGACTGAGCGTCGCGTCAGATCTCTGCGCTCCTCTCTCCAGAATTTATGAGAATTAGGTGATTTGCGTGTATCTCTTTGTTTTGTGTGACAAAGGAGAACATATCGGCTACTAGATGGATGGTAATAATGTTGTGGTTCATCAGTGTATTATTAAGGCTGCTTCGTAATCAGCAGTGAGTGACAAGGTCTTGTAGGATTCGCACAAACGATAGTCCATCAGAGATGGGTATGGCTCGTTTTCATATTCTACATCGAGCCTGCTGCAGATTTTCGCCTTGGCTTCTCCAGAGGCCCAGGTTTATTTTAGAACTGACATATTAAAAAAAAGATATTATCCCCGATTTTATATTTTAGTCTGTATGTTTTACCATTTTAAGATAGACCTCACGCTTTTATAGTGGTGTACACTGATATTTTCAAACACGAGGACTCCCTCGGCTGTTGTATAGTATTTCCCAATCGTGTCATCAGGATTCGTCTTCCCAATTGTTACGCCGTTTTCTTCAACGTAATGCTAAAGACACTGAAGCGGATGCTCATCCGTTCCGATTCCCCTAGTAGACTACAGTCGTTGAATGACCTGTACCCAGCCGAGAATTTGACGCAGCAGATACAGAACCAACTGTAATAGATATGGCGGAGGCAGCTTGTGTCATTCTGCTGGGCAGGGCGTAGATGTTATTTTTCTGGAAGGGGGGGAGGTATAATTCTTAAGTGCAAAATTTCTGTTCTGTGTCCAAAATATCTGCAGCTGATCTGTCAAGCCGATTCAATATTTAATTTTTTTTTTTAAATAGGCTCCAACTATATGGCTCTAGGGGTGGGGGGAAAGGGTTGGATCCATGTTGAGGGTGCCAGAGCATTTCGGAATTTGTAGAAAGGAACAAGGCGATCGGGCGGCCAGGGAGGCCTGAAGAGAACATGATATCACACAGTGCGCTATACTCTTGCAGGATGTCGTTTCTGTGTTACGTCACACGTTCATGCGGTTGTGGGAGGAGGAATTGTTGGCAGTGACGGATAATAAGCTGAGATTGGTGAAGATAAATATTTAACCGTGTCGGTCCTCTTTCGTCACTACAGACCAACTTTGTCTGTGAAGTCTAGTGGGAATGAAGTAACCCTTACACTTCTCCGGATCGGGAACTGTCTACTTACGCATGGATTCTCTCCCCTGCAAAAGGATTCCCTATTATGTGATGCCTTTGTCGTGCAAATAACTGTACGGATATTTTAACTGAATGTATTTTATATCGTGTCTACAGGGCAGAAGCGAATGTTGGTAGGTATGTGCCATCTATTTTAGCTGACGATAAGACGCGAGTGACCAATTTTTAAGGTTTTATGATATGTCTCGACGATGGCCTAAGCTTTTAGGCTGGGGGTTTCACTGTGTAACAGAGTGGCCAGCTCATCATTTTTTCATTCCTGCAATCAGGCAGCCACGGTCATCTGATATGTTGTTTTCACTTAGTCATAGTGTCAGTCTTGAGATGAACCTTTTCTTTAACGGTTCATTGTAGGTTCACATATGATTTGCCCATTTTTCTTTAAATTTTTTCTTCTATTATTGTTTCCTGCTCCCGTTTTAGTGTAACTCTTCTCTGTTCTCGTCCGGGTGCTAAAGACCTTGATGTTGGGTTTCTAAATCATCATCGAATCCCATTCTTTAATTATGTCACCAATACGTCTCTCACTCAAAAACCCTTTTCGTACAATAGCCAGTCTGCTTTTTATGTCTGCCCTGTTTGGCCGCTTTATTTTTCTCAACAAATAACAATCTCATTCACAACTTTAAGTATCTCATTTTCTTATCTAATTCCTTCAGCATCGATTAATTTCATTCGTCAGCATTGTAAGTTTCTTGAGGTTAATCTTAAATCACTTCCCCATTCATAATTCTTTCCATTTAACTCCTTTGTTGTCTCTGACAGAACTACTATGTCATCGCCAAACCTCAGAGTTTTTATTCCTTCCCCTAAACTTTAATTCCCTCTCCAAACTTGTCCTTGATTTCTTTTACTGCTTAGTCAGTGTACAGATTGAATAACATCAGAGATAGGCTGCAGCCCTGGAACATTCCCTTCTCAACCGTTGCTTCCCTTTCTTGACCTTCGACTCATGATGTTGACTGGTTTCCGTCCAAGTTGTAAATAACGGTGTTTTCTCCCTGCGAACTGCAAAATTTCGAAGCGTGTGTCCCAGTTTACAATGTCAAAAACTTTCTCTAAATCTTCAAAAACTATAAACAATTGTCTTCCTCTGTCTGTCTTTTAACATAAGTCATAGGATTAGTATTACCTGGCTCGTTTCTTCAGAAGCTTTCCCATTCTTTTGTAAATAACTGATGTAAAGTTTTTGCAAGACTTATGAAACCTCACATGAAATTGATGGTATTTCCAGCAGGGTAATAAAAGCTTGTTCTCAAGAAATAAGTAGGATTCTTAGCCACATATGTGATAATTCTCTGAAGCAAGGTGTTTTTCCTGATAGACTGAAATGTGCTATTGTTAAATCACTACTCACATAAAGGGGATAAGTGTGATGTCAACAACTACCGCCCAATCTCACTTCTGACAGCCTTATCCTAAATTCTTAAAAAACTAATGTATTCTAGAGTAACTTCCTAGCAGAATAAAATTGTGTGCCGGAACCGGGACTCGAACCTGGGCCCTTCGCCTTTCGCGGGCAAGCGCACTACCGACTGTGCTATCCCGACACGACTCACGATGCCATCTCACAACTTTACTTCCGCCAGTACCTCGCCTCCTACTTTCCAAACTCCACAGAAGCTTTCCTGCGAACCACGCAAGACCAGCACTCCTGGAAGAAAGGATATGGTGGAGACATGGCTTAGCCACAGCCTAAAGAATGTCTCCACCATATCCTTTCTTCCAGGAATGCTAGTCTTGCATGGTTCGCAGGAGAGCTTCTGTGAAGTTTGGAAAGTAGGAGGCGAGGTACTGGTGGAAACATCCCTTAGGCTGTGGCTAAGCCATGTCTCCACCATATCCTGTCTTCCAGGAGTGCTAGTCTTTCATGGTTCGCAGGAGAGCTTCTGTGAAGTTTGGAAAGTAGGAGGCGAGGTACTGACGGAAGGAAAGTTGTGAGGTGGCATCGTGAGTCGTGTCGGGATAGCACAGTCGGTAGTGCGGTTGCCCGCGAAAGGCAAAGGTCCCTGGTTCGAGTCCTGGTTCCGGCACACAATTTTAATCTGCCAGGAAGTTTCATATCAGCGCACACTCCGCTGCAGAGTGAAAGTTTCATTCTGGTATTCTAGAGTAGTTTCACACATAGGTAAAAATAAAGTTCTAACAAAATGTCGGTTTGGTTTTCAGAAAGGCTTTTCAACAGGAAATGCTATATATACTTTCACCAATGAAATATAAAATGCTCTGAATAATTTGTGATCTCTCCAAGGCTTTTGATTTTGTAAATCATGTCAAAAGTAAATATGAAGGGCTGATGTTGCCTTCATGGAGGATTTGCGCATGCGCCCAACGCCAATGTTAAAAACGTCGGAAAGAAGCTCAACTTGTCTTGGGTATACTGCGCGCACACCCTCTCACACGCAGTACCTCGACACCACGGTTCTGCCCATCGCATCGCGTTGGCGACTCATTGCATTGTCACGTTCACTTGTTCTGGCGCAGCGGCAGATTGTGATTTAATGCACGTGTACTATTTCAAATCTCCGGAGCCGTCCTGTTTCAATAAATAAATCTCTGGGAGGTGTCGGAACATGTTCCGGCCGAAATTAAGCCCTGGGATTCCTCATCCTTCACGCCTTTTTTTTTTTTTTTTTTTTTTTTTTTTCTTTTTTTTCTATGGGATGAGCTATTATTTCCTCTTAAAGGTCACGAACAGTCGGCTTTTGCCATCATCTTTAACAATGTTCACAAAGTAGCGCCAAAGGCGCGTCAGACGCTGACTAGCCAGCGAAGGCAAACATACGGTTATTCGCTGATGTTGCTCGCTACGTGCCGCGCGAGAGTAGCCGAGCGGTCTGGAGCGCCACGTTGCGGATCCCACAGCCTCGAACCCTACCTCGGGCATGGATGTTTGTGTTGTCTTTAGTATAAGTTAGTTCATAAGTACTAAGTTTAGGGACTGATGACCCCGCAGTTAAGTCCCATAAGCTTTACAAACATTTGAACATTTTTGCTTGATATGTGGTACTCTTGTACCCAATTTTTTAATCATACAAAAGATTAAAGTAATGCATAATCGTTGATAGAGAGCATTTCATCAATTGTGACAAATCCCTTCTTATTTGGTGAAGTGAATCAACTGAAATGGCACTTTTTCATCCAAAAGAGAAAGTCTTCAAGAATGTGGTTCATCATCCAACTTTCCTTTTCGGAAAGGAGAACACCACTTCCATGTCGTCCTCTCAGGCATTGTTTCCCGTCCATGCACCTTCTCCTGGATTCACTCGATTAAGCCCCCCGAGAGTAAAAGATGCCCAAAGTTCATTTACTGTGCTTGGGCCGGCCGCGGTGGCCGAGGGGACTGCGGCGCTTCAGTCACGGTCTGCACGGCCACTACGGTCGGGGGTTCGAATTCCCCCTCGGGCATGGATATTTGTGACGTCCTTAGTATAAGGTAGTTCGTAAGTAGTTTGTAAGTTTAAGGACTGATGACCCAGTAGTTAAATCCCATAAGCTCTACAAACATTTGAATATTTGAATTTACTCTGCTTGACATTCTGTATTGGCCTCCAACAACAACGAAACACCAAACTAAAGGCAGCGTGATCTACGGCGTCAAGCTACGAACTGAGCAGCCGTTCCGCCGGAGGTTCGAGTCCTCCCTCGGGCATAGGTGCATGTGTTCTCTTTAGAGTAAGTTAGTTTAAGTAGTTTGTAACTCTAGGGATTGACGTCATAGCAGTTTGGTCCAATAGGTTTACAAACATTTGAACATTTTGAACCAAACTAAAAAAAAAAAAAAAAAAAAAAAAAAAAAAAAAAAAAAAAAAAAAAAACAATTTAATACCGGTGAAAAAATTAGAGAGGCTACGTACAGAGAGTTTTTATAGGTGAAATCATACATAATTACGTAATCAACTAGCGCGCCATTTATATGCCACATTTCTCAAACTCGCAGCGCTTTTCGCAATATTTTGAAGCGTTTGTGAAACGATTAGAAGAAATTTCAGTTATTTATATATTTGTTATGAACTCTGTATGTGTAGCCTGTGATTTGCAATTGAACTGAGTTTTGCATAGAATTTACGCTTTTAGTTTAAATACGAGTTTAAACATCAAATTATTTTGTGATGAAATCAGTACGTTTTTTGTACTTACCGTATGTATTTGGCCATATGTAGTTCTCTCTGCAGTTATTTCTCCATTCTAAAATGTCCAGTTAAGAGGAAGTGACTGGCATGAAATTTCGTGTATTGAATATATAACAGAGATAATTAGCACGTGTTGAATGCTCCTGCGGTATTCATTCTAAAAGAAGTTCACATGCTGAACATGCAGCATGCCACGTCTAGAGATTTCTCAAAAATTGACTTCGAACATTTCTAAGCACAATTATGTACAAAAAATTTCACCTGCTATTAAGAGTCGCGTGAAGCTTAGGTGGTAGACTGCAGGTCATACTGTCGGCAGTTCCAGTTTCGTTCTCACCGGATTACTTTTGGTTTTATTTGAACTGATTTTTACAAAGTGAAACATCAATTACTAAATCTCAGATTATAATAGTTTTATAATTAGTAATCGCATGCAAGTGCGAGAACTTGTAATAGCAGAAGGTTTACTTTCGAAAATAAACTTCTGTGAAATTACTGTATCATGATAGCATTCTCAAGTATTTCCAAATATGATTTCAAAGTATGTTTTCTCTGTTGTCCCGGAATACGACATAGTTAATAGATCCGCAATGACCTCGTCTGAAATTTATTACGCCAGGAAAGAGAAAAAAACTATATTAACCTTGGAGGCCGTTTCTTCAACAATGAATATCCAAGTGTAAAAAATAATTAAATCACTTCAGAACGTCTGAAATAATACAACTGAGTCCCATTTTCTGTCCTGAAAATTTTAATAAATGGTCAATTGTATCAGATTTTAATTACATTAAATATCAAGCTAGAATTTATGCTATTTTGAGACTGTCAAATTCATACCCTGTCATATTCAACAAGTAACAAAATTTTCCGTGCGAATGTCGGCAAAAAATGTCTGCCACTTGTGCTCTTTATCTATGCTATTCGAACATTCGCGTCTAGCTCTCTTATATACATACACTAGGGTTACCAGACGTTCGCATTTATGCAGACAGTCCGCTTTTCCGATGTTTAACCTGGTCTCCGCATATATTATTTCGATTTCTGCTAATGTCCGTATTTTTTTACTGTTTTCATCTCGTATCGTCAATAATACGTATACTTTTTACTTCGGCTATTAATTACATAATTTGCTTATGATAGTCGATCTGCTGCGTTTCGAATACTACAATTTGAAATGTAAAATATCGATTTATGTTGATCTGAGAATCTGAATACGTGGACATAACGAATAGAATATATACTTTATGAGTGGGCGCAAACATTCAATGACTTTTTCTGTTTGAAGAGGTTTGATTTTCAAGATATATTCTGCTCTTCCGTGTTAGACTGTATAAAATTTCGGTTGGAGAAAAATAGAGCAATTGATCTGTGTTTCGGCGATTTTCAGGTTCGAAAAAAAGGGCACATTCGATAGAAAATCTGAAGCGCCAAAGTAAATGTGGACCGTTTAAAAAAATGTTCAAATGTTTGTTAAGCTTATGGGACTTAACTACGGGGTTATCAGTCCCTAAACTTACAAACTACTTATCAACTACCTTATACTAAAGACGGCACAAATATCCATGCCCGAGGGGGGATTCGAACCCCGACCGTAGTGACCGTGCAGACCGTGACTGGAGCGCCTCAGTCTCCTCGGCCACCGCGGCCGGCGTGGACCGTTTAATGAACTGGCTAAGACGCACAGTTCTCTACTTCCAGCCCATAACGTTTTTGTTGAAAGATGTTCTCTTTAACACAGGAACAATAGGCAGAAGGAGATAAATAAGCTGACAAAGTGACTCTAAAAGGAATTGCAAATGTATTATTAAATTTAAATATTTGAATTGTTTCAACAGAAGCATCTTTACAAAAAGAATTCACCTACATCTACATGGGATACTCTGCAAATCACATTTAAGTGCCTCGTAGAGGGTTCATCGAACCACTTTTATACTTTTCATCTCCCATTCCACTGTCGAATAGCGCGCGGGAAGAAAGAACACCTGAATCTCTCCGTTCGAGCACTGATTTCTCGTATTTTATTCTGATGATCATTTCTACCTATGTAGGTGTGAGTCAACAATACATTTTCGCATTCGGAGGAGAATGTTGGTGATTGGAGTTTCGTAAGTAGACCACGCCGCAGCGATAAGCGCCGTTGTTGCAATGATTCCCATTCCAGGTCCTGTATGATTTCCGTGACGCTGTCTCCTCTGTCTCGTGACAATATGAAACGAGCTGCTGTTCTTTGGACTCTTTCGATGTCCTCCGTCAAACCCACCTGATAAGGATCCCACACTGGACAGCAATACTCCAAAAAGGGACGGACAAGCGTAGTGTATGTAGTCTCTTTACTAGTTCTGTTGCATCTTTTAAGTGTTCTGCCAATAAAACGCAGTCTCTGGTTCGCCTTCCCACGACATTATCTACGTGTTCTTTCCAGTTTAGGTCTGAAATAATAGTAATTCCCAGATATTTTGTGGAGTTTAAGGCCTTCGATATAATGAAAAAGATACAGAGAACATAGATCCTGATGTAGATATGTCTCAGTTAAGTAATAATATACTTTTCTGTTCCTTTGTAATAAACGTAAAATTTGGAAAGAGTACTCATTTTTTATCCTAAAATACAGAAATTGTCTTCATTTTTGCATTCCAAAATCTGGTAACCGTTATAGAGTATGAAAAACGGATTCTCAATGCGGTGATGCCAACGCAGTAAATGTCGGTACAAACTTACGCACCGTACCAAAGGTGATTTTTAATTTGAAAAGGCTTATTCTTTCAATCCCTTCCAACGAGCTTAAATTTCATAGAGTGGCTAGCACACGAGCTACAGCGCTCTTTGCGGCAACCTATGTAAACTCGGCCGCCATGTTTTCGGTGGTCAACACGCTTGAGAGGAGTCTATCGTATGTTGTTGTTGAGCTTGATGGGCTGTATTTAGTTTATATTGTATGTAGGGTGTACTGTCTGTACAATTTTTCCTGCTGAAACATGCCTAAAGTGTGTTTAGCATTTAAATATGCAAATCGAAGTGATAAAATGACAAGTAATTCATGGAAGAACACCAATTTTTTTGCCTTGTTTGATCTCAGTCTGTCTATACTCAAACAAAATTCCTAATTAATGGTAATTAGCTGCCTGAAGAGTGACGCTTCAGATGACCTATCCTGCAATTCCTTTGAAGTACATACCATAAAGAAAATGTTCTGTTTTCTATCTAGTGTTGGTATGTTTTTGAGATATTTCTTCTTCTGTCGCTCCTGAGGTTGATGAAACAACACTTTTGAGTGCCTTCACCTTCTTTAAAAATATTTTCACTTGTCAACAATACTTGATCGAGCATGGTTGACACGCCATCAATGCAAAGTGTGGAAGTAGTAGTGACAGCCAGAAGTTTTTTTACTTGTATATTTCTGAGTTCTTTGGAACAAATGTCTACTTATTTAAGCGTGGCAACAACGAAAGTTATTAATGATACATTATTTTGCTGTGGAATGTTTTAATGTCAGATGACCCAGGCGCATTTTTATTGCAATATTCTGTTGTCTTTGATTTCAAATTTCACGTACCAAACGTTACGTGTTTCAGCATGGCAACAAGGAAAGTTATTAACGACACCTTATTTCGACGTGGTTTGCTTTTGTGACAGATGACCTACGCGCAATTCTAACTGCAGTATTTTGTTGTCACTTTCGTCTTTGTACACAAATTTCGTCCACCGAAGTTTACGACCAAACCCTTTAACAGCAATTTTACAAGTTTTTAGATTTAATAGGTTTAGTAAACACAAGATAAATGTATACTAAGACTTCATGAAAGCAGTTGTTACAAGACATTAACAGCAGATACAAATCCATAGTCATGATTATTCGTCATAGCAATTATAACACTGTATGTTTCGCAGCTTGTTTAGACCATGTACTAGCATTAAAACCTACACAAATATTTTTGCAACGGCATTTTCGTTGTTATTACAAACCTCAGCTAACTGTTATACTTTGAACTGAAACTTTATTACTGACAGATTCGCAATAATTTATTACCCACATTTTTAGAAAATTTACTCCCAGGCTCGCTCTCGACGGCGAGTGTTCATCAGAGACGAGTGTATCGTCAAGCGTGCCCCAGGGGATTGTGATAGCACCGCTACTATTTTCTATCTATATAAATGATCCGATGGACAGAGTAAGTTGTAATTTGCGGCTGTTTGCTGATGATGCTGTGGTGTATGGGAGGGTGTCGTCTGTAACTGACTGTAATAGCATACAGGGTGACTTAGACAAAATTTCTAGTTGGTGCGAAGAATGGCAGCTAGCTCTCAATGTAGAAAAATGTAAGGTGATGCACATGAGTAGAAAAAACAATCCTATAATGTTCGAATACAGCATTAGTAGTGAGCTTCTTGATGCTGTCGCGTCGTTCAAATACCTAGGCGTTACATTGCAGAGCGATATGAAATGGAACGGACATGTAAGGGCAGTTGTAAGGCGGACAGCCGACTTCGGTTTATTGGGAGAATTTTGGGAAGATGTACTTCACCTGTAAAGGAGACCGCGTATAAAACGCTTGTACGACCACGTCTTGAGTATTGCTCAAGTGTTTGGGACCCGCAGCAGATCGGTTTAAAGGAAGAAATAGAGGCGGTTCAGAGGCGAGCAGCTAGATTTGTTACCGGTAGGTTCGACCAATGCGCAAGTGTCACGGAAATGCTCCGGCCAACTCAATTGGGGATCGCTGGAAGAAAGACGACGTTCTTTTCGTGAATTTCTGTTAAGTAAATGTAGAGGGCCCGAATTTGAAGCTGAGTGTAGCACGATCTTGCTGCCGCCGACTTACTTTTCGCGTAACGATCACAAAGACAAAATAAGAGAAATTAGGGCTCGTAAGGAGGCATATAGGCATTCTTTTTTTCCTCGTTGGAATAGGAAAGAAAATGCCTAGTAGTGGTACAGTGTACCCTCCGCACGGGCACCTTACGGTGAATTGAGGAGTATGTATGTAGATGTAGAATCGCAGCTTCGAAAAAGTCTGACGGAACTTGATGTACATCCGTATTCAGTAGTCAATGTTTATTTAAAACGTGGAACTGTAAATAGGTAAAATTCTCGAGTGGGTGTGGCATACCAGCTGTCAGCCGATACCCCAAATAACATGGCGGATGCCAGTTCAGTTTGCCTGAAACATGGCGGACTATCGCCACTCTATGAAATTCAAGCTTGTTGATCCCTTCCGTCTCTGAATCAAAGCCCGAACTACATCACCGATATGCAGCTGTGGCAAAACTCTTGTTGAGATCAGTTTATACCAACTTCCACAGTGTGACGCGGCAGAATGGGAACAATGGGTCCAGCCGGGCGCTCCCGTGGCAGAGGTAACGGTGCAAAAATTGATTCATTCCGACGGTGACGCCGAGAGAGCGAGAAGAGCGACCAAGGCCGCTAGCGGGGAATACCCGGTCGAGGCGCTGCTCTGCCCGGCCACAGCGCGGGCGGCTGCCGCATAGCATGCCGCCGATACGCTGGGGTATGCCGTCCGCCAGGAGGGGAACAACCTGGCGATCAGTAAATCCTCACATGAGCCAGACCTCTCCCACACGTGCCAGGAGTCACTTGGCACAACGACACAATGTTTCCAGCAACAGCTCAAGGTCCACTGCGGTGGTGACACCTGCTCTTACGACCCGCCATTAACTAGTGCAAGTCACGTAAAGTGACATTCCACTCGCAACTGCAGGTCAAGAAGTGATGACAGGAACTTCCTTGTTCTTATAAGGTCTACGATAAAGGCAGTATGTGCACGTAAAGAAGGGGATCAAAAATGTTCAAATGACTTACCTACGGGGTCATCAGTCCCTAAACTTACAAACTATTTATGAACTAACTAATACTAAGGACGGCACAAATATCCATGCCCGAGGGGGGATCCGAACCCCCGATCGTAGTGGCCGTGCAGACCGTGACTGGAGCGCCTCAGTCCCCTCGGCCACCGCGGCCGGCAAGAAGGGGATCATCGACTTTTTTTTCTGAATTGACGATCTGCTGTCAGTGTGCACTTTAATGTGGACTGTTCGTACTGTGAGAAAACGGTTCCATTGCGGAGTAAATGTCACGTAAATATTTTATAAAACACAGGTTGCATACATCTGTGGCTGAGTACGCACTTCAATCAGGAAATCATGAAATGAAGTATTCCGAAACTACAATTTTATCTACAACCACGATGTATTATCCACGGGCCGCGGTGGAGTAGCCGAGCGGTCTAAAGCGTCTCGCTGCGGAGCGCGCGGTTGCTCGCTGTGGAGGTTCGAGTCCTCCCTGGGGCATGGATGCGTGTGTTGTCCGTAGGTTAGTTTACCTAGGTTTATGTAGTTTGTAAGCTACAGACTGATAGATTTACAAACATTTTAACATTTATTATCCACGGATGTATAGAGAAGGAAGGAAGGAAGGAATGAAGGAAGCTTGGAGTTTAACGTCCCGTCGACAGCGTGGTCATTAGAGACGGAGCTCACGCTCAGAAGGTTTGGGTAAGGATGTGGAAGGAAATCGGCCGTGCCCTTTCAAAGGAACCATCCCGGAATTTGCTTGGAGTGTTTTAGAAAAATCACGGAAAACCTAAATCTGGATGGTCGGAGGTGGATTTGAACCACCATCCTTCCGAATGCGAATCCAGTGTGTTATCAGTGCGCCACTTCGCTCGGTGATATATAGTGAAGCAATTGATATAGATAATTCATATTCACGGAATTTACGACGTCAAATTACACGGTTGAAGGTACACAATAATAGAAGACAAATGTCCCAATGAACATGGGTCTGCAAACGATCCGTTTGAGAGATCATTACGAATGTATGGTTCCAAGCCGCCAGTGACGTCATTGTAAACATCGTCCTAGTTAGTACACATTAATTTGAAATTTAGACTTTCGTTTAGTTCACATTTCATTGCCTTCATTGAAAACATCGTCCTAGTTTGTTAGATGGAGTTCTGGCTCATTTTGCTGCTGCTGTGAGAGGGCGTCTAACGCGCAGATACGGCCAAAGATGGATAGGTCGAGGCGAACCTGTACCTTGACCTACAAGATAACCTGATCTAAATCCTTTGAATTGTTGTGTATGGGGTCACCTGAAAACCCAAGTGTACAGCACATCCGTTGACATGGTTGAAGAACTGGAGCGGAGAGTTGTACACGCTTGTCAAGAATTTCGAAATGATATCGAGGGGGTTTCGAAAGAATTCGAAACTCATAACAGAGACAAGCACAGTATTGCAACCAGATGCAGGGAAGACACTTCGAACACGTCCTTTAACAGGTGACTCATACGTGAAATGTGAACTAAATGCGAGGTAAGACCTAATAGTAAAGTATAAATTTCATATTAATTTGTACTAACTAGGACGATGTTTACCATGAATTCCGTGAAATGTGAACTAAATGGGATGTAAATCTTAATAGTAAAGTCTAAATTTAATGTGTACTAACTAGGATGATGTTTACAATGACGCCAGTGGTGGCTTGGAACCATAGATTCGTAATTATCTCGCAAACAGCTCTTTTGCGGACCCATGTTTACTGAGACATTTTTGCTTGTATTATCGTTTACCTTCAACCGTCTAAGTTTGCGCCATCTTTTTTTGATACATCCTGTTCATAAGATATGAAATATATGACGGAGACAATTTTAAAACGAAAGAACAAGCCATGAAGCTTAATGACATATAGACTGTGGCTCTTCATAATAGGTAGATGTGTTTTTATCTTTGACTAGTGGCAACCGATAGTTTTATCTTTGACAGAAATTACGTCTGTTGATCATGTGAAAACCTGACAACGTCCGTTTTAGCCGGTATTTATACCGCTATCCGACGTCCGTCTCGTCAGACTGCAAGACGAGCAACTCTAGGAGCACCTCTGAGAACGTCCAGCGCAGCTCTGGACGAAACGTCAGGAACAGGAATGTTTAGTGGACCACAGCCATACAACCCCGAAGATTCATCAGCAATTACAGAATTATAGGTTTCAAAGGCTTATCCAAGAAAACTCGCGTAAGATGTCGATGAGTCCCTTATTTCCGTTCACCCTTCTATAGACTCAGCCACACACTTGAAACAAATGCATGAATACAAAACAGAAACTTGGAGTTTGCACATATAATGAAAGGAATGACTTTAGCTGCAGTAAGATACTGAAATAACTCAATAGCGACAAGTGAAAATTCTAGCAGGGCCGGGATTCGAACCCCCGTCTCCCGCATCGGGCCAGCAATCCCCTGAACTCCCCCCCCCCTTCTGGTTAATCGGTTCTATGCGAATTTTCTATTTTTTTATGTTGATCGGTGAGTTCTTGGCTCAGTTTTTTATTTTCTTTATTATTATTAATTACAGAAGGCAGCCATCTCTGTGAACGAACGTGCTGAATTACCGCACTGGCAACTCCTTGGCTACCGTCTGTCTCAATCTTAGAACCCTACTACACTCTGAACAATTAAAACCAGCCATATATTCAGAGTCTGGAATTTATAACATTCAATGTCAGTAATGCGAAAGATTTTATGTAGGTCAGACTGAAAGGAGTTTCATTATTCGATATCGAAAGAATATTAGACATAGCGATATCAACCAGTAGACATTCTCCCACCACTTGAAGAGAGAACAACACATAGAAGAAGCCATCAAAATTTTCCACATTACACAAAAGGAAGCACTAATGACCGTCCTTGAGAATGTTGAAATTCACACACACACAAATTTAACCCCAAGAAATTTTAAATAAATAAAATTTTAAAACATAATCCTACCAAAGAGATAAACGGAATTAACAAATACCTCAGAGATAAATTCACGAAGTTTTCAGAGATCATATCTTAACGACATTAGAAGTAATCACTGGAATGCAAAAAATTACCATAAAAAATCATAAAATCGTTACGAACCTCATACAACACAAAATTACAACAGAATGAATTCTACAAACAAATAAATGACCACTAAATTGCATACGAGCACATAAACACAATTTATACTCCTAACACACGAACGACAACAAGGATAACATTTAAAAAATGACAAAGAAATAAATGCTGTATGTAACCTTATAATATCGCTGACTCATCTCTTAGATAGCTGTCACAAGTGATCTCTATACTACCTAGCTGTTGAACTTCTACTTGCTGAGCGTGCCAGCCATAGATGTTCATATTTTGTTTCTTGGCAAATTCAAATACGGCTGCTATGAGATGTTACAAGAAAAAGAAAAGAAAAGAAGTTCTGATTTTTCTCCCGTATCAGTCTATTATATTGTATTCTGACATAAATTTCAAATCCAAAGGTATGCGAGCAATTATTTTTCACGTAATAACTGTTCAAATGTTCGCTAAGCTTATGGTACTTAACTACGGGGTCATCAGTCCCTAAACTTACAAACTACTTATCAACTACCTTATTCTAAGGACGACACAAATATCCATGCTCGAGGGGGGATTCGAACCCCCGACCGTAGTGGCCGTGCAGACAGTGACTGAAGCGCCTCAGTCCCCTCGGCCACCGCGGCCGGCCGTAATAACTGTTGTAAATTCGTTTGGCAAATTAAAATATAACGGGAATGCGATATCGTGTGTAAAACATGTGAATGTGCAAGCACTCTGCAGTTCTGTGCTTAGACACCAGAGTTACACGTCCAATTTTAATAGAGATTACTGGCTGTCACAGTGCATTAAAACAAAAAATAAAATTGATAAATGATCAGCTTCATAAAGAACTACAACAACGACATTCTTATATTTCCGTAATCTAACAACTGAACTAGAATGAAAAAAATAGGGGTAAAATACAGGTAGTAAAAAGTTATATACAACATGTATATGCTGCATCAAACCAGTCTTTGGACTGAAGGTCACGTCTACGACAACGGTTATACGGAATACCTTAGGAATTGCGATTAAGAAGAACTAAATTCGAAGCATATTACAGACATTTTTTTAGCATTGCACATTCACTAACAGTCTTGACAGAAGTAAAATTGTGAGATTAAAACAATCCAGTGTGTTATCAGACTGCACAGTGGTGCAGACTGGATGCGCCGGATCCGGAGCTTCCACTCTTGGTTCGGCACTAAAAGCTTCATTCGGCCACACCTGCAGATGCAAGAAACGGGACAATGGCCAGAAAGCTTTGCCCGTCCTTCGTTTCTTTTTCTGCGCCTTTCCCGATGCGAGTCATGGCCCAGTCGACGGTAAGAAGTCTCACAGCGGAGTTCACCGCTGGCCGGGGCATCCGAGCTACAGCTACATCTTCATGACTAGTCTGCAGGTCACTTTCAGTGTACTGCGGAGGATGGAGATAACCACTCTGATTATTTCTCGACCTTGCCACTCTTGAATAGCACGCGGGAATAACGAACTCCTAAATTCTTCTCCGCGAAATCGCACTTCTCGCGTAGAGGGCGTCCGGAAAGTAAGTACGAACTGGAATTTTGCTCCATTTTGGTAACCGTGTTTCATTATGTTTGTTACTAGCGATCCTTTCCATTAGTAGCTTGATTGTTTTTGTGTGGGGAGCATTGTTTTGATGTTTATTTTCGTCATGGAGCATCGTATCAAAGTGATAAAAATTTGTTAGCCGGCCGCGGTGGCCGAGGGGACTGAGGCGCTTCAGTCACGGTCTGCACGGCCACTACGGTCGGGGTTCGAATCCCCCCTCGGGCATGGATATTTGTGACGTCCTTAGTTGTAGCTAGTTCATAAGTAGTTTGTAGGTTTAGGGACCGATGACCCCGTAGTTAAGTCCCATAAGCTCTACAAACATTTGAACATTTTTTGAAAATTTGTTACAAAAACAATGAAAGTCCCACGGCAAACGTTTGGGGTAACTAAAATCCGCTAGTGACTGTGGAAGGTAAGACGCATCTACAACGCACGAGTTTTTGGTACGGGTTCTGGGCAGTAGAAGAGATCGGCCGGTACTCTTTTGGAAATGATGAGGGAACTGCGATCACCGTGAACGGCGACCGTTACCGAAACATGCTTCCTGATTGGATTTTCCCTCTTATTAATGAAAATGACGATTTTTGGTACCAACAAGATGAACCGACAAGTTGAACATCGTGTAAAACGATTACACAGCTGAACGAAAAGTTGCTTCAAAAATTGTCTCTTCAAGTGGCAACCAGGAACGGCCGGTCAGATCATGTGATCGTACGCCTTGTAACATCTACATACATACTCGCAATCCACCCAAAAGAGCGTTGTGGAGGTTGCCTAATATCACTAATAGTTACTTGCTTTCCTGTCCACTCCCATACAGATCGAGGGAAAAAAGAATGCCTGTATGCATCTGTACGAGATCTACGCTCTCTGATATTATCTTTGTGGTCTTTACGCAAAATGTAGGTTAGCGGTAGCAGAATCTTTCTGCTGTCCAATTCAAATTCCGACTCCGATTTGAGTTCTCTATGCATCTCCGTAAAATTCGCGCTTAGATCGAACCTATTAGTAACAATCCTCTGAATTGCTTCTATATCTTCCTTTAAACTGATCTGGTTGGGGAATCCAAACAATTGAGCAATACTCAAGACGGGGTCGCACGAGCGTTTTATATGCGGTCTCATTTACAGGCAATCACACCTTCTCAAAATTCTCCCAATATAGCTAAGTTGAACCTTTGCCTTCCCCACGACTGTCCTTATATGCTCGTTCCATTTCATATCGCTGTGCACCGTTACGCCTAGATATTTGCATAAGTTAGTTAAAGTAGATTGTAAGTCCAGGTTTACAAACATATGAACTCATTGCTCGTTTTTCTGGGGCCTTAGGCATTCACATGGGGGATATACATTTCTTACAAATATGGGAGAAGTTACTTAATGTACGTTTTTAAAAGAAGGATTACGTTTTCAATACATTTTGTAAGTTCTATATCACTTTAATATTCGTCCCTACTTCCTGGACATCTTCTATCATCAGGTAATTCATTTCTTCCTATGTAGGTAGGAATCAACAGAATGTTTGGCATTCTATCAGAAAGTTGTTGATAAAAATTTTTGTGGACACACTTCGCCACAGGAAAAAATCTTTTATATCCGCGTATGATACCAGTGACACTTTGTCCCATATTTCATTGTAATACAAACAGAGATGTACTTCTTTGAACTTATTCCATGTCCCGCGTGAATCTTATCTGCTTCTGATAAAGGACAATTTTGACTCGAATGCCTGCAAGAGATCATGCTTAGAAGAACACTTAATCATAAACAGTAGTTGCCTGTGGCATTTCCATGCAAAACATTGCATTCTTCCATCTTGATTTTTTGATAGAGAGAAACTAAGTAACTACATATCACTACCATATGATGGAAATGATTGGTAACTGAATGAGGTCAGTGTATCATTGCATCTTCAATCAAAACTGTCAAAAACGCCTTTTTTAGATTAATTATAACAGCACAAAACATACATATCCCACACGCTTAATAGTGCTTATATTAGTCCTCAAAGTACAGATGCGTGATTTCTATGAAGTGGTTAAAACAATGTGCACTTCATACTAAAGCCATAATTTTACATTCAAATCAACTTTCGGATTCTAACAGTCCTAACCACAACCCACACTAATCATATTTTCAAACCATAAAACGTGTTTGTCAGTATCATAACCTGCCTTTCGATATGCTTATTGCAACATAATTTAGTACTTTGGTAGAGAAATGACAGAGTGAAGTTTTATTATAAAATAACGATCATGCATCTCTTCCTCTTTGTTTTAATTACGTCGTCGAAATTTCATGTCTGCACATTGAGGCACCATCAGTTGTGAAGAATATGTTTTGCGCTATTATAATTACTTCAAGCAGAGGGTTTCTGGCGCTGTTAATTGAAAATGTAATGAGACAGAGAGGCCCTTGTATTACGTATAATTGCCCTCTGATCATATTGATATTTTGATCCTTTATTTCTCTGCATTAAAATGTCACTTATTGTATGACCCACACCACTGTTTTTTAGTGATCTATTGTTAATTCTAAGCATCATTTAACGCGGTTCCGAGCGTTGGGGGAGGGGTCAAAAATGTCCCTTGAAAGTTTTCCACGACTAAAACACAGTCTTTGGTTCATCCTCCCTAAAAACGAATTGCCCAGATTGTTTTCAGGAAATCGTGTTCTTGAATGGTGGCGTAAAAGTCTTTCAGTTGGACGCCACTCCGGCGACTTGAGCATCCCTAATCTGTTCTCGGGAGACCCAGTTTTGGCGGGGAACCCAGTCCTCGTCTCGTGCCTGGAGTCTCCCCATATAGACGGGAGGTGAAGGCTAAATTAAGAGCAGACAGCAAATTACCGAGATACGATCGGGATTCGATCCCGCGACCCCATTAAACAAATAATGGTCATGTATGCTAACATTTTTAGCAACAAAACAACAATAACGTATGTATTTATGGTACCTGTTCTTTCGGAAAAGTCCGAACAGGCACCGTTTTTTATCCTGCAACTATTATCAATCTAGATGCAATTAAATTTTTGGGGAAAGTGGCTATTTCAGGATTTGAACCCGGGACCTCCTGCTTACTAGTCAGTCGCGCTGACCACTACGCCACTGGGGCAAAGCGATCACTGCGGCTGCGCGGGCTGCCCTACCACGCCTCTCGCCAGAGTTAAATTTCCAACTTATACACACAATACTAACGTAGTGCCCCTGTCCGTTTTCACTCCTTTACTTGTGGCATTTCGTCGATTTCCGTAAGGGCCTTGTATGCGCCCACACTGAACAAAGGATCATTCGCTGTCTTCGCCTTTAATGAAATACATGTATGGTGTCTCATCTTCCTAACAAAAAACATATCACTGAATACCTGAAGATGAATAAATATTTTAAGCCAATGATAACAATAATGAACTATGTCGAAGGTGTTCAAGTGGCAACTAGAACACTCCAGCTTCCTCAAAGTTACCGGCATTCCTTCACAAAACGCTTCTAAAAACATGACGGAAGCGGAAGTATTCACCGGAAAAACACACATACAAGCCGATGTTCATACTCATTCTACTCATTTCAGCGGGCTAGCAATTCTGCTTCAAAAGTGTTCACTTTGCGGTAAGTTTAACGTACAATATGACTCTCATCCCCCCCCCCCCCCTCGCGGTCTAAGGCTTCATGTGCGGACTGGGCGGCCACTCCCGACGGAGGTTCCAGTCCTCCGACTGGCATTGGTGTGTGTGTTGTCCTTACCGTAAGTTAGTTTAAGTAGTTTGTAAGTCTATGGACCGATAACCACGGTAGTTTGGTCCCATAGCTTTACAAACATTTGAATCAATGGAACCACATTTTACATTTCGGTGTTCATTTATACACATTTCACGGTAGAAAACGACAGTTGTCAGTTTTATGAGCAGAAATATTACCTTCTCGACAACCCCAGACACTGAAATCACCCACTTGACGAATCATCCTTGCCTAACGACATCGATCGGTTGCAATCCCATTGAAATTGTGACCGCTTGGGAATGTAGTACAACAGCAATTTTTGTTACGGTATCCATGACGGACATCACTTTTATATTGAATAACTGACAGCTCAAATCTGTCGTGTGTCTACGATTATAAAGGGTGAAAAGCATGAAACAGTCTAGAACCATAGGTCACAAACTAGCGGTACAGTCACGGTCTGCACGGCCACTACGGTCGGGGGTTCGAATCCCCCCTCGGGCATAGATATTTGTGCCGTCCTTAGTGTAAGCTAGTTCATAAGTAGTTTGTAAGTTTAGGGACTGATGACCCCGCAGTTAAGTCCCATAAGCTATACAAACATATGAACATTTTTGATCCCCTATGGGGAATAAAAATATTTTTTTTTTAATTAAATAATTCGCAGTCGCTGTTGCAATATTCTTTATTACATCCAATAACGCGTTTCGCGCTTTTAGCGCATCATCAGACTGGAAACAGACAAATGTTTTATTACAGTCCGTGTACCTGGCGGGCAGCCCAACTAAGTTCGGACTTTTCAAAATTTACCCACCTTAGCCCATTAGATTCGCTGTCCGCCAGGTGCACGCACTGTAATAAAACATTTGCTTGTTTCCAGTCTGATGCGCTAGCAGCGCGAAACACGCTATTGGATGTAATAAAGAATATTGCAACAGAGACAGCGAATTATTTAATTATTCACCACTGTTGCTGCACCAGACGCCGCCACTATCATGGAATGGACTGAAATGTATATTTTTCGTGTGTGATAAAGACCAAAAATGTTTATAATGTGGTGTAATAATAATTCTAAATTGTGTGTTTAAAGTTTCACGTAACTATTTCCTTATATTCTGACGTTTCTGTTACAGCAGTTTGCCTAATTTCGTATTCCACTCATCATCATCCACAAGGTGTTATACTCTGCCCTTTACTCTGTTTCTTCTAATAATTACAGTAAGCCTCTCACCATTTTCTTGTACTTCATCATGTCAATATGCTGCAGGTAATTTTGATGTAATTTAAATGTAACATTTTAGGGGAAAAAACATATTAATAATAATAAAATATAGAAAAATAAAAATAAATAAATAAAATGGTGCGCGTATATTCAGAACTAAATTTGCATTCATAATTCACAAACCACTTTCAGCTCATATAATGGAGACGTGGGGTAGGGGAGAATACTCCCAGTTGCACTGTGTCATTCGCCCTCCCTCCTCCTCTCCCCGTCCATTGAAAAAATGGAACGAAACTCAAAATATGATGTGCGATGATTATCAATATTAAAAACTGAAAGAAAGAAAAAGAAAATATATTTTAAGTTGTTGATTTTGTGTAGCGAACTATGTCAAATGTGAACAGACTTTAATTTGGAGCCGTAGCAGAATAGCCGTGCGCACTGAGGCACTCTGCGGTGCGCGCGGCCGTTCGCCGTCGGGTCTTCGAGTCCTCCCTCGGGCATGGGTGTTTGTGTTGTCCTTAGCATAAGTTACTTTAGTTTAGTGTAAGTAGTTTGTAAGCGTAGCGACTGGTGACCAACGTAGTTAAGTCCCTTAGATTTACAGACATTCGAACATTTTTTTTAAAACATTGGACAGGGATTCTGTAGCAGATCCAGAGAGGAAGGTAAGAGGCTCAAGCCTCGCCCCTTTCCCCACTTCCCCCTTCACAGAAGTCCTTGGCTTTAAGTGCTTACCTTGACAAAGCCGATCCTCAACTGGCTTGTTGCTGAGATGTTCAAGTTGCATCAGCCTCTTTTTTGCCAGGAACTGACGATAATGGCTGTGTATGGGTGAGCATTGTCCTGCAACTTGAACATCCACCATTCTCACCGGATCTCAATCCAACAGAATTCTTCCATTCCCTCGATTCAAACTCGCTTTGAAATGAAAGATATTTGGCAATATTCGTGACATTCAATAAAACGTGACAAGGCTTTTGAACACCATGCCAAAGGAAGACTTCGTGCAAAGTTTCCAGCAGAGCTCAGCGGTGGGTGGTTATGGGAGGTGACTATTTCGTATGAGAGTGAGGTAACTGCAGTTCAGAGTTCATCTACGTTAATGTTACAGGACTGTTCAGTGAACTTTATTGTCAGTGGTATATAAACCATTCACAACTAGGGCTGTCGTGTTCATCAACTGTATTATCAGCGGTTTACGGATACTTATGTTCGCTCAAGAAATCCAGTCTCCTGTAGGGGAAAGTAGGGGAAACGTGCGCAGTGAGTAGATATGTACATCTCTGTTTCTCTGATTTAAAAGCTTTGTTGAACTTTGTAACCAGTGCTACACCTAGCGGCAGGTTAGCGAACAACTTTCGCTGGACCGCCATTACAGTTTCGCTTTCAGTGAGTTTGCAAATGATGAAACGTGACATTGTGATCTAATTTGCAGTCCTCGGGATTTAAGACGGCGAGTCTTTATTTATTACGTTGACCAAATTAACTTCTGATATAGTTACAGCTTGTATGTTATAGGTATGTTTTGACGTGAGTCCTGTTTGGTATTAATTAATAAGACACTATGGGGTAAAGGTGCGCACCGATGGGCACCGATTAGGCCTAAGCCTAATGCAAAAGAAAGTATGGATAAGAAGAGACTTCAAAACAAGAAAAAGGGTAATCAGACTTTTGGCAAGAAACACAAAAGAAGGCAAAGAAAAAGGAGATGATTCAAGAAGAATCAGACGATTCAGATGTTGACGCAGTTCCATTTTGTAATGATGATGAGTCGATGATATCGACATGGAGCTGTTTGACCCTGGCGTACTTCAAGGAGCCGACGACAAGATTCATAGAGACCATGGTAGAGTCAGGGAACTGTGATGCACATGTGTTTTGTGTGGAAGATGGTACCATGCACCTTGTACCACAAATGATTCTGCTAAATATTTTATATGTGACATGTGCAGTGAAGGACTTACCTGACTTCTTAAATCTGTAGGCCCCTAACATCAAAGAAAACTTTGCATTTTCTTTGAAAACCAATAGTCCTGAACTATGTTAAAATTTGATTAAAACTTATGTTTAACCTAATGTAATATGTGCCTTATCAATATAATCTTTGTTTTTTTTTTTTCCCTCTCCAGGTATTACTGCATATCAATTGTAACATGCGCACAATTACCCCACCCGATGCGCATGTTTCCCCGACGTTCGGAAAACGTACGCTTAGGTAGTCCTGGAATTTTGTTTTTGGTGTTTTTATTTTTGAATATTTTGGGTTATCTTAATTTTTTATAGATACTAGAATAGTTGCTCTAAGTTTTGATATAAAATAAACTTACTTTAACGAAGTCAATTTAAAAAAAGTTCCGCTTAGGTGCGCACGTTTACCTCACTTTCCCCGGCTCACAAAGAACAGTGGATCATTTATAGATATGGTGTCTGTACTTTAGATGTCTGTAATAGTATGTATGCCTCCAACAGGCAAATGACAGTAAATGTGCGGACTCACAAATTCCCCCAATCCCATGCGAGAATGCAGTTAAAGCTGGGAGCAAGAAGAAGTGATTGGCATTGGACACTTCAGTTGTAATGTGCTGTAAGTTGAGATTTTGGACAGAACGGAAAGCTTGCCTGGGTAGCCTAATTGGAAGCCGGTGTGGTTGTTCGTCGCTTTCGGTCAAAGGGCTCGCTGTGCTCTGTAATATAGAAACTGTGAGAAGAACTCAGCGATCAACTGCCAACAAACAGTAACCCATGTTCCGAAAGAACCGAATTGCCCGAAGAGAAGAAGCGGGAAATATTGGTTAAGGCAACTGCTGCCCCTAAACGGGAAATCCAGTTTCGAACCCCAGTCAAGCACAAATTTTCAACTTCGCCATTGGATTTACTTTTGTGCTCCGTAACGGTCGACGTCTTTTTTTTTTTTTTTTTTTTTTTTTTCAACTTACGGGACTTAACTACGGGGTCATCAGTCCCTAAGTTTACAGACTACTTATGAAGTAGCTAAGACTAAGGACGGCACAAATATCCATGCCCGAGGGGGGATTCGAACCCCCGACCGCAGTGGCCGTGCAGACCATGACTGGAGCGCCTCAGTCCCCTCGGCCACCGCGACCGGCTCGACATATTTGAACTAGAATTCACAGTGATTAGTATTAGGAAAGCAGACATATAATTCAGAATTATTTTACGTTGGTATTGGTAGTCGAGAGCTAATTCGCCAGAAAAATATTTTCCTTGTGCGTCCCCTTACAGATCAGATGGACCAATCGTGTTCCTCTCTTCTGAACGCGAGAGTCTCTAATGCTTATGTGCTACTGCGACAACAAAGACAAGGAAGTTAAATGCGTCTGGTCAGTGCGGCTCGGTAGCACAGTGGTAGAGTGCCAAGCTACAAATCCCAAGGTCGCGGGTTCGATCTCTGCGAGGTCCTACGATTTTTATCTGTCACTTTCCCCTTCTTTCACCCCTGGAAGTGTTGTCGAGGTTAAAAATATTGAGTAGCACCGTGGTTCTGAACCCACGTTAAACTCTGTAGGTAGACCGGCCGCGGTGGCCGAGGTGACGCCGGGCGCCGTGGCTCAGCGCGCCCGTTCAGAGTGCAGAATGCTCTCTGTAATAAAAAAGCTGAGCCAAAGAACACGTAGAACGAAAACGAACATACACGATCAGCGTCCGCAAGGACAAGAACAACCCAACAAAAAAAAAAAAAAAAGTGACTGAGGCGCTCCAGTCACGGTCTGCACGGCCACTACGGTCGGGGGTTCGAATCCCCCCTCGGGCATGGATATTTGTGTCGTCCTTAGGATTAGCTAGTTCATAAGTATTTTTTAAGTTTAGGGACTGATGACCCCGTAGTTAAGTCCCATAAGCTATACAAACATTTCAACATTTAGGTTACTGTGATTCATCAGTTTCTCCCGGCGTATTTGATAATCAAAATATCCACGGGTGTACTGTCGGCCTATAGTGTCCAACGGGCACAATATTTCGGCGATCATACATGTCCTCCTATAACTGGCTGGGTAAGTCAGTTCGATGGTCGGAGGAAGGCAACGGTATACCACATCCAAACAGGACCATACCTAGTACAGCACTATGGTGTTCAAAGCAATCTTCGGATTGTTGACTGCCCTTTATTACAACTGTGACGTTCGATCGTTTTGGCTTCGGAATTCAGTAACGGGCCCAAGATTTCGCTTCATTATGTAGTCGCTACTCTCGACGCCGTCCGTATTTTTCATTCTACAAACAACGTAACGAGGTCTGTAGTACATTACTGCAGTGCCGGTGCCCGGATGCTGTGGTGCTTAAGTACTTATGCTATTACCAGTCACAGTATTCTATCACGCGCACTGTGGGTAGAATCCTGTGATGAGGTCGTTAGAGGGCGCGTCTCACAACAACAACACCTTACAGAGGAAAGAGTTGCTACAGTCTTATATTAGAATGTTTCTCTCGCTGAACTTCGTCACTTTCGCCGTAGAACTTCTAGCGACTTCTGAATATTTTTAAAAAAAGTGCGCACAGCCGTCAAATCTGAGCTTTATCAGTAAATCATGACGGCCTTGTTTCTACAATGATATTTATCACGAAATCACTATAGATATTTTAACAGTTGATGACATAAAAGGTGAGAACAGACTCAGTCTGTTATACTGACTCCTGTTTATCTCAGTTGGATGTTTTTTTTTAATCTATCGGACCAAACTGCGTGGTCATCAGTCCGTAGCTTACAAACTACTTAAACCTAGGTAAACTATCCTACGGACAGACACACACACCCATGCCCCAGGGAGTACTCGAACCTCTACGGCGAGCAACCGAGCGCTCCGCAGCGAGACGCTTTAGACCGCTCGGCTACTCCGCCGCGGCTGGATGTATTTTATTTGATGCATTTTACCATTCTGTTTTAACACCTTTTTATCCATGAAGATAGTCTATGACCGAAACTGGTAGATGTATAAGGTTTTTAATAAACAGCTGATGGTTTAAAAAAAATGCATTTTATGAAATATATTACGGCTGTTGACACTCGCCTCACCAAAGCATTCTAAATATTTCTGTTTTCGATCTGATTTCTCTTATTTTATTATGATGATCATGTCTCCCTATGTAGATGGGTTCTAACAATATATGTTCGCATTCTGAAGATAATGTGAAAGAAATTTCGCACATAGAGCTCGCCGAAACAAATAACGCCTTTCTTTTACTGATAATATTTATCTCGGGTATGCAGCCGGATACCGTCGTCATCCAGACACGATATTTCAGCAGACCAATTGGCTGCCATCTTCAGGTGATAGCGCAGAACACTAACTCGCCGGAAACTGATAAAGAACAAGAAACAGCAGCCCCTTTATACACCGCTGACGACCCACCGCGCGTGCGCGAAACCAAAGTAGAAGCCACCTAGGCGCAATAGAACCAGTAGCGCGCCGGTGGAGAAAAACGGCAAAAACGATGGGTCGAAATAAGGCTAGTTAAAAGAAACAGCAGGTCGAAATGAAGACCGTTGTTGCTTGATGTCAGATAAAATCGGGTTCCAAGTTTTACTTAGTGGAAAACCCTTGTCCCTATTAATAATATTATCGGCCATACGAATTTCCATGGATTCTTTGAGAACACATTCCCAGTAGCGGGAATGGTGCATCATTTCCATGACACTCTCTTCCAAATATCGCGATAATAGAAAATGAGTGATCTGCCCTTCTCTTAATTTCCTTTAAATCATTCGTCACTCACACCTGTGTGGAATCCACAATGCGCAGCAATATTCCAAACGTGTAGAGTAGTGTAGGAAGTTCCTTTAGTAGAACTGTTGCATCTTCTAAGTGTTCTGCCAATGAAACGTAGCCTTTGGCTCGCCTTCCCTACAATATTTTCTGTGTGTTCGTCCGTGGCATTGCCCGCTAGTATACTCCCAGCCTTCCCACTTCGCTCAGCTTGCGTGTTTTGGAGCGTACATCAAGATGTTACCAATTTGGCCGCTGCGGCGATAGTAGCGTGCCCTAAACCCGCGCTTCACGAACATTGTAATCAACAGTAGATACTAAGTAAACAGTGTAATTTCTTGTCGTTTGACTGCGTAGAATAGCAACAGTATACTGATGTATGATCAGGGAATTTACAGTGGATTGATTCCGTAATGATTGTTATTAGAAATCATTACCAAATTTGCAATAACCCGATCTTCATGTTTCTTCATAAGCGCGCTCTAATTTTCTACTCCATCGGTATATCTGGTCTAATTATTTACTTTTTATGATCTTACCATACGTTTATTACTTTAACACTAACGGCTCATTACAGGTTTTAATTTGTCAATGTTGTACATATTACCTCGCCTAATTTTTCTGTATGTTCTGAAGTTTCACTTGTGCACGGCAAAACCTTCGCAGTGTTCAACACACTGACAACTGAAGAATTCATATTGTACAAGCGTGAGTGCTGACAAATTTGGCAACTCATGAGTGATTTCATTAAGTTTCTTTTCAAGATGTAGAAGATTAACTCTAGACCTTCACAACATAACACACAATTTATATCGTTCTATTTTTATTAGCTTTTAGTCTAAAATATCACACTGGCTGTGACTGGAAGAACGGCAACTATTACAGACATAATTTTCGAGCAGTTGGACATTGCAATTAATGCTCTGATCGTGGGTTTCCTCAGTGCTTTCATATTTTCGTTTTTTCAGAGTGATATTCACTGTACGTTTTTTAATAGTTATACGTACTTATTTTGCTTGAACAATTTTATAAGCTGGACAAGAAGAAAAAACAGAGGGAACAGCAGCATCCAGCAATTTCTTAATTTTTAATCCAGATCGATAATCAGCCTCTCGGAAATAAAGGCTACATACCGCATACGATCTAAAGTTGAAATTGCACGTAAAATCTGCTCTTGATATTGCTTTCAGCCACTGTTCTGACGTCAATTTCGTGAAATGAAAATCCTTTCGCTTTACCACTTCCGTTTGTGCAGCAATACACCATTGCTATTGACAAAGTAAAAAGCAAAATAAGTACGTAGAACTATTAAAAAACTTACAGTGAATATCACTCTGAAAAAACGAAAATATGAAAGCACTGAGGAAACCCACGATCAGAGCATTAATTCCAATGTCCAACTGCTCGAAAATGATGTCTGTAATAGTTGCCGTTCTTCCAGTCACAGCCAGTGTGATATTTTAGACGAAAAGCTGATAAAAATAGAACGATATAAATTGTGTGTTATGTTGTGAAGGTCTAGAGTTAATCTTCTACATCTTGAAAAGAAACTTAATGAAATCACTCATGAGTTGCCAAATTTGTCAGCACTCACGCTTGTACAATATGAATTCTTCAGTTGTCAATGTGTTGAACACTGCGAAGGTTTTGCCGTGCACAAATGAAACTTCAGAACATACAGAAAAATTAGGCGAGGTAATATGTAAAACATTTTATACCAGTCGTCTTAAAAAAACATTAGAGCAGAAGTGACTGAACGTTTGGAACGAGCGAAGTATTTAAATAGCAATCCCATAAACGGAAAAATAATCCAAATGGAACAAATTTCATAAGTATGTATAGCAGCGGACGGCCAGACTAGTGCTAAAGCCACAGTCTATCACAGACAGTCGCGAAACTCTCTAGGAAAAAATTGCAACTGAAACGATTCTAGCGCTCCTAGCGGCCAGTTGGGAATGACATGATACAAACTGAGAAGTTGCCGTTTTTAATGCTGTTACTTTCATATTTCCCAGTCTCTGAACGTTGCTGTGAACTTTTAGTACAAAAACATAATTAAAGCAATATCAGTGCTTCTGTTAATTGCAGTCTATAACAACAAATTGTCACTGCAGTGTAATTCATACGGTTCACAATAGCTGAATCGTAATCATATAGTCCAAAAACTTTTTGAAAGCAGAAATGAATTACAACCAGATGTGCTTAAGTATATAAGGAAATGCTTAAGATTATGTTCACGTGATCGGTGCGTACTGTCACGTTGCACGAGATTTGTTTTGGCGGATTCCGTTCATTCTAATATTTTCAAAATTAGTACATATGATTTTTACCTGCTAGGAGACTAGATTCTACATCGCCTTATAAATGCTCTTTTCATCTTGTCATTGCTTTGTGCCTTTTGGGTACCTATCATTTTTTAGCTACTTGGCAGGTATCAAATTGAATATATGCAAGAATATATTAATAGTTTATACATGAACGTATTATTTATTTGTAGCTACACTTCATCAAACAAGCTGGTAACCGCCAAAGTATGTAGGTATACAAGTCTATAATGTTTGTGAAACTGAGTTACGAAACTAAACAATCCCTACTGAAATAGTTGATTAACTACTATTGGAAGCATTGAGACATTACCTTTACACAGCAGTAATATTATGAAATAGAGATCTAGTATTTGCGATCCCGATTAAGAGCAGAAGTTTCGACGTGTGAGGATTATTACAGATTTACTTCTATGCCTAAAAAGTATAACCAATCACCATAAATTAACGCTTGTTTTCGTAATATTATTCTCATATTTTTGAGTACATTTTGCAAATGAGAGATTTCCGAATTATTATTTGCTACAATTTATAGCGCTATAAAAGCTCGTAAATATGAAGGTATTTTGAAAGTGTTGCCTCACTCCAAATACACATTCATTACTCAATCGTTTAGCGATATGTTTTTACGACCCAGCCGCTTGGCAGCGCTGCAGTCTCGAAGTTGCAGAAATTCACTGGGAGTTTCGCGACTCATGTTAAGGCTAGTCTACACGACGACACTAGGTTGCGACACTCGTTGCATGAAATAAATTGCGCGCAACTGGTTTCGTGTATGTCTGTAGACACGGCGCCAATACTATACACTTCAGTTTCGTTGTTTTGTGAGTGCCGTAGTCGCAGTAGAATGAAAGTTTTGGTAGCTGTAAGAGTTGAAGCGGAGCTATTGCTTCTCTGTGTGAAGTCGCTGCATAAGACTAAACACAAAAAGAATAAGAAAAGTGTTTGAGTTCGTGACTGGATTAAAAAAGACGTCAGCTCGGTTGCTCAGTGACCTTGCTGAAAGAAATTTGTGATTGATGAGCCTAGAAGTTATTTTAATCAACTTAGAATGTCACCAGAGCAGTTCACGTTCCTTTTAAACACAGATAGTAGTGCAATAAAGAAACAAGATACTGTTATGTGTGAAGCATTTTTATCAGAACTGAAATTACAAATGGCTTTACGTTTTTTGTCAAGTAGATATTCGTCTCTACAGTACCTGTACCAAGTTCCGAAGCCCACAACTGCCATAGTTTGTTTGTGTAGGTATTTCGAATTGAATGTATTTTAGTCTGCAATTCACTAATCGTCAACTCATCAATATTTAATTCACGAATAATTGCTTCAAGAGCACTAATATGCCGCTGCTTATTCCTGAAATTTTCATCGTTAAAATCCCACAAACACCTATGCATCGCATATATGTACAAAAACCGAATTATTTCTTCCGTTCCCCCCTTTATGTTGCATTTTGTCCTGTATTGGTCATAACCTAACCTAAAAACACGCCCAATCAGTTTCGCCAAAGTTGGAAAGTGCCGAAACTGTTTAGTTTCGCCAACGAGTTGCGCGAACGCCTGCCGCGCATGCGCACTGGGCAGTAGCGCAGTTTCATGAAATGTAGTATCGTCGTGTAAACAATCCTTTAGACTCTGCTAAAGTTCTGTATTTCCTACACACAGCTTTAAGGCTAGTCTACACGATGACACTAGGTTGCGACATTCGTTTCATGAAATGAGTTGCGCGCAACTGGTTTCGTGTATGTCTGTAGACACGGCGCCAAAACTATACACTTTAGTTTCGTTGTTTTGTGAGTGCCTAGTCGCCATAGAATGAAAGTTTTGGTAGCTATAAGATTTGTGGCGGAGCTATTGCTTCTCTGTGTGAAGTAGCTGCATAAGACTAAACATAAAAAGAATAAGGAACGTGTTTGGGTTTGTTACTGGATTAAAAAAAGACGTCAGTTCGATTGCTCAGCGACCTTGCTCAATGAAATTGTGATTGAAGAAATTTGAAGTTATTTTAATCCACTCAGAATGTCACTAGAGCCGTTTACGTTCCTTTTAATGCTTTTAAACAAAGTTAGCAATGCAATAAACAAACAAGATACAATTATGCGTGAAGCATTGTTACCAGAACTGAAATTACAAATTGCATTAATTACGTTTCTTGTCAAATAGATATTCGTCTCTGCAGTACTTGTACCGTATTCCGAAATCCACAATTGCCATACTTCGTTTGTATAGGTATTTCGAATTGGATGTATTTTAGTCTGCAATTCACTAATCGTGAACCCATCAATATTTAATTTCACAAGTAATTACTAGAAGAGCACTAACACGCCGTTAAAATCGCACAAACACCTACGCAACGCATATATGTTCAAAAACCGAATTATTTCTTCCGTTCCCCCCTTTATGTTGTATTGTGTTCTATATTGGTCATAACCTAACCTAAAAACACGCGCAATCAGTTTCGCCAAAGTTGGAAGGTGCCAAAACTGTTTAGTTTCGCCAACTAGTTGCGCGAACGCCTGCCGCGCATGGACATTGGCCAGTAGCGCAGTTTCATGAAACGTAGTGTCGTCGTTTAAACAATCCTTTAGACTCTGCTAAAGTTCTGTATTCCCTACACAGAGCTTTAGACTAGTGTACGCTTGCAGCGCTCCAGTGGCGAATGTGAGAACTTCCTGACTTCCGGTGATTTTCCCGGAGTGGGGAGGCTGGGAGTATACTAGCGGGCGATGTCCTTGTTGAATACCAGCTCAGTGTCATCTCAGGAATGGTAATCATTTCAACCAGCAATTGACGGAGAAAAGTGATCGGAACGCGGTCTTTGTGGTATCGCGTGGACGTCAGTAGTGACCGTGGCCTCGGCAGAGGAGCCGCCGTGACTGTCACCTTGAGAGCGGGAGCGGTTTTACGAAACGGCGCCGAGTGACTCAGGAGGTCTGGGTCAGAGCGGCCGCAGCTTTCTCCGTACGTAATTACCACCGGCAGGGCGCCGCATTCTCTGCTCTGACACGTTCAAGTGGCTAATATGTACTACAACACAGCTGTGAAACCCCAGAGTCTTTCATTATTCTCTTTGAATGCCCCAAAACCCATCATCATCCCATTTCTGCTATATTAGCAGGTTCTTTGCCTCTCCATTTGCTGCGATCCATTGCTTCCTTCTTGAGGCTGTTGTACGCTGTACCTTCCATCAAATCATACAGTATCTGAAATCTCTTCCTTCCTCGCTTACTTTTCCCTTCTACATAAATTTCTACAACTGTTTAGATTATCCATTACGGATGTTTCAGAACCCGTGCCTTATTTTCAATAAGATTTAAGAAAACTGCTCCAGTCACTTTTTCTTGAAATGATATTTATTCCATAAACCGGTTTTCAAACCTTTTCAGGTTCATCATCAGATGGATCATGTTACAATATCATTTTAAGCATCATATTGGATGCTGGCTTGCGACTGTATGGCCGGATTTTTGTGGTTAATTTCCATTTCTTGCGTCTTCTCTAGTTTAAGTCACAGTAACACATCACCTTTTTCTGTTGGGTTCTACACTGCACTATAAACAACACTTTACTAGTAATGTTCTGTTGGGTTCTACACTGCACTATAAACAACACTTTACCAGTAAAGTGTTGTTTATAGTGCAGTGTAGAACCCAACAGAAAAAGGTGATGTGTTACTGTGACTTAAACAAAAGGAGACGCAAGAAATGGAAATTAACCACAAAAATCCGGCCATACAGTCGCAAGCCAGCATCCAACATGGCGCTTAAAATGTTATTGTAACATGATAAAAAATCAAATGTTTGTTAAGCTTATGGGACTTAACTACGGGGTCATCAGTCCCTAAACTTACAAACTACTTATGAACTAGCTAACACTAAGGACGGCACAAATATCCATAACCGAGGGGGGATTCGAACCCCCGACCGTAGTAGCCGTGCAAGACCGTGACTGGAGCGCCTCAGTCTCCTCGGCCACCGCGGCCGGCGTAACATGATCCATCTGACGATGGACCTGAAAAGGTTAGAAAACCGGTTCATGGAATAAATATCATTTCAAGAAAAAGTGACTGAAGCTGTTTTCTTAAATCTACTAAAACTGTTTTTATCAGTACGTCATTCTTTCTTAATACGAGGCGCGCCCAGAAAAAAAGTTCCGTTTGGTAATAAAATTGTACAGAAGTAATTTTTATTGCACAAAATTCTACAATTCTTAAACTACTTTTCTACATAACTGCCGAAATTTTGCAAGCATTTGTCATAGGGTGGCACCAGGTTTTGTATACCTTCTTCACAGAAATCTGCCGCCTGTGTCTTCAACCAGTTGGAAACAGTGATCGTGAAATTTTGGGGAAGTCCATAGCGAGAGGACTTGTATACCTACGGTTTTCCTGGATCTTGTCATCAATCGCGTGAACCAGTTTTTCCGTAACCAAAGGTGGACGCTCACTTCGTTCTTCATCGTGCACATCACTACGCCCGCCATTGAACTCTCGGACCATCTTCTCACCATCGCTCATCGCATTTGGTCCGTAAACATCGCAAATTTGCCGATAAATTTCACTCGGTTTCACTTTCCTCGCATTCAGAAACCGAATCACCGACCTGATTTCACAGGCGGCGGGATTTTCAATCAAAGCCGACATTTCAAACAAGCACAACAAAGCGTACGTAACTGACAGCGATCTCCAAATGGCGCACGTTCTTCTCCTTGATACACATCGTGTACAACGCATCTGCGGAACTGCAATCGCAGCGCTGCAGCGGAGATAAATTGAAACGGAACTTACTTTCTGGACGCGCCTCGTATATGCCCAACCGCCGGTTGCAGTGACCGAGCGGTCTGTACGGCCACTACGGTCGGGGGTTCGAATCCCCCCCCCCCTCGGGCATGGATGTTTCTGTCGTCTTTAGTATAAGATAGTTCATAAGTAGTTTGTAAGTTTAGGGACTGATGACCCCGCAGTTAAGTCCTATAAGCTCTACAAACATTTGAACATTTGGACAATATACCCAATCCAATTTCTTTTTCTTTTTATTACATCTAGTAACTGTCTTTTCTCTCCCAGTCTTCTCAGTACCTGTTCATTTTTTACTCTTCCCATCCAACGTATTCATTCCATCCCCCGCCACGTCTATATCTCAGAAGCCTCCAGCCTTTCTCTGTCTTTCATGCTCAAAAACATTTTATGTGAGTCTTTTCCTCTGTTCTTTGTGCAGACTGCAGCAGAAAATTCTCCTTTTCTTATAAAATGCCTCTTTTCCCATTACTATCCTTGTTTCAATTTCTGTAAGTTTAACGTTTTAATATGTTATAGCCCGTCTACTCTTTGACAGCAATACCTATATTACCGAGACCAACAACCTGTACCTAAAGTAAAATTCTAGTCCCACAACAAAACTAATAGCAACCGAGACAAACTAATTTATAATACGTAATAGCTAGATACTTCTGAACACTCTGATCACATTTAATAATAATAAAAACATATATTTTTTCTTCGACTATTTCAGAATATGTAATAAACGAACCTATAGAAGGTATAACACGAAACAGCATTATAAAAAAAAAAAAAAAAAAAAACATACTTGTAAAGTACAAAGAGATAGAAAAGTGTTCGTACCTTTGTATGTATAAAGTAAAATGTTTATTATAAGATTGTACAACTTGCAGCCTAACACACGTATTTTGAAATTACCCAAATAAATTACACCTAGCAAAACCTATTAGTTCACTAAACGTAGATTTCAATAGCGAATTCAGTGCACATAGCCAAATTAGATGACAGGTGTGTCCGTAAATAAACAATTTACACTCCATTGTTCAAACTACGATGTTTTACGTATTCAAATTATTGTCACACCCTTTTTATAAAGTTTATTTCATTGTATACATATGTCACAAATAATCATTAAAATTATCTAATTTTTTAATACAAAAATTGTTAATTAAAATATTAATGTCAAATCCGTCAGTGTAAACGGAAACATATAGTCAAAATAGAGTAGGAAAAGAGTTAAGTCTTTCAAGCTAAAATAAACGCAGAATTTTATTATTTACAGGAATTATTTTGTTGTAGTGTACATTCGTAAAAGAACGATTATTTGTATTAGAATAAATAAACAAATGTTTAATTCTTATTACATAAAACATAAGTTACATTTTAATCACGTGAATACCCAGACGTGGAACCATGTATTGTTCTTTAACGTACTTATAGTGCAAATCCTACTCCACGAAAATTTATTAGGTGGACGCCGACAAGTTTCGGGGGATGACGCAGTGAATTTTTATCATCACTGAAAAAAGATGAGTATCTAGTTTAAAACGGTTCTGGAGAAGTTCCGAGACTGTTACATACTGCACTCACAGTCGGTGTCTATCCTGCTTCCAATATACTTAAAGTTTTGCACCTGTTCTAATATTTCTGCATTCAGCATAATTTTTATTTCTTTATTTTCTCCCTCTGCCAAAACTTTTGTTTTCTTTGTGTTAATGTTCATTCCATAATTTTTTTTTCCGTTAGCTTCAATGGTGTCCACTAACTTCTGTAATTCTTTTCCCCCTGTGGCCACAAGGACGATTTCATCAGAAAATCTGAAACATCCTACTCTTATTCCTCAAATTTCTACTCCATGTCATCTAATGAGCATTGGTCAATCATATTTTCTAAGTAGAGATTGAAAAGAGTAGGCGATAGACAGCATCTTTGCCTCACTCCTTATCCCAGTCCGGTCCAATCTGTACTTTCTCCTCTCACTTTAACTGAGGCTTTTTGATTCAGATATAATGAGTTTCTCAATCTTCTGGTTTTCCAGTCCACTCTCTCTCATCCTCAATATGTCCCAAGCGACATGGTCAAATGCCTTTCCTAGATCGATGAAGAACATATAGAGGTATCTTTCAATATACCTTTCTCCCAAGTTACGTTGGAGCCTTATCGCATCCCTGGTGCCAGTATTCCGTCTAAAGCCAAACTGCTTCTCGCCGAGATTCTCCTCCATTAGTTTGAATTTGGCAAGAAACTAAATATGAATATCTATGGCCGGTACTCCCAGACAACTAACGTTCAATATCCAGGTAGGTGGATATCTGTGTCCTACAGATTACTACTATCAAGGTGTATCTGATTTCTCTCAAGCCCCGGTGGAGTAGCCGAGCGCTCTAAGGTGCCTTTCAGCGGAGCGCGTGGTTGCTCGCCTTCGGAGGTTGGAGTCCAAAAATGTTGAAATGTTTGTTAAGCTTAAGGGACTTAATTGAGGGGTCATCAATCCCTAAACTTACAAACTACTTATGAAGTAACTCATACTAGATACGGCACAATCACCCATGCCCGAGGGGGTATTCGAACCCCCGACCGTAGCGGTCGTGCAGACTGTGACTGGCGCGCCGCAGACCGCTCGGTCACTGCGGCCGGCGGTTAGAGTCCTCCCTCGGTTATGTGTGTGTGTGTGTGTGTGTGTGTGTGTGTGTGTGTGTTGTTCTTAGCGTAAGTTAGTTTAAGTAGTTTGTAAACCTAGGGACTGATAACGGCAGCAGTTAAGTGCCTTTTTTGTTTCTCTCAGCGTTGTGAACCCGAATGACTAGGTCCAACAATACATGTATTGTTGCCTGCAGACAGCATAATTACTGCTCAGTGCATATCAGTTATACTTTATGAACTTTCTCCGGTGTTCTTTGGTACGCTTGCGACCATCTCACCGTATTCTTTGCGTTACGGGGCAAAATAATAATAGTGAGCTCAAAATGTTGATCTGGAGCGTTGGTAACCTATAATTCGACTCCGGATAGAGAATACAGCAGAATGAATTTCATCCAGAAAACAAGCAGGACGGGTTCGTGTTAGACGGCATTTCGCGTCTTTTGTCGGTGTTTCTCTTTTTACTTTTCCCTGCATTAAATCTGGTGAGAGTGCAAACCGATCCAGAGATCTCAGAGAGCACAGAACAAACCGACGGACTTGATGTGCACACGTAAACACGCGAACAGTACCTGATTGACGTATCTGCTTGCACACGGTGTAGTAGGGCAGGCGTTTCTCATTCTGCTCTTGACTTCTGGGCAGGGGCAAGCGGTGCTGTAATCTTGTACGTAGCTGTTGAGCAAGTTGCACGCATGCTGTCTCACTGAAGACCTCTTTCAAAAGCAATAGAAAAAAAGTATGTAGTTTCGTAACTCGGGGGCTTTAAATTATTTGCAAAAAAAGCTTAAGGGACTTAACTGCGGGATCATCAGTCCCTATACTTACAAACTACTTATGAACTACTTACGAACTACCACGGCACAAATATCCATGCCCGAGGGGGGATTCGCACCCTCGAACGTAGTGGCCGTGCAGACCGTGACTGAAGCGCCTCAGTTTCCTTTTTTTTTTTTTTTTTTTTTTTTTTTTTTTTTGGGTGGCGGTGGGGCGGGGTGTCTCCTCGGCCACCGCGGCCGGCTGAAAACGACTCCTCGATATATTTAGTGGTTCTGCGTGCCTATAAGTCGAATATTCGCAAGTTTCAACTTAGCATCTCGCAGCGCTCAGAGTAAGTGCCTCTAATTATGACCTACAACATGCCCAGTTGTTGGAATAAAGGAAAGTTCACACTAGTCTACAAAGAGAGGAGAGGATGTGATACAAAATGTTCAAATGTTGACTCCGGGGTCATCAGTCCCTAAACTTACATACTACCAATGAACTAGCTAATACTAAGGACGGCACAAATATCCGTGCCCGAGGGTGGATTCGAACCCTCGACCGTGTTGGCCGTTGCGAAAGGGACGGGCGCGCCGCAGACCGCTCGGCCACCGCTGCCGGCTAAGTAATACAGAAAACTGGCGTCTATAATCGTCGACATTTATTTCTAGTAGAATCCTAGAACATAACCCTTAACTACCCAGTGGTTAAAGGTGACCACACATGCTGTGATCTGTTAGACCCGAGAGAGGATGGTAGTACTGATTGTTTCTTTTATACCAGCCTAACAACAATGCCGAGCGGATACTTATTTCTCCATTGTTGTCGACTAGTGCCTGTGTGTTTGTTTCGGTGCAATTTTCTTATTAGGTTTTTCTTCGTGGCCTGAGAGACCACACCTGGGTGTTAGCTATGTCATCGGCGGCTGGGCCTTCCTGAGTAGTTAAAAGCCCGGTGGAGTAGCCGAGCGGTCTAAAGCGTCTCGCTGCGGAGCGCGTGGTTGCTCGCCGTGGAGGTTCGAGTCCTCCCTGGGGTATGGGTATGTGTGTGTTTGTCCTTAGGTTAGTTTACCTAGGTTTAAGTAGTTTGTTAGCTACGGACTGATGACCACGCAGTTTGGTCCGATAGATCTAATATAATTTTTTTTGAGTAGTTTAAAGTGAATTATCTCGATTTTGATCGTACATTTTTTGCAGTGGTTCGAGAAAGAAGTTAGTGATTGTGGCAATAGCTGTGACGAAGACTTTGTGGTAGACTCAGATCATAATTCCACTTCTGAGCTGGAGATAAGCAACGATGACGAAGAACACAATGAGCGGATTATTCAAACCAACATCGATGATGCATGTGAATTTTTTTGCTATATACTGCAGTGTTCAAAGCTTATCAAGATTTGTGGCTTTTCTATTTTTTTTTTTTTTTTCCTACTGATAGAACTGGTACAGATATTCAGGCGTTGTCATCCAATGACAGATTTGCATTCTTACTTGCTTGCAGTTTTGTCGAATAAATATATTTATGCTCAAATTCTTATTTGAATCATTTAAATATGTTCATAAACTAACAATTTTTATGAGTAAGGAATACAAAACTGACTCAGATCCATAATTTACTACGATTTTTCAAATGAATGACACAAATTTTCAATTTTCGACACTCATGATTATATGTATTTACATTTACTCAGTTTATTTATTTTTTATGCTTCTATGCTATGATTCGTGTTGTATGATGTTGAAGGTATTCACAATTTTTTTTTAATGTTCTATGTAATAAATAATGCTTGTGGTCTCTCAGACCATACCTAGTCACGCAAGTAATATTATACCTGGGTGAATAAGGGATAATATGAGCTGAAAAATGTTCAAATGTTTGTAGAGCATATGGGACTTAACTGCGGGGTCATCAGTCCCTAACCTTACAAACTACTTATGAACTAGCTTATTCTAGAGACGGCACAAACATCCATGTCCGAGCAGGGATTCGAATCCCCGACCGCAGGCGGCCGTGAAAACGTGACTGGCACGCCGCAGACAGCTCGGCCACTGCGGTCGGCCAGTGAGCTGAAAGGTAATGAGGCATGTCAAAACCATTAAAAACAAGAAATGTATCCGAAATTGCGACTATGAATCATCATAAGCTGTATGAACGGTGCCGGGACTCCAACCCGTATTTTCCACTTTCCACGAGATGTCGCGTTAGCCGAAGTTAACCGTGCACGCCTCCAGAAACGGTAATTCCCGGGTAGAGAGAGACTGTTTAGTACAGTTGTCGCAAACCTTGCAGTGACCTATTTAAATACGAAGTTCAGTGTCTGTGTTTGCCGTGTTTGCCCTTCAGACACGTATGCTAGCATGCGGCGACTGCAGCTGTCTAAGTAAATACAAAAAATGTACTCGCTGTTCAGAATACGAATCGGCACTTACTGTACGATATAATCGTGACAAAGAAACAGGCCGGCCGAGGGGACTGAGGCGCTTCAGTCACGGTCTGCACGGCCACTACGGTCGGGGGTTCGAATCCCCCTTCGGGCATGGATATTTGTGCCGTCCTTAGTATTAGTTAGTTCATAAGTAGTTTGTAAGTTTAGGGACTGATGACCCCGTAGTTAAGTCCCATAAGCTATACAAACATTTGAACAAAGAAACAGACACGGTGGTTAAGGATAAAAGTTTAAATTACACTAACTTTTGTTTCCTTGGTAGGATTGTGATTAAAAAATCGGTTGACCGAGCGTTACTCGGGATTTTTTTTTCTTTGTGATATTGTTATATAAATAATTTTGAAACACTACCCACGCAGGAATTGCAACCGTTAAACGAAAATAACCAAAACTGTACCTAGTTCAGTGTCACAGTAAATATTTTTGTCCGAAATTTCCTAGATATTTCGAAGTGCACAGGTTAGCTACAAATGCAGAAACTGTTTCAGTTCGTTAGTGTAGCTGAAGAAAACCGTATCTAACATAAGATGTAGCGCACCAGACAGACGATGCTACTCACCGCGTTCACGAGGCTAACATATCTTCTGTGATCCTAAAAACACGAAATTAATTTTTCGGTATATATAATATTGGAAAATCGCGACTTAACGAGAAATACAACTGTGTAGGTGAACATCAAAAGAAAAACCAGTGTAAATACAAAATAGCATTCCGAAAAACACGAAATTAATTTTTCGACGCATATCATATTGCAAAATCTCGTTTTTACGACAAATACAACTATGTAGGTGAACGTCAAAAGAAAATACGAAAAACACGATTTTATTCTTTGAAAAAAAAAAAAATGTTTGTGTAGCTTAAGGGACTTAACTGCGGGGTCATCAGTCAAAATGTTCAAATGTTTGTACAGCTTATGGGACTTAACTACGGGGTCAGCAGTCCCTAAACTTACAAACTACTTATGAACTACTTACGAACTAGGACGGCATAAATATCCATACCCGAGGGGGGATTCGAACCACCGACCGTAGTGGCCGTGCAGACCGTGACTGGAGCGCCTCAGTCCCCTCGGCCACCGCGGCCGGCGGTCATCAGTCCCTTAACTTACAAACTGCTTATGAAGTACCTTATACTAAAGACGACACAAAAATCCATGCCCGAGGGAGGAGGGGGGATTCGAACCCCCGACGGGGAACGGCCTCGCGCATCGGAGCATAGTGCCTCAATGCGCCTGACCACTCCGACGCAGCTTAATTTTTGTTATGTATATATATATATATGAAAATCGCGTTTTTACGATAAATACATCTATGTAGGTCAACTGAAAAAAAAAAAAATGAGACAGGGTAAATATAAAATTTTATCGAAATCGTTAGAACCGTTTGCGAGACAGCATTTGCTCGTTTAAATATATAAGATAAAGCCTTGTGTTACCCGCAAAATTTGCTTAAAATCCAGTGTTATAGGATATGTAGAACACACACACACAAACACAAACAGAGGAAGAGGGAGAGACATATATTTTTATAATACGTGTAGATTACTTTTAGGCTCAGTGATAGCAATGTAATTTTTAGTAGTTTTACAAAAGAAAAATAACACACAAAAAGCTGGGTGGTGTTACTGGTATTAGCGACAGAAATAGATGCATTGTTGTGATGGTAGTATCTGTAGTAATCATGTGAGAGATAATGTAAAGGTCCCTTATTGCACCTGTGTTACTCCCCCCATCTGCAAAACTCTGCAGTGTCCTTTAGAGGTCTTTGCGTGTGCCACACCGCATTGCACATAGTCCTGCCAGTACGCCAGTCGGTTCCAGTAGGGACGGTGCAGTGTGACCCTCAAGTTGTGTTTTGTGACGTTATTTGTGTAGTTTAGCGTCAGGCGTGTATTTCTTCAGGCATTATAAAATATATACCCAGAGAATAACAGACGTTATTAAACAAAACAAAACAAAAATAGAAAATAAAAAAAAAATAATAAAAATAAAAAAAATTGTAACTGTTGCTTTTGTTTTTTAATATCGTCTATGGTATAAGATGCAACATTAAATTCACTCATAATATTGTTTCGATTCTCACCTTTTTTCGACTCTTCTTATGATATCCAGTTTCTGGTGGATGGTCAACGTCACATGTTTGCACTTTTACTCTGCTTGGAAAACATAATTTCTGTGGCTACGAACTGTTTGCACGATGACTTTGTTAAACAAATACTTTACTGAATAAATTTGCACAACACTGATGCAAATATAAGTACTATACGTAGTGTAATGTGCTTTACGGTCTAGCGAATGAAGAATCGTTAACACTTGCACAAAGCTAACTATGCAGCTGGCTTATCTTGGCGAGAACAATCGCTCAGAGAGATCGGCAATTGTTACTGACCCGAGCCGAGCCGCACCGAACGGTTACGATTGTTGGCGTCCGACTGTACTGCCAACAGCGCCGCGTTAAAAGTGGGGGAAATTTCCGATGCTGCCGGACTGTCGGATTATCGCGCTCTTATTGTACATGCATCCTTGAACGCCAAATCCGAACAAGCATGTAACACTGAATTAACTACGCAGGCTGCGGCAATAACGAGTTCTGAAACGGAGACGGTTGCTTACCTGTTGCGGGAGACGGCGGTTGTGGTGAGAGGCGGGTTGCTGCTGCACAGGTAGCGATGAAGGTGCTGAGATACAGAATGACGGCGAGCACCGGCTCCTGCGCTTCTTATGGGACCAGTGGCGCTAGCCGGTAGCCGTTAAGGGCGGAGGGGGGAGCGGTGGAGGGGGGCAGGGCAACAACAGTCAGCCGTGGCTCGTGGAATGCGTCGGCGCCGGGAACCACCCTGCTCCGAACGCTGTGACGCACACATCGTCTACGACAGCCTGCGTAACGGTGACGCTTACGCACTGTTGACTTTCCTAAAGCCCGTTTCACGCACGATTCTCTTGCCGCATTTGACTGCCTCCGTCGTAAAACGAGGAAGTAAACATAGCGCTGTGTATACCGCCGCGTCTGTTGTTACCTCACTGGAGTTTCAATCACCCTGAATGTAAATAACGCCTAGTGCGAATTCGGTACTGTACGTAGGATTATTACGTTCTGTGTTTGCTGCAGCCTAGCACATTATCTTTTTATACGATCGACGTCGTGCTGAAAATTCGACGTTTGTGCGCCTTTCGTGTCTAGGGGAGACCAGGGGAATGGCACCACCTTAAGGGAAACCAGTTTTTTTACCTTATTAAAAGTGTGTCTTTTTCGTAAAGAATAATACCAAAGCTTCGTCAGCTAATACTACTTCCTTATAATTTGTTTCAGCCATGTGTTTTGTTAAGTTTTATTGTATATATATAAATTGTTTATTATAATATCAATCAATACAACCCATTACCTTAAACTAAAATGGGCAATAATTTAATACATAAATTTCTTACGGCTAAATGGTGACATTGCATTGCATTACATTACATGTTTCTGCAGAAACCACTGGACATCTTGCTGGTGTTGTTGTTTATACTGGTTAAATAATAATAATTTCGTGTGGCTCATTGGCCAGGTGCAAGTCTTTCAATTGGACGCCAATTCGTCGACTTGCATATCTCTATCCTAGCCCAGTTATCCAACCGGGGAAAGGGGACCTACAGCTTAACGTGGAATCCGAACCACGTGTCGTTTCTGCCGAGTCTTCACATGTTTATACTGGTTGATGTGTATGATATGTTGTGTTTTATGCTAGTGCTGTGGTATTACATGTGTGCCAGCATTACAAATCTGCTTGTGGTGGCCAGCTCACCGAGCGAATCCCAGTGAGCATGCCCCTGGCACTGGGCGGCCAATTTCTTTTGTCACCACAGCCCCCCCCCCCCCCCCGCAAATTTTCTCCTGTGTGTTCTATTCTACAACTTAAGAAAAACCTACATCTAACTTACGTCTATGGCCTAATTCGGTGTTTGCCACATCTAACCCCCAAATCCAGAGGATGGCGGATTCTTCCATTGCTGGAGACCAGTCCATCCCCCGGCGGCATGGCAGATGTGGCTGTCTCAGTCGGGTATTGGGTCAGATCCGGTTACTGATTCAGGATCAAGTCCCAAAGCACTTTGCGCGAGACATTATTGGCCATTTCGTCGAGTACTCGGAACGTGTCTGAGCTCAAAGGTGTTATTACTCGGCAGAGTAAAATATACACAGTGGCGCCAGTTCCCTGGGTTCGCCGCAGTGGAGTAGCCGAGCGGTCTAAAGCGCCTCGCTGGGTGCGCGCGGTTGCTCGCCGCGGAGGTTCGAGTCCTCCCTGGGGCATGGGTGTGTGTGCGCTGTCCTTAGGTTAGTTTACCTAGGTTTAAGTAGTTTGCAAGCTACGGACTGATGGCCACGCAGTTTGGTCCGATAGATTTACAGACATTTGAGAACTTCCCCCTGGGTTCCGGAGTAATGACGCCATACATTTGAAAATCAAGGATAAACCTACACGATGAGTCAGTACTAGTAAATAAGTGTTACAACCGTTGTAATTTATACTTACCACTCTTCTGTATTAGACATTTAGAAGGCTTTAAGTACTTGTCGATGTAAAACTGGAATAAAAATACATTTTATAATTTAGGCTTGATTAAGACACCGCAAAAGTCAGAAACACCGGTATACTTTTTGGCACTTCAAACCTACTACATTTTCTACATTCTGCAACTGCCCAGTTCACAAAATGTGGGCTATCTATCTGTATTATACTTAATTTTGCCCAAATTCTCCACCATGGCGCCATTGCCCCAGTTGCAAAATATGGCTAAGAAAGTCAATTTAAAGGCAAAGATTTTCCAAAACAATTAGGTTAGAGACACGAAATCGAAGTTAAATATCTACTGATTACGTTAATACGAGAATTAAAAAGCACAGAGCGCCTATAGAGGTACTTATTTCAACAAAATACAGGCTCGAAAATTAGATCCAAAGCGTCGAAACGAACAATTCCTTTCACACGATTAATACATGTTAACCAGTGGCGGCTGGTGATAATGCGCTAATGTGCTACAGCACACTGCAAATATATTACTAAAATTGTGCCATTTCCCTTCGAAAGCAAGCGATAAATCGCTGTAAAATTACATCCTTTCTCTTGGAATGCGATCCAGACATCACAATAAAATTATGCCAAATCCCTTCCAATACGTATTACAATGCTAGTAATAAGGATGAAAATGCATTTTGGAGCTCTCTCGCCGCGATAGCTGGAAACCAGCTCCGTGTGCTGAAGTGGGATTCAGCCACGCTGGTACGTGCGCAGAGAGGCGGCGCAGTCGTCTGTTCGCTAGTGCGCATGCGCAGACGTGACGTCAGGCCTGGCGACTCGTGTGCTGAGACCGACTGCAGCACCAGATCAATATTTCTCTTCGCACTGCGGGTAACTGTTGCGGAAGAATAGTATATGACAAATATTGCGGCACACAGAGTCAAATAGCGCGCTGGTTCAGGCGTCTTACGCGTTGTCTCTCAAACCTATTTGTGTGAAGCTCGTATTCAAATACCTCTGAGTCCAAATTTTTAATTTCTGTAAATAAAACACAAACAACATTAGTAATGTATAGCCAACATGCGAGTGAAACTGCGCTTTTCGGACAAGCAGTTTCATTGGTCACTTGTGTAGAAGGCAGATGACGTTGTAGGGATATTGCCAAGCTCCGTTATTTCCATTGTCAGTCACGCTTTTTATTTTAGTATATTTTGTTTCCTGTTTATTTTTGTAATATTGTAGCACACTGGTCAAATTTTGTACGAGCCGCCACTGCTGTTAACAATAACGGACGACGACCACAGGAATTAGTTCCGCGGTAGGTAACGGAGATAGAACACTGGCAAGCGTACTCGTGCTGCCAACCGTTCGTCATAAAACTGGGCGCGATTACCCAGGGTGGCGGCGTTACCCTGGCCTCACCTACGTGTAAATCAGCAGCCAACCCCATCGCGAGTGCATCTATGACGTCAAGCATCTATGTAGGGCACCTGGATATATACGAGCATACGCATTCGCCAGTTTTGTTCGTTCGCGTTGACGCGAGATGGCAGCGTAGGGCAATCAGTATTAGAGCCCTGTATTGGGAGAGTACCGCCAACCGGGCGAGCGCCGCCATTGTAGGCCTCTCTCGCAATAGCAGCGCTATGGGCGGCGCTGTTACATTAACATTTATGATGAAGGGAACCGCTCTGTACATCGACGTGGTATTACAATACGTTAAGTAAACAATGAACTTAAGTTTTTAATCGTTTCATCACATCTACAGCGAATATTAAGAAAACATTGGTAATCTGAGATCAAGACCTTTATTTTTGAGCAAACTAGTTATAAAATTGTTTCGTGCTAAAATTTAAACCCTGTACCAAATGCACTGCTTTCGCAATAAGTGACGTTCCTGCTTTCAAATTAGCGAAGGACTGATGTTTTTATCTGTAATATATAGGTTTTTATCAAAGTAGATGTAATTAATACATGTTGCTTTCCATTAATCTAGTGCCTAATGTTGATAGGTGTTGTGTGCTAACCTACATGTGATATTATCACATAACATTAACTGAGCTAACATTTCGGGAAGGTTTAAGTTTTTACACATTGTTATCGCACTGCTGGATACTTCAGTAAAATAAACTTTATCTTAAAATTCGAGTTTTGAGATCTATTTAATGGGCGGTTTCATTTACCGCCCAAACTTTTGTAATATGCAGGCTAAGTATAAATACGAAATTCGCCAAATACGGCACATTATGTTAGATGTTCATGTAATTATATATTTCAAAAATATCTTTTCTCTTACATGTTTGTCCCTCCAACATTGCTCGCAAGAAACTTGTATGAACAGATAAACCTAGAAGTTTACTGGATATTTCAATACAAATTTACTTACTTCGCAAAATTTTGGATTCTCGTATGGAAATGCATTTTTCTTCCAATGCGGTGTACCCACAATTCGCGTCTTTTCGCATCTCTTTCGCTCTGTGGAATGCCTAAAACTTGCTACCTCGGACTTAGTATAACAATTCTCTGCCAACAATGCGGCATTTTTCACCATATAAAAATGGAATATGCTACGTTAAGCTCTTAATTTAATACATAATGAGCTACACATTTCCAACACCTCTAAATGCTAAAATAACAGCTAGTTAAGTGAAATATGCCGTTTACTTTGATGGACTGCTTAGGCCTAAAATGGCGGACGTGCCCCACCCGCGCTCAGCTGACCAATAGCAGCCGGCGGATGTCGGCAAGCCACACATAAAATGTTGGCGCTACTCTCCCAATACAGGGCTCTACTCAGTATGCTTTCAGTTTGCTTGTTGTGTAGCTTCGAATTGTTCAGGAAATGGTTTTGTTTCTCCGTGGACCCTGAAAGCTGTAAAGTATTGATAATATACTGTCTTCGTGAGAAGTAGACACCAATAAGGATGCGAAGGGCATTAAATCACTTGTAATTACTCACGATTCCATCACATTGTAAACGGCAGGTTTCAACACTTGTGTTTCAGCGAAGCATCCGACGCAACAGCTTCTGTTACCGACTTTTATTTATATATATATATATATTGGCGATAACAAACAGCATTCACATATAGAACAAAACAATTCTTAAATACTTTTAAAGACGCATAGTGTTTTTATTAATTACAATGACTCATACTGCTCGTACTTGTAAACCGTGCTCGAAACTACTGTGAAGTCTAAATGCACCAACTTCTGTGAATCTACGTCATAGCTACGTAGTAGTTTACTGGAAAAGCGTCTTCCTCCAAATTAGACCATTCTTATTCGCCTATTGGAGGCAATCGGTTTTTAATGACTTAATTAGGTGTTTTTTGCCGTAAGTAGTAACTGAAATCCTTTTTAAACATTTACGTTGTTTCTTATTAACTTATTAAAAGAACTAATTTTTAGTTTCATTTTGAAGACAGCCATTTTGAAAAAATAGAGCGAATGATTGGAAACGGTTGAATTTGACAACTGTTTCCAGTGATCCGTTCCTCTCTTACTGATAAATCTTTTATTGCATCCTATTTTATCATGGTAATGTACTTTCATAGATTGTGTATTGAAAAAGCATTTTATATGAATTTTGGAAAATATCATGTAAAAAATGCACAGCAAATTTATCACATCTTCGAAAACGTAGAGTTATCGTGACGCTATGGAAGTGCATCTGGCATCCAATAAAACTAAGTTGTCCCATACAAAAAAATTGCTTCGGTACACACCCAGATGGACAATTTCCAAAAAAATATATATTTAACGGCTTTGCAAGCTGTAATAAAATAATTTATTATGACCAGATTAATTTATAATTCAAATCTTTATTTAATTCTTGATATATGTAGGCGTATTAGAAGTATAGCAAGCGATATTTCAAAGTAATAACAGCAAAGAACTCCGCCTTTGAGAAGCTCACGCTTGGAACAAAAATGGCAGCGGTAGCTGCTGCTACAGCAGAAGTTGATGCACATGCCGGTGTATATACAGGTGCCCTCTATAGATTATGCCGAGTGTGCTACAAATTGCACATGCGCGGAAACAAGGAAATGTAGTGGCTTGTGTTAACATCGGAAGTAACCTATTCAGTGTAGATTGAAACGAAGTACCACCAGCTGTGTTTAGATTTTTTAATTAATTAAGCGACCGGTTTCGGTGCTACATTCGCACCATCTTCAGGACCCCGTTGCGTAACTGTCACAAGTAATCGTGCATTTAAAAAGGGTGGCCGTTGACACTGGTAACCATAAATTTCTTTGTCCTTGCATATATGGCATCAAACGAGTTGTCGTTTGATATCTGACATGGAAGGACGAAGAAATTTACGGTTACCGATGTCAACGGCCACCCCTCTTAAATGTGTTATTGCTGACAGTTACACAAGGAGGGCCTGAAGTTAGTGTCAATGTAGCACCGAAACCCTTCGCTTAATTAGTTAAAGAATCTAAACACAGCTGCCGGTATTTTGTTTCAATTTACACATTTATCAGCTGTAGTCCCCGCCCATTAATTATGGAGAGAAGTAACCTATTGTGATCGAGCTCATTCATATTATAGAAATGCTTTCACACCTTCTTAAACTTTATTCTGTTTGCTTTGTGTTGTCATGGCGAAGAGGTTGCGCCAGAGCCTACTATTCTTTTCTCTACTAGTGTTCTCTACAAAAGAAGCGAAATATCTACAAGCACAAAGATATTTACATTTTACAGTCAAGAAGTTGACACTGTGCATAAATACGAACGTAAACGTATGAACGTGCTTTAATGAAAATTATTTCAGCAAGGAAAGAGTCAGAGTTATTAGACGAGAAAATTATATTCAACGTAATTTGACCGTTTGTAACAAAACAAGATTTGAAAACTAAAATAAAAAGCCACTTTTTACTGTATTTGTAAGTATAAATTTTCTTGAGAAAATAAGTTTTGAAAAATTTGGACAACACTTTTCCTATTTCTCTGGTTCTCAATTGTGTACAGAACTTACCACATGACATTTGAAGACAACAGCTATGTATTACAGTTTCGACATTAATAAACTCATTTACCACTTCCTGCTCCTATGAGAAAGTGCCCCCATAACCTCACTTCATCATTCAGATACACAGTAGATTGAGTATTGATTACTATTTATTCAAGAATGTATATTGTTCGAAAGTTCATACTTTGCACTGACTGTCAGTTCAATGTATTAACAGTAACAGGGTCGACTTAAAGGATAGTTTTAACGAAGAAATAGCTATCCACAAATCGCCAAGATGGCGGACAGGCTTCAACTGACATATGTGCTCGACATAGATAACGCAAGGAGTTTTAACCTCCTTGAGATAACGCCATCTCGTTTTATTTTAACCTTCTTGGGTACTAACTTCTAAACAAAAACCAATCAAAACAGTCGAGATGCAGTACGTCAATAACATGCCAGGAGCGCTATAGCAGACCCACTCGTCTCGAATAGTTAACTGAGACAAGAAAGTCGATCGTGTAAAAGGGGCTTTATGCCTGAAAAGCCCTGTGGACCAGTGCCCGTCAAAAGTTTTTGTTCAACAACCAATATTGAACTAGTGGCGCGACGCTTCTTTAGTTCAAAACAATCTCGTCCAGCTGCAATTCACCGGTTACTAGTTGAAGTTTGTGGTGAAGTTGTAATGAATGGTGGAAATGCGCGTAATTGGTGTATACTGTCTAATGAAGCAAGGTCAAATGTTCAAGATGACGGACGATCTGTCACTAATGAAGACTTGACACAAGAAATTTATAAGACAATTCACCAAAATAGGCGCTTCATTATGGACTTACTGCATCAGAAATTTCCACTAGTTTCGAGATTGCTTGGAAAATGATACGCTAAGGAAAGTATAACTAACTGGTTTAACGGTCAAGCGGGAGAGTCCTTTGATGCTTGGATCCAAAATCTCGTGCCATGACTTGACAGATGTTTGAATGTTCATGGTGACTAAGTTGAAAAGTAAAAAAAAATGTGTATATTGTACTCTGCGATAGAAGTTACGTTCAGAAATAATGTTTCCCTTACTCTATTACCAGGGCCGGATCTAGGACATCTGCCAAGGGGGAAGCTTAAATTTGCCGCCCCTTCTTTCACCCCCCCCCCCCGTGAGAATCGACTTTTTGCCGCTAATTGGGTTACATATTTCTAAATAAATGTCACAATCTCACAACATGAACTTATTTTATTGACTGAATTAAGATCAAAGGAACACAGAACAATTTTAATACATACAAAAATATTACAAGATTACTCCTCGTACAAAAATCAATTCAAAATTACGCTTTTCGAGCTTTTTTTGCTACAAAACTATTTTTGATATCATCATAGTTTAGAGAAGTAGCTCGTTTGTGCTCTGTGGATATTATACTCAGATTTGTTAAGCAGTCGTGCTACTCAAGTGTATTTAATTAGTTTCAGGTTGCTGAAACTTCTTTCTCCAGACGAAACAGAAACTAGAATGGTAAGATATATTTTAACGCTGTAGTTAGGTTGGGATACCCCTCTACCATTTTATTTTTATAAATTAAACTTAATGTTGATGATGCAGTGGAATCTTGCAAGGCTCTGTCTGCTGCCAGCGCATGTGGTCTGGAACTTTCAACTTCAAGTTCTTCCTCGCTAAGATCTTCTGCCAGTTCCGCTGCTTTAGCCTTCAAGTCCTCCACTTCCATTTCTCGTATTTGTACACCACACAGAAAATTAATTTTTGCACCAATTTTCTCAAGTGCGGTAAACCTGGTACTAAGCTCAGTCAATTATTCCTTATTTTTTCTGTGAATGTTGGATACTTAATCCTCACAAAGCCTATCGGCCATTTTCTTCTTTCTGCGAATCCTTTTCTCGGAGAATACCGTTGGTACCTCAGTATCTTCTGCTAGCACTTTGGCCTCAGAAATAGCTTCAGAGGTACAAGAATCCCGGGAAGTTTTTAGAAAACCCAAAATTCATGTTTCGAACAGCTTTATCAATTGTAAAGTATTAACTTCGCAGTAACTGATTAACATAAGCAATTTATTTTAATATTGCATACCAGAAACAAGTTAAAGTAATGAATTTGAGTTTTCTCATATTTTTAAAAATAAATCTTGTCTCTGATTTTGATTCTGGTGTTGACAATTTATGAGTTTCAGTTTCTTCCAGGGCCTTCAAAACTTTATGAAAATGCTTGTAAACAGCATCAACCGCATCTACTCTTGCAGATCACCTAGTCTTGCTGAATGTCTGCTGAATTTGCTCCTACTAAATTTAAAGAGTGAGCGGCACATGGTACAAATATGCCAGTTCATTCTTCTGAAGTATTCTTGACTTGACCCCTTTGTACTTTCCAGCCCTGTTTGCCCCATTGTCATGAGACTGCCCCCTGCAGTACTTAATGTTCAACCCATCTTGTTCCAATTTTTGCAGTCTTGACTAAGACCTCTGTTTTGCCTGTAACTGTAAAAAAGTCAGTAAAACTTTCCACAACCTTTGAGTCATTCGACTTGACATATCGAATTACTTGTGTCATCTGCTCATTGTGGCTGATATCTGGAGTGCAGTCAAACATCAGTCAAAAGTATTAGCAGCTAAAATATCTTTAATTATATCTTGTTTTATTTTGTCAGCAATTAAGTCACGTAACTTATCTTGTATATTTTTGTAAAAATAGCTAATCTGGCCTTTCTAGTGGCGTTCAATACGCAGACGTAGAGGGACATTATAGTATGATATGAGATCAATTGTATTTAGAAATTTGCCGATATGTGGAGCACCAAAATCACCAACTTCTTTTGTTCCTCTAAAAGGACTTCCTTGCTTAGCTAGAAAAAGGACAGCATCAATAATACAGTGAGATTACTCCTGTTTTGTCTGGTCTTGCTGCCCAGTGTGCGATACTTATCAGGTGGGTTTGTCGGAGAACATCGAAATAGTCGAAAGAAGGGCAGCTTGTATGGTATTGTGATACAGGGGAGACAGCGTCACGAAATGATACAGGATCTGGGATGGGAATCATTAGAACAAAGACGTTTATCGCTGCGACGTGGGCTACTACCGAAACTACAATCGTGAACATTCTCCTCCGAATGCGAAAATATATTGTTGCCTCCCACTCACGTAAGTAGAAAAGTTCATCTGAATAAATACGTGAAATCAGAGCTCGAACAGAGAGATTCAAATGTTCTTTCTTCCCGCGTGCTATTCGAGAATGGAATGGGAGATAAATAGTATAAAGGTGGTTCGAGGAACCCTCTGTCAGGGAATTAAATGTGATTTACACACTACGGTCGGGGGTTCGAATCCCCCCTCGGGCATGGATATTTGTGCCGTCCTTAGTATTAGTTAGTTCATAAGTAGTTTGTAAGTTTAGGGACTGATGACCCCGTAGTTAAGACCTATTGATTTGAACTACAAATACTACTGTGATTTACAGAGTATCCTGTGTAGATGTCTATCAATTCCACCGCTACCGAGAGAGGACTCTAGATCCTTAATGCTTTTGACTTTCAATAAGAAGTGTGCGCACCTGAAATACTTTTTTTTTTATAAGGACTGGAACGTTATTCAAATTCAACTGTTCTGCAAATATTACCTTGATATGAAACATGAATATTCATTTATCTGAAAAAGGAAATCTATGCTAGTTAATAAACATTGTCCACTTACTTATGAAATAACGCAAACATCTCCCTCATTATGGCTAATATCTAGTAGATCTTTAAAGTTTGAGTAGCTGAAGTACCTGTGACAGGGCAACACTCAAGTGACAAACCAGGAATTTTAGTTTTTTAAAATAATTTCGATATTTCTTGCAGTCATTTTACTTTTAATAATTCTGTGTCAATTAATTTATTAAATTATACCAGAAAGATACATTCTGTGATAAATAAATAAATAAAAATAGTCGGTCAAAATTTGTCGCTCTCTAAATTCTGCCGCCCGGGGCAACTGCCCCCTTTGCCCCCCCCTCCCCTAGATCCGGCCCTGCTATTACAAATCGGTTCTTAGTTTTAAAATGTCCCTGGTATAACGGTTAACTCTCTAGAAACGTACACTCTCAGAACTTTCACAGAAGCCCATACAGGACGTTTGTATTGGAGTGTTTACCTCTGGAATTTCCCGATCATCTCCGTGACGCTTTCGCACTTACTGAATGAACCTATAACGAAGCGTGCTAATTTCCTTTGGGATTTCCCTGTCTACTCTATCTATCCTAAATCCTGTCTATTACGTATGCCACACTGACGCATAATATTCAAGTACTTGTCGAACGAATAAACTACTTTGTTGACGGACTACACTTTCTGAGAATTATTCCAGTCAATCTGTCTGGCGTCTGCCTTACCCACGATTAATTTAAAGTCGAAGTTCCTCCTCAAAATCTTTCGTCACGCATACTCCCAGATATTTAATGTAAATAACTGCTTCCAGTGATTCTTGTGCAATTTTGTAGTCATAGAATATGTCGAATGTCAATTGGTACTCCACACACAAAGCGTCGATAACTTGCCGAAATATATGTAAACCTATTGGACCAACCTGCTATGATCATCAGCCCCTAGACTTACAAACTACTAAAAAACTTACACTAAGGACAACACAAGCAACCAGGCCCGAGGGAGGACACGAACCTCCGGTAGGAATGGCCGCTCAGTCCGTAGCATGACGCCTTAAATCACGCTGCCATTCCGCACTGCTACATTGCCGATCGTCTGACATTTCAGTACACTTTGCTTTATAGCATCGTTTACGGAAGCCTCACTGAATTTATGATATCTAAAATGTCATTTATGTATACTGTGAAAAGTAATGGTCCCATAGCGGTCCTTTGGGGTACGCTAATTTACTTTCAAGATGGAGGAGTCATCTCCGTTGAGAATGACACTTATGCTGTGTTCTGTTTCCTAGATACTCTTCAGTCCAATCACACAGTTGTGTGCATTGTGCATTGATGAGAGATTAAACTGGAAGCAACACATAGACGGTCTGCTGAAACGTTTGAGTTCAGCTACGTATGCTGTTAGGGTTATTGCAAATTTTGGCATAAGAATTTCCGTAAATTAGCTTACTATGCCTATTTTCATTCACAGCTTTCGTATGGCATCATATTCTGGTGTAATTCATCATTGAGTAAAACAGTACTCATTGAACAAAAGCGTGTAATCAGAATAATTGCTGGAGCCCACCCAAGATCATTCTGCAGACATCTATTTTAGGATTTCGGTATAAAATGTTCAAATGTTTGTAGAGCTTATGGGACTTAACTACGGGGTCATCAGTCCTTAAACTTACAAACTACTTATGAACTAGCTAACACTAAGGACGGCATAAATATCCATGCCCCAGGGGGGATTCGAACCCCCGACCGAAGTGGCCGTGCAGACCGTGACGGGCGCTCCGCAATCCACTCGGCCACCGCGGTCGGCAATTTCGGTATCCTCACAGCAACTTCACAGTATATATATATTCACTTATGAAATTTGTTGTTAATAATACGACCCAGTTCAAAAGTAATAGCAGTGTGCACAGCTATAACACCAGGAGACAGGATGATCACTATGTCGGGCTAAATCTGAGAGTGGCACAAAAGGGGTAAATTATGCTGCCACAAAAGTCTTTGGTCACCTACCAAGCAACGTCAGGGGCCTGACATATAGCCAACTAGCATTTAAAAAATTTCTCAATGACAACTCTTTCTACTCATTGGATGAGTTTTCAGATATAAAATAAATACATCTAAAAAAAGTGTCATGTAATTTTTGTGTAATGTAACGCCTTTTACCGACACCCTTCATTAACCTGACACGTTCCACATCATTACGAAGTATCTTATTCATGCTCTACGGAACAAGTACTAATCTAGTCTAGTTGCGTTGATTCTGTACGCTTGTATTTTGTGCATTATTCGACAGCGCCGAACTGTGTGGAACGCATTTAGGAGGTGAAGAAACATGACATCTACCTGGAAGCCTACATTTACCTTTCTCTAGGTCACTTGGATGAATTGCCCAAGCTTGGTTTCACACTATCGTTGCTTTCGGAAAACTGTTGATTCCTACGAAAATTTTCTGTCTCTAGAAATCTCATGACAGACTAGCATAAAACACATTCATTTATTATTAATGGGAAACATACAGGCCATGGGGGAACTGCCTTGTTGTCTGAGAAGCCATGTTACTGATTGCATGCCGCGGTGGAATAGCCGAGCGGTCTAAAGCGTCTCGCTGCGGAACGCGCGGTTGCTCGCCGTGGAGGTTCGAGTCCTCCCTGGGGCATGGGTGTTTGTGTTTTTCCTTAGGTTAGTTTACCTAGGTTTAAGTAGTTTGTAAGCTACGGACTGATGACCACGCAGTTTGGTCCGATAGATTTACAAACATTTGAACTGATTGCACGACCGCTGCCGTCGGAGGGTCAAGTCTTCCCTCGGGCATGGGCGTGTAAGTTACCCTTACCATAACTTAGTTTAGGTAGTTTGTAAGTCAGGGACGAATGGCCCGAGCAGTCTAGTCCCTAAGTCAAACACATTTAATTTTTTTAAACTTATTTAAACCTATATGAATTGTTATGAAGCCCCAGCTGAACTCCAGCAGACTTGCTATAGTAAGGGGTGATATGTTGGCAGACGCTCTTCAAGTACTGAACTATGAAAGTTGGCACCATTCCAACACTTTCAACATTGCCCCTTCAAATTGCTGCCAATATCGGCAAATGAAAAATTGTGACACTGCACATGTCTGTCGAAGTTTTGTTGTGTTGTGTGTGTATAAATGATTAATTGTTTAACGATAATAATTATACTTAAATGCATTATAAACTATAAGACACAGGTACAAAAGTTTACCAGACGTTTTGATTGTCATTTTGCCTCTACTCTTTGCGTTGTTATTACATCAGCCTTAATTCAGTTTCATATTCCTTGATACAAATAAATACCGCAGTTACGGATGAGCGTTTCTGTGATGGGCAATCACTATTCTGCGAGTATATTACTTTTGTGTCAAAATTAATATGATAGCAGCTGAGCGGTACGAGACACACACTGGAAGGCACACCTCAAAACATTCACACTACTGCATACTACAACCTCGGAGTATCCACTCTCTTCCACTCTGTACTTGAAGTAAGCTGCCAACTCAGCTCACGTTAAAATTCAACAACGTAAATTGAAATGAAGCACAACTTAAAAGTATTACTGTTGCTGTAAGTATTTTTGCACTTTTAAAAAGATGCTTTTAGATTCAGCTTTCACTCCCCAAATACATCTAATGTAGAGTAAAGCAATCAACAATCTGATGATTGGTTTTAACACCACAGTGTTTTACTAGGCTTGGTACTGTTTGGTGGTATGTCATTGCCTTACTCCGTTCTTTTAACTGTTGTACCCAGGCAGTTCTAGCAGGTCCTACATATTGACGTAGATTCCAAACCATATCAATAAAATGAAAAATTCTAGCGATGCAGTTTTTATTTCCTGTCGTTGCTAATATTCGTCCCTTCGTAGGCTCTGCAGTTTTGGAAACAGGAAAAAAGTTGCAGGTGGCTATATACGGTGAATATGGTGCGTGAGGCATGATTGTCGTGTTGTTTCTGGCAAACAAATCTCTCACAAGCAACAACGAATGAGCAGGTGCATTTGCACTTCGTGATGCAAAAGCCATGAATTGTATTTCCACAATACCGGATTTTTTTCAGTATTGGTTCTCGCAATCGGCGCATAACGACAAGATAACACTCCTTATTGACCTTGAGGCAAAAAACCATGATGCACTATGCCACGATAAATGAAAAAAAAAAAAAAGAAGTGAGCAAAATTTTGATATTTGATCGAACTTGGCAAATATTTTTCGTACTTGGCTCTGCAGGAAGCTTCCGTTGGGACGACTGGGCTTTGGTTTCAACGTCACAACCGGAACCCATACTTCCTCGCCAGTTACAAACATGTTGAGCAAATCATGACCTTCCTTGACGTCAACCAAGAGCTCCTGAGCTATGCTCTTGCGTCGGTTCTTGTAAGAAGTTTTAGAACAAACTTCGCTGACACAACTGCCATGCCCTAAAATATCCGAAAAAATTGCATGACACGAACCGAACGATATGCCAACATCCTCAGCAACTTCTCTTATGGTAATTCGACGATTTCCCAACACAATTTTCACAGCTTCGACGTTATCATCTGTTGTTGAAGTGCTGTGGCGTCCAGAACGAGGTTCGTCATTGGCATCTTCTCGGCCATCTTGGAATATCTTGTTTCAGTTGTAAACATTTTGTTTACTTAGAGCACACCCACCGTATGCCACTGTAAATGTTTCAAGTGTTTTAGAGTACTTGATTGTATTTTTCACACATAATTTGATGCAAATTTTTTGCTCTATTTTTATAATAACAGAAAAACGCCGAGCACACTAAAACACGACTAATCTTTCTCTCTGTCAAAAACAAAGGAAAAATGCTGTACACTTGAAACTGTGAACATGAGTTCAGGACATATGTACCAACATAAAAAAGATCGATAATAGAATGTACGTTCCTGCGCAGTTTGAAAAGTGACCTTACTTTTTGAAAGATCCTCGTAAGTACCTATACTTTTCTCGTATGGACACAGCAGGACTACGCAAAATACAATTAGTCAATATCTCTTTTGATGGTTAGCCTTCTTTTATGCCCAAATGGGTTTCACGGTTTTTGAATGCGGTCTCTTTCTTTCATCAGACCACGGTGTTCCAGTCCGTTTTCTAATTTCCCTCTGACCAACTTTACAATCAAATTCCTTTTGTCTGAATGTTTTTCTATATGTAGCGTCTGCCTGAGTTATACCGACTAGTTTAAAATCCTCCATAATCGCAGCGATCCATTTTGTTGGCTCATTTTTGGCCTTACTTCTATTTTCGATATATTCTATTCGTTTTGTCAACCTAGTGTGTGCCATTCCTCTAACGTGCCCATAAAATTTAAGTATTTGTTTTCTCATGCCACCTTGTATGTCTGTCAGCTCTTCCATTTCCTTATTCTTTCTCGGCCTATAAGTTTCTTCATCGGCAAATTTGGGCCCTAATATTTTCCAAATAATCTTTATTTTGAATTTCTTCATTATCCCACAATCTATTTAAAATTGAAGTTTCTGTTTCATGAAGACATGCAAGTTACATTACAGAGCTGTAATGCCTGCGTTTACTGAATTTGGAAAATGATTTTATATTATATTTTGTGCCAATCTGAATTCTGTTGCCAGTTTCTGGCAGCGAAATCTGTTTACAGCTTTTTCTAGACCGCATTCTTTCCTCCAAGTATTTAAACTGAGAGACATTTTCAATTTTTCCATATTTTGCGTTGAAAAATTTTGGTGCTTGTTTGTTGCATGTCATATATTCCGTTTTTTCGAAAGATATTTCTAGTCCTACTTTTGCCGCAACTTCTTTAAGAATTTCGGTTTGTTCTTGAGCTGTGGAAACCCCTAGTTAAAATTGCCAGATCATCTACAAAGGCAAGGCAATCTATTCTATTATTACTTTTACCTAACTTGATTTATTGATCTGTATTTTGATCGACTTTTGCTCTCGCCATTCTGTAACTACATAATGGTGAGTCCATCTCCCTGTGTAAAACCAATCTTCATATCAAATGGTTCAGTAATGTTTCCCATGAATTTAACTTTAGAGCTAGTGTTGGTTAATGTCTCCTTACTCAGTGTTAGAGTTTTATTATCTAGCCGTTGTTGCTTTTAAATTTGGAAAAGAGATTCACAATCAACTGAGACGTCGGCCTTTTTAAAATCCATAAATATACATACAATATTGTTACTAGAAATCATTTGGTGTCTAAGTAATAAACTAAGAATTATTTTCTGAACAGGATCCGTTTGGTCTAAAGCCTACATGGTATTCACCAATTTTAGAATTTTCTATGTTACCGGAAGAAGAGAGCTTCGGTAATTATCAACATCGCTTGTTTCCTTTTTTCATGCAATGAATGAATTAGGACAGTTTTCCTGTCCCCAGGTATTTTCTCAGTTTGCCAGGTATGTTCTGTTAGCTGAGAAATCTCTTTTATAGTGTGAGGCTCAGCTGATTTTGGTAGTTCTGTAACTATACTGTCTCCTCCAGATGCTCTATTGTTTTCAAGTCTCTTAATTTCTTTAGTTACTTCGATTATGTCAGGTTCTTTAGAGTTATGATTGGTGTTATTAGTTTGCTGGTGTTGGAATTTATTCCCTGGTTCTGGACAGTATAATGGCTTTCCAGAATAATTAGGAAGTACCTTACAATTTTCCCCGTTGTTAAGACTCAAACTGCCATTTCAATTTTGAAGCAAAAACGTTGTGGTTGGTAACAGTTTAGTTTTGTTTTAAATTTTTTATAAAAATTTCTGGTATTGGTCTTTTGGAAGTCTTTTTCGATTTCTAAGAGTTGGGATTTTTCGCAGTTTCTTTTAGCCTGAAGTATTAATGTAGATGTTTATTTTATTATAGTTTTGTTATTATTTCAACTTTTGAGTGCCTCATGGCTAGACTTAACTGCTGTTTCACAATCCGTGTTCTACCAATTTTTTTTTTTTTTTTTTTTTTTTTTTTTTTTTCTTACGGAGTGGACTATGCTGTTTTAATGAACTTTTCTTTTAGTATTTGCCAGTTAATGGACTGTTTTTTGTCAAGTTCGCTTGTTAGATTTGGGTTTATTTTAGCAGTGTGAAATTATGGGATAACATTTTTTATTTTGTAAAGTTTTTGAGGTTGAAGATTTACTTTTATTCGCGCAATCAATATTAGCCCCTTTTCTACCTTGGATATATAAAACATTTTTGTAGTTAGGGTATGAAATTATTACACGATCGATTTAAAATACCCCAATAATTGTGTCGGGTCTCACAAAGGTTTTGTTTAGAAGGGTACTTTTCACAATGTATTGACATGATTTTAAAATAAATTTTTTTTGCATATTTCAATACGTCTTTGCCCATTACGGTTTGTCCATTTATGTGCAGTAATTCCACCCAACGTTCTCTTTTCACTCTCTCTCTCTTTTTCCTAATTGAGCATTAAAATCGCCCATTAAAATTTTAACATGGTTTGAAGGACTTTTCAGATGATGCTTTCTAACGTTTCCCAATTTTTGATAACTTCTTCAGTTTTTTACGGTTATTCTCATTGACTGGCATATTGGGATTAATTAAAATGTATGGTTTATGTGCGCATTTAAAATAAAATTTTATTAGTCTATTGTTGATGGGTTTTATGTCCATTATTAAATTTAAAATATTTTGGAAAACTGCAACTTCAAGATGTGGTACATTAAGTATTTATTTATCAGTTATACTTTTAAGAAGACGATGATTGCCAAAATCCATTGTGTTATTGTCCGTCATTCGTGTTTCTTGAAGTGGCCAAACATGTATCTTCTTTTGTTCTAATGTATCTCCCTATTTGTGGAGTTTGCCTGATTGCAAAAATGTTTGTATGTTAAGTGGTACAAAAAAGTATTTGTTTCGATTCGAAGTTACTTTATTCGATCACATTGCATTTTAACCAGCCCGTCCCGTAATTCGAAAGGCCAATTGCGCCAGTAATACTGGCTTGGATTGATCACCTGGGGTAATATTTCTTTTGTCAAAATGCTCCATAACGCTTGTACCTGGAATCAGGTGTGGTTGAGTTCACTCATTGAGAGAACTAAGAGTGTTAAGGCTGGAAGGACTAGTTCCAGAATATAAATGTCAGCCGCACCACTGATGAACAGAAGCTGACTCCTAGAAGACAGAAGCAAAATGGATTTGCGTGTACGTCGAATCAAAAATATGTACACTAGTCATTTGTTTGTATCGGAGTGGGACATCCAATGATACTACACAATCGCCCCCCCCCCCCCCCCCCCGCCGCTCCACCCAGCCCTGCTTTTATTGTTGATTACGATTGTACAGCAAAAACTACATACATTTCGTTTTAAACATATTTCTGTTTCGACACAGGTGGCTCTGTAATCAACGAAATCGAAATAAGTCCACAACCGTAATTTACAACAAGCAACTTGCGACCTTACTATCGGTTCTCACCAATAAGACTTGGGCAATACATAACTCGGGTAGTAAAAGTTTATGGCTCGTTGTCCCTGTACATAGGGGTGAGTTATGTATGTCAGCTTCTATGCCCTAAACAGCTACCCAATCTGTTTAAACAAGATCAATACTTAATCTGTAGTTTGCCAGTCTATTAATCTTCATATGATGAAGTGAAAATATATTCAAACAACCATAAATTAAACTTCTGAATAACCAACAAAATGGATTCTAAGATAAAGAAGTGATTCACTCTTTATAAATGGAGTTTATTACTCTTATTAGACATGAAACGCGGAGGTGGTCCTACTTTATGCATCGGTAAATAACTAAATATTTCCCCAACTATTGTTCATGAGAGCCACAATAAGTATCACAAGCACTCGAGAGTAAAAGTTCCAAATTATCACTCCTAAGTTAGAGAAGTCCACCGAAACTTTGCAGTTCCAAGTTAATTCGCGATAAAATATTTGTTATAAAACACAGTTTGTCATCACACGGGTACACGATTTCTGAATTATCACAGTTCCACAGCACTACTACTACCGTGCATAGCTTATCACTTTTCACCAGAGACTAAGTTCTGCAGTCAAAGTCCCGTAAATTTTCTAAATCCACACTTGCCTATCTCTTCAAATCACAAGTTCGTAACGCGGCTTCAGGCCGCCCAGCGTCACAGCATTTCACCCCCACGCCCAGAGCGTCCTCGCTCTGCTCTCAAAATTGTATCCTTCCGCGCATCCTAACGCCTCATCTTTGGAATACAATTTCACTTCCAAAATTTTATACATTCGAATATCGCAGAACTACATGCTTTGACCACCTTCCTACAAATATTGTTTACATTTAACAAACAAATATATATTTAACAATATTAAAAAACGGTTGAGACTGAAGCTCTTTGCTCAGCCATTAAGCATGGCATCTCACTGTTCAAATATACTGCCGCCGTCGAAAAATAGTTACACAATTAATATTTAATTTATCATAGTTCTTAATGTAAATATATTCAGTTCTTCTCCACAAATACATTTAATTGTTTATATATAAAATATCTGATGCATATCTACTATTTTTAGTCGGCCATGAAATATTTAAGTGGCAGTCTGTAGACATAATAAGAACGTTACTAAGAATAATATTAAATATAATGAAATACATATATAAATGTAATGCGCTTTGCTGGGTTCATGTTTTGTGTTTCTGTGGTGGAATCTATGTTCTGACAAGAACAAAAAGCAGAATAAGAGAGTAAAACAAAGTTTATTCAAAGACTACGGAAATAATGTGGCACGTCTGTTAAGATAGGTAGCGTGGTGCAATACTGTTCATTTGCTTCTTAAACTTACTGATAAACACTACGTATCAATAATTGTAAATATAAGTCTTATAATATTATTATTATAGTACTGAAATTTGTCGGTTTTTTATCTGTAAAGTATATTGAAATTCTAATTACGGCGTTTGATTCCCCAAGTCTCCTGAATCCATTCATATAATTATATTTGACGTATGATCATTGCCTGATTTTATATGGATTTTTAGAAGGATTTTTTGTGGCTATATTGTATTTCAGTTGCAATCTGGAATGGCCGCCCTCGCTCAGCCAAGCGTTTCCGGTTTCCGAGCACATGAGGGAAACCCGGATACCTGCTGTATCCCATTCACTAGGTACAAAATGGTAGCCGGTCGGCTGGGGAACCCAACATCCTGAAAAAAACCCGCCTTTCACATGGAAACAATCAGCTTCCCCCTGTATCTGTAATATCACAAGCTCAGTATCCATTTAATATTCACTGGCCTGGGGCACGCTACCTCCATGCTTCGACGATAGCACAGGACAGTACACCATGTCTTTTAATTACACACTGCACTTACATATCTCTGATATGTCGATCATGGGTTACCTCATGTGCCTTTGTGTCCAGGACTCGAAGCGAACGTTCTGCTGCTTTAGAAAATTAAGTAAATGTTACAATTTAGTACCTTCAACTGCAGTACACGAAGTAAACCGCTCTGAAAATGATTGTACACAAGGGGGGGGGGGGGGGCGCCCTGGGTCTTTCGTCTTGGGGGGCCTCCAGATACCTCGAAAGCAATTTTTTTTATTTGTTTTGCCGCCGCCCCGCGCCTCCGACAGCCTTAGTTCGCCACTGTGTACAAAGGATATAAGGGTATCTGAGCAAAGGTCAGCACAACCACAAGCATTACGAATGTGTTCGATCATGTCTTCACGGCCTGTTAACATTTGCTGGTACGCCTTACGCTTTAAATACCGCCACCGAAAGAAATCTAGTAGCGTCAAATCGGGTGACCTAGTAGGCCAGTTAATAGGACCACCTCTGCCGATCTACCGACCAGTGTAAACATGGTATAATACTTTGCGTGCTTTACTTCCGTAATGCACTGGACACTCCTGGTGCTGGAACCACATACATTACGGACCTCTGGTGCAACATCGTAGAGTAGTATCAGTGTTTCTGTTCCAAAAACGTTCCACATTTTTGTTCGTACAACGTGCCATCAATAAAATATGGGCCAATGCGTTCGTTCCCCATGATGCCACACTATACGTTAACCGACCAAGGACGTTGACGGTCTACTTTCCGTAGTCAATGGGGATTGTCTACACTCCAGTAATGCATGTTATGCCGGTTAATGATAGTATGGTTTGTGAAGGTAGACTCATCGGAGAACAGTTCCTTGGCAAAGAACGTGGGGGTCTTTCGGAACTGTTGAAGTGCCCATTCGCAAAACACTACCCGGTTATGGAAATCGTCTCCGTGCAGTTCATGATGCAGTGAAACGTGGTATGGATGCTACCTATGACGATGCAGTATGTTGCAAATACTGCAAATGGACATAGCAGAATCGTGGTGTAATTGCTGAACACTAATCTGTGGATTTGGTATACTGCTGCTAATACTACTGTTTCGTTAGCTTCCTCTTTAACTTCTTTGCTTCGTTTTCGTTTGGCAGTCTGTACACTGTGTAACATTTACATGCTATATAAGTGATTACAGTTCATTCTACCACTTTCCAACATAATACTCATCTTTTCAACATTGCGATGTATGGGGGTTCTGCTCGCTGCAACATTATTCTCCTGGGGCGTCGTGGTAGAAATAATTACCCGTAGGTACAATTTTTCACTTCTTCTTTAATTTGAATCAAACTTCTTCTCCATCAAAACATAACAAATTCAAAACAATGCAAGAGAACTTAGCCGACAGTACTTCCATTTAAAAACAACAGACTGACATAACTTCCAGAGCACTTGACAAACGACTGAAACTCGAACTCCCCCACGCAAGGCGGTGAGGCAAATATATGACATCGACAATAATGACGTTACATTATCCATTGTTCATAACAATTGAATATACTAATTTAGAATTAACAAACACACAAAGAATACATTTCATGTACACAAAAATAATCACAATATAAAATGAAAACTATACATACAATAATTTTGCATGGTGTAAATCTTTTTAAGTCAAAATCTCAGTTCTTTTTGTTAGACAATAAAGCGGAATGTTCAATGTCAATTAATTTGTTAATGAGTCCATCATACATGTTCCTAACATATATTGAACTATTAAATATCTTCACTAATATCAAACTAGATTCTAAATCTCACGTCAGTCAATATATACAAAGAAATATAATATTTAAATCTTGACTATTAAATTAATTAATACAATTAGCTGGTCAATACAACTTGTTTATGAGCCTAACCTATATACAATGCTATTTATTTTCATGACTTTATGTTTTACATAAATTTTTTACAATTCATTTGTTTAAGTCTTTAAATAACATACAATGACGAAACTATTGTTTATACAACTGTCTGGAAAGTATCCAAACGCATCTCTTAATTAAAGAAATCTATCACTTGTTTTAATCACAGTATCACCTAGACACTGTCCTACACTGATTCCTAGACTGGCTATTTTGTTTTTAACTAACTTCACACGCAACATGTATCACTATTGAACCACACGATTCCGGGCCCGACGCAGACAGTATCGTACAATAACATTGAGATGAGAGGGCCAGCAGTATCGTCACAACTGACACCACACATAAATGCGTTCACAGCCTTGTAATAGAGAGAACGAGAGCCAACATTCCCTGGAAAACGGTCGGCATACATGATAACAGCAGCTCAGCTTACATTAACCGTAAATCAGTATCATTTCAATTTTTTCTTCTGTGATTGCAGCGTGCATCGCGAATTCGCACGTCTTGTCTACCAATGATAGGCAGGTGTGCAGGAAGTAAACAGTGCACACGTAATGCGTAGAGTTGCTTTTTCTTCTACGTGTGCTACATAGATGAGCTCCGGGCACAGTGAACTATGTGTTACGATACGTTATAGTTCTCTACACGGCCGCAGTGGTGCATCGAATAGTCCCATTTCGATATGTCGGAGGGATACAACGTTACTGATGGGGCCTTCCAAGTAAATGTTATGAGTGATGGCGCGTCCTACCTTCACAGTATACACGTGGAGTTCCCAGTACCAGTGAAAATTGATGGACATTGAGATGCATGTTGTAAATTACAGTTGTGAATTTGTAACGGAGCATGTTTGCATTTATTCCCATTTACTTGCATTACTGTACCTTCCGAGTCTAGTGTTGCATAATAATATATACGAATGTAATTAGTCTTATCATTTTCTTTTGCAAAACTTTTGTTATTCTTTTTTATAACTAGCTGAAGTTATTTTCCATTATTGACGTAGTACAGATTTCTTTAATCAGTAAATATTAATTAGTTCAAGCAAGAGGCGTATTGTTGTAGGTCACATAACGGTTCATTAGTATTTCTTATAAGACTAATTAAATTCTATCTGCGTAATATTAAAGTAGGTATTATTATGTTAATTAATGTTAGAAATATTATACCTTCTTCAGTTTCTGGATAATTACTATTTATTCCGAAATTATTTTTGATGAACGTATTACACTATTTTGTGGGTGAGGCACTATTAATATAACAGAGACTTGTATATTAATTTACTTTCTATTATTTACGCCATCTTTTACTTTAGCCAATTGCAGGTAATTGTTTGCTTTTCCATTGTAATTAATGTACCTAATTAACAGTACGTAATTTTCACAGTCATTGTTCAAATAAAATAAGAAGGTGAGTTTTCGCGCCATGTAAGAGAGTCTTGTTAGGTGTTTGATAGGAGGCACACACCACGTCATTCTGAACTCCGACTTTGAACCGTTATGTTAAAATTCTTCTGTATTAGTTGTACAGAAAGTGTTTCTACAGTGACTATGAAGTGATTCTTAATATTCGTGCCACGCGAGATGTACACCTCATCATATTTATGCCTTTTAAACGGTAAAGGACCACCATTCAGTGATTCCTCTGGGAAGGTAATGTCACCTTTTATTGCCTTCTTTAGCGGTGCAAACTCTGACATAACATCTTGTGTTGATTCTGGCTGGCTTTAAATATGTATTTGTGAACATAACTGTACTAGAATTTTTATACTGTGATATTTTTAAACGCTCATGTGTGGTGTCTGTTGGCAACCATGCATATCTCATTCAGAGAATTCTGTATAAGTCTCGTTCTTGCACCAAAAGATGCACTTTCTGATGTTATATCTCATGCCGATAATATCTCATTTTTGACCAGAAATGGACTTTCTGGTTTTCTAGGAAGCCCTTCAATAGTATCCAACAGCAAGCAAGAGTAATCAGCCAGGAACAAATATTATAAAAACTACTGTTCTTAATTAAGAAAAGTAATTAAAAACTCTGAAAGCATGTGTATCATGTCGAGGATTAGTACCTCTGATAATAAAATTAAAACAATTTGGAATATTATTGACAGGGAAACAGGGCAACCAAAACAACAGGAAGACTGTATTACCATGAAACTGAATGTAAAGTTTACTAACATAACTTCAGAAGTTGAGAACATTTTTAATGATAATTTCTTTTATGTTGTGGATGAAATAGGATCTAGAGGTCTATTAGAAGAGGCAAGACTATTAATGGAAAAGGCCATACCTATGCAAATCGATACAATTTGAAATTCCGCCCAAGTCTCCCTTTGAAATAAAAAATAATAAAATAAATAAATAATAAAAAATAATAAGTAAAAGCTCACGTGAAATTTATGGCATTTCCATCAGAGTACTAAAAGTTTCCTCTCAACAAACAGATAGAATTCTCAGCCACATACAACTGTCTGAAGCAGGGGTTTTCTAGACCAAAATGTGCTACTGTAAAGTGATTTAAAAAAGAAAAAAAAAAAGGAATAGGTCTGATGTCATTGACTACTGCCCAATCCCACTTCTTGCTGCACTATCCAAAATTCTTGAATAAGTAATGTATTAATGAATAGCTTCACATATATCTGAAAATAAAATATTAACAAAGTGTAGTTTGGTATTCAAAAAGGCTTTTTAAAAGAAATTATATATATGCTGTTACTGATCAAATATAAAATGTACTGACCAACTGGAGATAAGCTCAAGTATTATGGTATAGGTAGGTTTTCTTATATATTTGTCGCTTGCAATTCTATATTCACGAAGATGCGAAGTTAGTGCTCTTTGCTGATGACACAAGTATTGTAATCACACCTCAAAAATAAGAATTAACAGATAAAATTGTAAATTATGTGTTTTATAAAATCGTTTAGTGGTTCTCTGCAAATGGATTTTCATTAAATTTTGATAAACACAGTATACACAGTTTTATACAGTAAATGGCATGACACCATTAATAAACACAGACTTTGGACAGACGTCTGTAGCTAAGGTAAAATATTCAAAGCTTGTAGGTGTGTGCATGAATTCGAAGAAACACATTGATGATCTGCCGAAAGTTTTAAGTTCAGCTACTTATGCCATCACGGTTATTGCTAATTTTGGTGATACACATCTCAGCAGATTAGCTTATTATGTCTATATTCAATCACGTCTTTCATATACCATCATATTTTGGGGTGATTCACCACTGCGTAAAAACGTGTTCATCAGAGAAAAGCGTATAACCAGAATAATTACTCTATCTTACCCTAGATCATCCTGCAGACATAGTTTTTAAGGAACTAGGGAACTTGACAGTAGCATCACATTGTATATATTAACATATGAAATTTGTTATTAATAACCAATCTTAATTCAAGAGTAATAGTAGCATGCATACTGCAACACTAGGAGAAAGGGTGATCTTCACTATTCAATGTTAAATCTAACTTTGGCCCATAAATGGTGAATTATGCTGCCGTGACTGTCTTTGGTCACTTATTAGATAACATCCAAATTCTACCAGGCACCCAAATTCCATTAAAAATTAATGGACTTTTTGAAGGATAACTCCTTTTACTCTATAAATGATTTTTATATAATTCAGTAATTTTACCATAAATATAAATAAATAAAAATTAAAAATACATGTCTTCTAATATTAAGTAAACATGCCTTTTATTGAACTGGCCTATTACAAATATCTAAGTAATGTTATATTAACGATCTATGAAACAAGTACTAATCTAATTTAAATTTTATGTAAATATAAATGTAAATGTCAGTTTGTTGAAAATCTCACATCTCGGAAAGTTTTCAAATTTTGATGCAATATTGCATTCTATTAGCAAATGTCTTTAGCATTCACTGGAACGCCATGTGGTAAAAGCATAATATATAGTTAATAACTAGGGAATGTTATAAAATGTAATTGTTCATTTATGCAGAATCTTTAATCTCCAGAAGTTCTTGACCTATTACCTTGAAATTTTGAAAAAAAAAAAAAAGACATTGCATTCTAATATGCATTTCAGCACGTGTGTGTGTGTGTGTGTGTGTGTGTGTGTGTGTGTGTGTGTATGTGTGTGCGTGCGAGAAAGGTTTAAGTGAGATATGCTGTGTATATACACATTGGAATTTCCATATTTCTTTAATACATGATATATAGCCTACATATTTACATAGCATGCCCCATTTTAACCTATCACCCCAATATCTGTGGAACAACAAGAGAGAGCAGGTAATGTAGGATGTGTATCTGTTAGTGTGTAAATACACATATTAGAAATGTTTGCCTTCTCTTTTCTTTCCTTTCCATTTGTTCTGATACAGGCAACATCGACAAGTGGTCGGGTTCAGGTGGTAGTATTGTACTACTGAGAACTGTTAGCCTCACAAAAAGCTTCATTGAAGCTACACCATGCAATATGCGGGTCACAGTTTGACCAACAGACTGATCATATTGCCACCAAAACATAAAATAACACAAATAGTGTGAAAATGCTCTATTCGATCTTTTAAAACATTCACCACGAATGATCGGAAATTGGTTTCCTCTTCCAACATTTCACCAATGTCAAAAAGGCAGATACTGACAAGTTAAACCTAGCTTTCCGTTAATAGCCGATTTTATCGAAATTCATTACACGTGTAGAGTTGTTTTTTGAGGTCTTCAGTCAAAATACAGGTTTGACGCAGTCCTCCGTGCTACCTTCTCTTGTGCAATCCTCTTCATCCCTGAATAAGAACAGCAACCTACATCCTTTTGAACTTCCTTACTGAATTCGTTTCTCGGTCTCCCTTTGCGATTTTTACCCCACACGTTTTCCTCCAATGCTAAATTGACGATTCCTTGATGTCTCAAAATGTGTCCTTCCAATCACTTAGTCAAGGTATGCCAGAAATATCTTTTCTCCCTAATTCTGTTCAGCATATCCTCACTAGTTACACGATCTACCTATCTTATCTTCGGCAGTCGTCTGTAGCATCACATTGCAAATCCTTCTACTCTCTTTTTGTCTGAACTCCTTATCGTCGTTGTTGGGGAATCAGCTTTGCAGCAAACTACATACACATAAATACAATATCAACACTTTGTGGTGACTTGTTTTCACAAGGAGAGAGATGCCTGACTCATCATATAATAAACCTCTGTATAATCAGTATCTACCGCCAATGCGGACAGATTCACAAAATGGACCTGCGTCCTTACACCTCCACACACAAGTCTGAAGTTCTGTCCCACCTCGCTGATACAGTCGAGCGCGGGAACAATAGGTAATATAACAAGGTACGTGTATATCTTTGGCGTTTACTGCCAACCTAATGGGGCGTAGCAACATAACATTCAGTTTGTGGCATCTAGGACCACCGTCTAGTGCTACCCTTTTATAGAAAACGGTGCACTGCAGGATCTAGTGTCACTGTCTAAGGCTATTCTTATTTCTCTATTTCTTGTACCTTCGTACAAACCTATTTCAGTACCTCACACCTCCCTACGTTATTTGCACACAAATCTATTCTGACTTGCTGTGAGGAAAGTGAATATGATAGCTGTAAGCCAGAAATATCACACAAATCACACTATCATATCAGGAAGTGGTGCACTGTAATCATCGATATTAATTATATTACGATAAAAATGTAGAACTGCGGTCTCCAGTAGAGTAAAATCTTTTGAAGCCACCTAATGCTCTTATTTTAGCTTCACAATCAGATAAGATTGTACACAAATGTTTATATTCCTACTTGCAAATACAATTCTGTTTTGCTTTTAGACTCTTTGAGTGGCCATAAATCAAGAACTTTTGAAAGAATGGACAAATTATCAAGGAAATTCAAAAACTTTAACAATTTCCTCAAAAAGACTGGAATGATTCTAAGCTCTTGATGTTTTCGGCTTCAGAATTTTGAAAAACTTACTTATACAGGGTGTTTCACAAAGTGTGTTTGCCTCTGTAACATAAAATAATAGGTGACGGTAAATTTTAATGCGGTAGGTCAACACAAGAAATGTTACACTTTCTGCGGAGCTATGAACATAGTTTATTGTATCATTTTCCAAAGAGTTATAGCACAAAGATATAATTTTTTAAATGGAACAATAGTTTTTCTATTGTGCATTGGAATCGTTGAAATCAGCTGCGTGCAAATCAATTTAAACTACATTCCTATCACTGTTAGTTTTGGGAGCCACAACCTCCAAGTTTCAGGGGCAGATACCACACGCTGTACATAATACATGGCTGTGTGCTGGGTGATGGTTGTTATGGCGGTGGGAAGTTGATTTACACGAGATGGTCGAATGTGTGTCCATGTTCCTCAATGCATAATGCAATGCGCCGTCGAAAGGATCTACGGACGAGATGTAACATCGCCGGTGTGACGGAGCGAATGCGTCCTCGATGCGCCATTTTAGATCATCTGGGGATGTGGGCTCAGTGACATAAACACGATCCTTTAGATATACCCACAAAAAGAAATCCACTGGTGTTAAATCGGGCTACCATGCGGGCCATGAATGAGGACCATGGCGCTCCAACCATCTTCCTGCAAACCTGTTGTTTAGTTCTTCCACAACAGCACAAGCAGAATGGGCAGGGTGACCATCGTGCTGCATCCACATATGGACTCTCCTGTGAAGACAAACATGTTCAAGGAGACCACCCAAACTGTCGGCTATAAAAGCGCGATATAACTCACCACTCAGTGTACCTGGGAAGTAGTGTGGACCGATGATTTCATCCCCAAGGATTCCACACCACACGTTAATAGACCACCTACGTTGACGGTCGACAGGTCGTACCCACCGAGGATTGTCTGCGGCCCAGTAGTGCATGTTATGGCGATTCACTGCACCATAATTTGTGAAAATGGACTCATCAGAGAACATAACACTCCAGCGTGAAATTACGCATGGCCCACTCACAGAATGTCACTCTTGCACGGAAATCGTTCCCATGCAGATACTGGGTCAGTGACAGGCGGTACGGGTGAAACCTGTGGCCGTGTACTATACGCCACACAGATGTGAGACTGACACCAGCGACTGCAGCAACGGCTCGTAAGCTGACATGAGGATCGTGGTGTAGTGCAGCTAAAACAAACACCTCCGTCTCCTCACTTCTTGCAGGACTTCGTCTGTTACTGCGGCGTATTAGCAAGCTGCCTGTTTCCCGAAGTCGTTCGGCACGTAAGAACGTAATGTTGTTATTGTGTGTTTAAAGGGGACTCAAGTGCTGGGTAGAACGTAATGGCTGCCGGGGCTCTTCGCCTGGGATATCTCACGGCATACGCCGTGACTGCTTCAGTGGCATCGTGTCGGCACTCGCCGAGCATCAGCAACATGTCAACATACTCGTTGTTCGTGTATGCCATCGTCATAACTGTGGTATATTGAGCCATGGTTGTTTGTGTGGCTCCAACTGTCGGGTATACGGCCGTGTGCGGCGACAGTCGGCAGTCTAACAGCGCATCGAGGAAGCTTCACATTTAGAAGGCGCATTGCATTATGCACAACGTTGTGGTAACTGCCCCTGAAATTTTGAAGGGTTGTAGCTTCCAAACTAACAGTGATAGGAATGTAGTTTAAATTGATTTGGACGCAGCTGGTTACAACGAATCCAATGCACGATAGAAAAAACTATTGTTCCATTTAAAAAATTATATCTTTGTGCTGTAACTCTTTGGAAAATGATACAATAAACTATGTTTATAGCTTCGCAGAAAGTGTAACATTTCTTGTGTTGACCTACCGCATTAAAATTTCCCGTCACCTATTATTTTATAAGTTACAGAGGCAAAGACACTTAGTGAAACACCATATATATATGTTTGTGTGCCGGTCAAAGTATTTCTGCATAAAATATTTTCTTTTTACTATCATATCTGTGAAAAACACAAGCATTATGAAGATAGACAAGTTATGAAAAATGATGTATCAGTAAATAGAAGACATCATTAATACATGTGATGAAATGCAAACAGACACAATACAAAGAGTACAAAGAAGAATAAATAAAAATATAAACACAAAAAATTGTAATATAGAAGTAGTTGCTTATAAATGGCTTATCCTACTTTCAAGAGATAAAACTTACCTACATCTACATCTATATACATACTCCGCAATCCACCCTAAGGTGCGTGGCGGAGAGTACACTGTACCAATACTAGGCATTTCCTTTCCTATTCCACTCCCAAATAGAACGAGGAAAAAAAGAATGCCTATATGCCTCCGTATGAGCCGAGTTCCAGCATTTGATGCAGGCTTTTGAGAACAATGGATATACACGGAAAGAAGTAAATAGGATTCTGCGACCAAGGAAAGGTAACAAAAAGGACAGCAACAAAACACAAAGATGGAAGAACACTGTTTCTCTTCCCTTCATTAAAACAGTTACGGATCAGATAGGAAAGATTTTACGTAAACACGATATGCGACCGGTTTTTAAACCATCAAAAAAGATAAGTCAGGCACTCCGTTCTGTATAGGACAAACGCCCTCCTCTATCATCCAGTGGGGTCTACAAAATTCCGTGTTCTTGCGGAAAAGTGTATATTGGTACTACAAAAAGGAGTGTGAATACAAGACTGAAAGAACACAAAAGTCTTTGCCGACAAGGTAGAATTAAGAAATCAGCTGTAGCTGAACATGTTTTCCAATCAGGAAATTATGAAGTGAAGTTTTCTAAAACGGAAATTTTATCTACAACGACGAACTATTATCCACGACTGTAAAGAGAAGCAATCGAAATATACAAACATGGGGATAATTTAAATAGAAAGAAAGAAGCAATGAAACTTAATGACATATGGACTGTGGCTCTTCAGAGTAGGTAGTTACGCTTTTATCTTTGACCATCGACTATCGAAAGTTGTGTTTTATCTTTGACAAGGCTTATCTCTGCTGCGCACGTGAACACTTGACCACACCCCGTTTTGGACAGTATTTATACCGCTCTCCGACGCGCCGGCCGCGGTGGTCGAGGGGATTGAGGCGCTCCAGTCAAGGTCTGCACGGCCACTACGGTCGGGGTTTCTAATCCCCCCCTCGGGCATGGATATTTGTGCCGTCCTTAGTATTAGTTAGTTCATAAGTAGTTTGTAAGTTTAGGGACTGATGACCCCGTAGTTAAGTCCCATAACCTATACAAACATTTGGACATTTCTCTCCGACGCCCGACTCGTCAGTTGGCAAGACTCACCGCTACCAGTAGCACCTCTGAAGATGTCCAGCGCAGCTCTGGACGAAATGTCAGGAGCAGATAGGTTTCTTCGTCCACGACCACATAACCCGTAAGGTTCAACAGCAAAATGTTCAAATGTTTGTATAGTTTATGGGACTTAACTACGGGGTCATCAGTCCCTAAACTTACAAACTACTTATGAACTAACTAAACCTAAGGACGGCACAAATATCCATGCCCGAGTGGGGATTCGAACCCCCGAGCGTAGTGGCCGTGCATACCGTGACTAGAGCGCCTCAGTCCCCTCGGCCACCGCGCCGGCGTTCAACGGCAACTTCTATGTTACTAGTCAATGAGAAAGTCTTTACAGTTTAATTAACATGAGTCTACAAGTAAAAATTGAACTAAAATAACACTATTGTGGCACCGCTGACCTACTAAGCAGCGGGTCGTCGGATATGAACAATGGGCTCGTTACTTCAGCTCAGCATAGCAGTAACAATAGTAGCAACACCAAAGCTGGTCCCGGCGGCATTAAAACCGCTCACAGTAACAGCAACGCACGTTCTCAGTGGCGGCATCACGTTGGCGACTCATTGTCACGTACACTTGTGCTTGGGAAATTATAGTTACGTTATGATTTATTACATGTGTACTATTTTAAATTTCCGATGCCGACGTGTTTAAAATAGTTTGGGAGGTGCTGGATGGGGGGCGGGCCTTCAGCCCCAGGAGCGCCCCCCCCCCTCGCCACCCTCGCCACCCTCAGTGGCTGCGCCATTGCACACAATCATAACCGTTTTCATAGTATCGTCATCACCATAATCATCACCATCTATTGTGTAAAATGGTGGGGGACGCCAAGTAACACAAGGTTATCGGCTGTTGTAAAACGGATCGCACAGCTATGGCCATCACACGTGTTACTGGCGTAAAATGAGGGCGGAGGGAGCAGGTCCCGAGGGGACTGAGGCGCTCCAGTCACGGTTTGCACGGCCACTACGGTCGGGGGCTCGAACCCCCCCCTCGGGCATGGATATTTGTGCCGTCCTTAGTCTTAGCCAGTTCATAAGAAGTTTGTAAGCTTAAGGACTGATGACCCCGTAGTTACGTCCCATAAGCCCTACAAACATTTGAACATTTAGAGCAGGTCCGATTACTGCTGCGGGATTGTCTTACTGTAATACATTCCCAAAATAAAATGAAAACACAACTGAAAATTCTTTTTCAGATTAGGCCTTGTGAGATTTCTGGCTTGCAGCCATCATATACCCTTTCCTCATTGCAAGTCATGCAGCTGACACAGAGATGTGAGATGCCAATAAGGGGGCGTCCATTACGTGAGGTGTTCAGGAGGGGAGTGGGTCTATCCAAATCTCACTGACGGAGAGAGATTATTTGCAAATGTCGCGTATTTTCGCAAGAAACGGTATAAACATGTTAAATTAAGTAAAACATGTGTCACGTCAAAAATTACCGCTACATCCTACACAATAATATTTATCACTGTTATGAAAACATCACTTAGTAACACATTAGCCCCTCGATTGCTTCTCTAGTGATATAAAACCTCTCTCTCTCTCTCTCTCTCTCTCTCTCTCTCTTTTTTCTTTGCACACACGCACACACTTTTTTGTCGGAATTAGAATCCATAACGCGCGGCACCGTCATTGCTAACCACCTGGACGCCTTTCTCAAGCTGTGTGAATAGAAGCACACGCCAGTTCACTCGGCTACAGCAATACGAGCGTTCTTTTCATGCACTTTTGTAAGGGATGTCCTTTACTGCAGCACTACTCCAATGAAAGACTCCTGCTTATGAAACGCATATGGTCTCCTGAATGACCCACAGTTACTACTCCTTCCTTAGTCTTTGACATTTCAAATAAACTCTTTCACATCTTCTGTAATTTTATCCCTAAAACATAACGAATAAAAGTATTACAGGCTTATTGCTTAAAATGACATCATTTTACAGGTTTTATTATGAAATAATTTTCTATGACCAGTCAAGATTTTGCATCTATATATTTTGTAATAATGGGTGTATGTGTGTTTGTGTGTTTCACATCTCCTCCGAAAATACTGGATCGATTTCAACCAAATTTGGTATACATATTGCGTGCAACACGAGAATCAGTGCCGTGTGGTTTCTAACCTTCTAGTCCTCACAAGAGCAGAGATATGGGCAAAAATCGCGTTTTCCAGCCCCTACCATATAGGCTGCCCTGCACAACTGGTTTGTTGTGTGGGACTAATATCAAACTGCCTTATCGACCTACTCTCCCAGGTAGTCTACATGTCAGGGTAACGAATATTGAAAGGGGTGGATGACGAGATGGACAGAGAGAATGAGGTGAACAGGAGGAGTTAGACAGAAAAAGAGGAGGCAGCCAGAGATGAACAGGGAGGAGGAAATAGGAGAGGGACTATGAAGAAATGGCCAGAGGCGAGGGGAGGAGATATACAGTGGAAGTGCCGAGGGTAATTCGTCTGAGAGGATGGTCAGAGAGAGAGAGGGAGAGAAACAAGTGGCAAGAGAGGGGGGAGGAAGGGATGGACAGAGTGAGGGGTAACTAGAAGATGGACAAACAAGAGCAGGAGGATACAAATAGATGATGTTCAGACATAGATTTGAGTGTGTGAGATAGTTTTAAGGAGAGGGGTCGATGAGATAGATTGAAAAGGAAGAGATAGATATAGATGAGAGGATGAGATGGAACAGAGTGATGGAGAGGAGTAGAAGATGGACAAACATAGAGTGGGTAGGAAGAGACTGCGAGGAAGAGATGGACAGAAGAGGGTGTTGTGGCTGTTGTGGCATAAGACATTGGGAGAAGACTGGAACATAGAGTGACAAGAAGGGACATACACACACACACACACACACACACACACACACACACACACACACATACACAGAGAGAGAGAGAGAGAGAGAGAGATAGGATGGAAGTAGGGAGAAAGGGAGGGTTGGAGATGATACGTTCCGTTAGATACGCCGCAAAATTGCCTGGGCAGAGATCCTAATTTTCTCTTGGAGGACGCTTGCGAGTAAAGCAGCACGCGAGCGTAAGCTAGATCTGTGGTTTCCGGCAACGGTGGGCGGCAGTGCATCGATTCGGGGATCGGGTCGATTGCGTGGGGTGTTTTTCCTCTTTGGAGGAGGCTAGCGAGAACGGCGAGTTGGGCAACGGCGACCGACCGGGGTGCACACGAAAGGGAGCAGCCAGCACGATCGTGTCCATGAAGTTTGGAGCTGGCACCGGTTGCTGAGCTGGGTTTGTGTTGGGACAGAATGGTTTGAATTATGGTGAGCCCTTTCGTGGAATGCTGTTGCTGTTAAAACTGCCCGTTACTCTTAGTTTGACTGAACTTGAGTGGGTTAAACTGATGGAAACGTTCTGGTGCACCTTGAAGTTTCGAGTAGACCTTTCATATTAAATGAGATTGCACTGGAGCTGTAAAACAGTTTCCGTATGTTAGTATATGATTATCTTGGGAAACGTAGCATGGTAAGTAACCATTTAATATTGTTAGTGGCCGAGTTAAGCCGCCTGACGCTTTTCGGCGTTTCAGATTGCAAGCGGGCCTCAGGATCAGTGTTTTGGCCCACTTTACGTTACGGTAGTAACACTAAAAGTGGGCCTTTGCGATCGTCTTTTGACAGCTCGAAATTTAAATGAAAATAACGGCATAACTATTCATCTGACACGGAAATTGAATAAAGCAACGGCACACTGAGGAATTAACACACACACATCGTTCTTCGAACGATAAATGATAATCTAATGTCTACAAATGCCATATTAACATCAGTTAACAACGCCCATCAATAGTATGAGATTAAAGAGCTCCTATTTTGATTTATAGCCGTATCGTAGTGGGCAAGGTGCTGGGTTGTGACGCGAAAGGTCGGTGGTTCGAAACCCGCCACTACTTAAAACTTTTTTCCTCAAAGGGTTTCAGACACTCTTATTAATTAATTTATTATTATTTAGATTATTATTTTGATCCAAAATGTTTGCATAAACTTATAAAACTACAAATCTAAAGCGAGCCGTAAAACACGTCAGTGCGACTTTTTTTTATTTTATTTTATTTTGAGTGTTGGAACTTGTTTTACTAGTGTCACTTGGTGGGAAGACGCTGCAGTAGTGATCATGTTTACCTCTGTGTCGCATGGTTTAGGTGTCCGGCGTCTCCGAGAGGTTGCAACGTAAAAGAAAAAAAAAGGGGAAAACTAATAGTGCTTCTCTGTCTGTTTTAGAATCTACTCTTGTCGTGCTGGTGGTTGTGGGAAGCTCAAGGTGGGGCACGCGGACAGAGGAAGTAGCGACCAGCCAGGAAGTGTTTGTCTTCTCTCCGTCCAGTTCAACGAGCCGCAGCCCAATGTCTTGGTGGCGAGCATGTTCCGCTTTGGTAACATCAGTCCAGGAGGAAGATTTACTGTTGTTAATATTGTATGTGATTAGAGGTAGATAAGCTTTAAGTTCTTCTAAGTTTATATATATATATATAGATATAGATATAGATATATCCAAGCAGTGAATGTTGCACGCGCAGAAAAAAAATTACTATTACTGTTCATATGAAGGGCTTTAATTTATTTGCAATCAATGTAATGAATTCCTTTTAAATTTCATATAATGTATATAATTCTGGGTGCGTTTAATATCGCAACATACTAAAAGCATTTTACTGAAAAATTTTGGTTAATTTAAGTGATTGGCATTAATTAGTGTTCAGGGGACAGTTATGTTATTCATCTATCGTTTTCTAATAAACTGTTCAAGGACGAATGTATGTAATTCTGGGTGTGTTCAGTATTGGCAATAAAAAAAAATGTTGCAAACTCAGACGCTTACCATTCCAGGACCCTTGTGTCCAAGCTACCCCGCTCAATGGTTTAATCTTGCTAAGGCAAGTGATAACAGGAGAGAGAGAAGGGAGAGATGGACAGGAGGGTTGAGGATGAGATGGTCATAGATTAAGGGAGGATGAGATGGATGAAGAGATGGTTGAGAGGAAATGTGTGTAAAATGCGTACATAATACATCTGTGATTTATATGTGTAGATGGGCATGGCTAAGCATAGAGGGGGGCAAATGAGGGGTGAGAGAGGTGGAAGGAATATGTTGACAGAGAAAGTGAGAGTAGGAGATGGAAAAGAGTGGCACAGGGAATAGACATAGAGAAGGGGGGGAGGGACAAAATGAGAAATGAGAACAGGACATTTGTGCAGGAGGAAATGTGCCTATATACAGGGTGTTACAAAAAGGTACGGCCAAACTTCCAGGAAACATTCCTCACACTCAAAGAAAGAAAATATGTTATGTGGACATGTGTCCGGAAACGCTTAATTTCCTCGTTAGAGCTCATTTTATTACTTCTTTTTAAATCAATCATGGAATGGAAACACACAGCAACAGAACATATCAGCGTGACTTCAAACAGTTACAGGAAATGTTCAAAATGTCCGCCGTTAGCGAGGATACATGCATCCACCCTCCGTCGCATGGAATCCCTGATGCGCTGATGCAGCCCTGGAGCATGGCGTATTGTATCACAGCCGTCCACAATACGAGCACGAAGAGTCTCTATATTTGGTATTGGAGTTGCGTAGACAAGAGCTTTCAAATGCCCCCATAAATGAAAGTCAAGAGGGTTGAGGTCAGGAGAGCGTGGAGGCCATGGAATTGGTCCGCCTCTAGCAATCCATCGGTCACCTAATCTGTTGTTGAGCTAATCCATACATCAATTGAGCATCTGTCAACTCCGCATTTGTAAACATTGCACTGACTGCAAAACCACGTTCGTGATGAACACTAACCAGTTGATGCTACGTATTTATGTGCTTGATTCTAGTACTGTAGAGCAATGAGTCGCATGTCAACACAAGCACTGAAGTCAACATTACCTTCCTTTAATTGGGCCAACTGACGGTGAATCGAGAAAGTACAGTACATACTAACGAAACAATTGGGTATTTTGACAATTGTGTCCGCACGAATTATTTCAATTTACATTTAAAGAGAAATACTAAAATGAGCTCTAACATGGAAATTAAGCGTTTCCGGACGCATGTCCAAATAACATATCTTCTTTCTTTGTGTGTGAGGAATGTTTCCTGAAAGTTTGGCCGTACCTTTTTGTAACACCCTGTATATATGGACAGCATAGCAGGTGGCGTGAGGTGAGTTGGGCCAAAACTGATGAACCGAAGGAAATGGAACATGAATTGACAGGGCAGGAGCACATAAACAGAAGGGGAGACGTATTATTGTTAACTAACTACAAAACCTGGTCTTAGCCGGTCTTGCCTGTTTGACCGCATCATCCTTACGTTTGCATCTTCCCCTCCTCCTCATTGTTGTCCTCCTACTGCCCTCTATCCTTCCGTCTCTGTCCATCTCCTCTTCCCCTCCTTCTGATGCAGAAGAGGTTCATTTTATTAACAATAATTAGTTGACCTGTGTAAATAATTCGCACTCTGTCCTGATCAGTCACAGATGGGTAAGATAGTAATGGAGAAAAATCAGATTGAAGTACATATGTATAAAAGATAATAAACTTTGAATAGTAGTAACTTTTGTGTCTCGTTGCCGCCGGTTGTCCTAGGTGTCAGTGGCCGTGTAGAGAGAGAGAGAGACCGACACAGGGAAATAGGATGCAAGCGTGTGCGGGTACGGAGTCTGAGATGACCAGCCAATGGGACAGCAGAAACTAGAAACACTAAGCTAGATTAGTACAAGCTGTATATTTCGTAGAAATATTAAAATACTTAACTTTTACAAGTTTCATGACTTCAGATTACTGAAATGCTGATACATAGTTTCACTAGGTAGAAGCCTGCCTACGGATGAGAGTCTGTTCTAGTGCCTGTCCTATTGCCAAGTGGCCGATCGAGTTCAGTGTGGCCACGAGCGGAGTTGCAGCAGAGGACGCTCGTGGCCGACTTCGTAAGAACGCCGCGCCGTGCTTGCATGGCGGCGCGCGGCGAAAGTACGTGGCGCGCACTTCAGACTTGTGTGACACCACAGTAACAAATATTAGTCTCATTATAAGAAAATTTATACAATCCAGTACAATATGATTAATTGTGAAACATATATAAAATTCATTGAACACTAAGATACGAGGGTCGTGGACAAAGTAAGTTCCATTTCTATTTCTATCCGCAGCAGCGCGACGATCGCATATCCGAACATGCGCGGTAGTTACTCTCACTCAAGGAGAAGACATTCACGCCATTTTCAGATCGCTGCTGCCGACGTGTGCTTTGTAGTGCTTCTTTATAATGTCAACCGTAATTGAAAATTCCGCCGCGTGTGAATTCAAAAAAATGTTCAAATGTGTGTATAGCTTATGGGACTTAACTACGGGGTCATCAGTCCCTATCCTTACAAACTACTTATGAACTAACTAAAGCTAAGGACGGCACAAATATCCATGCCCAAGGGGGATTCGAACCCCCGACCGTAGTGACCGTGCAGAACCGTGACTGAAGTGCCTAAGTCCCCTTTAGTCGCCACCGAGGCCGGCGTGTGAAATCAGATCTATAATTCGTTTTCTGAATTCAAAGAAAGTTAAACCAAAGGAAATCCATCGGCAAATATGCGAGGTCTACGGACATAATGCTATGGGTGATTCACTGGTTAGAAGATGGGTCAGACTGTTCAATGAAGGACCAAACAACTCTTACGGAATTTCATTGGGACGTGTTTGGTCATTCTTCGCACAGCCCGGACCTCGTTCCTAGCGACTTTCATCTCCTCTTACACCTAAAATCTGTCCTTGGTAGTCAACACTTCAACGATGATGACGAGCTGAAAGAACATGTTACCACATGGTTGAATACACAAGCGGCAATCTTATATGAATAAAGGCCTACAAAAACTTGCACCACGCTATGACAAGTACCTACAAAATTTGTGAAGCTATGAAGAAAAGTTGTTTAAAAGTTGCAGATTTTGGTACAATAAATCGTTTTTCTGCATATGTACACGTTTGTTTTATATAACCAAACTGAACTTACTTTGTGGACATACCTCGTAAAAATCTATAACATGGTGATTTGCCCAGCGGTAATATACGGTTCAGAAACATGGAGCATGACTAAACGGGACAAGGAAAAACTGTTAATATTTGAAAGAAAAGTAATGAGGAAAATATGGGGACCAATTTTAGATAACGGAGAATGGAGGAGGAGGAGGACTAATGAGGAAATCTACCTTCTGATCCGACAGCCAAATATCTTACAGAAGATAAAGAGCAAGAGAATACAGTGGGTGGGCCGTGTAGCTCTTATGCCAGAAGGAAGACAGGCGAAAATGGCACTTGAATGCAAACCAAACAGCAAACGCCCCATCGGACGACCAAGGCAGCGCTGGATGGACGACCTGGCGAAGGGCCTGGCAGCCCTGGGGACTGAAGACACCTGGAGGAACCGGGCGCAAAGCAGGAGGGAAAGGAGGCAGCTTGTGGAAGCAGCGCGTGGTCTGCAGGACTTGTGATCGCTGGTTTTTTTATTTGTTTGTTTATATAAAAGTCAAATATTGACTTTTTCATGTTTATTTTACTTCTTGAAAACTTGTTTATTTTACAAAACTTCTTTGAAAACCATGTAAATAGTTATAATGTGATCATCGTTTACTTTTGGCTATCTGTGTCTTTAGCACAAACATAAATATCACTGAAGGAGCGAACTCGTGAGAAAGCCAAAAATAACAGTCCATGCGAAAAAACAGGTTCTGGTAAATACAATCCTGCTCTTTGAAGCGTCTGACTTTATGCTGTTGTGCATCGACGTGTGAAACAGAAATTTTGTGATAAACTACGCTTGCGTAAAGAATTTAAACAACTGCAAGAGCTGTCGTTCATGTTAGTTAAATAGACTATAGATTGCAATAAGAAAAGTACTAGGAATATAGAAGAAATCTTGTTATTATATTTGTAGACATCGAAGAAGCATATGACAGTGTTCCTCGAAGCAAGATATGGGAATGTTTGGAAAACCTAAAGGTGTCAAAGTATCTGATTGATAAAGTCAAAATGCTATACCAAATGTGTTATAGCTGTATCCAGATAAGCAACAGACGATCAGAATGATTCGAAACAAAGAGAGGTGTCCAGCAAGGAAGTGCCCTATCACCACTCATATTTGTAATAGTAATGGACAAAATGTTCAAATGTTTGTAAATCTATCGGACCAAACTGCGTGGTCATCAGTCCGTAGCTTACAAACTATCTAAACCTAGGTAAACTAACCTACGGACAAACACACACACCCATGCCACAGGGAGAACTCGAACCTCCACGGCGAGCAACCGCGCGCTCCGCAGCGAGACGCTTTAGATCGCTCGGCTACTCCACCGCGGCAGTAATGGACAAAATTATAAAATCTATCAAGAAAATAGGCAGCGAACCTAATGCCCTTGTTTTTGCCGATGATTTGATGGTATGGGGAGAGACAGAAGCTGAAGCACAGAGGAAACTGAATGATTAGAACAACACATTCAAAAATTTCGGACTAAAGATAAGTAAAACAAAGACGGTAGAAATGACCATCAACAGGCAAGGAACAACATCAAATATATTTCTAGATGGGGCCAAAGTAGAATCTGTTTCTCATTTCAAATACCTAGGATGTGTGATCTCTAAAGAAAACACTGTTAAACAGGAAGTACTCAGCAGAACACAGAAAACATCCAGTTTTTATAGTCAAATAAGAAATCTTCTCTGGGATGATAAAATGCCACAAAAAGCAAAAGCAACCATGTACCATGCCTATTTCGTTCCAGTCCTTACATACGGCTTACAAACATGTACTCTACTAAACAGAGACCTCCATAGAATTCAGGCAATGGAAATGAGATTCATTAGAACTATGAATCAAACAACCAGACAGGATAAAATTAGGAATGAGGTGAATAGAAAAGTAGCTGGTATTGAGGTTGCTGTCACCAGCATCATAAGGAAACGTAGACTTCAGTGGTATGGGCACTTAATGAGAATGAATAGTGAAAGACCTGCTAAAAAGTATTTCAACCTCAACCTCATAGGAAGAAGACAAAGGAAACTCTGGATAGAGACTGTAAGATCAGATGTGGAGGAGAAAGGACACAAATGGGAAGACATTCTGGAACAGAAGATGTATGAAGACATGAGAAGATGGCAAGCGCTTGTACACCACACCCGGGAAACTGGAGTTGGAAAATTATAATGATGACACCTTCTACATTGCTTTTATATAGACCTCGCAAACGAAGTTCATACTCGGTGCGTTGGCTGATGGGAGCATGTCCCATTTACGATCGTTCGCCGTGACGTCAGTACTCCCACTACAGCCCTTAGAGTGCACCTGGCCTAGTGTTGCAATAGTAGTTTTTTCAGTCTGCTACCGTGCTATCAATTATAATTTTGTTGTTGTTTTCTTTATAGCGGTTTCGAACAAAACAAAAAAAAATACAACGACAAGGCGATACAGACAAACGTCGCAGGACATCACTGCGATCGGCAAGAAGGAAGTATATCTCATGTTTAATTGTTAATGTGTTCTCTAACTTTTATGTGAAACATATTCTGCATCACTGTAACACTTCAATTCATATTGCTATATAAGTATTTACCTATTTACTTTATATTTCTGTTCAGCGAAAATCTGAGAAACAGTTAAATGAATTTGTGTTGTAGATGTTTCAAAATACACTAATAATATGTAGGGGAAAGAGTTATACCTTGGGACATTTTTTTACATTTTAATTTTTTATACTAATATTTTTTTACAAGAAATTTCATAATTTACCCCATAACAGGCATCAATTTTAGGTAATGTTGAACGAACAGCAGTTTACGCTAACCCCAATATTTACACAATTACTCACCAATAAAGACTTCTGTGACACTTGTCCCAAGGTACAATCTATGGTTTCGCCTTGGGACAGTGGTGGTTTTACCTTGGGACACGGTGATGTATTCCAATTTCTTAGTTTTATGAATGAAAAAATCGTATTGGAATTAGGTAGTAAATGTTTGTCAGTCCAAATACAAATGTTATTTTACCTTAAAACAGGAGATGGCGGGAATAAAATATTAAATGAATGAAACCCACGACACACCACTGGAGCTGGTAGTTCTTTCACTATATTACTGCGATTAACAATGATGATGTTTTCAACATTAGGGAATACAAAATTGTCCCTTGCTTCCTTAAGAAATTCACAGTTACATCTTCTTCTGTACTTTCTAAAATTACTCCTGCATAGTAAATATGAGATCTGCCACTGATGTCAAATTTTACCAAGACCCAACTACCTTGAGAACAAGAAAGTGTTACGTTTCTAGATGGAAAGAAGGATGAGAAATCCTCTTCTTTAGATGACAAATCGAATATGCTACCCCCAGAGCTATTGCCAAGCTCGGGAATTTCTTCCTAAAGAAAAGTGGAAGATGAAAACTCCTTTGTTCGTTTAGTGGCTTCTTTCTTTGGGAAAGACTTCTTTTTCTTGTTTTCCTTTTTTTCCTCTTCAATTCTTTGTTTTTCTGGTGTATCAGTGACAATCATACACCTTCCAGGTGTTCCATGGTGCAACCAGAGAAGTGTCCCAAGGTAAAACCAAATACACAATAACAGAAAACAGTATCCTAAACTAAGTACACATTTATATCTTTATAACTTATGGTATCAGTAGCTTACTTAAACAGTGCCCTACAACATTGTATTTAAGAAAAGTCAATAACGATGCTTAGCTTTAATTTATATCATCTAAGGATAGTGGCTAAATTTTACTTTGAAACACGAAAACTTGTAAAACTCTTCCTCAGATCTCAACATCATCCAAATACAACATGGCCTCCTATTCCCTCTGAAAATAAGCCTGACAACTTTACTTCATAGTTCTTAAAGTTTCAACTAGAGTCCACTGCCTTTATTAAAAACTGTCCCAAGGTAAAACCGTCCCAAGGTACAACTCTTTCCCCTACTTTAAGTATTAATAGCATTTCGTAGATGTGTCAAAATAAACGAATAATATGTAGGTATTAATATCATTACCCAGTGGAGTAGCCAAGCCTGTTCAGCTATTGTTTCCTTGATAGTGGGTAGCTTATCAGCATAATTTCGAGACCACCGCACGTCATAACGGTCAACCAGGGCGTAGTTTCAAGGCGGTTTGGCACTTCCAACTAGGTAAATGGTAGGCCGCTCACGCAAGTGCACCTCTCTTGCTCAACGCACGGAGAGTTAAAACACTATACGATAGAAGAATACAAGGTGCGTCTGAAAAGTTCGTTGAATGCTTCCATAGTTTACAAACCGCGCTGGCAGGGATGAGGTGCCCGGTAAAACGTTTTAGTAGATTTTTTAGTAATCACAGTTTATTCTACCGATACTCATCTTTTCAACAAGACGATGTATGGGGGTTCTGCTCGCTGCAACATTATTCTCCTGGGGCGTCGTGGTAGAAATAAATACTCGTAGATACAATTTTTCACTTCTTGTTTAATTTGAAATCAAACTGCTTCTCCACCAAACATTTTAACGACAAATCATTTACAAAGCATCAGAACGGTAGTACTTCCATTTCAGAACAAAGACTGACATAGCTTCCAGTGCACTTCAGAAAAGCCAAAACTCGAACTCCCCCACGCAGGATCGAATTAGCTGGGTATACACCCATAGTTGTGTTTGAGCTCCAGCACTTGTCAGTGCTCTGTCTCCAGAAATAGCTACCTTAACATATTGAATTAGCGGGTTTCTGCAATTTATTTGTGGGGCTCTTCCCCTGAAATTTTATTTGAATTTATGATGAATGTGTGGTGTGCAGAATAGTGAGATGATGGTGATGGTGATATTTTACCGTCTAAATTGGCGGTTGATTGTTGTAATGGGTGTTTTGTAAGAAGGGTCTCTTTCTTCACCCAGGGAGTTTATGAGGTGAAATGTAGATCTCTCACATGCCTCATAGAATTTTGTTGATTTGTTTTTGATTAACTGATAAATCGTCGGATGACCCAACATGACTCTCACTTCTTCATTTGTGGTGTACCGTGGAACATCTGCTATTAGGCGAAGTATTCTGCTTTGCAGGGCTGCAATTTTGCAGAGGTTTGTGTCTGCTGCCATGCTGTAGACTTCTGAACCATACAGTACTGCTGGCAGAATTGTTGTTCTCCATATTGTTAGTTTGGCTTCCGTGGAGAGGCCTCTGCCTTTTAGTAATGGGTATAATTGAATCATCCTAGCCTTCCCTTTGTTTGCAGCTTCAGTGATGTGTTTAGAGAAGGTTAGGTTTTTGTCAATTGTTATACCAAGGTAAGTAGTTTGTGTTCTCCACGGTAGTTCGTTGTCGTCAATATGGATGTTTCTGTACGGTGGTCTCCTTTTGTTAGTGAATAATATGGCCTGACACTTGTCTGCATTCAGTTTTGTTTTCCATCTATTGCACCATTTGTGCACTGCATTTATGTGACGTTGTAGTCTTGCGACTGCATAATTGATGTTTCTGTCGCTGTGAAACAGGACAGTATCGTCTGCATAAAGTGCTATTTCGCCTCCCGGTATTTTCGGGATGTCGTTTGTGTAAATCAGGTATAGGAGGGGGCCAAGCACCGATCCTTGAGGCACGCCTGCTTCAATTTCTCTAATAGGGCTACTTTGTCCCTCGATGTATGAGTAAAACTTTCTGTTTGTCACGAAGGATTTTATTATCCGAAGGATGTGGAGAGGGCAATTTATGGTGGACATCTTGTAGAGTAAGCCGCTATGCCACACACGGTCGAACGCCTTTTCAATATCTAGGAAGACTGCTGCTGTGCTGTTTCCCTGTTGTTTATGCGAGCATATGTGCTCCACCAGGCGAATGGCTTGCTGTATGGTACCATGACCGGCACGAAAACCAAACTGTTCCGGGGTAAGGATGTTGTTTTCTGTAAGGAATTTCACTAAGGGAATTTGGATGAGAATTTCGAGAATTTTGGATAGGTGGTTAAGAAGGGATATAGGTCTGTAATTTTGAGGGAACAGAAGATTTTTGTTAGGCTTTGGTATAGAGATGATTTTGGCAACCTTCCAGGCTGAAGGGAAATAATTTAGCTTAAGGCAGTTATTGAGGATTGCGGTGAGGTGGGATATGGCGGGTTGGGGAAGGTTTTTCAGGAAGGGAGGTTTGATATTGTCAGGGCCAGGAGCTTTAGCGCTGCCGATTCGCCTGATGATAGCACCGACAGTTCGCTCGCTGGCTACTGTGAACTCACCATCTGGTATCTGACGGAATTTTTGTGCCAGGTGTCGCCGTATTTCTCGTTCGTGTGTCTCTAGGTCTTCCTCGTCGTCGTCGTCAATGTTATTTTCTTGAAATTGGCGTTCTAACGTGAGTGACATAGCGTCTGCTTTTTCCTCAGGGCTATATGCTAACCCATTAACACCGTGAAGCGGGTTGTTTGGTCTTTGCGTGGTCCTTCTGGCTTTAATTTTGCGCCAGAAGCGTTCCGGATTTTCTTCAGCGGTTTGAAGGCCTTCTTGCCATCTGGCAATTCTTAGCTGGCGTAATCTTTCTCTAATTTCTCTCGCCATCCGTTCCATTTCCCACCTATCCCTGGGATCTCTGTATTGCTGCCATAGCCTCCTTGTACGCTTTTTATCAGCGATAAGCTGCGCCAAGTCGGGCGGTAGGTCGTTTCTGTTATGTTCCATTGTGATTTTGATGGTGGCCGTTTCACTGCAAGTTGTTATTATTTGGGTGAACTGCTCTATGGCTGCATCTACGTCTCTTTTATGAGGCATATCTGGCGTGATGTCTGGTATGTGGGCTTCAACCAGTTGCTGGTATCTCTCCCAGTTTGTGTGGAAAGTTATTGTTTTACGTGAGTTTTGTCCATTTCTTTCCTCTCCTAGCCTCAGGATGACTGGATCGTGGTCTGAGTCTAGAGCACTGTATGTTTCTGTTGCAGTGTCCATGTTTAGATGTCTGTGTAGAAAGATGTCTAATTTGTCTGGCCTGTGCCTATGGTTCCTGGGAAAGTGGGTTGGTCTTTCAGGCGGTGTGATTTCAATATCTCTATGGTTTTCGATGAACCAAAGAAGTGTCCGCCCACTGGTGTTGGTTGCCCTGCAAGTCCATGCCTGGTGCTTTGCATTTAGGTCCCCTCCTATAATAATCCTGGGATTTAGCGCAAATAGATCGTCCAGGTCGGACAGAGGAATGTTTCTACTTGGTTGATGGTAAGCTGCCACAAGGTATGTGGGGAGGTTGTTTATTAGTAGCTCTATGCAGGTGGCCTCTATGGCCTGAAGCTGTGGGAGCAGGATGTGCCTGTGGCATATTCTGTGTTTTATTAAGATAGCAGTTCCACCTTTTTCACGGTCAGGGCGATCCGTTCGATAAATTTGATAATTTCGAACACGGAAATTGTCGTTAGGCTTTAGATGTGTTTCATTTATTAAAGCCACGTCAATTCCGTGTTCGTCTAGAAATATCTCCAGCTCGTGCCGCTGGCTTTGAATGCCGTCTGCATTCCAGATGCAAATTGTTGGCATTTTTGTTCTATTGGCCATTGGAGAATAAAGGCACGATGTTGGTAATGATTATGTTGACCTTAGTCAACATGTCTGGGGCATTTATAATGTCTCTGATGGTTTGTAATATGTTGCTAAAGAAGGCAGTTAGTTTGCCCCCAAGCAGCGATTTGATGAAGTCCCACAATTGTTGCATGAAGGGTTTTGTTTCTTCATTGACTGGACTGTTGGCATTTGTTTCAGTGGGTGCTGTAGTGGCCTAACTCCCCCACGCAAGGCGGTGAGGCAAATATATAACATTGACAATAATGGCATTACATTACGCATTGTTCATAACAATTGAATATACTAATTTACAATTGCCGAACACAACAGTAAAACATTTCATGTACACAAAAATAATCACAATATAAAATGAAAACTATACATACAATAATTTTAGATCGCACCTATCTTTTTAAGTTTTAATCACGCTATTTTTTGTTTGACAACAAACCAAAATGTTAAATGTCAATTAATTAGTTAACGAGTACATCATACATGTTCCTAACATATATTGAACTATCAATTATCTTGGCAATTCTCAAAATAAGTTCAAAATCTCACGTCAGTCAATATATACAGAGAATTATAATATTCAAATCTCGACTATTAAATTAATTAATACAATTAGCTGGTCTACACAACTTGTTTATGAGCCTAACATACATACAATGCTATTTATTTTAATGTCTTTATGTAGATACAAAAGTTTTTACCATTTGTCTGTCTATTTATTGAAATAACATACAATGACAAAACTATTGTTTATAGAACTGTCTGGAAAGCATCTAAACAAATCTCTTAATTAATGAAATATATCACTTTGGATATGTTGTAGTTTGATACGGAGGCTAAACTTTGCACTGGATTTACGGCATTGAGAATTGCGTTATGAATGAAAACAACATCGCCTGATATAGTCTGTTTTTAAAATTAATTTTCTAATTAATTTTCAATCGGATGAGGACTTACCTGATTTGAAATGCCAATCATTTCATTTATGGTTGTGTGGATCAACTATCAAGTGTACCGTAAATTATTCAATCCATTCTGTTCGTCTTGAAAAAGGTGAGGCCGTAGAAATCTGATTTCCTATAGTGAAAATGTTAGGATTTAAAATATGTAAACCGCACATTAAATAACACAAAATAGAATACTTTCTCAATGTTTTAAATGTTTTTGAAACAATATTTTCCAACATTTGAAACCTTCCTCTTTAATCCAATCAATTTAACTACTTCACCTCACGTAAGAACATGATTAATTCTAGATCATATGGCTCAAACTACATTGTGTGGTCAATAAACGTCTTTTTGTAGCTTACAGATTTTCGATTAGTGTGGCATCACGAGCAGATTATATAAGAGGTATTTGTGTGGGTGTGTGTATGTGTAGGCCTGGCGCACCTGTTTTTCTAGTTTAGGCTTGTGGCTGCTACACTCCTTTATCTTTCTCATCCGTTTCAAAAACACTCGTTTAAATGTTATAGTGTTATTTACAGTGTAATATCCATTCTACAACTGCAGCAGAGGAAATTATCTGTGTTTTTTTTTTAAATGTTTCTATCTCGCCTCAGCAGTTTTCTGAAGAAATTATATAGATATATATTGGTATAAAATAATGTATAGATAACAATAAGAGCCACCCCCATGAACCACAGACATTGCCGAGGTGGGGTGGCTTGCGTGCCTCAACGAGGCAGATAGCCGTACCGTAGGTGCAACCACAACGGAGGGGTATCTGTGGAGAGGCCAGACAAACGTGTGGTTCCTGAAGAGGGGCAGCAGCCTTTTCAGTAGATACAGGGGCAACAGTCTGGATGATTGACTGAGCTGGCCTTGTAACATCAGCTAATGTGGCTTTGCCACACGGTTACTGCGAACGGCTGAAAGCAAGGGGAAACTACAGCCGTTACTTTTCCCGAGGACATGCAGCTCTACTGTATGAAAATATGATGATGGCATCCTCTCGGGTAAAATATTCCGGAGGTAAAATAGTCCCCCATTCGGATCTCCAGGCGGGGACTACTCAGGAGGATGTGATCATCAGGAAAGACAATACTGGCATTCTACGGGTCGGAGCGTGGAATGTTAGATCCCTTAATCGAGTAGGAAAATTAGAAAATTTAAAAAGAGAAATGGATAGGTTGAAGTTGGATATAGTGGGGATTAGTGAAGTTCGGTGGCAGGATGAACAGGATTTCTGGTCAGGTGAGTACAGGATTAGAAATACAAAATCAGTTGGGGGTATCACAGGAGTAGGACTGATAATGAATAAGAAAATAGGAATGCGGGTAAACTACTATGAGCAGCACAGTGATCGCATTATCATTGTCAAGATAGATACGAAGCCAACACCGACAACAGTAGTACAGGTTTATATGCCAACTAGCTCTGCCGATGATGAGGATATAGAAGAAATATATGAGGAGCTAAAGGAAATTATTCAGACCGTTAAGGGAGAGGAAAACTTAATTGTGATGGGAGACTGGAATTCGGTAGTAGGAAAAGGAAGAGAAGGAAAAATAGTAGGTGAATATGGACTGGGCAGAAGGAATGAAAGAGGAAGTCGCCTGGTAGAATTTTGCACGGAACATAATTTAATCATAACAAACACGTGGTTTAAGAATCACAAAAGAAGGTTGTATACTTGGAAGAGACCAGGAGACACTGGAAGGTATCAGATAGATTTTATAATGGTAAAATATAGATTCCGGAATCAGGTTATAAACTGCAAGACATACCCAGGGGCAGATATAGACTCTGACCATAACTTGTTAGTCATGAACTGTAGGCTGAAACTGAAAAAACTGCAGAAAGGTAGGAAAATAAGGAGATGGGACCTAGATAAATTGAAGGAACGTGAAGTTCTGGTGAATTTCAGAGAGAGATTTAGGCAACAATTGACAGAAACAGGGGGAAATAAAACAGTAGAAGAGGAATGGGTAGCATTGAGAGATGAAATAGTGAAGGCAGCAGAGGACAAAATAGGTAGAAAGGCAAGACCTGCAAAAAATCCTTGGATAACACAGGAGATACTAAATTTAATTGATGAAAGGAGAAAATATAAAAATGCAGTAAATGAAACAGGCAAAATGGAGTACAGACGACTAAGAAATGAGATTGATAGGAAGTGCAAAATGGCTAAGCAGGAGTGGCTAGAAGCCAAATGCAAATCTGTAGAAGAATGTATAAGAAGGGGAAAAGTAGATACCGCCTACAGGAAAATCAAAGAGACATTTGTGGACAAGAAAAGCAATTCTACGAATATCAAGGACTCAGATGGGAAACCAGTTCTCAGCAAAGAAGGGAAAGCTGAAAGGTGGAAAGAGTACATAGAGCAGCTCTACAAAGGAAATGAACTTAGAGACGATGTTGTAGGAAGGGAAGAGGAAGTAGATCAAGATGAAATAGGAGATACTATACTCAGAGATGAATTTGACAGAGCCTTGAAAGACCTAGGCCGGAACAAGGCCCCAGGAGTAGATGATATACCCTCAGAGCTACTAAAGTCTCTGGGAGAGCCAGCCATGACAAGACTATTTGAACTGGTGTGTAGGATATATGAGACAGGCGAAATGCCCTCAGACTTTAAGAAAAATGTAATAATCCCCATTCCAAAGAAATCAGGTGCAGACAGGTGTGAAAATTACAGAACCATCAGTTTGATAAGTCATGGTTGCAAAATTTTAACACGAATTATCTACAGGAGAATGGAAAAGCTGGTAGAAGCTGACCTAGGGGAAGATCAGTTTGGATTCAGGAGGAACGTAGGAACCCGGGAGGCAATACTCACTTTACGTCTTATCTTAGAAGATAGATTAAGGAAAGGCAAATCTACATTTTTAGCCTTTGTAGATTTGGAGAAAGCGTTTGACAATGTTGACTGGACTACACTCTTTCAAATTCTGAAGTCAGCAGGGGTACAATACAGGGAAAGGAGAGTTATCTACAACCTCTACAAAAGCCAGACCGCAGTTATTAGACTCGAAGGGCATGAAAGGGAAGCATCAGTTGGGAAGGGAGTAAGACAGGGTTGTAGCCTTTCTCCGATGTTATTCAATTTGTACATTGAGCAGGCGATGAAGGAAAGCAAGGAAAATTTTGGAATAGGGATTAAAGTTCAGGGGGAAGAAATAAAAACATTGCGTTTTGCTGATGACATTGTAATTCTGTCAGAGACAGCGAACGACCTGGAAGAGCAGTTGAATGGAATGGACAGTGTGTTGAAGAGAGCGTACAAAATGAACATTAACAAGAGCAAAACAAAAATAATGGAATGCGGTCTTAGAAAATCAGGCGATGCTGAAGGAATTAGATTAGGTAACGAAACAATGAAGGTGGTAGATGAGTTTTGTTACTTAGGTAGTAAAATAACATGCGATGGTTGCAGTACAGAGGATATAAAATGCAGAATGGCAATGGGAAGAAAAGCATTTTTGAAAAAGAGAAATTTGCTAACATCGAATATTAATTTAAATGTAAGGAAGTCTTTTCTGAATGCATTTGTGTGGAGTGTTGCCTTCTATGGGAGTGAGACATGGACGATAAACAGTGCGGACAGGAAGAGAATAGAGGCTTTTGAAATGTGGTGCTACAGAAGAATGCTGAAGATTAGGTGGGTAGATCGCATAACTAATGAAGAGGTACTGAACAGAATTGGTGAGAAAAGGAATTTTTGGCATACCCTAACTAAAAGAAGGGATCGCTTGGTAGGACACATTCTTAGACATCGAGGAATCGTAAATTTAGCATTGGAGGGAAGTGTGTGGGGTAAAAATCGGAGAGGGAGGCCAAGAGACGCGTATAGTAAGCAGATTCAAGTGGATATGTGTTGCTTTTCTTATGAGGAGATGAAAAGGCTTGCTCAGGATAGAGTAGGGTGGGGAGCTGCATCAAACCAGTCTCCGGACTGAAGACCATAACAACAACAACATCACTTGTTATAATCACAGTATCACCGAGACACTGTCCTACACTGATTTCTAGGCTGGCTATTTCGTTTGTAACTTCACACGCAACTTGTATCACTATTGAACCACACGATTCCGGGTCCGACGCAGACGGTATCGTACGGTAACATTGAGATGAGAGGGCCGGCAGTATCGACACACCGCGCATACGCATTTGGGGCCACGTCAACAAGCAGCGGTGGTACACGCTGCGAGCCAGCTAATAGGCTCAGTGTGAGAAATCGTGTCATTGTAACATGGTGCGCAAAATGAAGCAAAGCATTATTTTTCTTTATGGAACATTCTGTCGGTACTTGGAGGAACAAAGACATATTAGAAAAATTAAAGATGTAGTATTTTTGTTGCACAATATATTTTATTTGTTTGTTATTTTGTAACTTTCGGCTTGAAACTTCCTGGCAGATTAAAATTGAGTGCCGGAACCAGGACTCGAACGTGGGACCTTTGCCTTTCACGAGCAAGAGCTCTACCGACTGAGCTATCCCAACATGACATATGAGGATACCTCACAACTTTACTTCCGCCAGTACATCGCCTCCTACTTTCCAAACTTCGAGTCCCAGTTCCGGCATACGATTTTAATCTGCCAGGAAGTTTCATATCAGCGCACACTCCGCTGTACAGTGAAGTTTCAATCTGGAAACATCTCTTAGGCTGTGGCTAAGCCATGTCTCCACCATATCCTTTCTTCCAGGAGTGCTAGTCTTGCATGGTTCGAAGGAGAGCTTCTGTGAAGTTTGGAAAGTAGGAGGCGAGGTACTGGCGGAAGTAAAGTTGTGAGGCGGCATCGTGAGTCGTGTCGGGATAGCACAGTCGGCAGTGCGCTTGCCCGCGAAAGGCAAAGGTCCCAAGTTCGAGTCCCGGTTCCGGCACACAATTTTAATCTGCCAGGAAGTTTCATATCAGCGCACACTCCACTGCAGAGTGAAAGTTTCATTCTGGAAACATCCCTTAGGCTGTGGCTAAGCCATGTCTCCACCATATCCTTTCTTCCAGGAGTGCTAGTCTTGCATGTTTCGCAGGAGAGCTTCTGTGAAGTTTGAAAAGTAGCAGGCGAGGTACTGGTGGAAGTAAAGTTGTGAGGCGGTATCTTGAGTCGTGTCGGGATAGCTCAGTCATTCCGCCGGCAGCAGCGGTCGTGATCGGACGTCCTGTTGTGCTTCGCGCCGCGGCCGTTTGTTTACAACCGCAGGGTAAGTCGGTGCTATTGCGCGCGCTGTGTATTGCTGTGTGTTGTGTATATGTCAAGATGCAGTGATGGCTGAATTATCTAGAATAGATACTTTGAAATTCACATTCGATCGAACTCTTATTCGACCTTTTGTTCTTGTTGTGGTCTTCAGTCCGGAACCTGGTTTGATGCAGTTCTCCATATACCCTATCCTGAGCACGCCTCTTCATCTCCACATAAGAACGGCAACCTACATCTGTCTGAATCAGATTACTGTATCCATCTCTTGGTCTTCCTCTGCGGTTTTTACCCCACACACTTCCCTCCAACGCTAAATTCACAATTCCTTGATGTCTAAGAATGTGTCCTACCAATCTATCCCTTCTTTTAGTCAAGGTATGCCAGAAATGTCTTTCTCCCCAATTCTGTTCAGTACCTCCTCATTCGTTACGCGATCCACCCACCTAATCATCAGTATTCTTCTGTAGCACCACATTTCAAAAGCCTCAATCCTCTTCCTGTCCGCACTGTTTATCGTCCATGTTTCACTCCCATACAAGGCAACACTCCATACAAATGCCTTCAGAAACGACTTCCTTAGGATTAAATCAATATTCGATGTTAACAAATTTCTCTTTTTCAAGAACGCTTTTCTACCCATTGCCATTCTGCAATTTATATCATCTGTACTGCGACCATTATTTGTTATTTTACTGCCCAAGTAACAAAACTCATATACCTCCTTTATTGCTTCGTTGCCTAATCTAATTCCTTCAGCATCACCTGATTTTCTTAGACTGCACTCCATTACCCTAGTTTTGCTCTGGTTAATGTTCATCTTATATGCACCTTTCAACACACTGTCCATTCCGTTCAATTGCTCTTCCAGGACCTTTGCTGTACCTGACGGAAGTACTATGTCATCGGCGAAACGCAATGTTTTTAATTCTTCCCCCTGAACTTTAATTCCTTCTCCAAATTTCTCCTTGCTTTCCTTCACAGCTTGTTCAGTGTACAAATTGGATAACATTGGAGAAAGGCTACAACCTGTCTTACTCCCTTTCCAACCACTGCATACCTTTCATGCCCTTCAACTGTGACAACCGCTGTCTGGTTTTTGTACAAGTAGTAAATAACTTTACGCCCCCTATATTTTACTCCTGCTTGCTTCAGAACTTGAAAGAGTTTATTCCAATCAACATTGTCAAAAGCCTTCTCCAAATCTACAAAAGCTAGAAATGTAGTTTTGCCTTTTCTTAATCTATCTTCTTGGATAAGCTGTAAAGTGAGTATTGCTTCCCGTGTTCCTACATTTCTCCTGAACCCAAACTGATCTTCCCCGAGGTCGGCTTCTACTAGCGTTTCCATCCTTCTGTAAATAATTCGAGTTAAAATTTTGCAATCATGACTTATTAAACTGATGGTTCTGTAGTTTTCACACCTGACTGCACCTGCTTTCTTTGGAATGGGGATTCTAACATTTTTCTTAAAGTCTGAGGGTACTTCACCTGTCTCATACATCTTACACACCAGTCTTTCGAAATTGAAGATTGGCTAGAGAAAGCAGTGAAAACACGCTCTGAAGATACCATAGGATATCTACTTGTCTATTGTCGATACGGTTGTGTATTTGAAGATGAGCAAACCCGAACTTTGTGAACAAGTTATAGAACGTACTGGCGGCATATTAAAGTTTACTCATAGAGATGGTAAAGTTGGTGACGTAACAGTAGATCAAGTTGGACTTGGTATTCGAACAATCCGAATATTTGAGTTGCCATTTGAGGTCCCTGCCGATGCGATAAATAAAGTAATATCTCCGCACGGTCGAGTTCTCAGTCATTTAGCTGAGAAATGGTCGACTGCCCACAAGTTCCCTGTGCTGAACGGTATGAGGCAATCTAAGGTGGAACGTTTGCGACATATACCGTCGTAGATAAACCTTTGTGGTTACAGGGGAATAGTCATTTACGACGGCCAACCAAGAACGTGCTCAACCTGTGATAAAACAGGTCACGTACGTTCTCAGTACCTGCAGAGACGAATTGCTCAGTTGCCAACTGGTGAAACAACGAAGCCGCCACAAATGACCACCTTGCCCAACACACGCTGCTGCGGTACGTGGCCATGCGACAGACAGCTCAATTAGTGAAATACACTTCGAAATTCCTCCCAGAGACACAACCCAAATCCGGTTGGGTGTTGATGGAGACTTCTGAGACGGAGGATGTACCGGTACCGGAGCCGAAAGTGACAGAGGAATCCCAGAAGTCTGAAGAACACCAAATAGGCCCACGTACCGAGATGAGGCAAATCGAAATGATTGACAAATCGCAGTCCGAAGTGGAAAAGGAATCGCATAACCCGGAAAAACAACAAACTGATATAAGTTACCTGATTAGTGACGTAGAAATGCTCAACGGAGAGACGCCACCAGTAACCCAAAGTGACACTGCTGATTCAGATGGCGGTCAGTCACCTGGAAAATCTAGTCGCCGAAGGAATAAGGAGCGAAGATTGGAGGACCAGGGAGCCGAGAAGGCGGCGGCGTCACTAAGAGAGAAGGCGAAGAAGGTTATAGAAAAACTAAATTTACCCACATCTGGCAACCCACAGAAACAGACACCGGCACAAATGAAGGCTGATGACAGGACAACCACCAATAATGAAGGCAGGGTGGAAATCATCGGAGAGACGGCTACAGAACATCACGAAAAACCAGCACAGGTGCCAGAAGAACAGGTGCATCGCCTCAATGAGCCGATAAAAATGGCCAACACATTTGACTGATCAGCGGACGTCGAAAATGAACACGCGGACGCCGAGATGATGGATGTACCCAGGAGCACTAGACGCGACTCACACAACACTCAAGAACCAACAGCAGACACAAGCATGGACACACGAGAAGAAGACAACGACGAGGACTCTGAGCTCTATTAAATACAGAACAACTGCCTCCCGTAAAAACAACTCAGAATGACTGACCTACAAGCTTACAGGATAGCAACATCCAACATAAATAAAGAGCCAGAGTTCAAATGTTCAAATGTTTGTTAAGTTTATGGGACTTAACTACGGGGTCATCAGTCCCTAAACTTACAAACTACTTATGAACTAATTACGAACTAGGACGGCACAAATATCCATGCCCGAGGGGGGATTCGAACCCCCGACCGTAGTGGCCGTGCTGACCGTGACTGGAGCGCCTGAGTCACCTCGCCCACCGCGGCCGGCGCCAGAGTTCCCTCAAGCTTGACAATATTAAAGACTTCTTGTACACCGCTGACATTGATATACTTCTGCTTCAAGAGGTAGGGGAAATAGATTTAGATCGAATCCCTGGGTACAACGTCACGGCAAATCCGGGACGTGGTGCCGATTTGGGAACGGCCATCCTGTTCAAAGAAGGTATTGTTCTCCACGACATAGAACGGCTAGCAACTAGCAGAGGGATTACTGCAACCGTTAACACCACCAAAATAATAAATGTGTACGCTCCGTCTGGTAGTAACAACAGGAGACGCAGAGCAGAATTTTTCAAAGAAGATGTCCTTCCGCTATTTACAACACAGTATGACCAACTAATTTTAGCGGGAGACTTTAACTGCGTACTTCATGCAAAAGACCAGACTCCGCATCTTAACAAATCAAAAGAACTAGAAAAGATAGTTAAAGATCTATCGTTAACCGACACGTGGAAACACAAGTTTGGCTATAAGCCTGGATTCAGTCACGTTACAAATCAGTCGGCTAGTCGACTAGACCGTATATATGTTTCGGAGAACCTTAAACATCAAGTTTGACATGCAGAAGTCTGGCCAACCAGCTTTTCTGATCATGCTGCCTTTATTTGCACTTTAAATCTTAAGAGACAGGGAACATACCGTGGTAAAGGGCAATGGAAACTAAATGTTTCGCATTTAGCGGATCAAGCGTGTAGGGAGGCATTCACTCAGGCCTGGCATGAAAGCGAAGCTAAGTTTACTTCTTACAACTCAGCGATCAAATGGTGGCTCGAATGTGCCAAACCGAAACTACTGAAAGCTATGATCCAATACTCTCGAGACAAAAACTGGTGGTTTAAAAGAACTCTTGAATTCTACTACCAATGTCTCGGGGAATTATATACACTCGACGCCAAAATGATTGACAATTGTTCGCAAATTACAAAAATTCAAGCAAAAATTTTACTTTTAAAAAGGAAACAGCTAGAGGGTTTTAAAATCAGATCCAGAACTCCACATACTGTAACAGATGAAGAGCCATCCATATACCATCTTATACTGGAGACCAAACGCACGAAAACAAAGATGATAACTGAACTAAAAGATAACGACGGAACAATTTTAACAAGACAAAAGGACATCAGACAAGCTACTGAAAACCACTACGCCGACCTAATATCCAATATAACAGTAGACGACGCTGCACTTGACGCCTTACAACGGAACTTAATGGCAAGACTTAGCCCTGCGGGTGCAGTGGAGCTCACTACGGACGTAACAGAAGACGAGGTGAAAGACGCTGTATTCAACAGTCCTCAAAACAAATCACCGGGTCGCGATGGTATCCCGGCTGAGTTTTATCAAACTTTATGGCCGCAACTGCAGACAAAATTGACAGCGATTTACAACGATCTACAGAAGCCGGACTCGATTATTCCGCCGGAATTTAAAGAAGGGTTGGTAGTTCTGATACCCAAAAACACTAACAATAGCATAATCACGAACCTGGGACCGATTACACTGTTGAACGGGAACTACAAAATTTTCGCCCGTGTCTTATCTACTCGGAGAAAAATGTAATTAACGCAGTCATAGCGCCACACCAGACGAGCGTCGGAAGAGGCAGAGCAATATACCAAACGCTGGCGGACTACAGGGATATTATAGCCGCCGCAGACGCTTGTAAGATTAAATGTGCAGTAGTAAGCCTTGATTTCGAGAAAGCGTTTGATAGGATCAGCCATCTGTATCTCTTCAGAATCATGAAGGCAATGGGCTTTCCCCTAGAGTTCATCAGTACGATGAAGAACTTGATACAAAATAGTACATCGAGGATTATAATAAACGGCCAAGCAGGCTCTGAAATTTCCATCAACAGTTCAGTCAGGCAGGGGTGTCCCATATCCAAGTCACTTTTCGCCATAGCTATAGAGCCACTACTCGTCACTATAACGAAACTTTTAAACGGTCTCAAAATAAACAATCAGAAGATTGTCTGCAGGGCCTACGCTGACGATGTCGCTTTCTTGATCACTGACGCACCTGAACTAGAGCTTTCTCTACAGATAATAACAACATACGAGAGAGCATCCGGTGCACGGCTAAACCGTACAAAATCAAGAGTACGCATATCCCTTACCGTGAGGTAACAATTTCTTTAAGGCTAAGAACTTTAGACGACACGTACTTTAGGAAATATGACGTTGTGAGTGGCGAAGGGTACTTTACCTACGGACGTCGACAAAAACTACAGTTTTATTTAGATCTTGATGACTTTGTGTCACTTAACCATCAAAGCAAGGCGAAAGTCGCTGTCTGTATAAATTTTCGTGTGGTGATTGACGAAAGGTACCTTCCATATGGACATCGTCAAAATCCACAATCTTGCTTCGATGTTGATGAAATTTTGCACACTTGACCTACAAAGCAAAATGAAGGTCATGGTATACCTTACGACTTATCTTGGAAGAGGGATTAGGGGAAGGCAAACTTACATTTCTAGCGTTAGTAGATTTGGATAAATCTTTTGACAATTTACATTAGAATACACTCTTTCAAATTCTGAAGTCAGCAGGGGTAAAATACAGTGAAAAGAGCGTTATTTAAAACTTGTACAAAATCCAGACCGCAGTTATTACAGTCGAAGGACATGAAAGGAAAGCATTGGTTGGGAAGGGAGCGAGAAGAGGTTGTAGATTTTCTCCAATGGTATCCAGTTTGTACACAGAGCAAGCTGTGAAGGAAAGCAAAGGGTGAAGAAATAAAAACATTGCGTTTTTCTGATGATATTGTAATTCTGTCAGAGACAGCAAAGAACCTGGAAGAGCAATTGAACGGAATGGAAAGTGCGTGGAAAGAAACGTATAAGATGAATATTAACAAGAGCAAAACAAGAGTGCAGCCTAAGAAAATCGAGCGATACTGAAGGAATCAGATTAGGTAACGAAACAATAAAGGTAATGGGTAAGTTTTGTTAGTTTGGTAGTAAAATAACATATAACATAACATATAATGGTCAGAGGATATAAAATGCAGAATGGTACTGGGAAGAAAGCGTTTTGAAAGTTAATTCAAATGTAAGGAAGTCCTTTCCGAAGACATTTGTGTGGGTGTTGCCTTGTACGGGACTGAAACATGGACGATAAATAGTTTAGACAGGAAGAGGTTACAGGCTTTTGAAACATGATGTTACAGAAGGATGCTGAAGGTTAGGTGGATAGATCGCGTAGCTAATGAAGAGCTACTGAACAGAATTGAGGAGAAAAGGAATTTTTGCAATACCTTGACTAAAAGAAGGGATCGATTGGTAGGGCACATTCTTAGACATCAAGGGATCATAAATTTAACATCGCAGGGAAGAGTGCGGGGTAAAAATCGGAGAGAGAGAGAAAGAGACGAATATAGTAAGCAGATTCAGATAGATGTGTGTTGTTGTTCTTGTGACGAGATGAAGAGGCTTGCTCAGGATATGGCAGGGTGGGGAGCTGCATCAAACCAGTCTCCAGACTGAAGACCATTACAACAACAACAACGTATACCAAAAATTTCGTATGATGCATGGCGGAGGGTACTTTACTTAAGGATTTCGCCAAAATCTACATTTTTATTCCGATCTTGATAAAATTTTGTACGTTTGATCTTCGACAAGCTACCATACGGTGCACAGCAGACAGTACGTCGAAATAAATTTGTCACTGTTTCACTGTTGTGCATACATGTGATTTTTCGCAGAGAGGCGGAGGAAGTGATGACAATGAAAGTAGACCTCTTAAAACTAACCAGCCCAATTCCACAGTCAACCATGCCGACCGTGCACAAGCGGGAAAAGGCTCAGGAAAAAGGAGAAACGACGAAGAGAAGAGGAGATGAACCGAGGGGGAAGTGTTGAACAGAGTCAGGACGAGAAGATGAACACAGGATGGAGTGACGGAGTGAAGCGATGGTCCGAGAGAGGGGGAGGATGAGATGAACAGAGCCAGGGAGGAAGAAGAAATGGACAAAGAGAGAGGAGGGGAGAGGAGAGGAATCAATAAATACCCAAGAAGGCCGGGTTTTCGGCTTGTAGGGCAGTCTGCTGTTTGACAGTAGGAAATATTAGACGCCGATGTATATGACGAATGCTTTTCATTTAGTAAGGACTGTGTTAACCATGGAATTCTTCTAGATAAGCTTAAGTATTGTGGTATGAGAGGGAAAGTGCACAAATGGTTTAAATCATACCTAACTGGAAGAGTTCAGAAAGTTGATATAAGTAATTCACATAATATACAAAAAACAGCCGAGTCCTCAAACTGGGGAACTATCAAGCATGGGGTGCCACAGGGTTCGGTACTGGGGCCTTTACTGTTCTTAATATATATTAATTATTTGCCTTTCTATATTCATAAACATGCCAAGCTGGTTCTCTTTGCTGATGTTACAAGTATCGCTATCACATCCGAATCACAGGAATTAACCGATGAAATTGTCAATGAAGTATTTCAGGGAATTATTAAGTGGTTCTCTGTAAATGGACTCTCTTTAAATTTTGAAAAAACACAGTATATTCAGTTTTACACAATACATGGCATCACACCATTAATTAATATTGACTTCAACCAGAAATCTATAGCTAAGGGAGAATATTCAAAATTTTTAGGTTTATGCATTGATGAGGGATTGAATTGGAAGAAACACATTGAAGATCTGTTGAAACGTTGAGCTCAGCTACTTCTGCTATTAGGGTGATTGCAAACTTTGGTGATGTACAACTCAGTAAACTAGCATACTATGCCTATTTTCATTCTTTGCTTTCTTATGGCATCATTTAGTAAGAAAGTATTCATTGCCCAAAAGTAGGTCATCAGAATAATTGCTGGAGCCCACCCAAGATCATCCTGCAGACATTTATTTAAGGATCTAGGAATCTTCACAGTGGCTTCACAAGATATATATATTCACTTATGAAATTTGTTATTAACAATCCAACTGAATTCAAATGTAATAGCAGTGTTCATAGCTACAACACTAGGAGAAAGGGTGACCTACACTATTCAAGGTTAAATTTAGCTCTGTCACAGAAAGGGGTTATTTATTCTGCCACAAAAGTCTTTGGTCACTTACCAAGTAGTATCAAAATTCTGACAGATAGCCAACTAGCATTTAAAAATATATTAAGAGAATTTCTGAATGGCAATTCCTTCTACACATTAGATGAATTTCTAGATAAAAGGTAGTACTTTAGGGGAAAAAAATAAAAAATATATAAAAAAAATCGCACTAACGTGTTTTACGGCCCACTTTAGATTTGTAGTTTTATATGTTTTTGCAAACATTTTGGACCAAAATAATAATCCGAACCACCGACCCTTGGCATCATGGTCTAACGCCTTGCCCGCTAAGCTACGGCTAGCAATCAGAAGATGAGTCCTATAATCTCATACTATTAATGGCGGATATGTCATTTGTAGATACTAGATTATCATTTATCGTACGAAGAACGATGTGTTTTTGTTAATTCTTCAGTGCGTCATTGCTTTGAAATGACAACGTGTAAGTTACAATAAGAAAATCATTAAATACGCTACGCAAGATGGCGTATGCCAGAGAGAGTTCTGCGAGAGGAATGCCTCGTGACATCTCCTAACGGCTGGTTTTCGTTAATTCAATGGAGGGTGTCAAATCTCTGTTATTTCTGCAAATATGTCTCAAACGATACGAGATATGAAAAAAAAATAAGGGAGCTAAGTTGTAGAGAATTTTCTCCTCTACCAACTAGGTTATTCAATTTTCGTATCAGATGAACGGTTCGTTTGCAATTACAATTATATTACAAACGGCTTTTTTTAGGTATTACTACCGTATTTCTTGTCCGAAAATTTTGAAAAAGGGAGGTTCTTGTCTCTGGTGGCCTATAATCATGTCTGTAGAATTTGGTGCTGATGGGTTGAATGGTTCGTCTTAAAAACAGGGAACACGTTACGGACAGACAGACAGACGGACGGACAGACAGACAAAATCGCCGTTATTTTTGCAAATATCTTTGAAACGCTACGAGATATGAAAAAAAACATAAGAGAGCAAAGTTGTAGAGAATTTTCTCCTCTACAAATTCGTTTATTCAATTTTCGTGTCAGATGAATAGTTAAGCCGTCATTTTCATTTAAATTTCGAGCTGTAAAAAGACGACCGCAAAGGCCCACTTTTAGTGTTACTACCGTAACCTAAAGTGCGCCAATATAAAATAAAAATTCAATTAAAAAAATAATAAAATAAAATTTTCAAATATTGAGTGTCATGTAATATTATGTATAGACATATTTCATTTAACTGACACGTTCCACATCATTACGAAGTGTCGTATTCAAGATCTATGGAACAAGTAATAATCTAATCTAATCTAAGAACTCCGCTCCAAGAGGAGAGTAGGTACATGTGAAAGTAGAACAAACAACGGAACGATTACAGTAGCCCTTCTTAGACCCTGAAGTTCAAAATTCAGGCACATTGATGCCAGCACGTCAGTATGTGCGTATCATTTACTCGTTCAAGAATGCTGCAAGGCTACTCGTCAGAGTGTATCACTAGCCGTTCGCACGCTTCCTTTAATTACCGTGGTGCGATCTATCTCACCAAATTGAAACGATTGCGGTTTATCCTATCGGGACATTGCTGCTCGCGTTGGTCAATCCAATGACTGTTAGCAGAATATGGAATCGGTGGTTTCGGGAAGGCAATATGGAACGGCGTGTTGGATCCCAAAGGCTTCGTATCACTAGCAGTGGAGATGACAGGCATCTAATCGGCCAGGTCTCGATCCCTGAGTCAACAGACGGGGACGTTTGTAAGACAACAACTATCTGCACGAACAGTTCGACAACGTTTGCAGCAGCATTGATTATCAGCTCGGAGACCATGACTGCGGTTACCCTTGACCCTGCATCACAGATCATTACGAATTGTCGTATTCATGATCTATGGAACAAGTATTAACCTAATCTAATCTAAGAACTCCGCTCCAAGAGGAGAGTAGGTACATGCGAAAGTAGAACAAACAACGGAACGATTACAGTAGCCCTTCTTAGACCCTGAAGTTCAAAATTCAGGCACATTGATGCCAGCATGCCAGTATGTGCGTACCATTTACTCGTTCAAGAATGCTGCAAGGCTACTCGTCAGAGTGTATCACTAGCCGTTCGCACGCTTCCTTTAATTACCGCGGTGCGAACTATCTCACCAAATTCAAACGCTTCCAACTGAGCGAAATACGAGAGGCGCACCGCCAGCGCCTGCCGCCGCCGGCGAAGTGAAGGCCGCTCTCGGTAACATTACTCAGCGGCCAAGCGCTCTCATTGTTAAGCAGAGCTGTTCTGTCCCGAGTGTGGAAATGACATTGGTATCCCAGCAGCAATTAAAATGTGTCATGAATGAATATAGCGAGCTGTCCTTCACGGACTGGTATTTCCCGAACTTGTGCTGATTCGCGGACAGAAGAATATTTTCCTCCAGGAACGGCAGGCATATTGTTAGGGATTAAAATATGCTCAAGGAACTCCCGACAGACTGACGTCAGCGCTGTTCGTCTTAAACTGAGTGTTATTTTTACCGTTTTTGTAAGCCGTGCTACACTGTGGGTCGCACACGTCATACTATTATTGCTAAGCAAAATGTTCTCGATAGATATGCTCCCGGAAAAAAGGCGAATTCTGCAGCGTGTTGCAGGAATGTGCACAGTGAGGGATTACGTCTCTTTGAGGCTGACAGGACCGGATCTTTAGCTGACGTCAGGTAATGTAGAAGTGCTATAAATGGAACGGGGAACTGTATCTGTGTTTTATGCATCTAGAAATGATTTACGAGCGAGTCCCTAGGATGAAGCTGCTGTCAGTTTACGAGAATAAGGAAAATGAGGCAAACTTCTGCAGACAATTAAAGGTCTTTACGTAGATTGTGACACAGCAGTTAGAGTTGATGGTAAATTGAGTTCATGGTTCCAGGTAGTTTCAGGGGTAAGACAAGGCTGTAATCTGTCACCACTGTTATTCATACTATTCATGGATCATATGTCGAAAACAGTAGACTGGCAGGGCGGAATTAAAATAGGTGAAAACAAAATAAGCTGTTTCGCATATGCGGATGACTTAGTTGTAATGGCAGATTCGATTGAAAGGTTACAAACTAGTATTTCAGAGCTCTATTAGAGGTTTAAGGGTTCTGATATGAAGATCAGCTTCTCCATAATGAAAGTAATGTCTGTGGAAAAGAGAATTAAACAGATTGAGTGCCAAATAGGAGGAACGAAGTTAGAACAGGTGGACAATTTCAAGTGCTTAGGATGTATTTCCTCAGTCGATGGCAACATAATGAAAGGACTGAAATCAAGGTGTAGAAAAGCTAATGTAGTGAGTGCTCAGCTAATATCTACTCTCTTATGCAAGGAGGAAGTAAGTACCAAGACTAAGTTAGCAATGCACCGCTATATCTATCGACCAACTTTGTTGTATGGGAATGAAAGCTGGGTAGATACAGGTTACCTTATTAATAAGGTTTAGGTTACAGATATGAAAATAGCAAGGAGGGTTGCAGGTACTAATAGATGGAACAATGGCAGTATGGTGTCCATAATGAGGAAATCAAAGAAAAATTGGGAGTGATCACCATAGATGAAGCAGTTAGAACGAACAGACTGAGATGGTAGGGTCATGTTACATGCTTAGGAGAAGCAAGGTTACCTAAGGGACTCTTGGGTTCTGCAGTACAGAGTTAGAGGAGTCGAGGTAGACCAAGGAGAAAGAACTTTTTCAAATTTTTACTGAATTGTAGGAGGGGGGGTTACAGCCGTAATATATTTTAAGAAATGCGTATTGCCAACCATCAGCTGTTTATTATAGTCATAACTTTACCGGTTTCGCTTCTAAACCATCTTCAGAAAAGAAAATGTAAACAGACTGATTAACTTGATACAATGTCTGCTACCATATCAATGTCAATCAATAAAATATTCATAACATGTAACATGACTTTTAGACTTGATGACAAAAAAAGTCTTGTCATCAAGACTTAATGTCAAGTTACATGTTACGATTCTTTATTGATTGACATAGATATGGTAGCAGACATTGTATCAAGTTAATCAGTTTGTCTAGTTTACTTTTCTGAAGTTGGTTTAGAACCGAAACCGGTAAAGTTATGTCTATAATAAACAGCTGATTATTGCTAATATGCATTTCTTAAAAAGGAAAGTACTTGGATTCAGTCAAGAATGATTTTGAAGTAACAGACTTAACATCAGACGTGACATGAATGTTAATACTGAATAGCGAACTATGGAGGAATTTTATTAGGGGGACTAATCTTCCGCCGGCCGCAGTGGCCGAGCGGTCTGCGGCGCGCCAGTCATCGTCTGCACGGCCGCTACGGTCGTGGTTTCGACTCCCCCCTCGGGGATGGATGTTCGTGTCGTCTTTAGCATAAGGTAGTTCGTAAGTAGTTTCTAAGTTTAGGGACTGATGACTCCGCTGTTAAGTCCCTTCATCTTAACAAATATTTGAACATTTTTTGACTATGCTCCAGACTAAACTCTGAAAGGCACAGTCAGTCTCTAATGAGTATGAGCACTCTTGTCCTTCAGTACCAGGTGTGCTTATTTAATATCTCATTCTAGCGTTAGTTTCTGGCTCTGCCTTGGTTTGTATTTATTGTTCAAATGTTTTATAGTCTATGGGACTTAACTACGGGGTCATCAGTCCCTAAACTTACAAACTACTTATGATCTACTTACGAACTAGGACGGCACAAATATCCATGCCCGAGGGGGGATTCGATCCCCCGACCGTAGTGGCCGTGGAGACCGTGACTGGAGCGCCGTAGTCCCCTCGGCCACCGGCCGGCTTGTATTTATTCCGATCTTATGTTAGTTCAAATGTTCGAATTTCACCTAAGGCACCAAAATGCTACGGTCATAGGTCCCTAGACTTACCAACTACTTAAACCAACTTACGTTAAGGGCAACACACACACACACACACACACACACACACACACACACACACACACACACACCCTTGCCCGAGGGAGGTTTCGAACCTCAGACGGGAGCTGCGACGAAATTTGTGACATGGCACCTTAGAACGCGCGGTTCTGTTAGTCTGCCTCCTGCTTTCCTCTCTGTCCATCCCATTCTGCCACACAGTCTGTCCATTTTATTTTCGGTTTCATGCAGTTCAGTCGTGAACAATGCGAGCTGCAATAGTAGAACAGTGGAATATTAAGAAACTATCTGGAAGATGTGTTGCGACTGGAGTTGGTAGTGAAGGTGTAATAAATTACAGCCTCTTGCGGGGTGGGGCGGTTTTTCGTACTTTTCATTGTTTATGCTGTCACATATCCAGAACCATGTGTCGTAGTATGATATACATTTAGAGATGGTGTGTTGTCCGTTCTTTCGGGCATGTTCGAAAGAACAGACACCATACCGTCTTATATATATGAAGGGCTGAAACTCATAACGGTATAAGTGACATTTTTTGAAAAATTGAGTTAAGTGTACATTCAACCTAGAAACAAGAGATACTTGTTAGTGGCACAAAGATCCAGGTGCCTGCTGTTGACGTCGGCCATCTAGCGGTATGTGGTATATCTACATTTATCGAATCACAGCGATATGCAGTATCAGGACGGTACAAGCAACAACGTGGCAGACGGCCCAAAGATTTGCGATTTAGCTGCTCAATTACTGACGAAATCTCGATCAAAAATGAGTAGTTCTACCTTTGATAGTATTCATTGTTTCTCAGAATCGACTGACGAAGATTTATCAGAGGATGATTCAGTCGCAGATGAAGACTATGTCCCTGTTCAAGGTAACTAAAATTGAGGCATTCTGTGCAACATTTTAGTGCTTACGTAAAGTTAGGTTCTCAAATTTTTGTGGCTGAGAAAAACTTCTTAAACTATTTTTAGTACAAAAGCACACTTAAAACTAGCATAATAACGTCTCCTTATTTTCAATAAAAATTACATTCCTCGAGAAAAATACAGTCATGAAAATATTTTCATTTGTACCGGTATGCCACTCAAATGCTTAACATCTTTGAGGTACGTTAGCATTCACTTGAGACAAAGACATTCATGAGAAGGGATTTTATAAGGATCTTTGCTTTATATCTGTGCCTAAGTGGTATATTTCCTTTTCTATCCAGACGCATCATCTTCAGATGAAAACGAAGATCATAACAAGAACCCTAACAATGAAAAAATCCTAAATACAGCTAAAGAGTTGTGCTTGAGAGCACCCCATGAAGAGACTCAAGAAAACACTGTTTCAAGAAAAAGAAAAAAGGAGCTTGGAGTCATGGAAAACGAATAAAAGAAAACGCCTAAGAAACCTGAGACAAGAATGCACGTCTACAACAGGAAAAATTACGCCTGCAAGAATCATCCAGCCATTTCAACATATCTGCCGATATGAATGCAAGACTTTCACAGAAAAAAGACGAAGAATTATGGACGAAGAGTATTGGAAAACCGTTTCCTGTCAACAACAAACATCCTTCAGAGTAAAATGTTTCAACTACTAAACCAAGACGTCCAAAACGAAATTGTAACAAGTCTAAAAAACGAAGTACTGCAATTTTCCTGGATGGAAAATGTGTAAGGAGTTCTTCCTTAAGACACTAAGCAATCGCCGATTTACCACAGCTGTATTAAACGAACCAAGTGTGGAAGGTCTGTCTCCTGTTGATAAACGTGGTAAACGTGCTCCTGGAAATAAAATACCAAAAAATCGCCTCGCTACCGTAAGGAACTACATAAAAAGCTTTCCTTATTACACAAGTCACTATTCTCGTAAAGATAATCCGCACAAGAAATACCTTTCGCCAGAATTATCTGTCTCAAAAGAGTATAAGCTGAATACTGAGAAATGTGAAGAAGAAAACATTTTGCCAGTGAAGGAGTGTATTTACCGTAAAGTGTTAAATTCAGAATTTAATCTATCGTTTTATAAGCTAAGTTGTGGCACATGCAATACTTGTGACGGTTTAGGAAATTTAATCAAAGCGGAGGCAGAGATCAGCATCATCTTTCACACTCTCCTCATAACACTACACAGCCAAGTGATGAACAATCTTACCCTGATGACTGTGATAGTGGTGCAATGAATGAAAGCGAGTAAGCAAAAAGTGCTCATTCTTTAAAAGCATAGTGGTACAAGTGACATTTTATGAAGACGTTTTGAAAGCATAATGGTACAAGTAAACTTTATGAATATTTTACACAATGATGCCTTACACTCAGAACCTTCAGATATTTACCAAATATATGTACCTCAAGTGCAAACTATTGTATAAAAGCTTATTTTCATTTTGTATAACCTGTGACTTTAAATAAACATTTAAATGTTTAAGGTCGTTTTTCTCAGAATAACCTGTATGCTACTTATACCGTTGTGATTTTCATATATCCGACCCGGCCGCGGTGGCCGAGGGGACTAAGGCGCTCCAGTCACGGTCTGCACGGCCACTACGGTCGGGGGTTCGAATCCCCCCTCGGGCATGGATATTTGTGCCGTCCTAGTTCGTAAGTAGTTTGTAAGTTTAGGGACTGGTGACCCCGTAGTTAAGTCCCATAGACTATACAAACATTTGAATATTTTTTTTATATATGCGACAACGGCGAATGGTCCGCTGCTTAACCGCAGTTGCGGTAACATCGTTCGACTTCGTGCGGGAATCCGAAATGACGAGTAATAAAGGGCATGGGCGATAGGGGACTACTATCGTATTGTGTGACTTGCGGAAATTTGGGACCGGGCGAGGCGTACACGGGTAGCGAAGATTGTTAAGGCGACCGCTAGCACAAAGCGGGAGACCCGGGTTCAAATCCCAGCCTGGCGAAGATTATTACTTGATCTACTTTAATCGCCTACAGCAATCAGAGTCAATCATTTCCTTCCTCTCTCCGCCTTCTTCCTTCCCCTCATTAAATGTGCAAATAATATAATTTCTAAGTACACCCAGTGGTATATATATCGCATATAGAGTTAGTAGTAAAATACGTGATAAATCGAAACCAACATGCGTCACGGGGCGATCTTTGATGATCCTAGTTATTTATCACCTCACATCTAGGTACGACTCTGATAGGTCACATGTAGATAAGCATCTTGCCTGTCCACTTGCAATCATTCGTGTCCATTGTGTATTCCGACGGACGTGGGCTATTCGCGCAGGACAATACGACACCCCACACGTCCAGAATTTCTACACAGAATTACTCTTCTGAGCTTTAACACCTCCTAGACGTGAACATTGTTAATCATATCTGCGATGCTTTGCAACGCGCTGTTCAGAACCCTCGCACTCTTGCGGGTTTATGGACAGCTGTGCAGGATACACGGTGTCCGTTTCCTCCAGCACTGCTCCAGACATTACTTGAGTCCAAGCCACGTTGCGTTGTGGCACTTACATCTGTGCTCTCTGGGGCCCCACACGACATTACGTAGGCGTACCGGTTTCTTTGGCTCTTCAGTGTACAATCCCAGATTCTGACGGAAAAACTTCCCCATGCTGGACTGCAAGAAGAAGGCGACCCGTGTTGTAAGTTTCTCTTTTTGGGTTGTTCGTAGTGCAACGTATCTGCTACTGATAACTTCCATAAGCTGAAGATAAATAAATGTCACTTTCACGTAGCAAGGCTACAATTACAAAATTATTAAGTTCAGCACATTATTAGAGTATCGTAGGTTTGGTGTATCTTGTAGAATCTGCTTCGCTTGTATAGTTCTTCAAATGCCTGAAATTCTGGTTAAGGTTGCGTGCTGGACGATATCTTACTGACCTACATCACTTGATGGGAACTCAAAACACAACTAGCACTTTTCATAAACTGTATTCAACAAAACATTACATTGTTGGTTTTAAACCACGTACTGACATAGTGACTGCCCAAAGTCAGCCTTAATAATGACGCCCCGAGTATCTCTGCTCGGGTCCTATATACTATTTCGACGTGTAAACAACAATACAAACTATTGTTAAAAACAGGAAGTTGTACATTTATTATGAACAATAAGATATACTTCATATTGGTAAGTAGAGCATAAAATATTTGTTCTTTTAAAAACGATCATTTTGAGAATAATTGCTACAATTAAGCAAAATATGGTATTATATGTATACGAACAGAATTCATAAAGAAGTTAATAATGTTATAATTATGTTCTGAATACAATTCATAACACGTACAGAGCTATGTTTTAGCAAGCTTTACTTTTGACAGTTTTTCCAGTTCGTTGGATATTATAGTTTTCATTTAATGCTTAAATGCTGACCATGTGGTCATATATAATTAATTATTGCCAGTATTACATCAATTCATCAGATGGCATTTTAAGTTCATGTACTGAGTTTGATGTAAATCTAATCATTTAATATGTTTTATATTACAACCTATTATGCTATATGTGCAGCTATATATACAGTTTTAATATGCAATAGTTTTGCTTCCTACCAATAAATGAACATTAACCGAGCAGCTATTAGTTTTTGTGGTGAGTTTACAATCTGGTAATATTCTTAAACATAAGTTAACTAATATCTGTAGATCATCATAGGGCTAATACAAAGGGATTTTCTTATAACTGTACCGTCATCACGTGTTTCCCTAAGTGGTATGGTACGTCTCAGTATGAACAAATGTAGACGATGATTTATCGGACCATACCACATATTTCAAGCAATCAAGTGTCCAGGTTTTATTATCATGCCTCAACTTCCTTCGCGGCTTTTGCGTTAGCTTCTGTTATTAAGGGTTTAGCTACTGTGGCACTTCCATAACCCAGATATTGCAGATTTTTTTCCCGATTACCTTCTGATCTAAAAGATATTTTATTACATCACTAATAGGTCGTTCAAATGCTAGAACATTGATTTCAGACTAACTGAACCCTTAGTTTTTGTATAATGCGTCGTCCTTTTCGAACGAAGTAAAAATGTAAACACTAATATTACAGATCAGATATGACATTTTAGTTGTAAAGCCATCGATATGTCTCTGAATAATAAAAATTCAATTGGTTTGTAAGTAGTTACACATGCAACTCATGGGATAGCTCACACGTTGCTTCTAAAGCCTTAGTTCCAAACGTGACTGACATAGAATCTAGGCTGTATATGGGTATATGTGTATGTATATATGGTCCACATCTCCTAAACTACTGGACCGATTTCAATCAAACTTTATGCACATGTTCCTTACTATCACGCAACAATCTCTGTAGGAGTATGGACCACCTACAATACATACGTAAGGAAACATGACGTCATAAACAACGACAGTCGTGAAAAACAGCCTCATCATGCGATATTCTACATCTGATCCTAAACTAATGGACAGATTTCAACCAAATTGGATACAAATATTTTTTAAGGTCAGGGCTCATTTGCCACGGTTGCAAAACCCACCTACGTTTCATAGTTCATATGATATCTCGTAATAAACAATGAAAACTGCCCTAACTTGCGCCGCGTGGTAGCGTGATTTTATTCGGCAACTATTTGACTATGAGAGCACTTTACGAAACTTTTTCTCGTTGACAAGCCAGCAAAATGATGGGTGGGAAAGAGTTTATCGCTTACTACTTTTTCGATGTTCATGATGTATATCTACGACAGTTGGCATAACGTTACAAGTTATTACTTCTACACTGCAAATCGTATTCGCTGGACAATTCACAGACATTACACATACGTACCACTGAATATTCCTTCTATACTATATCACAGTTGGACATGTAGTTGTATGAAGTCATAAACAGTTTGGTTCATGAAAAACCGCATCATCACGGATCGGGTTTCGATTTATTACGTCTTTATACTAACACCATTCACGGCGTATTTTGCAGCCATTAGGCACATATACCATTGAATGTACCTTCAAATTTACATGATAGTACGACACATATTTCAGGAGGTATGACGTCATAAATATGAAATTTCCGAATAACTGCTACATCATGCGCTATTTTTCCACATCCTCTCATAAAATAATAGACTAATTTTAACTAAATTTAGTACACATATTGCTTACTATCAGACAACAATCTCCGTGGGGTTAAAAACTACCTACGACACATAGTTCGAGATATATGATGTCATAAACAATGAGTTAAAACAACTTTCCCACGCGTCGCGTGATTTACGAGACTTCATTCATTCACTATTTTATTCATCGCAGACTGTTTCCTAATATTAAAAAAATGTTCAAATGTTTGTAAAGCTTATGGGACTTAACTGCGGGGTCATCAGTTCCTAAACTTACAAACTACTTATAAACTAGCTTATACTAAAGACAGCACAAACATCCATGCCCGATGGGGTTTCGAACCTCCGACGGGGAATGGCCTCGCGCATCATAGCATAGCGCCTGAGTGCGCTCGGTCACGCCGCCATGGCTCCTAATATTACATTCTACAAATCTGAAAAATTATATTATTGTAGAACACATAGTCTAGGACACATAATATCGTAAGTATTGATCTGCATGAAAACGAAACTTAAATGGACAGATAGTAAGGCAGATGCCGATGGACAGAAGAGAAATAACGAGATGGACTAAATATTATTCGTAGTAAAGTTTTGAATTAAATTAATGTTATACATCATTTCTATTTTATTACAATTTTTCTCTCTTTAGATACTGCACTTATAATTTAGTATATTATACATATTTAATTGTTTTACTGTTTCTTTATTTCTAAGCTTTTTTATGAATACATGAAGATGAAATCATTTCCGAATTTTTATTTTCGTTTCTAATATTAGATGGCAAAAATACATATATAACAGGAAAATATCGGTTTAGCCGCTAGTAAGGTACTAAAACATTGACTGCTAACATATGCATGTCAACGATCGACATTTAAGTGACAGGCCGTTGTTGCACAAAGTGTTTTTGCCGAAAGGAAACAATTTACTTTAAATGTTTAAGAAAAGTAACACATCATTCTGGAAGGACGTCAGGATCATTTGTGTTGTTGAACTCCGGCACTCCAGTTTTTATCGAAACAGTATCACTTAAGTATCTTGGTCCGAATGGAATACCAGTTCGGTTTTATAAAGAGTATTGTGCGGCATTGGCCCCTTACTTAGCCTGCATTTATCGCGCATCAAGTTCTTAGTGATTGGAAAAAAGCGCAGGTGACTCCCGTTTATAAGAAAGGTAAAAGAATTGATCCACATAATTACAGGCCAATATCGTTGACATCCGTTTCTTGTAGAATTTTGGAGTATACTATCAGCTCAAATATAGTAAATTTCCTTGATACGGATAAGCTTCTTTCTGTGAATCTGCACGGGTTTAGGAAACATCGTTCGTGTGAAACTCAACTTGCCCTTTTCTCACATGACATCTTGCGAGCCATGGATGAAGGGCAACAGGCGGATTGTGTGTGTGTGTGTGTGTGTGTGTGTGTGTGTGTGTGTGTGTGTGTTGTTTTTTTTCTTCCAAAAGGCATTTGACGAGGTGCCACACTGCAGACTGCTAACGAAGATACGAGCATTTGGAATAGGTCCACAGATTTGTGACTGGCTGGAAGACTTCCTAAGTAATAGAACTTAATACTTTGTTCTCGACGACGAGTGTTCATCAGAGACGCGTGTATTGTCAGGCGTGTTCCAGAGGAGTGTGATAGGACCGCTATTATTTTCTGTCTATATAAATGATCGGATGGACAGAGTAAGTTGTATTTGCGGCTGTTTGCTGATGATGTTGTGGTGTATGGGAGGGTGTCGTCATTAATTGAGCTGTAATAGGATAAAGGATGACTTAGACGCAATTTCTAGTTGGTGTGAAGAATCTAGCTCTAAAGTAGAAAAATGTAAGGTGATGCACATCAGTAGGTAAACAGTCTCATAATGTTCGAGTACAGCATAAGTAGTGAGTTTCTTGATGCAGTCGCGTCGTTCAGATATCTAGGCGTAACATTGCAGAGCGATATGAAGAGGAACGAACATGTAAGGACAGTTGTGAGTAAGGCGGACAGCCGACTTCGGTTAATTGGGAGAATTTTGGGAAGATGTACTTCATCTTTAAAGTAGACCGCGTATAAAACGCTTGTACGGCCATGTCTTGAGTATTGGGCATGAAAGAAGTTCAGAGGCGAGCAGCTGGTAGGTTCGATCAGTACGCGAGTGTCAAGGAATTGCTCCGGGAACTCAAATGGGAGGAAAGACGACGTTCTTTTAGAGAAATTTTCTTGAGGAAATTTAGAGCGCCGGAATTTGAAGCTGAGTGTAAAACGATCTTCCTATCGCTTACTTACATTTCGCGTAAAGATCACAAAGTCAAGATAAGAGAAGATAGGGCTCGTACAAAAGCATATAGACATAATTTTCCCCTCGTTCTATTTGGAAGTAGAATAGGAAAGGGAATGCCTAGAAGTGGTACAGTGTACCCTCCGCCACCCACCTTGATTGATTGATTTTCCCTGGGAAGCCAAAACAGTCTTGGTCCAACCCGCCACTGCCCGCACCGAAACTAAGTTTATTGTGCGGTATCGCTCCCTGTATATCTAGTAAAGCCAACCAATGCCCTTGAACAGTGCAAGGAGGCCCTTTACCAGTTCTTTATTAGACACTATATCTTCGGGTCTGGTTGCCTCAAATGTTCTGTGCCTTTTACTCTCCAGTGCAATGCATTCGAAGATTAGATGTGATGCACTTTCATCACCGTCATCACAGATCCTACATTTAGGGGCCTCTTCTGTTATTCCCATTGTATGTAGGTGTTTTTTGAAATTCCCATGGCCTGTCAGCAATCCAACCATGCGTCTAATCTCTCTCCTGTTCTGGCCCAGGATTGCAGAGCTTGTTTTAAAATATGGCTTTGGCATCATTACCTTGCCATGTTTTTGTTGATAGACTTTGGTCCAATATTCTACGTGCTGTCTTCTGAGCCAGTTACGTAGCTCCAATAAGATCATTGCCTTGGTGATTGTCAGGACAGGTTCCGGTCCAATAAATGGAGTCTCTGCCCCCATCCTGGATAATCTGTCGGCGTGTTCGTTGCCACTGACCCCGAATGGCCAGCGACCCACAATAGGTTTACCCTATTGCTTTCCCCTAGCTCCACCAGAACCCTGTCACATTCTGCAATAATTTTAGATCTTGTTGCAGGAGCTGCCAGTGATCTCAGGGCTGCCTGGCTGTCTGAATAGATATATATGCTATGGTCTTTGTAGCACCTACGCAAATTCTCCTCCACACGCGCCCTGATGGCAGTGATTTCGGCCTGGAATACTGAGGCCAGTTTCTCTACACAGATGACACCCTCCAGTCTTGGCTGCACCCCATATACCCTACCCGCCAGGCATCTTACTTTGGATTGCGGAGTATATATGTATATGTAGAAGTGAGTGTTGCGTCTCGCAGTCGCTTTTGCTTTTTGAAGTTATATGGTGTCTGGCCGCAGTGCTTGTTAGTGCTCGGCGGCCGTTGTCAGCTCACGTCTAGTTTCACTCCCCCTGGCTTAGCCCCTGCTGCGGCGTGGGCGCGCTCACTCAACCGAAGGCCGTATCAGGTCGCCATCCAACGAAGCTTGCTTCCGCAGGGACCTCATCTGATCCCCCTCCAGACCGAGACGACACGGCCAACGAGTACGGACCTGGACGTTGCCGATGCATCTGCAAAGAGCAACGGCGCATAAAAGCATCGTCTGCTCTGTATCGCTATTAAACACTACCTGAAGAAGTGTGGCAACGAACGTTAGTGGCTGACGCGCGGTTTCACCTTGAAAAGCAGCAGAAGTGCTCACAATCAAAGGCCACCAGCAGCAAGAACAGAGCTGCGCCAGACACCAGCGTTGAGGGGGCGGGCGTGAGCGGCCGTTGTTTCCAAGCTTGCTCCCACTTCCGCTCAAGTTACTACAACATAATACTGACGGCGTCGCAGAAAGCAGGACGCGTGGCGTGCCCCACGTCAGTAAAAAACATCCACAATGGTAGTGACGACAACTGACATCTGATTCCGTCTGATCTGAGAAGAAGACCCTGCTGCAGAATGACCGCAAAACCCGGAACTGAATCAACATGTAACTGTTAGCCACCACCACCTAGTAGTCTTGTGTAGTTCGCGAACGAACTAGTTCGGAAGAGCGCTCCCACAGGCGAACTACGCGAACTAGTTCGCAGATCACTCTCCTCTTAGTTCGTCCGCTCCTTTTCCGAAGACTGACGGGTAACCGCGAGAGGACGCGAGAGCGTGCAGAATCGTGTGATTCCCTTCTGCCAGTTGCCGTCATGTCGAGCTGAGATGCAGCTCAGCTGTAGTTTTAGTAGCGGTAGCAAAAGCCAAAGCGGACGAACTAAAAAGAGCGACCTACTTTGTGGCCGAGCTGCGAACTAAAAGGAGAGCTATCGGTCGCGAACTAAAATATGCGCTACAGTTCGCGAACTAATATATGGGTGATAGGTCGCGAACTAAAATATGCGCGAAAGGTCGCGAACTAAAATATGCGTGATAGGTCGCGAACAGAATTAAAAACCACGTGTTTGCCTTCTGCTGATGAGAGCCATTTCGAGGTTAGTGTCTGCCTGCTAGATTACATAGTTCAGTGCTACAAAATTTCTGCTTTGAAGTATTCTGCACTGTGCAGTATCTGACTAATAAATTCCATAATGCCAAGATATAGATAAACGGTCACTCTAAACTTAAACGCGAGAAATTATCCACAACTGTTTCTTTTGGTTTGCGTGATATCGTTAGCGGCTCAAGCAGCAAGCGCATGAAGCAGCTAGGTGGGGGAATTTCTCCCTCCACCTGCATGCACGGACCACGCCGCTCAGTCGTCACTGGGAGCGGACGAACTAAAGTGAGCGCTCCCGATCGCGAACTACTAAGCGCAAGTCTACCACCTAGGTTTGCTGCGCCTAAGGATTGCAATCCAGCAAAGTGGGATCCCGCTACCTAGCGGTGTCAGGCATAATTTTAGGAACTGCGGGATCCCGCAACCCCTGTGGATTCGCAAGCTTCAAAGGCACCAATTTTATTCACTTTTGGCGCCTTAAATTGACTTCCCAACGCGTTGCCTTAAATTGACTTCGCAGCGTGCTGCGCGATGTGAGTTGACGCGAAGTTGCCGTTCAGTCATTTCTTTCATTTTCCATTGCATGCATGCGCATGCAACTTGTTGTTGATGTAGTTACAGATAACATTCAACTGTCTGTGTAAAATAATTTAATATCCAAAGAGAAATTAGAAATGCAGCTGCAGCAATATAATGAAGATTACAGTCAACAGATCAAAACTAGAATAGAGAAAGACTACGGAAAAATATTAAGAAAAGAAATGACAGCATTTGAAACTGATGGAGGGAAAGGGATTTACTTCGTTGCATGACTATTTATTAACTATTAAACCAACAAGTATGGAAGCAGAAAGAGTCTTCTTCGCCGCTGGCTACATATGTAGTTCTGTAAGAAGTATATCGGGAGATAACACAGTTGACGTTATTTTTTTAAAGTCATATTTCCAAAATGAGAAGTAATTTGTTCTTTGAGATTTCTGATGTAACATTTATATTGATTCTTTATTGTAGTAATAAAAATTAAGGTCATTAGTTACATTAAATTCATATGGTACTCTAAATATCTCAATAAAGAAGATTGAAATACCTCAGATAAAGATTAGAAGTAATATTTTTAGTTAACTAGAACACAAAGACCACAAAATTAAATTGATATTTGTTCTTGAAATTTTTATGAGTAAATAAATAGCTAACAATAAAATAATTAGTCAAACAGATTCAAGAAGACATTGTTGTTTCTTGTTATTTTTAATAAACATTGGACAATACATATTATTACAAAGAAGTTGCACAAAAGGAAGGACTACAAATATCACTCGAAAAACTGAATATATGACATGCAATAAACAAGCACCAAAGTTTTTGAACACCAAATTTGAGAAAAAAAGGGTTTCTCGATTTAAATACTTGGGGGAAATCATACTAGAAAACGGTCTGCCAAACGCTGCAAACAAAGTTTGGTGTCATAAAATAGCAACTGCATTCATATTAGCACAAAATATTTATAATAAAAATGACTGTAAATTCAGTGAACTTAAACATTACAGCACTGTAATCAAACCTGAGTGTGTTTATGAAACAGAGATATTGAAGAAACAGAGATATTGAAGAAATTAAAAATAAAGAAAGATTATTAGGAAAATTTTCTGCCCCAAAATTAAGTTGGAGAAACTTATGGAGTGAAAGGTAACAAGGAATTAGAAAAATACTCAGACATACACGGTGACATGAAAGAAAGACTTAAATTATATGGATACATTAAAAGAATGCACACACTAGGTTGACAAAACAAATAGAAGAATTCTACGAAGACAAAAGTAAAGCTAAAACTGAGACAATTAAATGGATCTCTGGGATTAATGAGGATCTTAAACTAGCCGGTATAACGCAGGTAGACATCAGAGATAGAAAAACATTCAGGCAAAAGAAATTTGATCGGAAAATTGATTAGAGTGAAATTAGAAAACGGATTGGAACTCCGTGGTCTGATGAAAGAAAGAGACTTCATTCTGAACGGATGAAACAAATGTAGACACAGAGGAAGGCCAACCATCAAGAGCGACATTGAATAGATGCATTTCGCTATCGGACCCATACATCTACATCTACAAAGATACTCTGCAAATCACATTTAACTGCCTGACAGAGGGTCCATTAACCACTTTCATCACCTTTCTCTATCGTTCCATTCTCTAACAGCGCGCGGGAAGAAAGAACACCTAAATGTTCCGTTTTCGATCTGATTTCTCTTATTTTATTGGGATGGTCATGTCTCCCTATGTAGCAAATTATTTTCACATTCAGAAGTAAAAGTCTGTGATTGAAATTTTGCAAAAAGATCTCGCCGCAGCAAATAACGTCGCTCTTATAATGACTTGCACCTCAAATCGTGCAAACTTCCGTGACGCTTTCCCCTCTGTGAGTGATAAAACACTCAATGTCCTCCGTCAGTCCCACACTGAGCAAACAGTACTCCTGGAGAGGACGCACAAGTGTGATGTATGCAGTCTCTTTGGCGGAGCTGTTGCATCTTCGAAATGTTCTGCCAGTAGGTGAATAATCTATATCTCTAAATGTGAATGTCTGTTCGGTGTACGTTTATCACGTCTGAACCACAAGACATACAGAGCTGAAAATTTGTACAGTTACTAATGTCTACCCGGGGAAGGCTTTAGGCACGGTTTTATGGCGATCGGATAGCTATTTACCTATATATAGTAATGTGTATGTCTGTTAGGTATACGCTTATCACGTCCGAACGACAAGACACAGAGACTTAAATATTTGTACAGTTACTAATTTAAACCTGAGGAAGGTGTTAGGCACGGTTTTATAGCGATATGATAGATATTTAGTAATTTGAAGAATGTAACGCGAAATGCGGAACAATAATTACTCTTTGAAAATTATATTTACTCTTTGAAAATGGTTTTATTGGTTGCATTGTTGCTTGAGGGTTGCTAATGATAAAAGGGTGGAGTATATTGGGATGGAAAGTTATCGGTGTACATAAAATTCTACGTGTGTGTGTGTGTGTGTGTTAATATTTCGCTCTGGAGCGGAAACTACAGAACGCAAACGAATGGGCTGTGTGTAGTTGTTGTCCTAAGTCTCCCGTTGTACACCATAGCAGTTCCATGCCGATAGCTATAAGGGGGTTGAAGATATGGTGGTTGAAAGTCGTCAAATTATGAAAAACTTCGGACTGAAGGCCAGCGATGACGTTTGCGACACTATAGCAAGGAGTTTACATACAGCGAAACGTGATGCCACAGACCATATCTTTGGTCTATGCGTGCTACAATGTCTTCAGCTCTTTCTCTGTAAGGATGAGCATACGAATAAGGAAATATAAGAATAAATAAGTAAATACCCGGGCAACACCGGGTTTTCAGCTAGTAATAAATAACAACGAATATTTAAACCTTTGCGGGAACCCGCAGGATCACACTGGATTGAAGTCGATCCAGCAAGAATACCAGTAAACAGCAATCACTAGCTGAGCCCACACCACCATCAATCGTTATGGAAGTAAAATACGATTACTGTGGTTTGATGGCCCTACTGGTGCTGTGGATGGCTGTAGAATACATCTAAGACGGCCGGATTGTGCACCTTTCGACTACAGCTATCGAACTGTGAAAAATACTGGGGGGGGGGGGGGGGGGGGGAGTGACGAGCGAAGTATCAGCCCTGCAGATGCGCCGTCTACAAGCACGCCACCATCTCATAACGCCTTCTGAAGAACATCTTGAAGGGGTTCCTCACGTCGGCGACTCCTGCACTCCTGAATACCGGAAACAAAGAGCTAGTCGACCTTGGTTTCGCGGGCCAAGAGCTTGCAAGCACAGCGCGACTCCGCGTCGCTCATGGTCATAATCGAAAGCTCTTCCTACTCAAGAAAGATTCCGCTCTCACAAGGAGAGGACGCCTAATAGTCATCGCCGAATTCATCCAAATCTACATCTACATACATAATCCGCAATTCACCGTAAGGTGCGTACCGGAGGGTACACTGTACCACTACTAGGCATTTCCTTTCCTATTCCACTCCCAAATGGAACGAGGAAAAAAAAGAATGCCTATATGCCTCCGTACGAGCCCTAATTACTCTTATCTTGTCTTTGTGATCTTTACGCGAAATGTAAGTAGGCGGTAGCAAGATCGTACAACACTCAGCTTCAAATTCCGGCCCTCTAAATTTCCTCAACAGAAATTCACGAAAAGAACGCCGTCTTTCCTCCAGCGTTCCCCCAATTGAGTTGCCGGAGCATCTCCGTGACACTCGCGCATTGATCGAACCTACCAGTAACAAACCTAGCTGCTCGCCTCTGAACCGCCTCTATGTCTTCCTTCAAACTGATCTGCTGCGGGTCCCAAACACTTGAGTAATACTCGAGACGTGGTCGTACAAGCGTTCTATACGCGGTCTCTTTTACAGGTGAAGTACATCTTCCCAAAATTCTCCCAATAAACCGAAGTCGGCATCCGCCTTACTCACAACTGTCCTTACATGTTCGTTCCATTTCATACCGCTCTGCAATGTTACGCCTAGATATTTGAACAACGCGACAGCATCAAGAAGCTCACTACTAATGCTGTATTCGAACATTATAGGATTGTTTTTTCTACTCATGCGCATCACCTTACATTTATGGCACATGTATGGCGTGGTGAAGCACGAAAGTGCCCCATGTGGGAACTCCAGATGGCCAAGCGTCTAGGAAATCAAAGGAAGTTTGATACGGATCTATCACTATATGCATCTTATCAACTGTCCCTGTGGCGATGTGTTTAAGAAGCGGTGTTTGGCTCTAAAGAAATTTATTTATGAATCTGAAGCGGTCATTGTTTTATTACAAGAAGTTCCTTTTACCGATTTAAATTTACCCGGCTTTAACATAATTTTCAGTGTATCGCCAAATGAAACCACAGGAACAGCTATAATTACAAGGGAAGGGATCCCAGTAGGGGCACTTGATAAACTTGTGTCAGGCAGAGGCCTAAGCTGTAAAATACGAGGCGCGTCCAGAAAGTAAGTTTCAATTTATTTCCGCTGCAGCGCTGCGATTGCAGTTCCGCACGTGCGCCATTTGGAGATCGCTGTCAGTTACGTACGCTTTGTTGTGTTTGTTTGAAATGTCGGCATCTGTGAAATCAGGTCGGTGATTCGGTTTCTGAATGCGAGGAAAGTGAAACCAAGTGAAATTTATCGGCAAATTTGCGATGTTTACGGACCAAATGCGATGAGTGATTCGATAGTGAGAAGATGGGTCCGACAGTTCACTGGCGGGCGTAGTGATGTGCACGATGAAGAACGAAGTGGGCGTCCACCTTTGGTTACAGAAGAACTGGTTCACATGATTTATGACAAGATCCAAGAAAACCGTAGGTTTACAATTAGTGCTCTCGCTATGGACAAATTATAGGCGGTGATTTTAATTGTATTGTTAATAAGAAAGACCAGATACCAAATTTCAATTATTCCAAGAAACCGCATGATTTTATCAGGCACATGAACTACAAAGATGCCTGTAAAATTCACGCTTTTTACTTCAACTTCAAGTAGCCGGATTGATCGAATTTACGTCTCTGAGAACATCTGTACTCAAGTTCTGGACGCCAAAGTTATTCCCACGTTCTTTTCCGATCACTGTGCTTTAGCGGTCACTGTAAATCTATCGAGGCAACCCACCAAATTTTATCGAAGTCCATGGACTTTAAATGTGGCACATTTGCAAGATGAAGAACTAGAAGATGCAGTTAGACAAACATGGACAGCATGTCTTAAATCTATTACGAGATACCGAAACAAAATCGATTGGTGAGTCAAATTTGCAAAAGTAAAATTAATACAAACTGCAAAAACCTTTAGTTTTCTAAGAAATAGAGATGAAAAGAGAACGATTGAATTTTACTACACTGTATTACTGGATCTTTATAACAAACGTAGTGGCTCAGATTTTAATCTCAAAGAAATTAAAAAGGTCAAAGCTAAACTACTTAGTTTAACACGCCAGTTAGAAAGATTTTAAATCAAGTCAAAGGCCAAATCTCTCTTACAGGATGAACAACTTCCATGTATTATCTGATGAAACACCATTCCAATCGGCGACGTACTTTTATTAAAGAACTTCAAACAGACGATGGACGAGTAATAACAGAACAAAATGAAATAGTGCGAGTAATCCAGCAGCATTACACAAGGTTCTACAGTGCAGACCACATTGATGAACAAGTGATTATTGAAAACATAGGAATGTTACCTCAAGTTTTCACTATGGAAGACAGTAATTCTCTGTTTTCGGCTTTTGATGAAGATGAAATCTTTGAACTCGTAAAAATATCTTTACCTAATAAATCACCAGGACCTGACGGTTTTCCAAAAGAATTTCACCAGAGATTCTGGCCTATAATTGGTTCCACGTTCTCTGAAATCATTAACGGAATACTGGGAGGAGATGAAATGTCCATGGCTCTTAAAGAAGGGAAAATTGTTTTAATACCTAAAAACAAAGGACGACCGAAAATCGGCAATCTTCGACCTATAATGTTGATGAACTTCGACTACAAAACAGTTGCACGAGCAATTAAACAGCGAATGACTCCCTTACTCAAGAAATTTATAACAAACCATCAAGCCTGTTTTCCTGGAAGAACAATTATGTCTACAGTTTCCGAATATATGGACTTAATATCGATTGCTTCCGTCACAGACATCAGGTGTGCACTATTCTTCATTGATTTTAGCAAAGCTTTTGACCAAGTGAGCCCATCTTTACAAGGAACTGTTACTGAAACGACTCGGTTTTAATGATAAGATAGTCTATGTTCTTAAACAAATGATGAGTGGAATAACTGCTCGCAGCATCATAAACGGCCAACTAACAAAATTATAAACATTGATCGTGGTATTCATCAAGGAAGTCCTTTGTCAATGCAACGTCTTGAAGAGAAACTCATAGGACTTACAATCTCCAACGTAAACTTTACTGTGCGTGCATATACAGATGACGTTGGTGTTGTAGTAAGGAAAGAATCTGAGATTGACATCTTAAAACTTGAATTACATATAGTCGAATCTCAGGCGCACAGATAAACACACAAAAGAGTACCATTTTAAATCTTCGAGGTTTTTGAGAACATATGCTTACCATGGGCAGAGTGGTTGAAATCACATAACATTGGGCATCACCTTCAGTAACTGTCAAATAAAAATAGCTACATACAACTGGCGGCAAACGACTAACAGTATTCAAGGTGCATTACAGGAACTTCGATGGCGCTTCACGAACTTAGACCAGACAATTAAAATCGTAAACACCTATATCTTTACCAAAGCATGTTATATCGCACAAATATTCCCAGCACCCAGATTGCAGACAAAAAAGATTATGAAGCTCGCCCGTAGAAAAAATGGACAGGCAATATTTTTAAAGTGAGACTGGGCTGTTTAACAAAAACAAAATTGACAGGAGGCCTAGATCTGACAGACATGCGGAGGAAAGCATCGACACTATTTATCAAACGTACTTTGATTATGATAAAGCAAGACCCAAATAACATAACATGCAAACTATTTTCTGTTGTTCGCCCAGAAAACATGCATCCTCCAATTAACGCCAGTAAACTGAACTATGAACTGAAGCATATCAAGGAATTTTACGTAGACATCAGTTAATCTGCCAGGCGAAATCATGCAAAAGACTCACATTACATCAAGACATTTATTAAACCACTGGGGAAAATCAGATAGTCCTAATAAAATAGAAATGCTTTATACAAACATCACTTGGAAAACTGTATGGACAAATATACACCTTAAAATCTACTCAAGTGAAGTGAAGTCTACTTGGTACAAAGTATTTAATGATGTAGTTTCAACCAATGAAAAACTACATCGGATAGCAATGAGTGACACATATAACTGTTGTAAATGTGTACTGGTACATACGCTTCTACACAGAATTACATGTGGAGGACACCTGAGAAATTGGGAATGGATTAGGAAAAAGTTGGGAGTCCGCACACGAACTAATGAACGGAAATACACTCCGCAAATACTTTTACGACCTGATGAAAAATATTTACCCGACAAAAAAAGAATAACAGTATAATGTGGTTACTGTGTAACTAAGTAAATTTTACAATCAACAGCAGAGGTCCTGACAATACCATTGATTTTATAATGTATCTGGAGACGGCGTACTGGCGAATAAAGAGATTCGGAAATCACAAAAATCTTTTTGGCAACAAGCTAGACATTATTTTTGAAAGCAAGGGATTGGGTAAAAGAGGTTAGATGGATGGCAGATGAGAGGAACAAACTGAAAGAAGGAGCTTCACGGAAAGGAAAACTGTTGAAAGAAATGATCGAAAGTAAAAATAAGCTATGAATTAGGCCCATGACTTGATTTTCGTTTGATAATTAATTTTGTGTTAATCTTACTGTATGTCAATTACTACTGCAGAATTTTTATATTAATAGATATTGTTAATTGTAAAAATCCAGCAAACTGTACATACCCGATGTAAATTTGTTTTCAGTCTTCGTAATATATTTAAAAAAAAAAAAAACGGTAAAAGATCGAATTCGTATTGAGAAGGTCGCGGGTTCAACTCCATCGGGGGCAAATTTTGTTCCGCTACTTGGCAATGAGTATACCTACATATTGTTTCCGTAGGGGTCGTGAGGACAAGATTAGATTAATTACAGCACGCACGGAGGCATTTAAACAATCATTCTTCCCACGCTCAAAATATTAATGGAATGGGAAAATCCCTAATAAATGGTACAGTGGGACATACCCTCTGCCATGCACTTCACAGTGGTTTGCAGAGTATTGATGTAGATGTAGACTGACGTCACAATTAACCGAAACATCAAATACGTTATTTTATTTATTTATATAAGCAAAAAAAAGGGCATTGAGTGAAATTCGGGACCACAAACATTTAAAAAGGGACTGTAGTTAACGCGTACTTGGGGACGTCGTGTATTTGAATCGATTGATTTTTTATTTGATTTGATTTTTCCAGGGAAGCCAAAACAGTCTTGGTCCAACCCGCCACTGCTCGCACCGAAACTAAGTTTATTGTGCGGTATCGCTCCCTGTATATCTAGTAAAGCCAACCGATGCCCTTGAACAGTGCATGGTGTCCGTTTACCAGTTCTTTATTAGACACAATTTCTTCGGGTCTGGTTGTCCCAAATATTCTGTGCCTTTTATTCTCCAATGCAATGCATTCGAAGATTAGATGTGATGCAGTTTCATCACCGTCATCACAGATCCTACATTTAGGGTCCTCTTCTGTTATTCCCATTGTACGTAGGTGTTTTTTGAAATTCCCATGTCCTGTCAGCAATCCAACCATGAGTTTAATCTCTCTCCTGTTCTGGCCCAGGATTGCAGAGCTTCTTTTAAAACATGGCTTTGGCATCATTACCTTGCCATGTTTTTGTTGGTAGACTTTGGACCAATATTCTACGTGCTGTCTTCTGAGCCAGTTACGTAGCTCCAATTTGATCATTGCCTTGGTGATTGTCAGGACAGGTTCCGGTCCAATAAATGAAGTCTCTGCCCCCATCCTGGCTAATCTGTCGGCATGTTCGTTGCCACTGATCCCCGAGTGGACAGGGATCCACAATAGGTTTACCCTATTGCTCTCCCCTAGCTCCACCAGAACCCTGTGACAATCTGCAACAATTTTAGACCTTGTTGCAGGAGCTTCCAGTGATCTCAGGGCTGCCTGGCTGTCTGAATAAATATAGATGCTACGATCTTTGTAGCACCTACGCAAATTTTCCTCCACACATGCCCTGATGGCGGTGATTTCGGCCTGGAATACTGAGGCTAGTTTCCCTGAATCGATACTTCCATTCTTTTGTAATTCATCAATTACATGTCCCGGGGGGATAGTCATCGAAGAAACAGGGGAAGCAATAATTTTGACCGCATCTTGCGAAAGTTGTGAACGCCGCCCTTTTGCAGTTACATGTGTTTTTGTAATGTCTCCATAGAAAAATAAACGTTGCGCTCGACGCCATATTGAATATGGTTTCACCGATTTGGCTCAAACTGTGTGAGAAAATTTCCGACTACTGCATAAGCGACGTATGAGCTAGTTTTAATAGCGTTATCTATGACGTTCACTTTGCGCAGTGCTAGTGGGGTTGCTCACTGCGTTCAATGACCTGGCTCGATGTCTTCTATAATAAAAAAAACTGAGCCAAGAACACAACGATCAACATCGAAAAAGCATGATATTTCGTCCATTAGGAACCGAGGACCCGAAAAGAATGTAAATAAAAAAATGTACGTAAGTTACCTTGGTCTGACTCTCACTCCTTCCTAATTTTATTTTCAATTTTTATTTTTTCTTGCAATCAAAAACTTTTAATCATAAAACTGAATTATACGTAAACAATGTAGTTCTCCTCCGATGCTGCAACAAACGTGGGAGTTACCGTCAAGATAAGATGCAAATTAAACACATTAAATGAACGACATCGCCGCCCACAGTGTCCGAGCGGTCTACACGGCCGCTGCGGTCGGGGGTTCGAATCCCCCATCGGGCATTGATGTTCGTGCCGTCTTTAGTATAAGCTAGTTCATAAGTAGTTTGTAGGTTTAGGGACTGATGACCCCGTAGTTAAGTCCCATAAGCTCTATAAACATTTAAACATTTTGAACGACATCAATGCAGTGTTCCTCTTTCCAACCCAATGATTCGGTATGCTTAGAATGCATCAAAATTCACAGAGAAAAGACTTTCATTTAACATTTTGAATGAAGTACGAGTAAAGCATATTTCGGAAAAATGCTCATGGTCAATAAATGCTTTCATGAAATCTGCGTATGAACATTATGTTGTTGTTTTTTTTAATTATTATTATCACACTAACAAATGTAACGTAACTTTCACAGATAAATAAATGCTCGGAATTTCGGAAATAATTTCATTCATAACTTCACCGGACTACGAAAGTTAACCATTTAAATACGATAAAATGATTCAATTGAAGCAATTATTACTAAATTGATTATATTATTCATTACATAAACTGAAACGTTTATATAAACTTAAATTTCATAATTAAAATAGTAACATTGCAAGGAATAAAATTACATAAAAAATCGAATAAGTGGCAGGAATGGAAGCCACAGAGCAAAATTTGGAAGCTCTTAACTTACACACTGCGCTATGCCAACAATGCCATATACTAGAATAAAACTTTCACTCTGCAGCGGAGTGTGCTCTGATATGAAACTTCCTGGCAGATTAAAATTGTGGGCTGGAACCGGGTCTCGAACCTGGGACCTTTACCTTTCGCGGGTAAGCGCTCTACCACTGAGCTATCCCGACACAATTCAATGTTCGTCCTCACAACTTTACTTCCGCCAGTACCTCGCTTCCTACTTTCCAAACTTCACAGAAGTTCTCCTGCGAACCTCGCAAAACTAGCACTCGTGGAAGAAAGGATATGGTGGAGACATGGCTTATTCACAGCCTAAGGGATGTTTCCAGAATGAAACTTTCACTCTGCAGCGGAGTGTGCGCTGATATGAAACTTCCTGGCAGATTAAAATTGTGTGCCTGGACCGGGACTCGAACCTGGGACCTTTGCCTTTCGTGGGTAAGCGCTCTACCACTGAGCTATCCCGACACAACTCACGGTCCGTCCTCACAACTTTACTTCCGCCAGTACCTCGCCTCCTACTTTCCAAACTTCACAGAAGTTCTCCTGCGAACCTTGAAAGACTAGCACTCCTGGAAGAAAGGATATGGTGAAGACATGGCTTAGCCACAGCGTAAGGGATGTTTCCAGAATGAAACTTTCACTCTGCAGCGGAGTGTGCGCCGATATGAAACTTCCTGGCAGATTAAAATTGTGGTCCGGAACCGGGACTCGAACCTGGGACCTTTACATTTTGCGGGTAAGCGCTCTACCACTGAGCTATCCCGACACGACTCATGGTCCGTCCTCACAAATTTACTTGCTCCAGTACCTCGCCTCCTACACTAGGCGACATAGTACTTGACGAACATATTTATTTGTTGATCATATTGGAGCGCGAACTCACAGAATTTTGAGAGACAGGTCTTAACGTACAGGTTATTGACTTTGTCGTAGTTACCACCATGCAGATTGTCGAGCACCTCCCTGACACTCTCACACTGACTAAACAAAACTGTCCAATACTTTGATTCTTCTCCATCCCTTCTGCCGATTCTAGTCAAATGAATGATATTCAAGAGTTGGTTACCCTGGACTTCTATGAAGCATCTCCTTCGTGGGTGATTAAATTACTTCAGTATTATCCGGTTTAAACTCAGTACACAATTCTCTTACCGACGGTACGATCTACGTAATTTTGTACCAACTTACGCCAATATCTATGCAGTCATACTTCCTAAGTATCTCTGTAGAGGTACTCGCAAATATGTGGTGTTTATGACTTCTTCCAGGGGCTTTTCGCTTACAGCATAGATGAGATGAAATGTTTTCACACGTTTTTATTAGGTCGTCTTCTTGTCTGATCATGTGTTCCGTAAAATATTAACTAGACTTTCAAAATAGCTCAGAAGTGGATGACCAAGCAATATTAACTAGCCCTTTTGTCTCCAGAGTGCTGGCGAGTACTTTGTTTTTCTGTCTACCTGTTAGTCTGTTAAGTGCAAGTTTTTAACTCCTTAATTAGCTTTAGACTGGAAACTAGAAGCGTAGATCAGAACTGGATGACAGCGCCATTTAACTCACGTTTTTGTGTGGTTTGGGTGTTTTGTACTTTGTTTCTTTTCTGCTTGGCTGATGACTTGAAACTTTCAACGTAGCTCAGAAGTGGATGACAGTGACATATTAATTCGCTTTCTTATCTGGTGAGTGGTGGAAATACTGTGTCTACCACTGTTTTTTTTTTTTTTTTTTTTTTTTTCTTACCGATTCCAATCACTGATGTTTCGCGGTTCGAACGATTTCTAGTAAACATCCGTGCAAGGGCTATTCTCTTTATATTTTACCTTCGCGTCTATTCACGAGGTAAATGTAAGAGCAAGTAGTATTTGCATACTGCTTGACACAGGTGAATATGTCTCTCTTTCAAACTGGACGATATGTCCAAAATCGACTGAAAACTTCCACACGCACAAGACTAAAATGCAAAGAATAACTTTTTACACACAAACTTCTTAATGTAACACATTTTCAAAATTGATAATTTCTCCTTTCGCAATACTGTTTCCTAACCGCATACAAACAGTCCTGTAAAACTGATTTTGTAACTGTTTAATATACTGCAAGCCATCCAGAATGAAATACCAAGAAGAACAAGACATTGGGAAATAACACATAGTGCAAAGATCACACTATTGAAAATACATGAAAGTTAATTTAAAATATTAAACTTAATTAAATACCATAAAAATGATCTTAATTTGAGGGCGTCTTGTTTCAATGTGGAATATTAAATTAGTTTTGCTTGACTGTAGAACTAAGCCTAAATTATGAAACTATTTGCATCTCTAATAATATTAACAAAATCGTTTCATTAACTTTGGCAGTGTAAATTCAACAACAACAAAATTATGGCATCTGACTTAATTTACACAGTGAGGGAAAACATATCTGCTCGTGCAGCAAAACATATACTACTGGCTATTAAAATTGCTACACCAAGAATAAATGCAGATGATAAACGGATATTCATTAGACAAATATATTATACTAGAACTGACATGTGATTACATTTGCACGCAATTTGGGTGCATCCAGAACAACCACCTCTGGCCGTAATAACGGCCTTGATACGCCTGGGCATTGAGTCAAACAGAGCTTGGATTGCCTGTACAGGCACAGACGCCCATGCAGCTTCAACACGATACCACAGTTCATCAAGAAAAGTGACTGGCGTATTGTGACGAGCTAGTTGCTCGGCCACAATTGACCAGACGTTTACAGTTGGTAAGAGATCTGGAGAATGTGCTGGCCAGGACAGCAATCGTATCGAGAAAGGCCCGTACAGGACCTGTAACATGCGGTCGTGCATTATCCTGCTGAAATGTAGGGTTTCGAAAGGATAGAATGAAGGGTAGAGGCACGGGTCGTAACACATCTGAAATGTAACGGCCGCTGTTCAAAGTGCCGTCAACGCGAACAAGAATTGACCCAGATGTGTAACCAATGACACCCCATACCATAACGCCGGGTGATACGCCAGTATGGCGATGACGAATACACGCTTCCAATGTGCGTTCACCGCGATGTCGCCAAACAGAACCTGGATTCATCCGAAAAAAATGACGTTCTGCCATTCGTGCACCCAGGTTCGTCGTTGCGCACATCATCGCAGGCGCTCCTGTCTGTGGTGCAGCGTCTATGGTAACCGTAGCTAAATGTTAAAATGTTTGTTAAGCTTAAGGGACTTATCTGCGGGGTCATCAGTCCCTAAACTTACAAACTACTTATGAACTACCTTATACTAAAGATGACACAAACATTCATGCCCGAGGGGCATGCAAACGTCGTCGAACTGTTTGTGCAGATGGCTGTTGTCTTGCACACATCTCCATCTGTTGACTCGGGGATGGAGACGTGGCTGTACGATTAGCTACAGCCATGTGGATAAGATGCCTGTCATCTCGACTGCTAGTGATACGAGGCTGGTGGGATCCAGTACATCGTTCCGTATTGCCCTCCTGAACCCTCGGATTCCATATTCTGCTAACAGTCATTGGGTCGCGACCAACACGAGTAGCAATGTCGCGATAGATAAACCGCATCGCGATAGGCTACAATCCGACCTTTATCAATGTTGGAAACGTTATGCTCCTCCTTACAGGCGGCATAACAATAACGTTTTACCAGGCAACGCCGATCAACTGCTGTTTGTGTATGAGAAATCGGTTGGAAACTTTTCTCATGTCAGCAAGTTGTATGTGTCGCCACCGGCGCCAATCTTGGGTGAATGGTCTGAAAAAGCTAATCATTTGCAGATTACAGCATCTTCTTCCAGTCGGTTAAATTTCGCGTCTGTAGCACGTCATGTTCTTGGTGTAGCAATTTTAATGGCCAGGAGTGTAGTTGATATACTGTTGGCTTCAATGAACGTAATGTAACTTCTGTTAACAGTTAATCAGTTAATTACTGATGCTTTGTTCTGATGAATTTCACATTTACACGTTCTTTAGGTCAACCTGTGCCCACTGGATCCCGCATTTGTGACTCTGCTCTCAAACTACCGCCAAAGGAGCAATGCTGCAGATTTCTAACTAGTGAATCCGTTAACTATCAAAGTTTTTGCTTTTTCCATCTCGGTTCAATTACATAAAACTGACTGTCAAGTCAAGGGTCAATTGTGGTACGAAAGAGAAATGCGTTTCAAGATGCAATGTTTTGCATTCAAAATATGATTTTTTAAATATTTTACAAAGGCAAATTAAACTAATTCCAGATAAAAGAGTTGACTCATTCATTGTTTCATAGCTTAAATTTCCATCAAAATGTTCAAATGTTTGTAGATCTATCGGACCAAACTGCGTGGTCATCAGTCCTTAGCTTACAAACTACTTAAACCTAAGTAAACTAACCTAAGGACAAACACACACACACCCATGCCCCAAGGAGGACTCGAATCTCCACGGTGAGCAACCACGCGCTCCGCAGCGAGACGCTTTAGACCGCTCGGCTACTCCACCGCGGCAAATTTCCATCAGAGGTTAATCTATATTACAACAATATGAATTGAAAATGTTAGAAAAGAAAATTAATTCATTTATTTCGAACTATGATCTACAGTTACTTCACTGTCCTTCGAAGTAGCCACCTCCCATAACTATGCACCGCTGAGCTCTGCGATACACGTCCTGGAAACTTTGCACGATGTCTTCCTTTGGGGTGATGTTAAAAAGCCTCGACACGTTTCGTTGGATGTCAGGGATATTGTCAAATCTCTTTCCTTTCAAAGTGACTTTGAGGAACAGGAAGAAGTCTGGTGGATTGAGATCCGTCGAATGTAGTGGATGTTCAAGTTCGACGACAACGCTCGCCCACACACAGCCGATAAGTCAAACAGTTCTGGCGAAAAATGGGGGTGGGGTGCAACTTGAACATCCACCATATTCGCCGCATCTCAATCCTCCAGACTTCTTCCTGGTCTTCAAAGTCACTTTGAAAGGCAGGAGATTTGACAATATTCCTGACATCCAACGAAGCTTTTGAACACCATCCCAAGAAAGAATACGTGCAGTTTTCAGGACATGTATCGCAGAGCTCAGCGATGCATAGTTATGGGAGGTGACTATTTCATAGTTCATCTACATTAAGGTTACAGGACTACTCACCGAACTTTATTGGCAAAGGTTGTATTCTACACAAACAATTAATTATCAAATACCTCGTCTATTGAATGTCTGCTTGAACCAAGATCAAGAAAATTACACAAAGTGGGCAACAAAGAAAAGAAGCATTACCTCATCATCGTTTTGAAAAATAAAAACTTGCGTTTGTTTTAGATCTCTCATCCTCATTTTCTTCCTTTATCAGTTCCCGTATCTTCAATTCACATAAAAATATAAAAAATCAATTTTTGCTCTCCCTACATCTTATAAAATCACTCACTGCTGCTTGTTGCTTAAAGAGTACTGCTATATTGGCTGCTCCCAGTTCAGTGAACATCTTAATATCTCAAGCGGCGCAGTACCTCTGGCAGAATGCGCGTGGATACAAAAGTATGCAGCTGTTCCCTACGCAGTAACAAGTTTTCAGTAGGTAAGAAATTCCAATCTGATCACATAATACATGCAACCCTATGTGAAATGAGTAAATGCCATTGCTGAGTATAGCCGCCACACACGCAAGAGGATCTTAATGTATTTTAAGGGTGTAGCAGTTCACGCCGCTTCCAAATATTGCCATAGTTGTCCTGGTGTAGGAGCGGCGGTTTATGCTGGGGCCGTCATTCCCCAGTCATCGATCAGACGTTTTAGACAGGCGAGCGATCAGGATAACAGAGGTCAAGGAGGTACTGCAATCCAATGGGCCACGAAGACGTCTGGAACAGTGCATGCCACGTGTGGTCACGCATTATCCTGTTGCCATGTGGCTGTTGACAGGCTCCTAATGGATGACAGGACTGTGGTGTAGCACAAGTCTGAAGTGCGAGCCACGTACTTCCACCTCTTGTTTCTTCTCTCCCACTCAGGCTCCTTACCCGTACACACCTACTTCCTTGTGTCGGTCTCTCTCTACTCGGCCACCGACACCCAGGACAACCAAAGGTGATAAGACACACAAAGGACAAGTTCCAACACTTCAGGAATATAACGCTGGTTGGTTATCGCGCCGGCAATGTATTAGTGAGGTGCGGGAGTGCAATCCAGTACCATCCTCTCTCATAATGGTGTCTCCAGACTCTAATCCAACCATCATGATACTGCAATCAGAATCAGGATTGGAATGACATCATTTTTCCATCTTTTTTTTTCCTTTTTTCTGAATAATCCTGTAACCCTAGAATGATCGGATTACAGTGTGGAGACACCAAGGTGAGAGACTTACCAACTGTTGCTTTATGCATCGCCATACTGATCCTGCAACCAGTATGGTTTGCCGCGGTGGAGTAGCCGAGTGCTCTAAGACAGCCTCTGTAGACTGCAGTTCCTCCACTGCAGGAACCGCGGTGATTTTGGGGAGGATCCATATGTCACTCACACAGCAGACGGTTCAGTCACAGTGACCTTGAGGATCTTGTTCCTACCTGGTGGGGAAGACAAAGGGCATGCAGTTCCACTGCATGCACCGAAAAGCCCCACAAGCCGCCGTGCAAACAGACGCCGCTGCAGCACCACACAACCACAGCAGTTTTGAAGTGCAGCCACAGTTAGGCTGTTGTCAGTAATGAAGTCATTCGTCACAACCACAGATATGGGAGCAACCAGAACCCACACTGGATGGAATCTTCAAATGTTTTGGTGTGGTCTGGAGTATGGCGTAGTTGGACCCCCTTTCACTGACCAGAACCTAAACGCTCAAAGCTATCTGGAAACTCTGCAAGAAGTGATGTTTCCCTTAGTTCTGAATGAAGATGGCAGCTTTCCCTCTTGCTTTTAACAGGATGTGGCACCACCACACTACGGAGCAGTTTTTTTTTTTTTTTCTCGGCTGTTAGATTTTCAGTTTCCTGATCATTTGATTGGCCGACGTGCTTCTGTGGAATGGCCTCCAAGAACACCTGATATCACACCACTTGACTTTAATCTGTGGTGGCATTTAAAGCAAATCTTATACACAGTGAAAATTAGAAACAGACTGCATCTCAAGCAACGCACTGAAGAAGCATGTGCCAGCATCTCTTTGTAGTTGTCAGTTGGACAGGAGTTGGAAATGAATTCAATTCGCGAAAAATTAAATTTACGATTTACTTACTTAAAAGCTTACTGCATTTAAGGTGTAAAGAATGAAACAATAGTTAACTGACAAAATACTATCATCTTTTAAGGCCATCACTGTCTGTATGCCCAATGAGTTCAGCACATGTGAGAAGCAGTCAACATATTTTATTTTTTAGTCAGATTTGATAATCCACTTTCGTGATGTGTATTTTAAAAGTTTGTCTGTGTACTATTACAGAGTGCGGAATTTCAGTTCAGAAGCCATTAGCCAGTCGAACAACTTTGGTTACCACAAACACTTTATTTGAATATGAAAAAATATCCCTCCTCCCTCCCCCCCCCTCTCTCTCTCTCTCTCTTTCTCTCTCTCTCTTTATGGAGTTAGTTTGACAGACGAACTGTTCGGTAATATATTTATACATAATGCCATATCAAATTGTTTAATAGAATACTCAGGTTCGACATAAGCACTGGAAACTTGAGGACATACCACTACCATAGTCTAGAGCTCGATCACTTCATTTAAGTGTATCGTTGTCTTTGTGAACGCAGACGGAAAAGTTCCATTCTTGGGTATTATCACCAAATCCTCCGGTGTACGTCTTCAGCCAAGTCCTGTGCAACGTCTTCAGTCTGTTGTGAGACCTGAAGCGTTTCACACATGACGTTGTTCTAAGATACCTAGCTGCGGAGCGCGCTGTTACTCGCCATCAGAAGTTTGAGTCATCCCTCGGGTATGGGTGTGTGCGTCTTCCTTAGGTTAGTTCAAGTAGTTTGTAAGTCTAGGGACTAATAACCAAAGAAGTCCCATAGATTTACAAACATTTGAATTTGAACATGACGCTTGTGATTACTGGTAGAACACCACAAAATGTGACGCCCTGAATCAGATTGAGGAATCTTGTAGAAACGTTTTCAATGTAGTTCTTTTGAAACGCGTGTCCATGTAAACGCGTGATTTAGTGTCAGTGAGGGAAACAACATTTTGTCTTCTGCCCACTCTGCAAACAGAACATGGGTCTCCTCATTAAAAGTCTTTTTACAGGATTGAATAAAATGCTCACCTCAAAATTGACGATGAAACATAAACGTGAAATAGTCGAACAGGGAAACTGCAACAACTTCCGAAGCTTTGAAGAGCCCGCCCTGCCACAAATAAAAACCCCAATCACGTGAGTTTACCCCCGCTCCAACGCTAACAGCTCTGCGTATCCGGGAATCTACCAGAATTAATTTTTTATTTAATTTATTTATTTATTACAGTTCGAGTCTGCTAGTATGATGCTTACACAGGCGGCAGTTGCGTTCTAAGTGGCCTGAAGCAGGAAAAAGCGCTGCTTATACACGCTTTCGACTTTGTCCACGCGCGTGAGCTTGCTCACAGCTATTTCAAAGAACCATAAAGTATATGGAGGATGTACGGTAGCCGCGATGTTGAAACGAAGGAGGCGTTCTGTGCTATTTGTAATTTGGACTAATACAGAGAGAGAATGTTAATAAAAATATTGATACAAGTACTTGTTGGCCTGTCTTATTCATCAGTGTAATTACCGCTAACTCCTTCACGCTTGGACGTAAAATTCCGGATGTTGTTCTAGTGCTTTTAGAAAATAACATTTATACGTAAGCCCAGGTCGCCAGCTGCCAATTTGTGGTCGCCAATGGCGAACTAGCGAGCGTAAAAAATGTTCAAATGTTTGTTAAGCTTATGGGACTTAACTACGGGGTCATCAGTCCCTAAACTTACAAACTACTTACGAACTAGGACGGCACAAATATCCATGCCCGAGGGGGGATTCGAACCCCCGACCGTAGTGGCCGTGCTGACCGTGACTGAAGCGCCTCAGTCACCTCGGCCACCGCGGCCGGCCTAGCGAGCGTAAATTTCGCACCCTGTTCTATTATTCATTTTATATTTTGACTCTTTATTTTAGAACGTCTCCAAAGTGAATATGTTGTATACCCATGCAACATTCTAAAGGTGACGAAATATATTATCGAAATTGGTCATGAAAAATAAATAAAATATTTGCGATCTTAATAACCTCAAAGATGGTATATTTTTATGCATATTAAGATTAAGATCGCTCTCCACAGGCATAAGATGCCAGGTAACTATATCTTGAATATCCTTTTGGGAGTATACGGCGATTGCATTCAGCAGCTTCAAATGTGTGTTTACCAAGGGGGGCAGCATACTGCACACATTAAATGAATGTTCTTTATAATGAACACTCCGATCTATCTCCCAACAAAATGTGTTATAACACTAGAACATTAACTGATGCGTCGAATCTATTTACAGAACAGAACTTCTCAGAAATTAGTGATTTCATTTGATATCACAGCATCCCCTTTTCCATTTAAAAAAGTTTTATGTTCAAGATAGCCGATTTCCAGGTACCGTAAAAGATATACCACTTCACCCGTAACTTACTGGAATATTCAGTTACAAACCATCTCACCCATGATCTATTAAAATATTCACGTTTCCCATATTTCCTGCAGAGATTTTGAAATAAAATGATGATCGGCGACTTTTGACTCACCCTGTACTTAAATGTGCTCTGAGGTTCATGGAGCAAATTATTACACTACTGGCCATTAAAATTGCTATACAAAGAAGAAATGCAGGTGATAAACGGATATACATTGGACAAATATATTATACTAGAACTGACATGTGATTACATTTTCACGCAATTTGGGTGCATAAATCTTGAGAAATCAGAACCAAGAACAACCACCTCTGGCCGTAATATCGGCCCTGATACGCCTGGACATCGAGTCGAACAGAGCTTGGAGTGTATCAACAGTTCTGATACAAAGAGTAAAGTGCGAGTTTTAGTATTATTGACAAGAGCTTAAGTGTTAGTGTACTAGTTTCCCATATTTGCTACAGAGATTTTAAAATAAAATGATAACGGGGGACGTTTGACTCATTCTATACTCAACTGTGCTCTGAGGTTCATGGACCAAATTATTATCAACAGTTATGGTACAAAGAGTAAAGTGTGATCTTTAGTATTACTGACAACAGAGCTTAAGTTTTAGTATAGAAGTTCCTGTAGGATTATCAAGGTTTTGGTAGTAGTAATAATAAGAAAAATTCTTCCATCACAGCACTACCAATGGAGAATATGTCGTGGCCATACAAAAATATGTAAAAGTGACAACTAAGTTCTCGACTTATTTGTCAGCTTCCTCTCGTCTTATATGTCAGCTTCAAAACTATTTAAATAAAAAACCTTGACATTAGGTCATCCAACATGGCATTTCCTATGTCAATAAAGTTTAGGATGCATGCATTGCCACTGTGGGATATTTGCAGTTACAGATACAGCGACCTCGACAGATTACCGCACTGGGGAATTAAAAGTTAACTCGTAAGAAAGTGCGAATGTGTCAGGACTTTTGGATTTAAATGTGTATGGTGTTGCCAGATAAGTATATCAACTAGTTCTTCTCTTTTACATGTTTTACTCTGGCCAGATCATATTCTTCTTTTGTTGTGCTATGATTAGGAGTATTTTTCAACCTGGTTTCCAACTTTCATTTTACCGTAGTTGATTACTAATCACTCAAATTAAGTACACGCTCAGCGCGTTGGCTTATGGGAGCTAATATGGATGTTGTTAGGTCAGTACTCCAACCCCGCCCAAAAAAAAAGTTTTAGTGTAAATAATCTGAAATCGGTAAACTGCTGAACTTAAATTATTTCAAGCATTATTTTATTGTTTATTGTGAGTTTCCATAGGCCGCGGTGGAGTGGCCGAGCGCATTGAGGCGCTATGCTCCGATGAGCGAGGCTGTTCCGCGTTGGGGGTTCGAAACCTCCCTTTGGGAATGTTTGTGTTGTCTTTAGTATAAGGTAGTCCCGTAAGTTTAACAAACATTTGAACATTTGGATCTCCGTTGGGCATGGATGTTTGTGTTGTCTTTCATATCAGTTAGTTTGGAAGTAGTTTGGAAGTTTAAGGACAGATGACCCCGCATTTAAGTCCCATAAACGTAACAAACATTTCAACATTTGGATGTCCAAGGAAATACCAATGTACTACAGGGCTTAGCTTTGTTTAAACATAGAGGAAGAACAATTTTAAACGTCTTCTGAAGTGCTCGATTATCGGTATTTGCAAGTTTGACCTGTGTTATTTAAATATCGTAAAGACTTCGAGAATTTCGAAAAGAATCGTTTGCAGTGTTTAATATTGTTACAGGCTATGATCATTAGAGAGAGAGATTTCCTTTGTTTGTTTATTTTCAGCAAGATGGGTATACGCAAGAAGATGTGTACTGCTGTAGCAATTGCTTTATAAAAGAAATAAGAGGTAAAATTAAACTACCCGAATTCTGTCGTCTAGAAGAATTGTCGGAATGTGTAGAACTGGATATTAAAACCATAAGAGAGTTGGATTACAGGAATACATGGAGTTTGAAAACTTACCTTCCCTGTACCTGTCGAAATACTGGTGCTAGGAGAACATAAAAGACAGCGATACACCGAAATAGGGAAATATTGTTTCGTTTCGTTTAAACATATTTGCAAAAATAAATGTAAACTTTAAATTCTATGCAGAAATTCCATGGAAGTGCGGTCTAGAAGAGCAGGATGTGTGTTGATTCATCATCTGTCTTTCTGTCTGAATCTAACCAGAAAGACTGATAACATATTTTCGCTATATCCATCAGTAAATGCGAATATTTTTATAAACGGTTATGAATTTCTTATGGGATCTTTATTTGCCATAGATCGCCTATTGATACTACATTGATGACTAGATATGACTCGTTAAAGAGTCATTAAGGTAAAGCAGTCATCAATCCGAAGATTGGTTTGAACACCACAGTGCTTTACTAGGCATGGTCCTGTTTGGAGGTGGTATGCCGTTGCCTTCCTCCGACCGTCGAACTGACTTACCCAGCCAGTTATGGGGGGACCTACAGTTTAACGTGGGTTCCGGTATTTTTCACATGAGCAATACTGCCAGAGGTGAAAGAAATGGAAAGTGACAGACAAAAATCCTAGGACCTGGTCGAACCCGCGACCTTTAGATTTATAGTCTGCCACTCTACCACTGTGCAACCGAGGCGCCTTAATTATCCAGACATGGTAAGGCTTATGTCTTACCATGCCTGGACAATTAAGATTTGATAATGACTCTTTAACAATTCTAAACTAGTCATCAATGTAAAATCAATACGCGATCTATGGCAAATAAAGATCCCATAAGAGATTCATATCGATTACGGTACATTAAAGATCACATCCTATAAAAAAACCTGAATAAGATGTCAGGTAATTATAATTTTTATAAACAACATATCTTCTACTGTTGTTGCTGTTGTGTTACATATCTGGACATCGAAAGAGTGTTTGTTAAGATGGACACACAGGTTTGTGGCGACCATTACTGTTACATCCCATTTATTATCTAACGCATGCTATTTTTAACACGTTGTTGGTTGTTACATAAGCAGTTTAAACGAAGAGCTTGTTTGGTGGTATTCTCACATACCTGTGAGAGATCAAATTCTTTATTATGCCTTACATGTAAATTTTGTAAACCAAAATCATTACTTTCTTTTATTTTTTTGGGTGGTCCCTAATTTTGACTCTGGTTAGAATTGTTTTTAAATAATATGGACATCGAAAGAGTGTGTGTTAAGATGAACATACTATTTTGTAGCAATCGTTGACGTAACAGCCAAACAATGTTCCAATGTTTGTAAATCTATGGGACTTAACTGCTGGGTTTTTAGTCCCTAGCTTACAAACTACTTAAATAAAGCTAAACTAACCTAAGGACAACACAAACATCCATGCCCGAGGGGGGATTCGAACCCCCGACGGGGAATGGCCTCGCACATCGTAGCATGCGTACGGCCGCTCGGCCGTGGCGGAGGCGGTCAATTTGTTTACGAAACTCATGTGTTAAGTCTGGGAACATGTTTGATATTATCACTTACTATTCCAGGTAATTGTATTGTCTGAAGTACATTTCTTGTTGTGCAACTTAGGATTAAATAAAATAATAGGCTCATTTTTTTTCAATGTTTGCTTAGGGCACAGTTATACAACCTGTATGTCGACAAGTAATAAAAATTAAAAAATAAATTGGGTGGCGCGGGTTCGAGTCCCAGACCAGGTCTCACGGGGGCGACAATCTCTAGGATGGAGGTGGGAGTTGGCGGTGGCGGGGGCGGGCGGTAGCGGCTGCCCTTGTTACTGTCAAAAACAAAGGTTGTCACAAATAAATTTGATATGCAAATTTAATAAAACCAATTGGGGGTGGCAGTCGTACAAGTCACGAGTTGTGGAGGCGGTCGTGTTTTTTACGAGAACGTTACTTATTATTTGTCATTCGTTCTTAAGACCGCCATTGTCTTACTAAGTGAAATTACATGTTTGATGACAATCATCCTTAAAAGCGGCCGATGATGGAGGGGTGGGGGTGGGGGGATACTTTGCACAATGCAAAAATGTTCAAATGTTTGTAGAGCTTATGGGACCTAAGTACGAGGTCATCATCCCTAAACTTACAATGACTTATGAACTAGCTACTACTAAGGATGGCACAAATATCCATGCCCGATAGGGTATTCGAACCCCCGACCGTAGTGGCCGTGTAGAACGTGATTGGAGCACTGCAGACCGCTCGCCCACTGCGGCTGGCCTGCGCAATGTATCATGGGTAGAATAGTAGAATCTCAGTGGGGCGTTATGCCCATTCCTATACTACTACACAAAGTTGAAAACTTCATTAAATTACAAGGTGCGTCTAGAAATGTCAGTAAATGGTGTCAGGAAATAAAGGAAACAAAAGTTACAAACAAAATACCACTATTGGCCTTCAAAGTAATCGCCATTGGCTACAATACACTTCTGACATCGGTTGTACGCCTGTTGGAAACTGTCAACAAACGTTTCTTATGGAAACGCTCGAAGCACTGAGGTGACGTGTTGTTGGATTTTCACATCTGTTCGAAGAGTAAGCCTTTCAGGGCTGATTGAAGGGAGGCAAACAGAAAGAAGTCTGCCGGCGCCAAATCTGGAGAATAAGGAAGGTTTCGGAAGCCAGTGACCTTGCGTCTAGCGCGAAAGTTGAGCACACGGATCGCAGTCTGCGGACGGCCATTGTCGTACAGGAAATTCAACAGACCACTTCGGTAGAGTTCTGGCTGAACCCGCCGTATGCGTGGCAGCATCCGTTTAAATTCTCCCTCATAAACTTCCGCGTTGAGAGTATGACCCTCGGGTACAAAAATATATTGGATGAAACTCCAGCCGCGGCGGATTAGCCGTGTGTACTAGACTTGCGGATAATAGTTCGCGATCAGGAGCTCTCACTTTAGTTCGCGGCTCTGCCGCGAACTGGTTTGTTCTTTTAGTTCGTCCGCTCCCAGTGACGGCTGAGCGGCGTGGTCTGCGCATGCAGGTGGAGGGAGAAGTTCCCCCACCTGGCTACTTCATGCGCTTGCTGCTTGAGCCGCTAACGATATCACGCAAACCAAAAGAAACAGTTTGTGGTTAATTTCCCGCGTTTAAGTTTAGTGTCCTCCACATCTTGGCATTATGGAATTTATTAGCCAGATATTGCGCAGCGCAGAATACTTCAAAACAGAATTTTTTTAGCACTGAACTATGTAATCTAGCAGGCAGACGCTCACTTCGAAATGGCTCACATCAGCAGAAGGCAAACACATGATTTTTAATTCTGATTGCTCGTCGGTCTTCGGAAAAGAATACAACGAACTAAGAAGCTCAAAAATGTTCAAATGTTTGTTAAGCTTATGGGACTTAACTACGGGGTCATCAGTCCCTAAACTTACAAACTACTTATGAACTACTTACGAACTAGGACGGCACAAATATCCATGCCCGAGGGGGGATTCGAACCCCCGACCGTAGTGGCCGTGCTGACCGTGACTGGAGCGCCTCAGTCACCTCGGCCACCGCGGCCGGCGAACTAAGAAGCGATATACGTTTGGCATAATAGTTCGCGACCGGTAACGCATGTTTTAGTTCGCGACCGATTGCACATATTTTAGTTCGCTACCGATCGCGCATATTTTAGTTGGCGACTGGTAGCTCTCCTTTTAGTTCGCAGCTCGGCCGCGAAGTAGGTCGTTCTTTTTAGTTCGTCCGCTCTTTATGGCTTTTGCTACCGCTACTAAAAGAGCTCTTTCTTTTGTTATGACAGCTTTTTTTTATATAATGATTAGTGCCAGTGAACTATGAAACTACAGCTGAGCTACATCTCAGCTAGAAAAGACGGTAACTGGCATAAGGTAAACACGCAATTCTGCGGGTTCTTGCATCATCCCGCTGTTCCCCGTCAGTCTTCGGAAAAGGAGCGAACGAACTAAGAGGCGAACGATCTGGGAACTAGTTCGCGTAGTTCGCCTGTGGGAGCGCTCTTCCGAAATAGTTCATTCGCGAACTACACAAGACTAGTGCGTTACTGGTGCGCCGTGCTGCGGTGCGCGCGACTGTTCGCCGTCGAGGGTTCAAATCCCCCCTCGTGCATGGGTGTTTGTGTTGTCCTTAGGTTAGTTTACTTTACTTTATGTAGTTTGTAAGCTACAGACTAATAACCACGCATTGAGTCCGATACATTTACAGACTTTTGAACAATTTGATCAAACTCCATGTTGTAATGACACGAGTTCTCACACTGTACCTTTTAGCTGGGTCGCAGCGTCTACCACCGATTCAATGCAGTGCTTTTCACGATAGGGTGCGCTTGTTAACATGCCCCTCAATGTGTATGCGCGGCGAACTAATCCTGGCAAGCGTGGTTTGTAAAATACGGGACCATTTAGCGAACATTTCAGACGCACCTAGTAATATAACTACTTGTCTATACATGAAAATGGCATTGCATTGGAATACAAATGGCACACAATAGCAGAGTCGTAATTGTATCATCCACAAACGTTTTAAGAGCAGAAATTAATTGCAAGTTGGTGTGCTCAAGTTCAAGACGAACTGCTCAGTGCAGTGACGAGGGGGCCTCCCCATCCCAAATGATGAATATATATTTAAAAAACAACTACGGTATCTGAATTATTTTAATGAATGATGGGTGAAAGCATCGCCGTGGTAGACAGTCATACTTTTCTGTATTCGAGAGGGTGCAACGCACAGAGTTTTTGAGGGCACACCATGCGCGGCCGTAACGGCTGTGCAATAACAAAGAAAGAGAGCAAAATTAAACTAATAATGGAACAACGACCACAGATTCGAGTTGGCAGTAAAATTCTGAACTTAAAGATTCCAATACCAGACCGGAGGGACCCTTAATGAAAAAATTACCAAATTAAATATATTAATTTAGGTCGTTGTCGTATTTTTTAACAACCACGGAGCGTCACAAAATGATTGCGTAAATAGAGTATAAACAAATGGAGGGACAGAGTATTTTCTACATTACCGTTTGGTTAACGTAGAAATTGCTCAAATGGAGAATTTCCTCGATCAGTTCATAGCCGTTAAATGCAAAAGCAAACGGAAGCCACGCCGTGGCGGAGGCCTCTACATCTACACGGGATACTCTGCAAATCACATTTTGAGTATCTGGTAAAGGGTTCATCGAACCACCTTTATACTCTTTATCTCCCATTCCATTCTCGAATAGCGCGTGGGAAGAAAGAACACCTGAATCTCTCCGTTCCAGCTTTGATTTCTCGTATTTTATGCTGATGATCTTTCCTACCTATGCAAGTGGAAGTCAACAATATATTTTCGCATTCGAACGTGAATATTGGTGATTGGAATTTCGCAAGTAGCCCACGCCACAGCGATAAGCGCCGTTGTTGTAATGATTCCCATCCCAGATCTTGTATCATTTTCGTAACGCTGTCTCCCCTGTATCGTGACAATACAAAACGAGCTGCCATTCTTTGAACTCTTTCGATGTCCTCCGTTAAACCCACCTGATAACGATCCCACACTGGGCAGCAATATTCCAAGCGTAGTATATGCAGTCTCTTTAGTAGTTCTGTTAATATTTTAAGGGTTCTGCCAATAATACGCAGTCTCTGGTTCTCCTTTCCCACGACATTATCTAGGTGTTCTTTCCAATTTAAGTCTGAAGTAATAGTAATTCCTAGGTATTTTGTGGAGTTTAAGGCCTTCACTTTTGATTGATTTATCTTGTAAACAAAGTTTAACGGATTTTTTCGTACTTATGTGGACGACTTCACACTTCTCATTATTTAGAGTCAATTGCCAATTTTTACACCATATTGATATCTTATTCAGATCGTTCTGCAGTTGGTTTTGATCTTCAGAAGATTTTACTAGACGGTAAATGACGGCGTCATCTGCAAACAACCTAAGAGAGCTACTTAGATTTTCCTGTAAATCGTTTATGTAAATAAGGAACAGCAGAGGACCAATAACACTACCCTGTGGAACGACCGATATCACCTCTGTTTTTGTCGATGCCTTACCATCGATTACCACGACCTGTGTCCTCTCTGACAGGAAATCTCATATCCAATCGCAAATTTGGGGCGATATACTATAACCACGCAATTTGATTAAAAGCCGTTTGTGAAGTACGGTGTCAAAAGCCTTCTGGGAATCAAGAAATACGGAATCGATTTGCGATTGCTTGTTGATAGTACCCATCACTTAGTGTGAGTAAAGAGATAGTTGTGTTTAGCATGAACGATATTTTCTAAATCCGTATTGACTTTGAGTCAATACATCATTCTGTTCGAGATAATTCATAATATTTGAATACAGGATACATTCCAAAAAAGCTTACCAGCTTTGCCTCGTTCTGTGGACTCCGCCCAAACGGGTGTCCCAGCCTGAGTGTTCGAGACACAGTGCCGCCCGCAGGGGCGAAGCTCCCCCAACGGTTCCTCCACCCTGCCTGTAAGTTTTGCTACAGGGACTACTTTTGAACAGCGGAAGTACAATGCGGTGTCGTGCCCGGAGAACAGCCACGCACTGGCAGTCGGATGTATAGCTGAGAAGGATTCACTTCGCGGACATGCTAGCGTGGAAGTTACCGCCGTATTGGTAAAGTTTGTAGAAGGTGACTTTGGGGACCGTCCGCGTCGCTTAAAATGATCGGCGTGTGGAAGCAAATTGATAACGAGCAATTTTATCACGGACATCCGGTACACTTACCATTCAGCTTGTAGTGAGATAAGCTTGGCCGTTTGGCTGATCTTGACATAGTAATACGAATTTCATGGCTAACAGCATTCTCTATTCTTCAACCACTCTCCACTCTCTCCAGGGACTGCAAAAGTATTTCTTTAATGTATATTCATTTAGTGACTATTGTTAATATTTCCTTGTCTTACATCAAGGTGATTTCGTGTCAAAATAATAAAATTGTGAGATAATATTTTACATACAACAGGGTTACCTCACATTCGCGTGTTCTGATCTTTATGAATACATAGTTTACCACACTTCTGCCTATTTGGTCTGTAACTTTCCCACTGTCCCTTTTTCAATTATTGAAACTTCAAAAAGACGACGAAACACCTGCCAAGAAAAGAAGTCCCACGCCTTTGCGGTCCAAGGACAGTAGATCTGCAGTAGATCTACAGATCCTGTTTGAGAGGAAAGTCGGTAGGCAGCAACCCTTCTTCCTTCATCTTCTATAGAAAAACTTAAGCTTTTACAATGGGAGTGGTGTGTTAGTGTTGTGAGGTTAGTGCAGGGTTTTTTTTTTTTTTTTTTTTTTTTTTTTTTTTTTTTTTTTTTTTAATAGCTATGTTCCACGAGGGTTTTGTTTTTCGCCTGTGCGGGTTTTGGGCTTTGCAATATACTGTATTCAAAACTAAATATGAATTTTACATTCTTGGAGACCAGTTGCTACATTTGCTTCTAACACACTTTTCGCATTGTTCTTGCTTCTGCGTCTAGTGTGCACCTATTATGATTATTTTAGCTACTTGTCAGGAATATTACTGTACATCTTTAACTACGTTACGTGCTTATTTTGACGGTTCCTCAACAGTTTACACACGGACATATTATTTATTTATAGATATGCGTTCACTTTTTCAAACTGGTATTAACCAGCAAAATAAGTTTGTAAATAGACCTATAATTTTTCTTAAACTGGAGTAGAAAACTAAGCAGGCTCTACTGAAATAGTTTATTAACTGCAATCGGAACGTTCAAACAATATTTTTATGCAACAGTAATATGAAGTAGTGGTTACGCTTTTGCGATTCTCAAATGTTCAAATGTTTGTTAAGCTTAAGGGGCTTAACTGAGGGGTCATCAGTCCCTAAACTTACAAACTAATTATGAACTACCTTATACTAAAGACGACACAAACATCCATGCCCGAGGAGGGATTCGAACCCCCGACCGTAGCGGCCATGCAGACTGTGATTGACGCGCCGCAGACCGCTCAGCCACTGCGACCGGCTGCGATTCTCATTAACATGCTCGTTCCATTTCATTCCGAAATGGGGGCATCGTTTAATTCTGGGACTATGGATGTAGAGGAATTGTGGACTAAATTTAAGTGCATTGTTAATGAAGGGTTAGAGAAATATGTGCCAGTAAAGACGATTAAGGATGGAAAAGATCCACCGTGGTATAATAATAATGTTAGAAAGCTGCTGAGAAAGCAAAGGCTGTTGCACTCTCGATTCAAAAAAGAACACGCAAATGATGACAGGCAAAAGTTAGTGTAGAGATTCGTGCGTCTATAAAAAGATCGATGCGTGAAGCATACAATAATTATCACAGCCATACCTTAGCAAAAGATCTTTCCGAGAACCCGAAAAAATTCTGGTCCAATGTAAAATCGATAAGCGGGTCAAAGCCCACTGTCCAGTCACTTAGTTGATCATTCCGGGGCAGTAATAGAAGGAAGCAAACGGAAAGCTGAAGTTCTAAATTTAACCTTTAAGAAATCTTTCACGCAGGAGGACCGCACAAATATACCATCATTTGATCAACGTACTAATTCCGAAATGGGGGACATAGCAATAGGTATTTCCGGTGTAGAGAAGAAGCTGAGAGAGCTAAATACGAAAAAGGCTGCTGGTCCGGATGGAATACCAGTTCGGTTTTACAAAGACTATTCTGCGGCATTGGCACCCTACTTAGCTTGCATTTATAGCGAATCTTTAATTCAGCGCAAAGTTCCTAGTGATTGGAAAAAAGCGCAAGTGACTCCCGTGTATAAGAAAGGAAAGAGAACTGACCCATACAATTACAGGCCAATATCGTTGACATCGGTTTCATGTAGAATTTTGGAGAATATTCTCAGTTCGAATATAGTAAATTTCCTTGAAACGGAAAAGCTTCTTTCCATGAATCAGCACGGGTTTAGGAAACATCGTTCATGTGAAACTCAGCTTGCCCTTTTCTCACATGACATCTTGCGAGCCATGGACGAAGGGCAACAGGCGGATTGTGTTTTTCTCGACTTCAAAAAGGCGTTCGACACGGTGCCACACTGCAGACTGCTAACGAAGATACGAGCTTATGAAATAGGTTCACAGATTTGTGACTGGCTGGAAGACTTCCTAAGTAATAGAACGCAGTACGTTGTTCTCGACAGCGAGTGTTCATCAGAGACGAGTGTACCGTCAGGCGTGCCCCAGGGGAGTGTGATAGGACCGCTATTATTTTCTATCTATATAAATGATCTGATGGACAGAGTAAGTTGTAATTTGCGGCTGTTTGCTGATGATGCTGTGGTGTATGGGAGGGTGTCGTCTGTAACTGACTGTAATAGCATACAGGTTGACTTAGACAAAATTCCTAGTTGGTGCGAAGAATGGTAGCTAGCTCTCAATGTAGAAAAATGTAAGGTGATGCGCATGAGTAGAAAAAACAATCATATAATGTTCGAATACAGCATCAGTAGTGAGCTTCTTGATGCGGTCGCGTCGTTCAAATATCTAGGCGTAACATTGCAGAGCGATATGAAATGGAACGAGCATGTAAGGACAGTTGTGAGTAAGGCAGATAGCCGACTTCGGTTTATTGGGAGAATTTTGGGAAGATGTACTTCACCTGTAAAGGAGACCGCGTATAAAACGCTTGTACGACCACGTCTTGAGTATTGCTCAAGTATTTGGGACCCGCAGCAGATCGGTTTGAAGGAAGACATAGATGCGGTTCAGAGGCGAGCAGCTAGATTTGTTACCGGTAGGTTCGACCAATGCGCGAGTGTCACGGAAATGCTCCGGCAACTCAATTGGGGATCGCTGGAAGAAAGACGACGTTCTTTTCGTGAATTTCTGTTAAATAAATTTAGAGGGCCGGAATTTGAAGCTGAGTGTAGTACGATCTTGCTGCCGCCTACTTACATTTCGCGTAAAGATCACAAAGACAAGATAAGAGAAATTAGGGCTCGTACGGAGGCATATAGGCATTCTTTTTTTCCTCGTTCAATTTGGGAGTGGAATAAAAAAGGAAATGCCTAGTAGTGGTACAGTGTACCCTCCGCCACGCACCTTACGGTGAATTGCGGAGTATGCACGTAGACGTCGAAGTAAATGAATTTGTGAAGTATAACTAACCACTGTAAATGAACACTTTTTATTCGTAACATTATTCTCTTGCCTGTTGGAATCCTTTTGAAATCGAAATGAGAGATTTCCTCATTATATTATTGACAGCTACTACAGTTTATAGCGCCACAAGAGCTCCGAAATACGGTCGCATTTTGAAAGTGCTGCTCCACTCCAAATACACATTCTTTTAGCGGCATGTTTATACAACACAACCGCTTAGCGAATCTTCAGTTGGGAAGATGCACAAATTACCTGGTAGTTTCGTGATTTTTATGGTAGACTCTCGTCATGCGTTCTCAAATGTTCAAATGTTTGTAAAGCTTATGGGACTTAACTACGGGGTCATCAGTCCCTAAACTTACAGACTACTTATGAACTACTTATTAACTAGGACGGCACAAATATCCATGCCCGAGGGGGGATTCGAAACCCCGACCGTAGTGGCCGTGCAGACCGTGATTGAAGCGCCTCAGTCTCCTCGGCCACCGCGGCCGGCGTCATGCGTTCTCCAAAGCATACGGCAACAGAGCAATCTCACGGCAATCGGAGCGCGTGCCACTAAGTTTCCGCAGTTTCAAAATGGTGCGTTTTCGATCCATACAATATTAGTAATTTTGGTTGCTGCTGGCATCAGCTATGCAGGGTTAAAATTTCGTGACAATTTTCCTGCACCCTGTGTATGTAGCAGTGCCGTCTTCTCAGGGTGTGCGGATCGTGCCGCCAACGCCTGAATAAAACGAGGAAATTATTCTCAATCAGTAGAAAGTACAGCATGTATGTCATGTTCCTCGATAAAGCCTCATCTCACGCAAGAAACGTGATCTGGGGTAATCGTGCAAGTCTACAGAGTTCCGCCAGCCTAGCCCCTGGAAGTATGCTACACGCGCGTTCCTTAACGGCCAGCTGCTAGCCAAATGACAGTTTTCTGCTGTATTGCTTACCAGTTACCTACGTCTTGTTTCTTGCGTAAGTGAAGATTGCTGTAGTTTTAAAACGGGGAGCGAAAGCATTGTACGAAAACTATTACACAATCCTTTTGCATTACCATCTTATCACTGAAGAAAGAACTAATGGTTATGACTGACCTTAAGGGTATCAACGTGTGTAAAGGCAAAATGTGGTATATTGGAAAAGGATTGGATAGGCATTTTCGTAAGAAGTTATCTGAGTTTTCAGACTGGCCTTGCAGCTGAGATGCGACGAACAGATTTTATTGTTGGCCTTTTCTGTTATTTGGTAAGACGAGAACTATTTGAAATAAGAAGGTGTATTGTGATTTGAACCATCTTAATACTGTTGTGAAGAAACATGGATAGTCTTAAATTCACCTTTATACTTGTTTTTAAACATAAAACACTTTTATTAGATGCCTGGTTTGTTTTTAATTGTAAAGGAAGGGTGGAAACGAAATTGCCAAACGACAAGGTAATACACTTTACGTATTTAGCGAAACAGGACCTGCATTTTCGAGGCCACCAGGAAAATTCATAAGATGCGAACAAAGGAAATAACACTATTACTATGTAATGGGACACGTCAAAGAAATAAATGAAAAAAAAAAAAAGGAAATAACACGGAATTTCTTGCAAACCTTGAGATTGATCCTCGTTTGAAAGAACATTTAGTAATGTCTACGGTTTTCCGCGACATATTAGAAAACATTCAAAATAATTTAATAAATGCAGTAGGTGATGTTTTCAGAGATAGAATTTGTAATTATACTGATAATATAGATTTTGAGTTTCCGTAAAATCGTCGTTTTTGAATAATTTGTTCGCCATTTTCAATACTCATTTAACATAAAGAGGGCAAGAGAGAGAAAGGATAGTATGCCCTATCGAGTTCCCCGCTATAATGTCTGTTTAAAGGACTGAGAAGTTCACATCACCCACCCACCAAATACAAGTAATTTTCGAAATATAATGTAGTCGTATTGTAGGAAAGTTTTGACTTGCAAAACATCATTGTCTATGCAGGTTTGGTTGTTTTTATTTATTTTATCTGATTTAGTCATATGAATTGAGACATACATTCGATACACATTAATCAATTATAATTTATTAGATCGAATAAGTTTTCACGGGCCACATCCTGTGGGTTCAGCTGTCGTGCAATATGTTTCGTCATTGTTTTATTTTATTGATCATTAACTGAAAGCCCGGCGTTGTCCGGCTAGTTATTTATTTATTCTATCTTCGAGTTAGTACTTCTCATACTCCTTCACTATCTGTTTAAATGTTTGTATAGCTTATGGGACTTAACTACGGGGTCATCAGTCCCTAAACTTACAAACTACTTATGAACTACCTAGTACTAAGGACGGCACAAATATCCATGCCCGAGGGGGGATTCGAACCCCCGACCGCAGTGGCCGTGCAGACCGTGACTGGAGCGCCTCAGTCCCCTCGGCCACCGCGGCCGGCTTCACTATCTGTCCATCTCGTTTTTTAATAACATGTCATATTTATGGGAGAGTATTCAAGAAATAAGGCTGTCTTGCATAATGTACAAAATTATGACTGCAGTATCCAAACAAAGAAAGGTAGTCAGAAAGATGCAAATGATACATCACCTTAATAGATTCAATGCAGAACTTAATTATAAACAATATTTCTGGTTATTTTTCCAAAATCTAATACGAATAAATTATTTGGGGAGTCCTCCCCTGAGCAAGCGACCTGTAGTTGTCCATGTGAGAAACATGGAGATGTCAAAACCACTCTGCAGTATTTAATACGTTGCCCCGTGATTTATTAATCGTATCAGAAAACGCAAGTCTCACTGGAAACCACAGTATCTGCCGGAAATAGTGGGTATTCGTTGCATGTACACTGTTTCATTCTCTTCCTTTCCCTGAAGGTCTATAAAAGTCTCTTGCTTTCACCTACAGCCTAGAACGCTTCACGGTTGGTTCACAGTTGTCAACAGCACTGTCAGCTGTCAGGAATTTGTTTCACCTGACTGGAATACAGGAGTGTCTTAGTAGCAAATGCGAAAATGAATTAAAACGTGGTGCATGATGTGAAAGGTTTTTACCCATCGCAGTTTATACGATCTCATATTTATTGAATTATATATTGTAAAATTGTATAATTTTGTAGGTATATATTCATTTGTATAACTGCTCCATATCGGTAAAATATGTTACGAATACAGTTAGTAGTAAAGAAGTAATAGATTAAAACCTGGTGCTTGATGAGGCGGTTTTCCATGAACGTTACTGTTTATGCCCTCATATCTTATGAACAAAATGACGTACTGTCATACAATTTCGAAGTCAGATTACGCTTAATGTGTGTATACTGTCTTTAAAATTTCATGGGGCTACAATTTTTAGTGTAGAAATTATAAATTGTAATGTCGTACCGAATGCCGTAGTTTAGTTCATGAACAGCGGAAAAGTAGTAAGCGAGAAACTTTTTTTTTAATTTTGGTGTGGTTGTCAGCGAGAAAAAGTGCAATCGAGGTTTGAAATGATCTTTAAAGTTTGTTGCAAGTCGCTAAGTACTCTCCTCATACAGTGTATGAATAAAGTGTCGTCGCATTTTGTGGCAGTTTTTTGCAATTCCTATTTTTACTGACGTATCTCCAGGATCATGTCTGCAGGTGGTTCTTACCCCTACAGCAATTGTTACCTCACGGTAAGGAACTGTGTACCAAATGTGGTTTAAATCGATCCAGTAGTTTAGGAGAAAATGAGCAGCATCGTCGCTTAATGCAGCAGTTTTTCGCGTATCTCATTGTTTATGACGTCATATATCGTGCACTAAGTGTTGTGATTGTTACACTTACGGCGAGCGTCTTCAAGGATTGAAGCTTACGTGTAAAAAATTTCATTAGGATTGGAACAAAACTATAGATTTGTATTGTAACTATACTGCTGACCCCCTCATCTCAATGTTACCGTACGATACCATCTGCGTCGGACCCAGAATCGTGTGGTTCAGTTGTGTTATATGTTGCGTGTGAAGTTAAAAACGTAATAGGCAGCCTAGGAATCAGTGTAGGACAGTGTCTCAGTGATACTGTGATTAAAACAAGTGATAGATTTCATTAATTAAGAGATTCATATAGTTTCTTTCCAGACAGTTCTGTAAACAATACTTTTGTCATTGTACATTATTTCAATAAATAGACAGACGAAGGGTAAAAAGTTTTGTAAAACATAAAGAAATGAAAGTAAATAGCATTGTATATATGTTAGGCTAATAAACAAGTTGTGTAGACCAGCTAATTGTGTAATTAATGATGTACTCAAGATTTGAATATTGTATTTCTTTGTATATATTGACTCACTTGAGATTTTGAACCTATTTTGAGAATTTCCAAGATAATTGATAGCTCAATATAAGTTAGGAACATGTATGATGTATTCATTAACAAATTAATTGCTATTTAACATCGCACTTTGTTGTCAACAGAAAGATTGGAAATTTCATCTTAAAAATACATGCGCCATCTAAAATTATTGTATGCATAGTTTTCATTTTATATTGTGATTATTTTTGTGTACATGAAATGTTTTTCTGTTATGTCTGTTAATTATAAATCAGTATATTCTATTGTTATGAACAATGCTTAATGTAACGTCATTATTGCCGATGTTATATATTTGCCTCACCGCCTTGCGTGAGGGAGTTCGAGTTAGAGTTTTGGCGGAGTTTCGAGTTTTGTCTTTTGTCTAATACTTTGGAATCTGTCAGTCTGTGTTGTTTAGGTAATTTGTGTACGTTATTGTTATGTTTTGGTGGAGAAGAAGTTAAGTTCAAATTAAAGAAGAAGTGAAAAATTTTACATATCGAGTATTTATTTCTACCACGACGCCCCAGGAGAATAATGTTGAAGCGAGAAGAACCCCCATACATCGTGATCTTAAAAAGCTGAGTATCGGTAGAATCAACTGTAATTGACTTAAAATATATTAATATATTACAGTATGCAATAAGTACACACAAACAACCACGAACACTCTGCTTTATATAAGTTACAAAGAAAAGAAGATACAGTGTCGTTCCGCATTAGTGAAAACGTCTGAAATGTGTTTTATCGGGCTAAACTCATTGTTTTTATGGATGTCTTTATGTATCGAAACACCGCTGCGTTGGTTCAGTTTACTAGTTTGAGCCGCAATTTTCGACCTTTACCGTGTCACGAATACTCGCGTACGGGTTTTGGGCTTAACACAGGGGAAGGCAACCACAAAGCCTTGGCGATCTACTATTTCATGCCACCATATCAAAGTGATCTACTTCTTTACAAAATACAGTAATTCTCACATTTTCAATTTTTTAATACTGTAAAATAAGTACATTTAAGAAGAAAACTTTGCATCATTATTTGTTCAAAGCGAATATATATATATATATATATATATATATATATATATATATATATATATATATATATATATATATATATTTCATAATATTTTACAAATACTATCTTACATTAAATGTGAAACTTGAGTAGATTTTCTCTTAATCATGTCCTTGATTTTTGGTGAATAACTTGATATACTTATTCGAATGCAGGAGTCCGAGTTTTCGAGAATTACTTTGTTCCATGTTTTTTTCTTTATTAAATTCATATTTGAAAACATTAATTCGCACAGGTAAGAAGAAAAAACAATCCCTTTTTTCTAAGTGCAACATAATAGTACAGTGTATTTCTCTTAAGAAATTAGAGGGTAGCAGTTTTCGGTTCTGCAACAGTTTTGAGAGAAAAATCATTTTTGATGGTATTATTTGAAGATCTGGGTACAAGATGAAGTTTGAATATTTTAGTCACAAAATATCCCGTACAAAAACTATAAAAATGCTGAAGTTTCCTATATCATCGTAATGGTACTAAAGAAAATATTCTAACCTTCTTGAAAGGCATGAAACACACTGCTTTCTCTTGACAGGTACCGAACCAATACTACAGAGTGAACAATGATGAATGAAATAGTGTAGCAACGAGTGGGGCACAGGTAGCGGCTGACTGATCTGATTGGAGAAACGCAGTTTTATATACAATTATATATATTTTTGACGAATTACAGCGTTCAAATGAATGAAATAAATCGCAATTTGCGATGTTATGGCATCACTGTATTACGTTTAGATGGAATACCAAACTGTGGCGAATGAAAATTTGTGCCCGGCCGGGATTCGAACCCAGGATCTCCTGCTTACTAGGCAGACACGTTGACCACTCCGCCACCGAGGACACAGTGACCAGCACGACTGCAGAGGACTCTTCCCTGCGCGTCTCCCGCCACACCCAAATCTCCATTCGCCACGCTGTCTCTTTCCTACTACCACAGCCTATTTGTTCTGTAATGCTCGCAGCCACAATACTGTATTCCCGCATCAGGGAGAACAGACCATGAGGTATCGAGACACAATTAATTGTCGTTAGGAACCCATCCTCGGCTAGTGTACAATTATATATATTTTTGACGAATTACAGCGTTCAAATGAATTAAATAAATCGCAATTTGCGATGTTATGGCATCACTGTATTAGGTTTAGATGGAATACCAAACCGTGGCGAATGAAAATTTGTCCTCGGTGGCAGAGTGGTCAACGCGTCTGCTTAGTAATATTTCGAATCCCGGCCGGGCACAAATTTTCATTCCCCACAGTTTTGTATTCCATCTAAACCTAATACAGTGATGCCATAACATCGCAAATTGCGATTTATTTCACACAGTTGTATATCTTCAAAGTTGCCACCACAACTGCGCGTTGTTAATGAATAAAACAAACCTGTGTCGAACGTGCGTGCATTTTCACTGCTTACAAAAACAATTATTCTTAATTTTAGTCAACAATTTTTCTTCTGCACTCGCAGTATTCATGCGATCTACCATATAAGCACCCGCAGTAGATCGCGATCGACGTGTTGCCGACCCCTGGCCTTAACATAAAGGGACCGGGACCTGTTTAGCCTCACCGATGAGTTTCCCCTGATTTTGACGTAAAGGGAGCTGAAGTGTGAAGCAAAATTTTTTATTCCTTTCTTTTCCATCGCGTAAATATCAAAACCAGGAAACGCCACTGATGTACGTCAGCTGCTAAGTATTCTTTTTAGTATTCTGATCGGCGTCTGTCCATGGGGAATTACCGTTTCACTTGCTGAATGTCGCCGTTTTTTCAGAAACAGTGAATGTTCGTCTTACAAAGAAACCATCACCGCAAGCACTTTTCACATTGTCTTTGCGATTTTTTGTTTGTTTTTGTATTTTGTTTCCCTCGTCCCCCCTCACAAATCCACAATAGTACCGTCTCACGAGCGCAATTTTCAAATGCGACAGTTGGCTCACGTTGCCACTGTTGATCTATTGTTCGCAATCACAGTACCATTACGGACTACAAGAAGTGTCCTTGGTTGCGGTCTCAAGAGTGCATCGCTTCACTTGAAGAGTTCATCGTTCGCAGAATGAGCCACCGAACTACCTTCCACTTCCGTCTTCCTAGATCTATACCACAAGACACTACAAGCGTCATCCACACAAGCGTCTCAGATCAGAGTTCACTCTGTCCTTTAACACTTTGAGTGCCAAACACGTCAGTGACGCGATGCGGAAATTTCTGTAGAATGCCGATCACGTAATTTGACGTGGTCTGCTGTCTCCTGCTTTTAAATATGAAATCACCTTTAGTATTGGGCTCCCTCTCTCTTCAAGCCGCGGTGGAGTAGCCTAGCGGTCTAAAATCGTCTCGCTGCGGAGCGCGCGGTTGCTCGCCGTGGAGGTTCGAGTCCTCCCTGGAGCGTGTGTGTGTGTGTGTGTGTGTGTGTGTGTGTGTGTGTGTGTGTGTGTGTGTGTGTGTTGTCCTTATGTTAGTTTACCTAGGTTTAAGTAGTTTGTAAGCTACGGACTGATGACCACGTAGTTTGGTCCGATAGATTTACAAACATTTGAATTTGAATTTTCTCTCTTCAATGCCTTACTTGATAAATGTACACTGACCAAACCAATTAGGAGATCAGTAAGATATCTAGATTCAGTATTGTAATCGGTAGAATGAATTAAAATGATTCGATGTCTTTCTGACGGTTCTACAAAGTGGTGACAACATTATGGTAACCAAGATAGTGGTAATAACAGAAAGTTGCTGCAGAGTGGGTTTGTGTTGACTTGTGTTTACCAAACTAATTAGACAAATGTTCAAATGTTTGTTAAGCTTATGGGACTTAACTACGGGGTCATCAGTCCCTAAACTTACAAACCACTTATCTACTACCGTATACTAAGGACGGCACAAACATCCATGCCCGAGGGGAGATTCGAACCCCCGACCGTAGAGGCCGTGCAGACCGTGACTGGAGCGCCTCAGTCTCCTCAGCCACCGCGGCCGACTAATTAGACAATTTGTTGCGCTCATATAGCGTAATGATCAGGTACTGTAATGTAACAATAACGTGATTTACCCTAATCTATGGCATGGAGAGCCGTAGGAAGGTTGAAAGCGGAACAGACACAGAGGGAGGTGGCTGCAGTTATTGAAGTGTCCCAAACTGTTATTTCGAGGACCTGGACGCGATTTCAGACAACAGGAACCGTTAAAAGAAGGCAAGGCCAAGGTCGTCCACAGATAACATTAGCAAGAGGTGATAGTTATCTCTGGTTAACAGCTGGTCGAGACAGGAGGCTGAATGCAACTCAGCTGCAACACACACTCCAGGCAGCAACAGGACGCGCAACATCAACAGAAACAGTCCGCCTTTCGGAATGTGGCCTCTACGCACGGAGGTTTATGGTGTGTGTCCCCCATTAAATCCACGACACCGTTTAGCCCGCAGAAACTGGGCAGAGAAACATCAAGATTGGAGTCGTAACTAATGGCGCCGGGTTCTGTTTACAGGTGAGTCAAGTTGTTGTGTTCATCTGGAAAGTCGTCGTTTCCTCATCTGGAGAGAACGTGGAACTCGGAATAATGCTGATTATGTGCAGGAAACCGATATCTGAATAAAATATGTTACCATACGTATACACAGGATAATTGAAAAGGCGTGGGAATCGGGACAGGTTCCGTCTGACTGGACGAAAGCGGTAATCACGCCAATTTTCAAACATGGAAACAGAAAAGATTGTAACAACTACCGAGGTATCTCTTTAATTAGCGTTGTAGGCAAAATATTCTCAGGTATTGTTGAAAGGAGAGTGCGAGTATTAATTGAGGACAAGTTAGATGAAAATCAGTGTGGGTTTAGGCCTCTTAGAGGCTGTCAGCACCAGATCTATTAGCTTGCGGCAGGTAATGGAAAAGTGCTATGAGTGGAACAGGGAATTGTATCTATGTTTCATAGATCTAGAAAAGGCTTATGACCGTGTTCCTAGGAGGAAGCTACTGTCAGTTCTACAAGATTATGGTATAGGTGGCAAACTTCTGCAGGCAATTAAAGGGCTTTACGTAGACTGCCAGGCAGCAGTTAGAGTAGATGGCAAACTAAGCTCGTGGTTCAGAGTAGTTTCAGGGGTAAGACAAGGCTGTAACCTGTCACCATTGTTATTCATACTATTCATGGATCATATCTTGAACACAGTAGACTGGCAGGGCGGGATTAAAATAGGTGAAAACAAAATAAGCAGTCTCGCATATGCGGATGACTCAGTTGTAATGGCCGATTCGATTGAAAGATTGCAAACTAATATTTCAGAGCTCAATCAGGGGTGCAAGGATTATGATATGAAGATCAGCGTCCCCAAAACAAAAGTAATGTCTGTGGAAAAGAGATTTAAACAGATTGAGTGCCAAATAGGAGGTGCAGCAAAGCTAATGCAGTGAGTGCTCAGCTAAGATCTACTCTCTTCTGCAAGAAGGAAGTAAGTACCAAGACTAAGTTAGCGGTGCACCGTTCTATCTTTCGACCAACTTTGTTGTATGGGAGTGAAAGTTGGGTGGATACAGGTTACCTTATTCATAAGGTAGAGGTTACAGATATGGAAGTAGCAAGAATGATTGCAGGTACTAATAGATGGGAACAATGGCAGGAGGGTGTTCATAATGAGGAAGTAAAAGAAAAACTGGGAATGAACACCATAGATGAAGCAGTTAGAGCGAAAAGACTGACATGGTGGGGTCATGTTACACGCATGGGATAAGCAAGGTTACCTAAGAGACTCATGAGCTCAGCTGCGGAGGGTAAGAGGATTCGAGGTAGACCAAGAAGAAAGTACTTAGAATCGGTGCAGAATGATTTTGAAGTAAAAGGCATAACATCAGATGAGGCATCAATGTTAGCATTGAATAGGGGATCATGGAGGAATTTTATTAGAGGTACTATGCTCCAGACTGAACGCTGAAAGGCATAATCAGTCTCTAATGATGATGATGATGATGACCATACGTATACCAAGACGGCTGAGATGATCATAAACAGAGCGGAAACAAGTTCAAACACCTACTTGGAGGGAACAAAAGTTAAATCAGTTTCCCACTTTCAGTACCTTGGAAGTATTTTCTCCAAGGACAACACCATCCGGCAAGAAATTCTCAACAGAACACAAAAAGCATCAAATTTCTATATGCAAGTTCGGAATCTACTCTGGGACAAAAAAAGTACCCCAGGCAGCAAAGTTAACTTTGTATAACGCTTACTTCACTTCAGTCCTTATATATGGCATGGAAATATGTACATTGTTAAAAAAGGATTACACCAGAATCCACGCAACAGAAATGAGGTTTATCAGGACTATGAATCAAAGTACCAGGAGAGACAAGATCAGAAATGAGGTACACAGAGAAACAGCTGGATCAGGGTTCCTATTGCCAACATCTTGGGGAAACGAAGACTGCAGTGGTATGGCCATGTAATGAGAATGGATAGCACAAGAACAGCTAAAAAATACTTCAGAGTGGAAGTGGGAGGAAGAAGACCAAGAGGAAGGCCAAGGAGACGATGGATAAGAGGCAGTAAAATCAGACATAGAGAAGAACGCTTTTAACTGGGATTATGTCCAAGACCAAATGGTATATCAAGATCGGATGAGATGGAGAGCGCTTGTTAGCCACACCCGGGAAACTGAAAATGGAAAATTATGATGATGATGATGATGATGATGATGATGATGACAATGACCATACGTATATTGTGTTCAAAAAAATTTTTGTAGAGCTTATGGGACTTTACTACTGGGTCATCAGTCTCTAAACTTACAAACTAATTATGAACTAGCTAACACTAAGGACGGCACAAATATCCATGCCCGAGGGGGGATTCGAACCCTCTACCGTAGTGGCCGTGCAGACCGTGACTGGCGCGCCGCAGTCCCCTCGGCCACCGCGGCCGGCTACGAATATTGTGTATATGTCACCTGATGCCCAAATTGTTTTGAACAGTGTAGTTTCCAGAGAAGCTGAAACAAGGAAGTTAAAACAGTGGCGTCCGGTCGTGCAGTACGTAAATAAACGGACATGGCTTCACGCTCTCTTACTTAGGACGAAACTTTGCGTGAATTAGAGAAAAATTTTATTGATAATGACAATGAGGATCACGACATCGACAATTCAGATGACGATCCTGACTTTGTGCAAGAAGAACTGTGTGAAAGTTGCAGTGAGTGTTTCGAGTTATACGATTTTTCAACCAATTGTTGTGTCTGTTGTTTTCTCGTTTCTCCTCATTTTAGGTTCAGATAGTGATTCTATTATGAATGTAGAAGCGCAAAGTATCCGTCCTGACAGTAATGATAGGAGGCCAGGACAGAGGGCGCCATAGCAACATATCGTAGTCATTATGCACAGGGGTTGAATAATAGAGACTGTTTGGCGAATACAGACCAGGGGCACGGAGTTACAGATTTATAGGTGCACACTGTTCCGTTCCGGATTTCTTTTCATATTTCGTGGATAGGGATGTTCTTGCTCATTTCAAACAATTTTCAGTAACTGAATGTAAAACATCTAATTATGAGGTGTAAAATATAATTAAACCAATTTTCATTTCCTTAATTTTTTTTAACCTTACATCCTCGAAAACGTTAAAAAAAGTATATAATCAAAAGAGCTGTAAATCTATTTTCTAGAAGAAAAAGATACAGACTCCTAAAAGGCTAGTATCACAACGAAATGTGAGCTAGTTTTCCGTAAGACAAGAACTAAACCAATGTCATTCTGACAAGGTTTACATGGCTGACAAAGTGTCAGTACGTTAATTACAGCACTAAAGTCTTTGTTACCCTTCTTATTTACTCACTTTGCATTATAAGCTACTTGTTTCAGTAATGCTATTTCCCAGTGGTTCAGGATTTCTTTTATTATTATAATTATTTATTACACTACTGGCCATTAAAATTGCTACACCAAGAAGAAATGCAGATGATAAACGGATATTCATTGGACAAATATATTATACTAGAACTGACATGTGATTATATTTTCACGCAATTGGGTGCATAGATCCTGAGAAATCAGTACTCAGAGCAGCCTTGATACGCCTGGGCATTGAGTCAAGCAGAGCTTGGATGGCGTGTACAGGTACAGATGCCCATGTAGTTTCAACACGATACCACAACATATCAAGATTAGGGACTGGCGTATTGTGACGAATCAGTTGCTCAGCCACCATTGACCAGACGTTTTCATTTCGTGAGAGACCTGGAGAATGTGCTGGCCAGGACAGCAATCGAACATTTTCCGTATCCAGAAAGGCCCGTACAGGACCTGCAACATGCGGTCGTGCATAGGGTTTCGCAGAGATCGAATGAAGGGTAGAGCCACGGGTCGTAACACATCTGAAATGTAACGGCCACTGTTCACAGTGCCGTCAATGCGAACAAAAGGTGACCGAGACGTGTAACCAATGGCATCCCATGCCATCACGCCGGGTGATATGCCAGCATGGCGAAGACAAATGCACGCTTCCAATGTGCGTTCACCGCGATGTCGCCAAACACGGATGCGATCATCATGATGCTGTAAACAGAACCTGTATTCATCCGAAAAAAAAAAAAAAGACATTTTGCCATTCGTGCACCCAGGGTCGTCGTTGCGTACACCATCGCAGGTGCTCCTGTCTGTGATGCAGCGTAAAGGGTAACCTCAGCCATGGACTTTGAGCTGATAGAGTACAATTCATAATACAGATTTATATATACCTATTTTGTTTGTGGCTTGGTATCCTGGACCATATCAAAATTTTATTAGAGAATCCAGTTGAATCTTCAGGATGGAAATACCGATGGTCCTATATTGTATTCATACCAATGTGTTGATGTTTTAGAGAACTTAACACCGATTTAAGAACATCGATGTTTCCCACCAAACAGCAATGCCTATCTAAAAGCGATGAGTATCAATCAACTCCAACACAAAGCATTACTCTCTTGCAGTTACTTCGTGGAAAAATTAGCAGAATCCTTTGCACAGATATTCTTAATCACAATTCATAATATCTAGAACAGTAGTCAATTCTGTTGACCGCCGGGTTTTTAATAGTTAAATATAAGGAGCGGCATCGAATTAAAATTTGCGCTCTGGCTGAGATTTGAACCCGGGACCTCCTGCTCACTAGGCAGGCACTTTAGACCACTCAGCTAACACAGCGTTAAGGACAAAGCGCCTACACGGACTGTCTTAAAGCATGTCTCCCTCCGCACCACATACTTTAATCCTACCTCAGTGTTCCCTGTGAAATACATTTAAATTTACCAAGGCTCTCTTATATTAAAATAGCACCCTGCATGGTAAGCAGGAAGTCCCGAGTTTGAATCCTGGCCACAGCACAAATTTTTATCCAATGCCTCTCCTTATATTTAATACCTTTAGTATAATGAGAATGTTGTCTCAAGGAACTATATTATTTGTTGATACTTAATTACATTTGATTTTGTGAAATGGTTCATCAGATGAATATTGTGAGATAGTGAAATTTATGAAGATGAGGTATAGGTTAAGAAAAGAGGCTAAAATTCCCAGTGTTGTTGGTAGGATAAGCAATAGAAGTTTCGCCAAGTTGAAAACGGCAAAGGACACCTTATTTCCTGTCATCCCCCCACAGTGTGACATAGCTGCTACGAGGATTGAGAGATAATGGTGGACAATAAAAATAAATAAATAAAAATAAAAAATAAAGGGAAAGTGAACAGAATTAAGTCCAAGCTCAAGTGACATTCACAGAAAGGTAAAGTGTTCGTGAGATGTCGGAAGTAAGAAGTAGTGGATAGTGTTTTAATGTCAGCAGAATTCAGGATATCATTCTCTTCTGTAGGAAGGAAGAGCATAATGAGAGAAACAGTTAAATGTTTAAACTGTAAGTAATAAATGATACTAGAAGTAATGTGCAAGGTAGTTCAAGGGTTTAAGTATAAATAAAATGCAAGAGTACAAATGATGTTTATAAAAGTGTGAAAACTGAGAAGTAATGAAATATTGTGAAGCATTACTTTGTCATGTTTCAGTAATGCACAGGAACCATGACTGTCGTAACACAACTGCTGACCATCCAGACCTGTCATCTGTCATTACAAGGACACCACTACTGAGTGACGGGGCAAACAGCACCTCATCCACCGGCCACGTAACGATACAACCATGTGGTCAATCAAATTCCATCAGACAGGAGGCTTCAGCCAATTTGGAAGGTTCCCAATACCCCAGCAGCCAGCAAAAAACAGCAGAAGAGGCCCAGTGGGGTTGGGGGCAGTTGAGTGGCTAAAGTGTGCCCAACTTATGCCACTTGCCTCTCTAATCTATTGCCAGTGTGCAAATATCATGTTCAAGGCCTGAACCCTGGACTCCAGATCGCCTACCCAGGTACCCAAAACACTATCACCACTGTATGCAGCAGAGGCTATCCCAGGTCCCTGAAGAGTTGCTTTGGAATAGTGCACTGACCACACTGTACTGCCACCATTGCACAACCTGACATGTCGACTAGGGCCAGGTTACCCCTTATTTCACACTTTGCAGGGAACAAGTTACATGAAATAAATAGGTGGCACAGCACTTTCTGCCAACACAGAGTCAGTGTTCTGATGCCACTCACAACCACCGTTCTTCACATTGGGCCACTGTCAGCCATGGTGGTACCCAAATATGATGTCAAGAATAAATCATCAACAGAAAGCTAATGAGACACAATATCAAAATAAATTTAACAAAGACTATTACATGCCCCTTTTAGTAGTGGTTTTGATGATCTTAATTGCAGCCCCTTATCACAGAGATCATACCCTAGAGAAAGAACCCATTGCAGGACTTGCCCGATCCACCACTACCTATTCCAGTCCAATCACAGGGTTATCCTACTCCATCCGAGGTCAGAATGCCTGTGACAGCAAACTTTTGACTTAATAATTCTACTGCAATGATTGCACAGCTTGTTTACATTCGCTTCACTATCAGCCAGCTCTTCATTAGAATAAATGGCCATCGTCAAACTATAGCCAAAAGCAAGGAGGACCACCTGCAGCACAACATACATTTCAGAATTGCAAGCTTTATTTCAATGGTTGCTTTAGTACATAGGCGGTTCTCTCCTTTACCACCAGCTGCTGTGAACTTTTCCCATCTAATATAAGCAGTGATACACAGGTGTATTTTGCAGGCACAAATATAAATACTGGAGCTAAAATTTTGTGCTCATAAAAATAAAATAAAAAATTGGAAGACAGTCTAATTTCCTTTTTATTTTCGACTATTGAATTTTAATACACCATCCAATGAAGGAAATAGAATTCTAATATTGCAAACTTCAAACGTGGCAGCCTTTCAAATATTAGTAGCAACAAAAATAAATTTCTTTAGATAAATACCAATAATACATAAGGCTTTAGGATTCTTGCATGAGTTTCCTCATTCTGATTTCAAGTATTGTTTTGTCGAATTTTGTGAAGTGCTGGGGTATGTGAACTGTAATGAAGCACTAGGATTTCAAGAAGAAAGTTATTTGTTATGTGGAAAAAAAGTTCTAATCATGTGCCATCCAGGCAGGATGACATCAATTCAGCAACCATTTGATGTCTGTTTCAATAAACCATTTAAGGTCAAGCTTAAACACATGTACACCGACTGCCTTTCAAAAAGTGACAAACAACTGATACCAACAGGTCGTGTGCCAAAGGAATGATGATACATGAATGTGGATTCCAAATCAGATTGCGTAACAGGCATTTAATAATGTTCAATATCGAATGAATTAGATTTTACAAGGGATGATGCTCTGTAGTACAAAATGTTCAAATTTTTGTTAAGCATAAGGGACTTAACTGCAGGGTCATCTGTCCCTAAACTTACAAACTACTTATGAACTACCTTATACTAAAGACGACACAAACATCCATGCCCGAGGGGGGATTTGAACCCCCGACCATAGTGGCCATGCAGACTGTGACTGGCGCACCGCAGACAACTCGCTCAAAGCGGCCGGCTCTGCAGTACAACTGAATAACAAGGAATCAAGTAATAGTGATTCAGAATTACCATACCAGTATCTAATTGCTATTATGAACATTCCGTAAAATTTATATTACAAGTCTAATAAAATTGTTTTATATTTTCACATTTAGTTTCAAAGTTATTTCTATTCTTATTTAGTAAGTGTTTAGTGTTGCTACAAAAGCTTTACATTTGAAGTCTTTATCTAAAAGCTACTACGTAAAGCTGACTGGCAAGCCTGTGTTGCATCACTATGCCTGACGCTACAACCACTGCCTTTGTGCTACAACTTATGTGTTTTTCTATTAGGGGCAAAGGATTGTTCCCATGAATCATAATTCATAAACTCAGCATTCTCTTTGCCCTAAGAATAATACAAAAGTAAACATTATGCCATGTAATCTTCCGTGTTAGCTGTTACCACACTTAAATTCCATCCGCCTAACAAACCTGAAAGACAATGGCGAATGCAGGAGAATATATGTATCGCGTTATTGTTTACAATTGTATTATCATTATGATGAACTAGAATAGTTAGAAATGTAGCATGGCAACTGACTTCTAGTATTGATTTTTAAATCTTCTACAAATATAAATTTTGTGCAGACAAGTTACGTGATCTTACATGTTTGAAAGAATAAATAAAACTACAAAATACCCTTGCTGAACCCTTTGGAATGTGCAATCTGCTTGTTAAGTACTTTTCACAGTTCTGAAATATCTTCGTGGCACTAAGTACGCACACATTGAATAAACAGATTTCTCTCTGTCTGAATGTCCTGTCCATCACTCATGGAATGCCTGATTGATTTGTAACTATAAACTTATTTAACATTTACACATAATATTTTTTAAGAATCTATTTTTCCGACTTCCAAACTATCTACTCATCTTTTCCGGTTTTATTTTTGACTCTTCCTATTAGAAAAAAGAAAAAGGACTTCATTATGCAATTATTTTTTATTTCATCAAAACGTAACCGTTTGTAATAGAGTGAATTCTTATTATTTTTTAGAGCATCTAAACAACTTATATCTCAAAAAGTGTCATACAAATTTCTTTTAAGGGGAGGGGTTGTTATACTCTGCCACTATAACACAATAAATGTTCCACTGATTTAACAAAAATTTTTTCAAACAGTTCAGTCTGCACACAATTAAACAAATTAAATCAATGGGTTCTTGCATTCTGAAACAGGCACTTACCAGAAAGTCTGATAATCTGTGACAAAATTCATAATCACCAAAAAGACAAACAGAACTTCCCATAGCGTAGCAAAGAGTCCAATCCGGTAGTGTCAGTATCAGGTTTCTTCTTGAAGAGCCCATGCACGGTCCTTAGTAATCCTTGATTGGAGGCAGAGTCGTAGACAATTCTTAGGTGAAACAAGAACTGCTGGAATGGTGCTGTGGCTCACTTATATTGACAGATTCTGCTAATCATTGCGTTTGTTGACAGTAGTGCTCACTCTGGTGGCGAAGGAAGTGCTGTCTAGATCACTCTTATCGATTTCCTGGTGCGTCATCAGCGATGCTTGCTGTGCACTGCACGTGGTGTGGCGCACTGAGTCGGTTGTGCTGCGGAGGATATGACACTCCTCTCCCCTTGGGAAGCTGTGCAACAGCAAGAATATACACATCCATCGGTTCATCATCAGAGCTATGAGGGTGGGATGTGGAATAGGGTTGGGAATGAACTTTCTTGTGATGTGGAACTCGTGGAAGGATAGGTGGAGGCGGAGAAGGCAGGAGTAGGGGCATATCCTCATCAGAGGACGGAAAACACTTTGTTGGCTGATCGTCCTACTGTACTCATGACGGACCAGCCTCAGTATATGCTGGAGCTGCATAGGTGGTAGGCGTTTGTGTTGTCAGGCAGTCAGTGGCGTCCTCTGAGGGTTGCAGGGAGCAGCTAGGGTCGCCTGTACATTCCCAGACAGAGCCTAGCAATGGCAGTTGTTGTTGCTTTTCCCAGAGTCGTTGGGAGCGGCAGAGGTGTGGAGAGCCTGGAGGCTGCACAACGGGCGTCAGTGATGGTGCTTCACTCACTGTGGAGGGCTGGAGGCCAGCTGCTGGAACCAAAAGATCGGATATAGCTGGAGATTGGTGCTGTATAGCTGCCCTAATAGGTCCCTGGTGGATGACCTCCCTGTCCTGTGAATGCCTGGTCTGGAGGCAGAGTTGGTAGGAGTGCTGCTTTACCTCATGATCCTGGAGCTGCATTTTAAACTTCTTCCTTCCCCATTCTGCAATGTGTGTCCCGGCACCCATTTTGGTTGGTTTCTGAACTCTTTGGCACAGACGGATGTGCCGGGGCAAAAGTGCAGCTGTCGAGTGGATGGGGCCGGCTGAAGGAATTTCAGCATTGTCCGAGGCTGCCTGCCATCTAGCAACTCTGCTGGGCTGTTGTCTCCCAAGTGCATCGACTTGTACGAACTTAGAAACAACGTCAGTGCATTGGCAGTATTATGGTCCCTTAAGTACTTCTTCATCTGCTGCTTAAACGTTTGCACTATTCACTCTGCCTCTCCACTTAAATGTGGGTGGGATGGAGGTATCAGGACATGTTAAATGACATGACAGAGGCAAGAGTTAGAAAACTCTTGGCTCTGGAACTGAGGTCCATTGTCTGTTACAAGCGTTTCCAGGAGACCTTCAATGGCCAAAATCTTCTCCAATGACGCGAGTGTGACCGTGGTGGACGTGCTGCTACAGTGGACAACATATGGAAATTTAGAGTAGGCATCTACGAGGTGCATCCAAGTTCTAAGGCCTCTGATTTTTTTTCTCCGGACTGGAAAGAGAGAAACATGCGCATTGTTTTAAAATGAGGCCACGTTTATTGTCTATGTCCCAGAGATGGCAGCACCATACGGCAGATGGAATTTTACCGCCAGCAGCGAGAATAAGAACGGTTTTAGATACTTAAAATGGCAACATTTTCCTTACTTGAACAATGTGCAATCATCCGTTTTCTGAATTTGCGTGGTGTGACACCAATTGAAATTCATCAACAGTTGAAGGAGACATGTGGTGATGGAGTTATGGATGTGTCGAAAGTGCGTTCGTGAGTGCGACAGTTTAATGAAGGCAGAACATCGTGTGACAACAAACCAAAACAACCTTGGGCTCGCACAAGCCGGTCTGACGAAATGATCGAGAAAGTGGAGAGAATTCTTTTGGGGGATCACCGAATGACTGTTGAACAGATCGCCTCCAGAGTTGGCATTTCTGTGGGTTCTGTGCACACAATCCTGCATGACGACCTGAAAATGCGAAAAGTGTCATCCAGGTGGATGCCACGAATGCTGACAGACGACCACAAGGCTGCCCGTGTGGCATGTTGCCAAGCAATGTTGACGCGCAACAACAGCATGAATGGGACTTTCTTTTCATCGGTTGTGACAATGGATGAGACGTGGATGCCATTTTTCAATCCGGAAACAAAGCGCCGGTCAGCTCAATGGAAGCGCACAGATTCACAGCCACCAAAAAAATTTCAGGTAACCGCCAGTGCTGAAAAAATGATGGTGTCCATGTTCTGGGACAGCGAGGGCGTAATCCTTACCCGTTGCATTCCAAAGGGCACTAAGGTAAACAAATTCCTTCCTGCACTGCAACAAAACCATCCGGGAAGGGCTGCGCATATGCTGTTTCACCAAGACAACACACCCGCACATCGAGCTAACGTTACGCAACAGTATCTTCGTGATAACAACTTTGAAGTGATTCCTCATGCTCCCTACTCACCTGACCTGGCTCCTAGTGACTTTTGGCTTTTTCCATCAATGAAAGACACTCTCCGTGGCCGCACATTCACCAGCCGTGCTGCTATTGCCTCAGCGATTTTCCAGCGGTCAAAACAGACTCCTAAATAAGCCTTCGCCGCTGCCATGGAATCATGGTGTCAGCGTCGTGAAAAATCTATACGTCTGCAGGGCGATTAGAGAAGTAACGCCAGTTTTAATCGATTTCGGGTGAGTAGTTAATCAGAAAAAAAAAATCGGAGGCCTTAGAACTTGAATGCACCTCGTACAAGCACTAAAAACATGTCATTGGCAAACGGCCCAGCAAAATCAGCGTGCAGTCGTTCCCACGGGCAGGAGCACGGTGGTCAAGAAGTGAAAGTTTTTGCCGCAGTGTTGCCTGTTGTTCCTGGCAGGCAGAGCAGGTGCGTTTTTTTTTTTTTTTTTTTTTTTTTTTGTGGTTTTAGGGCGCACAACTTCTATGGTCATTAGCGCCCAGCCAAGAACATTGATTCGCTATGATCTCAAAAATATGGTGACTGTCAGAACATCAACAAGAGGCTAAAAACGATAGATAAAAGACAATTAAAAGGGTTAAATATCCTTGGATAGGTTGGCCAAGTTCATAAAACGCAAAACCCGAGCAGCTGCTCGTGTGTCATCAGCTAAAATTTCCTCCAGAGTAGACGGAAAGTGAAGGGCTACACGGAGATGATTAAAATTAACACAAGTCAGTAAAACATGTCGCACTGTCAGCAGTTCACCGCAGGAGCATAGCGGTGCAGGTTCGGCAGATAGCAAGTGACGGTGGCTGAAACGGCAATGACCGATCCGCAACCGAGCCAGGATGACCTCCTCCCGCCGAGAGGGGCGTGAGGATGTCCTCCAGGCGGTCGGGATCGGTTTGACAGTTCGCAATTTATTGTTGTACAGTGAAAGCCACACACTGTGCCATTGCGACACGATACTCCGGCGAAGAGCCCGTTGAACATCGTCCGATGGGACGCAAAAGGTAGCCATGCGGGGCAAAAGAGCTGCTGCCTTGGCTGCTGTGTCGGCGGCCTCATTCTCGGGCACACCCACATGGCCAGGGACCCACAGGAAAGAAACGTGACAGCTGTCATCCGCCAGCAACTGGAGGGAGCGTTGGATCCGATACACGAGAGGATGGTTCGAGAAAGGGTCCTTAAGACTCTGCAGGGCACTAAGGGAGTCAGAACATATGGCATAGAAAGGTTGGCGGTGGCGGCAGGTATACAAAACGGCCTGGTGGAGGGCGAAAAGCTCAGCCGTGAAGGTCGAGCACCGGTCAGGGAGCTTGTATTGGAACCGGTTGTCCCCAACGACGAAGGCAGATCCGACACCGGCAGTGCTCTTGGAACCATCAGTGTAAATAAATACGGCATTATCGAACCGCGAACGGAGTTCGACAAGCCTCGAGCGGAATACCAAATCCGGAGCGCTCTCCTTGGGGAGCGAACTAAGTTCGAGGTGTGTGTGAACCTGGGCCTGATGCCACGGTGGCAATGGGCTTTCGCTCAACCGAAGGGTGGAAGGAAGGGTAAAATCGAGCCGTTGTAGCAGGCGGCGAAACCGAACTCCCGGTGGAAGCAAGGCAATCGCAGACAACTGATATTGGCGATCGAGTGAGTCGTCAAAAAATAATCTGTAAGAGGGATGGTTACAGACTTTCAACAGGGCTGGTATAAAATGCACCGGTCGCCAGACGTAATCCACGATGGTGGATAGAGTTGAGACGGCGGAGAATCGACGGCCGTGCTGAAGAGTACACAAGGCTTCCATAGTCGAGCTTCGACTGAACAATGGCCTGGTAAAGGTGAAGCAGGACGGTACGATCCGCTCCCCATGACGTGCCACTGAGGACACGAAGAACGTTAAGGGATCGGGCACAACGGGCAGCCAGGTAGGACACGTGTGTGGACCAGCAAAGTTTCCGATCCAACATGAGTCCCAAGAATTTCGTAGTCTCCACGAAAGGGAGAGCAACAGGGCCGAGACGTAGAGAAGGTGGAAGAAATTCCTTGTATCTCCAAAAATTGATACACACAGTTTTCTCAGTGGAGAATCGGAAGCCGTTTGCGATGCTCCAGGAATATAGACGGTCAAGACAGCGTTGGAGAGAACGCTCCAAGAGACACGTCCGCTGGGCGCTACAATAAATTGCGAAATCGTCAACAAAAAGAGATCCGGAGACGTCGGCTGAAAGGCAGTCCACGATCGGATTGATTGCAATGGCAAAGAGCGCCACACTCAAGACGGAGCCCTGTGGTACCCCATTCTCCTGGCAAAAGGTATCTGACAAAACAGAGCCCACCCGTACCCGGAACTTGCGATCCGCCAAAAACGCTTGAATGAAAAGAGGAAGGCGGCCCCGAAGGCCCCATGCGTGCAATGTGCGGAGAATGCCCGCTCTCCAACAGGTATCGTATGCCTTCTCCAAGTCGAAGAACACGGCTACTGTTTGACGCTTCTTTAGAAAATTGTTCATAATGAAGGTCGACAACGTAACGAGGTGGTCAGCAGCAGAGCGGTGTCGACGAAAACCGCATTGGATATTAGTCAGGAGACGGCGAGATTCGAGGAGCCAGACCAACCGAGCGTTAACCATGCGTTCCATCACCTTACAGACGCAGCTCGTCAGAGAAATGGGACGATAACTGGAAGGAAGGTGTTTGTCCTTCCCTGGTTTGGGGATGGGGACAACAATGGCTTCACGCCAACTTGTGGGAACATGACCTTCAGTCCATATGCGATTGTAGGTACTAAGAAGAAAGCACTTGCCCGCAGGAGAGAGGTTCTTCAGCATCTCAATATGAATGGAATCAGGCCCGGGAGCAGAAGACCGGGACAGGGCGAGAGCATGATCTAGCTCCTGCATGGTGAAGGCGACGTTATAATTTTCACGATTAAAAGAGCGGAAAGAAGGCGGCCGTGCCTCCTCTACCTGTTTGCGAGGGAGAAAGGCAGGGTGGTAATGGGCAGAGCTCGAAAGCTCCGCAAAGAAACGACCCAATGCGTTTGAAACATCAGCTGGGTCCACGAGGACCGCGTTCTCCACGGTCAGGCCAGGAATCGGGGAGTGGACCTTGATGCCGGACAAACGGCGGAGGCCACCCCAGACAACCGTGGAGGGAGTAAAACGGTTAAAAGAACTAGTAAAAGCTGTCCAGCAAGCTTTCTTGCTGTCGTTTATGATACGACGGCACTGCGCTCTCATACGTTTGTAATTGATGCAATTCTCCAAAGTTGGGTGGCGGCGTAAGGTGCGTAAGGCATGGCGTCGGGCTCGAAGCGCGTCGCGGCAGGCTGCAGTCCACCAAGGGACCTGGGCACGACGTGGAGAAGAGGATGTACGAGGTATGGAACGTTCAGCAGCAGTGAGAATAACCTTTGTGAGGTATTCGACCTGACTGTCACAGTTGGGAAAATGCTGATTGTGAAAAACAGCCATGGAAGAATAAAGCCCCCAGTCGGCTTTAGAAATGTTCCAACTGGTGGGACGTGGAGATGGGGAATGATGTAGGAAGTGGATGATACAAGGGAAATGGTCACTCGAGTACGTGTCAGAAAGTGCATACCACTCAAACCGACCGGCAAGCTGAGGAGTGCATATTGCGAGGTCTATATGGGAATAAGTGTGTGTTGTGTCAGAAAGGAAGGTCGGTGCACCGGTGTTGAGGCAGACAAGATCGAGGTGGTGGAGAAGGTCCACCAAAAGGGAGCCTCTCGGACAAGGTGCCGGAGAGCCCCATAGGGGGTGGTGGGCATTAAAGTCGCCTACCAACACGAAAGGTGAAGGGAGCTGGTCAACAAGGTTTAGCACATCTGCCCTAGTAAAGGCAGATGACGATGGCGAATATATATTACAGAGGGAGAAGGTAAATGTGGATAAGGTGATGCGGACGGCAACTGCCTGTAGGTGAGTGTGCAAGGAAATGGGATGGAAGTAGACGTCGTCTCGAAGGAGCATCAGAACCCCTCCATGGGCTGGGACACCTTCCACGGGTGGCAGGTCGAACCGCACAGAGGTGTAGTGTGGAAAGTCTGCACGATCACGTGGACGCAACTTAGTTTCCTGGAGGCAGACTAGAAGCGGGCAGTGCAATCGAAGGAGTAGTTTTAACTCCTCCCGATTAGAACGAATGCCGCGAATGTTCCATTGAAGGAGCGCCATGATAAAAATGAGAGAAGAAATAAGGATAAAAACCAAGTAGCGAGCGGGGTCACCTCGACGGCCGCTGAGGACCGGATTTCGAGGGAGCACCGCTATCGCTGTCTGGGGGCAAAGGGTCATGTTCCATTGGTTCGACCGACGCGCCTGCCACCTCCCTGAGTTGATCAGGAGGGGCAGTTTCCACCGCCGGTAAAGGGCCGGGCGCCCGGCAAACGGAGCGTCCCGGTGAAACAGAAGACGGCCGAGGCCGGCAACTGTTGGACGGCGCGACAGATGGGTCACGCCTCGGCGGGGAAGGAGAGGAACTCTTTTTCTTGTCAGCTCTTCTGGAAGAGTGACGGCAGGAAGAGGCAATTGACGGTTGGGAAGCCTGAGAACGCAGAAAATCCTCACGGACGGGTTCCTTTTTCAAGGTCCGGGCATCTTGTTTAGGTGCCCGCGGTTTACTAGAGGTTGTTGAAGACTGTACCTTAGAAGCAGCAGGAGGAAGCGGGGACGTGGAACGGGCAATCTTCGGGCTGGCGGATCGCACAACTGTGTCGGCGAAAGTGAAATCACAAGTCTGGGTACTGGAATCCTTAGTAGGTCGAGTTGAGGTGAGGACCTTACTGTATGTACCCGCTGGGAGGACAGTGGGCTTTCGACTCGCCAACAACTTTCGAGCGGCAGATGTTGATACCTTCTCCGTGACCCGAATTTGCTGAATGATTTTTTCATCCTTATATACAGGGCAGTCGCGAGAGGAAGCCGCATGGTCGCCGTTGCAGTTAAGGCAGTGAGGGGACGGAGGTGGGCAATCCCCCTCATGGGCGTCCCTACCACAAGTGACACATTTTGCTGCATGTGGGCAATGTTCACGGGTATGATTGTACCTGTGGCATTGGTAGCAGCGCGTTGGGTTTGGAATATAAGGGCGGACTGAGACAACTTCGTACCCTGCTTTGACCTTCGACGGGAGGTCAACTCTGTCGAATGTCAAAAACACAGTACGAGTCGGTGTCAGCTGGTTATCTACCTTTTTCATCACCCTGTGGACGGCTGTCACACCCTGATCGGACATATAGGACCGGATGTCGTCATCAGACAACCCGTCAAGGGATCTCGTAAAAACTACCCCACGTGACGAGTTGAGTGTGCGGTGCGCTTCTACTTTGACTGGAAACGTGTGTAATAACGTAGTCCGGATAAGTTTCTGGGCTTGGAAAGCACTGTCCACTTCCAGCAACAATGAGCCATTGCGCTGACGCGAACAGGTTTTAACAGGGCCAGCAATTGCATCAACACCTTTCTGTATAACGAAAGGATTGACAGAAGTGAAATCTTTTCCGTCGGTGCGCGACACAACAAGAAATTTCGGCAAATTAGGCAGAGTCTTCTTTTGCTGAGGCGAATCTATCTTACGTTTCTGGGTCAATGTCAGTGAAGAAGAGAAGGAAGTAATTGCGGAAGTGTCCCCCGTGATTACCGGCGTCTCCGATGGCGCGCTCCTTCCTAGTGGGGGCCCTCTCCGAGGGCTTACCCGCCTTAGGTGATTGTTCACACCTCAGGTCACACCTCCCGAGAACTGACGGAGGGACCAATTGGCATGTTCGGAAGGTACCAGATCGGGTAATCACCCCTCCCTGGGCCTGGCCTTTACCAGGGGGTACGTACGTGCCCTACTTGTCTACCCGGGGCGGGGAATTACGCGTTACCCCGTCACCTGCTACGCATGATAATGCGTGGGTCGGCCTTCAGACACGCACAGGGAGGAAAGAAGAAGAATAGAGGAAGTGAAGAGAAAGAAGGAAAGGTGTCTCAAACGCCGAGGCGGAGACTAATGAGGAGAAGAAGGCGAGGAGAGGACAAGGAGAGAGAGACAGAAACAAGGGGTAAGAAAGGAAGGAACCAAGGAATAAGAGTAACGACAACAAGAAAACACCTGAAATCGTGAAATACGCCCGTCTCCGGGCGAAGGCATAAACCGGGAGGGAAAGTGAAGCAGCCTGGGGCAGAAGAAAGGCTGCTCCGGCTCGGGGCCCCGTGCGCGCCACACACGTACCCACAAAAGAACTGTGGGCCCCCTGGGGGAAGAGCAGGTGCGTACCATATCCGGGCCAATAAAAAAAATCAGGGGGCAAGCTGTTTTGTTCTCGTGATTCCCCAGTGACAAGTATGAAGTAATTGTAAACCTGTGGCCGAAGCGATCTGGAAACCATTACCCATTGATAGTCGTCATCTGTCACCAGCAGTACAACTCCATCAACTAGGAGCAGCTGGTGTTTCATCATATAAAACTGCCGAAATGTATGAGATGAGTGTGGGGGCAGTCGTTCCGGCCATCCATGGTTGATACATACAGCTGTATACTGTTTGAAGGTCTTCTTCAGTGCCTGTGGCGTCCAAAACTATGGAGCTAGTGATAGGGACTCAACAGCCACTTGTGCATCTTTGTCTATTTGAAAACAGAGTAACTCCTCAGTGTCAAAATCCTGATCTGGCCCACAAGGGAGGCGTGACAGTGCGTCGGTGTTGGCATGTTCAGAAGTACGATGGTAGTGAATGGAGTACTTGTAGCGTGAGAGAAACAGGGTCCACTGTTGAAGGCAATGTGCTGTCCTTCCGGGATGTTGGACGCTGGATTGAATAGTGCAATCAGTGGCTTGTGGTCGGTGATCAGGTGGAACTTGATTCTATAGAGGAAAACGTGGGGCAAAGACGATTACTAAGGCCTCCTTTTCAATTTGGGAATATCCTCGCTGTGCTTCCGTCAGAGTTTTTGAGACGTAAGTGACAGGTCATTCAGAACCATCAGGGTATTTATGAGCCGGAACCACTCCAATGCTTATATCTGCTGCAAGCACAACCTGTTGACCTGGATCAAATCTTGCTACGTGTGGGGCAGTGAGTAGATGGCGCTTCAGAGGAAGGACTGTTCACAGGCCGAGGACAAAATGAACAGAATGTTCTTTTTGCACAGATGAGATAATGGCGCTGTCATTGTTGCAGTATCTGATATGAACTTCCTGTAATATGGAATATTTCCCAAAAATGAGCAGAATTGCGTTAGCGTCGACGGTCTTGGAAGCTGCAGTACCGCTGTGATGTGTTTTTCCAGGGGCTGTGTGCCTTCCCGGGAGACACGGTGTCCTAAATATTCTATTTCCTGCTGGAAAAAGCAACATTTCTCTTTTCGACAGCAGAGACCTGCATCCTGTAGCACCTGGGAAAGGGTCTGCAGGTTGTGTAGATGGTCCTGAAGGTTGCGTCTCGTCACGATAATGTCATCCAAGTAGTTGACACAATCTTCAATACCAGTGACTAATTGTTCGAGGAACCTTTGAAAAATGGCTGGGGCACTGGCTATGCCATTCATCAGGCGTTTGAGTCGATACAGACCATGCGGAGTGTTAAGAACCATAAATTCTTGTTATTACCGAGCCAAAGGCAATTGTAAATATGCTTCCGTTAAATCAATTTTTGAAAAATATTGGCCACCATGCAGTTTGCTGAGTGACTCTACTGTGCGTGGCAACGGATACATGTCTATCTGAGTCTGGGCATTGATGGTCTCTTTGAAGTCCCGACAAAATTGAATTTTACCAGAAGGACTCCTATGGAAGTGAGGTGGTCCAATTCGTCGTTAACTTCATCACACATCACCAGAGGAACAGACCATGCATGAAAAAAGTGAAGCCGAACATTTGGTTTCAGATAAATGTGTACCTCAAAGTTCTTAGCAGTTCCTAATTCTTGGCTGAAGATTTCCTTAAATTCCGTGCAAAGGCTGTCAAATTCAGCATAAGGCACCTCGTTCGAAATCAGGTTGACTGTGTCTTTGATAGAAAACCCAAAGGATCTGAATGCATCAAGGCCAAACAAGTTGGCTGTGGAATCACAGTGGACAATTAAAAACGTCAGTGTGCAGGTCACTCCTCTATATGTTGTTTGCAGATCAACTTGGCCCCAAAAGAGGAATGCTCATTTTTTTGAAGGCCACTAAGTCGTCTGGTTGATTCATGGAGAGGCGGAGCTCCGATAGGTGCTTACGTGTTAAGAGTTTAACAAACTGACGGCTGCCCCTGTAGTTTTGTAAGCTGGTTACTAATACTGACACCTATGTGCAATTTATTTCCCGGTTCCTGTAATTCAGTAGAAGCTACTTCATTGACATCCATCGGCTGTTCAGTAACCCAGCGATTTTGGCTCTTGGACATTGCCCTACAGGAGGAGGCAAGATGGCCATTTAAAGAGCAGTTTGTACAATACGCCCACCTGTCAGGGCAGTCCTCCCAATCGTGTTGTTTGTAGCAGTCTGGGCAGGAAGTAAGTTTCTTGTGGGATCGCTTGTAAAACATCTTTGTGGCTGGGTGGCGTCGGAGTTGTTGGACAGTGTCCACGTCCGTATCATTTCCTGTGAGGAAATGTTGATGGTCTGCGGGTGTGTGGCTAGAACTGGGAATATGTACCACAGCGATATCGGCCCACATTTCCAATCTTTTACCAGCGGCGCTGGAGACTTCAAAAGTTTGTTCTAATTACTGGACATTATCGAGCATCAGGTTTTCTTTAGTTGTAAGGTATTTTTTCCAAATTCCTTATCCAGGGCATCACGAATAATCATGTCACGTATTATTTCCTCGGCATATGACTTTTTTTTGGGGGGGGGGGGCGGGGGGGGGGGAGTAACGAAACGACATTTTCTGCTAAGTCCTTGTAGTTCCACCGCCCATTCCCTATAAGACTGATCTGGTTGTTTCTTGCATGGGTAAAACTGAACTTGTGACGTAATGACTTGCAAGTGACATAGTGAAATTGCGTCAGCAGGTCACATATTTATTTGAAGGACAGTTCTGATGGAGTCAGAGGGGCTAGCTTACACGAAAGGTGGTACACCGCAGGCTTGGACCAACATAGAAAAAGAGATTTCATCAACTTGGCGTCGCCTACCTGGAATGTTTGGAAGTCTTCCCTCAGTCGAGTTTCGTAGGAGTCCCATTCTTCCAGAGACTCGTAAATTGACAGAAAGGCCGGAATCTACTGTGTCTACTGGTTGTGTGCAATGCTTGTGAGTATTGGTTCCAGCTCATCAGTTGTTGTTGATTTATGGCTTGTTGATTTATCAGCTGCACGGTAAGCGATTCCATTGACGTTGGTTCAACCTCCTTTGTTGCCATTTTATTGTGTTATACTCTGCCACCATAACACAATAGAAGTTCCACTGATTTAACAAAATTTATTTCAAACAGTTCAGTCTGCACACAACTAAACAAATTAAATCAACAGGTTCTTCCATTCTGAAACAGACACTTTGCAGAAAGCCTGATAACAGCAGAGCAGTGGTGTTATAATCTGTGACAAAATTCATAATCACCAAACAGGCAAACAGAACTTCCCATAGCTTAGGGAAGAGTCTAATCTGGTAGTGTCAGTATCAGGTTTCTTCTCGAAGAGCCCATGCATGGTCCTTAGTAATCCTTAATCGAAGGCAGAGTCGTAGATACTTCCCAGGCAAGACGAAAACTGCTGGAAGTGGCTCTGTGGCTCACTTATATTGACAGGTTCGCCCAATTGTTGCGTTTGTTGACAGTACTGCTGACTCTGGTGGTGAAGGAAGTGCCGAATAGATCACTCTTATTGATTGTGGTGTGTATACGCTGCTGCTAGCCCAGCAGCCAACGCGTTCATAGTGGATTTCCTGGTGAGCTATCATCAATGCTTGCTGTGCACCGCACATGGTGTGATGCGCCAAGTCGGTTTTGTGGCAGCAGATACAACAGGGGTATTAAAAACTCCTCAAGATTTAAAATCAAAATCTAAATGAAATTTTAATTTCTTAAATTTTACTGTAATATTGTCATTTGGGATCCATCCCGGAAGGCTTTATCTTTATCACTGGCTGTGATAGAGTAGTAATTCTTTTTAAATACCTTTCTGAAATTGCCAAATTAAATCTCCTGTACCAAAGTGTAATCTGTGAATGTGAGATGAATCCTATATTATGTTACTGCACAAAGTAAGTGTTGTGGCTCAGTAAGTAAAGCTGAATATGTACATACACATTTATCAGTGTTTTCTGAATGATAAATTCAGAAAAAATCTTTTGTCATATTATCTGATATGCAGTTTTCTCTCAACCTGTGTCCCTTTCAAGGTCGATTTTCTTTACTGTGTTTATGGTCCTGTTTTTTTGTTTATTATTCAGTATGCCAAGTAAAATATGACCTGCCAAGCAAGTTAGACTGCTAACAGTCTTGTTACTATTTAACAAAATAAAATTCTTTGGAACTCAAGTAGGAGTTACACAGTTCTGTATTTATCATTTCACATAACAATAACATAATTATATTGTGGAACTCCAAATTAAATTTTGAGAATAAATTTTTGTAGCTATTCCAGGAAAACTCTTGGGAGAAAAAAATCAAAATGTTCACAATGACATATATAATGGTTTCAATCAGAAAGCAAAAAATAATTTACAAAATTATAACTAGGAACAGTCTAAATGCTGTCAACAGTTGTTCTGATGTGGCACTATACAGGTATAGAATTTGGAGGTGCAGGAGGGGCAAATTCACCCAATTCTTCATGGTAGTAAGCTGAAGCTCTGAAAGGTTTCAACTCCCATGGAACTTGATCTTCCATGTGTGTCAATGTAACACCCAAATCCTCCAAAGTGGGAACACCACTCTCCAAAGTATCTGTTGTATGTTCCTGGGAAAGCAAAGGAAACAATTTATGGGTGAAACAACTGAGTAAGGGTGATTACAAAGAGTTTTACAAACGTAGAATTGTAACTCACCTTTTCAACACCCTCCCAGTGCAGGTACCCCACAGGCCAACTAGGACACACCATTTCCGTTAAGGTTATTCTCAGAGAAAACAGGGGATCATATTTCATATCATATCGCCAGTAACCCGACTCTTGATCACGTCGCATTACGCGGTGAAACCAGTCAACCAGCTCTGACAGCAAATACCGTTTTGGTCTGTAAGTAAAGACAAAAGAAAAATGTCCCTCAGCTAAATACTCTAATCACTAGCAATACTGAATAACTGCAGGACTTGAGGGCAATGAAATAAGATACACAAATAATTAAGAAACTCATAATATGCAGTTGATTTCTTACATATTTAAGAACAGTTGAACATGATACCTCTGATATGTCTTGAACATTAAAGACAGGGTTTTACTAATTGTCACAAGTAATTTACCCCTGATACTTGCTTTGTGTGAATTGCAAGATATAATTTTAGAATATTTAGATTTGGTGCATATACATTAATTTTAAATGTTACCACTTCCTTTAGCAGTGGTGCTTGTTGTGGATGACCTTAATGCATTTATTGCGTCTATGAATAAGGCTGCCATCCAACTCATCCTTGTTATATATATCAGGCTTGAGACGACAATAAAAATTTAAGTTAATATGCACATATTCCTAAAGTTAACTCAGATAATCTAGTGCATGCTGTGAGTGGTGATGAGCTCCAGCCAAAGGCATTTAAGTATTTGATAAAACCTTGTCCTAAATAAATTGACAAACTGGAGGCAGCATGCAACTGCCGTACTCTGTGATGGAATAAATTTATCCAGACGCTTACAGGAGACCTTGCATTTTAACTCTGAATAACAACACAATCTGACATATGCAGGGTACAGAAAAATGACCACCCATAAGTTGTAGTGAGAATACTAGTGTGGAGGGATATCTATCAACAGTGGTAAACAAACAACATCCAGTAGGCTCAATAGTTTGACTTGGTGAGCAATGCACAGTAAGACAGTGGAAATACAGGACTTAATAATCTAGCAAACCAAATGATCTGACAAACTTTAGAAATTGACAGAAATTCAACTGTTAATGAATATTTTACTTACTGATAAAACAAAGTGTTTTCAACCCACAGGAGGTGTTGGAACTGATTGTAACAATGAAGAGACACATGCAACACACATTTCTTGGGCTTCAGCAGCCTTAAACACCAATGACATTCTCTTACAATAGCCAACAATATTGTTCAACATTTCTGCACTTTGGTGCATTGTAAGTGAAACAAAATAAGTTTTTGCAAAAAGTAAATAAATAAATAAAAATAAAAAGAAGAAGAAGAAGAAGAAAGCAAAAGCTCAGCATTGTTGTTACAAAATTCCATGGGGCTTGGGAGGAAATACCACAGCTGGACAATATGTGGTGACATCATCAAATATCTGTGATATTCACAAAGACAGTAATTCTAATGAAACTACACCAACTTTTTATTAACTAGCCTGCTCTTAATATTTACAAATCAGTGACGTTTCTTTTATTACTTAGCTAGTCACAAACATGCTGAATTATTGAGGTCCTACTGTATGTTTACAAAAATGTTTCTGTGATTACTATTCACTGAGCAATTTGTGTTCTATTACAACTTGAGCGACATGACTCAGTTGCTGTCAGAAAACCATTCGTGTTTGGGTCTCAAACTTCATAGCACATACCTGCCAACCTTCAAAATGTAAAAATCAGGAGATCCAGTTAAAAAAAATCGAGAGATTCTTCAAAAAAATAAGGAGATACGTTATATCAAAAACTGCAAAGATGTGGCGACGAGCTGCGACAGGCACATACAAAAGACACACACATACAACACATTCAGCTATCGGCCATGGCCTTCTTCAGAAATAGAGCACTCACGCAATCACACAGGCACACAACACAGTCATACAACCATCACCTCCGACTGCCACACTTCGAATCACGCTCTGCAGCGAATCGGGGACGGGAGGGGAGGGGAGGGGAGGGGGAGGGGCTAGAAAGGTTACGTCACGGTGGTGGGGATGTGTTAGATGGGAATAACGAGATGCAGCTTAGGAATGGAGTGGGGAGGCGGGTGAGGGGAGAAAATAAAATAAAATAAAATAAAGTAAAGTAAAATAGAGTAAAATAATTCATGTACACTGCAAGTGCACAAGACCACATACACACACATACACATACACATGCACATGCGCACACACACACACACACACACACACACACACATACACACACACACGATCACACATTCACACACCACTCAAATCAGGCGAGGTTTGGGATACAGAGGTAGGAACTGTTCCTACCTCTGTATCCCAAACCTCGCCTGATTTGAGTGGTGTGTGAATGTGTGATCGTGTGTGTGTGTGTGTGTGTGTGTGTGTGTGTGTGTGTGTGTGTGTGTGTGTGTGTGTGTGTGTGTGTGTGTGTGTGTGCGCATGTGTATGTGTGTGTATGTGGTCTTGTGCACTTGCAGTGTACATGAATTATTTTACTCTATTTTACTTTACTTTATTTTATTTTATTTTATTTTCTCCCCTCACCCGCCTCCCCACTCCATTCCTAAGCTGCATCTCGTTATTCCCATCTAACACATCCCCACCACCGTGACGTAACCTTTCTAGCCCCTCCCCCCCTCCCCTCCCCTCCCCTCCCGTCCCCGATTCGCTGCAGAGCGTGATTCGAAGTGTGGCAGTCGGAGGTGATGGTTGTATGACTGTGTTGTGTGCCTGTGTGATTGCGTGAGTGCTCTATTTCTGAAGAAGGCCATGGCCGATAGCTGAATGTGTTGTATGTGTGTGTCTTTTGTATGTGCCTGTCGCAGCTCGTCGCCACGTCTTTGCGGTGAGTAGTAATCTGTCCTCACTATATTATTTATTCCAACCTGGACTTTCCATTATTATATATCAAAAACTGCGGCACACTTTACTATAAACCATAAGATAACTGATTTTAGCCTTTTCCTATCATCTCAAACACTACATAATGGCTACAAAAAACACTTGCATTAGCCCAAAAGTTGATTACATCCTTATTTGTAGTCAGTCCAGGTAAAGTGATTGATTTTTTTAATTAAAACAAAAGAGTTCACAGCTGTATTTTTGCGCTATACTGCTATCTGGGGACATTTTATGGAACAAGTGACCCCACATGATCATTGCATTTAATTGATAAACCATACACTAAAATAAACAATGTAAATAAGCACTCTGCATGTATCACGTTATCACTTTCACTTTTCTCAGCAATTTCAGTCTTTTATTGTTTCTCAAACTTCACTTTCTCTGCTTGTATTCTGGTACATCGCTTTTTCCACCATGTAATGTGGAATATCACATTGACAAAGAGTACAAAATACAAATAATGTTCCAAAAACTTCTTAAAAAAGGGCTTATATTTTTTGCCATACTGGAACACACACCACTGTATTGAAATCCCAGAATCACGTAAAATAGTTGTTTACAAGAAAATTGCCTTTCTGTATTTCACGTATGGAACTGATGCTCCTAACTATCCACTCAAAAGGTAGCCATAGATTTAAAAGCATTGGAAGTGATTTCACTTACGTACAATGACAAAACATAACATTGGAAACACAACACACGTGTTCGCAAATACGTGCAGAAATAATCGTTATACAAGTCACGCGCTACTCCTAATTTCTATGAATTTCGATACGTATTTATATTAAACTGCTAAATGAACAAAGGACGTTTGACAATTGGCCAAAGAACATCTTAGGTTTCAGGATAAAAGCTAAAAATCAGGAGAAATAATGGCAAAATCAGGAGGCAGGAGAAAAAGTGAAAAATCAGAAGACTGCTGCCTAAATTGGGAGAGTTGGCAGGTATGATAGCACCAAGTTCTGCAGTGAAAAGCAAATCTACTGGCCAACTTCAGATTGTAAAAATGTTATAAAATGTGACAATGGAGGACATCCATTCTGCTGAATATAATTTTTAAAATAAACTGCCATGAAATGGCACACTATAATAGGCGATCAAAAAAATTCTGTGTGAGGGCATTGCCACAGCACACTTGCAAGGTTCCATTACTTCAATGCAGGTATATAAACACACACACGCGCGCGCTGTCTCCAGCAGATGGGCCCGGCTGGAGACGGCAGTCATGTCTGCGTATGTGTATCTTTTTCTAAAACTGACAAAGGCCATATCGTCCAAAAGCTTTACAATTTTTTTCTATTAATTGTATCTTTCCATGGCTCATCATATGTCTCTGTGGTGAGTAACGACCTATCCTTCACAAAAATATTGTTGAATCCCTTCTGGAATTTCCATAGTTTGATTCTACTATTATGGAATGGTGCACCAAGTTCCAAGCTGCTCACAATTCAACACATTAGTTGATAACAGAGGCTAGTCTCATCTGTCATTAACAAGTGGCACTCAAAGCCCGCCCAATAGTTATGACCTCTCCTCAAGCAATTATCACAACTTTGGTCTCTTAAAAAAGGACTTGACAGTCAACAATTCCTGTTGAACAAAGATATGCCAGTTCATGGTATTTTACCAAAAGGTTATCTTCAACCATGTGTGTTGGTGGGATGATTGTCTCAATGCTCAAGACAATTTTGCATATTTGACTTAACTGTCTTAGACTGTATGGCCCTAGAGAAATTTGTTCGATGACCCATCATACTTTATGTAGAGGGTACATTACACGGAGCGTATTTGGTCGCTAGTCGCTGGCATCTGTTGTCGCTCGGCGTATAGGCGAATAGCGAATGAATATGCTGACGCAATGACACGCAGCAACTTTAGACACTAGCGTCTTCGTAAAAACAATTGAAACGTGACATAGCATATGACACATTGTTTTGGAAGTGATACCAAACAGTTCTGTTTCCCGCCAAACCAAATATGAAGTGGAATTGTAATCAAATTTCTGGAAATTTATCAAAGGTTTCCAGCATTATAGGACATTAAAAATGATTATTTAAATACTAAACTTAAACACCCTCAATTTAACCAACTGTTTGACGAATGACGAATTGAAGACTTAAGATCTCTTGGGGGACATTGATACCAAACACCTGAAAACAAAAATCAAAACAATAAAATATCTCATCTTCATTATATTTCGGTAGGCAGAAGGATCTCCACACAATAATTCTCTCAAAATATTTGCAGAAACACTATATTTATCCCTCCTCCCAATTCACCTTATTATCCATTTTCTTTTTTTTTTTTCTTACTTTTCCATTTTGATTTTGGTAGATTGTTATTTTAAGACTCTTGCAAGAAACAGAATGCCAGCATTTATTACTTTTTTCTGGTGGCTACTTTATACGCTCCTGTATATGACACGGGGCAACCAACACTTGCGAGCGAACAAAAACGCCAGTGACCAGCGTCTGAAGTAGCGCACCCTTCAACTTTAGACGCTTGTGTTTTGGAGCAGCAACTTTATTCACTGTCCTTGTTTAAATAGAGCAAATTTAGCAACTGTGTCCAAATTTGCCAGCGACTAGTGACCAAATAATATACCCTTACATAATTAAAAGTATTTTTTCTGTAAATCGGTGTGTTCATTATACATCAAGGATAGATTATAAGAACTACTTTGTGAAAAACACAAGGTATTTTTCTTGGAACCTGTAAACAGGGCTACTTCTTTTTGTGATACAGAGCTTTGAAATCTTGCTGCAGTATTACTTATATCAAGTGTGGTAAGGATCAACTTTACTAATACCGATACTTTTTCAGAACATTTCTTTACACATACAAAATTATTCCAGTTACCATATGTATCCTTTTAAGTTTTCTTCACTGTCTGAACAAATATATTCATAACATTTGGTAGTTTTCTTACTAATGAGGATCATTTTGTGTCAGTCATAATATCATTTAGACAAAATTTATTTGATGTGAGATCTTGTTGTGTTCATGTTCTTAATGCTCTAACAGGTAAATTTTGTACCAGCAATACTGCATTTAATGTGAAGTACTCATTTTTCACTTTTTAGCTAATGTTGGACTAAAACACTAACCACGTGATAATTTTCAACACCTTGTATTTCTATTAACTTGTATGACCTTTAGATTATACCAGTGTTGGTAAATTGCAAACAGTTGTATGCAAAATGCAATTTACAGTGACTTATTTCCACAGACGAGTTTCCACAAAGTACAAATTTAGTAACTGCTAAAACTTCAATTAAAAATTGAACTGAGTTATGGTAGAACATTTCGGAATGTGGTCTTCATGCAGGTAAAATGGCAAAATGTCATGAGTAAACCTATGCCAGAACTGTCACACTTTTGCTTACTTTTGAAATTCATCAGTTAATTTATCAGTGAGTCCTTTCTTCTCAAGCAACAAATATACTTACCCAACAGCCTGAAAAACTTTTCCCACAGCATCTGGGTCTTTCACGGCATTGACAATAGCAGCTGCAACGTCACTAACAAAAACTGGTTGCTTTATCGTGCATTCACCCTTCTTCCACAAGGGCATAGCTTGAAACTGTCTTCTCCAAACATGAGCATAATACCTACAATAAGAAATGTAACAATCTGTTAGTACCCTTAGCAAATCTGGAATTCTCATGTTGTCTGAATAATAGGTGGGCATAAAGCTAAAGGTACATGTACCACATTATGTAGATGAGAAAACAACAATGTTCACACAACCATATAAAATACTGGTACCAATCAAAAAGTACTCTAATAAACTAAGAAGCTAAACTGTTTTTCCTCAATTTTATCTGGAATTGGAATAAAAAGGAAAATTACTATCAATGGTGTGATGTACCCTCCACTACACACCTTATGGTGGATTGAGGGTTAGGTAAGTAGATACAGATGTAGAATTAAGACTGATAGGGGATACTGAAGGTACACAGAGAAGGACATCATGAAAGGTCACAGATTTGATGGGTGGATATGGTGATTTAGGTGCATGACAGCAAGATCTTTAGTGCACTGACAAGAATTATTATTACTTTATTAATGAAGTCAACATCATTCACTGACTGTGGCCAGACAGATTACGTCACATAAGAGATACATGTTAGTAAATTATGACAGTATAATGAGAACAGAAGCTCACTGCAGAGATGTACATCAAGCTGTGCCTGGCACATACAAAAAACACCATGTGTGCAAACTCAACTTTAGCTTCTGGCCATTACCCTTCACCAGAAAAAGAATACACTATCATTCATACAATCACACAGACACACTACCTTCATCTCCAGATGATGCATTCCAAGTGATGCTCTGCCGTGATGAGATGGGAGGAGAGGGAAGGGAAGGGAAGGGGATGGGGAACAAGACAAATGCAAGTTGGTGGTGGGGATGGATACAGAGCAGCCTGACGGCGGTGGATCACACAAAATAAAAAAAGGATGAGCCAGCCACTCTGTAACGAACTAAAATCTCCAGCCTAGGAGCTTAGGCCGAGTGCAGATAAGTTGCAAAACTTTAAAATTTTCACCACACTCATATCATAAGCTAAAATGGAGGGCAGATCACCACTAAGATTAGCATCTGCCCTTTCAGTATGATATGAACTGCATTCAGTGAATATGTGACATATAGTAAGTTGCATGCCACAGGCATCACAAAAAGGGGGATCCTCCCAGCAAAGCAAAAATTTGTGTGTCAATGGGAGGTGACCGATTTGGAGCTGTGCCAGGGTCCCTTCATGCTGTCTCAATGATTGGCAGGATGTTCTTCACAACCGGACAGTGGGTTTCACTGACTGCAGCTTATTACCTGTCACTGCCAGCCATGTTTCTTCCCACAACTGAAAGGACCTCCGTGGAACAACAGAGAACACATCCTGCAGGGGAAAGGCAGATTATATGACATGATGGTTGCTGCAGGCTGCCTTTGCACCCTGGTCAGCAACATCATTTCTCCGAATGCCCACATGACCAGGAACCAAGCAGAAAGACACCCGTTTCCCCCAGCGCTGGAGGGAGTACAGTTGGTACAGTACGAGCTGCAGATTCTTGTCTAATGGGTACACACTCTGGAATGATTGCAGCACACTGAGGGAATCGTAACAGATAAGAAATCTATTGCCCTGAACACGCCGAAATTCCTCAAGTGCTTGCAAGATGGCATGAAGCTCTGCTGTAAAAACAGATAAGGCTGTGGTGAGGCGAATCCTAGTTATACGGTCAGGGAACACCATGGAACAGCCAAGGGAATCCCCATGCTTGTAACCACTGGTGTAAACCACAGTAAAGTCATGGCGTCTATACAAAATGTTAAAAAAAAACTCTGATCGGTATGTAAAATAATGAGTGCAACCTTTCTTAAAATTTGAAAATTCTAAAATAATTCTGGGCCTCTGAAGGAGCCAAGGAAGAAATCTGCTCTAGCTGTGATGTAGTACAGTAAAATCAGGCAAATCCCTTCATGAAAGACAATCCTACAAGTGAATTCCAAAAGGACTTGTTGCCTGCTGCTGAGTTTGAAACAGCCTTTCCATGAGAGGCTGCACAACACTATGGTATGTTGGTGAGGACAGCGTTGACAGTGTTTTGTGTGCCTTGCACACCATGAGCAATTGTCGCCTGATGTGTAAGAGGCAGTTCAGCAGCCTCAGCACAGAGGCTGAAAATAGAGCTAGTTCTAAAGGCCCCAAAAGCCAGCTGAATCACTTCATGGTGCACCATGTCCAACATCTTCAAATAAGAGGGTCTGGCAGAACCATACACCGTGCATCCATAATCAAAGCAATATTGCACGAAGACCTGATAAAACCGAAGCAGACAGGTTCTATCTATACCCCACGAGTTGTAGCTAAGACCTTTTAAAATACTTAGTGACTTGAGGCAACATTTCCTCAGGTCCTTGAGGTGTGGCAACCATGTGAGTTTTAAGTCAAAAATTAGACCCAGAAATCTCACCGTTTCTTTAAAATGCAGGATAGTGTCCCTCACCTTCAGTTCAGGTAAGTTTAAAATAGAATGGGAATGGTGAAAAAGAACACATACAGACTATTCGGTTGAAAACTTAAAACCGCTCTTCTTCACCAAATCATCCATTTTTCGAAGAGTCGGTTGCAAGTGATGAGTTGTCATTGCAATGACAGAAGAAAAGCAAAATAAATAATGAACACTGAACAGAACTTGTAACAATGGAAGTAAGACTTAATTGCTATGGCAAACAAAGTCATACTTAAAACACTAGTCTGAGGAACACCATTCTCTTGCTGAAAACCATTCGAGAGCACACCAGTGACTCGATACCTAAAATAGCGAGGTGAAAGAAAGGACAATAAAAAGGGGGAGGCTTCCACAAAAATTCCCTGAGTTCGAACCCTACATTCCTCCCATGGTGTAGCCAGGAAAGGAAAGAAAACAAATGGGAGTCATATACTGCTATGTTGTAATCTGGTCTTCCTCGCTTAGAGACACCGGTTCTACATCCGGCAATGCTATGATTTGCTCACTTCATCGTGGTCCCACGAGCAGCTAGGGAACTATATACGTCCACCCAGGCAGAGCACCGCTTGCCTATGTAAGCCTTATACAACTGAGGTGCGGCAGGTTCCCCAGAGGTTTTGTACCTTCCCCGCGACACAGGTGATTAAGCCAATATCCCTGGGCTCTGAAACATACAACGTTTCACCATTGCGCCAAATGATGGTCATTGAAGAATGCACAGAGCTTATGGTGTAGCGGACTGTTGGCGCAACACGCTCACAGCTCAGGACCCCAGGTTTGCCAAGGCCACACTCAGCAAATTAATGCTGAACTCCTGAAGGTGAGCGCACTTTGCAAGGGTAGGTAAAGCGAGCATATTGTCAACCAGTGACGCAAACGAAAAGACACTGCGACTGCTTGCAGGCTTGTGGTGAGCGAGGCAGGTGACAAGCGATAGGTGGCATTGATGAAAATAGCCACCTTACCTTTAGCTCCCAAGCCAGTGAGGTCATCCTTCCTGTGGAGAAAGTATCCACATAACTTTGGGGGGGGGGGGGGGGGGGGATTCCGATTCTTTGAAATTACTTTCTTGGAGACAGACACATACAGGTCTATGCTGAGTCAACAGTTGTAGTTCCTCCACATGGGTCCTAAATCCCTGTAAGTTCCACTGCAGTATGGGAGCCATTTTATCATGTAGGTTTTATCTTTAATCTCTCTTTCTGTTTAGACGTAGAGACTGAACTTGGTGGAGGTTCAGTCTTGGGGCATGATGTTTGCCTCTGAGAGACATCGAGCTCCACGAGTTCTGGAGCAGAGTTGGATGAAAGGTCAGATATAATGACTCTATGCAGTCTGAAGGTTTATTCCCCGTTTTAACCTGTGCTTTTTTTAGACTTCGTGGCATTGGCTGTAGTGGCAGCAACAGAAGAAGGGGTAGCGCTCACCTTTGAAGTAGGCTCTACCATGGATGGTGGCAGGAGCCTACCAGCTGTCTCAACCAGTGAAGATGCTGAGAGCTCCATGATGTCAACAGCAGTGGCTTTCTCTGATGTTCGTGGAGGGGCTTTGGGCACATAAACAACTGCAGCCCGACAGGTACATTGACAAACACAAGTGTTGGTGCTGACACTAACTACCTCCATTTGAGTTAAAACATTAGCTTTGGCAACTTGTTTCTGAATAACAGCAGCGAAGGAGGTGGTAAATGCAGGAGGTTGCATGGCCTTAAAGACATTAATTGCCCTCTGAATAGGAGATGCATTTTGTTGTCTTTATTTCCTGATTTTCTCTCTCTCCTGCAGTTAGACACTGCAGTCCCTACTCCAAACTGCATATTCTCTGGAGCAGTTGACACACTTCACAGGAGGTGACAAGGTTCTTCATCATGGGCAGCTTTAGCCTATGTCCTATGTGAGCGACAAAAGCGTGCGGCATCTTCAAGCGACAAAATATGACCATATGTGTAGTTACTGAAGTGTCCTAGCTCAGCTGCATCCGGTGCACTGCCTGTCCCCGCGACAAGTGGCAACATTTGAATTCAAACGCGTTTGAATCGAGTTCATTGAGAATCGTCTGCTTGTTGTGGTTATAAAGTATGTCGCAAGAATTCTACAAGCTAATAATCCCTGAAGTTTATGAAACTGCAACTATTTCTGAAATAACAGAATATAAAAGTGCAGTTGTACATATAATTAAGAATTTTTATTGGGATATGAAGAGTCAGAAAACACTATTACATAAATTTACGACTGAGGTTAAATTTATGAATTGTTTCTAATATTACAGTCTTTTATTTTTATTTTGAGTGGTAGTTTGATTTACACAATGATAAAAGAAAAAAAAGGAAGGTATCTGTACTTTTTATTTTGAGTGGTAGTTTGATTTACACAATGATAAAAGAAAAACATGAAAGTATCTGTACTCGTCATTGTATTTGGCTGGTGATCTTCACTGTCTATTTTTGTATTTGAAGTTATGAATAAGATAGTCCATGAACATTATTCAGTTTGTAAATTTAATGCACAGCACTCTTTTTACATCTTATTTCCTAAAGTAAATAAAACTTTATTGCATTAGCCTGGAGCTATCGTTATTCTACGGTTTACAGGTGCCAAATTTTAGAAAAAGCTCATTGGTTCTATCCACTATCTTGTAACGAGAAGTTGTCGCTCACGTAGGACACATGCCCATGTCGCCAAATGTCACTGCTTGTAGCTGTAGTGTCACGTAGCTGTTTGTCGCATGCTCTTGTTGCTCACGTAGGACATAGCCTCACCGCAGTTGCCACAAGTAGCGTTGCCATTACATTCCTGCGAAGTACGACCGAACTGCGGCACTTAAAGCAGTGCACTGGGTTCGGGAAACAGGGTCATACTTTTAGACAGAGGAAGCCTGCTTTGACATGTTCGGGGAGATTTGGACTATGGAAGATGAGGATGAAGGAGTCTGATTTGCTTAACTCACCTCCCACCCTTTTCATGATATGCTGTACATCAACAATACCTTTCTGAGCCCACTCACCTTTCAGTTCTCCATTCATGATATTCACCTGCTCTTTACACTTTACTACACCTTTACTATATTCAGGGTGCCGTGCAATTCCACTTTGGTAGAATATTTGCCAAGGCTTTTGGCTTTATGCAGGTTTGTTACTTGCTGTGAACTGGACATTTCGACTAACAATGTCCCATTATATAGTTGTCTGACAGATTTAAAATTACGGGCAAAAACCTCAAGATCTTTCTGAATGTAAAAGGGAGAAACATTTTCCAAACTACCTTCTTTACTCTTAATGACCAAAAACACATTCTGGCTAGCAACCTGTGTTCTGTTACTATTCCAAAAGCTCTGCGTAGAACTTCCCGAATCTGGAGGACTGGCGAGCTGAGGCCGCTTTTGTGAGTGGGTGTTGCCCCCCCCCCCTCCCCGAGGTACACCCATCCCACTAGGAGATTTATAATTACTCTACAGTTCCATTTTGGCCCCACGAGTAGCTAGGGAATTAAATGTCCACACGGTGATCGCTGAAGTGTGCCCAGAGGTTACAGTGTCAAAGGACTGGTGGAGTTTATAAGCCCCAGCTCAAGGACCCTGGGTTTGCCAAGCCCATACCCAGCAAATTACTACTGAGAACCCTGAGGGGTCCAACATATCATTTCTGTGTTGATTATAACAACAAAATAATATTAACTACAGAACATTTGGAGGCATTGGAACAATACTTCTGCCCTCCACACATAAGTGAAAGGGTAGAAGACCCTATTAGCTCTTACAATCAGACATGCCACCAGAGTGGTCTGTGGATTATAGATGTAGAACCTTCTATCAATGCTATGTCCTTTTTGAGAGGATTTCCCTTTAACTTTTCCACACAATTAGACAGAATTTGTTTATAACTTATTGGAGTGAATCGAAGTGAAATATGGCTCCTTGTGACATCCTTCACATTTCAAATGTGAAAACTTAAAGATATAATTCCATATAACTATTTATTAAATTACTTTCAACAGGAGGAATTTGAGTGGTGATTTACTTTCTCAATCGCAAAATGCTGAAGAATAATCACTTTTGTGTCAAGTTACATTGACTGGACACACGGGAGTATCTTACACATGTACTTATCATATAATAATGATCACAATTTACAGAGACCAACGCCATGCTTTATCACACATTATTAATAAACACAAAAGCATAATTTTGTTAGTTTAAGTGTGTATCAAAAATTTAATATAGTATTAAACATTTATACTATGAACATAAATGATCAATAATTACTAGCAAACACAGTGAAAACAGATAAATCTGTAGTGTCATTAAAATCAGGTAGTACGAATACTACATACCTGAGGAATCTGTCTTCTTGGCCGTAAATGACAGAAGGACGAATTATTATTGCTTCTGGAAATATTTCTCTTACAGCACATTCGCCTCTCCATTTGCTCTGATAAAATTTTGAGCCTTTTGGGAGAAGAAGAGGCTAGAACAAAAAGAGAATAATGTGCTGTGTTCACTGTAGACTGCTTATTGCAAAAATTATTAAGAGGACTTGCACTGTCTGCAGCCTTTCTGTTGTGTGCTGCTGTAGGTAACTGTTTGCATGATTTATGGGAAGCCGTGAATTGTGAATCAGATGTGGGAAACCAATCACACTGTTTGTTCACAATTTTGTGAGCTTCATTTATGAAGTTCAATGACATTTTGTAGTAATTTAAGCTTATCCACAAGATGCTAAATGCGCCAACAGCAATATATTATGGAAGAACAGTGAAATATTTACAACAAATGCAGTCATATTAGATCCCAACTTAGCCACAAGCTCAGAAACCTAGAGAGAGAGAGAGAGAGAGAGAGAGAGAGAGAGAGAGAGAGAGAGAGAGAGAGAGAGAGAGAGAGAGGCAAGCGACAAATTACTATCATGCTTAGAAGAACCACTGATATTTCAGTGGCTACTGTATACAATCACCTCCCTGGCTGTGGCCAACGAATGAGACATGCAACAGAAAAGCTCCATACACTATAAATGCATTTAACCATTTATGAACTTAGTTCTGTTGATATAAAGTGAAATCTTGAACACCATTAATGATACGTTCAACAACAACACCAATTATTTATTGCTGATACTGAGGAAACTTGCTTTAGACAAGTAAGATGTCTATAAGAAAGAAATGTAAAAATTAAATGAAATCACAGAAGACAACTTACACTTTAATAATGAGCTTGCAACCCCCCCCCCCCCCAAAAAAAAGCACTAAAAAAGTCAATTTGCAATGTAGAGGGAAAATGTCTCTTTCTTCCCTCAACCTAAGAAGGATTACTATGAATTTTTAGGCAATGCAACTGAAAGTCTTATTTTTAGATTTTAAACTATTGTTGTAAGACAACAAATTTGCTCTGTTCACCACCCTCCTCCCCCACCCATTCAAAAACACTGCCTGTTCTATTCAAAAATCCATAAAAGGGATAAAGAGGACACCCTTGCATTTTTCATAATTTTATGTCATCATTGAATACTAGTCCGTTATTGTTATGACTAATAACACACCTATGCACGTTAAGCCAGTTACAACTGTCGCCAGGATCCTGAACCATCCCATCAGAGTCTGACAAAATCCACTGCTACACACGACCATTCCCATCCTAGGTATTTCCGGAGGCACAACCGCGTTAGTGAGCACTGTGAGAATACAACTGAGGTGAAGTTCACGGCTGTCCCGGTGCCTCTCTCAAACCACCGCACGGCCGGCAGGGTGCAACGCAATATTTTATGTTTTAGGGCGCAAAACTACTTAGGTCATTAGCGCCCAACACTGCCCATAGTAAAATCGAACCGGGGTTAGAACTTAAATGGCTTTCGCCATATTTGCACGATGTATAAAAAGTAAAACTTGGTCAACAGAATGCAGATCATCAACCAAAATATCAGACACTTCAAACGGTAAACATAGATCATGACATAGACGATTAAAAGATGGACATTGCACTAAAAGGTGGTACACAGTAAAAGGTTCATCTCAGTGCTCACACAAGGGAGCAGGATCACCACAAAGTAAATACTGGTGGCTATAATGGCAGTGGCCAATACGAAGCCGGGCCAGAACAATCTCCTCTCAGCAAGATGGTCAAGATGACGTTGGCCAAAGATCAGGCATAGGTGTAATGGCTTGCAATTTGTTCCCTGAAAGAGATGACCATTGTAAAAACCAACGTGAGATGAATGCCGGGAGACGCCAGCTCGAAGGTCATCAGAGGTAGTAGAAAAAGAAGACAGCTGAGGGAGGAGAACTGTCTCCTTGGCAGCCGTATCCGCAGACTCATTCCCCAACACTCCCACGTGGCCAGGGACCCACAGAAACGTCACAATAGTTCTGCTTGCTGAAAAAGAGGTAAGACAATTACGGATGCTTTCTACCAGGGATTGGACAGGGTCTAGCGTGTGGAGGCTTGTGCAGCGCAATAGTCCAGCCAGCGCCACACAGCGGCCGGAGCCTGGTAACAGACGGCGCGCCGTTCAAACATACGCGCCGCGCATTACCACATTCCTCCCCCTTCACGGTGTAATGTCCAGGGTTGCCAAACGCACGGAGGCTACGTCCATGGGAGATACCTCGTCCATCTCCGGCTGCCAGTGTTGGGCTGGTACTACCCCATAGGGTCAATGTCCCGATCGCCCTTGCCAGGAATGGCTGGCACCTCTGTATAAGTTGCTCGCAATTACCGGGGATGCGGGAGCACCATTTGACTCCAGCACTGGAGATAAAAAAGGAGCGGTTTCATTACTCACAGGTTGATTCACGTCCATTTCCGGTGTCTGGATGTCCATAGCTTCGGAAGCAATGGCCCTCTCTCCACCATCTGTCGCCGAAGACTCAAGGAAGGAAGTTGAAGGTGGTGGCGACCCAGAGCCCGAGGATGAAACTGCTGGGACTGGTGCCGACAGAGCTCGGGCGGACACAGCGCCCAGTGCAGAAGTCGGCTCCTCAGAAGATGTCGGCACGGAACATGCCAGTGAATCAGGCCCTGGAGGAGGCGCAGGTGGAGGTGGCGCCTTTGGATCTACCGGGAGTTGTGGGCGCAACTGATTACAGTGACGACGAAGAGTGCCCACAGCAGTGTCCACAGTGCAGAGGCAGTGGCCAAGACATGTCTTCACCTTACCCAGCAGCCAACGAGGGTGCCGACCAAACCCGCGCGCCCACACAAGCGACTCCGGAACATAACGACCTGATGGTCATGTGGGATCCCTCGGTGGCTGAGGCAACAACAAATGAAAGAGTGTGAGGTTGCCTTCCGTGAAACAATTCTGCCGGGCTGTGTTCCCCCACCGGGGTGAATCAATACGACATCAAGATATGGATAATGGGATCATCCACAGAGCAAGAGGTCACATATTTGCGCATTTGAACTTTAAAAGTACGCACAAACTGTTACACTTTGCCATGAGACTGGGGATGAAACGGAGGAGCTGTAATGTGGCGAATGCCCAGACAAGCACAAAAATCTTGAAAAACAGAAGAAGTGAAAGGGGTGCCATTATCCAAAACAACCTTGTGCGGAAACAACCTTCATAGCAAAAACTTTAGACTGTGATCAAATAGTTACAGCATTGGACATGGTACGGCAACAAAAAATGTATGGAAAGTTTGAATAAGCATCCACAAGTAAAAATGAATAAGAGTTAAGGAAGGGTCCTGCATAATCGATATGCATCCATACCCATGGCTGGCGGCGTTGTGGCAAGGAAGATAGACACACCCGAGGCGCCGCCTGTTGCGAAGCGCACAACGAGCACTTAGCCACCTGCCTCGTAATGTCACCATCGATGCCGGACCAAAAAACATGCCAGCGAGCCAATGTTCTCGTGCGGCAAACTCCCCAGTGTCCTTCATGAAGCATCTGAAGCACTTTTGAACGGAGATCAGCCAGAATCAGTACCCGCAGAGACTGTCCTTCTGTAGCCAAAAGGAGAACCCCATCCCATTCAGACAGATGAAAACGGAAGGCATAATAGTTACGGAGGGAGTCTGAAGCCCTATGCAGAGGGGCGTCCGGCCAGCCCACACGAATGTAGTGAAGAACGCGTCACAGCACAGGATCGGAAGACACCGCCTTGGCCAATATTGGAGCCGTAATAGGAAAACCATCAACAGTAGCCTGAGCTTCCTCATCCAAATAAAAGCACAAAAGTTCTTCTCTATCAAAGTCAGGATCAGGACCCACCGTAAGGCACAAAAATAACGTGTCCGCGTTAGCATTTTCTGCAGTCGGACGGAAATGGATCTCATAATTATAATGGGAAAGAAAGAGCCCAACGCTGCAATCTATGAGCTGCCTTGTCGAGAATTGCCGCTGTTGCGTGAAATAGAGAAACCAAGGGCTTATGATCAGTAATAAGATGAAATTTGACCCCATACAAATAAATGTGAAATTTCTTCAAAGCATACACAATGGCTAATGCCTCTTTTTCAATTTGAGAGTATCGTTGCTGGGTAGCTGTCAACGTCTTAGACGCATACGCAAATGGGGCGTTCTGACCCATCGAGATACTTATGGGCCAAAATAGCCCCAATGCCATGTTGAGACACATCCATAGCCAGAACCAAATGTTGCCCAGGAACATATGCCATTAAACAAGGGGCAGAAAACAGTAAGCGCTTTAATGTGCAAAACGCCCTTTCAAAATTAGACGACCAGGCAAAGGGAACACCCTTGTGAAGCAGACGATGTAAGGGATGCGGTACCGAGGCAGCCCCCGGTAAAAAACAGTGGTAATAGGCAATGTTGCCCAAGAAAACCTGTAAATCTTTAACAGATGCGGGACGCGGCAGGGACTGTAACGCGGCCACATGAACCGGTAAAGGGCGGACGCCTGCTGAAGACACTTCAAACCCCAAATGAGGAATAAAAGGTTGGAAAAAACGAGACTTGGCCAGATTGCAGTGGAGACCGGCTGCTTGGAGGACAGAGAAAAGTGCCCGGAGGTTTTGTAAATGTTTGTGGGGTGAAGCCCTGGCCACAACAATATTGTCTAAGTAGTTAACACAGCCTGGAACCAGGTGGAGGAGCTGAAAAATAGCCGGGGCACTAGAGACCCCGAAAGGAAGTCGCTGATATTGGTATAACCCAAAGGGAGTGTTGATGACCAAGAGACATTTTGTGTTGTCGTCCAAAGGAAGCTGAAGATAGGCTTCCACTAAATCTATGTGAGAAAAAGAGTGTGAACCAGAAAGTAAAGCGAAGAGTTCATCTGTACTAGGCATGGGGTATGAGTCAATCACAGACTGCGCATTGATGGTAACTTTAAAATCCCCACAGATACGTAAAGACCCCCCAGGTTTCTTTACAAGAATGAGTGGTGTAGCCCATTCACTGTAAGAAATGGGAGTTAAGACCCGCAAATCCTGTAGGCGATCCAATTCAGCCTCAAGTTGGTCGTGCAGGGCCACCAGCACCTGGTGTGCATGAAAAAACTTGGGGCGTGCTGTCGGTTTCATAGTAATGTGGGCGGTAAAGCCCATGTCACAACCTAGTCCACCCGAAAGCAAGGAAGAAAAGTCCCGACAAAGAGCATCCAACTCCGGGAAAGGGACCGAATCCAGGAGGAGTGACAGAATCATCAATAGTAAAACCAAAGACATTAAAAGTGTCGAGACCGAAAATGTTAGCAGCTGCAGTGTCTTCAACAACAAGAAAAGTAACCAACCTGACGACAGATTTATATGCCGTGGAAGCTGTAAATTGACCCAGGATAGGAATGCACTGGCGGCTGTAGCCACGCAAAGAACAGTTGACAGCAGCCAGGGGAGGCGAACCAAGCCGTATATACACGAGATAATTGAGAAGAGAAACGGAAGCTCCCATATTGACAAGTAAGGTGACCGTCCTGTCAAAAATCTGAACTTCAACAAAATGTTTGGGAGACGGAGAGTGAACATTCTGGACACGATTAACATCCATCTCGTCATCTTTCAGCCAGGAATGGCAAACAGAAGCCATGTGGCCTTTTTTCTTGCACGAGTGACATAATTCAATGCTTGGGGCAATCTGCCCTGTCATGCTGTACAAAACAAATAGGACAAGATGGAAAAGGTCTCTATGTACGAGCGGGAGTGTGTGATGTGGCCTGTGGCTGTTTCGAAGCTGTGGCCTTTTTAGGCCATGCGTGCGGCGAGTGGGGTGCTCCCGTACGAAAGCGACATCCGTACAATCCAAAGTTGCCGAGCTCAACTGTGAAACTGCAGCGACATCACCCCAAGTCTCAATTTGGTACCCTGCAACCCGTGAGACTTCAAAAGACTGCACAATATTTAAAACATCCGTCAAGGTAGGATTTTCCAGCTGTACGGCACTGTACTGGCGCACTTCCCTATCTGGAGCAAGCCGAAGAATTGCGTCTCGAACCATATCGTCCACATATGACTCCTTGTGGGTTAGAGTAATGAACGTGCACTGACGTCCACACTCCCAAAACACCACCTTCATGACCTAGGTCGTGAACTACCTTTCTCTTCTGTTCCCATCCTTGCTTCTTCCCTTCTCTCCCACCTGACGAAGGAACTGTTTTCTGAAAGCTTGTCCTTTTTGTCCCCTTTTTTCTGTTGCTTCATTTGTGTTACTATCGATAGTACAGCACAATGGTAAGTACTGGCCAGCCATTCTGTCTCGTATCAACAATACCAATCTTATAAATAATCATCAAAGCCAGAAAAGGGAGACGGAAACACTGTAGTGAGAGAGACAGAATTGGAATCACTCGCCGGCAGAGGAACAGACTGCAACCGCAACACCAGAGAGTCAAAGTGGTCCGCCTGACCCAACACAATCGTAGTTACCCACTGAACGGATTCAAACACAGTGTGTAGTGATTGCTGCAGGATTTGGCACCACGGGGGTAGCTGAAAATCCACCAGACCCAGTCCTTCGTTTTCCACCATCGTCCATGATGGAGCACGTACCAATCTAAACACCACCCTCGTCGCCAATAGTGTTATGACTAATAACACACCTATGCACTTTAAGCCAGTTATAATTGTCACCAGGATCCTGAACCGTCCCATCAGACACACAAAATCCACTGCTACATATGACCACTCCCATCCCAGGTATCGTCCAGAGGCACAACCACGTTATCGAGCACTGTGAGAATACACTGAGGCAAAGTTCATGGCTGGCCCAGAGCCTCTCTCAAACTGCCACATGGCCGGGAGGGTGCAGCACGATAGTCCAGGCAGCGCTGCACAGCGGCCAGTCCTGGTAACAGGCGGCGTGCCATTCAAACATACGCGCCGCGTATTACCAACGTTATCTAATAAGTTTTTGATGTTGTTAAGATGGTGGATGAGATTGATTATCACCTTGAAAGTGCTTTACAAAGTGTGGTTAATATTGCGGGAGTAGGAGGCTACTTGAAGAAAGATATTCAAAAAGCTGTAAGTAATATAAGCCTCAGACAATAATAATAATAAATAAAATAATGGACCTAATGATGACGTTAGGGAAGGAAAGAATATGAAGACAAGGGGAATAGACAGGACCATCTGTTGACAATTAGTTAAACTGCTAACAGCAGCCAGACTTCAATGACACCTAAGGAAGCAAAGGAAAACAAAGATGTCAACAGCAAAATACAGAGCGCCAACCAGTCCCCAATAATGAGGAGTACAGTAACAACAAATATGTGTAGACACCTAGTAAACTATCTCAGAAGTCACTCAAAGATCAAGAAAAAAACAAAACAAATAACCAAAACCCACACCAGAAAAGTCATTCAAAAACTACAATCCTTGATTAATGATATTTTAAACAATATCAAGAAGATTATAAAAGAAGAAAAAAGAATGCAATGCAAAACTCACTGGAACCACTAAAGACAGACTCAGACATAAGAGAAGCAATAAATTCTTTCCGGGAGATGGCCTCATCACACGGGAGACACACTAGATCAGAGAAGAAGGGGAAATGATGGAAAACAACAAACAAGGGAAGTGTACTACACCAGAGCAAGACGAGTAAGACAGGAGAGGAACACCAATGGATGATCAGGATGAGAGGAAGAAATGAACACGAGAATAGACAAGAAAAAGAAACAATCGAACAGAAGCAAACCATGGAACAGTATACCAAAGTTAGAGGACAACACACAGAAGTCAACCAAAATTCTTACAGGATCGAGGAAAGAAGACTGGGAATTGGAAGCAGCAGATAAGATGGCTTGGCTCTACATAGGCAGACTTAAACAAAATACCAACACAAATAATATTCAAAATTTTCTGAAGAGCACTAGTATTTAGGGAAACAATGTGAAGAACTCCACTCTAGAGGGGAGACTAAAGCATTCAAGATTGGCTTTCCATTCATTTTCTTAGAAGACACACAAAGAAGGGCTTCTGATCACTAGGAATAGTCATCAAAAGATATAACTTTCGGAGATGTCACCTACATAATAGAGGAAGATTCAAAAGCAGAAATTATTCTGTATGCAGTTGATACGGTGATAGGATAAGCAGTAAAAGAAGATGTACACAAAGCAATACAAAAAATAGGAACCTGGGCAACAGAAAATGACCTACATGAACACCAAGATAAGGCAGTTCAAATGTGACACTGGAAGGGAGGAAGAATAACACCCAAGGACAGTACAATGTTATACAAACAACCATAACAATTAGTAGGCAAGTATAAATACCTGGGAATTAGATTACACATAACAGCAACATCTTTTGGCATACATATCCAGGAAAGGGTAGCAGCAGCCATCAAAGCATCATACAATACCCCAAACATAACTAACCTAGCAACACACACATCAACGGCACTATTCAAAGTAACAGTGGCACCAGAAATAACATGTGGAATGGAGATCATATGGGAAAAGCTTAAGATGGGCTTCCGAAAAAGGATAGAAAAAGTGAAGACGATATTCATGAAATGGATCCTAGGAATAGGAAAAACAATGCCTTCCTGGCTAATACATGAACTGTTGAAAGATCCTTATTTCATAGAAGACATCCAACTTCAAAATTGTGTTCCATCAAGAGGACCATACCACAAACTGGTCAACATCATGAACTGAAAGGAGATAGACCTGGATTTCTACTGCACACCAGTCACGATGGATGACAGCTGGACAAGCAAATGCAGGAACTAGGGACCTGTGACAACAAGACTTTCAGTACATGGCTTTCACCATAAAATATGTGTTACCAAAAACTTTCACAACCTGAGTGTGGATTGTAAATGTGTATTATGTGGTCAACAATGTAAAAAAAATGCATTATAATGTGTGAAAAAAGAACAAAAACAATAACAGACTATAGTGAAGACTAAAAATAATTTGTAACTATATATTGTATAAACTTGTATATTAATGCTCAATCTGAGTGCACTTTTATCATTAATAATAAGTTTCCTAAATTTGCCTTGCAGCTTCATTCTTTAAGTTGGCAAATGTACAGGGTGGGTCAAAACTTCTGCAAGAACTGGGAAATCTGAAAATTCCAGTACAGTATGTACCAAATATGGGCACCATGCAGAATTAGGTCATCTTGTATCAGTCAGTTTTAAATCGAAAAGGGATTGTGTGATATATTGAACAACCTCAGAATTTTCAGACACCACATGATTCAAGATGATGCCCATGCTCAGTACACACAGTAAAAAGTGAGACCACTTCATCCATACCATACAGGAATATTCAAGTTTCCTAATTCCTGCAGAGTTTTTGAAATAAAAGGGTGTACTGCAACTTTTGACTCGCCATGTATTAAATATGGTGCAAGCATAAATGTATGGTTACTCTGTTGACATTTTACTATATTACAGTTCACACTATCATCACAGTTCTACTCTAGTTCACAAGCAACAGTAGGTAGAAAAACTAATTAATATTACAGCATTACTGGTTTCATGTGACAATCATGGTAAATACACAGAGGGGCTCTGCATTTAAACAATGTGTATCCTTTAAATTACGCCCCCTGCTTGCTTATGTAGAACTTTTTATCACCGCCAACACCCATAAGTACAACAGAGTGAAAGTACAGTAAATAACTGTAATGCTTGCACTGGCTAAGATATCCCCAGCACAGTGCTCAGAACATTAATGAGCACTCATGAGTAGTCAGAGGATGTGTGCCGTCTGGTGGACAAAATCGTCAATTATGACTTCTATACTGACACCCTCTAATCATAAATTGCCTTTAGTGTTAATGACCTGCCTACCTCATTTATTTCAAATATATTGTGTGATGAATTTCAGCTCATTATCACTGAATATTTAACATGGAAATTAGTTTGGGGTTAGGGGGTATCAGAATTTTATACATACCAAAAGTTATGATCTATCATTTAAACATTCCCCAAGTAATATAACTTCATTATAATCATCCTTTATGTGGTTTGTATATCACACATTATACTGAATATTAACTTACCTCTGGGTTCTCACGTGCATTCAGAGCTGATAAGTGAATAAATTTTTCCACTCCCGCTTCACGGGCGGCAGTAGCAATAGTTCTGGCACCTTCCACATGAACATCATCAAACTTAAAATTCTTTGTCTCCCAGTCACGGCCAACAAGATTTATGACCACATTTGAATATTTTACTGCTTTGCGAACAGATTCCTTGTCTCTGAGATCATAAGGCATGAACAGTACTTGGCCTAAGTCACCAACAAGTTTCAGCCTTAGTACATCATAGTGGTCTCCACGATATGGTATAATCAGCTGTAATTACACAAAGATGCATACATACTTATCAAAATCTTCACATTGGACTGCTTAAGTTAATAAATATTGCCCCCCGCCCCCCCCCCCCCCCCCCCACACACACACACACACACACACACACACACACACACACACACACACACACACACACAGAGAGAGAGAGAGAGAGAGAGAGAGAGAGAGAGAGAGAGAGAGAGAGAGAGAGAGAGAGAGAGAGGTCTCAGCACAAGCAACCTGGCAGGTTAATTTCCTAGGAGTAGAGTACATCGAATGAAACATCAGTGCAATCGATATCTATCAGAAGTTCAACTCTCGCTCTGCTAGCAGTGACAGGAAACTAAGATGGCGGAACAGCTGATTTGTGTAGCTAATACCGATGTTGATTCTTGATGTGATAATTCTATGTAATTTATTGGCCAATAAAAATTGCAAACAGATCGTGGATCGAAGAAGTACATCAAATCCATGCACTACAGGGGTTAAACAGTTTGGTTACTCAATGTAAATTAACTGCATTCACCTAATAAACCACTTATATTCTAGTCAATGAAAACAGAATTTCAGCAAAGCTATGTAATTAGAACAAACTGTAGGCATCGAACAAGCGATATTATGATGGTTACAAATATGTCACAATTTTAAAAGAGATGTGGTTAGGTAGGAACCTAAGTGTACAGCTTGTTACACACAAGTTAAGCTGTACTCTTAGGTTCCTGCCTAACCACATCCTTTAAAATCATGACATATTCGTAAAGATCATAACATTCACTTGTTAGATACCTGTCATCTCTATGTGAAATGCCTTCCAATAAACATGTCGATTGCACTGCCATTTCATTTGAGGTACATGGCTCCTAGGAAATTACCCCTGGCAGATATCACATTTAGTAATTACACAATCAACTGTTCAAAAGTTTGTAAAGCTTAAGGGACTTAACTGTGGCGTCATCAGTCCCTAAACTTACAAACTACTTATGAACTACCTTACACTAAAGATGACACAAATATCCATGCCTGAGGGCGGGATTTGACACCCCGACGGGGAATGGCCTCACGCATCGCTGCATAGCTCCTCAATGCGCTCGGCCACAGCATTACACAATCAACAGCTGCAAGTGAAAAAAGAGCTACCCTACGGACTTGGGAATTAAAATTTACATAATCATATTGTGTCCAATTTCTGCTTATTATACTTCTTTATAATTCAATTCATTTTATCTCCATAATTATTGTTTGAGGCATTATATAATTTAACCTAAGTTTCAAGTGAGTCAAACTGGGAGCCACATTTTATCATGGGTCCATCAGCAAAGGTTACAGAATGTATTTGGGTCACCAGAAGGGTGGGGTTCCACTCATCTGCTTTGACCTATGATGTATGTATGCTTTGTGATGTCACAGTTTTATGATGTTTTTGAGTTGGGCTTATTTGAAGATGGCATGTTGTTGATTTTGGTGGAGCACTCTTCCGCTGGATACGAATGGTTTGAATGGGTATGTGTCTGGTATTTTAGACACTTGATGTTATCATAATGTTTCTGATAATGTGTGCCTTTATAGCATGTGATTTTATTTATTGGTGTTATGTTTGTGTTAGCTATTATTATTGATGTGTCAGTTTTGTGGATAAAAATTTAATTTGTTTTTGTTACCAATGGGTAAGAGTGATAAATTGTCATACATTGTTGTTTGCAATGGGGGAAAAATGTCAAAGTTCCTCCAGGAGTTTGGCATAACTTATGAATATTTTTAGTGGCAGAACTGTAAGCAATGCACAAAGTTAATTAAGAGTGCCTGCTTCTTACACAGGAAGAAATACACTACTGGCCATTAAAATTGCTACACCAAGAAGAAATGCAGATGATAAACGGGTATCCATTGGACAAATATATTATACTAGAATTGACATGTAATTACATTTTCACGTAATTTGGGTGCATAGATCCTGAGAAATCAGTACCCAGAACAACCACTTCTGGCCATAATAAGGGCCTTGATACGCCTGAGCTTGGATGCTGTGTACATGTACAGATGCCCATCTAGCTTCAACACGATACCACAGTTCATCAAGAGTAGTAACTGGCATATTGTGACGAGCCAGTTGCTTGGCCACCATTGACCAGATGTTTTCACTTGAGAGATCTGGAGAATGTGCACGCCAGGGCAGCAGTCAAACATTTTCCGTATCCAGAAAGGCCTGTATAATACCTGGAACACGCGGTCGTGCATTATCCTGCTGAAATGTAGGGTTTCGCAGGGCTGAAATGTAACAGCCACAGTTCAAAGTGCCATCAATGTGGCCATGATGATGCTGTAAACAGAACTTGGATGCATAAAAAAAAATTGTGTTTTGCCATTTGTGCACCCAGGTTTGTCATTGGGTACACCATCGCAGGTGCTCCTGTCTGTGATGCAGTGTCAAGGGTAATGGCAGCCATGGTCTCCGAGCTGATAGTCCATGCTGCTGCAAATGTCATTGACCTGTTCGTGCAAATGGCGGTTGTCTTGCAAACGTCCCTATCCGTTGACTCAAGGATCGAGATGTGGCTGCATGATCCGTTGCAGCTATGGGGATAAGATACCTATAATATCGACTGCTAGTGATACGAGACCGTTGGGATCCAGCACAGTGTTCCGTATTGCCTTCCCGAACCCACAGATTCCATATTCTGCTAACAGTCATTGGATCGCGACCAATGCGAGCAGCAGTGTCGTGATACAATAAACTGCAATTACGATAGGCTAAAATCTGACCTTAATCAAAGTCAGAAATGTGATGGTACGCATTTCGCCTCCTTACATGAGGCATCACAACAATGTTTCACCAGACAACTCCGGTCAACTGCTGTTTGTGTTTGAGAAATTGGTTGGAAACTTTCATCATGTCAGCACGTTGTAGGTGTTGCCACCGGCGCCAACCTTGTGTGTATGATCTGAAAAGCTAATCATTTGCATGTCACAGGATCTTCTTCCTGTCGGTTAAATTTCACATCTGTAGCACGTCATCTTTGTGGTGTAGTAATTTTAATGGCCAGGAGTGTATAAGTGGGCTGCTGACTTCATAATATAAGTTTCGAGTATTGATTTGTTATTTGTATGAATTCTGTGTCATTATTGTGATTAGCATTTGGTTTTCAGAAGAATTTTTTCCTTTTTTCAGGGGGCGGGGAGGGGTTGGTATGTAAGGTGGTTTGGTTGGTTGGGGTTTGAAAGGGACCAAACTACTATGGACATCAGTCCCTTTTTACAATCACAGAGACTACATAATAGACCGTTAAAATAGGACATAACATGTTAAACTACATCAAACCATAGATGGAAAATGACAAATCAAAGAATCAACTAAAGGGAAGAAAGAAGAGACTTAAAAGAGAAGACCAGAGTGTCCAGGCTGGATGTTCACAGAAATAAAAAAAAAATAAAAAAAAATAAAAATAAAAAAATAAAAAAAATAGTGTGTCCAGCCACTCTGCAACACATTAAAATCACCTGCCTAATAATATTAAGCAGGTGCAGAATAAATAGATAAAGCATACTCAATAACGTCAGATGGAATTGTAGAATCCACTGTTATGAATAAAAGTTAAAACAGAATCAGCCACAGAGGCATTATTGCCTAAAACAAGTTGTAAGGAGTCAGGAAGATTAAAAGTCCACCTTTGAGGGGCTAAGGTTGGGCATTGAAGTAAGATGTGGGCGACTGTAAAAGACGCACCAAATCGACAGTGAGAAGGATCCTCACAACGGAGAATGTGGCCATGCGTAAGCCAAGTATGGCCTATGCGGAGTAGGCAGAGGACGACAGAATACTTCCACATGTTGGTTGTCTCCTTTATTAGTCACAATTTGTTGGGCATCCGTAGGGTACGCCATTCTGTACTCTACAGACCAAGAATGCGACTATGTAACTTCGAACGGATGTCAGGAGTTGGGATACCTATATCCAGGGTTGGTTTATGGGTAGCCTCTTTCGCTAACCTGTCAGCCATCTCGTTTCCAGCTATCCCAACCTGCTGTGGTGTCCAGACAAATGCTACCGTCCGCCCAAAACGGTCAATGTCGTATGCGGATTTTTGGATTACCTTAATCAAGTGATAGAGAGGGAAGCACTGATCAAGGGCATGTAAACTGCTTAGGGAGTCACTGCATATGAGGAGAGACTCCCCAGAGCAGGAACGAATGAGATCGACTGCACGAAGGATGGCTACCAGCTCAGCAGTGAATACATTGCAGCTATCCGGCAGGGAATGCAGTTCCTTATGTCCGGCATGCATACATGCAAAAACCGACACAACTATCTGCCCTCGAGCCATCAGTGAAAATTACTGTGGAGTCCTGGTACCCATCTAGAATTGACAGGAATTGCCCGCAAAGTGCCTCTGGGTGAACGGAGAATTTGGAGCATTGTGTCATGTCCAGTCGAAGTAGAGGTTGAGGTAGACACCATGGTGGCGTACGCGACTGAAATTTAAACAAAGATGGTAGAGAAAAAGACTCCCAATTCACTCAGAAGAGACCTAACACGCACACTGACCGTCAAGCCCGATCTCAGCCGCCGTTCTGGTATCTGGATTACTCTGTTTGGAAAAAGGAGATGCTAGTTGGGATGAGTAGGCATACCGTATATGTGGGCTGCGTAATTTGCCAGCAGTTGTTGCCGCCTGATTCGCAGTGGAGGCACCCCAGCCTCCACAATGAAACTGTCTGCAGGTCTTGTACTGAAAGCCCCTGTCACGAGTCGAACACCGCAGTGGTGGATAGGATCCAGAAGTTTTAGCACTGAGGGCGATGTGGAAGCATATAGTACACTCCCATAGTCCAGACGTGACAGAACAAGGGCTTTGTAACAGTGCAGCAGGGTACTGCGATCTGCACCCCAAGTGGTACTGCTAAGACCGGAGGACGTTGGTGCCGCCAGCACTTCTGTTTAAGCTGGTGAATATGTGGTATCCATGTTAGCCGATCATCAAATTCCAGTCACGGTGAGTTTCTACTACAGTGAGTATTGGTCTTTAATATAAAACTCTGGAAATGGGAGGACCGTCTGACGCCAACAGAAGTGCATAACACACGTCTTGGCTGCCGAGAACTGAAACCCATGGGAGAGGGCCCATGTCTGCGCCTTGAATATGGCACTCTGCAACTGGCACACATGCTAGAAGAGCTAAAATATATGCAGAAGTCGCCAGCATGCAATGAGGTGATACTGATGACCCGACTGCTGCTAGGCTGTTAAAGGCAACTAAAAACAGAGGGACACTCAGTACCGAGCCCTGGGGGACCCCATTCTTCTGTGAATGTAGGGAGCTATGGAAAGCCCCGACCTGTACACGGAAGGTACATAGAGTTAAAAATTTTTGGATAAAAGTTGGAGTGAGCCCCAAACTCTCCAGCCATGTAAGGTGGTAAGGATGTGGCGTTGGCAGGTCGTGTCGATGCCTTTGACAAATCAGAAAAGACGGCAACCAGGTGCTGACGTCAAGGAAAGGCTGTCCGGATGGCGGACTCAAGATGGACCATGTTATCCAAGAGCGAGCGCCCCTGATGGAAACCACCTTGGCATGGAGCCAGCAAGCCTCCGGATTCAAGCACCCAACAAAACTGTCAGCTTACCATGTATTCTAGCAGTTTACACAGGACATTTGTAAGGCTGATTGGCCGATAACTGTCCATGTCTAGAGGTTTTTTACCTGGCTTAAGCACCGGAATGATGGTACTTTCTCGCCACTGTGATGGGAAGACACCTCCACTCCAGATCCGATTAAACAAGGCTAGAACATGTCTCTTAGAAGCGTCATATAGAAGCTTCAACATCTGATTGTTGATTCTGTCGGGCCCTGGGGCAGTGTGCAAGAGCACTGAGAAACTCCCACTCACTAAATGGAGTGTTATACACCTCAGGGTGGCGCGTGGTGAATGAAAGGAGTTTGCGTTCAATCCGCTGTTTTACCATGTGGAAGGCAGGCGGATAATTTTGGGAAGCAGCAGCATGAGCATAGTGCTCAGCAAAAGCCTTGGAGATGGTGCCGTAATACGTACATACAGCTCCACGTATAGAGATTCCAGGAATTGCTGTATGGGTCTGGTATCCATACAGGCATCAGATCTTCGTCCAGATTTGGGGAGGGGAGGTACGCGACCCTATGGTGGAGATGTACCTCTCCCAACATTCCTGTTTGTACCTCTATTATCTGCCGAGCACGAGCTCGGAGCCGTTTAAACGTGATTAGAGTATCGAGCGATGGGTGCCGCTTCTGGCACTGAAGAGCACGCCTACAGTCTCGGATGGCATCTGCAATTTCCAACGACCACCAAGGCACCGTCTTTCTCCGAGAGCATCTGGATGAACAGGGAATTGTGTGCTCAGCAGCAGATACAATCACCTTCGTGACATTCTCTACCACTATGTCGATCGTATCGTTCAGGAGAGGTTCAAGAGTGGTAGCAGGACGGAAGTCATCCCAGTTTGCCTTATTTAAAGCCCATCGAGGGGAGTGTCCTGGGCATTGATGATGGGGTAGTGACAGAAAGATAGGAAAGTGGTCACTACCACACAAATCTAACCTGCTGGGAATGCGGATGTGCATCTCACGACGACGTCCCATGTGCCCCTCCTCCAGTCTGCGTCAACTGCAACCAACATCACATGCCCTGCTTGCCACATTGCACAGCTTTGCACAAAGAGAGGAAAATCATGGGATATAAGACCTTGGACAGGCTGTCATACTCGAAGGCTAAACGTAAGTACTTGAAACTACATCCCATAAACATGATCACCTCCTATGCTACAGCTGCTTTGTCATCGCTATCTATGGCACCAAGATCACTAACTGTTCAGCCAGTTGCAGTGGGCCAACAGGCCCTACCACCTCCACCTGACCCCCAGATGGTTGGAGGAACCTCTTCCTTTGTTGATCCTAAAACTCCAACTTTGGGAGCACACCAGGGACTTCAGTCCCAACCCCAGAGCCAGAGAAGGAGCGACCTCCTCTGGTTCCTCTCGCAAGGAAAGTATCGCTTGCATTCCTTCCTTCCTCAGCTTCCTCCGCTGGAAAAGCGGACTGCGGTGAGTGGCAGACAGTGCCAACGAAGGCCGGTCGTAAGGCTTCAAGGTCATCCTCAGTCGCGGAGACTGAGTCAATGAAATCCACCAGATGTGAGAAGCCGAAGGAGCAGTGAGAGACATAAAAAATTAATGCCTTGCTGCTCTAGGTTTGCTCATAGTTCGTCATCAGATTGCTAAAGGAGGTGCTTATGGAATATGATGTCTTGGACCATGTTTAAACTCTTGTGAGGTGTTATTGTAACGGGAACATCACCCACCCAAGCGGTGCAGTGACTGTGCTACATCTACATGGGATACTCTGCAAATCACATTTAAGTGCCTGGCAGAGGGTTCATCGAACCACAATTATACTATTTATCTCCCATTCCATTCTCGAATAGCGCGCGGGAAGAAAGAACACCTGAATCTCTCTGTTCGAGCTCTGATTTCTCTTATTTTATTCTGATGATCATTTCTACCTATGTAAGTGGGAGTCAACAATATATTTTCGCATGGAGATGACATCGTTATAAGGACTGTTCCTGATCTCATTTTAGACATGCCCTTGACCTCTACATATTTATCCTCCAGGTGCTCCACAAAAAATAATGGCTCCGTCGATTGAAAGGATTATCCATCTGTCCTGCTACAGACAAGGTATTTAGGGGCATAAGCCTCACCTTGTTGACGAGCCCTATGTTCCTCCCATGGGGTGGCCAGGGAAGGGAACGAGTGGGGGGTTATATGTTGCTGCATTTAAATCAGGCCTTCCTCTCTTAGAGACACCAGTTGTACGTCCGGCAACATTATGGGATCTTTTCATGGTGTTCCCACGAGCAGCTAGGGAAAAGAGGTCCACCCAGGCAGAGCCTGGCTTGCCTGGGTAAGCCTTACACAACTGAGGTGCAGCAAGTTCATCAGAGGTTGCTCGCTAGCGACTGTTCAACATCAACAGCCATGCATCTCCCTAGCACGTAGCACACCTTGAGATCGAGGTTTTTTTTAATAGAGGTGTGAACCATCCGCGCAACCTGGGCGAACGTACAAAGTTCCACCATCGTGCCAAATGATGGTCATCGAATCACGCACAGAGCTTACGGTGTAGCAGACTGTTGGCGTGACATAGCCCATGGTTCAGGACCCCGGGTTCGCCAAGGCCGTACTCAGCAGATTAATGCTGAGCACCTCAGGGGTGTAAGGTGGTTTAGAGATTATTATTTTGTGTGTATGAGGGGTGGGATGGGGTGATTAGTATCATTGTTTCTTTACAGCTATTATATTAGTTAAATTAAATATTCAATTACTAGTATGTGGTGTTTGCAGTATTGGATATTCTCGAGCATTTTGCCTGTGTTATTTTACAGTTTTTGTTTGGTTCCACATAACGTTTCTCATATAGTTGATTATATAGCATGTCCCTCAGCTGAACCCCCAATACCAGTGGGCCTGTAATCTTCACTTAAAATTAAAACATTCTGTTAACATTCCATCTCTGGCTGTAGAAGACCTCTTTGGAGGTAAAATGGCAAATAGCAATTAGAATTCAAGAGAGTGGCAAATATATTGGCAGGAAAAGGCGCCATAATTCATCTCATGGTGTCAGCTATGGAAATATATCGGGTAGTGCCAACATTTTCGATAGAAAATAATTGTCTATGTGCTACGACAAAGAAATCCAATTTAACACCTTCCTCTCTTTTATTAACATTATTACAGCGTGTGTAACTCTCGATACCCTCTATAGACATGAATGTAGGAGTGTTATGTTTCCAATTTGATGCTACTTTCATTGAATTTTATTTCGTGGTTGTCCTCTTGGTAAACATGTTCCACTATGGCAGATTTCTCCTTATGTCCCAGGAAGCAATTTTCTCTTATATTTGATATACTGATGTAAATCAGACCACAGCTGCAAGTACTTTTATATACATCCAGTGTATCCAAAGGGTGTTGTACATCTTGCACTGTTCTTAAATATTCTTTAACCTCCTGGTTGGTCTGAATCTAATTTCCATCCCATACTTGACCAGCACTTTCCTGATGTGATCTGTAACCTTAGTAATAATGCAAAACTAAAATCCAATGACATTAGAGGCGGCAGTTTAAAATATTGGACTTGTCACTCACATAATCACAACAGTTCACACAGTCTGAATATTCTAAGAAATGGAGTGTGAAGAAAAAGCTTTTAATTTGAGAAAAACAGAAGGTAGGCTTTTCTTTGCACAAATTTGGTTGCCTAAAATTCTGCTCCCTTGGCTACTTGTAAGAAATGTGTTACGTTGGTGCAGTAACAGGAAAGTGTCATGACAAACAGTCATCCTATTCAAACAGTGTTTTATGGTATTGCTGGTTATTTATCCTACATTAACAGTATAGAACTAAATTAAAAGTTAGAAGTGTAATCAATAAGACATAGTAAGTAAACTACCAGAATAGTATAGTACTATAGAATACATAAATAAATATGTACCTGTGTACCTAATTTCCCTAAACGATTACAAACATATCTGCCTAGGAAACCACTGGCTCCAAAAACTGTCGCTACAATACCATTGAAGCTTGATCTTCCACCAGTTCCTCTTTTCAATTGAGATAATTTTGGATTCTTTATTGTATGCACATCACTGCTGTATGAAGCCACATGAATAAGGTTCACTGATGTAGCTGCACCAAATTTTTGCCCTGAGACAAAAGTTGTAAATACTAATGAACATGCAATGCCAGTCATAAAACACAAAGACTAACAATACACAGTAGAAATTTTCAGACTGAAAACACATTAATACTTACCTACTGATATGACAACAGACACTTCAAAAGTTAGATTAAGTGTTTACGAGAGTCATAGATTTTGCTAATTGAAGACTGGGATACTGCCGTCACATTTGGGTCGTTAGGTCAGCGTGATGTCTTGTATGATTCAAAACATGGATAATTTTACTTCTGTTATGAATATGACATTACTTTTTACAATTCAAACTGATCAATTTATGTTAACCCATACACCTACTCAAGTCCCATGTCTTATTTAAAACACTAATCACTTCAACTGGTAACTTCTTGGGAAAACACTATTGCAAAGGAAAGCTTCTTTGTGCATAATTGGAAGTTTTACTTTTTTATTATTGTTTTCTGTTTTTGGAATGTTGCTTTCTGCTCCCACCTCCCCCAATATTTATTATGTGGGCACCAATGTCATGGGTCAAAGCCGACTGGTGGTATCCCAGTCTTCAATTATGCCCATAGATTAGTTAATTATCTAATTTCTGTAGGTATATAAAAACTACATGCCGTTCATTTATAGAAAAGGTGGCTCACCTGAAGACGGGGATACCGCCCGTCAGCTTTGACCAGTGATGTCATCACAGCGCAGTAGTTTTGAGGTGCGTGCTTGTTTGTTTGTTGAAAGCGTGAGTAATTATGTGGTGGCTGAGTTAAAGACGATAGTTTGTTTACAAATAAAACATAGGTTAATATTGTGTGTTTAAAAAGTGACCTGTAGCTTCCCTCTGTTGGTAAGGTACAGGTTAGGTTGGAGTGATCCCCCCCCCCCCCCCCTTTGCATGTGGCTGCCAAAGGTGCGAATTTTTGAGCGGAGACCCGTGACCAATGGTACATTCTGTTATCTGTAATTTATCAGGATGACTACAGATCTTTTTTTATCTACAATACAGAAGTATTAAGGTATCCTGTATATGGGTTTTCCAACATGTTGATGACATCATGGGTCAAAGCTGGTGAGTGGCATCCCAGTCTTCAGTAATGCTGAAGAGGGCTATGATTTTTCAATTCACAAAAATAATTGAGATGTTTAAAAGTATCAATAACATTTATTAAAAACAACAATGGGAAGCATTCAAGGTAAACAGAAAAACCATTGTTGGTTTTCTGCTCATCATAGTTTTTAAAGTTAATCTGACAATTAGAATTTCTCCTGTGTTAAAGAGGATAGTTTGTACAAAGCATAAAACCTATTAAAAACTAAAATAAAAAAGAATAGTATAGAATTTATCAACTGTTTCTCATAAAATCTTTACGATGTTTAATAATGTATCACTGTTTCAACTGCTACCAAAACATCCACACAATGTTTATTGAATCCTCTTTGCACATTATTACTATTTTGCTCTTATCAATCAATACCTTCAAGATAATTATATTATAACTGAGATGGTGCCCGAAAAGCTCTGGAATGTACTTCAATCAAAACAAAACTCTTCCATATACCTACTCTTGCCTACTGATTTTGGCAAAACTCTTATAATGTATGCTGCTCAGAATGTGCCAGAATGGTTTAATTTGGTTACTTCTAGTCCATTGCATATTTTGTAATGCTTAAACGATTAAACGAAATTCTTACAGTACAGTAAAGGACTATTTGTATCTTGTAACACAGCTCTACACGTACTTACAGCAAGCCTCTCTTTAAGAAGTAAGTGGTTACACATGGCTGTTTATGGCAAGAAACCAAGCCAACAGTGATTACCACACCATAACACCTGCAAGTATGGGCTGCCCATGTGCAGTAGGCACAACTCAAAAACCCGTGAGCCAGTACAGTATTATTTCCAATGCATTGCTAACACAATGTGATTATAGTACAATAGAGCTTTTAGAAGGAGAAAAATCATTTCTGGTTCAGAAATGTTTCAAAGGTGTAAATAGAGGATATCTTACAGAAACATTTTACCCTTGTTCACATTTGAGCACATTTTAATCTTAACAACTGCAGTGTGTATGCAGTTTTTATTTTCAACAACTCTGTCTCTATTAGAGATATCCTATTTTCTCACAATAGTAACTCCTGCATAACTGAGAAGCGTATATGCAGTCTACAGAAAATAGTTGAAAACATGATCAAAATTACAGTAGAGGGTAATGGTTATCATACAATAACAAATTAATTGACTTTGTATTTTTATCATTTTCCGAAACTTGTAAACCACTTATAAGATCTTTAGTATCTACTCCCTATAACTACCTGAGAAGTGATATTTTTCCGACCTTGTCAATATCGTTAAGTGTTAATGCAGTGGATTCATTACTACAGTCGGTCATATTGTTTCTATAAACTGTAAAGCCAATTCCCTAGGTTTGTAGACAAGTAAGTGAACACCTCACGTATGCCATACAGTGGTTTGGTATAGACACACACACCTTACGCAATAACATTTCTCAGGCTAGCCCAAAAAAAAAAAAAAAAAAAAAAAGAGACGTATCTGACTTCCACCGTTATCCAGGAATCCAATGCCACAGTAAAGTATAAACGAATGGTGATGCAAATTGTATATGATTCTGCGACGGAATGAATGTATATTATTTGATAATCATGTGGTGTATGATCGGAAACATTTGCAGAACGAGCAAACGACAGGCTTGGAGCTGTGTCCCTGTTTACAACCTGTGATTTTTTGGTATAAGCACGGAAAACTTTAAGCCCAAAATCAAAATCTATGCATATATTAGTTTTCTTCTGAAGGCTAATAATTGTTGGACTCTTTGTCACAGAAAAATATGTTTATGAAGAAACTTTTATTAAATCAGCACGCCAAAGGTCACAGACTTATTTTTTCGCCTATACTCACTTGCGCTTAGCAGAATAGTCTGCACAGCAAACCCTGCCATTTCTGTCAAAGACACCACCGGTCAGCACAGTATGGAAGATAGTTACCTCGTATAAAAATCAAATAATATCGATTAATTCAGCTCGATTCTGCACGGAACTTGTGAGCTCTCAAACACCCCACATACAAGGGCTCCCAAAACCGGATTTAATAAACCGAATTCCCAATTCCGCCTTTGGTTGGTCATGTAAACACTCCAAAATCGATTATAGAAATCCGCTTCTCTAAAGCGGTTTTCCAGTTCCAAAATCGATTTTGGTGTTCATGTAAACGCAACCCTTTTTCAAGGGTTCTTGGCTTGTCAGATTGTGTTTTCTTGTTAAGAATTTTCGGCACATATGGAAACAGTGATATTTTCTAATATGAAATAAAAGTATAAATATTAGAGTGAATATAAATCTGTGTTTTTAAATAAAGAAAAATAGCGATTGTGCGGACTTCAGGGTATATTACATGGAGCGTATTTGGTCGCTAGTCGCTGGTGTGTATTGTCGCTCGGCATATAGGCGAATAGCGAATGAATACGCTGACCCAATGACACACAGAGACTTCAAACACTTGCGGCTTCGTAAAAACAATTCATATGAGATACTGTTCTGGAGGTTAGGTGATAGCTAACCTGCTTAGGTGATACTACACAGTTGTTTCCCAATATGAGACATGGTCGCGAATTTATACCACTGATCTATTTTGTAATATCTTTATTTACGTCGAAGATCACAAAATTTCTCGTCGTTTTGATGACCAGTTTCGGTTAGTGGTGACTATTTTCAAGTCTACAGCAAATCAGAAACAGAAGGACACATTTAGTATTAGACTACCTTATAAAACATAAATAAGGCATTACAATCATCAGTATATAAATCGACTTTAAAAATATTATACTCATACATGTTGTTACACTTATGTTGTGATGATGCCATTGTTGCTATATTACATTCAGCAATGTATCAACAGGTATGCTGTATAATATTTTTAAACACGTTTTATGTATTGATGACTGCAATGCATTATTTAATAATAATAATAATATTTATTCAACATCGAATAATACATATACAGTCTCTTGACATTGTACAGATTATTCTTCGGAATACAATTTCATAAATTGTAAACTGATGATTACTGTTTCATAGAAACATTACAATTCGTGAATTATTTTTTATACAGTTAAAAGTATTACATATTTTTAAGTCTTTATTTGACAATTATAACTACAGTATATACTTGTCATGATTAAGAAACACTTTTCATATAGTCATAGAATTCATCTAGGAAATAGAATGGATTTTCAATTAGGATTATGTTTAGTTGCTCTTTTAATTTCTTTTTAGGGAGGGATGCAAGGCTTTTTGGAAGTGCATTGGTAAGCTTCAGGCCAACATGAAGCCCATTTTTTTCATATAATGCTGTTCTGTGGCTGTTTAAATGGTATCTTAGCTTTTACAGTGTATTATGTTGAAGTAGATCACAGTTTAGATCTCGATTGATTGTTTTCATATACATTATTATTTTTAATATATATATGCACCAGTAATGGTAAGTATGCCCAATTTTGGAAAGAGATTCCGACATGATTCTCTTGGTTTGGTCCCACAGATAATTCTGACCGCTTTCTTCTGTAGTATCAACAAAGTGTTAGTTGGCTTGTGATGTTCCACCCCAAATCTCTATTCCATAGTTAGTGTTTGATGCAAATAATGTACGGTCTGCAGTCTTTAGGATATGCATATCTTTACAATATTTGCTGATCCAGTTTATGGCAAAGACATTTTTAGACAGCTTTTTGGCTAGGGAATCTATGTGAATGTCTCACTTAAGGTTGTCTTGAATTGTGATACCCAAAAATTTTGTATATTTTTCCTTATTAATAGTTTGATTTCCTATTGATAATTTCATGTCAAAGTCTGTTTGCTTTCTAGGGTTAAATTCTACAATTGCGGTCTTGGAGGCAATTACATTTAGATGGTTTTCATTGAAATACTTGACTATTTCGTTAGTAACAGTGTTGCACAGCACTTCCAGACTGTAGTGGTCTTTGTGTTTGCACACAATTGTTGAATCGTCTGCATACAATATTATTTTATTATCTGGGGAACAGTACTTTATATCGTTCACATAAATCAGGAACAGGACGGACCCACGACAGAACCTTGAGGCACTCCGTATTTAACATCTGTTACTTTGGATTTGAAAGACCCACTGTTTGTTTTAATCAAAACAAATTGTTTCCCGTTGCTCATATATGACTCTATTAAGTCAAAGCATGTTCCTCTAATACCCATGTTCCATATCTTGTCAAGTAGTATGGTGATATTGACGCAGTCAAAAGCTTTTTCGAGATCAAGGAACACTCCAGCAACTTGTTCATTGTTCTCTATGGCAGTTATTATTTCATCTACTAGCTGTGCTGCTGAAGTTGACTTGTTTTTCATAAAAACCATTTTGATTCTGGAATATTAGGTATATTTATAAGGTAGTCTAATACTAAATGTGTCCTTCTATTTCTGATTTGCTGTAGACTTGAAAATGATCATCACTGACCGAAACCTATCGTCAAAACGAGGAGAACTTTTGGGATCATTGATGTAAATAAAGATATTAAAAGTTCTGTGTCCCACCAAACAAAATATGAATAGGAATTGTAATCAAATTCCTGAAAATTTATCAAAGTTTTCCAGTATTAGGGGAGATTAAAAATAGGGATTATTTCAATTTTATTCTTGGCAACATCGCCATCCTCATGCCGGTATTCTGTTTCTTTATTTTATCCTCTACCATTTATAGTGATGTATCCAAATTTTCTTATACTATCCTCATTTCTGTAGGCAGAAGTACCTTCACACGGTAATTCTCTCAAAAGATTTGCAGAAGCACCATATTTATCCCTCCTCGCATCCAATTGCTTCTATTTTTTCATTCTTTTCCGTTTTGCTTTTGGTAGATTAATTTTTCTTTTAAGACTGTTGCGAGAAACAACGCCAGAATTTATTACTTCGTCCGACATGTTGACACGCCTGAATAGCTGGGTTTCCACAGGCATGAATTTCTTACACATGCATTCCCCCACCACCATTCCCTACATACACGTAAGCGTTTCCACACACCGATGTAAGAAACGCTATTTACGCGACTTTCAAGATGGCTCCTAGTGAAATTTTCGTGTGGGAGCTGTACCCATTTTAGCTGTAGAGATTATACAAAGGTTGACGAAGAAAAAAACAGAAAAAAACTGCTGAATATAGAAGTGGGATTTTCGTAGGAAGTGTTTGAGGATAGTAAAATAAATTGCGAATCAGCTTTTAGTAATGGCAGTGTCAATGTAACATGCTAATGTTAGCAATAATGTCGGAAATGGCTGTTTAAAAACGGTCAAATCAGAATAAGGGGGAAAATCTTCCGTTTTGGCCATGAAATAAATAATGAATGCTATTCCTGCTCTATGGTGTGCAGGGTCTAGCATTTACCCTTGTTTAATCAGTAAATTAACTCTCAAAGCGAACATTTCGTTGCCAACAAAGCTCAATGTTGCCGCTACTTGACATTTAACCCAATTTTGGAAACCTTTTGAGCCATATTTCTGATACTATAAAACAGTTAAAACTTGTATAAGAGATACCATGCCAGCTCGTACTAATTTGCAAGGTCATTGACTACTGGAGATACTGTAGTATATACATTCTAAAGAGCATTATTTTTACCGTATGTTATCTACAATTAACAGAAGATACCGCAGAAAGAATGTTTATATCAGTACTACCTGCAGCAGTAATAAGTGGAAAGTAAGGTTCTGTCTCAGTAGCTCATTTTTTAAGGATTAGACTAATTTATGATAGGTAACAAGTGCCAAAAATGCCGATTCACTACTTAATTTTGTAAGAAATCTTGAATCTACTATACAGAATAGTCTTTACACAATGTTAATGCCGATTTGAACCCTATTGTATTCACATATGATCCCAAAAGCCACATATAAATTTTCATTTGATCGAAATGTTTATAGTCAATGATGAATTATTATTAGGCCTATTTCGATACAGAATATACGTTTAAATATTAACTTTTATGCAATACAATGAACGTTAGCGAGTTAACACTGTTTCATTGTTTTCAAATTCCTTTCATCACGTGAAACGATGGTGTGTTACTCTATGTATAAATGTTTAAAACAAGCAGCACAATTCAAAATTGATGTCTACATCACATTGTTTATGTAAATTTGGTCACTTTAAGAAGTATTCAATTACTTGGCTAAAGACAAATGTCATTATTTTGGTGTAACGTAAACTCTTCATGTTCATAAACAAAGATTAATTCTAGATCCGTGTTCCTTTCTGTTGAACGAGTAAGACCAGAATGAAAGTAGATCAACTTATCGGCAGTTGCTAAAGCTCGTAAGCGATGCTGGGGGAAGTGACATCATGCAAGAAAGTTAAATGCGTTTGAACTTTCGTAACTTTCACGTAAGATAGCATGACAGTATGCAAGTTTGGTGTTTCCATGCATATGTTGACAGTCGCGAGTTGTGGTGGGGGAATGCTTGTGTAAGAAATTCATACCTGTGGGAACCTGTCTTATATGACACAGGGCGACCAACTCTTGAGAGCGATCAAAGACGCCAGTGACCAGCGTGAAAAGTAGCCCACTCTTGAACTTTAGACGCTCGCGATTCGGATAAGCAATTTTGTTTGCTGCCCTTGTTTACAAGGAGCGAATTTAGCAGATGCGTCCAAATACGCCAGCGACTAGCGACCAGATACTCTCCGTGTAATATACCCTTTAATCAGGAACTGAATCAGCTGTTTTTCAGCCGCCATATTAAGTGGGCTGGGAAATTCGATTCAGTCTATGCCATGCAAATACGACAGAGAAAACGGTTTACGAAAATCGGTTTTCGTCTTCCGGAAGATGTGTTGCATGAAAACGTAGTGAAAACTGGAATTCCTGAACCAATTTCCCAGTTATTAAATCAGCTCCTTCAGGTTCTGTAGCTCGTAAAAGAACACAATATATGTGGCTTTTTTTTTATTTTATGTAGAAGAATACAGACGTAAAGAAAATAAGACTGGTATAAAAAAGTATCAAAGCGAAAGTCAAGAAAAGCACATATAAGGCCCCTACACATGCTCTGATTTATCGTATGACCAACAAGATGTCCAACGAACCAACCAATTGGTAGCAGCCTACACACGTTCCGACCAAGGACGTTATAATAAAGGCAGATGACGTTATCTATGCTGATAACAGGATTGGTTGAAACCAAAAGGGCCATGCTTTTGTGCCCAAAACAAAGATTTCTCACTTAAACCCTATGTGAATATTGCTCTCTTCACATAATGTCACTAATTTAACAGTCACATCGGAATATTTGCTTAGCTATGCCGTATATTTCAACGAGTAGAACGACTATATACACGCACTATGTCAAATGTTTTGGGCACAAACAAATGCTGGAGTGTCCAGTTTGTTGGCTCCACATTTTCAGGGTTAGGACATCTCCAGAGATTCTAACCTCCTTGGTTCCGACCAACTGCACATAGCGCCACCCTGTTCTGTTGTCTGTTTGTCGAACTTTTTTTGTTTTTGCATGTTCGCTGTGCAGACCTCAGACATGAAAGTTGGTCAGGAAGCGCTACACACAATACAATTTGACAGATGAAGTGGTTGGGTGGTCAGGCACAACCAACCGATCAACAAGGAAAGTTGGTCGGGTAGCACCTAAAACCGCTCAATTTATCGGGGTCCCATAAATCGCATCATGTGTAGGGCCTATTAAGTAAAAAAATGTAACCAGTGAAGTCAGAAGAGATAAAAATTGAATTAATGCTACTAAACACACTGAAATAAATGAAATCAAGAGAAAGAAAACATGGATTATGATAAGTAACTGAATAAGTGTATCAATTGAAAAAAAAGTATCTAGTTAAGAAAACATATCGAGAAATAACTACAAAAATAGTATTTAAAAAAAAAAAGGATGCCAAAAAATAGTTTTACAAACAAGATGAAGACACGGTTTTTTTTTGTCATTTGTAAGGAATTCAAGGAGGTACTATAAAATATAAGTTTAGTAAGAAAAAATGAATTGCTTGAGGTAATTGAAAGAATATCAGTTTCATGACCTCCTCTCCACAGACAATTCTCAGCTGATTATACCTACTACTACTACTTATTGGCATACTCAGCAATAATCAAATGGACAGGAGTATTTCACTGCACCTATGTAACTCTCTACGGTCATAGAGCCAGAATCACTGCCTGCAGTATCCCAATTTTGCTCTAGCTAGCGTCCTTCTACTTTCGTAAACAATTTATATGCTGATTTTGATGATCGAAAGTAAATAAATATCTTACCTCAGAGTTTTTCTTTTGCTAACACATTTCATCTCGTCTTTTTCAGAACTTGAAACAACTTCCTTGGCCAACTGAAGGAATTTGTCAAAGTATTTTTTGCCATACATTCATCATTTAGTATATGTCCTTAAATTTTGGCCATATATGAGCTGATCACTTGATACTGCCTTTTTCCTCCTCTTTCAGGATTTTGGTCTGAGGGAAGGCTGAGTATTTCGTGCCCCAAACTACACCTGATTTATTCGCCACGGGCAACCGAACCCATTGTAAACATAGTTTTTCTTCTTATTTCTTCTTTGTCTTCCATTTTTAAACAGTCCAACTGCACACCCCGCACGCCAACCGCTTACAAACCGCAGTTGGACAGCGCCGCTCTGAACACACAATCTGTAATTTTGTGGTTTCAACCACGCAATTCCCGTTTCTCTTAATACGGTCTAAATTATATGCTGAAATAAACATGTAAAGACAGCGGACACCGGTTTTACTTCATGAATTTCCACCGATTTTGGAGATCTTCCACTACCTGAAACGTAGCGTAAAATGTCGTATTATATGTTGGAATTGCAGAACCATTTACCATTTTAACCACAAAAAGTAACTTCAAATCAGATTGTATGGATATTCTAGTGTGTAAAGTTTTATTCATACTGAAGTTAATTGGATAAATTGGCCACACTCAGCATACACAAGCAAGGCATTTGTAGATTAGCAAACAAATTAAATACACCAGTCCTTATTCCAGAAATAAATTGTAACATTTAGTGTGAGCCCATTGCTGTCTTAGCAATAAGAGACGCTAACGCTAGCATGGTCGGAACTCAAGAATGTGAGACGTTGCTGGCAGCTGTTGGCTTGTAGACGACGATGGCGATGGCAGCAAAGCAAGTGCTCTGTTTTGCGCGGTCGTCTGACGGCTGTGAATACGAACGTGGCGTCCAGCATTACAGCTTCAGAGAGCGGACCATCACATCTCTCCCCCCTTTCATGGAGCTGGCGCGCCAGGTGTTGGTGGCTGAGATGGGACGACTGCGACAATGGAAATGCTACAGCAAGGGCAATCTGGTGCAGGGTATGAGGATGCTGGAAGGGGTGGAGGATTCAGAGAATGATGGTGACAAACCAGATAATGCCCTCTATGCTATGAGGGCTCAGGAGATTCTTCAGGTGCATGGTGGAATCAATGGGAGGGACAGGTATGGTGAGCTCAGGGTTGATGTGTGGGGCTGGGCTTTATACTTGTACAAGTTGGTTGGGTGGGGTTCTCTGCAGGCATTGCAGGTGGGGAAGGGAGAGGCGAAGTGGGGGCTTTCAGAAAGTGGAGATTCTTTCATTGGGGACAGGTGAGCGGGTGTTTACAGTTTTCGGTGAGGTGATCATTATACAGCAGACAACATTGCCAAGAATGTACTGTGGAGTGGGAGTGATCCATTTTGTATCAGCGATGGTAGATCATTGCCCCCACCCCTTTGAGGAAATGGTCAATGGAGGGGGGCTGACTCAGTAAAAAATCTCAGGATTTAGGTAGTGCTTTTAGCGGAGCAGATTTTTAGGAGGGAGTCGTCATTCATTTGTTCCAACACCCCACCTTCTCTGATACCCAGGCTAAGGAAAACAATGGTGGTAGGTGGGGGTGGGGGATTGAGTTATGAGCAGGGGTGGAGCTGGAAGGAAAGGGGCATGGGGGTCAAAGAGAGTACAGAGAATTTTTGGGGGGAGGAAAGTGTAAAAAGGACTAGGGGACTTGATGAGGACAGAGTCCTTGCAAGGCACCAGTTGGGAGATAGGAGCAGATGGACAATACTTCTAAATTTACAGAGAGTGGGTGCGATTATCCAGAAACTGGGGGCGAGAGTGACAGAGGGCGAAGGTGTGGATGTCTTGGGGGTGGGAGGGGATGTTTCTATGTGTCGGCAGTAGAGGCAAATGGAGCTTGAGCAACAGGAGGGGCATGCGTTTTCTTGGGTTTGGAGCATGTGGATGGTTTCCTGGAGAGGGCAGGAAGTGGGGGGGGGGTTGGAGGGTTAGGTGGCGGATTACAGGTTCTACTGCCTGGTGCTCTGTAGCCACTGTAGCACATCTGTGGGACATGTGCACAAGGAAGAGTGGCGCTATTCCTGGGGGTAGGTGAGGGTGAGGCCTAGTAAATTCTGAGGAAAAGGAGATGGGGTGATGTAGAATGAGGCAATGATAGAGAGGATGACTGGGAGTGGGAGAGGATGGAGAGAGGTTGGTGGGAGGGTGACAGTGCGCTAGATGGTGATGATGGAGGCCTGTGAAAGTGATATGTAGAGGATGGTAGTCATTGGGTGACTGTCCATCTTGGTGCTGGGAGAGAGAGAGGGGGGGGAGACTGTTGAAAGAAGAAGGGGGTGCCGAAGCGATAAACAGTGAGGTCAGACCGAAAACTCAGCAATTGTGGCAATGTTAATTTCAGTAGCCATGAGGTCTTCTGGGAGATAAGCAGCATTGACGACTGCGTCAGCGGGCCGTCACAGCAGCAGCAGAAGTGGAGGCTGCAGCAAGGGCTGCAGCAGAGGGCTGTGGCCACCTGGAGTCCATGGCGGTGAGCTGCAAACCCTGGGAGGTTGCATAGGACAACTGCAGTGGACACTAGATGGTGGTGACATCAGCAGCAGCAGTGGCAGATGGCGTCATCTGGGCTTAGTTACAGCGAATTTCTATAACCAACCATAAAATAGTTACAATAATCAATTCCTGGTTGTCGTAAATAAAAGTCCCAGAGATGATTGGGCAAATAAATGAATTCAATTGCTATTTACGTAAGTGATCCTACTGAGTGCTGCTAAAGTATGTAGTCTGATGCTCTTTCCAAGGTAAATAACAGCTGACCGTCTGCAAAATAGGCTAAAAATAAAGGTTTGTCATTAAAAATGTAACCAGAAAGCCTTTATTTTATCTTGAAGAGAAGGTAGTAGTAGCTAGGCATGTTATTCTTGCCACAGATTATTAAAAATCGTAATGCCTGTAAACAGTATTAAGGAAGTTCTCTGATGCCATTTCCATGCTGAAGACAATTAAATGCATAAAATTATAGGCCAAAAGTAAATCGTTATCATGAAAACGTGCTCTGCTCCAGCTTAATCATGCCTTCAATAAATGTTAGAACTGACTTTGTATGAAGAAAGTTTCTTGTCAAGGTTAACTACACCTTCAGCAGATGAAAACACTTGCTTAGTATGTAAAAAAAGTCTTATTTTGCTCTCTATGAATAGTGCATGGTTTGCTCTATTATAAGTTATTAATTTGACCTACATAAAATCTTGTGCCTAGTACAGATGAAATTTTTGCAAAAAGAGGTGAAATCTATCGTTTTCATAATGGTAAGGTCTAGCCTTTTACAGACTGAAATACACAATACAAATCATGATATTTACGTCAAATATAATAAAATAATTAATATCTCCTGTAAAGTAAGTACCCCTAGTTACATTCAGGCTTAACAGTAAGAATAACATTTGAAATCATAATAAACAGTCGTGACAACCTAAAATTCATAAAGAGAATAAACGCTATCCAGACGTGAATAGGGTGTTAAGTAAGTATATTACATGAAACTGATGCCTTTTGAAACTTATTTTACTGTGATTAATGACATATTTTGTATTAAAAACACAATGTTCCTTGTGACAACATATCCTCAGTGTGAGTAACTAACCTTTCCTAAAGTCTGTAGCGTTACCATAGGGTTAGGAAGAAAAAAGTATACATTAAGAGCGATGGAAGAATTAATGTCTTCTTACAATTTTTTTTTCTCAATTGATGTAACGAGTGTACATTTTTACTTTCTGTATATTCATGTATATATATTAATTAATTCATGATGAAAAAGCAAATGTTAATGTATTTTCTTCAAAGAGGTTTCATTTGTGAAGTGTATTAGAAGTACTTTCAGATGTTAATGAACAGAACAAGCGAAGGAAGCTTATGTAGACACAGTCTCTTTTTCGCACTTGCCAGTATCAGTGTGTATTTTCCTAGCCGTTCAAGAGTGTAAGAAGTGCAAATGTACAAAATATAAAGGTTTCTTTCTTTAAAAATATACGTTAAGTTTTAAACAGAATTGTACTGACTTATTTCTAATGAAGAGGATCTACCCCCAGTTTTAATTGGCCTTAAATCTGGACTTATGCCTGAGATTTTCTATGTCTGCTGCAATGTCAATACTACAATGTCAGTAGAAAGAAAAAACTGATTTCTTTAAAATATGAACATATTACTAATGACTCTTTTACATAGTGTTTCAAAGGAGTGAGCCAGAGCTGAAAAAACTATACAAAACAAGCCCAATAGTGACTGAACTTCGTAACTATAAGCCAAATTTTCCGTTAATTAACTTAAAGACAAACAATCTTGAATATTGTAGTAATTTTAATTATTTACTTATTTATTTCCAATGTGATTAGTTAAAATGTAAATATCTTTCTATTTACTACCGTTATTTTAATTATTATGTATTCATGTAATTGTTTATAATGGTGCTCAATGGAGTGGCCAATTTTTCTACAATCAATTAATTATTATTGTTTCTATTTGTTACATGTACTGGAGAAAACTAGAACTGGAAGAAAGGGGAACAAGAGCATGGAACAAGGAAAGTAAAATATAAAATTTTAAGGTACGAAAGACAATTTATTTACAATGAGTACGAATGACAATTTATTTACAATGAGTAGAAGACATCGAAAGGTAAAACAATGAAATTCTCTATTATGGGCATTATACATGCATGGACTCAGTTGGAGGTTGATATGCCTTTGCTGCCCTCCAACTATGTAAAAAACTTCTTTTAGAAAGTCATTTCAACAACCTTGTAAAAAAAATTTTTTCAAGGCCTTATGTCTCAATATCTTATGTCAGTATTGCCTGTATTGCACAATATCACGTAGTTTGAAATCTTTATACAAAGGTATTCATCAGTTTATTTCAAAAGTGAGACTTTTAATCTTTCGCATATTGTTCGTTTTGCAACACCAAATTGTCATTGTTTGTGTGTGAACAACAGTGGCAATAGAGGTAATAGTCATTGTTGCCGAGACCATACTTAAAATCAGGGTAATCTATCAAAAATGTCATCAACTACCGATGACGAAGTTAGTTTTAAGTATCGGTCAGTAATGCAAAAGCCCAAATTCGGGAACCAACCGCTAAATTACGAATCAAGTGGCGAAAAAAATACGCCTTTGACATCCAAAAATGACCCATTCATGAATTCAACGATTAATTCACCAATTTCTTTAACGATTGAAACTTCTGGAATCTCAGAGCATTTATGTGAAGCCGATGACGAGACTTCACAAAATGCAAACATAACAGAATTAAACAATTGGTCAACCCCCACGTCGACAAAGGCACGAATTGTGCATACTGTCGAGATACACGCTCCGCCTAATGTGAGCAGTAAAGTGCAAAATAAATCTACCACAGAAGGTACAAGTCAAATCAATATATTGTATGAGTTAATTACTAGCATGCGAACGGAAATGAGAGAAAATATGCAGAAAACAATTGGAGATTCTATTGCTAGCATGCGAATGGAAATACAAGAACAGTTTGTTAATCTTCAATCGCAAATGCAGGGTTTAGCAACAACAGAATCAGTAGTAAACTTACAGACCCAAGTAACACAAATGCGGACTGACATTAGACAGAAATTACAAGCATCTTTTATCTGGCAGTTCCCTGCCAGGATCAGTTATTTGAAATTAACAAGCCGCTTTTAACTGTTCTGATATTACGTGTAGAATGCTATATATGATGTCGTGGAGGTTTTCAGAATGAAACTTTCACTCTGCAGCCGGGTGTGTGCTGATATTAAACTTCCTTGGCAGATTAACTGGGATTCGAACCTCAGACATTCCTGAACACCTCTTCAGCCCAGCCTTGCACTCATTAGTTGCCTTCCTCAGTGTCGTATTCATTGCGTTCAAAGCCAACATATTTGCCTTCTGTCCTATAGATTGTAGTTCAATCTTTTGGAATTTTAATTTTCTTTAACTCAAAATACTGATATAGTTGCATGTCTTTTTCGCCATAGTGACCTCCACAAAGTTGGTCTTCTCGAATTTTTTAATGTGTCTGTGTCGTTATTTCTTACTTCACTCATTCCCAACTGTAGTTGGTTGTTATTTTCTCTTCTTTTGACAAATATTTCTGTTGCTCAGGGCTCTTGGCACTTTCTCGGAACTGAGTCCATCACTAAATTAACTCTCTTCTCGCAATTATCAGGCTGCAGGATACCTACTGAAGTGATACTATCTCCATCGTCATTATGAACAAGAAGATACCAAAATTCATGAAACCCTCCGATACCAGCGCCTTAGAGACAAATACAAACTGTTTAATCTTACCGTGCTGACAATTATCTGTAATGAACTGTTTAAAATGTACTGTGAGTATACAGATTACTAAAATATGTATAGTTTTCAGATTGAGTAATTTGGTGAAACTTTGATGGTTAGTGAGTAAAAGAAAGTGTTAAATTACGTCTTGCTTCCCGGAACATTCTAAACATATCTACACTGAATTAAGGAATAAAGGAAGGAGACTGAGGCCTGAAATAACCGAATTATGTCTGTAAATGTCCTTTAAAGTATTACCAATTCGAAAATCCGCGAAACAAATAAAAATACACAAATAAAGCAATGCAGAACGCTATCTGAACTATATGAGATGATGTACTATTTCATGAATAACAAAAGTATTGCTCATTTTGACTATTTGTAAAAATTATTCTTTGTACCGGTATATAGACACTATGGAAATGTTAGGAGCACTGAAATCCACCTGTGTAATTAAATAACCATCAATAACCATTTCACATTGTTATTTGATGTATGGATTCGTATTTGTGAGATTTAATGCAAAGAAACTGTTAAATTATATCTATATGTTATCTTAGCTTACTGTAATCTAATATTTGGTGTATGTAAAATCATTTCATATTATACTTGGTAATTGTAATTCGATTAATGTAATTATTGTAAACAATGTATTTGTAGTACCAGTAACAATAGTTACAAGATCTATATATAGCAGTGCCAGAGGGCACTCAGGTAGTGGAGCTCAACAGTTCAGTTGTAGTAGTTGCTGTTCTGTTGAGTTTTGTTTGTAAAGTTGGTGCTTCCAAAATAATGCATTTGTTTTTTGACAAGATTGTAAGAGTGTTATGATGATAAGACTAAAAAAAATGAATTCCTGGAGTTCGATCTTTATTTGAACAATACACACCAGGACACTAAATGCAGTCAGGAGATAAAACCCGAGTATAAAAGATAAGTATGATGTGTTACCTGAAACTTAAATCATTGTCCAGAATTCATTGCTTCTTGAAAGACAGTGTAACGTCAAAAGTGGCATAGGAGCTGGGATATTGTGTATATATAGATATTATAGTTTGTCTTTGTTTCAGGCTGACATATTAAATTACTCCAACAAATTGTATACCAAGGAATCGAAGATGAACTGGAAACAAGAATAACAAAAATTTCAAATTGGAAAAAAAAAAAAAAAGAGCTGTGGGTGGAAAAGGAGCTGAAAATCTTGTATTCGGTAGTGGAGACTTGGACCTGGCTGGACCACCACGGGACTAGAATTATAAGTACCCAAGTGTTTATTTACTTTCACAAGTATGCTATCAGGGCTGGTAATATTCAAAAATGTCTGAGTCAGGTGATAATATAGAAAATCTAGAGACTAGCGATGAAGTGTCATTTGATGTTTCTGAAGGTGCATTAAGTAGATGTAGTGTAGATATTTCGGAAGAAAATGTTACATTAAGCTCGCTTAGGAGCAACAAACAGTGAGGAAGTGATAGTATATCTCATCAATAAACTTACGAGACAGTTAAGTGAACATATTACTTACAGTAATCAAGCAATCAGTGAGAAAGTAAAATCCGTACATAAAGAAGTCAGTGAGAACGTTGAATCAGAAGTAGCATCAGTAAAGAACTAAGCACAAAAAAGCTGGAAGACTGTTTGTCAATCATCAAATCACAGATTGTCGATACAAACAGGGTAGTAGGCGAGGAGAAAGAGAGTATAAACGAACTTGAAAACGCGGTTAAAATACGTCAGGGCCAGCTCGTATAGATTCAGAAAAAGACGAAACCAGTCACGTATAGTCTGTCCTAGACAGCAAAATTGCGAAAAACACCGACAAAGTCAACACTTGGATTTGTTTATGCAGCAAGAAAATCAGGTCAGGAAGGGTGATATTCAAGAAACAAGAGACTTACTAGATAGAAAAATTAGTCAGTGTGTTGCCAGTAGCGAAACTGTAATTAAGAAGGATATGCTGAATCTAAATCAGAAAGTAATATCTTTGCAGGAAAGTGTAGCTACTAGCAAAATGTCAGGTTGTAAAGCATTTAATTGGCCCAATGTCGTGATAAAATCCTATCCTAGGGAGTGGCTGCTTCACTTAAGGTGTGGCTGGAGAGGTTTACCACTGGGAGAAGGTCGATAGGTCGACCTTGTAACAAGCCATTAGGTCTACTAAGAGCATCACCTGTCGTCAGTTGGAAAAGTTTGCCAACCTGCTGCCGATCACGACAGAAGAAGAACAAACCCTGGATACACAAAGGACAATGGTAAACCTCGCCAGCCACACCTTAAGTGAAGCAGGCACTCCGATCCTGGCTAAGGGACTCAATTTTGCGATAGCGCCGAAATATATACCAAAGGAAGGCATCATTGAATCATTTGAGACTTCAGTGTGTCACCTGCCACAGGCCGAGGCAGAGAAGATCCGACAAGAAACGGTACGAATCCTGTCTCAGGCGAAGCCACCAAAGCAAAACATTAGCAGAGAAGAACGTCAGGTCATAATGGAGTTGAAGAAGAATCCTGATTTAGGCAGACAAAGGCAACGCCACTGTCGTCATGGACACACCAGATTATAATAAACGAATGGAAAATCTTCTCGGTGTCCCATCTACAAAAAACTTAAGGGTGATAACCAGATCGATGCAGGCGCTGCTGAAGCAAACCAGTATTAACCTTTGACACAGCCAGAAGACTCATCCCACAAGTTCCGCAGGCACTGAGGTACCGATGGTCCATAAGGAGAATTTTCCTTTGCGACCTATAATGGCCAGCATTAATTCACCCACATAAAAACTGGCAAAAGAGCTGGTACCAAAACTCTGGCATCCACTGAACCACAAAGAGTCATGTGCCAAGGATTCGAGCCATTTCGTGCCACTTTTAAAAGAGAAGAGTGTGTTAGGTACAGAACTGATGGCTAATTTTGATGTAACATCGTTATTCACTAACTTACCAGTGTCAGACACAATGAACATATTAGAAGAACGCTTAGCACCTGACGCCTGTGACCTAGTATGCCACTGCTTGACGACCACCTACTTCAAGTGGAAAGGAGAATTTTACGAACAAATAGACGGTGCAGCTATGGGCTCCTCACTTTCGCCGATTGCAGCAGACATCTTCATCCAAGCATTTGAAGAAACGGTTCTTCAGTCAGCGCCACTACGCCCAGCATGTTGGCTGCGATATGTTGATGACACTTTCGTCATCTGGTCCCATGGAGAAGAGGAGCTACAGAACTTCCACAAACATCTCAGTCGGCAACACAGCAAAATACAGTTCACAATAGAAGTAGAAAAGAATGGGGTGTTGCCTTTCCTCGATGTCGAAGCCTATTGAAAGTCTGACGGTAAACTCGGCCACAGGGTGTACAGAAAGGCTACCAGCACGGGAAGGTACCTCCACGCCTCCTCCCACCACCACCCCATGCAGAAGACATTTGCCCTTCAAACTCTAACAAGGAGGGCCCACAGATCAGCTAGGCCGATCACCTACAGGCGGAACTACAACATCTCAGATCCACCTTTATGGCTAATGGCTATGGACTGGGCGAGATAAATAAAACAATGTCCAGAAGGAATGAAAGCAATAGAGGGGAGCAGGAGGTAGCACAAAGCATCGCCTTATTACCTTACGTGTAGGGCGTCACTGAGCGTGAGGGCAAGGTACTTGGTCGGGCAGGCACCAAGCCAGTCTTCTGCAGCACCAATAAGACTAAGGATTTCCTAGGTTCAACTAAGGAGACGCAGTTGACAAACTGAGTAATACAATGAAATGCAATAAGCTGTGAGTGTGGGCTGGCTTATATAGGAGAGACAGGAAGAGCAATCTGCATGAGGCTTTCTGAACATGAAAGGTACATACAGCTTGGACAGCACACAAAGTCAGAGATTTCTGAGCACCATAATCAGTGCGGAAAACAGTTATCTTTTGGTGAAGCCCGCGTGCTGGTGAAACAATCATTCTCAATGAGGAGGAAGATTAGAGAGGCTATAGAAATAGCCAGCCGTCCTGCGATATGAACAGGGAGGATGGCTACAGGTTCCCGGCGTCTTGGCTGCCAGCAGCTGCAACACTACGTGACGGCACCATGCGTGGAGTGACACACACAGGCACTCCGGAGACCACAGCGACTGCGCATACACAGAGCACTGCCCCTCCGCCGTTTGCGCCAGACGACAAGTCAACAGTGGAACCACAACTGCTGTCCATTCTCTTACGCCCAATCCGCCAATAGCAACTTCTAATGACAAAAACCAATCAAAAGCGTCCATTTTTACCAATAAGGGGGAAGAATGCAACTTCCAGTCATATGAAAAACAAGCCATAAAAACACCAATCATCAATGCCCCTTTCCACAATGGCGTGCAATAATGTAACCACCAATAAAGGAAAATCAACATCCCGCTTCCTCTCCCTTATATGCTATATACACCCCAAGCCATCGTACATTCAGCAGTCAGGCACAGACCCTGATGAAGGCCACCTGCAACAGTGGCAGAAACGTCGGCAGAGTTTATAAAATGACGACACGATCTCATACCCGGAAGAATTTTATTGATAGTGATAACCGCCGCGGAAGCCTACGTTACTATGAAAATCAAGTTTGTGAAGAGATTTTCAGATAATGAAGCTTAAGCCTGGGTGAATCAGTTAGATATAGAAAACATGAGCGATAATGAATCTGAAATAAGTTTTCTCAATACGTTTTGGTCTAAAATAAAACAGGCTAGAGTAAGGAGTGACTTCTTGCATGGACCTAAGTACAGAGAAAGTAATGGGAGCACGAAACGTTATTGTGAGGCTGATATCAGAAAGTTAGTTCATTTAGACTCTTCCCTTGATGAGACAACACTTGTGACATGTTAAAGAGAAGGTTATCAAGGAGATTACAACAAGCTTTGGACTGTGGACCTGAGGAATCAATTGGAGGAATTAAATGGAGAATTCTTTAAATATGTTGGGAAACTGGACAGAAGTTATGAAAGGGAACAAGAAAGGTATAGCTACAAGGGAAATTATCATAGTGGAAGAGACAAAAGAGATCACCATGGGGACCAAGACAGAAGGGATCATCATCAGGACTACAACCAGGACAACAGAGCAAGACTGCAAAATGGGAACTCGGACAACAGGAATTGAGCTTGGAGAAACGACAGGAATCAAGGCAATTACAAGCGAAACGGGAACGGCCAGGAAAACTGAATGTCACCCCTATGAGAGCATGTAAGGTTGGGGTGTGACATCGGGGTAAAATCATGCTATGGAAACAAACACAGCAACACACAGGATTAATCGGCTCAGGTTTAACAAGTAACTGTGGAAGGTTATCTGCAACGAAGCTTGGAAAGATGAACAAAATGTTCGAATGTTTGTTAAGCTTATGGGACTTAACTGGGGGATCATCAGTCCCTAAACTTACGAACTACTTATGAACTAGCTTATACTGAAGACGGAAAAACATCCATGCCCAAAGGGGGATTCGAACGCTCGACAGGGTCGGCCTCGCACATCATAGCATAGCACCTCAATGCGCTTGGCCACTCCACTGTGGCAAGAAAATGAACCTTGGAGAGATCAGAAAGAGGTAGCCTTAGATGAAGAAACAGTTGCCAATATATACAAAAAATGTTCAAATGTTTGTAGATTCTATGGGACTTAACTACGGGGTCATCAGTCCCTAAACTTACAAACTACTTATGAACTACTTACAACTAAGGACGGCACAAATATCCATGCCCGAGGGGGGATTCGAACCCCCGACCGTAGTGGCCGTGCAGACTGTGACTGGAGCGCCTCAGTCTCCTCAGCCACCGCGGCCGGCATATTTACAACACATAATGAAGACAAAGCTGTAGATGACTGCAAATTAGATGAAGATCATGATGTGTTTGGCTTATGTGAGTTAGTAAAAGAAAATCTAGTAGATACTAATGACAACATTGATGTGACTGCTCATGAAACTGTTAGAAAGGAGAATCATGAAGATGTTAATGTAGAAACTGAAGTTAATTCAGATATGTCACTACAGGGAAGCGAAGATAGTGTTGAAGGTATGTGTATTGAAGATTTAGAGAAGGAGCTTGATGGTGTGGTTTACGTTGAGCTTAAGGAAGAATTTCTTATAATTGATGGTAAAGATGATAAAGAGTGTGATGGATGTGTTGTTAACTCTTGTGATAATCAGATTGAACCAGTCAAAGTGAGCAGTGCAGCAAGTGGTTGGGAGTATTAACCATGAAGATCTGGACAGAGAAATCTGACATGAAGTAATCAGCAGCTACCAAGAGAAGAACAATAAAGCAAAGATTTTGGAGAAGTTAAAGTCTAAATGTCATGAATTAGAGCAGAAGATCACAGCCTTGAAACAGTATTGTGAATGTAATTTGTGGGTTGCTAGTGATTTTAATGAAGCAGAGCATGAGAATAAATGTGTGAATGTAGATGTTGAAACTAATGTGTCTCTGAGTCATGTACAAGCTAAGGACAAACCCAGCAACATGAAGCATGATGATATTATTGAAGATTAATTGCATGAAGAAGAGAATACAGACAAATATGACATTACTGGTTGTCCATTTACTAGAGTGTGTATTGATGGTTGTGAGATAGAGGCTTTGGTTGACGTGGGAAGTCGTATTAGTGGAATTTCTGAACAATTTAGAGTTAGTGTGAAACATGTTTCTCGTTTTATTGAGATACCTGTTGTTGGACTCAAGATTAAGGGTGTAACTGGGAGGCACAGCAAATTGGTGAACAAAGAAGTCCTCTTATCTTTTACTGTTGGTGATGTTAATTTATGTCAAGGTTGCTTAGTGATACCTGGTTTACCTGAAGAGATACTTCTTGGTACAGATTGGATTATGAAAGCAAATGCTACGTTCAATTGGGGAGGAAAGAAGATTATATTTTAAGATACAAAGACTGGTGTATTATACCCACATGATCATGAAAAGTAGTAGTAAATTAAGTAAGGAGAGTGTAGAATTGGACATGATTGATCACTCTAGACAAATTGTTTACCAAGTGGAGGAGTGTGTAGAAGATCTAGAAGATATGGACTATCAAGACATGGTAAACACTAAGTTGCACGAAACAGATAAGTTAAATGAAGAACAGAAGGAGGAGTTCAGAAGAGTGCTATTTAACTACTATGATGTATTTGATGATAGACCAGGAAGAGTTAAAAATGTTCTATGTCCATGAGGGTTACGCCATATGAACCATTCTACATAAAATTATATGGTGATCCTATTGCAAAGAGAAAGGCAGTGGAAAGGGAGTTGGAGAAGATGGAAAATTGAAAATCATGGAAAGGAGCAGCAACCAGTACAACAATCCCATCGTTGTTATTTCTAAGAAGAGTGTGGATGTGATAATTGTCTTAGACTCGAGACATTTAAACAAATTTTTAGAGAAACGGACCATCCAGAAAGTATAGATGAGTTGTTACACAAGTTTGAGCATATAAACTACATGACTAGCCTGCATTTGACTTCTGGTTTTCATCAGGTACCTCTGGCTAAAGAATACAGAAAGTACACAGCCTATTCATACAGTGGAAGAAGTTATCAATATTGTAATGTTCCCTTTGGTCTCAATGTGTCTGTAGTTGATTTTATCAGAACATTGGATTCCATTTTGGGAAAAAAATCTGGCAAGATTAATAGTATACGCAGATGACATTCTGATCACTGGGAAAACTTGGGAAGAGCACATCAGCCTATTAAAAGAGGTATGCAAGAGATTAAAAGCAGGTGGTATGTCATTAAATTGGAAAAATGTAAATTTGCTGTAGAACATCTGAAATATTTAGGACATATAATCACAGAAGAGGGTATGCTGCCAGATGAAGGAAAATTAGAAGCAGTAGCAAAATTGTCATCTTGGAGAATCGGGTTTCTGCCGGTAATCCGCGTCGTACTTGCACAATATTACTTGTGATCTTCATCAGGTACTTCCTGAAGCTGAATCTAGTGTTGAACTCGTCCAGTATTTATGCCTTTTTGCGGTGGCTAGGCGTTCTGCCATTGGTCGGCGCTGTGGGAGGCGCTCCATCCGACGTCCACACCGGACACTAGCCACAATTTACTATATGTGGCTGTTCCGCCTGCTGAGTGTGTGCTTTTTGGGTCTTGTCAGTTAATAATTTTGTAATGTTACGTTCTGTTCCATCTCCAAGTTGTACCGGGCGTTCAATCTGCTGATTGCCGTCATTTAAGCTTTCTAGTGCACTACACTGTTCTGTTACCGTAGCCGGCCGGGTCAAGTGCTCCCTATGAGGTCCACGCCCACTAGCAGCGCCTGACGCATCGCTCTCTGGCTCCTGGCGGTGGAAATGCCGTCGTGTATTCTCTATGTGACCGTCTTCTGGTGCCTGATTTGTTGTCTGATTATACACCATTTGTTCAGCCTGTCCTATTTGTGCTGACTTATTCATTCTGTCATATGCAGAATTATTGCTCTCACAGGTGGACTATTGGCTCCATTTCGTCTTTAGGAGATCAAGTGCTGGTTTCCAGGCGGAACTAAGCTGATATCCTGTCACGGTTGATAAGATTTTGCGTGACCTTTGTTTGAAGGGATTCTTTTATAACACTATCCCAGTATATGGGAGTTTGTGCCAGGATCTTGTCATCATCGTAATTCATCGAATGATTTAATTGCAAACAGTGCTCTGCTATAGCTGACTTGGAAGCTTGTTTGAGTCTGGTGTGTCGTTGATGCTCCTTACACCTAATGTCGACAGTCCTGGTTGTATGGCCAATGTATGACATACCACACTGGCATGGTATGTGGTAGATCCCCGGCTTCTGTAGGTCCAGATCATCCTTTACACTTCATAAGAGAGTCTTAATCTTTGGTGGTGGGCAGAATACGCTTTTAACATTATACTTGCGAAGTGTTTGGCTGATTTTCGCAGGTCCGGTATATGGCAAAAAGGCAACCATCTTCGTTTATTCTTGTACTTCTTCTGTCTCCTCTGGCAGCTACTGGCTTGCAGGTAAAGATCGGTGTGAGTTGGTTTCCTGTAAATACTACGACCGAAAATGCCATCTGCTTTCCTCTCACCGGTAGTGGCGAACCTATCCATGGAAAAATTTGAGGACGATTCACTGGCTTCAGACCCAGATCAACCCAAATGCTTTTACAGATACGTGGATGATACCTTTGTGATCTGGCCCCACAGTAAGGAGAAGCTCCTGGGCTCTTTAGACCATCTAAACTCTCGCCACCCAAACATAAAGTTTACTATGGAAATGGAAAAGAATGGACAACTTTCATTCTTAGATGTTCTTGTTCAGAGGAAGGCAAAATCTTATCAACCGTGACACAGGATATCAGCTTAGTTCCACCTGGAATCCAGTACTTCATCTCCTAAAGACGCAACGGAGGCAACAGTCCACCTGTGAGAACAATAATTCTGCATATGACAGAATGAATAAGTCAGCATAAATAATACAGGCTGAACAAATGGTGTATAATCAGACAACAAATCAGGCACCAGAAGACGGTCACATAGAGAATACACGACGGCATTTCCACTGCCAGGAGCCAGAGAGCGATGCGTCAGGCGCTGCTAGTGGGCGTGAACCTCATAGGGAGCACTTGACCCGCCGGCTACGGTAACAGAACAGTGTAGTGCACTAGAAAGCTTAAATGACGGCAATCAGCAGATTGAACGCCCGGTACAACTTGGAGATGGAACAGAACGTAACATGACAAAATTATTAACTGACAAGACCTAAAAAGCACACACTCAGCAGGCGGAACAGCCACATATAGTAAATTGTGGCTAGTGTCCGGTGTGGACGTCGGATGGAGCGCCTCCCACAGCGCCGACCAATGGCAATTCTCCGAGTGAAAGCTACTAACTCCTGTGAATAAGCTGATATTATTAACAACAAACGACATTAAAGAAAAAAATGTATTGTGACACCAGAATCAAAATTCCCAGACTACTGAAAAGGGGTCGACATGACGTTCGTTAACTTACACCAGCTATTGCTGGACTATGGACTGTCCTATGTAATTACAAATGTAAACTGAAAGTCAATGTAAGTTAAATGAGTTACGTTAGACTCTGCAGTCTATAATAAAATAATGTGTATTTGACAATGTCTCATGCAACAGCAGTATTGTCTTAAAGTCAAACACTGATTTCATTTGATGATTGCATTCGCATGTTATTACTAAAATAAAGCACAATCATAAAATTAAGAATACGAATCTACAACAGTGTGTAATCTTCTACTATGGCGTGAATGAGCATTATGAAAATAGGTGAGGCAGAGCTCGCACAAGAAGTCGTGGCCGCGCACAGAAAGCGTAAATTCGAAGCCAACCCATTTAAGGAGTACTCCTGGCTCCGTCCAATGGGAACTCGCTAGCTGTCAGCCAATGAGATGCTGTGTGATTCTTAACCAGAGATTCGGGCACTACACGCCCTCACGTGCATAATAATAATAATAATAAATAAACTTTTTCTTTCACCTACACTTAAGCTAACTTTCACTGAAAAAAGTGATCTGTAATGTAGCCTTAAGAAGGTTAAGCATAGGTTAAACAAGAAAACAAGCAGCATTTCATTGGCTGACAGCTACCCAGTTCTCATTGGCCGGAGCCAGGGATACTCCTAAACTTGGGTGGCTTCGAATTTTCGCACACAGAAATGCATTCTCGAGTTGTGCGCTGGTCGAGTCCATTTCTTTGTTTCTGAGGTACGGCCAGCTGAGTGGCCTGTTGAGCCATTCGTTTCGTCTGTCAGCCGGGTGTCAACTGCGCTCCGCGACCAATTGGCAACAAGCAACTGAGACAGTCGCCCCTCCAAAACAAAGGAATGGACTCGCCCTGCGCGCAAGTCGACAAAGTAGGTACCGGGACTTCTTGCACAAGCTCTACTTCCAATGTTACCAGACGACTGTTCCGTCAAAACTATATTTCAGGGAAACCTTGACGTGACGGTCCGATCCGATGATCCGATGATGGACATTGTAAATGTCGCCACTGAAAAAACATTGTGGAATGTTTGGACCATTGATCGTTTATAGAGATCACTGGTTTTGGCGTGACGTGACGTGATGGACAGTGTGAATTGTCCTTTAAGCCGCACTGCATTGTTTTATGGCTCTTATTTCGGATCGAAAATGCACTGAATAGCAATTATAATATAAAATAATATGAAATTATAATAGATTCGAATACGTAGAGTACAGGTATATTTTAGATGATCGCACTATCGCTAACATTTTCGCTCCATGGATTTTTTTTACCATTTTATTGTATGTTCATCTGTGAATACATATTGTCGACTGTTTATTCGTACATCTCTGGTTATTAGTAAACATTTTGTGGGCGTATGTCTAGTCGCGAAGTGAAAGTTGTTGAGCAGGTCAAGTTCGTTTGTGTTCAGTTCATGTGATACACTGGATTATTGGCGAGTAGTCACTGAATAACATATGGAAGTGAGAGTTTGTAGTCGAAAACCAAAAGCTGATCAAGCTGTCAGTAACGTGTGTCACTTAACGAGCGATTGTTTTGAGATGAGAATATTGTTACTTTAGATAAGTAACCTGGACCATTTTAAGCCGTTTAGTTTAGACTATGTTGAATTACAGACTTTTTAGTAAACTTCGTGCTGCAGCGCATAATGGTTGTGAACTTCATATGTCTGTGCCGTACGACAGAAAGGTGAGCAGAGAGGTAGGGGAAGCAATAAAAAGATTGAATAAAGAAAACAAAAGCTTGTTCGGCGAATTATTGGAAACAAGAAGACAGAAGCGAGCAAACGGAAAACATAACATTAGTGACGCCTTAGGCTTAAATGCTTCAGAAAACGAGAAGAAAAATAGTAAAACTGGTGAGCTGCAGTGGTCACTGACAAGAAATTCTAAGAAAATAACCAAACTCCGTCAACTAAGTAATCCTCAGTTCCAGATTATTGTCAGAAAGGCGTCAAACCAAGCAAAGAAAACAGAATCGTCAACAACAGCGAAAGAAAACCCAAATAGCCCTACAATTTGCGAACAAGACAGTAAAGGTAACGAGGACATTGAAGGACTAATTCCAAAATTTAATGATTCCAATATTCCACCATTGCCCAGTATAACAGAAAACTGTAAGAAACAAACTTTGTTGCATTTACCAGACAATGTTCTCAAAAGTATACCTTCCTTTCCATTATTTAACAATGAGAAACAGAATGAAAACGGTTCAGTAAAATGTGTAACAGAAAATACGTGGAAATCAGAATACTACAAATATCCAGCAGTGAGTAGAATACTGAATGCTACCATGTCCGAGAAGTCACGGGTTGCTCTACGGCGGTGGCAACAGAAAATGATTGCTGAGCTTGGGCAAGAAGGATTCATGGGCCTTTACACTGGTAATAAGATACGATATGACAAGTTTTATATAAGTATATTACATTGATTTATTTCACAGTTGAGCTTTGATTTTATGTGAGTATTGGCTACACTAATTTAATGCTAGTTCTGGGCAATTTAACTGGTAGATAGCTATGTTAACTAGAGTCTTTGTTTTTACAGTTTTTATTTTACACTGGTGGACATCAAATAATACATTTTGAGGAAAGTGACATTTAAACATTCATATGTACCTTGCTTACTATGGTTAATTACAAATATTGAGATAGGACATTAAGCACATGAATAGGCCTACAACATGCCTAGGAGTAAATTCACTTGTTTGCAAAGAATAAGTGTGTGCATTGAATGTGATTAGGGGCAGTTGGAGTAAAAAAAGTGTGCTACACTTTTCTTGAAGAATTGGGTTAAATGAAGTGTTCAATATTTTGTTGTCAACTAGCACAGCTTTTTCCTTTTAATTTAACCTGGGGATGTCCTACATATCAGTACCAGTATGCCATTAAATCTTGTATTTTATATGCATGTTGATTAGCTTTGCCAATCACAATGAAACCAGCTTTTGATAATGAAAGATGGACTTTGTCCAATAGTGGAAAGTCCAGCGTGAAACCAACAATATAGTAATAAGGACAGTTCACAAGTAATGTTACAGGTCTGGAAATTTTGGAATTTTGTGCAAAATTTACATATGTCTGTCTCAACATAAAAGACTGTAATTCTGGTTCTAATTAAGTTACCGTAATGAAAATGGTACCATTGGAAAGCTAATGAATAGACCTTTACAGTGATATGCCACATGGCAGGTTTCTGAATATTTTTATTCTAAAGGTCATTGGCCTTGACTTTTGATCTTGAATATCTCAAAACACCCTATCTTCAAATTTTCTGAGAAAAATATATTTTATTGTTCCACTATGTTACTACAAATATGGTAAATATCAAGATGGCACACCAAAGGCATCATTCACAAAGAAAAATATTTTGTCGGCATCAATACACTACCGAAATGAAGAAGGTAACTCACATAGGCCTATATCAAACACAGATTATGATAACATGCAATCCACAAGTAATATTCTACAAAAATTTGGTTTGTATTGTTAAAAGCGAGATAGAATGGCTGGCCAGTACTTACCATTGTGCTGTACCGCCGATAGTAACACAACTGAAGAATCAGAAAAAAGGGGACAAAAATGACAAGCTTTCGGAACACAGTTCCTTCGTCAGGTGGGAGAGAAGGGAAGAAGAAAGGATGGGAACAGAAGGGAAAGGTAGTTCACGACCTAGGTCATGAAAGTGGTGTTTCAGGAGTGTGGACGTCAGAGATACTGCATGTATGCACTGAGCCAAGCCAGAGAGGATAAATATAACCAAAGAGGAAAGATCAAGTAGTAAAGAGAAGAGAAGATGAGTGAAATGAATGATGGTGAGGGGTGTAGTAGGGGTGGGGGGTGTCTAAAACGTTTTCCATTAACAGGGAAAGATGGATGGACACACACACACACACACACACGGAGAGAGAGAGAGAGGGGGGGGTAAGGAACGGATAATGAATAGGTGAGCTGAGGATGGAGGAAGGAGAGGGGTTAGCGTAGATTTAGGCCAGGGGGTGGCGGGAGGAGAGGATATGTTGGAGGGCAAATTCCCACCTCCGTAGCTCTGAGGGACTGGTGTTTGTTGGTACTATCCAAATGGCACGTGTGGTGTAACACGTGCCCAGGTCCCTGGAGTTATGCTGGAGGGCATGTTCTGCCACAGGATATTGGGTGTCCCCCAGGCGAACAGTCCGTCTGTGCCCATTCATCCGCTCAGCCAATTTGTTAGTAGTCATACCAACATAAAAGGCTGAACAGTGGACACATGTTAGCTGGTATATGACATGTGTTGTCTCACATGTGGCCCTGCCTTGAATCAGGTAGGTTTTTCCTGTGGTGGGGCTTCTTCCTTTTATGTTGGTATGACTACTAACAAACGTTTCCATTATTAAATTTGAAATTAAGAAATACTGGAAAGATTAAACAAGAAAATAACTGCAGTATAAATATTTACTAGTGTTGTATATAAACTAGATTAGTTAAAATGGCACTGGATGTGCAAACAAGTATTAAGCTATATAAAACAGTAAGCTGAGAATCTAAAACTCCAGGTTGGGATGTCAGAAATAGAGTGAGGACATGTTGTAATTCACCATGAAGACAATCACTGAACTGCAGGCAGACATGTAGAAAAGACATTAACATTCACACAAATTAAGTTTTCAGCCATTAAAGCCTAGTCTTCTTTTGTAAATATTCGGCCACAGCTTTTATCAGTAAAAAAAAAGCATACAATTGCTAGGACACGATTCGTGCGTGCATACTGCCACCTCCAGCTTCAACAGCCAAACTCAGGTTGCTGCAGCTGGAAACGGCGATCATGTGTGCATGAGTTGTACCTGAGGGACTGTGTGTATGTATATATGTGTTCTTTCTGATGAAGACTGTGCCCAAAAATTAAAGTTGTGTGAATGTGATTATCTTTCCTATGTGCCTGTCTTAAGCTCAGTGATCATCTTTATAGTGAGTTGCTACCTACCCTCATTGTATTATAGTAAGTGAGAATGTTAGATACTGTAAGCTTCCAAAAATCAACAGACTAACACAAGGTAACTGTTGAACAACGGACAACTACGGTATTATAAAAACAAAGTAAAGCTTTTGAGCTGAAACAAGTGATTACACATCTCAACCAGAAGAGAATGAGTTTGTGTGTGTGTGTGTGTGTGTGTGTGTGTGTGTGTGTGTGTGTGTGTTTAAAAGCTTAAAATATAGTTTGATTTTTAAACCCTTCAAGTTTTTGTAAAGTACTGTAAGATGCTTTACATGGTGGATTGTAGTTGTGTATGTAATCATAATTTTCAGTGTGATTCTCAGTAACTGTTTTAATTTACAGTTTAAATTTAATGCCATTATTATTTCTGCCAACTGAGTGTGGTACTAAAAATGAAAATTTTTGTTATATTGTGTTTAGGAATGTAAAATTTAGCTACATTATTTCACTGTGGGCTATTTATCCACTTACATTAGCTTCTGTGAAGATAAGTAATTAATCCCTTGCAAATTTGTTTTATTTTCAGATGTTTTTTCAGGAATAGGCGACAATGTTTTTGTGTACCTGGAGTTACAGTATTCAGAATTTCTATCATTTAAGAAACACAAAGACAGTAGTAAATTACATTTTTAGCTATCAGATTCCTCACTTCCATCACAGAAGCGGACAGAAGTACAAATTTATTTCACTGGTAACAGAATTGTAACTTATTTACGAGAATTCATATTTCAGTTCAATTTTTAGAATGTATGTTCTGCTGAAATTTTATTGTACTTTGTGAACACCACAGCATTTGCTGTGCGGTATGATGAGCATGAAGCAATGCATGTCATCTGTTTCTTCTGTGTATGGATTTGACAGCAAGAGCCATATGCCACACTTTCAAGAATTATGCAATGATATATCACACTTTTGACTGCTCTACAAAATTAAAAACTTTGCTTTTGGGCAGTAGTGTGGTGAACAGTCTCCATTTCAAATGATCAGTATTTAAAATTATTAGTATTTTTTAATTACATTGTGTGACTAGGTAGGTGAATGTGTGAACGTAAGTGGATCACTTTGTATTGTCAAGATATAGGGTAATACCACATTTGGAGGAGGAGCAAGACTGTAAATATAATGGCTGCTCATTCCAGATGCAGCAATTAAAGCTTCACTGTTATGTTCCACCCTAACCATAGCCTCAAAAACAATGACATATCTGTAAAATAACACAAGATAGTTTTGAAAAAATAATTTAAAAAAAGGGGGACAGAAAATATTTTTGCTGTTCTATTATGTTTGTGTTCATCATCGCAGAGAACAGTGGCATATTTCATTTAAATGATCAGTATTCTTCGTCACATATGGTGTCTGTTTCACCTTGTTTGAAACCAGACCTGCCCATTGTTTAGTTGCAACATCATTATTAAGTTGCAATCACCCTTGTCATGTGTTTGCCACCACTTGCATCATCGTGCAAGTATTTGTTCAACATTTTTTTCTACACATTTTCAATATTTATGGTTTTACTTAGTTGTTTATGTCTATTTATTCCCATCCCCATGAACCACATGAACATGTGTGGTTGCATGCTTCAAGGATACAGATAGCCATACCAAAGGTGCAACCACAGTGGAGGGGTATATGTGGAGAGGCCAGACAAACATGTGATTCGTGAAGAGGGGCAGCAGCCTTTTCAGTAGTTCAGGGCAACAGTCTGGATGGCCTTGTAACATCAGCTGATGTGGCCTTGCTTACAGTTACTGCAAACGGCTGAAAGCAAGGGGAAAATACAGTTGTTACTTTTCCTGAGGACATACAGCTCTACTGTATGAGTATATGACAATGGCATCCTCTTGGGTAAAATATTCAGGAGGTAAAACAGTCTCATTCGGATCTCCAGGCTTGTACTACTCTGGAGGATGTGGCCATCAGGGAAGACAACACTGGCATTCTACATAAGTGTGGAATGTTAGATCTCTTAATCGTGTAGGGAGGTTAGAAAATTTAAAAACAGAAATAGATAGGTTGAAGTTAGGTATTGTAGAGATTAGTGAAGTTTGGTGCAAAGAGGAACAGGATTTCTTGTCAGGTGAGTAAAATCAGTTGGGGGTATTACAGGAGTAGGTCTAATAATGAATAAGAAAATAGGAATGCAGGTAAACTACTATGAGCACCGCAGTGACCGCAGTATCATATTCAGGATAGATACGAAGCCAACACCGAATACAGTAGTAAAAGTTTATATGCCAACAAGCTCTGCTGATGATGACAAGACTGAAGAAATGTATAAGGAGATAAAGGAAATTATTAAGGAAGAGGAAAACTTAATTATGATGGGGGCTGGAATTCAGTAGTAGGAAAAGGAACGGAAGGAAGAATAGTAGGGGAATATGGACTGGGGAAAAGGGATGAAAGAGGAAGCTGCCTGGTAGTATTATGCACAGAACATAGTTTAATCATAACAAACACTTGGTTTAAGAATGATGGTAGAAGGTTATATATGTGGAAGGGGCCAGGAGAGATGGATAGATTACAGTTAGATATGATAAGGATTAGTGAAGTTCGGTGGCAGGATGAATAGGATTTCTGGCCAGGTGTTACAGGGTTATAAACACAAAATCAGTTGGTGGAAATGCAGGAGTAGGTCTGATAATGAATAAGAAAATAGGAATTTGGATAAGTTACTATGAACAGCATAGTGAACGCATTATCACAGCAAAGATAGACCCTATACCAACACCGACCATAGTAGTACAAGTTTATATGCCTACTAGCTTTGTTAATGGTGAGGATATCGAACAAATGTGTGAGGAGATAAAAGAAATTATTCAGAAAAGTAAGGGAGACAACTTGATTGTGATGGGGGACTGGAACTCAGTAGCAGGAAAAGGAAGAGTAGGAAATGTAGTAGGTGAATATGGACTGGGAAAAAGTAATGGAGGAGGAGATTGTCTGGTAGGATTCTGTGAAGAGCACAATTTAATGATCACCAACATTTGGTTTAATCGTCATGAAAGAAGACTATATACATGGAAGAGACCAGGATGCACTGGAAGGTACCAGATTGACTGTATAATGGTAAGGAGTAGATTTATGAACCAGGTTTTAAATTGTAAGACTTACCCAGGACAGATGTAGACTCTGACCATAACTTATTGGGTATGAACTACAGATTAAAACTTAAGAAATGCAGAAAGGTAGAAAAGTTAGGAGAAGGAACCAGAGGTGGTTGAGAGTTTAAGAGGGAGCATTATGCAAGGATTGTCTGAAATGGAAGAAAGTAATATAGTAGAAGAAGGTTGGTAGCTCTGAGAGATAGAGTAGTGAAAGCCACAGAGGATTGTATAGGCAGAAGGACAAGGACCAATAGAAATCCCTGGATAACACAGGATATACTGAGCTTAATTGATGTGAGGAGAACATATAAAAATGCACCAAGTGAAGCAGGCAAAATGAAGTTGATAGGAAGTGCAGACTGGATAAGCAGGAGTGGCCTGAGGAGAAATGCAAGACCGCAGAAGAATGCATAACTAGTGGAAAGATAGATACCACCTACAGGAAAATAAATGAGATGTTTGGAGACAAGAAAAACAGTGGTATGAATATCAAGAACTCAGATGGAAAAACAGCACTAAGCAAAGACGTGAAAGCTGAAAGGTGGAAGGAATATATAGAAGTCCTGTACAAAGGAAAGAAACTTGACATCAGTATTCTAGAGATGGAAGATGAAGTAGAATAAGATGAGATAGGAGATACTATACTGCGAGAAGGATTTGACAGAGCACTGAAAGACTTGAGAGTCTGAACATGCCCCTGGATTAGATGATATGCCGTCTGAACTGCTGATATCGTTAGGAGAGCCAGACATGAAGAAATTGTTCCACATGGTACGCAAGATATATGAGACAGGGGAAATACGCTCAGACTTCAAAAAGAATATAGTAATTCCTATTACAAAGAAAGCAAGTGCAGACAAATGTGAAAATTATAGAACTATCAGTTTAAAAAGTCATGGGTGCAAAATACTAACATGAATTATTTACAGATGAATGGAAATACTTGTGGAATCTGAGCTTGGGGAAGATCAATTTGGATATAGGAGAAATGTAGGAACACAGGAGTCAATACTCACTTTACGACTTATCTTACAGTCACAGTACAGATGCTAAAATTAAGAATGGCAGTGGAAAGAAAAGCATTTTTGAAAAAGAGGAATTTACTAACATCAAATATAAATTTAAGCGTAAGGAAATCTTTTCTGTAGGCATTTGTGTGGAGTATTGCCTTGTATGGGAGTGAAACATTGACAATAAATAGTTCAGGCAGGAAGAGGCTAGAGTCTTTTGAAATGTGCTGCTACAGAAGAATGCTCAAGATTAGGTGAGTAGATCACATAACTAATGATGAGGTACTGAGCAGAATTAGGGAGAATGACAAAAATGACAGAAAAAACTGATATAAATAATGTTACAATGGTCAGAAGACAGCATCAGAAATGCACATTGACATTTAGAAGTATTTCATCTTTTTATCATTGAAAACATTGTAGAAGACATAATTCACACCAACAGATGGATTGGTAAAGGACATAGTGATACCAACTATGATTCCTGTGCTCGTGATGGTAAAGGCAATATAGTAGGAAAAATTGGGACACTTTTGAGGCATTATTTCTAAGCCTTGAATATGTGACATATATGGACGCAAAATATCAAGATCAAGAGATCTTGCAATAATTCTGGGACAATGTGTGTAAGAATCATTCTCATCCGGTGGTTGTGTGTTTCTAATGTCCAGCAGATGGGAACTTCATAATATTGATGATGTTTATCAACATATTTTCTAAATAATATAGGCAACTTTCTTAAAGTATTTTAACCTCAAATCATTAATTATGACTATGGAAAGTTGTATTATTACAGTTTATCCCTCTGGATTTCCTAAAAACTATATTTATGTGAAGACGAAATTGCAGTGTAAATGCTGTGGCACGCTCACTCACATTGTAGTGTAACATGTAACCTACATTCCTTCAAAATGACCCATTGTGACTAAATAATTTATTTTTGGGGTAATTTAGAAATTATAAGGACAATTAGTACCACGGATATTTTGTTTGTCCCGGTGGATGTCTGGGCAGTTAACATGACAAGTGCCAGAGAGAGTGAGCAAGTGGTTCTGCATCAGAAACAATCTCTGTTACTAAGAAGAAATATATTTTCAAGTTCTGCGTGAGATCCATGGACATGATATATATGTTCTCTCTTGTTATTGTTGTATCTAGTTATGGACTCAGAACTGATATAGTATCAGGAGATATTTGAGAGCTGTTAAACATCCTAGTCATGAAAAGTATTAATTTGGGTTTAAATAAACCCTTATGTTTCATTCAGCACTAAAAATTTGAAGAGTCTTTATTTACTAGTGTGAATTGATGAATACATAGATGCAAGTCTCCTCCTTCATTATCCAGCCGATACCTTCTGACGGTCTGAGCATAATCAAGAAGAAACTGCTTTGAGAGGAACAGTTTTACTGGCCCTCCATTCGATAATTATACTTCATAAAAAAAAGAAACTCAACTGACATAACACAGACGATCTTGTGGTGGTTCACATAAAAATGTACACAGTTACACCACAACATGAAATCAGGAGGTACACTCACTGGAGGGTTAGATCATGACACTGGGTAGGGTAATTGGTGTAAAATAACACTTCAGTTAATTCAGTCCATTTAGTGGAATAGTACACCATAATCACAGGATAATATAACATACAATCACAAATATGCAGTGTCAGAAACACGAAACCAGACAATTACTTCAATTTCAGTGCTATAGAAACTACGTAAGCATTCATCAGATAATGTGGCTTCAATTCAAAGACATAGTATTGATGATAACTAAAAGTTTTTATCTAATAAATTAATAAGAGATGGAATTGATCCCCTGTGCTACATAAAACAAATTAGAAAACTGTTGCAGAAGGAATGGAAAAAGCCAAATAAATAAAAATACAAAATCCCGCAGTCAACAAAATTTTACAAGAGCTCAAAATTTAGTGCTGACTTCAATTTGAGAAGCTATTAATAGACGCACAGGAAAACACTATATCAAAATCTGGTTGAAAATCCAAAGAGATTCTGTTCGTAAGTAAAGTACACTAGTGGCAAGAAACAATTACCAGCTTCACTACATGATCGTGATGGTAATGTCACAAAAGTGAAATTATTAAATACGATATTCTGAAAATCCTTTACCAAAGAAGACAAACTAAATATTCCAGAATTCAAATTGAGAACAGCTGAGAATGTGAGTAATTTAGAAGTAGACACCCCTGGTGTATCTATGCAACTTAAGTCATTTCATAGAAGCATGTCTTCTGCTCCAGATTCCATACCAGTTAGGTTTCTCTCAGGGTAGGCTGATCTAATAGCTCTTTACTTAGCATCATAAACTGTATAACCATTCACCCATTAAAATATCTGTACCTAAACACTGGAAAATTGCATAAATCACACCAATTCTCAAAAAAGGAAATAGCAACAATCCACTGACATAAGGCCTCATGTCTTTGACATCATGAATTACAATGAAGATATCAATCTGTTGACAAATTGTCAGCATGCTTTCAGAAAATATTGTTCTTGTGAATACTGCTAGCTTTGTATTCTCATGAAATAATCAGTGCTATTCATAAGGGATTTGAAGTTTAATCCTCATTTCTAGATTTTCAGAAAGCTTTTGATACTGTTCCTCACAAGCAGCTTTAAATCAGATTAAGTGGCTAGGGGAGTGACAGATGTATCATCATAGTTGTGTAGCTGGATATGGGATTTTCTTCCAGAGATTACAGTTTGCAGTATCTGATAGAAAGTCATGAAGTAAAGCAGAAGTTATATCTGCAATTCCCCATAGAGGTGTTTATGGGCCCACACCTGACCCTAATCTGATACATGATTTAGGAGAGACTCTGGCAGCCTTAGATTGTCCATTAATGCTGCTGTCTTTCACCATCAAACAGTCATCAGATAATTGAAACCAAAATTATTTAGACAAGGTGCCCTTAAGTAGTAACAGATGTAAGGGCATCTGCATGATTGAGTTTGCTGCGTATTGCCTTTTACCCCCCATCCCCACCCAGTCTACCAACCAACCATATGACTATTGAAAGGAATCTCTTAAATTTCACTTATGCAATAAATCACACAAACCTAAAGTTGTCAATTCATCTAAATATATCGAGATAACAATTATGTGCAACTTTAATTGTAATGATGAAATAAATAAAGTTGTGGAGAAGGTGATCCAAAGATTGTGTTTTAATGGAAGATCACTTAAAAGATGCAACACATCTACGAAAGAGACTGCCTACACTACTCTTGTCCAACCTCCACTAGTGTATTGCTGAGTGGCATGGGATTCTTACCATATATGATTAGCAGATGACATCAAAATGTTTCAAAGAACAGCAGCTCGTTTTGTATTATTGTAATATATGGGAAAGGGTCTCTTGGAAATGATATATGAGTTGAGATGGAAATCATTATAAGAAAGATGTTTTTGTTGCATCAAGGCCTTTTTACAAAATTGCAAAGACCAACTTTCTCCTCCAATTACAAAAATATTTTGTTGGTACAACCATTCATAGGGAGAAATGGTCATAACAGCAAAACAAGAGAAATCGAGGCTTGAATGGAAAACTGAGAGCTGTTAAGAGAGTGGAATGGAAGAGAAATAGCCTGAAAGTGGTTTGATGAACCCTCCGAGAGGCACTTACATGTTAAGTACAAGTAGTGCTGTAGACATAGAAAAGTAATGCCTCCAATAATTTTCTACTGTTCTCAAAATTGGTTGAAGTGTTAAATGTCATGGATGTTACTCATCTGATTTTCCTGCTTTGCTGACTTAAATTGCAACCCTCTGCCACTAGATGGTTCCAGATTTAGCGTGTAACTTGGTAGTGTTTATGTAGCTATGTTAGTTCATGAAAAAATCCTCAGAAAGCTGACAGCATAAATTTGAATAGATCATTCACACATCGATCACCCTCTTCTTCAGTTTGACACCGCCATGAAAGTGCTGCATACAAGTGCTGCATCTGCAGTAATGCTGTGCCTTGAATTCACTGTCGTAAAACATCCTCCATACTTTCCTGACTTGGTCCCATTCCTTTTTTTTCTTTGATTATGATGAGATGATGATGCATTTGAGGTAGTGGCTTTGTCAACAAATTTAAACATTCTACAAAAATGCTGTAACCAAACTGCTCCCTTAGTACTGGATTCCATTGTCTGGAATATTTTATTCCATGACTGCAGAATGATTTTTTTATAACCAGAGAAATGGGCACTTTATGACCAATGCTGCCCATTTCAGTGGTCATTGGGGGGGGGGGGGGGGGGAGTGGGAACTGCAATAAATATGACAAGATAAAGATACAGAATGTTGATAAAGTTTACTTTGTCTTCTTGGAGTCTTTTGTGATGGTATTCATCAATAGAATCTTCTTAGTTCACAAGCCAAGTTATGTCAAATGAAATTCTTGAGCTTTCAATTGGGACTGTCACATGTCCTGCTTTGTCTAGAATCTTCTGGAGGACTGAACAGGGTCAGCATGGAAGGCAAGACTGGCTGTTCCATCACACCGTGATACTGTAGTCGGCATGACATTTCAATCTTGCACTCCTGCCTCCCTGTAATTGCCAAACCTCTGCTTGTGCTCTATATCCAAAGCCCACCCCTATGGTCTGCAAAGTGTGTATCTCTGGTCTCTGTTGAAATTGTTGATCTCTGATCTAATTTCAGCCACTTCTTTAAAAGCAGAATCCCAGAAACAAGTAGTTTTCACCAAAATTCTCATGTTTTAAAGCTGTATTTTATGCCCATTTTAGGCAATGTTCCGCTATGGCTCACTTCTCAAGTTCTCTCCATTTGATGTGTTCTGCACGTTGTTCAGCAACAGTGCGAATAGTTTGCCTTGTGTAAGTACTGCTGCACACACAGGGGATACCGTATACACCTGGAACACACAGCTATGTTGTCCTTGACAGGGCATGATATATGTCTTATCTTGGAGGTGGGCTGGAACACTGATCTCTGTCCATGTCTCTTTAGCACATATCCTATATAGTTTGTCTTTGCTCCATAGTATGGAAGAAATGCTGCCAGTGGGGCCTCGTTTGCTGGTTCACAGAGTTCCTCCCTTTGGTGGCACCTGAAAGCCTTGGCATTATCACCTTTCAACCATTTTCCATGAACACATGATCAAGTCTTGAAATTCATACTCTAGATGACCATTGTCTGAAATAACCTTTGTATAAGCATGTTCAGGACAGTTTTCTTGTGTACAGGCCGGTGGAAACACCGTCCAAGTATCATTCAGTGAGCATTGATTTCCTGTACACTGAATGACCAAGCCAACCTTCTGCCTTTCATACAGCTAAAACATCCAAGAACAAGATCTTGTTATCCTTCTCCATCTTTACAGTGAATTTAATGCCGGGATGGACATCGTTAATTTGATCGATGAACTACTGCAGTTTCCTTGCCACGAGGCCAGATAATGAACATATAGTCAACATAATGTAAGTAGGATGGACACAACCACACTGAGTTCAATGATTACTCTTCAAACTGCTCCACGAAGAAGTTTGCCACAGCCGGAGAGAGTGGAGATCCAATTTTACCTCATAATATTTGTTGCAGTTCTGAAAGTTTGTAGTCATTAAGGTATGGTGGAACTACTTCCCAGGTGGAAATTGTTGTGTCAGTAGATTCAAGGTATCTTGAACCAGCACTCTTATAGAAAGTGATACATCATCTAAATTAACCATTATGTTGTTTTGGTGTATTTTCATCTTTGTGAGGGTTTCAACGAACTACTGCCAGTTTACAATATGATTGTCCTAGTTTCCCAGTTTTAGGACCAATAAGCCTGCCAGATGTTTAACACGTTGACTGCCGCGATGATGTCAGAGGCGTACCAGAGCCGCCTGCTGTGGCTGTCGGTGGCCACACGGCATCCAACGTGTTAACCAATCTGTAGGTGGGTGAGCCAATGCACTGACTGTGAGCCTTAAATAAACCCTCTATTTATGTACCTTCAGCAACCCATATAGCCTGAGAGGTCTGGCAGTCTTATCGTAGCTATAAAAAGATCGATGCGTGAAGCATACAATAATTATCACAGCCATACCTTAGCAAAAGATCTTTCCGAGAACCCGAAAAAATTCTGGTCCTATGTAAAATCGATAAGCGGGTCAAAGCCCACTGTCCAGTCACTAGTTGATCATTCCGGGGCAGTAATAGAAGAAAGCAAACGGAAAGCTGAAGTTCTAAATTTAACCTTTAAGAAATCTTTCACGCAGGAGGACCGCACAAATATACCATCATTTGATGAACGTACTAATTCTGAAATGGGGGACATAGCAGTAGGTATTTCCGGTGTAGAGAAGCAGCTGAGAGAGCTAAATACGAAAAAGTCTGCTGGTCCGGATGGAATACCAGTTCGGTTTTACAAAGACTATTCTGCGGCATTGGCCCCCTACTTAGCTTGCATTTATAGCGAATCTTTAATTCAGCGCAAAGTTCCTAGTGATTGGAAAAAAGCGCAGGTGACTCCAGTGTATAAGAAAGGAAAGAGAACTGACCCATACAATTACAGGCCAATATCGTTGACATCGGTTTCATGTAGAATTTTGGAGCATATTCTCAGTTCGAATATAGTAAATTTCCTTGAAACGGAAAAGCTTCTTTCCATGAATCAGCACGGGTTTAGGAAACATCGTTCATGCGAAACTCAGCTTGCCCTTTTCTCACATGACATCTTGCGAGCCATGGACGAAGGGCAACAGGCGGATTGTGTTTTTCTTGACTTCAAAAAGGCGTTCGACACGGTGCCACACTGCAGACTGCTAACGAAGATACGAGCTTATGGAATAGGTTCACAGATTTGTGACTGGCTGGAAGACTTCCTAAGTAATAGAACGCAGTACGTTGTTCTCGACGGCGAGTGCTCATCAGAGACGAGTGTATCGTCAGGCGTGCCCCAGGGGAGTGTGATAGGACCGCTATTATTTTCTATCTATATAAATGATCTGATGGACAGAGTAAGTTGTAATTTGCGGCTGTTTGCTGATGATGCTGTGGTGTATGGGAGGGTGTCGTCTGTAACTGACTGTAATAGCATACAGGTTGACTTAGACAAAATTTCTAGTTGGTGCGAAGAATGGCAGCTAGCTCTCAATGTAGAAAAATGTAAGGTGATGCGCATGAGTAGAAAAAACAATCCTATAATGTTCGAATACAGCATCAGTAGTGAGCTTCTTGATGCGGTCGCGTCGTTCAAATATCTAGGCGTAACATTGCAGAGCGATATGAAATGGAACGAGCATGTAAGGACAGTTGTGAGTAAGGCAGACAGCCGACTTCGGTTTATTGGGAGAATTTTGGGAAGATGTACTTCACCTGTAAAGGAGACCGCGTATAAAACGCTTGTACGACCACGTCTTGAGTATTGCTCAAGTATTTGGGACCCGCAGCAGATCGGTTTGAAGGAAGACATAGAGGCGGTTCAGAGACGAGCAGCTAGATTTGTTACCGGTAGGTTCGACCAATGCGCGAGTGTCTCGGAAATGCTCCGGCAACTCAATTGGGGATCGCTGGAAGAAAGACGACGTTCTTTTCGTGAATTTCTGTTAAGTAAATTTAGAGGGCCGGAATTTGAAGCTGAGTGTAGTACGATCTTGCTGCCGCCTACTTACATTTCGCGTAAAGATCACAAAGACAAGATAAGAGAAATTAGGGCTCGTACGGAGGCATATAGGCATTCTTTTTTTCCTCGTTCAATTTGGGAGTGGAATAGGAAAGGAAATGCCTAGTAGTGGTACGGTGTACCCTCCGCCACGCACCTTACGGTGAATTGCGGAGTATGTATGTAGATGTAGATGTAAGCCACCAAAATCCAATATGATCTGGAAGGAACAACTTGGCCTACAGTTATTAAGTGAGAATGAGGACTTGGTTGTCATATCAGCTGATAACGGAAACACCACTGTGGTTCTAAATACTGAAGACTACCATCTGAAGGTGCTTAAGTTATTGGAAGATGATCTATATTGGAAACTCCGACACAATATAACACAGACCAACATAAGGAAGACATGAAAGATAATTAAGGACTGTGGCATGCCAAAAGAATTGATGAAGTAATTAATGTCACAAGCTGACAGACCTCCCAGTTTTTCTGGATTGCCGAAGGTACATATGGAGAGGGTTCTATTAGACCCATAGTCAGTGCAGTTGGCTCACCTAATTATAGATTGACAAACATCTGGTAGGCTTATTGGCTTCAAAACAGGGACACTGCGAACATATGGTTGTGAACTTACAGTCATTTGTTGAAACCCTCAAGAAGATGAAAATAAACGAAAACAAGAAAATGGTTGGTTTAGACACTGTGTCACGTAAGACACCTTGGACCTGTTGGCACAACAATTTCCACCTGAGATCATCAATCTGTTCTTCCATACATTAATGACAGCACAAATATTATAAATTGACTCATGGCATAGCAATCTGATCACAGCTTTCTCCAGCTTTGATGAATTTCTTCATAGAGCATTGTGAAGCCAACTCTATGTTGAAAATACATTCCTGATGTGACCTCATGACAAGGAAACTCTGTCCATCCCAACATTAAATTCACTGTTGAGATGGAGAAAGATGGCAAGCTCTCATTCTTGGATGTTTTAGTTGAACAGAGGACAGGAGGTTGACTTGGTCATTCAGGATACAGGAAATCAACACCCATTGATCAATATTTGAACAACAACATCAACCTGCACTCAAGAAAGCTGTCCTGACCACACTTGTACACAGGGATAGGCAATTTCAGGTGATAACGAACGCCTAGAGTATAAATTTCAACATTTGAAGTGTGTTCATGGAAAACAGTTACAGAAAGGATGAAATTGCCAAAGCTTTCAGGTGTCACTGGTGGGAGGAACGCCGTGAATCAGCAGATGGGGCCAAGTCGGCAGCACTCCTTCCATACTGTGGACCAATGACCAGCAATATAGGATGCATGCTGGAGAGACAGGGACAGAGACCAGTGTTTCAACTCTCCTCTAAGATAAGAGATTTGGCATGCCCTGTTGAGGACAACATATATAGTGTCCCCTGTGAGTGCAGTAGTGTTTACATATGCAAACTATTTCTATTGTTCCTGAGCAATGTACACAGCACACACTATAATAAGAATAGCCATTCCGGATCTTGCTTCTTATGAAACTTACGTATACAATACTGTTCCTATGGACTAGAATACCACTGTATCGAGTGCTTATTTGCCAGTTTTATGTATCTGATTAGGAGAAGGAAATCCTAATTATCACCTACCTTGGACTGCGGTAATAATGTGTTTTTAAACAATATTAATTAATTAATTGACATCCTAATGTGTTGTTACCCCTGAATTAATGAGTAATAAAACTGTAACTGTTTGCTATATTATTTAGAATAAGCCGGAATACCGTAAACCATAAACAGTTTTGCTGATAAAAGCTAACATAAATGTAAATAGGAGAAAAGGTCCCCCCTCCAAAATTCTAAGCAGAAGCTCTGTCTCTAATGACCGTAATGTCCTTCCTTCCTTTTACTAACACAATTTCCTCGCATTTGTGATGTTATCATCCTGAACCATATAATCTACTTTTGGTGTGTAGTATTTCATGTATTTTTATTATAGGTGCTGTATGAAAAGTTATAGTAATTGTAAAATGTTTTTTTCCTGTTGCACATCCATTAATAAAATCTGTTATTTTTCAGGATTATTTTCTTTTGCAGGGAGCTCTGTAGAACCAAGATGAAGCGGCTATTTATTTTATCATGTTGAGACACAGTGTGTATTTGCTACCACTTAAATAATATGTTAAAAATAACTTGTGTAGTTTTTAGCTCAAGCAGAACAAGGGGCAGGTGGCATCGTCCCATTGGGCAACTGTTGCAGCGGGTCAAGCACCGTAGTTACTTTACCACATATTTGTCTTCACATATACTGTGTAAGAGCTGGTAGAACTGCTTCTCTCTTGTGATACTACAGTATATTAGATGAACTTGGGATCATAACACCCAAGAAAGAAACCTGACTACTGTCTGCAACCATCTGACATTCTTGAGGTGATTTATATAGGTTGTTTATTTAAACACATACAACTTAGTAAGCTAAAAGCACTTAATGTCATATCTGTAGAAAGAATGTAACATACTCATATAGATAAAATCATAAGTTTGGTGTGTTTTTCTTTTCTCTGTGTTGAAGTAGTAGCAAAGAAATTACTGATTGATAAATTCAGCCTACATCTTATTGGTTCCAGCTGCTTATGGAATATGGGACATCTTAGATTTTACTTACAAGTAATTTGCTGGTTAATAATGATCTGCTTTCAGGAAACTATGAAAATAGCCCATCCTTCATGGAACAGAGAGAACAGTGTGTGTATTGATTAATGGCATGATGTGAGTCATTGGGTCTTGGATGCAATGTAGATTTGTGAAAGGGGCTATAATCTGTTAGAATATGATGTTTAATGTGTGAAGTATCAATGTTCCTGTGACAGTTCCTGCAGCAATAGAAAGTCACTTTTTAGTATCTCCACAAAAATCACTAGAAATCTAAAATTCCCACACCATATAGATATCTACATTGTCGCCAAGCATATTATAAAAGTCTGTTATTAATTTTAATTCAGCGAAGACATACAAAATTTTTTTGAAACAGATTAAATTATCTTGTTTGGAAAATAGTTTTGAAACTGTTGAACTCATTGACCTGCTGCCCATGATATTGCTACTGCATTTGCGCTAATACATTATGATAAACTGTGACACCTTATCACTGAATCTAAAGAAAGCTTCCATGAATTTTAAATAAATCTTGAGTGATGGCTTTTATTCTGCCATGTGGTAAAAATCAATGATGTTCCACTTTGTAAATCAAAGAAGTGTCAAACACACCATAGCAGCAATTTTAGTATTACTATTTTGTGCTGCATAGGGAAGACACTAATATGGCTCTGACCTTGTATGGACTCTAGAATCTTGAAACCTCATAAGTTGCTTCCAGAGTGAGTTCAGAAGATATCATTGTGACTTTTTATAATGTCACCATTGTAAATACAGTAGAGTCCCGAAAACTCGGCACTCAGTAACCCGGCAGTCCAGATAACTCGGCCACACCCCTGGAATTATTCTGTGCTCGCATAATGCAGGATAGAACTGAAATGGTAGTGTGTAGTAGTTATAGGCTATTTCAGAATCCATTGAGTTTCATTAATGCAATATGTAGATGCTTTGTCATACCAAAAACAGTCTTGATCAAAACTATGGGAGTTCATTTTTCACGCTGTTGTTTAAAATCAACTTAGGTGTGATGGACAAATAATGAAATTGGTTACAGCAGACAACAATGACACACATGTGAAGGGGTCACACGCGCTCTGCCGCTCAGTCTGCCTACAGCCTTTGTCTTAACCGTGTTTTATGAAGTCCAGGTGAGTGTAAGTAACAAATTTCATTTGTTAGATATTGTCTTACATTTATTTTGTGTTACATATTCCATCATTTGTATTGTATTCGAAAGTAACAATAGAAATTATTTTACACATAACAAAAAATCTTGCCTATTGTTTTTTAACACCGTTCCCAATAACCTGGAATTTTTACAAACTAGGCCAACCTTCGATCCACATTAGACCGAGTTTTCGGGACTCTACTGTACTGCCAAACAGAAGAAATTCATATTCAAGTAGTGTATAACAAGAATGTCTCCAATCCACGGAGGAATCGCGAGTGCTCTAAGGCACGCAGCTACTCTCTGTTGGTGGTTCAAGTCCTACATTGAACAGTGACTGTGTGTGTGTGTGTGTGTGTGTGTGTGTGTGTGTGTGTGTGTGTGTGTGTCATCTTTAGCATAAGTTAGTTTAAGTAGTTTGTAAGTCTAGGGAGTGATGGCCACTGCAGTTTGGTTCCATAACTTTACAATCAGTACTGAAATGACATAAGACACTACTGGAGGAGACAAAATCATCTGTCAGTAACATGAGATTCCTTAGACATCTCACCAGTTTTAAAAATTGTTTTTATTCATTATTTTTTCAGTAAATTTAAAGTCTTTCAGGACCATTTTAAGCAGTTGAAACTGCAGTCAGTGGAAAATTGTCTGCACTGAGCAGCCTGGTGGCTGGGCCTTTATATGTTGATAAAGAGACTGGAAGACTGCTCTGCTGGAATTGTTTTTAATCTCTCCTCTAAGAAAAGTGTGTGTTAATCATAATCCTACTCATTTTCTTTTCAGTTCATAAGTTGGATGTTGTTTTACATTCTAAGGATGTGATGAGGTTCTTGAGCCTCCAAGGAAATTAAAAAGTAAGGGCCTCTCAAACATATGGAAATTATGATACACTATCTAGAAGTCCATGCTTCGCAATGGAAGTTAAAGAAGAGCTTTGGCATACTTTTGTTTTTAGGGTTAGAAAGAAACAAAGGAATTTCCTTAAGTCTTAACTGCATAATCATCATTTATTGCATTAACAAGCCTTTAAGGTCTACAGCAGAATGACTAAGGAAAAATCACATTCAGAAAAAGAAAAAAACATAAAAAACAGGACACTATACATTAAAACAAACTTACAGAGAGAACATTGTAAAACAAAATAAAAATAAAGTGAAAATGCAGGCCACTATACAAAAGACATACAAAGGAACGCGTAACAAAAAACACAATAAAAGCAGTGTCAGTCACAAGAGAGGTAATATCTCTTACAGAGTGTAGTCCATCTTTTCCAGTCTCTTAGAATCAACCTGATGCCGCTCGGTTCCACTTCTTTAAGGATTGATGTTACTTGATCCTTACATTACATCCTTGGGTGTCCTCTTGGGTGTTTTCCCGCATATTGAGTATGTGGGATTCTGTTAGGGAGGGATCTGTTCACTTGAAAGATGTGTTAAAATGATTGTATTCTCTTCTGCCCCAATATTCGTCCAATGTGTGGCTTTCGAAACTGCTGATATAGGTCTTCTTTCTTTCTTTGTTCCCATTTATCTTTCACTTTATTGTAGGTGGGTCCATAGACCTTTCAAAATCCCTTCCTTTCAAATCCAAAGATTGCTTCTTCTGTCATTGCTGATGTCGCCCTGGTTTACAACCATATGGAAGTACTGGCTGTAATAGTGTTGTGAACATATGTATCTTGTTCTTCTGTAATGCCAGACAGGATTTGGAAAGATTGTTTGGACTAAAGACATGTGATTAGCATTTGTTGTGTGTTGATACACATCTTTCATCACTTCACATTCAGTTGTTAGTTTGAGTCCAGGTACTTGAACTCTTCAACATGTATTACTGTCTCCCTCAATATGTATATAACTGGTAATATTTTTATAACTCGTGATTATATGTATGTGAGCTTAATTTTCATTAAATACCATTTCAGTGAAAAGAACGGTCACAGGCAGACAGTGTTTGTTGGTAATGAGGATCACCCTGTGGCTAAACATGCCTTGGTGCACGGCCAGCACATCTTGGCACAGTGTTACACCGTCCGGGTTATCTGGATACTTCCCACCAACACCAGTCTTTCAGAACTCCGGAGATGGGAACTTGCCCTTCAGCATATTCTCTCTTCCTGCTGTCCACCTGGTCTCTACCTCCGCTAAATTCAAATTCCCGCCCACCATCTTTAACATCTTTTTCTTCGGTTCTCTGGACAGAGCCTCTGCCTCAAGTGGTATCTCTGTCCAACTTCTTTGCTTTTTACAAATGTCTGCCTAGGTGTGTTAGCATGTGTATATGTGTGTATTTGTTTACCTTCCTTTTTTTCCCCTAAGCAAAGTCCTTCTGATCCCGGGATTGGAATGACCCCTCATCCACTTCCTTAAAACCCTCATCCTTTCCTTTTTCCCCTCCTTCCTTCCTCTTTTTCCTGACGAAGCGACCAACAGTTGCAAAAGCCTGAATGTGTGTGTGTGTGTGTGTGTGTGTGTGTGTGTGTGTGTGTGTGTGTGTATATATATATATATATATATATATATATATATATATAAGGTAAGTCTTTCCTCTCCCGGGATTGGAATGGCTCCCATATATATATATATATATATATGGGAGCCATTCCAATCCCGGGAGTGGAAAGACTTACCTTGGGGTTAGGAAAGGAAGGTGAACAAATACACACACACCCATACATTTACACAGACACAAACACATCTAGGCAGACATACTATAGAAACCAAAGAAGTTCTCTTCCTTTCCTTCTGCCTGAAAAAGCAACTGGGTTGCGAAAGCTTGTGTTTGTTTGTGTATGTGTGTGTTCATTTATTTATTTATAATGCTGTCACACCTGTGCTCCTTCTCCTGGTGAGTAATCTTCATCTATTCTTTATATATATAATTTTTCCTGCTAGGAATTTTTCGTCTTTATATGTTGCTTCAGGGTTTCTACAGTATGTCTGTCTAGGTGTGTTTGCGTCTGTGTATATGTGTGTGTGTGTGTGTGTGTGTGTGTGTGTGTGTGTGTGTGTGTGTATTTGTTTACCTTCCCTTTTTCCCCCCAAGGTAAGTCTTTCCTCTCCCGGGATTGGAATGTCTCCTTACCCAACTCCCTTAAAACCCTCATCATTTTCTTTTCCATCTCCTTCCCTACTCTGCCTGAAGAAGCATCTGGGCTGTGAAAGCTTGCTTTTGTGTGTGTTTGTGTTAGCTGTATTTATGTTTGCTGTCACTACCGGTGCTCCTTCACCTGGTAATGTAACTTCATCTAGGGACTCTATAATCTAGATTAAGTTTACTTACCAGGCAAAGGAGCACAGGTAGTGATAGTAACACAAATAAATTAAACACACACACACACACACACACACACACACACACACACACACACACACACACGCGCGCGCGCAAATGCAAGATTTCACAACCTAATTGCTTCTTCAGGCAGAGTAGGGAAGGAGAGGGAAAAGGAAAGGATGAGGGTCAAGTAAATTACTTGTTGCAGTGAATAACTGTGTCAGTTTCATGTGTAGTGGTGGAATCAAGTTTGTGCAGTGCTATACATCAAGATATTGACATTAAAATGTTTATTTGATTTTTAAGTAATTACATTCTATTCATTCTTTCTACCACTTCCAACCAATACTCATCTTTTCAACATTACGATGTATGGGGGTTCTGCTCGCTGCAAAATTATTCTCCTGGGGCGTCGTGGTAGAAATAAATACTCGTAGGTACAATTTTTCACTTCTTCTTTAATTTTCAAACTGCTTCTCCACCAAAACATTACGACTTCAAAACATATACAAGGCATCAGAACTTAGCTGGTAGTCCTTCCATTTCAAAACACAGACTGACATAGCTTCCAGTGCACTTAAGAAAAGCAAAAACTCGAACTCCTCCACGCAAGGCGGTGAGGCAAATATATAACATTGACAATAATGGCATTACATCATGCATTGTGCATAACAATTGAATATACTAATTTACAATTATGAAACACACAAGTAAAACATTTCATGTCCACAAAAATAACAACAATATAAAATGAAAACTATACATACAATAATTTTAGATAGCGCACATCTTTTTAAGACAAAATCTCGGTTCTTTCTGTTTCACAACAAACAGAAATGTTAAGTGGCAATTAATTAGTTAATGAGTACATCATACATGTTCCTAACATACATTGAACTATCAAATATTGTGGCCATTCTCAAAATAGGTTCAAAATCTCACGTCAGTTAATATATAAAAAGAATTCAATATTGTAATTTTGACTATTACATTAATTAACACAATTAGCTGGTCAACACAACTTGTTTATGAGCCTAACATATATACAATGCTATTTATTTTCATTTACATAAAGTTTCTAAAATTCGTCTATCTAGTTCTTGAAATAATGTACAATGACAAAACTATTGTTTATAAAACTGTCTGGAAAGCATCTAAATGAATCTCTTAATTAATGAAATCTATCACTTGTTTTAATCACAGTATGACCAAGGCACTGTCCTACACTGATTCCTAGGCTGGCTATTTCGTTTTTAACTAACTTCACACGCAACTTGTATCACTATTGAACCACACGATTCCGGGTCTGACGCAGACGGTATCATACAATAACATTGAGATGAGAGGGCCGGCAGTATAATCACAACGTGCGCGAGTCAAACAGAGATTACATTCATGTAATATCTTTGCTATTGCTCATTCATTTTTCTATGTGTGTTTTTTTGTTTCTGTATTCTGTGATGGAAATATACGTTTATGTTACCCAAGAAATGTTGCTGTGAAATTAATTTATTACGAGTCGCAACACATGAACTATTGTCACTGATGATGAGCTAAAAAAGTAGAAATCATAAACAGTGCCATCAACTGTATTATTGTGAACTACATAATTCAAAGAGCAGCACCAGCTGTTGGATTTTTTGGGGTACTATTCCATCATTCTAATTGGAACAGAAACTAAAAATTTTAAATTATTATATCTTTTCTTTCCTTGATCAGATTGGGATGTAATAAAACCTTGATGTTGCACCAAGATTTGCTCAATTTACTGTGAAAACCTCTTGAAAATACTTCTAGTAATTTGGCAGATTAGTGTGATCAAACAGGTGAAGAGATAAACCTGGCTGTTTTCTATAATATGTTGTTTCCATAATCTGATTTTGATGAAATGTTGCACCAAGAAAATGTAAATACGTTTAATAGTTTTAGATATAGTCTTGTTTAAAGATACAGACATGACAGGTATAGATAAAACTTTAAAATCATGATACCTTATTATTATACAGTCTAATTTTGATGAAATAATACCTGCATGTTGCTGCAAACTCACTCTAGTTATATATGAAAACCTCACAGAACAATGGCAGAAATTAGGTTTTTTAGTTTTATTGTAGTATAGATTTCAGTGTAAATCAGTACAAGGGTGGGTGGAGGGTGGAACCTATTTAAATACTGGCTGCAGAATTTAATGAAAGTTTGTGTGTTGTGTTTGCATTGTTTTTGACCAACAAACTTAACAATGCTGGACTCTGCACACCAAAGGGCATCAAGTTGGCCACTCAGAATTAACTCTGTATAGTGACAGGTAAGTAGCCATTATTCAGTTTACCAGTTGACTAAGGCTTGTAACAAATAAATATTCCAGGTGCAGACATTTCCAAATCCTTAGTCTTCCATGGAATAATTGACATGGGTACATAAATTGCTCATTAAGTGGCAAACCATTTCATTATTCTTGGATAGCAATATTTAACACATTCTGGTGTGCCTTATTCTAGGATTAAACAGTGGGATAGAGTGAAGTTTCACCCTGATTGTTCATGAAGTCCCGGTTAATTTTAGACCTGGTAGACTGTAACAGTCTGTTCAATGAAAGCTATATTTTTATTGACAAATTTCTTAATACCTTAAAGGAACCTGATTTTAATCTGGTATTATGCTGATGAGTGAGAAAAGGGCTGTTCCATTGTTTTTCCTGACTGTCTCTGTAGAATCTGTTTCTCCAGTGAGAATAATGTATCTCATGTTGAGTTTTTGTGGTTCTAAGAGTTGTGGTTTAGATCAGGTGTTGAAATGCCTCATCTGCTACATTTCTCCCTGTGTTCCACAGATCTTCCAGCATAAGCATCTAGCAGGTAAAACAGCCTGAGTTTACCAGGATGCAATTTTTGAGGTGCCAAATAAAGAGGAAGGAGCTTTCTTTGAGTTTCCAGAATAGTTGTATATAAGAATTTTTGGCAAAGAGATGCCAGATACAACTGCCAACGAGACATGTACGCTACCCAATTCATCCAATATGCTATCCTTTTGCATTTCTTAAAGTCATTTGTTAGCATCTATGGTGGAGAAATACCTGACAATAGTAGATAACACATTGTAGCAATAAAAGAGCCTGTATGGTGTAGCTGCTTATGACCAGTTAACACTGAATGAAGTGTGCGCAGGACGATCAAAGAGGTCACACAATCAACAGAATACTCTGCTCTTGACATGTTATGAGATTAAGTGTTGTGTGTGATGTACCTGAACTTCAACTCAGGAGATTTTACTGTGAACAGTAGTTGGTTGTCTCATCCATTTATTGTGTAAGTGATCAGCCAGTCACTATGTTTTACTGATTCGCTTTCTTGTTTCTTTTCTAGACTGTTGTGGTATGTCTGTAAACATAAACTTTTATAACATATTCCAGTTTTTGTTCCTTTGAAACTGACTATGTGATTAATGTGAGAAAAAATGGAAGAGCATACATGTGCTCAACATGTTTGCGTTATTATACTTTTTAAATCCTATGAAGAATTTTTAAGACTGTCAAAGGAGAATGCTAACAGGAAAGAACTTCCTACTACAGATTACACCATTAGGATTGTAGAATTATACATAATCTCAGATTTGGAATTAGGTCTTACTTGAAGCCTCCATAATGCTTCAATCAGAGATTATAATTGCCATTGCAAGGAATGAAAGTAAGTGTGGATGTTATAGTGCACATTTTCAATTTGTGCAGTTGTTCTAAAGATCCACAGAGCATATTCAATGGTTACTAGAAAACAGTGAAAACAAAAGTGAATAGAATATATCAAAAATAATAATAAAAATAAATAATAATAATTTTTTATGCCACTCAACATGTCAGCAGTGACATTCATATGCTTACACTGCCCTGAAGTGTATGTAGTTTTTGGGTGTTGTAAGCCAATTGGCCTTCAGCAGCAGATGACACAATGCCATTGACATGTTCATGTCAACACCCATTGCAGTGTCATTCTCTGATGTGGTCAGAATGGGTGCTCCAGAATAAGCTTGGTTTAGATTAGATTAATAATTGTTCCATAGATCATAAATACAACATTTTGTGATGAAGTGAACGTGTCAGTTTAGTAAAAGGTCTATATGTGGCACTCACTATTTTAAGTTATTATTATTATTATTACTAGCAGAATCACTAAGTTTTATCTAAAAATTCATCTAATGTGTAGAAGGAGTTGACATTAAGAAAGTTTTTAATTTCTTTTTAAACACTAGTTGGCTATTTGTCAGACACTTGATGCTACTTGGTAAGTGACCAAAGACTTTTGTAGCAGCAGAATCCATTCTTTCTGTGCCAGAATTAGATTTAACCTTGAATAATGATCATCCTTTCTCCTAGTGTTGTAGATATGCACACTGCTATTACTTTTGAATTTGATCAGATTGTTAATAACAACTTTCATTCCTTCCTGGAACTTCAAAATATTTTAAATGAATACATATAGTGTGAAGCTACTGTGAAGATCCTTAAATAAATCTCTGCAGGATAATCTTAGGTGGGCTTCATCAATTATTCTGATTACACAGTTTTGTGCAATGAATACATTTTTTTCTCAATGTTGAATTGCCCCAGAATACAATCCCATACAAAAGCAGTGGTTGAAAATGGGCATAGTAAGCTAATTTACTGAGATGTGTATCACCAAAATTTGCAATGACCCTGATGGTATAAGTTGCTGAACTCAAACATTTAAGCAGATCTTCAATTTGTTTCTTCCAATTCAGTGCCTCATCAACACAAACACTTAAAAACTTTGAATATTATACCTTAGCTACATATTTCTGTTCAAAGTCTATATTTGTTAATGGTATCATGCTGTTTACTCTGTGGATCTGTATATGCTTGGTTTTCTCAAAGTTTAATGTGAGTGCATTTGCAGAGAACGACTTAATAATTTTCTGAAAGACATCATTTACAATTTCATCAGTTAGTGCCTGTTTGTCAGGCAAGATAGCTATACTTGCATTGTCAGCAAAAAACTAGATTAGCATCTTCGTTAATATAGCATGGCAAGTCATTAAGATCCATTAAGAACAGCAAAGGACCCAAGATTGAACCTTGTGAGGCCCTATTTTTAATAGCTCCCTAGTTTCTTGCATAGTGCAGTATGTGTTCCTCTTGTATCCATAGTTTCACATATTACTGCTATAGCATTCCACCCTGTACAAGTTAAAATGCATATTATCACAAAGCTGTTTAAGAGGAAGTGATTATTAGTTCTTGCTCACATGCTTCATTGCAAAGTTTGCTTTAATATTTGTGCTTCATTTTTATGGCATTTTAATGACCGTTTGGACCCATATGGCCATGAAACAGAAGGGTCGCTGTAAACAAACACAATAATAAAAAAGTCAATAATAGAGGATAGATAACTCACTGTAAAGATGCTCACTGAGCCACTGAAAGGCACAAAAAATAGACAATTACATTCACAAAACTTAAATTTTTGGCCATGGCCTTCATCAAAAAAATAAACACATACATTCACACAGTCACTAAGATTACTACACACACACAACCACTATCTCCGACCGTTCCAGTGCCACAAGCATTTGATTTTAATTGTTGACTAGACTAGATGTCCACCTCTTGCACTTACTTTGTGGTATAGTATGTGACATCAATGAAGTCCTCAGGTGATCTACCACATTTCTTATTGGATATTGTCTAGACTGCTCAGACACACCAATATCATGACAAGACTCTACACAAGTCTCCATTTGTAAGGCATGACCTTGAGTTGCAACTCAGTTTTTTCTTGGAAAATGGAATCCTTTCAGTGCTTTAGAGGATAGGCACAGGCTGATGATTAATGAATTCTTCCAGTTCTTTTTCAATGTGTCTGTTAGGTTAAAGGTACTTATCTATTGTTCTTAGAGTGCCCCATTTCAGGCATGTATTTGAAAATTCATTGGTATGTACATAATAGAAAAAAATTGTGGTTTATTTGTAGTATTTTCTAGCTTTTTATATTAGTGTTTTTTCTTACCTTTGGTGGAGTTGTGTTGCTAATGAGAGAGAGCCACAATATTTAAGTAGTCTTTAAATGTACCAGTAATTATGAGGTGGTTTCATGAAGCTGCATGTCCACCTTGTATAGTGACTTATTTGTCTGACCAGAAAACAGAATTCTGCTGTGGGAAAAATTGATGACATTGCTGTCTCTTTATAGTGAGGATGCATTTGCAGCCCAACAGTGTGTTGACTACTTGCAACATGGTGGGACCAGGGCACCATTCTTCAAGAAGAGGATGTCTATACAAATGGCAGCCACACTTTTTCAATCATCTTTCACACACTTTTCCAGTAGAAGCAGCATCAAAATAAAATTAATTTGCAATTGTACTGCAATACCTTTTCCTCCATGTGAACAACTGTTTTGTAGCTTATGCATGGGACTTGAGTTTTCAATAATATTTGTCTAACATGGGTATAAAATATTTTTGCTTTGCGTCTTGTCGTTTAAAACTTTTTTCTCTACAGGCATTAGAACACAAAACAGATGGTATTTGTGTCCATAATAATAAAGAGTAAATGTTCGTAGCATCCTTTTTTTCAGGTATTCATTTGAAATATTTTTGTACATTTATTTTGTTAGTGTTCAGTACTGTTCTACTATGTTCTAATGACAGATTAATAGTTCTTTTTAATTACTTCCACACTTTACAGCCCAGCTGTCACAGGGGGAAGAGTTTCACACAGCAGTATGTTCATATCTTTCTGGAACTCCGGAAAGCAACTTGGTGTTGAAGTCTGAGGCTGCTGAGGGATGTTGGCACAGTGTGCGTCACACAGTGTTGCAGGATATTGAGGCAGCATCTCTGCTGGAACAGCCAGTTGTACATCCACAGCTGCGATACCAGGGCATAGCAGATTGTGTTGCCTCTTACAAGTATGTATGCCTTTATTATTGATATTCTCCTTTCAGATTATTGACTAGATTTCTGACTATTAACTATGATTTTATGAAGGTATTAGCAAACATTACATTGCTTCACAAATTTTAAATATTTACAGAAATTGGATACTGGTCCTAAGCTTCTTCTCCCTCCTCCCCCCCCCCCCCATCTGGCCATCTCCTCCTCCTCCCCCATCTAACTATCCAACTCCTCAAATATTGCCCCCCCCCCCCCCCGCTCTCTCTCTCTCTCTCTCTCTGCCCCTCCTCCTGTGTTCAACTCCAGCTCTCCATCCCTTCTTCTCCCACTCTGTGGCCCACTGCTCCTCCTCCTCCTTTGTCTGTATCCTCTTCTTCGCCACTACCTAAGGCTTTGAGCCTTGTTTATTTTTACTGTAAATGAAACTTCAGTTGGGAATTTCAGTTGCTTAAAATTAATGGGCAAATCAGTTGGGCTCATCAGTTTATAGGAATGACAGAGACCTGCTGGATATGCAAGGCTAGTGACTCCAGTGGCAGAATTTTGCATTGTTTTAATCTGTGAATGGGTCAGAATTATGAATTTTACAGTGTTTCAGATTTCATAGTAGTATTCTATTCATAGGCTGATAAGCTATAAATGCAACTACTCTGTGAGTGACACTAACACAGTTATTTGTACTAAATTTCTACTCCATTGTCAGTCTGAAGATAATACTGTACTTTGCAAAAGATGCATTCACGCAGAAGCACACCCTGGGAAATGGAATGTAAGTGAAAATATGTTCAGCATAATGCGCAAAAGTGGAATATTCAGACACCAGAGCCAGAGACCAACTGTTTTAATGAAGAATTTTAGGAAGGAATTGCAGTGGATCACTTACTTACTAAACTCACCATAAACAGGCAGACACTTTCTTAGTATAGTATAGTTGTTATCAAACAAGCTAAGAATTTATGAAACAACAATAATGGGGGATAGGTAACAACTCACCGTAAAGAGGCTCTCTGAGCTGCCGACAGACATGAAAATAGATAATCACATTCACACAACTTAAATTTTTGGCCATGGCGTTCATCAGAAAAAGAAACATATACATTCATGCAATCACTCTGACAAATATACAGTTGTGTGTGTATAGTTGTCTGGGTGATTGCGTGAATGTATGTGTTTCTTTTTCTGACCAAGGCCATGACCGAAAATTTAAGTTGTGTGAATGTGATTATCTGTTTTCATTTCTGTCAGCAACTTAGCGAGCCTCTTTACGGTGAGTTGTTACCTATCATCCATTACTGATATTCCTACCAGATTTTCCTTTGTTAAAATTATGGAACAAGTAATTTAGTATGTTTAATTGACATATCACCAATCTGTTAAAAGTTCCTAGGTCTGTATCTTATAATCTGAGAAAACCATTCTGTAATTGAGATTGAATGTATAACATCTCCCATGTACATGGGCATCTTGGAACACTGATTATTTCACAAATGAAGACAAAGGAAGAGCCAGAAACACTTAGTATGTTATTTTCATACAAGATGGGCTCTATGACACTGGCATAGGGACGTTACCCAACACTAAAATCCACACTTGCCAGACCAATAAACTGGGTTGCATTGGTTGGAGACTATACTTTCTGGTGAAGGGCACCCAACTGACCTACCTCTCAGTATATGATACTTTTCCAATAATTAGTTTCGGGATAGAGTTCACACCTGTCAATAAGCTTTTAGTGATATTGCTGTAAATGCATTTCTACAGCCATTGGTTGACTAGATGGGGGATTTGAAACCTATTGTTCCCAGAATTGGAAGCACGATGCTCTAGAATTGGAAGCCTACTTTAAATGTTCCTCTTTGTGAAGGTGGTAAGATCTTTTGTTTACATCCAGTCTGTGAATGTATGAAATCAGTCACTAAACTTTAATGCAGAATGATTCACAAAGAGGAATTTACAACTAAATGATTAGTGATGCTGCTTTGTTGTCATAACTTGAACTAAATGTAATTAATGGATTAATAGGATATGAACAAAATGATTACCTAGCTATAGGAATATGGTTTAAGACAACAATACAAAGACTTTTCTGTTAACATATGGTAATGATTGATTGATTGATTTTTGCAGGGAAGCCAAAACAGTCTTGGACCAACCCGCCACTGCCCGCACCGAAACTAAGTTTATTGTGCGGTATCGCTCCCTGTATATCTAGTAAAGCCAACCAATGCCCTTGAACAGTGCAAGGAGTCCCTTTACCAGTTCTTTATTAGACACAATTTCTTCGGGTCTGGTTGTCCCAAATATTCTGTGCCTTTTATTCTCCAATGCAATGCATTCGAAGATTAGATGTGATGCAGTTTCATCACCGTCATCACAGATCCTACATTTAGGGTCCTCTTCTGTTATTCCCATTGTATGTAGGTGTTTTTTGAAATTCCCATGGCCTGTCAGCAATCCAACCATGAGTGTTATCTCTCTCCTGTTCAGACCCAGGATTGCAGAGCTTCTTTTAAAACATGGCTTTGGCATCATTACCTTGCCATTTTTTTGTTGATGGACTTTGGTCCAATATTCTATGTGCTGTCTTCTGAGCCAGTTACGTAGCTCCAATTTGATCATTGCCTTGGTGATTGTCAGGACAGGTTCCGGTCCAATAAATGGAGTCTCTGCCCCCATCCTGGCTAATCTGTCGGCATGTTCGTTGCCACTGATCCCCGAGTGGCCAGGGACCCACAATAGGTTTACTCTATTGCTTTCCCCTAGCTCCACTAGAACCCTGTGACATTCTGCAAGGATGCTGCTAGTGATCTCAGGGCTGCCTGGATGTCTGAATAGATATAGACGCTACGATCTTTGTAGCACCTACGCAAATTCTCCTCCACACACGCCCTGATGGCAGTGATTTCCACCTGGAATACTGAGGCCAGTCTTCCTAGAGAGATGACGCCCTCCAGTCTTGGCTGCACCCCATATACCCCGGCCCCAACACCTTGGTCCGATTTTGACCCGTCAGTGAACCAGACAATATCCCCCGTATGGTGTCTAACTATTTTCTCCCACTGCTCCCTACTTCCAATTGTTATATTGAAAGACTTGTTGAAGCAGTATGGGGTTATAATATAGTCGGCTGGCATTTCCCCAACCTTTCCTATATTTACCTCACTCACTATTTTAGTGTGTGATTCTGGATATCCCAAAGAGTTCCAGTTGTTGCCAGATTTGAGTCTGTATGCACCAGCCGCTGTCTCCATCTTGACCCAAAGGTGTAATGGGGGCATATCCAGCATGGTTTCCATCCCAGCAGTTGGTGTGCTGCTAATTACGCCTGTTATGGCTAAGCAGGCTAATCTCTGCACCTTAGCAAGCTCCTTAGCAGCAACCTGCTGTACTACCTTCTTCCACCACACGACCGCCCCATAGGTGATCCTGGGTCTAATCACTGTGGTGTGTATCCAGTGCATACCCTTAGGGCTCAGGCCCCAATTTTTGCCACAAGCTCTCCTGGTACTCACAAGAGTACCTTTTGCCTTGGAGCAAATATTCCTGATGTGAGGGGTCCATGTCAGTTTCTCATCTAGGGTAACCCCTAGATATTTCACTGTCCCCTTCACAGGTAGCACTTCATTGAAAAGCTTTAGATTCCAACTTGAATGTTGTATATGCTTCTTTGTGAATGGTACAACAACAGTCTTCTTAGGACTAACCCCCAGATCCTGTTTTCTGCACCAGTCTTGCACAATATCCAAAGCACCTTGTGCCATATTCTTTACTGTGTCAGCAAATTTGCCAAGTATTACTATGACAAGATCATCTGCGTATCCTTGGCAAAAGTACTGCCTAGAGTTTAATTCTCCAATGAGATCATTCACCACTAGATTCCACAATAAAGGGGAAAGAACTCCTCCTTGCGGGCAACCCCTAGTGGTGTTGATTACCAGTTTTTCATTCATCATGGTAGCTTCTAACTTTCTTCCACTGAGCATGGCCCTAGTCCACCTACATATTGTGGTCCCTAGGTCATGCACCTCTGCTGCCCTAACCATGGAATCGAAGGTCGTGTTGCTAAAAGCCCCCTCGATGTCCAGGAAGATACAGAGGGCTATTTCCTGAAAGTGTAGTGCTTTCTCCACCTTCCCAACGAGTTGGTGGAGAGCTGTCTCACATGATTTACCTGGCTGATATGCATGTTGGTTTGAATGTAGAGGAGTCCTACTTAACCTCCTTTCTCAAACATGCACATTAATCAGCTTTTCCAATGTCTTAAGAATGGAGGAGGACAGGCTGATTGGCCTCATATCCTTGGCCTTGGTATGATCAATTCTCCCTGGTTTAGGAATGAAGACAACCTTCACTGCCCTCGAGGCATTGGGAATGATTCCTGCTGCTAGGCTAACCCTGAATAACCTGCATAGGAATCTAATAAGATTTTCTCCCGTTTGTTGCAGGAGAGCTGGAAAGATTCCATCGGGGCCAGGTGACTTGAACGGTTGAATGTTCCCACCGCCCATCGGACCTCACTGAGATCGACACACTCCTTGGCCAAATCCCAGTCCTCATTGCGAATACCTGAGAACCGTTGTCTCTCAAGAATCGCATTCTGGTCTGAGTTATCCCCCAGAGTATATTGAGGAAAGTGAGTTTTGAGGAGCAGTTCCAGTGTTTCATGTGCTCTCTTTGTATACTCCCCATCCTCCTTCCTCAATGTTCCTCCTGGATTAGTTGGTACCCTAGTGAGGATTTTATGAAGTCTCACTTGAGCAGCCGTGCCCTCCACTTGCTCACAGAATGCCTTCCAGGATGCCTCCTTTGCCCGTCTGATGGCAAGGTTGTAATTGACAAGGGCCTCACGATACTTTGCCCATTGTCCTTTGTGCCTCGCAAGGTTAAACAGTCTTCGTACCTGTTTCCTTTGCATTTCCAGGTTATTATTCCACCAAGGCACACTCCTATTTGTGCACTTGGTGATTGAGCAGTTGTCCTGGTATGAGATCACTATAGCAGAGGTTACAGCCTCTGCTACTTCCTCAAACTCTGCTGGATTCCTTATCGAAGTTTTAATTTCCGATAGGCTGAAGTCAAGGTCTTTCCTATATGTCTCCCAGTCCATTTTCCTGGGGTTCCTATAGGCCATGGTCTGTCTGGTTCCCATTTCAACTTTGAAATTAATATACATGTGATCTGATGAGGATGGCTCCAGGACCACATGCCACTGTTTGACGTAACTTCCCATCATCATAGAATCAAAAGTTATGTCAATTACTTCTTCCCTTCTACTATTCCTGAATGTAGGTTCATCACCCCTATTCAGAATCTCCAAGTTGTTAGATAGGAGAAATTCAAGAAGGTGCTCACCTCTACTGTTTGTGTCCTTGCTGCCCCACGATAGATTGTGGGCATTGGCATCACATCCCACCAACAGTTCGTCACCTTGCCGATGGCAGGCTTCCGTCAGTCTCCTCACTTCCAAAGGAGGAGGAGAGCTGTCCTCGTAAAGAAGGTATGCTGAGGCCAAAACAATTTCCCTTGTCATACCTTCCTCACATTGCTGCATCCTGATGGTCACCAGGTCCCTGGAGCAAAAATCCATCATTGGTATGAAAGGTATTCCATTTCTAACATAAATGCATGTTCTGGAGTTTTTTAGATTTCTGGCATAAATCAGCTTACCTCCAGTACCACCGAGGCCCGATACACCCCCTTTGTATAGGGTTCTTGTATCAGGGCCACGTCCACCTCCTGTCTCCCCAGGCGACGGCTCAGGGCAGCAGTGGCCCCTTTACTATGCTGCAGGTTTATCTGCAGCACTTCCAGTCCCCATCTTGCTGCCATTATTGCCTTTAAGGTCTTTGATTACCCTGACGCAGACCTGCGAGAACCCTAAAAACAGTTTCAGGCCTTGCTCTCGCAATGCCTTCAGGGACTTCTCTCCGACCTCCACCACCAGGGTTCGTCCTTCTGGAACGACCTTTTGGTTAATTACCCTCCAATCCTCTGTTGAGACTTTTGGGTTCTGGGCCCTTATTTTCTCGAACAGAGTCTTTGGAGAGACATCCTTAAGGATTATTTGGTACCCATATTGATACCTTTGCGGTCTTCAGGAGTTCGGCTGCTGTCTTGACCAGCAGCTTCGCATCCTCCCACGGGGATATCATGGGCACCTTGTACTTAAGCCATTCTGCTGAGTGCTCAAAAATGAGGACACCGCGATCTAGATAGACCCTCCTGAATTTGGGTCCTGGACCAGCGTCCTCCCCCCCCCCCCCCCCAATCTCTTCAAAGAGGGCCATCTGCACGAGCTCCTCCTGCTGCGAGGTGATGCTTACCAGTTGGTATCCTTCTTGGACAACCGCCACTCTAAAGACCGAGACTGCAGTACTATAGGTCTGTTTCCCTATTTCCTGCCTCAGCCCTTTAGGATCACGCTTGTCCAGAGAGGAGGGAGTCTTAGATTCCTCCCTAACCCTCTTGCCACCTGTCTTTGACGTCAAGGGGGTCTGTGTATCCCCTTCGACCTGAGGCAGTTTCTTTTTGGGGGTCTTGAGCTCAAGCCCTTTTGATTCCCTCCACTTATGTTTAGGAAGCCATTCTTTTCCTTCCTTTTGCTTCTGTTCCTTGAGAAGTTTCCTTCTCTGAGCCCCAGACAAGGCCTTAATCCTAATCTGATCCAACTTCTCTGTTACAGTTCCCACTTCTTGCTCAGGTCTAGACCCTGACTGAGAAGTAGGAGTGCACTCCATCGGTCCTGATCCCGATGTATGAGTATCTGAGGTCTCAGATTGCCCCTCGGATTCTTTTAAAATAATTTTTTTCTCCGTGTTCATCTTAGTCCCACGAGATTTGGGGATTTATATGGTCCACACCACGATAACCCCGCGCGGTGCAAGGCAACTTACTCAGGGAGGTCGCCCGGTATCCCTGAGACACATCCACCCATGTGCCACGCACCCCTCAGCACGGGTCGCAATACACCTTGGGTTGGGGGGCAGTTTAACATCGTGCCCGGGACGAACATAGGGTTATGAGATAGTAAACTAAATTGATGGTACATCAAAACCCTTGAAGAAGTGGTTATATTAACTACTGCCTCTCTGTATATTTATTCCTTAATGAAATCTGTTGTAAATAATAAATCCCTTTTCCAAACAAAACAACTCAGATGATACATACAATACTAGGAACAAAAACAATCTACTCAAGGACATAAAAGCACTTTAGTTAAAAAGGGGTCCACTACTCGGGAACATAAATTTTCAGTAATGTGCCAGCAATTTAAAAATAATAATAAAAAAAAAATAAAAAATGAAAAGGCTACATATAAGGAGGAGCCTGAAAGACTTACTAGTGGCTAACTCGTTTCTCTCTCTCTCTCTCTCTCTCTCTCTCTCTCTCTCTCTCTCTCTCTCTCTCTCTCACACACACACACACACACACACACACACACACACACAATTCATGCAGTCACACAGGCACTCCAGCATGCATGATCGTCATCTTCAGCTGGTGCATATTTTAATTTAATGCAACTTGGAGTGTAATTTTGTTCAAGGATGTGACAATATTTTTATGAAGGACAGGTTGCTTACTCACCACAGAGACATCTGATGAGTCACGAAAAGATGCAAATGACATAAAACAATTTGATAGCTTTCAGACACACACTCGCACAGACATGACTGCCATGTGTGTGTGTGTGTGTGTGTGTGTGTGTGTGTGTGTGTGTGTGTCTGACTGATGAAGGTTTTAACAGCCAAAAGCTACCAAGTTGTTTTCTGTTATTTTTGCCTTTCTGCAACTCATCGGACGTCTCTTTGGTGAGTAAGCAACCTATCCTTCACGAAAATATTATTGAATCCTTCCTGGAATTTCCTTTGTTAATGGGCTATGACATATATATCTATAAAAATCAGTGTGTATATGTGCATGTGTGTTTGTGTTATCTATAGACTCCAAAATGGCTGAAGCAATTTTGATGAAATTTTCAGGGACTCGATTAGCCCATTGGATGATCATATGAATTTTGATAGTGATCAGAACAAGATATTTATTGATTTGAAAAATATAGTGCAAACTATGAAACAAGTTTTACTCTTTGGAAAAATGCTTTTATTGACTGCTATGTTCTACATAATATGATTAAACACAATGAATACCACACTTATGCAATCCTTGGCATGTTGAATCCATATTTTCATTCTAATATCACAGTCGGTTTTGATTTTCTATCCTCATGCCCTGAAATGAGAGACATCCTGCCCAAGATCCTTCCCACCCCTCCTAAAGTGGTGTTCCGTCGCCCTCCCAACCTTCACAACATCCTAGTTCATCCTTATGCCACCCCGAAACCCAGCTCACTGCCACAGGGATCATATCCTTGTGGAAGACCCCGCTGCAAGACCTGTCCAATCCACCCACCCAGCACTTCCTACTCCAGTCCTGTCACAGGCTTATCCTACCCTATCAGAGGCCGGGCCACTTGTGAAAGCAGCCACTTAATTTACCAACTGTGCTGCAAGCACTGTACAGCTTTCTATATTGGCATGACCACCAACCAGCTGTCCATTAGGATGAATGGCCACCGCCAAACTGTGGCCAAAAACAAGGTGGACCACCCTGTGGCACAGCATGCAGCGGAGCACATGCTTGATTTCAATGGCTGCTTCACAACCCGGGCCATCTGGATCCTCCCATCCACCACCAGCTTTTCTGAACTGCACAGATGGGAGTTATCCCTACAATACATTCTCCGATCCCGAAATCAACCAGGCCTCAACCTACGATAACTTCATTATTATTATTATTATTATTATTATTATTATTATTATTATTTTATTTTTTTTTTTCCCCTTCCATACCTTACAGTTCCTACCTCTGTATCCCAAACCTCGCCTGATTTGAGTGGTGTGTGATCGTGTGTGTGTATATGTATGTGTGTGTGTGTGTGTGTGTGTGTGTGTGTGTGTGTGTGTGGTCTTGTGCACTTGCAGTGTACATGAATTATTTTACTTTATTTTATTTTATTTTATTTTCTCCCCTCACCCGCCTCCCCACTCCATTCCTAAGCTGCATCTCGTTATTCCCATCTAACCCATCCCCACCACCGTGACGTAACCTTTCTATCCCCTCCCCCTCCCCTCCCCTCCCGTCCCCGATTCGCTGCAGAGCGTGATTCGAAGTGTGGCAGTCGGAGGTGATGGTTGTATGACTGTGTTGTGTGCCTGTGTGATTGCGTGAGTGCTCTATTTCTGAAGAAGGCCATGGCCGATAGCTGAATGTGTTGTATGTGTGTGTCTTTTGTATGTGCCTGTCGCAGCTCGTCGCCACGTCTTTGCGGTGAGTAGTAAACTGTCCTCACTATATTATTTATTCCAACCTGGACTTTCCATTATTATAATATCACAGTCTGACATACTTAAAAGTTGGAACAACAGTAGTGCTACTAGTGGAGAAAGAGCCATCTGTAGTGGCACTATCGGTGCACATTCTAAAGTGAACAGTCACCCTTCCCCACTCTTCCCCCTCCCATACTGTCACTGGAGAGCATTACTAGATGTTGGTTGTGTATCTATGAGCTGTGTCTGTGTGAATGTATGAATGGAAGGATGTTTTAGTTTTTTGACAAAGGCTGTGCCTGGTAATTAAGTTGAGTGTGTGCATGATGTATTTTTCATGTGCCTCTCATAGCTTGCCAAAAATAATTGTTGGCATATTTGTGATCTGTTCAATAGAAACACGTTAAGTTATCACTTATCAGTAATTTCTAAACAATATGTAATCAAATATACACCTCAGTTGCCACTTATTGCTTTCAGAAGTAATTAATTCAAAGCATCATTAAAGTATCACAATATATCTTCATTAATAATCAAGCTACATTCTTTGGTGCTCCTTTTCTATAGATACAGAAGAAATAGCCATTTAGGAACATTATTGCAGTGCAGTATCTCCAATATAGGAGCACAGATCTGTTTTGTCTCAAGAAGCTGGTAGACTTCTCTGCCATAAATTTAATCATCTACAAAAGTTTTTAAAAAAATCTATACAATCATTATTTTGAGATGCATTTCTCTGTAAAGTATAACAAAATATGGTTTTGCTCTATTCACAGAGGTAAACCAGTGCTTATAGAATGGAAGAAATCAGACAAACGGAAGTCATGTATTGAACGGACATACGATGCACCTCTTCAAGTATGTGCATATATGGGAGCACTTAGCTTTGATCCAAGACATGCCAGTTTGCAGGTAATTGTAACAGATAAATGATCATATGTGACAAAGTGGAATATGCACTGCCCTTGTCCACAAACATACATACACTACTTCTCTCTCTCTCTCTCTCTCTCTCTCTCTCTCTCTCTCTCTCTCTCTCTCTCTCTCTCTCTCTCTCTCTCTCTTTTCCGTATGTTTAATGTGTGAGCAGAGGTAGTGCTACTGCAGGTTACTCACAGGAAAAAGCAGACAACAAAGGCAAAATTCTGATAGAGAGAACTCTAGTAAAGCCATGGTCCGAAGGATAGTGATATGTAACAGTTAAATGCCATACCAAGTTGGCTGACCTGGGTGTTTTCCAATGAAAATGACCTGATGGATATCTTTGTATTTATCAGAAAAACCAACAATTTCTGTAATCACTATCTTTTCTGAAGTGGGAGTAAGTAAATAAATAATCAACAATACTGTTAAAAGAAATCCACTGAGCTGCTGATAGGCATGAAAATAGATAATCACATTCACATAACTTAAATGTTCGGCCGTAGCTTTCAACAGAAAAAGAAACACATACATTCATGCAATCTCTCAGACCAGTATACACTCATTACCACCATTTCCGGCCATGCTGGAGTGGCCGGACATGGAGGTTGTGTGTGTTTAGTTGTTTTAGTGATTGCATGAATGTATGTGTTTCTTTTTCTGATGAAGGGTATGTCCAAAAATTTAAGTTGTGTGAATGTGATTACATATTTTCATGCCTGTCAGCAGCTCAGCGGGCATCTTTACAGTGAGTTGTTATCTAATCTCTGTTATTGACATTACAATTGGGTTTGGTTTTCCATTGTTAAAATTTTAAAAGAAATGTTATCCACCCAGATAACTCCAGGAAATACTGATAGAGATTAGTTTTCATGAACAAACACACTGGCTCGATTTGATCTTAGTAATGGTTTTGCCTTTACAGACAAATGTTAGGCAATAGAATGCACCTCACTACTTTTTGACAGCTGCTTGTTTGAAATTTGATGGCATTGTATTTGATTATGGAGTTTCTTGTCATAGCATGTATATTTGTGCATTTGTAACCATTAGTGCTGGCTTTTGTGTTCATAAAACCTCAGCACCTGAGAATGGAGGGAGAATAAATAATTTTTAGGATTCATATCTTGCACTTCTATTTCCTGTATCATCGTTCAAACAAAAGAATAATGTTTCTATATGTATGGATAATGATATTATGTAACACTGCTAATGAAAGTAGGTATTCCAATCTTCATTTGTAGTATGTTACAGTTTATATTGATTAGCAGCATTTACTAGAAGTAAACATTTCCATGTGAGAACATAATATTGCCATTTCATCTAGCTGTGCTTATGCTCATTACAGGTAGAAGGTGGTCTCATTGTGGTCGCTTACAGTGATGGCTCTCCAGCTAATGTCTTCATACTCTCAGTTGATGAGTGCCAGAAGTACTGGCAGCAGTGGCTTGCACGCCTACAACAGTACTGGCTGCGAAACACTGAGGTGGTGGAAAATGCTGCATTGGCTGCAGCCGAATAAGTGAGTACATCTTTTAGTTGAGAGACTTGTGGTTAACTAAGGAATCTCAAACTTGTGAAATTGTGTAAATATTTAAATTCACTATCTAACACACAACTTAAATGAGTTTATAGCATACCATTTAGTTTCTAGTCATTGATTTTATGTACTAGATAGATAGGGGCAGTGGAAATATACTTACCTTTCAAATAAATTTCATAACCTTTGTTATGAAGGCAGTTTCATATCATGACTAAGGAAGATGACTGTTCTAGACATCAAAATGTAACTTACACTTGAAGGAGAAGGATATAAAATACTGAACAAACCAGACTGGAAACATATGTAGACTCCATTGAAACTACTCCAATATCTCATATTTTTCAGAGGCAAAGGTATAAAAGCACTTAACCTGAAGCACTATGTACATCAGTGGTAGCACTAAATGGAAAACATATACTAGTACCAATGACTTTTAAATTCACTCAAGCGGTTTAAATTCAGGTCTGTTTTATTTCATGATAGCTTAGAAATTAGACAGAGATCAATTATGGTCATGTCTGAAAGAATGCTATTTTTGATCCAGCAGCTATTATCAATTAAGGGCACAATAAAATTTATGACATTAACTGCCAAAGTGGATAGAATTAAATCAGCGGGGAAAATTGAAAATTTATATACAGTTGGGATTCTCCTCCTTACTAGGTACAGTAGTTGTGGTGACCACAACTACCCTAGCATGCCTTCCACCTATGCAAATTCTCAACATATCCACACACGACTGACATACTGCCCCTGCCCATTTTAACATTACTCAATGCATTTCCAAGTTTCCCATAGGTGTTTGGATCTGGTGTGTATCCACACCAAAAGAAGGATCATCATCAGGCCCAAACTCTTGCAGGAATCAACAAAATACTACAAGTGATAGTGGATGGAGTTACTAAATTAGTAGTGAAAGGATAAATTGAAGTAGATGCTCAAAAGCATGAAGCCAATTTAATGAATTACTTAATAGAGTAAGCTGAAGACACACTAAGGCATCCAGGGAAAATTATTTTAGTCGTTGTAGACTATAGTGAAGACTTTTATTCTATTAACAGAAAAACATTCATCTGAAAACTCAGCCTTTTGATTGATAACACACACCAATAACCAAAATGCTTTTGAACATCCTATGGTACAACCACATGTGAATATGTCACCCTATCCAAAAATTTAATCAATTAATCTGAAAGAAATTTTACTACATAGATGTGAGGAAAGGAAAGCCAAAAACAGAATGTAACGTAAACAGATGGCGTACTACAATCAATCCAACACTGTTCAGTGTCATGGCAGCAGACATCATTAAGACCATTGTGTACTATTCAGTAAAAGTCATACATTATGCAAATGATATGGTAATAGGTTCAGAATACATGAAAGAACTACAAAAGGTGTTCAACTCATGTCAGGGGCACTATGAAATATCCTGAAAATAACCTACAGCAAAACCAAAACTGATTTTCAATAGAGGTGGCAAACTCAATTCAAAACACACACAAAAGGCCTTCAAAATAAACCATTGACATAATTTAGCAGATGTGACAGAAAGAGCAAAACCTGTAATAAAAAGCAATTTGCAACATTCAACAGTTTCAAAACCTCTCAATTAAAATAACAGTTACACTATGTAAAACAACTATAGTCCCAACAACAGCTTATGGGACAAACTAAAAGTTAGTGACTTTGTGAGATTAAAGAAAGTCAAATCCTGCTATATAAAATAAATCCTGGGCATTGGAAAGATAGTCACTTGAAGCCTTGCTCATATCTGTATGAAAGAAACCTTCTTTTTAGAAGACATCAAAATGAAGATGCTGTTGCCAAAGACCTTGGCCTAGAAAAGCTCATGCTTAATATTCATAGGAAAACATAACTCTATCTAGAACAATTTTTACTTAACTGACACCATACTGAAGGAAGAATATAGCAAGCAACATTCAAATATCTAGCACTACAAAAAGAAATGTCCTTACATAAATAGCAACATTGCAAAAAGCTCTAGTCTTGCATGAGTTGCTATGCTGTGAATGCGTGAGAATTTTGTAATTTGTGGTTTGCCAGGAACCTTGTAGCTCAGTTTCAGAATGAACAGTTTTGAATATCAGAATATTGTTCGTGTTTCTGTGTATTTCAAGTAACCAATGAGAGGTGAGAAAATATGGAGTGAATTTATAGCACTAAAATTGAAGTGATTGCTGTTTGTTGTTTTTGGCAGTGCATGTTTGCTAAATATGCATTGTAAATTTGTGTTATTATGGCAAAAATTACTTGCGTTGACCCATCCACATGCCTAACCCCATGATTTAATTGCAAAACAATAACATACGAAACATCTGCCATTTGAAATGGAGATTGCTTGGAGCAGTGTTTTGCCTAAGCACAAAATCTCACATTTCATCACAGTTTTCTTCTAAATGTTTCATTTTTCTCCTGATGTTGCTGTCTGTGCATAGAAAAAACAGTTGACACTTTTACACTCTTAGTTGTCAGAAACTTTTTGATACGTTTCTACAAACATCTCATGATTTTTGAGTGTGCTGTTAGGCTGAACGTAACAGCCCACCGATGTGTGATGAAAATGCAGATTTGTTTATATCTGTCTGCACTGGATGCATGATTGGCCATGTGTGGTTCCCATAATTCATCCCACTGTCACCGACATCTACACACAAGCAGAAACAAATAAAGTTCATTTTTACAAAAATACCCTTGCTTAAACCTTCCACTGTTAAAGTCATGCATCCTGCCTTCTGGGCCGAGCACGCTCTTGAGGCTGCCCTGCCCCTTCCCGCTACCTGCATTAAAGGGAGGGCACACTGACCGATGCCTGTGCTGCGCCCACTGTTAGGCCTCCCTTGCCCAGTGCTGAAGTCTTCTGGAGCCAGCGATCGCACCTTGTCTCGCCTTCCGAATGTAATCACTGACACACAATGTATTTGCATACTGTTTACGTGGCTTTCAATCTGCTGATGTATTACTGGACAGTCATTATGTGAATTTAAACTGCTTACCAGTATGGACCAGTCCACATTAAAGTGCCTAATTTTAGAATATTTTCCCACTCAAACATCACAGATTTTTATGAAATTTTATGTGAACAATCATACATGTCCTCTATGAAGATTGGTGAAGTTTAACTATTGTGAGTTTTACTGGGTGAGATGTAATCACTTGCTTGACTTCATTCACAAAGTTGCGCATAGTAAACATGAGTTTCTAACAAATCTGAGCTGTTTTATCTCGGGCAAGCTTTTGTTAGAATAAATGAAATCTGGCCACCTTGTGCAACTATAAGCACTTTCTTAGGAATAATGAAGAAAAGAATTTTACTAGCCTATTCTGCCAGGAAATGTTAAGCAGAAAAACGTCAGAAAAAAAATCTCAAAGCTCTGATTCTTATATATGAGGGACTGGAAGTATGGCGAACATGTAGTAACCTAACAACACAAGGTTCTCAAATATAAAGTTTCATTTATGTACCTCTTTCCTATACTGGGTATATTTAGTTCAAATTTGCCCTTAAAATCATACAAGTGACTATATCTCAGTTAGCATGGTTTTGACGATCGTTGAATGTTACCAGTGTTTGTACCTTCAGAATATATTCTCCATCTTTGTTTTTCTTTTTTTCTTTATTAGTTTATTTATTTTTATTTATTTATCTATTTATTATTATTTATTTATTTTGCTTATTTACTTCTTTTTCTTCCTATTCTTAGTAATTCATTCAGAGTGTCAATAAATTCCCTCTGATTTAATTCCCAATGATTAGTAATACTCCTTTGTTTGATAAGTCTCAAAGCAGTGTGCAACACATAATGGCACAAAGTAAGTTTTGCATTGGTATGTAGTTTCCTGGCACATTTTCTGTTTCGTGCAAATGATGCATGTGTGCATTATCATACTTTTCTGCAAATGTTCAGTCACAATAACATCTGGAAAAGTCTCCCTGTGAAACACAGAGGGTTTTAGTTGTTGTAGTGCCTTCCCCTACCAGCTTTTTTCCATTCAGTAGCATATTTTTCTATAACATACCTTATGAGAGAAAGATGAAACTCTAGGAGTGCCATTATTTGCCCTGTTACTGACACATGGAAAGCATGCACAAATCCAGACTGTAAAAAAATATTTTTTTGTACCATTTCACAGTCTTAAGGACTAATTTCACTGATCTCCTTAACACGTCACAATGGCCAACTGAACCCATATTCGAATTGTAATGTACAATACACTGCAGTTTCCTTATTTGTTCACCAGTATTTCTGTCAGTCTTCTCTGTTTCAACCGTCTGTGGTATGTGACATATGGCCAACATCAACACCTCTCTCTTATCACACCACTTGATAGCAAGGATCTTGTCGTTTTAATTTATTTTTTCAGTTTTGACGTGTTGCACCTATTCTTACGAACAGTGCCACATGCAGCTGTTCTATGGTTGTGAAGCGAGAGGAACAGGTCTGGGCTGGAACCAATTATTGACAAACTGAATATGACCCTTTTCCAGTTATGGTCCCTTAAGAGTTGTCCCTACATTGTGGAACCCAATTTCTGTTGTTGAGCCTGTATACACAATAAAATCCAAAATGTACCCACTATGACAGTCACTCAGTACAAATGACTTTATCCCTAATATACTTTGCTTAGGTGGAATATATTGCTTAAAAGATAATCATCCTTTGGACAGAAAGAGACTTTAATCTATACGAAGTTTGTGATGTGGATGAAATGAATTGTGAAATGTCTCAAGAACTTGTCAACATTCATCCTAATTTTAAACAGACCGTCACCTCCGGTACTCGCAGAGTTATTATTGAAATGTAACATTCTCAGAAGTGGGGGGGGGGGGGGGGGTTTGGGATGTAATTTCACTGAAAACTGGTGTGTTCAGAAGTGTATCTCTGGACCAATAATCACTTAGTTTTAACTTCTTAACTTGCGCCATTAAAAGCCAAATAGCAACAAGACTACATTTCCTGAGAGCCAGTGCCTATCCACTTTGACAGTCAAGAATTCACAGATTCTGTATTACTGTCTCTGACGTAAATGTAAAATTGATTTGTTTTGTCTGCAATAAATTGCAACAGTTTTTCAGACATAAATATAATAAAAATGAAAGAATGATTGAGTCAGTATCTAGTTGACATTCATGTCCTGCACTTGAGTCATCAAAGTCATGGTTTAACGGCTGGAAATCGGTTTCTTTCCAGCCAAATGTATCACTAAAGTGAACTCTTTTCCAAAACCTTTCACTGCCATTCTGAGGAACTACTAACTGTACCTCATACTCTGCCATCTGATGCAGAGGGCTGAGGAGTACAGCTTCGAGATTCTGTTGAAGACTCATCACTGCTAGAGAATTCACTCTCACTGTCATACCTAGTGAGCATATCCAGGATCTCTTTATCCATGCAGCCAGGGCGATGTGACATTTCTGCTGCAGAAAACAACGAAAATGCCGAAAACACTGGAACTGAAGTCGAATTCTTCAAAGACAAATCACAGCAACAAATATATGTGCACTCATGAACTAAACTGTCAGAACACTTAAGAGCTACTGGAAATGAATGGCAGAAAGACAGCCCTGCGTGTTAACACATCAGTAGCACTCAGGAAGCTGTCTCAGCGTGCCTAAACACGTCGGTGGCAGTGAAGGGCCCAGCTGCACCGGATGTGTCAACAAGTCCTTAGCACTATAGGGAAACCTAACAGGTGCACATAAATTTGTCCACAGCACCAGGGGAAACGTGAGGCAGGACAAAATAACATGTTTGCAGCAGTCAGAGTTGCTCAACTGCTAAGCTTACTATGTAGCTTCAGTCATTCTGTCTAATTTGTTTCTCATGTTAGAATGAACTTTCTGTTTCCAATTTGGAATTTTCCACCTCAAATTTAGAGTTTCATTTTCAGGTAAGTCTTGCATTCGGATACTCCTCTCCCCCTCCTCCCTTTCGCACTCCGCCTGTCACCCCTTCAATTTCGAGTCTCATTTTTGGGGTATGGTGTAGATTTGGGTAAATACAATGTGGGTAACTTTCAAATAATATTGTGAACCCTGAAACATACTCTTTTGATAGTGAAACTTTTTTTTCATATTGTCTCTTTGTTCCTTCCAATACACCATATATTGTCACGAGAGACCATGTACACCGACTGCCGGCGTGGTGCAGGGGATAGCCTCACCTACTGCGGTGCTGAAGGTCGCCGGTTCAATCCCACCCACCGGCAAAAATTTATTTCTTTGTAATTAACAATTCCAGAATGTTCTACATCTTTCTTATGTTCACTTGTAAATTATACTTGTTTCTTATGTTAATTGTTCTTCTAATTTCTGGTACATTCTGTCTGTGTATAAATAGCAGAGCACTCTGCTAGAGCGGCAGTCAGTGCTGCGTGTATGTTGAGTTCGTAATAAATGTGCTTTCAGTATAAATGCTGTGTTCACTTGCCTTCGAAGTCAAGCCTGCTTCCATTGCGACGTGACATTGTTTGGTGAAGGCGCCGGGTATCCTGTGCAACAGCTGCATGGCCGTGGCTCCGATTTGGCAATGTAAAAGCCGTCGCTTACACGGACTAGAACCGGAATACAAGGGATATACTGAGTACATCCTTCCGAAAGTCCATATATAAGAAGAACGATGTACACAAAACCAGCGGTAAGACAGCTACACATCAGACACCCGTCAGTGTTCTCTGGAGACGCTGGACAGAACCCCAACAAATGGCTAAAAGGTTTTCGACCTAGTCGCCAAGCACAACAGGTGGGATCATACAATGTGCTTGGCCAACATTTATTTCTACCTGGATGGAACAGCCCAGCAATGTTTCGAGAACAACGGAGACAAACTGAATGACTGGGAAACGTTCCAGGTGGAACTTAAGAAGACGTTTGGAGACCACCAGCAACAAATCCGCTTGGCAGAGGAACAACTGAAGAACCGGGCCCAATGACATGGTGAGCCGACACAGTTGTACATACAGAATGTTTTGGCGCTGTGTAACATAGTCAATCCGAATATGAATGAGGCCGACAAAATCACGCACCTGATGAAGGGTATTGCAGAAGACATGTACCAAGCTCTTCTTATCAAAGAAGTCGCTACGACGGAAGAGTTCATTAAGTGGTGCCAGCGTATTGAAGAGATGCAACAAAGGAGGGTTGGACGAAAGAAGTATGACGGACTCCCCAATTTAGTCCCTATGGCCGTTGTGGAAGACCAGCATGACTTCGCTTCCCTCATACAACAAATTGTGAGAGAAGAATTACAACAGTTTATGGCAGCTGGGACTATTAGACCAAGTGAGCATCAGATCATGGCCCTGTAAGTGATGAGGGAGCCGACGCCACTGAGGAAGAGGTATTCAAGACATTAGCTCCTGTCTGCCCCGGCAATCGCACCCGATGTGAAGAATGGCATCACCCTGGTATGAAATACGCTGCAGCCGCCAAACGGCAGCCTATGAACCGGACGATGCGGCTACAACCAACTCCCCCGGCAACTATGACGCCCCGCAAAAGAACAGATGTGTGGAGGACAGAAGACAACACACCACTGTGTTTCCACTGTGGGTGCCCTGGACATGTTGTATGGTACTGCAGAGAAAGGACGAGGTCACTCCCCGACGCGCCACAGCCGTTCACCGTCGCCATACAGAGGTACCACCCTCTCCCCTAGCCACCGCACCCAGAAAACTAAGCGTGGCAACCATCTACAGAGGTGAGGCCGCCACAGATAAAAATTCTCCATGGACGGCAGTCACAAAGATGTCGAGATATCTCATCAACGTCATAATCGACGGCCAAGCTGTCTGGGCACTTGTTGATTCAGGAGCATCTTTCTCTGTATTGTTGGATAATTACCACCGCATGCTAAAGAAGACAATGTTCTGTGATACGGGACAACTGTGCTGAAGGTCACAAATGGAAAGTACGTCCAGCCAGCAGGAACTTGTGTCGGAAGAATAACCATCAACAACAGGACCCAGCCGTTTGAATTTGTCGTGTTAACAGAATGTAGTCACAATGTAATCCTCAGATGGGACTTCCTTCAGGCATCCGAAGCTGCAAATTGAAGAAGTTGTTCCGGCGGGTACATGTAATACAGAATTTTCTGGGAAGTTATTTGTTGTTGACAATGTGACGATCCGTCGTTGACGATGAGAAGAGTTGCAGTTACAAACACAGATGAGTGATTAAACTGTGAAGTGCTTGTTGATAGTAAAAAGTTTATCAGGCTCACCAAAGAAATTTACATACCAGTGGCTATCATAAGCATTACAGGAGGTTGAGGAGAGATTTGGATCACTAATTGTCATGAGCAGTCGCAACTTATCCCCAAAGGAATGTGTATCGGGATAGCTGAACCAATTCAGGATGGTGAGCTCAACATCATCAACGAAGACCCATGCTCTGCTGTTAGTAAAGACAACACACTGGAGGAAACGAATGTGAAACTGCCAATAGGGCCCGGACTGACCAAGGAAGAACACCAGCGGGTGTTAGCTATACTAAGTCAATTTTTGGGTGCATTCACACCTCAGCAAGGGAATTGTCATATGAAACGGCCCACGATAAGGCATTGTATCAATATTGGGGATCATCCACCAATTATCCAGCGTTCGTATAGAGTGTCGCCAGCTGAAAGATGGATAATTCTGGAGGAAGTGGAGAAGATGTTGCACGATGACATTAGTCAACCTTCGGAGAGTCCTTGGTCATCTCCGCTGGTCCTTGTAAAGAAGTAGTATGGCATGTGGCGATTCTGTGTCGACTATCGGTGGCTGAACAAAATCACAAAGAAAGATGCCTACCCACTGCCACACATTGACGACACCTTAGACTGCTTGAAAGGAGCTACATACTTCTCAACTATGGACATGCAGACAGGTTACTGGCAAATCGAGGTTGACGAAGCTGATAGGGAGAAGACAGCTTTTATTACACCTGACGGTCTCTATGAATTCAAAGTAATGCCATTTGGATTATGTAGTGCTCCGGCCACATTCCAATGCATGATGGACAACTTGCTTCGACACCTTAAGTGGACGATGTGTCTTTGCTATTTAGATGACATTATCGTTTTCTCGAAAACATTTGAAGAACATCTGAGTCGGCTGTCAACTGTGTTGAAATGTGTTTAGTCTACAGGACTCCGGCTCAATCCAAAGAAGTGCCTCTTCGTCACCAAAGAGATAAAAATCCTGGGGCACCTAGTCAACGGAGATAGTGTCTGTCCTGATCCAGATAAAGTAAGGGCACTCACAGAATTTCCAACTCCTCAGCACATTTGTGATGTGAGACGTTTTCTTGGGCTGTGCTCATACTACCGATGTTTCATAAGAGGATCTTGTAACAAGGCACATCCATTACAAGAACTTCTGCAGGGAGACGCCAAGTTTTACTGGGATGAGACAAAAGAAAGAGCTTTCTGGGCACTTAAGGATGCTCTAACTTCCGCACCAGTGCTAGCCTTGCACAATGAGAATGCGGAAATGGAACTTCACACAGACGCCAGTGGTTATGGGATTGGTGCAGTGCTTGTACAAGTTCAGGAAGGTGCTGAAAAAGTGATTGCCTATGCATCAAGAGTACTCTCAAAGTACGAGATAAACTACTCTACAACTGAGAAAGAATGTCTCACAGTTATATGTGCTGTCAACAAGTTCCGGCTGTATTTATTCGGCAAACCATTCACCATTGTGGCAGATCACCATTCTTTGTGTTGGCTGACTAGCTTGAAGGATCAGTGAGGTTGACTAGCAAGATGGGCACTAAGACTCCAAGAGTACGATATCACAGTGGTATTCAAGTACGGGCGCAAACACAAGGATACCGACTGCCTTTCGAGGAATCCATTAGTGGAACACAACAGCATGAATGAAATTTCAGCCCTCACTGAATTAGACGACGTTACAGTTGAACAGAGGGAAGATCCAGCACTATTAAAAATGATATAGGCCTTAGAGAAAGGATAACCGACCAATGGAGAGTTCCAACTTATAAACGGAACATTGTATAAGAGCAACTACGATCCACTGGGCCCCAAGTGGCTACTGGTCGTTCCAGCTCATCTCCAGCCAGCTATTCTCAAATATTTCCATGATGCTCCAATACCCGGTCATCTGGGATTTGTGAAGACCCTAGACAGAATCAGACACAGCTATTACAGGAAAGGTCTCTACCGATCTGTCAAGCACTATGTGAGTCACTGTAAAGAGTGCCAGCATGTGCCGCAATCACCTCCAGGACATCTCGTACCAATTCCGCAGGCAGCAGTTCCATTCCACCAATTTGGGATCAATCTTTTAGGGAGGTTCCTGAAGTCGAAAAGCGGTAACCGATGGATAATAGTCTGCACTGACTACCTCACACGCTACACTGTCACCAAACCTGTGCCGACTGCAGAAGCTCCAGAGATTACAAAATTCGTTCAGAAGACATTATTTTGAAGCATGGAGCACCACGTGTCATGATATCTGATTGTATAAAAGTATTCCAGTCAAAACTAGTATCAGAGGTAATTTCACGGTGCGACATTGTCCACAGAATGACAACTGCATACCATCTTCAGACAAATGGTCTTACGGAATGTTTTAACAAGACGTTAGCCGATATGCTGTTGATGTACGTCGATGTTGAGCAGAAGGATTGGGATACAATTCTGCCAGTTGTGACATTTGCTTACAATACCACAAGATACCACAGGCTTCACGCCGTTTTTCCTGCTCCATGGCTGTGAAGCTGAGACAACAATGGATACACTGTTCCCTTTCCAACCGGAGGACACTCAGGATGACTATGTTAAACAGCTCATCACCAGGGTCGAAGAATCAAGACAGCTGGCTCGCATACGGAACCTGGACGCCCAGGAGAAGGACCGTCAGCGGTATAACAACAAGCACCGACCTGTTGTGTACAACCCAGGAGATCTGGTATGGATTTTTACCCCTGTACGGAAGGTTGGACTGTCAGAAAAGTTATTGAAGAGATACTTTGGTCCGTATCATGTCATACGCCGCCTGTCAGACGTCACATACAAGGTTGAGGATTATGAGCCGTCGTCGAAACGACAAAAACGAAGGGACATTGTTGACGTCCTGTGCATGAAGGTTTACTACGATCCTGGAGAGCAAGTAGGCAACAATGGCTTCTTGTCAAGGACCCTAAGGACAGTAATGTTACTGATGAAGCCACGACAGGAATGTCTATCGTCGATAATCGTGGAGAAGGGAAGGATTCTCTTGAGCTGCCATACAGATGATCCATGATAAGGTCAAGATCCAGGACATTGCAGGTGGCTCCACAGGGAACATAACAGCGAGTCACTGTTTTTCCAGGAGAGGGAGCAATGCCGCGAGAGACCACATACACCGATTGCCAGTGTGGCGTAGGGGATAGCGTCACCGACTGCGGTGCTGAAGGTCGCTGGTTCAATCCTGCCCACCGGTAAAAATATATTTCTTCCATATAACAATTCCAGAATGTCCTACATCTTTCTTATGTTCACTTGTAAATTCTACTTGTTTCTTATGTTAACTGTTCTTCTAATTTCTGGTACATTCTGTCTGTGTATAAATAGGAGAGCACTCTGTCCGAGAGGCAGTTAGTGCTGCGTGTTTGTTGAGTTCGTAATAAACCAGCTTTTAGTATAAGTGCTGTGTTCAGTTGCCTTCGAAGTCAAGCCTGCTTCCATTTCAACACGACAATAAGCTTGAGTAATCCGCGCATATTTTTTCCCAAATTTATGAACGAAAAATTGGGGTGCACGGATTATTCGAATTTAGGTTGGTATTAAAACATCTGCAACAACAAAACACACTAGGCGGGTATTACTCCACTTTCAAAAACAGATCCCTTTAGGCTGGTATTACACGATAATATTTTCAATCAAATTTCGACAAAGAAATATTATCAAATATTCGTAATATTTCTTAGATGTAAATCTTCATCTTGGTGTTACAAAGGGGTATTATGACTGTCATATATCAAGATAGTGGATAATAATAACTTTTTATTGTGTGCTGCCTTAGCCACTATGAAAAATGCTTTTAATTTACTTGACAGTGACTCAACGTATCAGTAATTTCACTGTAAAGGTTGTCTTCACATCACCAATTGGTGTGGTGGAGTAGCGTATTTTTCTGCCAGTTTCTTTGCCAGTATGGCTTGTGTGTATGGACAGTTGCTTTGTTGTTGTAATAAGAATGACTACAGGTCATGTACTTTTTCTACCAACCTTACCTCGTACCATAGACATCGTCAATGTATTGTTAATTTGGGCTTCATATTGATTGTCTTCCACTTTGTTGTTTGATAAAATTAGTCCACATACCCTGACGACTTCTTTTAGAAAAAGGAAGGCTGTCCTGGAAAGTGGTGTGAGAATTTTTAATTCCGTTTGTTATTCAGTTCTATGACAATAAGAAAAGGCAGAAAGTGTTGCTACACCCATTTCATATTTTGTAGATATAATTCCAGTTTTCTATTACTCTAACATTAAAGTGATAATTTCGTATTCCATCTGTGATGCTTTAACCCCTTACATGTTGTATTGTTGTTTCTTTTAATACCTGTAAGTTATAGCCTGTAAGTTGGCGGCACTGGGAAAAAGAGGTGGGGCTTGTTCTAACAGCCAATGCGCTTTGAACTGAATGCAGGCTTCTGCTTCCAACCTTCTCCATTTAGGGACCACGCAAAAGTGCATGATCTGTAGTTGCATTTGCTTGTGATATCATCTTTCTAAGTAATAAAGTACATTATCTACTTAAGTTGGGTATTATTTGATTAATGATGGAAATTCTCCTCAGAGATGATAAACACGGTTCCTTCTTCAGGTGGGGGACAAGGGAAGAAAAAAGGATGGGAACAGAAGGGGAAGGTAATTCACAACCTAGGTCATGAGGATGGTGTTTAAATACACTGCTTAAACACCATCCTCATGACCTAGGTCGTGAATTACCTTCCCCTTCTGTTCCCATCCTTTTTTCTTCCCTTCTCTCCCACCTGAAGAAGGAACTGTGTTCCAAAAGCTTGTCCTTTTTCATCCTTTTTCTGTTTTCTTCATTTGTGTCACTATTGGCGGTACAGCATGAAGGTAAGTACTGGCCATCCAATCTATCTCTTTTGAAAAATAAGTTGGGTATTATTTGGTTCAGTACCACCCATCGAGCTTGAATTTCATAGTGGCGATAGGTCCACCATGTTTGATGCAAATTGAACTGGCGTCCACCATGTTATTTAGGGTATCGGCTGACAGCTGGTATGGCACACCCACTAGAAAATTTCACCTGTTTACACAGTTCCACATTTTAAATAAAGATTGGCTATTGAATACAGATGTGCATCAAGTTCTGTTGTTGTCTCCAGACTCTTTCAAAGCTATGAATTGATGAGCCAGGTAGTGTATCCCCTAAAAATGCGATAATTAAATCTCATGAACCTGTCAGTAATACACTTACAGTTTGAAGCATAACAGTTAGCTGAGGTTTGACCCAACAAATGAAGTGCTCCTTTGAAAATATTTATGTTAATTACAATGCAAGTTCATAGTCTAAAAGTGATGCAAAACGTATACAGTGAACTGTAATTGTTATGATGGAAAATCATGATCATGGGTTAGCATCTGCTGTTAATGTGTTGTAACAACTGCTTTCAAAAAGTCTAGTACACATTTATATGGTACTTATTAAATGTATCAGTTTCACATACTCGTAAAATTGCTATTAAAGGGTTTGGTTGGGAAATTTGGTTGATGAAATTTGAATACAAAGATAAAAGTGATAACAAAATATTGCAGTTAAAACGGTGCCTAGGGTAGCTGCCACAAAAGCATCCTACTCAGAAATAATGTATATGTTAATGACTTTCGTTGTCGTCTTGCTGAAACAAGTAAAGTTTGGAGAGACAAATTTGAATACAAAGACTAAAGTAACAACAGAATACTGCAGTCGAAAATGCACCTAGGTCAGCTGCCACAAAAGCATCCTACACCAAAATATTGAATTGGTAATAACTTATGTTGTTGCCATGTTGATATAAGTAAATATTTGTTAGAAAAAACATAGACATTTAACAAGTGAAAAAATTCCGTACTTCAAGGGAATTGCTAGATAGGTCATCTGAAGCTTCATTCTGGGTGAAGCTGTGTGCCATTAGCCAGGAATTTTGTTTGTGTACAGGCAGAGAGAGATCAAACAAGACAAAACAATTGGTGTTCTTGCTCAAAATTTTTGTCATTTTAACACTTCAATTTGTGTGTTTAAATGCTGTACACACTATAGGCATATTGCAGAAGCAAAAAGTGTATGGAAAATATACACTACATACAATAGACACTAAATACAACACTTCACTTTCAGCAACAACATATGATAGACAGACTCCTCTCTAGTGTACTGACCACCGCCAATATGGCGGTCAAGTTTACACAGTTTGCCACAAAGAGCCACTCTATGCTCGTTGCTACCACCATATTACCCACACCGGTATCAGCAGATAACAAAGACTATATCTGGAGAAGACAGGGTTACAACGATTTGTTGCTACTGGGGTTAAACATTAATTACGGTGCAGCTTTGCAGCTATGTTCAAACACATGCACACTTCGATTAGCAACAGTGATGCTAGCGCTCAGAATGGTTACATTTTGCATTGCAGTGGAGAGAAGACAAGCAACTTTTATAATCAAATATACGGCGAGGTGCTTCATTTGATGATATTTCTTTGATGAAATATACATGTATGTTGAAGATTCCTATTACATTATCAAATATCCTTGATGTAAATACATGACATATCGACTTTTACAAAGATATATGACTGTGTAATACCAGTCTCAGCTCCATTTATTTATTAACTGTTTAGATTCTATAACCATTCATTTCAGTGTATGTCACTGTGAGTACGTTTTCATAGTAATACGTTACGAATGAAATATCTTACAATTTGTATGAGAATGTTTAGTAGGAAAACTACGAGAATTTTATGTGGTTGGTATGAGATTCACATGCTCTGGATATGACAACCCTGCATGTCCTCCCCCCGCCCCCCCCCCCTCTCTCTCTCTGTGGTGTCAATTGTTTTGATATTTACGTGTCATCCAAAGATAGCTGCCCTCCCGTGCTTGTTCAAAGCCGATGGGTGATATCGTATCCTCATCTACACAAATCCGCACTTTTTTTTCTCGTCATTAAAATTTGAGTATGTACAGTACTAAAGAACATTTTCCACAATTACTTCCAAACATCGTCACTGTTGTCTCTTCTATTTATAAAACTTCCTGTTGAACATGAAGTTTTTCATCACAATCATATCCACTTCATTTATAAAATCCTTTTTGAATTTCATTATTATCATTTCACAATGTGTTTTGGATTTCTTCTGTATGTTATTTGTGGTGGATATTTTTCACTGCAGCTGTATATAAATAAATTGTAGTAGTTTGAAATAAAAACATCTTATTGCATGCTGCACATTAAAATGGAGATGAAAGTGTGCCTTCTGCTTCTGAACCATTTACAGCTTTAGAGACAGCCTGGAAATGATTTGAAACTGAAGATGAACGTGATGAGTATTAAATATCATGATTTAGCTGCTCATAAGAATGTAGGCTCACTCATACAGACCAAAATTAATGTACTGTACATACAAAATTGATTGCATTAAATATTTTTGTTCACTTAGCAGCAATGCATACATTCCTAATGTACTTGCTTTTGTAATAGTGAAACAGGTTCATGTTATAAATATATGTAGTTCGTATTACTAAGTAAAAGTATACAGTTTGATTATCCCAATAAATTGGTTTCCCAAACACCCATGTCTACCAGTTAGTTCGGACAATTGATTCTCTGCTGTATAGGTTAATGTTTTCACTTATGGGTTATGGTAAAAAAACTTCATTTGCATTTTTTAATTTATATCCATTTGATTATAAAAAATGCAAACTGTTTTCAATCTTAATGTACATGTGCAAATGTTAACATCTATGTACAAATGAAAAAAGATAACAAAAAGTGTTGTATCTCAGGAGACCCACTGAAGATATCTTGTAAATTAGGTCAAATGTTTCTGGGTCCAAAATAAAAAAATAATAATAAACAGAATATGCAGCATTCTTTCAAACTACTATGATTTATTTCTCCAACGTGTTTTGCATGAAGGATACTTTATATCTTATTAGAAAGTGCCAATAAAAGCTATACCCCATGTATAATAATAAAATTCATCAGTTAGTTTGTATCAGTATCATACTTGATATTAAGAATTACATTCAGAACAAATAAATGTATTGTTGTAATGAAATGGAAACAAGTGCATTGTATCTCATTGAGCAGTTGCTGCATTACTGAAGCACATAAAAACTGAAAGATGTAGGACAAGGAAAGGCAGTATCGCTGTTGATTATTGACAGATAATTGGCATAAAAGTTTGTTATGCATCAAATTAATTAACCATGTCTTACAGGAAAGTATGAAACTTACTTTAACAGTGGAAAATATGATAGAAATTTCAATAATGGAGCGTAGATAACAACTCATCGTAAAGGGGCTCGCTGAGCTGCTGACAGAGGTGAAAATTCACTCCTAGAAAATGAAAAAAGAACACCATGAATTTGTTGTCCCAGCAGAGGGAAATTTTATTGACAAGTTCTTGAGATTGTATACAACACATGTTCACTTAGGCAGAGCGGTACGCATGTGAGTGCAGTCACCAGAGCGTCCACAATGTTGGCGTTAGTACCGTTTATACCCTCCTTTTTCAGCAATGCAGGCTGTAATTCTTTCATGAAAACAATGATAGAGGTTCCGAATGTGGTTATGTGGAATGCCATGCCATGCAATTTCCAGCTGGTGCCTCAGTTGGGCCAGATTTCGTACCGCTCATGCAGACTGCCCAACACAACGTTTCATGCGTTCCCAGACATTCCCAATGGCGGAGAGATCTGGGGATTGTGCTGGCCAAGGTAGTTGACATACACCTTGAAAAGCACATTGGGTGGTACTGGATACATGTGGATCTGCATTGTCCTGTTGGAAAAGCATATCACCTTGTTGGTGCATGAATGGTAGCAAGATGGGTTAAATCATGGTTTCAGTGTACTGTGCCCTGTTCAGTGTTCTCAAGATGATTACTAGAGGAGAATGGTGAATGTAGAATATTGCTCCCCTCAGTGATGCACAATTGTGTGCTGTTAGTGTCCTCCACTCATGCCCCAACATTGTTCATCACGCCTCCAATAGTGTCATGATAGGCGCCTATGAAGGGACAAATGGAAACATTTCATCTTCAGTGATGAGAGTCATTGTTGCTGCCTTGGTGCCAATGATGCAAGTATGGTGTTGTGCAGGGAGTGTGAAATTCTGGAGTGTACACGACATAGTCAAACAGGGCCGATACCTGGCATCATGAAGTGGGGAGCCGTATGCTACACTGGCTGTTCTCCTCTGGTGTTCATTGTGGGAAAATTGAACAATACATGGTACATTGAAACCATCATTCAACACGTCTTGCCACCGTTCATGCACCAACAAGGCGATGAGCTTTCCCAACAGGACAATGCACATCCAAACACTCCCATACAACCCAACTTTCTTCTAGGTGTACATCAACTACCCTGCCCTCTATTGTCCCCAGATCTGTCCCGCACGGAGCATGTCTGGGATCGGACAGGCCATACTGTAAGACTCGTATGATTGTCTTCATGAGAAAGTTGCGCCTTTTGTGGAGTTTCCCTAAAAAAAAAGTAGTGATTGTATACTGCTGTGGTGCATTGTGATGAATGTCGCACAGTTTGTATTGTGACAGGATTTATACAGAAAATGTTAGAGTACTTAGCTTTTTATTCGGGTTACTCAAGTGTGTTTCCCATGTAAATAAATGATCAAAACATTACTGACTTTAAAAAATTAACACTGGAAAGTACAGGTTGGAATGTCAGCAATAGGTGATAGACTGTAGAGACAATCCCTAAGCTGCAAATAGGCATGTAAAATAGAAAGTCTCATACACACAACTAATTTTTAGTCACGGTCTTTGTCAGAAAAAGTTACATATATATTCACACAATCACTCAGATATCACACAAGCACACATGGCCATCATCTCTAAAGAGCACCAAAGAAAATTATGTGCTGCTGTCTCCAGCCTTCAAAGCACATTTACAGTCCGTTGATACTGGTAATTGGAGACAGCATCCTTAGGTTGCATTATTAAGTGGGGATCTTTAGGAATCTTAAGCTGTTGCTCCCATAAACATAAAGTTTCTTGAAGTTCTGCACAAATATCAGCTCTAATATTATAAACACCTGATGTAATCCCAACTTTTTTGTGGGTGGCAGATATAAGAAACAGCTAAGATTTAGTTTGGCTGTGGTTCCCATAAATCACTTACATTAATACAAATTTTGAATATTTTATGTTTCTATAATCCTGCATTTTCTTGAGTTCTCAATTCTTTTTTTCACACTTATTTTCTGCACTTAGATTCCATTCCAGCTTGCACTTGAATTGAATTCATAATTTAGATTTATCACCTATTTTATACTATTTGTAGTTGTTATAGTTTTGTAATATAATACTATTTACAGTTATATTAAGTGCCTTTACATAAGGTGAGATTTCATATTAGTTTAGAGTATTTTATAATGGTGACTGTAGTTCTTTTCTGTTTCAGGATGAAACCACTTTAATTGCGTTAAAAGGCCTCTGTAGCATATTGTTGCTGCAACTTATTCAGAGGAAACAAATTTTATTTTATAAAATGTATTCTAGAAAGCCTTAAATATATTTTGTACTGAAATTTTGGAAGAAATCTCTACATTACAACTACTGTGAATGTAAATAAGTTTATATTAAATAAAAGTTCTTATATTTAATTCTTAGCATTTCTTTATCATGTTGATCTGTTTCTTCTTTCTTTCTTTTTGTTATGTGAAATGAATTGTAAGTGGGCAGGTGTCAGAATATGAAGGACAGCCTCCACACATATAAATAAACCTCTTGTATTAGAAACAGAGAAGTTATGGAGCATTGTGGAAACATGATCAGCTGAGTAGACAATACCACCATTTACTGTGCCCTATCTTAATAGTTCTGACACTTGCTTATTCTTAACAACATCAGAGGATTTTGTTTACTTTCTTTATGCTTTGTTGCCACACATTATAAAGTGAACTAACTGTCATAGCCAGTCCCAAGTCTGGTTGAGAAAGGGGGAGGAGTAACACCTCATTATGAAACCTTGGTTCACTTGGCCCAGGTGATAGCACCTTGTGAAGGTCAGGGATACAGTGAAGAATGGAGCTAAATTGCTCCCCTGTTTGGATCTCCAGGTGGGCAGTACGTCAGGGGGAGTCACAAAAGAGATGAACATTTTAATTTCCGGATCGGGACCTGGAATGTAAGAATGCATCAAAGAACATTTTAATTTCAGGATCAGGACCTGGAACACAAGAACACTTCAAAGAGCAGGAAAAATGGAAAATCTGAAGAGTGTTGAACAAATGTGAAGTTAACATAATGGGTTTAAGTGAAGTGAGGTGGATAGACAGTGGTGAAATAGTTTCAGGTAATTACACCATGTTTTATTCTGGGGGAAAAACCTTTGATTATGATGTAGCAATAGCGATGGGAAATAAACTGAAAGTGAGACTAAAGTGGTGTGCCATAGTGATAATTTAAGGTTTGTGAAAATAAATGCAGAACCAATGGACATTCTTATAGTTCAATTGTACATGCCAGTATCAGACCATGATGATGAAGTAGTGGAGAAAATGTAAGATGAAGTAGAAGACATAATCCACTCTGAAGGCAGAGGAAAAGTAAGTACCATAATCTTGGTTGACTGGAATAGTGTGATTATTTCTTCAGTAAAAAACTATCTTGAATGCAAATTGTTTTATTAATTAATGATGCGTTTCGCCCTTTAGCAGGGCATCTTCAGATTATATTGTGCTCTCCGTGGTGTGACACCGTAAGTTGTTTTGCAATGTTTCTATTTTTCTGGAATTTTTTGATTTCCTTGTAGCCCTTAATAGAAGCGGTGGTCTCTGGTGATACAAGATAAGCGCATGTTTGCAATTGCGCTCACGGGCATCGGGCGGGCATGGTGTGCTGCTCCGCCAACTTGTACAGTTAGTCATTAATTAATAAAACAATTTGTAATCAAGACGGATTTTTACTGAAGGAATATTTATTCTGACTGACTGCTGTACACAATGGACTGGAAATCATTTTATAGGAATAGTGTGATTGGACAAGGTAGTGAACAAACATCATGAGGCAATATGGATTAGGAGAAAGAAACAACAGGGGAGGGATGCTAATAGAATTCTGTGAACCTGGTGGTGATGAACACTTGGTTCAAGAAAAGGAAGAGTAAATTGTACACGTGAAAGAGTCCAGGAGATATGAAGAGATATATTCATCAAATAGAGGGTTAGGGGCAATGTCAAAGAAGCCTAGACCATGCTACGGGAGACGATGACATACCAGTGTATTTCCTGAAAGAAATTGGAAAAGAAGGTTTGATAGCACTGACAGAACTCAATAGCAAAATCAATGAAACTGGAGAATGGCCAAAGGTGTTTTTGGACGTCACAATGGTTGGTCTTGAGATGAGACAACTAGCACAGAAATGTAGTGATTTCAGAAAAATTATTCTTATTTCACATGTGGCAAAGATCAGTGCAAGAATACTCTCTAGATGGCTGGAACACAAAATTGAAGACGCAATGGGAGATGACCAGTTTGAATTTAGGAAAGGAAAAGGGATCAGACAAGCCATTGGCATGTTGATGATATTGTCAGAGAGATTTTTGGTTGTTTACAAAGAAGTTTGCACTTGTTTTTTAGACTGGTAGAAGGCCCTGAACAGAGTTAACTAGACAAAATTGAGGAACATCCTTAAGGAGATGTGAATCAACTGGAGCAAATGGAGATTATTTCTGAACCTGTACCTGGGACAAAGGCAAAGGTGTAACTGAACTACAGAGAAACAAGTAGTGTGGAAATAGGAAGGGAAGTCAGACTTGGATGTAGTTTATCACCAATTCTCTTCAATCTGTATGGTGAAGAGCTGGTGAGAGAAGCACTGAAAGGGTGTGCAATCTTAATGATAGGAGAGCGCCTCATCGACACCGTCAAGTATGCAGACAACCTGGTAGTGCTTGCAAAAATTCAAAGACAACTGCTGCATGTGATGAACCGACTGGTGGAAACAGGAAACAAATATGGTATGCAAATCAACAATGAGAAATCAAAAGTTATGTGGATATCAAAATAGGAGAAACATTTGAGGATAACAGTCCAGAATCGAGAACTTCCTGACAAAGGATGCCCTATGCACAAAGGAAATTCGAGCAAGAATTACCATGACCAAAGCTGCTTTCAACAAGAAGAGTGCTCTGCTGACCAGCAAGATGAGCTTGGCATTAAAGAAGAAATTGGTGAAGTGCTTCATTTGGAGCTGAGACATGGACTTTGAGAAAAAAGGAGAAAAATACTTGGAAAGTTTTGAAATCTGGTGCTGGAGGACAATAGAGAAGATAAAGTGGACAGATTGGATGACAAATGACGATGTACTGAGAAGAGTTTGAGAGAAGTAAAGTATACTGTGTACAATTCTTCAAAGACAGGCCAAGTGGATCGAACTCATACTCAGACACAAAGGACTCATAACTGACATCATTGAGGGGAGGATCATTGGAACTGCAAGGCGAGAAAGGAGGAGGATTCAACACCTGGATGATTTGAAAGATGGAAGATGCTACAGCAGATTAAAGGAAGAAGCTGAAGACAAGGAACATTGGTGTCATAACTTCTCTGAATGTAGACATGGACCTGCCACTAGGTAGAATACTACACAATAATAATAATAATGAGTATTGTGATTACAGTTACTGCAGTAGGACTGTCTGGAACAATCTACTGTGGTATGTACTTGTCCTTGCCTACAAATGAATTCTTAGAGCTTTACTGGTCCTAATCATTAATTCAGTCTGTGTTAAGGTGCAATCCTAAGCATTAATCCAATCTGCATTAAGGTGCAATAAAAGTGATTATATTCTAAGTAAAGTGTCACCAAAATCATTAATATAGAATAGTTACACCCATAATTTCAGGCCAAGTTCGACTGTGACGCTGCTATAAAGTGCTACAAATCTTCAAACGGTAATAGCAGATTCACTACAACTTCCTTTCTTAAATTTCACATTGAATGCCATGCTACTGCAACTAAGTAGTTCAGTATGTGGCTTAATGAATTTTACACTGTTATGCTGCTTAGAGGAAGGGTGACAGTAAACAGAAATTGGAACATAAGGGCCTATGGTTTTAGAGGGTGTAATTACCTGTTCCGTTCATAGCAGTTTTCCATAAATCAGAAACACTGTAAAAACTTATATTTGTTTTTGGCTCATAGATATCACTTACAAAGTAAGTCAGGTGATAGTAGGGAACAGATATTCAGCAAAGATGGGGGCTCAGAAGCTATGGAGTAATGCCATTTTGCAAGTATGGTGAGAGAGGAAAAGAGGCCCCTTTTCTAACAACAGATGTGTGAATCTAGTACTGGTAGAATTCAGAGTGAAACGAATTGCATTGTTTCAGTGTGTAATTGTGGAAAGTTTATGGTTCTGGTCCTGCTTGGTGTAGAAGAAGAGAAAAATAGGCTAATGTTAGTGTGGTAGAATGTAAAAACAAATGGAGAAAAGCATAAAATAACTGCATAGAGGCAACTGCAGCTGCCCAAACGCAGAGCAGCAGGGAGAAGTGGACAGTGGTAAGTGCACCAGACTCACATTCAGGAGGATGCCTGTTCAAACTGCTTTCCTGCTAAGCTGATGTTAGCTTTCTTTGTCCCCCTTTGTTCCTTTGAATGGGCATAGCCAGTTTCCTTTCCCATCCAATTGTAATTGAAGCTTGTGATCTGTCTCAAATGAGCAAACTTTCATTGGAATATTAAACCCTATCTTCCTTCCTTTTCTTCTCTGTAGTCAGAGAAAGTGAACCACTAAATATACTTTCCATCACTAGTTCCAGATACAATGTGGAGGCTAAGTAACTGAATATGTGAGTACAGATAACTATTTCCATAGAGATGTGAAGAAAATGGTGGACTGACTTTAAGCATGATCACATGGTAGCATCTGGTGGCCGTCCTTACAGCCTGAAGGTGGGGCTGTGATTGTCATATGAATTACACCAAGAATAAGTCGAGGAAACTGAATTTAATCTCTTGATTGCAATCTGTGTGGGTGTTTGGAGCGCAATGCATATAGATGAGACACTAGGAAAAATTACTATTTATGCCTTTTAATGCTTTGGAAGGTACTGGGTCTGACTCACAGAGAATCAGTGGTAAATACAGTTGGAGGAAATGTGAAATGACTGCTGTACCTCTTTAGACTATAAAATTGTCAGAGCATAAGCTATGAAATCTCGTTGGCTCCTCATAAGTCCCTATTTTTCCCCTCTGATTGCAGGTTTTCTCAATAACATGCAGTCTTATATTATACAATTTTATCTTGACTTCACCCCTATTTATTTTCTTAACCATCTTGGGGAACCCACAGTTTAATGTGGATTCCAAACCATGTTGCAACCCTGTATTTTTCACATCAAAATCACTTCCAAAGGTGAAAGAAGTGGCAACTAAGGATTTTTATCTGTCACTTATCACGTGAGAAAACTGAACAGAAAATGATGGGGAGGGTCAGCTGATTAGTCTGTGCATATATCGAAGAGTTAGCATTTCTCATGGTGGGGAAGGGGGCTGTTATGGCCTAGTGGGCCATTCAGATCACGTGCGCTCGTATTATGCTCTGTTGGCTTGCGCCGGCCCGGCCGCGATAGTTCACAGCCTAGCCATGGGAGGTCACGGCCGTCTAAGACAGCTGACATAAGTTGTGTGTCATCTGCCGGCGGTGCACTGTGAAATGGCCAGGAGTGACAGCCGGCTCAGTCTTTCAGTGTACTCGGAACATTCAATAAAGGGTTTGTGCGAAACGGTGTTTACATCAGTGGCGACGGTGTTTATGGTAGTGTGACCACTCCCATGAACCACAGACATTGCCAAGGTGGGGTGGCTTGCGTGCCTCAATGATACAGATAGCTGTACCGTAGGTGCAACCACAGCGGAGGGGTATCTGTGGAGAGGCCAGACAAACGTGTGGTTTCTGAAGAGGGGCAGCAGTCTTTTCAGTAGTTACAAGGGCAACAGTCTGGATGACTGACTGAGCTAGCCTTGTAACATCAGCTAATGTGGCTTTGCCACACAGTTACTGCTAATGGCTGAAAGCAAGGGGAAACTACAGCCGTTACTTTTCCTGAGGAAATGCAGCTCTACTGTATGAATATATGATGATGGCATCCTTTTGGGTAAAATATTCTAGAGGTAAAGTAGTCCCCCATTCAGATCTCTGGGCGGGAACTACTCAGGAGGATGTGATCATCAGGAAAGACAACACTGGCATTCTACGGATCAGAGTGTGGAATGTTAGATCCCTTAATCGGGTAGGGAAGCTATAAAATTGAAAAAGGGAAATGGATAGGTTGAAGTTAGATATAGTGGGGATTAGTGAAGTTCGGTGGAAAGAGGAACAGGATTTCTGGTCAGGCGATTACAGGATTATAAATACAAAATCAGTTAGGGTTATTACAGGAGTAGGTCTGATAATGAATAAGAAAATAGAAATGCGGGTAAACTACTATGAGCAATACAGTGATTGCATTATCGTAATCAAGGTAGATATGAAGCCAACACCGACCACAGTAGTACAGGTTTATATGCCAACTAGCTCTGCCGATGATGAGGAGATCGAAGAAATATAAGGAGGTAAAGGAAATTATTCAGACAATTAAGGGAGGGGAAAACTTAATTGTTATGGGAGTCTGGAATTCGGTAGTAGGACAAGGAAGGGAAGGGAAGATAGTAGGTGAATATGGTCTGGGCAAAAGGAACGAAAGAGGAAGCCGCCTGGTAGAATTTTGCACGGAACATAATTTAGTTATAACAAACACATGGTTTAAGAATCACAAAAGAAGGTTGTATATTTGGAAGAGACCAGGAGACACCAGGAGATAACAGATAGATTTTATAATGGTAAGACATAGATTTCAGAACCAGGTTTTAAACTGTAAGACATACCCAGAGGCAGATATAGACTCTGACCATAACTTGTTGGTTATGAACTGTAGGCTGAAACTGAAGAAACTACAAAAAGGTAGGAAAATAAGGAGATGGGACCTGGATAAATTGAAGGAACCTGATGTTCTTAAGAATTTCAGAGGGAGCTTTAGGCAACAATTGACAGAAACGGGGGAAAATACAACAGTAGAGGAGGAATGGGTAGCATTGAGAGATGAAATAGTGAAGGCAGCAGAGAACAAAATAGGTACAAAGGCAAGACCTACAAAAAATCCTTGGATATCACAGGAGATACTAAATTTAATCAATGAAAGGGGAAAATATAAAAATGCAGTAAATGAAACAGGCAAAATGGAGTACAGACGACTAAGAAATGAGATTGACAGGAAGTGCAAAATGGCTAAGCAGGAGTGGCTAGAAGGCAAATGCAAGGATGTAGAAGAATGTATAAATAGGGGAAAAATAGATACAGCCTACAGGAAAATAAAAGAAACATTTGGAGATAAGAAAAACAGCTCTATGAATATCAAGGTGTGAAAACAACAGAACCATCAGATTAATAAGTCATGGTTGCATAATATTAACACGGACTGTTTACAGAAGGATCGAAAAGCTGGTAGAAGCCAACCTCGGGGAAGATCAGTTTGGGTTCAGGATAAATGTAGGAACTCGGGAGGCAATACTCACTTTACGGCTTATCCTAGAAGATAGATTGAGAAAAGGCAAACCTACATTTCTAGCTTTTGTAGATTTGGAGAAGGCTATTGACAATGTTGATTGGAATAAACTCTTTCAAGTTCTGAAGCAAGCAGGAGTAAAATATATGGAGCGTAAGGTTATTTACAACTTGTACAAAAGCCAGACAGCGGTTGTCAGAGATGAAGGGCATGAAAGGGATACAGTGGTTGGAAAGGGAGTAAGACAGGGTTGTAGCCTTTCTCCAATGTTATTCAATTTGTACATTGAGCAAGCTATAAAGGAAAGCAAGGAGAAATTTGGTGAAGGAATTAAAGTTCAGGGGGAAGAATTAAAAACATTGTGTTTTGCCAATGGCATAGTAATTCTGTCAGATACAGCAAAGGACCTGGAAGAGCAATTGAACGGAATGGACAGTGTGCTGAAAGGTGCATATAAGATGAACATCAACAAGAGCAAAACTAGGGTAATGGAGTGCAGTCTAAGAAAATCAGGTGATGCTGAAGGAATTAGATTAGGTAATGAATCAATAAAGGAGGTAGATGAGTTTTGTTACTTGCACAGTAAAATAACAAATGATGGTCGCAGTACAGAGGATATAAAATGCAGAATGGCAATGGGTAGAAAAGCGTTCTTGAAAAAGAGAAATTTGTTACCATCGAATATTGATTTAAGGCTAAGGAACTCCTTTCTGAAGGCATTTGTATGTAGTGTTGCCTTGTATGGGAGTGAAACATGTACGATAAACACTGTGGACAGGAAGAGGATTGAGGCTTTTGAAATGTGGTGCTACAGAAGAATGCTGAAGATTAGGTGGGTGGATCGCGTAAGTAATGAGGAGGTACTGAACAGAATTGGGGAGAAAAGAAATTTCTAGCACACCTAGACTAAAAGAAGGGATAGATTGGTAGGCCAAATTCTTAGGCATCAAGGAATTGTGAATTTAGCGTTGGAGGGAAGTGTGTGGGGTAAAAACCGCAGAGGAAGACCAAGAGATGCATACAGTAAGCAGATTCAGACAGATGTAGGTTGCAGTTCTTATGTGGAGATGAAGAGGCTTACTCAGGGTAGGGTATTGTGGAGAGCTGCATCAAACCAATCTCCGGACTGAAGACCACAACAACAACGGTCTTCCTGTTGCAGTTATGGCAGAGCAACTTAGTGCTTTGCTGATGAATCTTCAGTCGTTGTCGGAAGTTTTGGCTCAACAAAATGCTTCCCTCATGGCGTTTATTGACACCTTGACTAGGGCTGTGACACTACAGGTTGGGTTGCGGTCTTATGTGCCCGTTCCTTTGTTCCCTCACTTTGACGGCAATGCCGAGGATTGGTCTGACTACGAACAGCATTTACACCAACACTTTGTAACACTTTTCAGGTGTGTGATGAAGGTAAGCAAAATGCTTATTCCATTTTGTGGCTCTTGCCTTGTTTTTTTTATTGTGTGCGATTTGGTGCCGCTTCATACACAGGCATCCCTTTCCTTTTCAGTTATCTGTTCTCTCTTTGCTCCATATTTTCGCTACCACTCTCACGTCGTGTGGGCACACATATCTAGTGTTTGCGTAAACAGCTGGGTTAGTCGTACCGTGCCTGGGCCATAGAACTGCAGGGACTGGCCCACCATTGTCTGTTTTGGTTCAGGCCGCATGGTGATTTCTATGCGGATTCTATGGTCTGCGATGTTTTGATTTGTTTTGCTCCCAACCTGGACATTCGCAAGCAGGCTCTTCAATCAGATGATACCTCATTAGTGGAGTTTTGTGTATTGCATGTGCATTTGAAGTTTCTGAGGCCGTGCGGAGTCAACTTTCCAGTGCCAATTCAGCCCAGTTATCTGTAACACTGGGTTCTTCAGTGGCTGTTGTGTCGCCCTCCCCTCCCTCCCTTCCGATGCTGTGGTGCCAACCTGTGTTATACAGGTGGGGAGAAATGTGTTGCGTGTTGCCTGCATCAGAGAGTGAGCCATTTTCTTGTCTTTCATGCGGGGCATCCCATTCTCGGGAATTGTGCCGCACAGACGGGCTAGGTGTAATTGTTATGGAAAATTCGGACACATCGCCCGAGTGTGTCGCTCCTCTGCTCGGGACTGCAACAAGACCTCTCACCCTCGCAATTTCAGCACGTCGCCCATGGATATTAATAAGGCCATTCCCATCGGCGTTGAGCCGCTGAAATTGTTTATTGGCCTCTTCATGCTGTGGAAAACTGTCATGCTTCAAGTGGACATGGGTGTGATAACATCACTTCTAAGTTCTGCTACTCGTCAAGCATTAGGCTCCCCCACTTTATATCTGGCACCTTGCAAGTAGGTGGGCTACGGTGGCCAGCCTATTCCACTTTTGGTATCTGTCGCCGAAGCTACATATCAGAATGTCAGCCACACAGTGTCATTTGTGGTCGTAAACAGTGCGACGGCTATGGATATCTTTGGCCTCGACACTTTCAATGCGCAGAATTCTCGTCCTTGTTTGTGCCTGGTCTGGGGTGTGCGAAGAATTTTCAGGCCTCTATTACACTTAAAAATACAGCTCGCCTCATCTTCTGTCAGGCTTGGTGCTGCGCTGTTAAAACCGAATTAGATCACCTGACGACGTAGGGTATTTTGCTTCCTGTCACAGCAAGCGAGTGGGCCTCACCTCCAGTTGTCATATGCATGCCCTCTGGGGCCCTGCGCTTAGTGGCGACTTTAAGAAAACTGTAAATTTCCACTCCATCATTGATTCTTTCCCAATGCCACGCCCAGTGCAACTCGTAGAACGGCTGGCAGAGGGCCAGTATTTTTCGAAGATAGATCTGGTAGAGGCTTATCTCCAGTTGCCTTTGGATGATGCCTCCAAGCAGGTGCTGGTAATTTCTACACCTTTTGGCCTGTATCAGTATAAAAGGTTGTAATTCGGGGTGGCCAGTGCTCCTGCAATCTTTCCGCCTTTTTTTGGAGCAGTTGCTAGCATCGGATCCCTGTTGCGTGAACTACACGGATGATATTGTGCTGACCATATTGCCAACCTCTGCTCCTTGTTTTTCGTCTTTGAGGAGGCTGGCCTCTGCTGTAATTTTCAGAATTCGTCTTTCTTCCAACCATCTATCGAGTACTTGGGCTACAAGGTATCAAGGTCATGGGTGCGCCCTGTGGTCAATCACGTACATGCGGTCACAGATCTTCCCCATCCTTCTTCCGTTCAAGAACTTCATGTATTCCTGGGCAAGATCGCGTATTATCATCGCTTCCTCCCGCAGGCGGCCACAGTGGCTCACCCTCTGCACCAATTGCTGCATACGGGCGTCCCATGCCACTGGTCTACGACTTGCGATCGAGCTTTTCAATCACTTAAAGCGGACCTTCTTGAGGCTCTATGCCTCGCTGCATACACCCCGGGGGTCCTGCTAGTGATGGCAGCAGACGCCTCCCAGCACGGTGTGGGGGCGGTGCTGGCACATCAGTTCCCAGATGGGTCGGAACACCCGTTTGCATTTGCATCTAAAACTCTTACGGAGGTTCAGTGCTGGTATTCCCAGGTGGACAAGGAAAAAAATTAATGTTTATCACTATGGGTCCAAGTGCATGCTATACGTGGACCACCGCCCACTAGAGTCTTTGTTCTACCCGTCGGTAGTTCTTCCGGACAAGGCGGCCCATTGTCTCCAACGCTGGGCCTTGTACCTCTCCCATTTTCATTATGAGATACAGTATCTGTCAACGGCTCATCTAGCCAATGCAGACGCCCCTTCGCACCTCCCGGTAGGCCCCGGCCCATTCTTTGATGCAGAAGAGCTTTTGTGTTTTGCAGTAGATGGGTCGGCAGTAGATGTAGTCGCCAGTCTCCCATCAATAGCTGATGGATCGTGGAGGCTACAGCTGCTGACCCTGCTCTCTGGGTCATACTTCACCGGGTGCAGAAAGGCTGGTCAGAGCATCCTCTGGGTCGGGCATTGGACCCTCTCCGCAATTATTATGCAATTCGCCACTGCCTTATAGCCTATGGGGGCATTTTACTTCTGTCCACGGAAGACGGCTCCCACCAAGTGGTGGTTCCGGCGTCACTGTGCCGCCAGATTCTAGATCTCCTACATCGGGACCACTGGGGCATTTCCCACACAAAGATGCTCGCCTGTTGACATGTATATTGGGCAGGCATAGGTGGGGACAACTCGCATCATAGCAGGATGCTCTTCTTGTGTGTCCCAACAACCATCTCCGCACTCATCTCTCTCTCCATGGCCCACTCCATCCACGCCTTGAGAGTGACTCCATGTCAATTTTGCGGGGCCCTTCTTAGACAGCTTTTGGCTTTCAGTCGTTAATGCATACTCAAACTTCCTGTTTGTTGTTCGCCTGGCCTGCATGTCTGCGGAAGTTATTACACGTTCCCCCTGTTAAAGAAATTTTCTATTGTAGGTCTCTCGGCCACATTTGTGACAGCTAATGGGCCACAATTTACTTTGCAACACTTTCACGATTTTTGTTCTATCCATGGGATCTGCCATGTCCTTGCCCCATCTCTTCACCCACAGTCTAATGGGGCAGCAGAGAGATTTGTCCTCCACTGCGTTTTGCCCCAGGTTCGGCTGTCTGGGCTCGAGGGTACAGCTGCCATCTTCATTAGGTCCCAGCCGTGGTTATTCAGGGGTGTGGCCGTTGTCTCTGTGAGGTCCATTCCCCCACTGGTATTCTCACCCGCCACCACGATCACCTCCAAGTCCACCATCCTTCTCCCACACCTGCAGTCCATTTCCCTTTTTCCAGGTCATGCCCCACTCTGTTTGGAGCACCGTAGGGGGACCGTTCTCTCCCAACTTTATTTCCACTGACATCAGCCAATCGGCGGGGGAAGGTCCCACATCTGTTGGCATCCGGGGCCCACTTCCCCACCGCAGCCCAAACGGCCAGCTCCACAGAGTGGACAGCTCTGGTCGCCAGCGGTAAGGGAGCTTTGCTGCCAGCCAATGGGGCCCCAGAGTTTCCAATGGAAGTCCTACAGGAGGAGGGAATGGAGGACCCACTGCCATCGTCAGTGCTGAGAGCGGCAGGAAGTCGCCCGTGAAGTCGAACCCCTCGTCGCACAAAGGGGTTTCGTCCGTATGAGATTGTTCCGGCTAGAGAGCGGATTGAGCTGCCTGATGATCGGATGGAGGTGGAGTAGTCCCAGCAGCCAGACTTCTTTGCCGCTGTTCTGGATTCTTCTAACCCCTCGCCCCAAGGGGGGAGGGATGTTATGGCCTAGTGGACCATTCAGATTGCATGCACCCGTATTATGCTCCGTTGGCTTCTGCCGGTCTGGCTGCAATAGTTCGTGGCCTAGCCACAGAAGGTCATGGCTTCAAGGCTGTCTAAGATAGCTGACATGAGCTTCGCATCATATGCCGGTGGTGCACTGTCAAACAGCCGGGAGTGACAGCCGGCTCAGTCTTCGAGTGTACTCGGAACGTTCAATAAAGGGTTTGTGCAAAATGGTATTTACATCAGGGGCCTTCCATATAAGTCAGCTACAATAAATATACCATTTCTCAAACAACCAATTTCCCACAGGTGCAAGACAATGTGCAGAGACATATGTACATATGTATTTATATTAGTAACTGATATCTGTATTATTATTAGTGTTAATGTATTTATGGAAAATAAATACTCCCAAGATATGTTCTGTTCTTGCACAATGCATTTTGTGAAAATCAACTCTCTCCAGTACTTGCACTATGTATTACTAGTGATTTACAGGGTGTGAAAATAAAAATGGCCTAGATGAGTTTATCCAATTGGATGAGGTGGTATGCTTCTAACCACATCCCAGATACCTTCAGTATGAGTGGCTTCTCAATGAGATTAAATTAGATGTACTTTTGTTCCAATTGATCCAAACTGAGGTGATCTTATTGGATGTAGACCATGTCAGAAAACAAGATACACAAATAAAACTTACAAAATGAAATCAAATGTGTGAATGTAAACTTCTGCAGATCCCAAATGTAATTACCCTTGTGGATATGGAATTGGCCAGAAAAAAATCAAAATCTTAAAATATTTACATTTTAAAGAACATAAAACTTGTTACTTAATTCTAAATGTTGAATATACTAGGTGCATACAATAATTCTTAGGTCTTTTTTTTTCTATAACTCTTGCTTACAATGATCGCATTACTACACAAGATGAGTATTGAAGTCAGACAATCACTTTGGCTAAGAAATTCATCAATAGAGCAGAAGGAGTTGGCCACCAAAAAATCCTTTAGACTCTTTTCAAACTGAACTTTATCGTGAGCTAAGTTTTTATGGTTGCTGGCATGTTATTGAAAATGTGTGTTAATCAATAGTGGACACCTTTCTGGACCAACATAAGCAACTTTAAATCTTTGTAAAAGTAATTCTTCTTTCTAGTAAAGATCACGTGAACTGAGCTGTTATTTTGATTGTGTGTGTGCATGCATGTGTGTGTGCGTTTGTGTGTGTGCGTTGTGTGTGTGTGTACTTGCAGTGTGCACACATTTTGTATATTTATTTTATTTTATTTTATTTTTCTCCCCTCACCCGCCTCCCCACTCCATTCCTAAGTTGCATCTTGTTATTCCCATCGAACCCATCCCCACCACCATGATGTAACCTTCCTATCCCCTCCCCTCCCCTCCCGTCACCGATTTACTCGCCGCAGAGCGTGAATCGAAGTGCGGCAGCCGGAGGTGATGGTTGTGTGACTGTGTTGTGTGCCTGTGTGATTGCGTGAGTGTTCTATTTTCTGAAGAAGGCCATGGCCGATCGATGAAAGTGTTGTATGTGTGTCTTTTGTATGTGCTTATCGCAGCTCATCGCCACGTCTTTGCAGTGAGTTGTAAACTGTCCTTACTATATTATTAATTCCAACCTGGACTTTCCATTATTATATAATGTGTATGTGTGTGATGCAGTAAATATTTTGCTGTCTCAACTCTTTAATGGAGATTTACTTGTGTTTATTTAGAACGAGGCAACATGGGGCTACCTTAATAGTGAAAAAGTCATTCTCATTGCCTCGGACAGCCAATATAATTGCACACCGATGTGGATGGACAGTATGAAGTTATCTATCAGCTTTTGAGGGATATTTGGCCATTCTTTCACTAGTGTAATATTCAGCTCTGCAACTGTCTTTGGAGGTGCTGATCTGGCTGCAATGTGTCTGCAAAGTGCATTGCGGAAGTGCTCTTTTGGGTTTAAGTCTGGTGAACAAGCTGGCCACTCCATTCGTTCAATTTCCTCAGCTTCAAGCATGTTATCCACCAGTGCAGCTCCATGGGGACAAGCTTTATTGTCCACCAGAAGGAACTCTTCTCCTATGGCACCAGCGTAGGGCACAACACACCTGAGCAGTCAAAGCACCATTCTGAATGACGCTGAGGTCCATACATCCCCCAATACTGACTCCTGTCCACATCATTCATCCACCAAGATATGGTTATGTTTCCTGCATGTAAGCAGGATTGTTGAGTTCCACATTCTCTCCTGGTGAGGGAATGATGATTGTCCACCTGAACAAAAAATCTTGACTTATCTGTGAACAGAAGCTGGAGCCATTTGTTACCACTTCAATCCTGATGTTTCCCCACTCAGTTTCTGCAGGCTAAATGGTATCATGGTTTTAATTTGTGACATACCCTAGGCCCCCGTTTTTCCTGGAGGGTGCATTGCAGTCGAGTTGCATTCAGTCTCCTGTCTCGGTGGGCTGTTAACCGGAGTTAACGGTTCTCTCTTGTTGATGTTACCCATGGATGACCTTGGCCTTGCCTGCTTTTAACAGTTCCTGTTGTCTTAAATTGTGTCCAGGTTCTGGAAATTACACTTTGAGACTCACCTATAGCTGCAGCCTTCTCCATCTGTGTCTGTCCTGCTTCCAACCTTCTTATGGCCCTCCATGCCATAGCTTTGGGAAAGTCACGTTGTTGCATTGCGCTACCTGCTCACTTCACTAAATTAACACAACTGCTTCTATAATTCATCTGCCACAGTAAACACAAGTCAGCACCAAAACCCTCTTGAGCAACTTTCTGTTATTACCACTATCTCGTTGCTGTAATGTTGTTGTCTCCACTCTGTAGAACTGACAGAAAGACGTTGAACCATCTTAGTTCAGTCTGCCAATGACAATACATCAAAACCTAGATATGTGATATCTCTAGTGGTCCCCCTATTGTTTTGACCAGTATATTATCATAGCCAGTGTATTTTTATTTTTAGAATCTTATGGTGGACATTACTTCTAGTGGTGGTGTAAGTGTCATACTAATTTTACTGTAGTTATTTGTAGTAGTAAGTGTGAGATATTGCATTGAAGCATTTATTAACGTGATAACCCAATGTTTTCAGTAATAGTTATGAAATGCTTATTGAGAGTATCAGCCATGACACACACATCTGTTACCTGTGTGTCACCTACTCTTAATGCTATGTACTTGTCATCATCTCTGATTCTACCAGTCTATTACTTCACTGATTCCCACAACGTCTTTTCTGATTTGATTATCCTATTCTGATAATGCATTTGATTTGATGTCTGTATTTCCATCTTCAATATTTTTCAGTATGTTTTGTAATGATCTAAAGCATTACAACTGAACTGTATCTGGTTGATAGATATACAGTAGTTACCTTTTGGCTTATTTCTTGAATAATCCACGATTCCATCATGATTTTGGTCTAATCTGTGTTATTGTTGGAAGAAAGCAGTTTTTAAATAAGTTAAGGGCATTATTTATGAAAGTGTTGTATGTATTTCTCATTCATGCTATGAGCACTGTAAACATCACTCCAATCAGGTCATTCCATGTCAAGTGGTCCATAGGTTCCCACATGACCATCAAGGATTTCCATAAAATTTGGTGTAAACATTTGCACATGTTACCAATTAACAACGGTAAAGTTTCATGGTCACCAACACGGTACTTGTGAAAGTATAGTTAGTGCAGCTATTGACATTGCACCCCTCACTGGTCGGCAAATTTAAGATTCAATATCTTGGGCAATATTTTCTTAAAAAAAAAAAAAAAAAAAAAAAATACCTAGACCATCTTGTACAACTTTTTGCAGTCTCTAAAACACAATTACAAATCATTTTTCTTTAGCAGTTTTCACAAATAAATTGAACCAAAGTTAGCTGAGAAAATGGCAGTTTATAAAAGTGTCAAGTTAAGCTTTTTATATCCCCATAAGTAATTACGGGACAAACCTGAAACTTTGCAAATAATTACTTACCAATATAAGTTCTTAGAATTATAAATTTCATTCTCCTACTGCTTTCCAGGTCAAATTTATGATTTTTGATAAGACGCAAAACATGGATGTTTAATGCTGTCTGTGGAAGGTAATATCAAACATCTTGATGTCTAGAAATTGAGCTGAAGCATAAGTGGGCAATGTGCGAACTATGCTCTCGGAGCCGCCTGCCTGAGCAGGAGCAGAGCCGCGAGCAGTTGGCGTCCATCACATAGTTCCTGCTGGAAAGACTAGATGGCGTTATGCGCAGCCAATGCACTAACGTAGCTGCAGAAATGCACCCGGCTGAGTGCGTTATAAAATAACTTATAAAGATAGTAGTGCAAAATCTTTAGTATCCAACTCGAATGAACAGATTGCACTGCTAGGGGTATCTCCTGAAAAATGATATTATGTTTATAAGTAAGTAACTTATAAACATAATACTGGAAACTCTTCTCTAAAATGTCTAGCGCATGCAGTCGAGCCAGCAAATATCTTATAAAGAAAAGAGCAAACTACATGCGCCAGCAAGCATGCAGATTTCTAGCGGCAACTAGGATAACTACCGGCCGAGCGCGAACGCTGCTCTTTTTCCGGCCTGAGCCGGAGCGCTGCTCATTGAGCCGATTTGTGCCCACCTCTGAGCTAACATCATAAAAATTTGAAAAGAACATAAAAATTGGGTATTTTTCTTATGAATCACATATTTCAACCTGTTTTTGTACTAAACTTGAGAACCAAACTAGTTATCAACTTCAAAACTTAACTATCAATTATCATGACAATGAAAATTACAGTAGTAAAACTGTTCCTTATTGGTGGCAACGTATATACTACAAAATGCCTTAGAGCACTGTATAATTTGTGTTCACACATTTGTGGGTTATGTGGAACATTAGTGTACTGATAAAAATTGCATTAATGCGTTGCTTTGGTCCATGGTGGCTTAACCCTGCTGGTTTCTCGTAAGGTATGAAAACCAGCATCTCAATGCTGCAGGGGCCACACCTGCCAGTAGCTATGGGTGGGTTCCTTTACCACAGGTTCCTAAACTGATAATAGTTTCTTTAGTTTAGTTTAGTTAGTTTAGTTCTTCATTAAAGTGTCAGAGGCCAAAGCTAGAAGAGGTCTATTTTAGGATCCTAAGCTTTTCCTCAAGCTATTTTAAGATTTTATATACCTCATTAATTTGCAGTAGAATTTAATTAGGAAAACCATACTTCCAGACAAATGTTGTCACTTATGGCACTGGAATAACTACAATAATGTGTTGTTCCAGAATGCAGAACTTGTCTTTTCTTGATGGTCAGTACTGCTGGGCCATTAAAGTTCTGACCGTATGATAGCTTGTTTGTTCCATATATATATAAATGACCTTGCAGATAACATTGGAAGTTCAGTGAGGCTTTTTGCGGATGATGCTGTAGTATATAGAGGGGTTGTAACAATGGAAAATTTCATTGAAATGCAGGAGGATCTGCATCGAATTGACGCATTGGTGCAAGGAATGGCAATTGAATCTCAATATAGACAAGTGTAATGTGCTGCGAATACATAGAAACAAAGATCCTGTATCATTTAGCAACACTATAACAGGTAAGCAACTGGAAGCAGTTAATTCCATAAATTATCTGGGAGTAGGCATTAGGAGTGATTTAAAATGGAAGGACCATATAAAATCAATAGTCAGTAAAGCAGATGCCAGACTAAGATTCTTTGGAAGAATCCTAAGGAAATGCAGTCCAAACACAAAGGAAGTAGATTACATTACACTTGTTCGCCCACAGCTTGAATACTGCTCACTGGTGTGGGATCCGTACCAGGTGGGATTGATATAGGAAGCAGAAAAGATCCAACGGAGAGCAGCACACTTCATTACAGGATCATTTGGTAATCGAGAAAGCGTTACTGAGATGATCGATAAACTCCAGTGGAAGACTCTGCAGGAGAGATACTCTGTCTCTTGGTACAGGCTTTTGTCGAAGTTTTAAGAACATACTTTTACCGAGGAGTCTAGCAGTATATTGCTTGCTCCTAGATATATTTCCCGAAGAGATCATGAAGATAAAATCAGAGAGATTAGAGCCCACACAGAGGCATACCAACAATCTTTGTTTCCACGAAAAATACATGACTGGAATAGGAGGGAGAACCGATAGTGGTACTCAAGGTAACCTCCACCACAAACCGTCGGGTGGCTTGCGCAGTATGGATGTAGATGTAGATCTGTACTGACCAGATCCTCTTGGATGCTGAACATGTCAACAACAACAAAATGTGTGTGTGTGAGGCTCTGCTGATGGGCACCAGTCACATGGCATATTCTTGACACATGAATTTTATTTACTGACAATATGCCCCATTGTTAATGAGATTTTAATATTTATAATTGGGCATAAGTCCTGGGCCATGGAGACTATCATGTTTTAACTGTTATATCAACCTGATGATGTGTCTCTAGGCTACAAAACCGGTAGTTCCAGAATAAAAATTGGTACTGGTGACAGCTGTAAGCAGTTTCCCGTGATAAAAGTCTTGTAAAATACTGAGCCCAATACTTGACTCCATGCCACTATGGCGTAGTCATCTGCATCCTATGATGTGGACAATGGACATGGGGCCTTCATGGCAGCAACAGGTGGCATGGTGGCCTTCTATGATGAGACAAGGCTAGCCCCAGTGATGGCATGGTCTGAGACAGCAAGTGAACTGATTTGAACAGGTTCCAGGCAGTAGTTCTGATCTTAATGATGAGGTGGTGGCAATTGAATAAACCTGTCATAGCAGATTCCGCATGAGATGTCAGTTTGCAGCAGCTACAGATACTGTTTTCAGACATTGGGAACTAACTTGAAGAGAATGACCTTTTGACTCATAGTCAGCAAGGATTCAGAAAGTATCATTCTTGTGAAAAACATCTAGCTCTTTACTCACATGAAGTGATGAGTGCTATCGACAAGGGGTATCTTATTTGTTCCATATTACTGGACACTATACCTCATAAGTGACTTACAGTCAAATTGCGAGCTTATAGAACATAGTCTGAGGTGTGTGATTGGATACATGATTTTCCAGTCAGAAAGGCCACAGTATGTAGTAATTAATGGAAAGTCATCAAATAAAACAGAAGTGATACCTGGCATTCTGCATGAAAAGTGTTAAGTTGGAACGAAGACACAGAAAATGTCGTGGGTTGGCAAACCAAAGGCAACATTTCATTGGCAGAACAGTTAGAAGATGCAACAACTCTACTAAAGAAATTGCCTACACTACACTTGCCCATCCTACGAGGCATGTTTTTTTAAGTAAGTACCATTTTGAAATTAATTTTATTTTTACATGAAAGCCTGTAACTTAATCTATTTTTCTACATAATTGCCACCAATACTGAGGCACTTGTCATAACGTTGTACCAGTTTTTCAATACCCTCCTCATAGAAGTCTGGCACCTGGCTTATTAGCCACTGCATCACAACTGTTTTGACTTCGTCATTGTCTTGAAGACGCTGACAGCCCAGGTATTTATTTCTTCAGAACAGTGGTAGTCATTGGACGCCAGATCAGGGCTGTATGGAGGATGAGCTAGAATTTCCCACTGAAAAGATGTGATGAGATCTGTGATCTGATTAGCCACTTGTGGATGGGCATTGTCTTTCAGCAAAACAATGCCCTTGCTCAACGTGCCATGTCTTTTGTTCTGAATTGAACAGTGCAGATTGTGAAATGTCTTACAGTAATCTACTGCATTGTCTCATTATGAGACAAAAATTCCACAAGCAATACTCCTTTTCTGTCCCAAAAAATTGTGCACATGACTTTCCAGGCAGAAATCGTTTGCTTAAACTTCATTTTTCTAGATGAATCTGCATGTCGCTATTCTATGGAGTGTTGCTTTGATTCTGGTGTAACATAGGCCACCCACGTTTCATTGCCCATAACAATTTGGCTTAAGAAATCATCAATGTTGTTGTGGTATCGATCAAGGAAAGTCAATGTGCTGCCTAAATGTTTGGTTTTATGCACATCCATCAACATTTTTGGTACCCAGTGTGCGCATAATTTTTGGTAACTCAAGTGCTCGATCACAATGCCATACAAAACACTAGAAGAAACATTAGGAAAGTCATTCCGCAAGGAGGAAATCATAAAGTGTCTGTTTTCTCTCACCTTGTTGTCCACTTCCTGCACCAAACTTTCATTAATAACCAAAGGATGCCCACTCCGTTATTCATCATGCACATTTTTGCAGCCATTTTTAAATGCTCTCACCCACTTTCTTACCATTTCATCAATCATAATGTTTTCTCCGTAAACTGCACAGATCTCATGATGGATATTGATCACTTTTAGGCCTTTAGCACTAAGAAATCTTATAACAGCTTGTACTGCACAGTCGGCAGGACTCACAATTATTGGAGGCATCTTAAACACTCTGTATACAAAATAAACAAGGAAGAATCAGACTGCAATGGCATCAGAACGTAGACAACAGATGTAGGTACCCAGTGTGCATGCTCAGAATGCCGACCACAGTGCTGTGGCTGCAGTGTGGCAAAACAGTACGTACTTCAAAAACACGCCTCTTATTTTGGAGTATTGCAGTGCATTGTGGACTCGTCACTATTCAGAAGTAATGCTCATTTTGTACTGTTGCAATACATGGGAGAGAGTGTCACAGAAATTATGCGAGAGTTGGGGTGGGAAACATAAAAAGAAAGGCATTATTCATTGTGGTGAGATCTACTTGTGAAATTTCTGTGCCTAGCTTTCTCCTCCACATGAGAACATGTTTTTTGCACCCATCTACATAGGGAGACATGATCATAATAATAATATGACAGAAGTCAGATCAAAAACTGAAAGCTTTAAGTGCTCCTTTTTTCCTGTTCATTATTAGGGAATTGAATAGTAGGTAATATTATGAAAGCAGTGTGATAAACCCTCTTACAGCCACATTAATGTGATTTGCAGCCAAGAAGGTAGATTAGAATGTCATAGGCATAAAGCATCAGCACAGCGGACTCATTTGCTGACAGATGAACAGACAGTAACAACAAGGCTTTGCTGAATACTTCATCCATCCTGAGCTAGCTTTTGGTACTTATTTCATGGTAAAGCTTACCATGAAAAATAGACGGGTCATAACTACTTCTGACACAAGTTTGTCCAGGTGTAGATTGATAACTGGGGCTCTTTCCAGGAGAGTGGACATTCAGAGGGAGTATTTTAAATGGAAGACTGAGTTCTAATGTTTCCACTAATATTCAGATATACAGAATTAAATTTGGAACACCCTGGATTAGTATAATTGGCCATCAGAAATTATCGTGGCAGGTGTTGTTTGGCAGTCAAAGCAAGTCAGAGAATATTCAGAAAAGATAGGGGATCATGCCTCGCTGAAAATTAGAGAGAGCAGTTGTCATGTGACACTCTGGCTGTCTCCACAAATAACATCAGATTTTCGCATCCTCGTTCCTCATTGACTGTTCTGGTGGCATATGTGGAATTGTCAGTCACACATTTTATGAGGAACAGTCATCTTGTTGATGCTCTGCTTCTGTGTGGCACATAGGCCACTATGAAGCTATGAAGGTATACTGTAGTTTTTATTTTTAAGTGACAAAAATTTAAGGGAAGTAAATTTAAAGTTAACAACTGAAAATTTCCATTACCAATGAAAATTAGCAATACTACATAGACTGGCGAGGTGACCTGCACATTACACAAAAAGAGCAGTGCAAATGGCCACAAGATGGTTTGGATTATGCAAGAATAAAATAAAGATTTTTGACTTACCTAAAGTACAGGCTCATCGACAGAAACATAAAACACACACAAAAACACACACACATTTGAGCTTTCGCCACCACTGGCAGCTTCTTCGGGAAAAAGAGGAAGGAAGGAGAGGAGAAAGGGAAGGATACGGGTTTTAAGGAAGTGGAAAAGGAGCCATTCCAATCCCAGGAGTGGAAGGACTTACCTTAGGGGACAAAAAGGAAGGTAAACAAATACACACACACTCACACATATTCACATGCAAACACACCTAGGCAGACATTTGTAGAAACCAAAGAAATTGGACAGAGATACCACTTCAGGCAGAGGCTCTGTCCACAGAACCGAGGCAAAGATGTTAAAGATGGTGGGCGGGAATTAGAATTTAGCAGAGGTTGAGATCAGGTGGGCAACGGGAAGAGAGAATGTGTTGAAGGGCGAGTTCCCATCTCCAGAGTTCTGAAAGATTGGTGTTGGTGGGAAGTATCTAGATAACCCGGACGGTGTAACACTGTGCCAAGATGTGCTGGCCATGCACCAAGGCATGTTTAGCCACAGGGTGATCCTCATTACCAACAAACACTGTCTACCTGTGACCGTTCATGCGAATGGACAGTTTGTTGCTGGTCATTCCCACATATAATGCTTCACAGCGCAGGCATGTCAGTTGGTAAATCACGTGGGTGCTATCGCAAGTGGCTCTGCTCTTGATCGTGTACACCTTCCGGGTTACGGGACTGGAGTAAGTGGAGGTGGAAGGGTGCATAGGGCAGGTTTTACAACGGGGGTGGTTACAAGGGTAGGAGCCAGAGGGTATTTCTGTGCAATAAGAGGAGCTTGAGGTTTACTGGAGTGGTTGTTGAGGGAGAGTGTGTTGGAGAGTGTATTGGCTTTCCGGAGGTGGGTGACAAGGAGTTGGGATAGTTTTTTGAGGTGGAGGATGGCATGTTGTTCTAATTTCCGGTTGGCCTGTAGGAGGATGTTCTGATCTGTGGGTGTGGATGCGGGAGTGGAAAGGTTGAGGATTTTGACTAGGGATAGGATTTGACAGGTGTGTTCATTGGCGGAGTTGATGTATAGGTTAAGGATTAGGCGGGTGAGGGGGGATGAGGAGGTGGCTCTGGTAATTTGCTTCTGAACCAGATCAGGAGGATAGCTGCGGGATGTGAAAGTTGTTATTAGGTTGTTGGTGTACTGGTTCAGGGATTCGGGACTGGAGCAGACTGCCTAGAACAGTTCCGTCCTCCATCACAGCAAGACCCACCCGCTCTTCCAGTAATTATGGTATTCATATACAGGTGGCAAATGATGCACTGGGGATGAGTTACCTTGAGTGGAACATCAAAAATGACTAAGCTTGCTAGTTGCATTATTGCTAACTCAGTGTCTAAAATACTCCTACATGAAACTGTGGCGGATATAGCTTACTGCACTATCAACCACCAACAAAAAGAAATCATATGTTTATAAACTTCTTTCGTGAGCCACTTCTTAGCCGGCATGTTAACATAACTCAGTCTGCTTTTGTACTTTGGTCAAGATAGTCAACAAAGTATTTGGTGTTTTACTGGGACCACAACTCCTCTAAATTTGATACTACTCCCAAATGTGTGTTGGCATTGTGTATAGTGCCACCTGTGCTGGTTTTTTCTCATTTTTATGATAAGTCGTGGACTAACTGTCTCTCACCACAATGACTTCTCCTGTGCAACCTACTCTGAGCTACTTTCCGGCCCCGCAAGCATTCATGAACTCATCTCTACGTCAAGATTTGTCAAATGCCTCCACTTCAACGCCTTTGCAAGCATCCCAGAAATATTCGCAGAGTCATTTTGCTTCGAACCATCATAACAGTGGACAGGCCTCACAATTGACTCAGGCTTTGTTACACCAACCATTGCATACAGTGCTCAGGATTTGAACAATATCTGTTCTTTGCAGAACTTTTTTGTGTGTACTCAACATCTGCCTGTGTCTAAAGTGAACAGTTCATATTTTAGTGCTTCAAATTTGAATTTATGGCCCGCCACTGTGTCACCAAGTAGTTCAGTGTATCACTCCACAGCATATGTACCTGGCCAACAATTACAGAATACTTCGATTCCACAGGACGGTCTTCAATCTGCTGCACCTTGTGCTTCTGTTAGTGGACATATACAGGACTCATCCTCATTTCAGCCTATGACTTGAGTTCCTACTTTGAAGTTTTGACTGCACCTTTTTCTTCGCACACAGTTACAGTGTCTAGCAGTGCCATTCTGTCCTTTTCTGTACAACTGCCGGTGCAGTTTCTCCAATATGGCAGTGATTTGAACACTCAAAATCTCTTGAATAACTTTACTCACATGAACATTTTGACTAATGACAATGATATAAATGATGTGCAGTCATGCTCGGCGTCCCAGGGTGCACCTGCCATGCCGCGACCACTGGTGCCGCCCTCATCCCCTGGCATGACTAGTACATCTCATGACTTATTTGCATTTGCATGTGCTCAACCATCCATTTCTCCAGCACATTTTGGTGCCACTGCTGCTTCAGCCTTCCGTGTTGCCTCACCACACTGTGTCGCCATGCAACCACACACTTTCCCATTCCCACCGGGGACCTATGCTGTGCCGCGTGATGCTGGGCTGTTGCCACAGCAGCTGCAGGCAGACGCCACTACCATAGAAGCTGGGGCTCAGGTACAACGATTGCCTCCATCTCCTCTGCCTTTCTATCTACCCAAGCTGCCATCAACGACATGGTTTGCATTGGTATAACAAATCTTCGACCACAACCAACAATGCTCATTACCTATGCTTGATGACGCACATGCACAAGTATGTTGACCTTATTTGTGACATAGTGACGATGCCTCCCACTGCTCACCGCCACTACTTGGCCAAGCAGACCATCCTTGAGCTGTTTACCCACACCACTAACGACACGAACCATCACATCCTGCTTGAGGAACATCTCGGCAACAGAAAACCTTCACAGCTGTGGGGAGTCACCAAGTGAGCACATTTGCATCACAGATAGAATGCATGATGCATACCTACAGGAGGCCCATAACAATGCAGTTTCACTGGCTCTGCCATCCTCACGTTGGCCTTGCACCTTCGCCTGGGCCATTCGCGCATTTGCTGATAACCTCGTCGACCCTCCTGGCATTCATCATTGCTACACCACTGAGACTCCTCAGCCTCGCCTTTCTGCTTCAGGTGATGCCCCCCTCCGCGCAATCTGATGACAGCCCACCTCCATTCATCTGCTATCTGCAGGGGACAGGTTCTGCACTACCCATACTGCTACTTTCGTAGCGATTTTGGTGAAGCTGCACAGAAGTGCTGCTTCACCAAATGCAGGGTGCAGGATGTCTTAGGCACCACTTCCTGCCCAGCTGACAACAGGCACCTACTACACACGCTGCTTCTACTTACAACACTCATCTCTGGCACTTGGTTCTTGGTCGATGGGTGCCAATGTCTCACTGTGTGAGATTACCATCCAATAGAAATATTGGTAATTAATAGCATTTGATAATTAAACAGTATGAAGTTCACTGCAAACATTGACCATGCCAATGCACTAAATAATTTTAATCTTATTAATTATGGTAGCAATGTGTGTACACAGTTGGGTGACAACATTTATAGTTAGGCCAAAGGTAGAAATTCTCCACGTTGAGATTTGCTGAGTGCTTGTAGCTGATGGAAGGCCAGCAAGCAGGCCGACATTGGTGGCTTGTTCCAGCTTAGGATTTTCCAGTTTTCGTTTCCGGTGAGGGGAGAGAGGGACAATGGCGAGTGCCAGGCACAGTGCAGTGCACAGCGTGAAATAAAATATTCTAATACTACTGGCATTTGAAGTAATACGATGCAGTTAGGAACCTTTAAGGCCCTCATTACAAAATATCCTGTTGATAAATAAAGAATACATTAGCTGATATAGTCACATCTGGCGTAATATGTTTAATTGACAATGAAAAGTAATAAATTACCAATGAATACAAGACAGTTACACAACTAGCATGGCAATGTTTGTTTATAAAAATAATATATTAAATATTTCTCATTTTATTTTCAATTAATCTTGTGTATTTTATTTTGAAGTATTCAGTTAAATCACTTATCTGTGACATAAGAAATTGCTCGATTATGATAAATAGTACAAAGGATGTTTATACCAATATAAAAATCTAAGAAGACATTTATTTAATGTGTAGTGTAATTATTTTGATTTTAAGTAAAGTTTTAGAAATGTATTGGCTGAGTGCTGTACGTTGGAAGTCAGTTAGAACAACTCACATGGGGAAGTTGATGACGTAGGGGAAAAAACCCGGCAGTTGAGCTTTTGGCGCGCACGCGCGTGCGTGGGCAGGAAATGACGAGGCGGGATCAAGTGGTGTAGCTGGCGGGGCGGCGTCGCTCTGCAGCAGTCGGCATGTGTATCTCCAGGTGGAGACTTTAGATTTTTGTGAGGCAATTGCCACGTGTGGTTGCTCATCGTAGACTGCACCAAGTTGAATCGAGTGCTACTATGTGTTGTGAATATTTAGCCGGCAGAAGAAGGTGTGCATCGAATTGAATTAAAGTAACTGTGTTTTATTAATGTAACACATGTCGTCACATAGGCATGAACATAAACAGTGTTTGAGACAGGCACATGGTGTGAAAAAAAAATTTGCAACAAATATTCATTTTGTCTGGGGGCTCACGAGCTATAACGTTATTTGATAAATGTGTCGACGTACAGACGTATCAGCCACAGGGTTTTAATATGGTGTAATAAACAACATAAAGTGAACTTTCACGTGTTTTCAAAATTAGTAGTTAGTACACCCTTTTCTCTCATGAACTTACTTTATTATGAATTTGTTTTGTTAATTATATGCAGGGAAGTAAAGCTGCGAACGTGTGATATCATCCCCTAGAAAACGAGTCAAACACCAGTAATCACAGTTCCAGTGTTTTTGCGTGTTTAGGAATTTGGTTCGCAGTTGGTGGTTGTGAGTTTTAAAAATTAGACTTTCCCTATTTTAAACTCTCACCCCGTTCTTCACTCTCGCAACTGCCTCTTACATCCACGGTAACAGACTTTCTATTACCTCATCAAGCAGTTCTTTGATCTGTCAATGCCTCTGAACTACCGTGTGTGGGTTGACTTCCCTGTAAGTTCAGTTCTGGACATTCCAGAACTGATACTAAGTCGCGTGGGAGTAGCCGAGTTGTCTTGAGCGCCATGTTGCGGATCGTGCGGCCTGCCTCATCGTGGTTTGAATCCTCCCTTGGGCACAGATGTTTGTCTTGTCTGTAGTGTAAGTTAGTTCATAAGTAGTTTGTAAGTTTAGGGACTAATGACCCCACAGTTAAGTCCCATAATCTTTACAAACATTTGGACATTTTATCCAATACTAGACATGGATTTTCTGGCACATCACAAACTTTCTCCTGATGTCATGCTCCGTTCCGTCTTCCACCATCCCACAAACAAACATATTTCATCAAGCTCTACCCCTCCTATTGTATATGTAAAGACAGTTTACAAGTGTTAGACAATGATTAGCGAGTTCCACAATCTCCCGTCAAAGTGGTCCCATGAACATGATGAAGCTATTCAACTGTGCTGCAAAAGGGAAAGCATTATCCAGGAGTGCTTTGACACTATCAAACAGTTTGATTTGCTCATGTCAAAGTGGTGTATCAAACATGAACAAGCGTTGTGCCTTTGGCACAAAAGAGAGAGCATCATTTGCAGCATCGCTGATGCAGAGTCTCAATTGTCATCCGCCTAGCAGCTACTTGTGTCCCTCTGAGCATCTTTGAAGGACACTAATTTCAAGTTTAGCACCTATATTCTCAGTGCAAACAGTGACATTGTGCCTGCACACAAGGTTAACAGTGATTCTGACAGTTTGGTGACTCCTCCCCACTCCTACACAGAGGTGTGTAAACATAACTTGGTTGCCATGCACAGGTGGCACACACATCCTGCCCTCTCGCACCTGATCTGCACACCTTGCACTTGTGCCATCCTGAGAACTGGAACTTTAACTTCGCCAAATTCTAGGCAAGCATCCCGTTGTCACGGCACAGGTGGCTCCATCAACTTTGCCGGCAGCTGCTGTGGCTACTACCCTGCCTGTTGACCTGTCCGCGGCCTCAGCTCGGCAACCATCTTGCTCACAAGAACCAGTGGTGCCTCCAGCAGCACTGGCGACAGCCGCAGCAACCTCGCTGCAACTTCTTCTCCTGGCAGGCAGCTACAACAACTGATGAGCTTGCCACCCACGCTGTACCCCAGCTGTCACTGTTGCATGCAATGCCAACTGTCAAAACAGTGCATACAAACACTCTCTCCAGCACGCCCCCTCATGGAACCCACTTTTCTCTCTATCACTGCCCCCTCTGCTACAATTTCCCAACAGTGTGTTTCACTTGTCACCATTGGTACCGTACACAAGGTACGACTAACAGATGACACTCCCGTCATCAGCAAACCACGCCGTCTATGCGCAGAGAAGTTTGTGGTGGTAGAGGTACAGATTTTGGAGCTGCTAGATTCTGGCATTGTCAAACCTTCATTGAACAATTGTTCTTCTCCCATTCACTTAGCAAAAGAAGGTGACAGTTCTTGGTGTATGTATGGGGACTATCATAAGGTCAATGGCAAGACAATCATGGACAGGTATCCCATTCTGAATGTCGCAGTGACACCACTATTGGCATGGTTCTCAGCCAGTCCCTCATCAGGAACATTTCACCCTGCAATTCTTCTTTAGAGAAACTGAACAATGCACAGCGAAAGTACTTGGCCTTGGATCATGAGCTTTTGGCCATTTAAAAAACAATGAAACAATTTCATTCTGATGTGGAGGGTTGTCTCGTTCTCTTCTCACGGATCACAAACCTCTCATTGCTGCCGTCATCCTCACCCTCCCCTCCCCTCCTGGCTGTCCCACCTCCTCACTGCTTTCACTACCTGAACATCTCCCAGTTCACAACTGATGTCAGGTAAATCGAGGGTGCGGACATTGTTGTAGCTGACTTCCTGTCACAGGTTGATGCCATATCCTCGCTGATCGACCTTTCTAACGTTGCTTCCTTACAAGCAGCTGAAGATGACCTCATGCAACTTGTTTCTGACCACAATTCCTCTCTCACCCCATACACAACTCATTTCCGGCTTTTGTTGGTGAGATTTGGTGTAATGATTCACGAGCAAACTGCATCCCTAATATCTCACCTCCTTCAATGTGAAATCTTTCAGAAACTCCATGACCTGCATGTCCTGGTATCTGTGCCTCCAGCAGACCAGTGACTGAACGTTTTTCCTGGCGGGACATGAAGTACGACTGTCAAGCAAGAGCACGCTCCTGCCTACCCTGTCAGTGTGTAATGGGATGGACCCTTAAACCAACTAACTTCATCTTAGGGGATGACTTATTTGTGCTACTTTTTGGCTTGTTGCTGTCCATACATGTATACATTTGTTTATAAAACTAAACTTTCAATTTCATAGCCAGGGAATGTTTAACTAGGGTGGCATCTACTAAATAACTGATTACAACATTAGGTTTACGTTTTTACTAAAATTGTTTATTTCCCACAGCATGAATATGTCTGGTGAGAATCACTAAATCTGTTAGATTCCATTTGGTATGATTAGCTCGAGCCCCCAATATTTCTAACAAAATAGCTATATCAATGTTTAATCATTTGGATAATGGTCCTAAAATGATTGTTGTTGAAGTTTGTTGTTCTATCCAAAAAAACCTAGTGAAAATGCGATGAAAAATTTCTGAGGTCCAAAAACTGTTTCAAAAACCAAAGTCCACATATGTCTGAAATATTTCAGAGTCCAGCATGGCGGATTCTGCAGCTACGTTCATGATCTATCATCTCACTCAATTTCACTCCACCTAACGAGGTTCAGTGGCTCTCTCAGTAGTGTACAAAAACTTTTTGAATAATAATTGAAATGTTGATATGATGGCATTGTTAGATGCACGCTACTTTAATTTAAAACTTGAGTTTAAACAAATGAACTTTTCAGAATGATTTATAAATAAGGTTTTTGCCATCACACAATGAATATTTAAGTAACCACTTAGGTAAAGTGTTGTTCAGGTAAATTTTCCAGTCCCCTTTTCAGTGCACCATTCGGAATTATGGTGCTCACAAATTTAAACAAATTATGATTGATAAGCAAGATAATTTAGTTTGCACAAAGACAACATATTAAAGTAAACAAAAATTATATATTCTAAAGAGGTCATAATGTGTGTTTATGGCACCTGCAACTTATTACTGCCTCTCTCTTTGTGTATCTGTATTGTATTAATTGTTATTAACATCACTTATTCCTCCTTAAAAGTTCATTGTTATGCACAATATAAATGTTGCATATTATAGGATTATGCCAAACTTTGCGTCTCAATGAGACCTATCATTTGAGCTCTTGATTGTCACTGTACTTCAATTAGTTTAGCTTCTGGGTTTTTTTCCAAGTGAATGAATATTAGTTTTTCGAATAACTTTTGGTAATACAATTAATATAAATGATGTCAACACATCATCTGAATTGAGTTCTTCTCCTCTTTCATTTGCCACTACGTGATAATCTGTAACTCTATCAGCGTAGTATCTAAAAATAAGGCCAATGCAGTTTTTGGGTGGGAAAAATGGTAGTTGCACCTGACGTCATGTCCACCAGCAGGCTTTCCATTTGCACGTGATCTTCCAAAGCTGGGCATGTGCTCTCGGCTCACCGAAGGAAAACCAGGTGAGGCTTACTTCCTCGCAACGGCCAATTGCCTGTTCACTCGTCGCAACCCTCAACACTCTCTGCTGTCAAACCAGCGTGCTTAGCACTCCAAACTGTGTTGCACATTGTTGTAACGTCTCAAGTGCAACAAAATCACAACACAAACTTCCCCTCCTTTGGGTCCCTTTCCTGCTCCAACAGGCAGATTTCAACATGTTCACATTGATGTAGTCGGGCCTCTTCCTCCTCCTGACGGGTAAAGGTACGCTCTTTCAGCAACTGACCGCACCACTCGCTGGGTGGAGGCCACTCCCCTCACCAGCATCATGGCAGAAGCTTTTGCCAAGGTTTTTCTTCAATCTTGGATTGCTCCCTTCTGCTGTCCCTTAGCCATAACCATCGACCAATGCCGACAGTTTGAATCGGCTCTCTTCTAGGAACCTTTGCCACCTCTGCAGCATCAAGTGCATCCACGCCACCACCCACCACTCCTAGAGTAATATTGGAATATTGGGACAGGACTCTAAAAACACCCTACGACACTATAACACTCTCTTCCCCTTGTACTCCTTGACCTTCGGGCAACCTACAAGGAGGGCCTCTACGGAACTGTCACAGTATTTGTCTACAAACAACCTTTGGTTCTACTGGGAAGCTCATCAACTCTTCCCCAAATTATCTTCTAACCTAATCTACAGAGCTCCACTTCACTGCTCCAGAATCAGTCCCCATACAGCCACTCTCGCCCTTCTGTCAGAATCCCGCAGGAGTTCTGCAATTTCGTAATGCTCCGGGATAACACCATTCGCCCCCCCCCCCTCTTTGGACTCATATCATGTAAAAGTCTCCAAATACTTTCATCATTTCACTCATTGGAACACTTTCATCATTTCACTCAATGGCAAACCCACCACTGTCTCGATGAATAGAGTCAAACCCACTTATGTCAAGCATGCTTCTTTGCCTCAGGACGAGGCTGCGTTTCCTCCTCTCACAACTCACATGGTACCTCCCTTCCCCTCCCCGCCACTACTTCAGCCCTCTGCCTCAAGTAACGTGCCCACTTCTTCTTCCCCTTTGTTCAAGTGTTCTCTGACCTCCCCTTCTACTCCATGTGGAGGATTTTCTCACTCTTCCCTTGACTCCAATGGTTGAGTTCGATGTCCTTGTTCCCCCCTCCCCCTTTTCTTTGGAACTCTCGATCCTTTTATTTGACAGCTCATTCTTTGTAGTCTGAATGACCACAAACAGTCCCCCTCAACAATGCAGGTGCGAACTCCTCAAATGTTTCACATCTCCCCCTTCTCTGGACGCGGACATAACTGTGCTTTCCTCCTACCCTCCAGTGAAGTGCAACTAATTACCTCCGTTAGACCTCCAGCTCGTCCTGCAACTTGTCACCTTGAGTGACGAGTCCATGCACCCCATCACACCGAGGACCTTACCATCTTCAGACCCATTGCACGTCACCTCCATGCTCCATTGAGCGTTCCTGTCCAAGCAGTGGATCTAATGGTGTCTCATACTTAGAGGCCTTTGACGCCAATTGCTGTCGTCGACCCACTCCTCTCCCAAGCTCAACAGGTGTACTCCATACTGCAGGGGAGGGGAGGTGGCGGCAATAGTTTACTGCACTATCAACCACCACCAGAAATAACTCATATCTTTATAAACTTCTTTGGAAGCCGCTTCTCGGCCACCATGTTAACATAGCTCAGTCTGTTTTTGGACTTTATTACTTTAGTTAACGAAGTATTTGGTGTTTTTCTGGGTCCACAATCCCTCTAAATGAAAATACATAGGTAAGCTAGAAAGCCCTTACAGAAGAAAATTCCTTTATAATAAGGAAATGAACGTAGATACCTGATAGCCCAACTATTCCCATAACTACTGGAGCGATATCGCCGCGAAAAATTAAGTTAAATTGCACTGCCTATCAATGACACAATTTTTGAAATACTGACATTTGATTAAGCTACGTCTGCACATGCAAGGCTGCATGGAACGCTTCCCCTGCCATGCCTTATCCTTTGCATTTCCCACTTACACTATTTGGTCTCCTTTGCATGTTTCATCGATACCATTTAATATAATTTTCTTCTTGTCACGCTTCTCAACATTAATTTTGTATGCAATTTCTTTTCAGTATTCTCTCATTCTCTTTAATTTCTCTGCGACATTGTAAATAAATAACAGTGTGGACAAGGTTAACTCTGTAAATGTATCTAGAAATGCAAGAAACAGTAGTGGGTGGCGGCGGTGCTATTTTCGGCACACTCTCTGAGGTCTGCCATTATAATAGATATCGGTCCGTTTTGGATCAAAGATAGCGATGAAAACAACTGTACTTATGTCTCAAAAATCAAAATAAAGGCAAGTCCACACGTATCGATCTGTTTGCGCCAATACCTCTGCTCATGTCTGCGCACATCAACCGTGCGGACCCTCGACCATAGATACATTGTTCGAAGGTGTTGCCCGCCATTGTTGGTGTAGAAAAACACTTCAGCAGTGCAGACTACAGTGACACTAGCAAGTGAATACGCTCTTTTTCGAAGTATATATTTTTTATCAGTGATGGAGTGATGCCTGTTATGGACGCCGTTTCCAACGTGTGTTGCAAGAAGAATGTAGACTAAACGTCAGAAACGGAAAGGTCGGATGAAGTGGTCTAGACAGTGGCTGCCGACGCTATCAAAATACATTAGATTTGGGCTGTAAACTTCATATCCTCCTACACCAGATCGAAGAGATTTAGAAGTTTTCGAAAATTCTTTATGGTGTACAATTCAGAACAAATTTTATTTGTTTGTTGTTAGTAGTTTTAGTAACAGATTCCCCGTTTAGAAGCAGGATCAACCAATCGTAATTTTTCTTTGTGAGAATTGTACGCAGCTGCTTGATTAGTCTTTATCACTATATTCTTTACATTTAAGATAAATAAGTATGGCTTCAATTAATATCAATAAATTCCGCAGTGAATTCTGCGACTACTGACGTATGTCAGCCAATATCATTCACTCATAATAATATGAACTTGTGTGGACACACGGCGAAAAAAAGTAGACAGCCTTAGATTTGCAGCCACCTCCTGTCCACATTTTCCAACTTGTCTGCTCAGATGTGATTTTAACCCACAATTTTAAGCAATTTTCCTCAAACCTATAACTTGCAGTTTTGCGCTCATCTCTTACCTGTGGAAATCTGCTGTTCACACGATTTGCGGTTGTGCACAAACATTTGCACAGACAATCGTTGTGTGTGGTCCCGCCTTAAGATTGAGCGTTTTTCATTATTATTTTAAGATGTTCAGCGAGTTCCTTTAACAAACAAAATAGATAAATAATAAGAACGTTCTGTTGCTTCACACTAGCGTCTCTAGCGATGTCAACGTTGCCAAATTTGAATAATTTCCTTATCTGTTACGGAAGCTGCGTTTATTCTTGAAATAAGACGACCTTTGTAAAAATAGACAGCTTGTTTCATAAAATATTTTATTTGTCCAAGAAATCTTTATTTCAATAAAGTGTAGTGCAAAAATTTGCGTATAAGTTCCATCTCTGAATACATCGATAGATAGAACTATCGATACCTTTTATTTATTGTTAAATAACCTTCCATGTTTTATACGTTTTCACAATGTCGTACGAGTGAAATATGTGAGGCGCATTAGCCCAAATTATTTGTAATTTTTTTTACGTGGTTAATTTCCGTTTTTGCATATATCGATAGTAAACCTATCGATACAATTTATTTATTGTTAAATAACCTTCCATGTATCTTAAGTTTTCGCAATGTCGAAAGAGTGAGGCATGCGAGGCGCACTTGCCAAAATTATTTGTAATTATTTTTTTTTTAACTTCAGGACAGTGACAGGTTCATACTGATGGAGGGCGACTGTGAACGACCAACGAAAGAACTCTGACGCCCATAATTTCCTAAGGTCAGTCTGCTAGTGGCTGGTGTTATGTGTGGTTGGTTATCTGACGTATAAGTGCCAAGAAAACACTCAACTCAGCGAGTTTTGGTATGTGCTCATTATTTGATTTAAATTGGGTACGCGTGATTGGTATGTAAGGATAATGCCTCAGTACATGACAGATTTTTCGTTCATTTGTCAGACAATCCTTTTATATTTAACTACCGCGTGACATTGCGGGATGTACAATTAAACTTGTTGCCCCCAGGGACTATAAATTCATTCCAAGGGAGTTTTGAGTCAGTAATAATTGTTTATTTGGGTACAGTTATTACTTGATAAAGTGTAGGGAATATTCACACAGTGTTTTCTACATTTATAGACGTGTTTTCTGCACATGTGCAGGTGTAGATTGTTTTCCTTACGCCTAAATTAAAGTCACAAGAGTTGTTATTGTATTTAGTTACATGGATCATTGGTTTGCTAAATAATAATGTAACTATCATGTCACTTTTTGAATAAACAAGAATAGGTTTATCATGAGCTGTCATTAGTTGTTTTCACCTATGCCGTTTTTAGATTTTCGTTTTCGATAACTGGCATCAGCGTTTTACTTTTATATGCCAAAAATTGTCTTACTGGGCAGTTTGTTCCTGAAAATTCTCACATAATCTGACTTGCAGAAAGAAAATACATTTGAATTTATAAAAATATATAGGCCTATTCCCATTCTTTGTAAATTGGGTGATTAAGATTTGTTGGAACCCTTGCTGTTCTTGTCATGGAGGAAAACGGATGCATTTTCATGACGTCCAAACAATGCATTGAATTAGGTGTAGTACACAGTAAATGGATAAGCCCATGAGTTAGGGGCCTATGATTTGATTCTGTCTAAGTCAAGTAAAAGTCTTGACACTTCATTTCCATCACTGGAGTCCAGATCCAGTGTACTTGATTGTTCTGTTATAGAAAAATGTTGAAAGTGCTGAGTTTATTTACTGAATTTTGCCAGCCCCTTGTTGCTTAGTTTGTGTTGTTATAAAGCAGATGTAAGTAACCTTAGTTACTGTTGATAGTTATAGTACTGTTCACTATTTTTAGTAGACATATCCACTGAAATGCAAACCAAGCAAAACTGACAGGAGTAAGTATAAACATGATGTATGGTTATCGTAATAAAGATGTCTTCAATTTATCTTTGTTGGAGAATACACACATTTTGCTTGCCCTTCTGTAAAGTAACTTTGCTCCCTTGTAGTCCTGTATGCAAGTACTGTAGCCTATTGAAAATATATTACTGTTGATATTGTCAGTCAGCTGATTTACTGTACTGTCTTAGGGCTATAATCTTGCAGTCCATTGTATACAATACCAACACATTGTACATTTTGTAAATATGACTTTGCTGGGGATCACCTGAAGACTGGGACACCGCCCATCAGCTTTGACTTAGGTGATGTCATCACAGCGCTGTAGTTTTGATGTGCGTGCGTGTTTGTAGAAGGTGTGAGTAATTATGTGGTGGCTGAGTTAAAGACAACAGTTTGTTTACAAACAGAATAGGTTATTGATTAATATTTTGTGTTTAAAAAGTGATCTGTAGCTCTGATGGTAATATATACATTTTTTTTTTTTTTTTTCCCCTTTGCATGTGAGCGAATTTTTGGGCTGAGACCTGTGATCATTGGTACATTGTTATCTGTAATTTACAAGGATAACTACAGATTATTTAAATTATCTACATTACAGAAGTATTAAGAATTCCTTATATGGGTTTCCCGAGATGCTAATCATGGGTCAAAGCTGACGTGGTATCCCAGTCTTCAATTTTGTGTGTGTGTGTGTGTGTGTGTGGTTTTTTTAATGACATTGTGAAACAATAACTTTTAATATAGAGTGAAATTTGAAAGGCAGGAAAAAGGTTAAATATTATTTATAGCAAAGCAGTGTGGCTTGCTAATGTTGATAAAGAATTCTTTGTTTTAAGAGGATAGTCAATTCACTGAAAGAACAAGGTTATATAAAAGATGCCATCAACCACAGAGCAAAAATAGCATTAAATATTTTATTTCATGGCCAACCCGAAAGATTATTCCCCTCATTCTAAGTGATTGGCTTCCAATGAGTCTGCAGTGGTCATTACCATCACCACACTACCCCACAGCTGCTACAAGTAAAATTTTGCCTGTAGAAATAAATATATGCAGCCTGGTCATGCATTGTGCTTTGATATCAATTTGGCACATTCTCAATGAAAGGTGAAATTATTGTAGTATTGAGACCTGGCCTGGAAACAGCTGTAACCTGCTAGGTATTTTTGTAACAGCATACACTATTTTATTGTATGAACGAATAGTTCTGCATGAAATGCCACCAGAGGCTCAATGTTGTTCAGTGGGTACAGGCTTGTCTACCACGGTGGCCCCTGCCTTTGCAGCAGTACTTCTCTTTCCCCTGCTACATCCTGACATTCTTTGCCCCTCCTTTGGCAATCATGCCCTGTGTATACTTGGGAATGCAAAGCTTTATTAATATGAATATTTGAATTTGACAAGCATTATTATTATTATTATTATTATTATTATTGTATAGGGTCACAATATTGACAACATTAGTATATGGGTTAACTATAATGTTTATGTTCCTTATTTGGAGGGACTGCATGAAGCACATGCTGAAACTGGATTTTGTTGAAAAGCGAGCTATCTCAGTGCTTCCAAATATAACAAAAAGTGACTGTTGGTAACAATTACTTGGAAATCTTAAGTCCTGATCCACTGTATTTGTGAATTACGTTAGTTACTGGTTTTCTGGGCCAATTAAAGACTGGGATACCACCGTCTGCTTTGACAGATGACTTCATATCTTATTCTTCTTAAAGGTCATAGAATTTATTTGGGGATACAAATTGCCACCAGATCGTGATTCAGAGAAGTCCATGGATAACATCACTTTATGGGTGTAACAGTTTACATTACCTAAAATTGACCACATCTATTCAGTAATAACCCATTCCTATGACATCATTGGTCAGAGCCAACGGGTGGTATCCCCATCTTTAAATATGCCAGTTTCCTCAAGTTATGAACTCAGACTTTAACCTCAGCTTCTATCTGATGAGCAACATGTGCTTGGCATATTGTTTCCTTATTTTAAATTTAGTGTAAGTATTTTACACGTAGTAACTGCTTATACTTGTGGTTTTCAGTCCGGTTTGATGTAGCTTTCCACCCTACTCTAGCCTGACCAAGTCTCTTCACCTCCTCATAAGAATGGCAATCCACATCCATTTGAATCTGGTTACTGTATCTGTCTGTTGGTCTCCCTCTGTGATTTTTACCACACACACTTCCCTCTAATACTAAATTAGAATTCCTTTTTGTCTTAAGAATATGTCCTACTAAAAGTACGTGAGGGCGCGTAGCGCCCGAATTGCCATTTAAGAGACATTATCTGATTGGCTGACAGCTAGCGAGTTCTCATTGAGTGGAGACAATTTCTGTGTTTCGAAATAAAAGGACTTGTATTTACAACCAGCAACAATTGATTATGCGATCCGAACGCTTTGAGATATATCGCTGGCAGACACCAGCACATGCCGCTACTTCAATGTACACCAGTCCTTGGGAATTACCCAAAGCCCTTATCTTCTACCTGTCTGAGCTCCAGAAAATACTTTCTAACACTTAATTGCAACTTGGATAAACCTCATTGGTCACGATAATATTCAATGTCAACAAATTTCCCTTTATCAAAAACGCTTTTCTTCCCATTGTCATTCTGCATTTTATTTCCTCTATACTGTGCTGTACGTTATTTTACTGCCCAAATAACAAAACTCATCTACCACCTTCATTGTTTCGTCACCTAATTCCTTCAGCATCACCTGATTTTCTTAGCCTGCATCCATTACCCTTGTTTTGCTCTTGTTAATGTTCATCTTATACGCTCCTTTCAACACACTATCTGTTCTGTTCAGTTGCTCTTCCAGGTTCTTTGCTTTCTCTTACAGAATTAAAATAGTCATTGACAAAAGCAACATTTTTATTTTTTCCCTCTTTAATTTAATTCCTTCTCCAAATTTCTTCTTGCTTTCCTTCACAGATTGCTTGATCATCTGCATCTCTTTCATATCCTTTGACTCTAATAACTGCTGTCTTGGTTTTGTACAAGTTTTAAATAACCTTCTGTTCCCTATATTTTACCCCTGATAATTTCAGAATTTGAAAGAGTGTATTCCAGTCAATATTGTCAAAACCTTTCTCCAAATCTGGAAGGTCTAGAAATGTAGGTTTGCCTTTCCTTAATCCATCTTTAAGATAAGTTGTAAGGCGAGTATTGCCTACCTGTGTTCCTGAATCCAAATTGATCCTAACAGCTTTTCCATTGTTCTGAAAATAATTGGTGATAAAATCTTCCAACCATGTCTCATAAAACTGATAGTTCTGTAATTTTCACACTTGTCTGCACCTGCTTTCTTTTGTCTGTTCCTCAAACTACTCCATTACACTCCTGGTCTTGATACAGTGGATTATTTTATTGAAAAATGAGACTGCAGTTGGGGAAAATAGATCATCCTGAGGAGGGTGTATGTGGTCTACAACCATGGGCAATATTTTTTTGCCATCATGATGCCTCACACAAGTCCACTGGTCCCTTGGATGTTAATGCAGACGTTCCTCAGCCTCTACCAGTTTGTCTTCATCCTGCAGTACAGATGTCAAGGAGCTGCTCCTCAGGAAGATCTCAGATTTGAACCCTCCCATAAGCATGATGTAAGTATTGGTATTCATAAGACCATGCAATGCTCTGTCACGGTACCAATGCTCAGTGACGATGGTCACATATGACCATTTAAGTAGAAGTTGGCAATGTTGTGGTAACATTGGCATATGCATGGTCATTGACTGCAGAGACCCATAGTCAAGTGTTCTGGTGTGTTCGCACACACTTGTACTCTGCCCGGCATTAAAGTATGATGTTAGTTAACTAGTTAGGGCCCCCAGTGTATGTCATCTGACATCTGTAATGAGGTCTGGCCTTCCAAGCAGTCAATGCTTAGACGTGGTTTCACCTTAAGTTAGCCACTTGTTGAAGACACTCACCATGGCACTCCTTGAACACTGCCAAGTTGTCCAGTTTCTGAAATGCCAATTCTCCATGCCATCACCAAGCTCACTGATACTAAATGCACTGTGTGTGTGTGTGACTAGTAGTTGTTCATCAGGTGAAGCAGCTGTTGCCTTGGCGGGTTTATATCAGTGTAGGTTTAGCTAATTATATTATTTGGTGTCTTCCACTGTGAGTGTTCCTATTTGAGCCACTGAGCTTTGGGACTAGTCAAGAATGTTCTTCCAAGAATTAAAATCTTAATTTTTTTGTAGAAAATAAGATTTAATATAAAAAAACACTTTATTGAGTTAATGGTAAATTGTTTTTTACTTAGTGTGCCAATGGCAATTCTCCATTAGTAAGCCATACCTCCTCTTCCATCAAGTTGTAAAGCCATGGTAATGTTATACATGTGTTAACACCATTAAGTATTAACGAAATATTGTATGTTTCTAGCTCAAAGCAACTGAAATTTATTTTTATTTGGGACTTGGTTAGCAGTTTACCTGAGATTTCATTCAAAACGAGTTGGGAATAGATACAGAACACAGAACATGTTTTTGATTGTGAGATTGAAAGTGTACCTTCGAAAAGTGTCACCTTCTTACATTCAGAAGGATCTGGAGGGCATTGCTGGTGACTTAAAAATGTGTAAAGTGCTGATGCAATGGGACACTGTTGGTGGAAACTATTACTGTGCAATAAGCAGCAGAATTGCAGAAAGCCACAACCCTCGGCAAATGTCCCATTGAGACAGAGTTACATGGCACTCTAAAGTAGCTGTACTAACTTGTAGGGATCTGGTGAAAATGTCAACTGAAGAACTGAAAGATGGGTGGGCTCAGGAAGGCATTGATGTTCAGAATATCCTGAAATGGGTGAATGGGAAGTTAATAAAATCTTACTCTTTCAACCTCACCTTCAGTAGCCCAAAACTCCTTGAGTATGTTGATTAAGAGCACTGACCTACCTCCATGTTCCTAACATGATGTGCTGCTTGAAGTGCCAGCTGTTCGGGCATACCACCGTCAGTTGTAAGGGAGAAGTCACTTAAAGAAAATATGGTAAGGCAGCCCATGACGGAGTAATGTGTTCACCACCTCCAAAGTGTGTGCCCTGCTCTGGTGAACCCCCTGTTTGCAATAGTGTCTTCAGTGTGTACTTGGAAGAAAAGAAAGTGCAGAAAATTCAAAGAATAAATGGAATTTATTACGGTGAGGCCAAAAAGATCCTCTCCTTCGACACCTTTTGCTGCTGCTATTCAAAGATCTGTTTTCAAGGTTCATGCCTCAAATCAAACTGAAGTTGCTAGTGTCGGTATTAATACCTGTACCTGTAAGGCTGCAGTTACAGCATACGAAGTCCCACTATGTATATCTGAAAAAGTTACTGGTGTCAGTGGAGCTTTTGGCACCCTCCACAGCAGAGACTGCTGGTCAGGTCCTGGCATCTTCAAAGCCACTTTACTGTGTCTGTTGCCACTGTAAAGTTAACTAAGCAGAAGGAGGCAACAAGAAAATATCTGGCACAGATCAAAACTGGTAGTAAACCCTCAGACCATGTAGAGGTAATTATACCTGATATGCCATCTCTCTCTTCTCCAGAGCTTATGGGGCTGGATGTCCCTCAGGGGGCAAACATCTCGCCTCAAGATTGAACTCCACCTAGTTCTGTGTGCCTGCCTTGGTGGAAGGAGGTGACTGATGTGTATATGTTAACAGGAGATGAATTTTAAACTTTATACAAACCTGAGATTTGAGGCTATGATGTATAAAGGAAGGACACCCTTAATGGTGAAAGAGCTTGGAGTGGTTGCTTTTGTCAACACAGCCTACCACTCTTCACTCCCCCTTCAAACCAGCTTACAGGCAATTGTGGTGTGTGTTTTCACATGCATTATCAATTGACTGTCTGTTCACTCTACCTGCTGCTCCCCCCTCCCCCCTTCCCCAACCCCCAAAGGTGCTCACCATTCTTTGGTGGGTACATGCTTGGCTACCGTGGGGCCCCAACCTTTGCAGCACTCCTTCCTTTGTGTGTTGCATGACTACTCTCCCACTATCCTTTTCCCCTCTCTTGGGGTCGGAGTCTTACCCCTCTGGGAAACCAGAAATGTGTTCTAGCTTTGAATTTACCTGGATCTTTCTTTCCTCTCTTCTCTATTTTTCCTTTGCTTTGGCATTTGAGGTTTCTCTTCTTTCTTCCTCCCTCCCTGTGTGTTCCTGAAGGTTGCCCCTGCATTTGACGCGTAAAAGGTGACTGTGGTAACGTAAGTCACAGCCCCGGATTGGCATGTAGGGTTCGTGCGTACCCCCTGGTTAAAGCAAGGCCCAGGGAGGGTGATTGCCTGAGCTGTACCCTTCTCGATGTGCCGATTGGTCCCTCTGTTCATTGACCTAAGGTGTGGACTATTACATAAGGTGGATGTGATCCTTTTGACATGGACCCCTAGTAGGAAGGAGCGCGCCATCGGAGACGCTGGCAATCGTGGGGGATTTCTTTGCAATGGGATCTCAAAAAAGCAAGCATATGAATATGAAAGAGTCTCAAGATTCCAAAATTTCGACAACTCTCCCGGCTGCATCTCAATACCTTATGGTAACATGTACTGAAGAAGGCCAAAGTTTTTCTACAGTTGACCCATTCACCATCCAAAAAGGGTTTGATGTGATCGCAGGCCTAATGAAGTCCAGCAAACGTTTGCACAATGGTCCCCTATTGATTGAAACAGACAATGCCTTTCAGGCTCAGAGGTTACTAATGGCCACCCTTCTCCACTGTTACCTACCATACTTTGAACTACACAGCAGTGCATAGGATCTTGAATAGGGTGAACAACAAATTGGTCCCAACCCGCACTGTTTTCTTGACTTTTGATCGAGTGTCTCTGCCTCCCAAGATCAAAGCAGTTTATGAGATCCTCAACATCTGACCTTGTATTCCCAATCCCACCCACTGCTACCAATGCCAGCATTACAACCATACATGTAAAAATCCAGCTAAATGTGTCACATGCAGCAGGGATGCCCATGAGGTTGATTGCCCACCTCCTTCCCCTCACTGCACTGCCTAAACTGCATGGGTAACCACGCCGTCTCCTCCCACGACTATCCCATCTATCATGACGAGCGAGCAATTCAGGAAATATGGGTGAAAGAAAAGGTACTGACATAGGTCGCAAGGAAAATCTATGCCAGTCTTAAACAGAGTATGTTAGCATCTGGGACTTTCAGCTCAATTGTTGCTACTCTACACAGCTGAGAGACATACCTACACAGACATGCAGTTCAGTGATGCTGTGGTAACAGCACCCAGTCACATGATTGCATCATCATCTCCTGCCAAGAGCACACACCATTCTACCAAACCTCCACTTGCACCTGTGAAATCTCTTGCCTCACAGACAGAGACATGAAGGTACAAGAAGGATTATACCTGTGAAGAGTTCTTGTGCCCCTATAGCTCACAACCGTTCAGATCTTCAACTGATACCCACCATGGTTCAAAGAAGTCTGGCAGTGAGAAGAAATCTCTCTCTCTCTGCATTCCTCTTTCACAACGTCATCTAGTGATGCCCTCCTCCAGATGGCCTCTGTGTCACCGGGGTGCACTGTCAGTAATCAATAAAGTGTCCGACCTCAGGCTGACTCTGTAGCCACTGTTGAATTAATGGACCAAGATCCCCCACTCGTAGATCCAACTAACTGTGAGCATTCACATTGTGGTCCTCCGCAGTCACATGGGCACCTCCTTCCAGTTGTCTCACTATAGTTATCCTTCAATGGAACATTTGCGACATCCGGTCCAGTAGAAGAGAACTACAGCTTCTCTTGCAGACCTACTCCCCACTAGTTGTTTGCCCTCAGGAAACAAAACTACATCCTCACAATCACTTTAACGTGCCACACTTCTCCTCAGTTCACTTCGACCTTCCCCCTGTGGCAGGAGTTCCAGTGTCATGCTGCTTTAAGAGATGATATCCATTTCCAAATCATCCCTTTACAAACCCAACTTCAAGTAGTAGTAGTTAGACTGTCCTTTCCTGGTTTCACCTTCTGTAATGTCTATATGCCGTCATCCTCTGCTGTCCCCCACAGGGGGCCCACAGTTCTTTTGTGGGTACGTGTGTGGCGCGCACGGGGCCCCGAGCCGGAGCAGCCTTTCTTCTGCCCCAGGCTGCTTCACTTTCCCTCCCGGTTCAGTAATAGCCACCAGCATTTACTACGTGGTGGTCCTGCTCCCTTATATGAGCATTGTGATGCACCTTTTACTGTGAACCATCTTTTAGTGCAATGTCCGTTTTTTAATCGTCTCCGTCATGATCTGTGTTTACCAGAAATGTCTGACATTTTAGCTGATGACCCGCAATCGGTTAACTGAGTTTTACTTTTTATACATTGTGCAAACATGGTAAAAGCCATATAAGTCCTAACCCCGGTCCTATTTTACTATGGGCAGTGTTGGGCGCTAATGACCACAGCAGTTGTGCGCCCTAAAACAAAACAAAAAAATCCTCTGCTGTAACCAGGTCTGACCTACACCTTAATGACCAGCTTTCTCCACCTTTATTGTTGGTCAGCGATTTCAATGCCCATCCTCCTCTTCGGGGCTCTCTCCTGGCAGATCTCTTCAACCACCTTAACCTCATCTGCCTCAAGACTGGTGAACCCTCTTATCTTTTGGACTCTACACACACCTTTCCCCACGTGGACCTTTCCATATGCACTGTTCAACTGCCCCGTCACCTCTAGTGGTCTGTTCTTTCAGATACATGCTTGAGTGACCATTTTCCATGTGTCATTCTTCTACTGACTCCCTTCATTCCAGCTTGTCTATACAACTTGCAGCTTTCCAAAGCTGATAGGCAACTTTATTCTGAACTCACCAGATGTAATTAGCAGCATTGGCCGTTAATGTTTTATTTTAAAAAACCACAGATCGATTTCGATCACATAATGATCATCTTCAGTGTCCTTCCAACGAGCATATGCATGCCCTGAATGCAACTGCAACGGTAATTTGCAGTGTCAAAGTTTGAAATAAGCGCGCTGCTTACAAACGTCATGCAGCGGCATGAGCGCCGATGCATGACGTTTGTAAGCAGCGCGCTTATTTCAAACTTTGACACTGCAAATTACCGTTGCAGTTGCATTCAGGGCATGCATATGCTCGTTGGAAGGACACTGAAGATGATCATTATGTGATCGAAATCGATCTGTGGTTTTTTAAAATAAAACATTAACGGCCAATGCTGCTAATTACATCTGGTGAGTTCATCATTGTGTGGTCGTGGAGCACCTCCAAGTAATGGAATCAAACTTCAACTTTATTCTTCATTAGCTACTTTCCATAAATGTCTTTTTCCCAGTATTGATCTCCGGGTCGACTAACCTACTACTGCAATTCTCACTGCTGCAGAATGTACTATTCCTTGCACCTCACCTTTGCTTAGACGTTCCCTGGTGGACTGGGGAATGTCGTGAAGCACTTGGAGCTCAGAGACATGCTCTCAAAGTATTTAAATGCTATCCCAAGTGGTAGTCACTACAAACGGTTGCATGCACAATGCAGTCACCTTTTTCAGGAAAGCAAACGAGTCAGTTTGCTTTCCTTCACTAGTTTAACAGTTTTACCCCCTCTTCTGTTGTTTGGGGTAAACTTCGCAGAATTTCAGGGTCGTAGTCTAATTCCCCGAGCCTTGGTTTAACCACAGTGAAGGATACTATAGCGGATCCCATTGACATCTCCAACACTCTAGGCTGGTTTTTTGCCAAGATTTCGAGATCCTCACACAACCTTCAGTCTACCTCCCAGGTAGCTGAAGCGAGATTGCCCTATTTCTCGTCTCAGAATCGAGAATGTTACAGCGCCGATTTCATGAGTGAGCTTTCAACATGCACTCTCCTTTTCACGGCCCTCCGCTCCAGGACCCAATGGTGTTCATGTACAGATGTTGAAACCCCCTTTCTTCTGAAGGCCTGCAATTTCTTCTTCAAACGTACAACAGCATTTGGACGGAAGGCATGTTTTCTCGGTGCTGGCGTAAAGCCATCGTGATTCCTCTACCCAAAACTGGAAAGGACAAATGTCTACCTGGCAGCTACCATTCGATCTCCTTCACCAGCAGCATTTGCAAGGTGATGGAACATATGATTAATGGTTGATTCTCGTAATCTCACCAATACACAATGTGGTTTTCGTAAGCACCGTTCAGCACTTGATCATCTAGTCACCCTATCAACTCTTATTATGAATAATTTTCTGCAGAAGCACCAAACAGTGGCCGTATTTTTTTATTTGGAAAGGGCATATGACACCTGCTGCAGGATGGGTATCCTTCCCACTCTGCACTCATGGGGTTTCTGGGGTCACCTGCCAACCTTTATTCAGTAATTCTTAAAAGATCATGTTTTCGGGTGTGTTGGGTTCAGCCCTTTGGAACACTTTCCTGCAGGAGAATGGTGTACCTCAAGGCTCAGTGTTGAGCATCGTTCTATTTGCTATAGCAATTAATCCTATTATGGACTGTCTCACACTGGGCACCTAAGCTTCTCTTTTCGTTGATGACTTTGCAATTTATTGCCGCTCTCAACGAACCTGACTTCTTGACTGGCGTCTTCAGCAGTGTCTCGGCCGTCTTTACATCTGGAGTTTTGACAATGTCTTTCGCTTCTCCACAGACAAAACGGTCTGTATGAACTTCTGGTGACATATAAATTTTCTCCCTCCTTCCCGGACCAGCTGTTCTTCAGTTTGTAGACACTTTAAAATTCTGGGACTAACATTCAATAGGAAACTTTGTTGGTCCTCAAAAGTCTCTCACTTGGTAGCTCGCTGTAACTGTTCACCGAGTCTTCTCAGAGTATTGTGTGCTACCTCATGGGGAGCTGATCGGACCATCCTCCTTCGCTTTTACGGATCCCTTGTCCGCACGAAACTAGATTATGAATGTATTGTCTATTAATCAGCCCAACCATCTATCTTATGCTGCGTTAACACAATCCCCACAACCAAGGGATCCGTTTAGTGACAGGGGCTTTCTGCACAAGCCATGTCGAATCTCCATGATGAATCTGCTGAATTGCTGCTTTCTTACTGGAGAGAGGTCCTCCTCAGTCGTTCTGCGAGTTGGTTGTCATCCATGCGTGGCCGCCCCACCCTATGAAGCTTTTTTTGATGATTCACTTGATCATCATTAGGCAGTGAGTCCTTCTTCCCTAATACCTCTCGGAGTCCATTTTCGCAAACTTCTTCGGCATCTTGACTTTATGCTCACTGCCACATTCTCGACGGGAGTAAGCTCTTCCCCACCATGGCTCTGTCCTGTGGTCCTTGTCAACCTTGACCTCCATTAACTTTCCAAAGAAAGCAGCATGTTTGTCGCTCACTGCTTGCAGGCGGTATCTTCATTTATACTGATGGTTCAAAGACTGACCATGGTGTCAGGTGTGCCTTTGTGATTGGTGACTTTTCAGTATTGTCTCCCAGACTACTGCTCGATCTTTACGGTGGAGCTCTTCACCATTTATCAGGCGACGCTAGCATTCTAAATTTGTCATATGCTCAGACTCAGAGTGCACTCCAGAGCCTATATTTGTTATATTCCGTCCACCCCATAGTGCAACATATCCAACAGTGCCTTCACTCACTCACTGCCAATGGCACCACTGGTCCCGATCATGTTGGTGAGTCAGGGAATGAGGCGGCCGCAAAGAGTGCACCTTTCCTCCCTCATCCTGCTACGCATTCTCTCTCTCTTCAGCTGACCTTCATACCATCCTTTCTAGACGTGTGGTCTCACTTTGGCATGCACATTGGTCTTCCCTTCAAGAACATAAACTTAGGGAGGTTAAGCCTCTCCCTATTGCATGGTCTACCTCCTCTTGGCCCTCTCGCTACGTGGAGGTCATTCTCACCCGGCCGCGCATAGGGCACTGTTGGTTCAACTACTGCCACATTTTAAGTGGTTACTCTGCTCCACTGTGTGGTTACTGTCGCGAACTGTTGACTGTATGCCACCTTCTGGTCCAGTGCCCCGTTTTTAATTATGACAGTGTCTCTGTTTATCGTCAGAACAGTGTGATGTTTTAGCAGGTGACACACATTCTGGTGATCACATTTTACTTTTTATGCATCATACCATTATAGTGAAAGAAGTGTGAAATCCTTCGCTTGAGGAATTCTGACGTGTCCTTGTTTTATTACATTTTTGTAGCATGATTGTATTGCATTTTTTTTTTTTTATCTCTGTCTCCTTATAGTTCTTGTTCTTACTAAGCACAGACCTGGGCACTTATGACCTCTGTAGTTCTACGCCTTAAAAAAAAATCTACCTGCCCCCCACACCACTCTGACTTCCTTTCATTGTCTGTGGTTATTTTGAAGCATTGTGTTTTGGATACCAAGTAGGTGATGCACTTTCGGATCACCTTGAGCAAGAGAATGGTGTCCAGCAGGGTAATGTTTTAAATGTTGACTTTTTGCTGTAGCTATTAATAGTATGTCGGTTGTTAAATGTCCTGTCTAGTGTTAATTTGTTGACAACTTCTGTATTTTGCCCCTCTTCCACTCTTTGCAACGACAACACGACAATTGCAACTCAAAAGTTTTCAACTGAAAAGACTTTGTGTTTGTGTGTGTGTGTGTGTGTGTGTGTGTGTGTGTGTGTGTGTGTGTGTGTGTCTCCTTTTTAACCATTCCTGTTCCGTTTTTAATTTCCCTCAACTGTATATGAGGGACACTGTGCGATCCACCGCTGTACATACGGTGACAGCTCCTCATAGCACACCAAGCATGTACCATACTGTCCCCCCCCATATACACCAGCATACCGCACGATTGGTAATTTCCAAGAACACTTGCAATCAAAGTAGCTTCTCCTGAAATGATACATATTCAACAGGCAACTCTAAATCGGTTACATGCACATTGACGTGCAGGATGACAAGATATGAATGTTTATGAATGTATAATTACATACAAATAATCGTCACTAGTGGTACTCCAAATCTGCACCGAAATGAATATTTTGGTAATTTGGAAAAAGCCCAATATATAGTAGAATTGCGTCACATTCGTAGGAAGTGGCTCAATGTTTTTGATGAATTTCAATGTAAATGTCATTCCTCCAACTGTCACTTGTGTAAATTGAATATGTGGTAGTACATATTTGCATAATACATTCGAAAATCATAACATTTTCATAGAAAATTGTTGAATGTTTCTGATGAGATGTACTGTAATGTAATTTGGAATAAGCATTAGGTATCCATACAGTATACATATAAGAAATATATAAAGAAATAAGGTTAAAGTGCAATTTAGAAGTCTGCGAATGGTGCTTAACTTGTAGCAGTTTATTTTATTGCTTTACGATCCTGTGACTGTAAAGCCTTTTCAGTCACTCTGTCACTCACGACAACAGAAACTAATAAAATACATTTCTGTGACTACAAACAAAACACAATTCATAAGTCACACATCGATAGTCGCATAATTGACATGTTGCAAGTCGCTGAAGTGGCGTCCAATTGAAGGACTTACACCAGGCCAATGAGCCACACGAAATTATTATGCTGACCTACTTTGATCGCAAGCATTCTTGGAAATTACCACACCGTTGCTCATGCTCCTATGCAAGGGCTTTTTTGCAATGTGCTATGATCAATGCAGCATTTCGGATTTGGCACAAAGGAGTGTCTTTTATTGTGGTTTACACGAATGGTTCTAAATAGAGGGGCCCCTCGGTTGGTCCATAGAGTTCCCCAACTGTGGAATCAGACAATGCCTTCGCTGTTTCCTTAGCGGAGCTACACGTGATCCTGAAGATATGGTGCAAATGTAGAGTCCAGTGCCAGCTGTTGTCGTTGCCTCATTGCCCAGAGCGCTAAGTATCATAATTGTGTGAAATTTCGTTGCCAGTTGATTTCTTAATTTTCGTTAGTGCTTCTGTTTTTAAGAGGTTTCTTCACACCTACTTGGCAGATTTCGTTTGTGCTACCCTTTTTAAGAGTTTATTCTCGCGTATTTTGATAAATACCGTGTGTACAGTTTTCGTCTGCTGCAAGCTAAGTGATTTCTCGTATTGTCACTTCCTTATTTCGTGTTCTGCTTTAAGAAAGCTTGTATTCCCGCGCGTTTGATAAGTGTATTCCAAAGATTTTCTTGTTTATTTTGAAAACTGCCGAACTCAGTTACGTTGTTTTGACTTTCTAGTTACCACTAACCACAGTTCAGTAGCTGCCAGCCGCCTTTAATAAAGTACTATGCTTGTTAAAAGTTGATTATTTAGTTTTCTACTTTCTTGTATCGATTGGATGGATAGTATGTGTGCCTGCTGTGTGCGGGCGCGAACAGCTGAGCGTGCTGTTGGCTACGGTCAGCCGTCTTCAGGCTGCTGTCTCGGGGTGCAGTGTTGGTGCGGGGTTTGGTGCGTCGAGTGGGACCCACAGGTATCTCATGCTTTGCCCTCTGTCCCTTCTATCGAGGCACCTTCAGGTGTACTAGACGTGGTCGAGCGGCCTTCTCCACAAGGGGAGTGGCGGGTTGAACGGCGTTCGCGTCGCTAGAGACGGAAGCCCATTGTGGATGTTGGCCCATTCGTCCTGAGAGTGGACGTGTGGCCACTCCTTCAGCAGGGTCCGAGCAGGTGCACGGGGGGAGAGGATTATTAGTTATTGGGAGCTCCAATGTGAGGTGCGTGATGGAGCTCCTTAGGCAGATAGCGTCGAGATCCGGAAAGAAGTCCAACGTGCACTCGGTGTGTCTGCCGCGGGGCCTCATCCGAGATGTTGAGGTGGCCTTGCCGGCGGCTATCGAAGGTGCGGGGTGTGGTCGAAGTCGTGGCTCACGTCGGCACCAATGACGCTTCTCGCTTGGGTTCTGAGAAAATCCTCAGTTACTACGGGCGGCTGGCGGAATTGGGAATTGAAGGCTGCTGCCCTCGCACGCGGGGTGCATGCAGAGCTGTCGATTTGTAGCATTGTTCCCAGGGTTGTAGCATTGTTCCCAGGGTTGCTCGGGGTCCTTTGGTTTGGAGCCGAGGAGCCGAATGGAGGGTATGAAACAGACGCTCTGCCGATTCTCTGACAGTCATGGCTACAGATTTATGGATCTGCGTTATCGGGTGGGGAATTATAGATAGATCAGGGGTGCACTACACTAAGGCAGCGGCTACTCGGGTAGCAGAGTACTTGTGGAGTGCACATGGTTTTTTAGGCTAGGCGCTAACTCTGATGAGCACTCGCCTGTCAACATTCAGACAGGGAATTCAGGCTGCGTTCGTCTAAAAAATTCGACTATCAAAATATTAGCCGCGAACTTTCAAAGTATTAAAAACGAAGTTCTCGAATTTGCCGCACTGCATGGAAATTGTGCTTAGATAGTTTTAGGCTTCGAAACCTGGCTAAATCATGTGACAAGTTCAGTAATATTTACCGAGGCGTGGAATGTATATCGAAAAGATAGACAGGACACAACTGGCAGAGTGTTTATCGCTGTGTACAAAGATATTGTTTCTACTGAGATCGAGGTTGAAAGTAACTGTGAAGTTATCTGGGCACGTATAACAGGTCTAAAAGAAATAAAGTTAATAGTTGGGTGTTTTTACCGCTGCCCCCCCCCCCCCCCCCCCAGTGCTGCTGTAGCAGTTTGTCATTCAAAGTAAGTCTACACCAAGTAGTGCGTAGGTATCCGGGCCATGTAATATTAGTCGGGGGAGACTTCAAGCTTAAGAGTATAGATTGGGACCTCTCTAGTTACATTTCAGGCGGTACAGACGAGCAGTCTTGCTAGTTACTTTTGGACACATTCTCCGAAAACTGTCTTGAGCAGTTAAACCGGCAACCCACGCGCAATTGAAATATTTTAGACCTTATAGCTTGGCGACCAAAGTTCATAAACCAATCAAGAAAGCTAGGAGCGTGTTTTTGTTGGGAAGAGCCGATAAGCAATTGTTAGGGTCGCACTTAACAACATTAATGGGCATCGTTTAGTTCCGGTACCGTGGATGTAGAGGAATTGTGGACTAAATTTTTGTGCATTGTACATTAAGGGTTAGAGAAATATGTCCCTGTAAAGTCGATTAAGGATGGAAAAGATCCACCGTCGTATAAGTTGTATAATAATGTTAGTAAGCTACTGAGAAAGCAAAACTGTTGCACTCTCGATTCAAAAAAGAACAGGCAAATGATGACAGGCAAAAGTTAGTAGAGATTCGTACGTCTATAAAAAATTCGATGCACAAAGCATACAATAATTACCACGGCCATTCCTTAGGAAAAGATCTCTCCGATAACCCGAAAAAAATTCTGGTCCTACGTAAAATGGATAAAGCGGGTCAAAGCCCGCTATCTAGTCACTCGTTGATCATTCCGGGGCAGTAATAGAAGAAAGCAAACGGAAAGCTGAAGTTCTAAATTTAACCTTTAAGAAATCTTTCACGCAGGAGGACCGCACAAATGTACCATCATTTGATGAACGTACTAATTCCGAAATGGGGGATATAGCAATAGGTATTTCTGGTGTAGAGAAGCAGCTGAGAGAGCTAAATACGAAAAAGTCTGCTGGTCCAGATGGGGAATACCAGTTCGGTTTTACAAAGAGTATTCTGGAGAACTGGCCCCTCACTTAGCTTGCATTTATCGCGAATCTATAATTCAGCGCGATATTCCTGGTGATTGGAAAAAAGCGCAAGTGACTCCCGTTTATAAGAAAAGAAAGAGAACTGACCCACATAATTACAGTCCAATATCGTTGACATCAGTTACCTGTAGAATTTTGGAGCATATTCTCAGTTCTAGTATAGTAAATTTACTTGAGACTGAAAAGCTTTCTGTGAATCACCACGGGTTTAGGAAACATCGTTCATGTGAAACTAAGCTTGCCCTTTTCTCACATGACATCTTGCGAACCATGAAGGGCAACAAGCGGATTGTTTTTTTTTTTTTTGTTTTTGTTTTTTTTTTTGTTTTGTTTTTCCTCGACTTCAAAAAGGCTTTTGATGCGGTATCACACTGCAGACTGCTAATGTAGGTACTAGCTTATGGAATAGGTTCACAGATTTGTGACTGGCTGGAAGACTTCCTAAGTAATAGAACGCAGTACGTTGTTCTCGACGGCGAGTGTTCATCAGAGACGAGTGTATCGTCAGGCGTGCCCCAGGGGAGTGTGATAGGAACGCTATTTCTAGTTGGTGGGAAGAGTGGCAGCTAACTCTAAATGTAGAAAAGTGTAAGGTGATGCGCATGAGTAGGAAAAACAATCTCATAATGTTCGAAAATAGCATGTATGTTGCGTATTCGAAGCACACGGTTTCTTCTTGCTCTGACTCCCTTAGCACGCTGAAATCCTTACAAAACTTGTCTCCATCTGAGAAGAAATTGCAGCTCTTACCTGTCTCCCTCCAGCAATGGGGGAAGCAAGTGTTATTCTACTAGGTACCAGGACATGAGGGCATCCAGGGCAATGAAATGGCTGATCGTGCTGCCAAGATGACTTGCAGGGTGCGTGATATCATACTGTTTGCATTCCTTTGTCCTGTGGCAGATATCGCTTCAGTTGTGGGAGGAGATGTGGCTGGCAGAGACGGATTATAGGCTACTGTAGGTGAAAGCTACTGCCCGATCGTGACGAACCTCCCCACCAGTCATTCAGGCCGCATGAAGTAGCCTTAACACCCCTCCTAATCGGGCACTGCTTTTTACTCTGTCAACAGGATCCACAGTTTTGTGATGCCCGTGGCGTGCTAATGACAGTACACCAAATTTCAACTGGAAGTATTTTATACCGCGCTGAGAGAGCAGCGGTGAATCTTGGTGGTGCTCTGCGAGGCAAGTGTGAGGAAAGTTTTAAAATTTTGTGAATTATCTGGACTCTGTTCTAAGCTTTTAGGCTGGAGGTTGTAGTGTGTTGGACTTAGGTTGGTTCATCCTTATTATTACAGTGATCAGTCAGCCAGAATAACCAGGTGTTGTGTTTTGAAGTTCAACTGCTCTTTTAGTAGCCAAACTTATATTGCCGATAAGCAACAACTTTCTTGGGCTTTCGTATAGCTGTCGACATAATTTGGCTCTTTTTATGTTGCCTGTTTTTACTTATTTCCTCTGTACTTGGTTCACACTCGTGGCCTATGTAATTTGTAAGGTCCTTAAGGACCTAGATTGCCATGTGCCAAAGACATGATACCCATCCACCATCGTAGCTCAGTTCCGCCGATAACCACACAGAAAGACGCAAATGGAGACGAAAATAAACGCGGACACTAGCTTTCGGAAATATTTTCCTTCTTCAGGTGACATAACCCATCCTTACCTCACGGCCTAGGTTGTGAGCTTTCCCATCCGTCCCCCTTTCTCTTCCCTCGTCTCTTACCTGACGACGGAAATTATTCCGAAAGCTAGTGTCCACGTATATCTTCGTCTTTATTTGCGTCTTTTTTGTATGACTATCGGTAGTACCGATCTATTAAGGAGACCACATGCGTATCGGATTATAGAATTTCTTTATACTTATGGTACGTGAAGTTCAGAACTTAAATAATCACCAGCCAAAGCCATTCGACGCATTTCAAAAATTTTCGAGATAGTCGACTTTAAAGTTTCGCAAAGTACACGTATGCACTAAATACCAATAAGTAAAATGGTAGCCGCATCTATTCGTGTAGCGTTCTGGCCTTCCAACCCTGGGGTCGGTGGTTCGAATCCTGTCATGGCATATATTTTTTGCGTTGTGTTAGAACACTTAACACAATTTTAATATCTAATGGTAATTTTTTACGAAAAGTGCACGTGTTTTTGTTTATTTGTAATATTCCATATTTTATCTAAGGTTGTTAATAATGATAGTCAATCAAAAAACATAAGTTACATTCTTTACAGTATTGCCTTCACTATTAGTCGACGACGGTAGTCTCTGATTGTTCAGTTTGTGAGGAGCTAAGGCACTGTATTTGGAAAGTCATGTCCCTAGCTACTAATGGCTTTCCAAGAAGCTACCATACTGAACCACCGGTTTTCGCGACAAGGATATCAACTCGTCTACATACACATAAACAAAAAAATTGACAAGTGGAATTAGAGATCCCAAAATGTTTTATATAACAGCATGGGGAAAAAATATCCCAGTGGGATTCGAACCTCCGACTCTATGGTTATGACGCCAGTACGATACCACCTGAGCTAAACCGACAGATGCTGCAACCAGTTTTAATTAATGGCACTTACGTACACTTTGCAAAATTTCAAAGTGGATTTTTTCAAAAATTTTTGAAAGTTGCGTCGAATGGCTTTGGCTGATTGTTATTGAAGTTCTGAACTTCGCGTACCATAAATATAAAGAAATTCTAAAATGTGATACCCATGTGGTCTCCTTGTAACTACTGGTCAGCCACTACCTCTTATTAAAAATATTTTCGCATCTCAGTGGAGAATTTCCGTTAAGACGATGAGAAACCGTATCTCACAAGTTTCTGATTTCGATCTCTTGTTCTTCCATTACTGCTGAATACTAAATCCATACAGTTCATAGCGCACTGCTTGGGAATAAGAAACATTTTGTTCAATTAGGTATATTAAAATTTGATAATTTCATCTCTCATCATTTACATATGCCTTCAGTTGTGAAACTTTGTACAGCAATTACTTATCGAGTGCTTCTGCATCCTCTAAAATGAAACTGAACCTCGCACAACCTACTTCCCATGTTTCCTTCCAGTCTTTGTTAAGGTGCTCTTATGATCAATTTTTAATGTGCTACGTGACTCACTGAACATTTTTCGGTTTCACTCCCCGAAGATTGGAAGCTTTAAACGTTTAGCACATCAAATATCTTTCATTTCTGGTATTTTTTGATTTATTAAGTTCTCCATGCCGCCACGACTAGATGCCACTTTATTCCCTTGTAGAATACTCATATGGTTGTATAGGCTTCGTATTTCGCATTGTTCGGCAGTGTAAAACTCGATTGCGTGAAGTGGTTTTCTATCCGGAAAGCGGTCTTGTTTTCCTTGAAATTTCACGCCCACTCTATTTCTGGCGTCTCACCTGCTGTATCATGGCCAAACGTTCTGCTACAGCTACTTCGGGTACTTAATGATAATAAGTAATAACTATAGTTTGTGAATACATTTTTATGCTTTTACTTTGCGTAATAGAGCTGTCGTGTTGATATTTCTTTTTCAAAAATCAAGGTCGTTCTTACGCAGGCCACTGTGGAAGCTGACTTGACCTGTTAAAATTCATGGCTAGTTGTTAAATCGGATATGCTACAATTGAGGAATAAATAAATCACCAGGTACAGGTACCGGGAAATCTCCTTATACCGGTTCGCAATAGGTAAGTTCTGCCGAATAGCCGCATAAATGGGGAGAAAGTTTTTACGTAAAGCAAGGAGCTATGCTCTCGTTTGTTAACACGAAAATTGAAAGAATTTTAATATTATTTGAGGAGGCCAGTTAAACTTACTTAATTGTAAAGGTTCTTTGTTGTAGATGTGCTCCAAATAAAATCATGTCACGTAACCGTTAAGAGTAGTAAAATGGATGTTTTCACATTTAAAACCCTGGTGTTTCCTTTTCTATCACGCATTAAAATTTGACATGAAAAATTGTAATGCTACCAACTTTTTCTCCCTTTTTTGGAATGGTAACGTTGTGGTTACTTGCCGTCCTTGCAATATTTGGAGGTTGCAAGTTTTTAATTTCTTCATTTTGGATGGGTACGAGGAGGGGAAAAAGGAAATGGACATAGAGGGGGAGGTGATGGGAATGAAATTGACGTAATGTAGAAAAACTATCGCTTTTCAATTGGGCGAGAACCGTTGCATGCTCCAGAGCCGTTGGTCTTTTGTTTTTGTAGAAGACGGACATAAGAAAACAGATTGTCAATCCGCTGGCTTTACAATGAATAGTGAGTTTCTGAGAAAACCAGTTTATGAGAAAATCACCTTTTTCTAAGTGGTACTGATGTGGTTGATGTTTCTTGGTGAGTCTGTGATATCAGGAATTGTTGTATTTATTTACTTTCCCTTCATTTCACATTAGACAGCCCCAGCAAAGTGAGGCCTAGTTTTGTTGGTTAAGTTTTAAATATAGGAGATCTTAAGATGTTACCAAAATAACGATTACCACATTTGACATATATTTCAATGTAAATTTATGCATTTAGAAATTTAGAACTGTAACATTTCCTCCTAAATAGCCTTTGGATCATCTAAAAGCATCTGGTGGTGCTCTAAACAGTTTCCAGCTCGAATGTATGGCATGTGATCACTCCAATAGTCTTTAGATTCTTTCCATAGCTTCCGAGCTAGATTTGGTCACTCCATACACACTGAACTCGAAGAATGAGTAAATGTTTTCATGGGTACCAGATATTCACTAATGGTTCCCCTCAGTGCAGCATAAAGTTTTTCGCATAGCTATCCAAAAGTGTAATTTTTTTTTACAATAAATACAATCTTCGTAAACGGTTTTATCCATGGACACACATTTTCTTTCCTTTTAGCTTCCATTTGAAATACCGGCACAGTAAAGTGTGAATATTCTGTTTTATACAAACAGAAGATGGGCAGTGTGATTTACTGTTCTCATGTACTGTTAAGTTAGCAGCATTGGGTTTAAACCCAAAGTTGCGTATGTGCGAAAACAAGCATAACGAAGCTACTTACAACGGGGTTTACCTGTATATGGGCCGCGGCGGATTAGCCGTGCGCGCTGGAGCGTCGTGTTGCGGTGCGCGCGGCCGTCCGCCGTCGGGGGTTCGAATCCCCCCTCGGGCATGGATGTTTGTGTCGTCTTTAGTATAAGGTAGTTCATAAGTAGTTTGTAAGTTTAGGGACTGATGATCCCGCAGTCAAGTCTCTTAAGCTTTACAAACATTTGCACCTGTATATGGAATCCAGTTTCGTCAAAGGAAAACTGCGGAGAGTGGCCGAGCGCGTGCTCGCCGTCAGAGGTTCGAGTCATCCCTCGGGCATGGATATGTGTGTCGCCCTTAGCATAAGTTAGTTTGTAAACCTATGGACTGTTAACTGCGGCAATTAAGTCCCTTAGATTTACAAACATTTTGTCAAAAGAAAAAAAAAGGGGGGGGGGGGACATAACGAACTGTGATAGAAGGAAATGAAGACTTACTACACAGCAGTCAATTGCAATTGCATTATGTATTAATTATTGCTTCTTTATTTTTCAGCTAAAGATACTCCTTCAGTATAACTCACTCAAATGTATTGAAGATAGCTATTTGTAGCTGTAATCTACATATCTAAAAATGAAATTGGGTTGCCACTGTCTGCCGTGTTCCTACTCTTCCTTGAAAAATGCAAAGGCCCGTTTACCCTGTTCAAAGTGTTTTTTTTTTCTTTTTTTCCCCTCTCATGCACATAATGTAGTTGAAGTTCATCTGTCAATCCTTGGTGTCTTGTGCTGGAAGCTGTACTTGACAGGTATCGGCCTCGCATAACTATACCGTATATACCATGGTGTAGAGTTTTTTTAGACTACCAACTGAGCGGCAAAAAAAAAAAAAAAAAAAAAAAAAAAAACTTTCAAAAGAGACTGCCGTTCAAAGACTGGGGAAACAGTAGACGCTTATGCCAAACGTACACAATGTTTCTTCGTGTGACTAGGTGACTTTCGATATAACATATTTTTTGACGTCAATATAATTTTATGTTTACTTGGTATCTCTTACCGTTTACAGACGCCGGTGGTTTCATCAAGAAAAATGGGCAGCGTCAGACATAGCATAGTATCCGCCGGCAAGTTGGCCCTCTCCCGGAGTTGCAAAATACATCACGGTAAGTGACAAACTTTGTTTTCCTCAATTGGACATTCGTAGTCCATATAGCGAATCTGCAGAATATTCTTAGTATACTTGTCACATAGGCCCCATGCAAGCCTTCCCAGATGAACGCCATTTGGGTAGTCTAAACGCTAGTGCCTTAACCCTTTGCGTCACAATGGTTTCACTGCGAAACCACTTCTTCTGTGCCGTATTCCCTTGTGGCATGGGTGACTCACTGTGACACCATCATCTCACCCGAAAGCCCTAACAATACTCTCAGAATGAAAGTCTCTGTGGACAAAAGATAATCCAATTAATCACATTTGCCTGTTCATAGCAAATGGAAACGATGTGCAAATTGTAGTTAGAAAAACCGCATAGGACTAGATAGTCATGCAAAGTGTGTTGGATTGTTCCTTACTGATAAACTTATTTTTGGAATATGAGAAATAGGCTGTGTGTAATGAACTTACAAATTTTGCATAAAACGAGAAAAAAAAAACTTTTTGGCCTTTTTGGCCTATATGAAAGAAAATGTAATATTAGTGTAATAATGTTAAAAATTCAAAATTAGTGGACTCTTTAGAAGACATTGAAAAATCTCTTGTCATAGTGGTTCACTGTGAAACCACCTCTGTATTTTTCATAAAAACGATTTTTTAAATGTAAATTGCTCCAGTAAGGCAATAAAGAGGGATTAAACAAAATTTCAATGCCTATCACATTTAAAAGTATTTGTGTGGCAACGTTTAGTGGCGCGCGCAATGGGCGACAGCTTACTCAACAGTGATTTTTATTTTCTTCGCCAGTTTTTGTCAGGATCAATGAGATAACTTAGGATTTATTAAGGCGAGATTTTAACCTCGCTAGATGGGATGGATGCTCTGACCTGTGCAAGAATAGTGTGCAGTATTGTGGCTTTCGCTATTAAGATGGCGCCGAATGCATCTGAATGAACTGTATTTGTCACTAAAAGATCGTGAGGAGTGCTGCATAGTCTTTCCTCAGGTATTACAATAACTTTTATCAATATATGAAATAAATATAACGTTGAGAAGTAAGTTTATAAACACTTTTGCACTCTTAGATGCTCTAAACGCAGTGAAACGGACATAAGTCAATTAACATGCCATTTCCACACACACGAGAGACAAACATAACTTTTTAAAAAAGGTCATGTGAATAACTTTGATTGCAACTGGCGCATGAATGTCCACTGTTACTTCCCACCAGTTGTCGCGCTGATACCAACATATACACGCCATACTGGCAAGATTAATTTTTAAAGAATTCATAAGTTTTACTGTTCCAAATAAAGTATATTGCTACTTATGGCAGAATTCACTCGGGAAAAGTGTGTTTCTCTCCGAAAAAGTGTTTTAACCCAGGAAAAATTTTGCTTTTTCTTTTTGTCCCCGTATACACAGAACAAAAAACACATTTGGCACCACTTAATGTAAAATTATCGCCACACTAACAGCAAAAAAAAAAAAAAAAAAAAAAAAAAAAAAAAAAAAAAAAAAAAATGCAAGTAAATGATTTGTACCACGTAATGCGTACCTCCGTCAACTAAAAAGCCATTACTGTATATTTGAAGGGCTATCCTTTACTCTTTAAATATTTTGTGATTAAAATTTTAGTTTGAAATTTTTAGTAACATTTGTCTACAAATAGTTTTTAATACAATTGCAGTTCATAGATTCCGTGCTCCAACTCCATTGCCATATTTTTCATTATCAGGATGTCACGAATTTCCTCTTCCTTGTACATAAACGATCTGACGCAAAGAGTAGCTGTTTGCTGATGCTGTAGTGAACAGGAGCTGTATAAAATGGAAGGATTATATAAGGACATAGTCGTGGGGAAGGCATATGCTAGACTTTGTTTGATCCCCCTGCGGGTTCGGGGGTAAGAATAGGCCCGCGGTATTCCTGCCTGTCGTAAGAGGCGACTAACAGGAGTCTTCACACTTTTCGGTTTTTCATCTGTGGTCCCCTATGTGGGTTTGACCCTCCATTTTTCAAAATTTTTCAGAAGAGCGACCCATTTGGGGAAGGACACCTTACGTGGTGCAACATGTAATTCTTGTGCCATGCCATCTGATGCGCCCATCATGGGATGGACTTGCGACTGCGGATTCTCTTCTGCCACTGGGCACGTCATTTCTTTTTCCGTGCAAGTCGCGTCCATTGTGCACTGCCATCTCAGCACTCTCCTTTCTGATGGTTCACGTAGCGCCAGAAAGCCAACACGGTAGCCAGTCCGTTGTGGTGGGGTCGTCATGTACCCTCTTGGATGTAGCCCCCTGACAACACAGGGATCGCTCTACCGGTGCCAGAGCTGCATACTCCTCGTGCAAGCCAAGGAGTCGATGCTTGTCTCTGTGGGGCATCAGGACTCCCGGCAACGGTCATCCCGCCAGGTGACGTTGCTGTGGCTGGGTGGCGCCCATGAGGAGAGCCCCTGATCGGAGTGGGTGGCATCGGGGCGGATCACCCGCAATGAAGAGACAAAAATCGGGTGACGTTGGCGGACGTACCACCGCCGTCTCTAAGCGAGGAAAATTCAATGCTTCCACGTATGACCCCAAAACGTTCCCCTCCCTGACTGCATCTTGGGAGGGACGTCGGGGCGCAAATCCGACTGATGAATATGCTCCAAGATATCTCGTGTGCAGCAGGACTGATGGGGACTCATTCTCAGCGACCAAGCCTCAGTTCTTTGTGGACCATCTGGAGGACAGGTTTGGGGAAGTGGAGTCACTGTCTAAAATGCGCAACGGCTCTGTCCTCATCCACACAGTATCTCCTGCCCAGTCACGGGCGTTACTCGCTTGTGACAAACTGGGTGATGTTGCAGTGACTATTACTCCACACAAGTCCCTGAATATGGTCCAGGGTGTAATTTTTCATCGGGATCTATTGCTACAGACGGATGACGAGCTACGGGCGAACCTAGAACGACGAGGCGTTCATTTTATCCGGCGTGTCCATAGGGGCCCCAAGGATAATAGGGTCGCAACTGGTGCCTTCATCTTGGCCTTCGAGGGTGATACATTGCCCGAAAAGGTCAAGGTGATGGTTTACCGTGTTGACGTGCGGCCTTATATTCCTCCCCCTGTGAGGTGCTTCCAATGCTGGAAGTTCGGCCACATGTCGTCCCGTTGTATGTCCAGTGCTATGTGTAGGGACTGTGGGCGTCCAGCACATCCGGGCGCCCCATGTACACCGCCTCCCATCTGTGTCAACTGTGGTCAGAACCATCCTCCCTGCTCGTCGCAATGTCCCGCACTTCAACGGGAGCGGAAAATTACAGAATACAAAACCCTGGACCGTATATCCTATAATGAGGCACGGAAAAAGTTCGATCGTCTGCACCCTGTAACAATGAAAAACACGTTCGCAGCAGTGACGTCGTCGCCACTCTCCTTGGCGGCGACAGTATTTTCTACTTCTTCTGTTCCTGTGGGCCCCCAGGGCCACCAACCTAAGCCTGCCCCCACGGAGGTTGGGGGCCATCCTTCCACAGCTCCCAAGGCGAAAGCCTCGGGGTCAGCAACCACCTCTCCGCCGGAGAAAGAACAACCTTCTCCGGCTTCCCTCAGGCGGAAGGGGTCCCTTGGGACACTCCCTTCTGCCAGTGTCGATATCGACACTAACCAGCAGCCGGCGCGCTCGCAGACTGCTGGTCGTAGGGCTTCGCGCTCCTCCTCAGTCCCTGTGGCTGAGTCCAAGGAGCACCTCCCACCGGCGAAGCCCCCGAGGGAACGGAGGGGTAAACAGAAACCAAAGACAGGCATCACAAGAGACACCACGGTGGCTACAGTGCCACCACTCCCCTCCACCTCCACCTCTGCTTCTGAGGATGAGGTGGAGATTCTTGCGTCACCCGAGGACCTCGCTCTCGGGGACGCCATTGAGAAAACGGACAATCCCGATGACACGCCTACACCGGTGGGTGCCAGTGATGCTGAGTTGTAGCCCACCGACTCGGATTCATGTCTTCCCAGCCCTCGAACAATGTCATTCTCCAGTGGAACTGCGGCGGTTTCTTCCCCCACCTGGCTGAGCTACGGCAGCTTTTGAGCACGACACCTGCTTTCTGCATTGCTCTTCAGGAAACTTGGTTTCCAACAATGCGGACCCCTGCCCTTCGTGGCTACAGGGGATTTTACTGCAACCGTAGCATATATAACAGGGTATCAGGTGGAGTGTGTGTGTATGTCCTCACCTCTGTGTATAGTGAATCTGTGCCACTTCAAACGCCATTAGAAGCAGTGGCTGTCAGGGTGAGGACCACACAGGAGTTTACCGTCTGCAGTATCTACTTGCCGCCAGATGGTGACGTATCTGTGAACGTCTTGGCTGCACTCGTTGCTCAACTACCCCCACCTTTCTTACTGTTGGGCGACTTCAATGCCCACAGTCCCTTGTGGGGTGGTTCTACGATCTCTGGTCATGGCAGGGTTGTCGAGGATTTCCTAACTCAACTCGACCTCTGCCTCTTGAATACAGGTGCCCCCACGCATTTTAGTGTGGCACATGGCACTTTTTCGGCCATTGATCTGTCTATCTGCAGCCACGGCCTTCCACCATCTGTTCACTGGAGAGCCCATGACGACTTGTGTGGCAGTGACCATTTCCCTGTCTTTTTGTCACTCCCACAACGCGAGTCCACAGCGCGCCCACCTAGGTGGGTTCTGCACAGGGCTAACTGGGAAGACTATGCTTCCGCTGCCATCGTTGGCCCTCCCCCACTCGAGGAAATCGATGTGGTGGTCGAGAGTGCCACACATTCCATCATTTCTGCTGCGAATGCGACCATTCCGCGTACATCAGGGTGCCCACGGCGTAAGACAGTGCCGTGGTGGTCGCCGGAGATCGCTGAGGCCATTAAAGACCGCAGGCGGGCCTTACAGCGATACAAACGGCACCCCTCTCAGGAGCACCTAATCAATTTTAAACGGCTTCGCGCTCGTGCTCGCCAGCTTATAAGAAGACGGAAACAGGAGTGCTGGGAGAGGTACGTCTCCACTATTGGGACAGGCACCTCGGCCTCGCAGGTCTGGAGTAAGATCAGACGGCTACAGGGATTACAGACACCAGTGGGAATCCCTGGGATCTCCTCAAATGGAGTCCTATGTACGGACCCGGCCACACTTGCAGAGATGTTCGCCGAGCATTATGCTCGTGCCTTTGCTTCTGCAAATTATCCACCGGCCTTCCGTGCAGTAAAGGAGAGGGTAGAACGCCAGTCTCTCTCCTTTCGTACCAGCCGCTCTGAATCTTAAAACACTCCCTTTTCTGAGTGGGAGCTCCTCAGTGCTCTTCAACAATGTCCTGACACGGCTCCAGGGCCTGATAGCATCCATAGTCAAATGCTGAAACATCTCTCAGCAGATAGTCGGCGAAACCTACTTGCGGTCTATAACCGCATTTGGTGTGATGGTGTTTTCCCGTCACAGTGGCGGGAGAGTATCATCATCCCAGTGCTTAAGCCCGACAAAAATCCTCTTTCCTTGGATAGCTATCGGCCCATTAACCTGACTAACGTGCCGTGCAAACTGCTGGAGCGGATGGTCAGTCGGCGGTTGTGTTGGATTCTTGAGACTCGAGGATTGTTGGCTCCATGCCAGGGCGGTTTTCGCCAGGGTCGATCTACCACCGATAATCTGGTGTACCTCGAGTCTGCAATCCGCACAGCTTTTTCCCGGCGCCAACACCTTGTTGCCGTCTTCTTTGATATGCACAAAGCATACGATACCACCTGGCGACGCCACATCCTCAACACTTTATATGACTGGGGCCTCCGGGGCTCCCTACCGATTTTTATCCAGAATTTTTTAGCTGTCCGTACCTTTCGTGTTCAAATTGGTGCCTCCCTGAGCGCCTCATACATCCAGGAGAATGGCGTTCCTCAGGGCTCAGTTTTAAGTGTTCCATTATTTTTAGTTGCCATCAATGGTCTAGCGACAGCAATTGGATCGTCGGTCTCCCCTTCTCTTTACGCTGACGACTTTTGTATCTTTTTTAGTTCCTGCAGCACCCAGGTTGCTGAGCGTAGGTTGCAAGGTGCTATTCGGAAGGCACATACCTGGGCCCTAAGTCATGGCTTTCAGTTTTCTGCCACCAAGACTAGAGTGGTGCACTTCTGTCGGCGTCGGACCGTCCACCCTCACCCTGAACTTTACCTTAACGACGAACTCCTGACAGTGGTAGACACGCATCGGTTTTTGGGTCTGATCTTTGACGCCCGGCTGACGTGGCTCCCCCACATTCGTCAGCTAAAACGGAAGTGCTGGCGGCATCTCAACCTTCTCCGCCACCTGGGTCATACGACCTGGGGTGCTGATCGCTCGACACTGTTGCGGCTTTACACGGCGCTGGTGCAGTCCCGTCTCGATTTTGGGTGCATTGCCTATGGGTCTGCGGCACCTTCGGCACTGCATCTCCTGGACCCCATTCACAACTGTGGGGTCCGCATTGCGACGGGCGCTTTCCGCACCAGCCCGGTGAACAGTTTACTAGTGGAGGCTGGGATCCCATCTTTGGGGATCCGCCGCCAACACCTGCTCGCAGCTTATGCAGCGAACGTGTATTGCTCCCCAGGCCACCCAAACCGTCGTTTTCTTTTTTCTAATGTGGTCGTCCCTCACCATCAGCGACGCCCCAGGTCAGGTCATACGATAGCCTATAGAGTTCGGTCCCTCCTCCTGGAACTTGAGTCTTTGCCCCTTCCGTGTCCATATCGGGTCCAGGTGCATACACCTCCATGGTGTTTGACAAGGCCGTCTATTCGGCTGGACTTGGCCCATGGGCCCAAGGACTCAGTACCACTGGAGGCGCTCCGCCGTCAGTTCTCGGCTGTCATAGCGGAGTTCCGTGGTTATGACCTGATCTACACCGATGGCTCAATGGTGGATGACCGTGTTGGATTTGCCTATACACACGGTGACCATGTGGAACAGCACTCTCTGCCGAATGGCTGCAGTGTTTACACTGCAGAGCTGGTGGCCATTCACAGAGCTCTTGTGCATATCCGGTCTTGCTCAGGCGAGTCTTTTGTTGTTTGCAGCGACTCCCTGAGCAGCCTTCGAGCTCTGGAGCAGTGTTACCCACGGTCTACCCTGGTGTTGGCCGTTCAGGAGACACTTTATGCCATTACACGGTCCGGGCGATCGGTGGTGTTCGTCTGGTCTCCAGGTCATGTTGGTATCCCGGGCAATGAACGTGTTGACAGGCTTGCCAAGCAGGCTGTAGGTATGTCCTGTCTAGAGATCGGCCTCCCGGCTTCTGATCTCCGTTCATTGTTGCGCCAGAAAGTACGTCAGCTTTGGGATACTGAGTGGCGTAGCCTGCGCACGCCCAACAAGCTCCGAGTGGTCAAGCAAACGACGGTTGCATGGCGCTCCTCCATGCGCGGTTCACGACGGGACTCAGTGGTCTTGTGTCGCCTCCGCATTGGGCATACATGGCTCACCCATGGACATCTCCTTCGGGGTGAGGACCCAGCCCAATGTCGGTGCGGCTCCCGTCTGACAATCGTCCACATATTGTTGGACTGCCCCGTTTTAGCTGCTTTGCGGCGGAATTTTAACCTGCCTGCCGTTTTATCAGATGTTTTAGGTGACGATGCTGCAATGGCAGATACAGTTTTACGTTTTATACGAGCAGGGGGTTTTTATCATTCGATTTAACTGGAGATTTCTGTGTGTTACCGAGTGGTTGACTTTTCCTTTTTTTTTTATTCTTATGGTCGGTCAACCACGGCCATCGGTTTATTTGTTGTAAGTTGTGTTTGTGTGACCATCTCTTCGTTTTGTCTTGTTCTTGATTATGTTTTATGGACTCGGTGGGACTCCTCTCCCACATCGCAATTTTAAACTCTGTGCGTGATATCTTTCACGTGTATGGTTTTACTTTTGCCGCCTAGAGGTGGAATGGGGGACTGATGACCATTGTAGTTTTGTCCCCCTTAAACAACCTAACAACAACAACAACAACAGACTTTGTTTGAATTTTTGGAAGGTGGTGTCCTGTAAAGGAGACGAGGTGTAGAACGCTTGTGTGGCTCCTTGAGTACTGTTGAAATGCCTGGGATCCCCACCACATCGGTTTGAAGGGAGGCAGAAGCAATTCAGAAGCGGACTGCCAGGTTTGTTACTGGAAGGTTTGACGAAAGCGCGCGATTGTTATTGAGATGTTTCGGGAATCGTCGGAGGTAAGACGTTCTTTTTCGAAAGATCCTATTGAGGAAATTTCAGAAGGCCGGAAGTTGAAACTGACTGAAGAAAGATTCTGTTGCCGCGAATTTCGCGTAAAGATTTCAAAGTTAAGAGAATTTACGGCTCATACAGAGGTATAGAACCATTCGTTTCTCCACGCCCTACCTGCAAGTGGAACAGAAAAGGAAATTAAAAAGTAGTGACACGAGGTACCCTCCTCCAAGCACCTTCCGGTGGATTGTGGAGTATGTATACGTACAAGTGTTGTCCAGAAAGTACTGCATATTTTGTCCTTAATTATTTATTGCTATTAACTAGAATTAAACACATGAAAGAATGTTTCATCTACCTACCCTATTTTCCCATGCAACGCGAAACAAGAGGTGTATGTCCTTTAGCTAAAAATCCTTGTTCTGTTCGTGGAGCCATTTTTCATTGTGTGAATCGCCTCATCGTCTTTCTAAAAAGTCTTCCTTGAGTGGCATCCTTTAATGCTTCAGTTTCAAAACATTGCAGCAAATCGGAACAAATCTTTTTCCAGTGATGATTGTGAGCCACCGTTATACACCGCAGGACCCATCTTTCACACACTCTTGAATATCCGAGAGTGCAGGTAATTACATCCACACCCTTTGCTGATTGACAAATCAGCGTCATCTGTCTAGTCATAATGCGTGTGCTCTCCAATGACACCAACTCGCTGCAACAAGTTCCCCTAGTGCTGCAAAACTAACAGACGTGAAGTTACAAGCATTTAGAGGAGGATGCCCAAAGACAGACTTTAAGAACGTCCAGTTGATATCTCTCTTCATCTACATCTACATAGATACTCTGCAAATCACATTAAAGTGCCTGGCAGAGGGTTCATTAACCACTTTCATAAATTTTCTCTACCGTTCCATTCTCTAATAACGCGCGGGGAGAAAGAACACCTAAATAGTTCCGTTTTCGATCTGATTTCTCTTATTTTATTGGGATGGTCATGTCTCCCTAAGTAGGTGGGTGCTAGCAAAATATTTTCACATTCAGAAGTAAAAGTCGGTGATTGAAACTTCGCAAACAGATCACGCCGCCGCAATGAATAACGTCTTTCTTTTAATGATTTCCACCCCAATTCGTGCAACATTTCCGTGACACTCTCCCCCCCCCCCCCCCGGAACGTGATAAAACAAAACGAACTGCCGTTCTCTGAACCTTCTCAATGTCTTCCGTCAGTCCCACCTGGTGAGGGTCCCACAAGGGGCAACAGTACTCCAGGAGAGGACGCACAAGTGTGATGTAGGCAGTCTCTTTGGTGGAGCTGGTGCATCTTGAAGCGTTCTGCCGATGAAAATAAGCCTTTTCTGTGTGTTCTCTCCAGTCAAAGTTGTTCGTAATTGTAACTCCTAGGTATTTGCTAGAATCAACGACCTTAAGGTTTGACTGATTTATCGTGTAATTGAAGTTCAGCGGATTTCTTTTAGTGGTCATGTGTATTACTTCACACTTTTCTTTATTTAGTGTCAATTGCCAATTTTCGCACCAAGTAGAAATTTTGTCTAAATCGCTTTGCAGTTGCTTTTGATCCTCTGACTTCACTAACCGATAAACGACAGCATTATCCGCGAACAGTCTAAGGGAGCTATTCAGATTGTCTTCTAAATCGTTTACAAACACGAGGAAGAGTAGGGGACCTATAACGCTTCTCTGTGGAACGCCAGTGTTGACTACTGGTTAATAGGTCGTTCTCTTAGAGGTAGTTCTTAGGACTGATATCTCGCGTTGGAGTCATCCCTTGGAAATGGAAGTGTTTGTTGTCCTTAGTTTAAGTAGTTTGTAAGCTTAGGCACTGATGACCAACGTAGTTAAATCCATTTACAAACATTTGAAGATTTACTGGAATTTCAGTTTGTTGTAAACTGACGCGCACCATTGCTCTAAGCGTCAGTCTTTGTGAAAGTGTTGTGTGGCTCGATTTTACCGCCTGCCCGATTTTGCTGCGCTGGAACGGGGCGCCTGCGTGGGAGTGAGCAGCATGTGGCAGAGTGCCAAGGGTGGAGAGCAGGCAGGAGTGCATTAACCAGGCGCTCACAGCTGTGTGCACCAGCATTCTCCTTTCTTTCCCTGCTTAGAAAGTATCTACAACAATCTTATTTCGAACGTCACTTATGTAACTTCCATAAGTAACAAAGCTTCGAAAATTGATTTGGGTTTTTATGTAAGACTCTTCCAGCTACTAATGGGAATGTTATGCGCTACTGTAACTCTGATCAAAACAAGTTCCTCTAGGTCATGAGTTGCTCTCACATAAGTCATCCAACGTTTGCCTGAATGTCTTTTGGAAGTTTCGCATGTTTTTATTTCTGCGCATGTTGGAATTCTTTCAGAATTCTTTCAAGAGGTCTTTAATGACCTCGTCATCGACGGAACATACTAATGTTTCAAGGAGAAAATCGCAGTACGTAACATTCGGCCTGAGAAGTGATTTTTCAACACGAAAAGTAGTCTATTACGCTTACTTTCACTCACTCATGACGTACGGTATTGTTTTTTGGGGTAACTCGCCTGATGCAAAAAGGATGTTTCTGGCTCAAAAACGGGCGGTTCGAGCAACATCTTGTGTAAGTTCGCGAACGTCATGTCGACCCCTTTTCAGTAGTCTAGGAATTTTGACTCTGGCGTCACAATACGTTTTTTTCTTTAATGTAGTTTGTTGTTAATAATATCAGCTTATTCCTACGAGTTAGTAGCTTTCACTCGGTGAATACTAGACAGAAGTCTAATCTACATTTGCATCACACCACCTTAACACTTGTGCAGAAAGGTGTACAGTATGCTGCCGTATCCATTTTCAATAAGCTGCCACAAGAACTAAAGAATCTTAACACTAATCCACACCCTTTCAAATTTAAATTGAACAGTTACCTCATGGCTCACTCCTTTTATTCTGTCGAGGAACTCCTAGAAAAGTTAAACAATTAAGCTAATTCATTTTTTCTTTATTGAGTCTTTTCACTTTGTCTTAAGATTGTCGTGTGCAAAGGACTACTTAAAAAATTTTCTATTACTATTCTTGTGTAACAATGTATTGACTTGTTCCATGACCATGGAGTCTCACTCCTCAATTGGGTCCTATGGAACAGAAAAAACAAATAAATAAATGGATTTTGTTTGCGTCCTCTGAAGCCTACTGCAAGTAAAAATCACTTAAATGTAATTATGAAATGTGTAAAATTAAATCAAAGGACCGACCATCTTGTCTCCGTTTCAGCACATTAGCTCAAAGTGCCTCCGCCACGCTAATACCAAATTTTTGATAATTGACTCAGTTCAGTGAGGAAGAGGGTCAACAAATTCCTGAAGGACCGCTGTATTTTCGGACAGACTCTAATTGGCAGGTAGAATCTGTCGATCTATCAGGTGTCGGAGATCTTGATTACTACGTTTGACCAGTTTTTCCAAATGAAAATAGCAACTTTTCTGTGGGTTTGGGATATGATAGTTTAGTGCTGGAGTATCCGTCATCCCGCGTAGGTTTTCTTCCTATTTTTATTTTTTGCTTGTGGCGCCTGAAGATAAGCTTTACTGTCTGAAAATCGGGTCGTAATTACAATTTTATCCAATTGGAGGCTTTGTGAATTACATCTGGAGCAGATTTATTCATAATTTGATCCATCTATAGGTATTAATGGGCATTTCAGTATTCCGCTCTAATTTTTGAGTCTCCCGTTATCAGATGAATGGCCTCATTCTTTCTTCAGAGCGCTGGATTTGCGCACTAATCTCGTAGACGGCGAGAAGCGTTTGTCCTCGTCCGTACGTTTTGGCCTTGACAAGCCTTAATGTTTCGGCGTACCTGTTCGGCCTTGCCGTGTTTTTTCGGTGTCAGTAGCACATGTGCGTGCATGCAGCAAGACGCCCATGGTCATTCCATATACGGATGCATTTCTAAAATACAGGGTGTTTCGAAAAGAATCTACGTATTACAAAGTATTATTTTGTCCAAACTCGTCTGGATCATTGGAGAAATTAGTAGCCGCTAGATGTCAGTTGTCTTCTGTTTTGCTTGGTAACCGTCACATGTTTAAAATTGATACTTCTCAGCTGGCGACTTAGCACGTCTCAGCTGGGCTCCACGGTCACCGTATTTGACACCCTATGACTTCTTCCTGTGAGGTTTCGTTAAAGGCAACGTTTATGTGCCTCCACGCCCACAGAATCTGGAAGAGTTGAAAAACCCAGATCCGTACTCCCGTAACAATGACTGACAAGCTTGCTCGAGTGTGGAATTTGAGTATCGTCGTGATATTGTTCGTGTCGCTGATGGGGGGGGGGGGGGGGGATATATTTGAACATCTGTAATCTGCACTTGAGAGATTCATAAATGTCTGTGTGAAGTTTCATATTACTATGCCTTAACGTTTAATAAAAATATGCATAGGAAATACGTACATTCTTTCTGAAACATCTTACCCACTGCGGTCGGGGGTTCGAATCACCCCTCGGGCATGGATATTTGTGCCGTCCTTAGGTTAAGCTAGTTGCTAAGTAGTTTGTAAGTTTAGGGACTGATGACCCCGTAGTTAAGTCCCATAAGCTATACAAACAATTGAATTGAAACATCTTACCCCGCGCCCACACATTGGTACCAACTCTGGCGCCAACATTGGCCAATATTTTTGAGACAGCGTCGACACATTGGAGCCAACATTCAGTTGAATTCGTCGAGAGCCAACGTAAACATATCTGACGCTCAAATCGCGGCCAATGCGTTAGCACTTTTGCGTGTGAATAGTTAATTTTTTCATTGTAAACCAAAATGGGAAACATACTTCCTACCAAACAATTACGGTACGAAATCATTAATTTTTAAAATATGCTAAAAGTAAACGATACATTATTAAAACGTAGACCTGCTACTTCAAATTATTGAAATAAAAATAAAATTTTTTTTGGAGGGATGCTATTCTTTGGGTATTACGCTTCGATTTATTGCTAAAGGAGACAGTTTTAGAAGCCTCCACTTCCCTTTTAAAAAAACCATGTAATTTATATCACTGGTAGTGGTCAAAGTTTGCAAAACAATATTTAAAACTTGACAGGAAATGTTAAGTACTGTACTGTTAATTTTAAAAATTAAATTCAGTAATGGAGTGTGTCGAAAGTCTAAAAAGTTTTTAATTTCACAGTTCATGCCTAAGTTTTGCTGTGGCATTTCGTTTTTTTAGGTTTCTTTCACAAATAAATAACTTTCTGATACAGTTCTAATATTTACAAAGAGATTTCGAAACTTTAAAACGGCGACGAAGAACGAACGAAGAAAGAAACAGTTTCGAGATGAGCAGACGACAAAGACAGAATGAAACGTTGGCGCCAATGTGTGTACGACGTACCCATATTGGCCCAACGTCCTTTGATGTTTGGGCGAAATACCGAAAAGCAACGGAGCCGTACTAACGTTGGCGCCAACGTTGGTTCCAACGCTATTTCACCGATCCACACATTGTACGAACACTGTTGGCGCCAACGTTGGGTCCAATGTGTGGATCCGGCCTTAGGTTCATTCCAGCAGCTGCAAGACTGCTTGACGCGCATGCGCAACGGTGAAATTGTGTTCCAGCAGCTCCTTCTCCCGCTTCTGGCTACTTGTAGTGTGGCTGTTTGGTGTTCCAGTAGTTGCTGCAAGCAGCCAGACGCTATCCCGAAAAAATATTTCTGGCGCGGTCAGGTTGCCAAATTACGCATGCGCAGAAAGGTCTGAGTTAGGGTGGAGGGTTTGCCATCACGTGATAACGTGTGTGTTTGTAGCGTGTTTTTCGATTATTTCGAAGTCACTGCAATCTCACTTGAGATCAGATATTTCTCGTTTACACTTCTTCGTTATTAAGAAGGAAAGCATTTGAATTATTCCTTTATACTCGCCTTCGCCTGCTGCTAGAAACAGTGCAAAAAGCGTTCTGCAAGTATCAAACAAGGGTTTTTACTTCATAGTAGCTGCGCATGTGCAGTAACACCAGTTTCTTGAAAGTAGCCGTCTGGCAGCTGCTGGAACGAACCTCTTGTGTACAGGGGCGGATCCAGGACGGCCTACTGGGTGGCCGGGAGGGGGGAGGGGGTGGCGGTTAAAGAATTCTCATCGTCAGCTAAACTCCGGCTCAATAGAAAGATTGTAGTACAGCCGACCCCTTTTTACCTCACGCTCAATCAAACAAGAATCTCGCAGTTTTGAGTGCAGTGATAGCACGATTGCTTCACATTCTAAAAAGAGAGGGGAGAAAGAGAGAGAATAAAACCACCTGGCTGAAGGGGGGAGGGGGCGATGAACCTTCGAGCCCCATCTTGGATCCACCTATGCTTGTATAACGTTGATAGTTCTCTCTTCTTTCTCCATACGTATTTCAATTTCTTGGGGCTGAATGGTGCTCGCTAGTTCTTGTATCTTGTGGACTGGTTATTAGGCTGTAAGTTCTGTATTACACGTGATGTTTCATTCTCAGTAAAGGCCACAGGTTTGCAATACAGGCAAGGGAACTCCTTGTCCCGCCAGTAGCTATATAGTTGTAATTTGTTTGCTTTTTGGAATTAACCTCCTTTGCTTTATACATTTCATCGTCTTAACAAATTCAGACACGTAAACATTAATTCCAAATTACAGCACTATGTACACCACCTCCGAGAGCATGGTGTCTGAGAACATGTTCGGTGTTAAAGAGGAGGCATAGATGGGCAAATTAGTTCATTTTTAACTAGTTCACTATTGGTTTCTTTTTTGGGAACCGTTCCTTTCTAAAAGTTCAACATTCCTTTTTCATCCAATTATTAGCAATCAAAATAGAAGTTAGTTTAAAAACTGTTCTAAAATATTTTGTTAGATAAAACGCAAAGACGATTTTATTGCAGTCCACATCTTTCGAAATAGAAAATGCTTTTCCTACTGAGCCGGAATCACGCAAATGAATTTTTTATTGCAAGTAGGCAGCACAAACAACCGACCTTGAAAAATTGCAGTCAGCCTGTGTGTGATATCTGGTCTAGGAAAGAAAGGGGAAAACGACAGAATTTTATGTGAACTCTCTTACACAGTAATTCAAGGAAATAATTAAGTTACGTTAAAAATCAGACCTTAAATGAAACTGATGAAATCTACACAAATGTTTGTATAGCTTATGGGACTTAACTACGGGGTCATCAGTCCCTAAACTTACAAACTACTTATGAACTACCTTATTCTAAGGACGGCATAAATATCCATGCCCGAGGGGGGATTCGAACCCCCGACCGTAGTGGCCGTGCAGACCGTGACTGGAGCACCTCAGTCCCCTCGGTCACTGAAATCGACACACTTTTGAATAAAAAACCTTGCTCGAATTATGCCTTCTGCTGCCGAAAAAAATTACGTTAAAGTGAGAAGTTTTGCCTTTATCTTGCGTGTAGAAGTACATTTTACATAGAACGTAATTTTTATGCGCGGTAAGTTACAAAATAATAATATTTGTGAAATGTAGTCCGCCAGTGATATACACTGACAGAATACGCAAAGAACCCCCTATTCCAAAGTGTAAAAACAGTCTGAAACACAATGAGAATGGGGGAGCGCAGTGAACAAAAATAGATACAACTCGATACTGAGCTGAAATTGGAACAGAGTGACGGGAATGGGATCGGGCGTACATCCTCCCTGGAACATAAATGACAAAGTGACATCATGGAAGTCGCCGCAACCGTTCCGGCGTACTGGACCGAGACCGGTGAATTGGACCGAGGTGAGCTGCTGTTCACATTATGAACCGTTCCTTTGGACCCGTTCGCTCTCTAACTACCCATCTCTAGGAGGAGGTTCACATACTGCCGCATTTAGTAAACTCTTCATGTTTATTGGCGTTAGTCTTAACATCTTGTTGGGAAGTGTAGTACGTACTACAGTATCGTCTTAGCCTAGAAAAAGTACATTGTTAGGAGTCTAGTCAACAAACGACTGGGAGTTCAAAATTCTGTGAAGTGAAAATATTCAGCGCCCTAACTGAAAGTTGTATGCATTTTCTTCACACACTAAACGGAAGGGCGCAACAAAATACGTTGTCTTCAGTCCGCAGACTGGTTTGATGCAGCTCTCCACGCTACCCTGTCCTGTGCAAGTCTTTTTCATCTGAAAATGCGTTCGACAACCTACTTCCTTTTGAATCTGCCTACTGTATTCGTCACTCGGTCTCTAAGATTTTTATCCCCACACACTTCCCTCTAATACTAAGTTAACGATTCCTTTCTCTCTCTCTCTCTCTCTCTCTCTCTCTCTCTCTCTCTCTCTCTCTCTCTCTCTCTCTCTCTCTGGCCCTGTTCCCGCACATGGAGTGTCGGCACTGAGTTAAACGCGGATTTGGTATGTGTTAATATGTACAGGGTAGCCGGATGCCCTTCCTGCCGCCACCCCATGCCCTCCAGGAGGAAATGTGTACCCCAAATGTCTGTGTATAGTGTGGTGTGTGTGAAAGTGGAAAGTGTTAAGAAATGTTCGCGAATCGTGTAACTGAGGCGGGACTTGGGGACCAGCCCAGTATTCACCTAGAGGGATGTGGAAAACCGCCTAAAAAACCACATCCAAAAAAAACCCTCGTTAATCCGCCGGGCGGATTCGAACCGGGGCCGGAACGCCTCCCCGTCTCGGAAAGCGGTGCGTTAGACCACACGGCTAATCGAGCGGTTAACAATTCCTTGATGTCTCAGAATGTGTCACCAACCTAACCCTTCTCTTCGTCAGGATATGCCATAAACTCCTTCTCTCCCCCATTCGGTTAAGCACTTCCTCATTAGTTACGTGATCTACCCATCTAATTTTCATCATTCGTCTGTAGCACAACATTTCAAACGCTTCTATAATCTTTTTGTCTGAACTTCTTATCGTCCACGTTTCACTTCCATACAATGCTACAGTCCAGACAAATGCTTTCAGAAAGGACTTCCTAACATTTAAATGAATATTGGATGTTAAAAAGTTTCGCTTCTTTAGAAACGCTTTTCTTCCCATAGCCATTCTGCATGTTATCTCCTCTACTTCGGCCATCAAAAGTTATTTTGGTTCCCAAATGCATTAGCGAATAATATAAGAAAGGGATACGTACAGATGCGAACTATTTATTGATGTGTAGGTCATTGGAGACGGAACACTAGTTGAACGAAACTTCGTTGAAGGAACTATTTCCGCATTTAAGTGACTTAGGAAAAGAATGGTAAATTGAAGTCACGATGCCAAGGAGCCTGCCTATACATTGCGAAGCTTATGAAAGTACGGCATTAACTCGTATGCTGCTTGGCCACTAGCGAACTGTTTAAGATGCTATTCACGGTTGATACCATTATTATTCTCCTACTTCCCTGCTGCTTTCGCTGTGTGAGGAAAAACTGATAGAATTTCTTAAATATGAATACCTGCACGTTTTGTCATTAAAAGTCCAGCGCAAAGTAAGTATAAAGCAATACCCTCATTTTGGTAGGCTTTGGTTGTTTATCTCGGTCTCACCACGGATTTTTTTCCATAGCGTGCTACCTACGTTTCATTCACGTCATGTAGATTGTCGTCTTAGAAACCTATCGACGCATCAGAGGGTTGTTTGTATGTTCTAATTCATTCTGTGTTTACACTCAGTCCTGCAAAGTGGTATGCAAACATTTGACAGTGGCCTGTTGTCGGCAGCAAATCAGCCGTCGGACAATTTGATAATTGGAGAGTAACTCGTTCAACGCTAATTATTTTTTAAGTGGTCATGACCGACTGGCATGTGTGCACAGTAGCGGCCATGGGCACTATTCCAGGCGCGCCCGGAGGTTTTGCACATCAGTTGGAGCAAAACATTGTCCACATATGTGTGATTCAGAAATTTTAGGACATTACCTGTTCATAATATTCTCCTTTCGGTTTCTACACTGCTCTTTTAGGATCTGGCCAATATTATGATAAAAAAGCTGTCGGTTAATTATTGTACAATCTGTTTTTACATGCTCTCATATTACGCATTCCCGCCGTTTTTCTGTTGCTTCCATTTTAGCTCTAGTGTTTTTTTTTCTCCTTCTCTACCGTTAGCGATTTTAGCATGGAAAATAGTTCTCATGTTTTGCGCTTATGGGGCACTAACACAATCTTCAACTTCCACTTTCAAATCTATGAAAACTACATCGTGTTCTCGCTCAGACAGAAGCTGTAGTATTATGAATATAAGAAAATCGTTGGTTTACTCCAGAATGTGTTCGGTGTTCCGAGTGAAATATAGGTGCAATTTGAGAACTTACAATTTTTCATGTTTCGTCCCCTGCCCATCCATTTAACTGCAACAAAAAACATTTGATATTTTCTTCTTAAGAACCTCACACAAGAGCAACGGATCTCTCACGTGTGTTTTGCAACGCTACATGTGTTATGTATCTTACGTAATTTTATCGATTTTTGCAGATCCTTTTTCACATCTTTTAAAAATCTTAAACTTCCTTGAATTTTATTGATACAGGTTTTGATATATCTAGAATCCCCGTGGAGGAGCCCCTGCACTATTCGCATGCTTACCGAGCGGCACAAATGGTTATTATAGCAATAGGTTTGGCCATATCCTGTGATGTGTAAAAACTCGCATCACGAAACCGCTTCATTTCACCGTTCTGCTGTATCGTGAGCCTCTCGGCACTGTTTGCGTAATCTGCGCTAATGCGCACAGTGTGTGTTTATCTGCTCCAGTTTTATATTTCGCTTCTGGATCACGCGAGCTACGTAGTAAAAAAGTTTTTCCCGTGCAGTTTGGTTAACCCGCCTTTCAGAACTGTTAGCAGCTACTATATTGACTCGCAAATTTATCTAAAGTTATTTTAATGACGGGCTCAAATACATATGTTAAAGAATATTCTTCTCATCTAGTATGAACCACAAAATATTACTAAAGTTGTGGATGCTACTATTAAATACCATATTTCGCTTAAGAATGTGTGTCAAACAGTAGATACTACGCGAAAAGATGTGTTCCATTTATCTTGACCACCCACGACTTTCACCGGTATCACTGTAAGGTAGGGGCTTTATGAATGTAAATATTTTGACATTCTTAAATAAAAGCATATGTGTTTTTAACACTGTTTTTAAATGGACAACCTATATTATTTCATCAGCAATCTATAGCATGACAAATACATAAGCAATGGCGTTGATTGCATCGCAATACGCCAATTACATCCCGAGATATTGTTAAGCGAAGTAGACGCGGCTAGCGCACGTCGAGCAGCATGGGGTTCTCGTCGGAGTGTCAGGACGTGCGCTAGCCGCGCGTTTCGCGTTTCAAGCGTCTACTTCGCTTAACAGTATCTCGGGATGTAATTGGCGTATTGCGATGCAATCAACGCCATTGCTTATGTATTTGTCATGCTATAGATTGCTGATGATATAATATAGGGTGTGCATTTAAAAACAGTGTTACACACATGATTTTAATAATGTTTCAAAATATTTACATTCCTGAGCCCCTGTCTTACATTGACACCGGTGAAAGTCGTTTGATAATAGCTGTTGTTTTTGAGAGGTATTTTGAGTGGTCAAGATAAATGGGCACCCTGTACAGGCGTTAGTCATGGGCACGGCGCATGTGCCGACCGTTAGAGTTGCTGCCTCCTATACTAGTGGAACACGGTACAACGATATATCACACCTTCCGTTAACCAATCGTTAGTGCTCGAATCGTAGTTGAACATTGCAATTTGATATTATTTAATAGTGGATTCCATGTCCTATTAAGAGGAAACTCCATTTCTGTATTTATTACATTGCCCGTCAACCTCATATCAGTAGCTTCCCTGTAAACACTGTTCCAAAATTCGGAGGTTTGGCTACTATGCGGGTCTCATGTCATCATCTTGTGTCCTTCCGCTAAAGTGTTCTGCTCCCGCCGATTTTTCCAGATGTAGTAATCCCGAGTGGCGGCAATGTTCAACTCATTTATCTTGCACAGTGCGAATAGTACGGACGATGTATGCCTTGCGACACTGACACGTTATTTTGTAAACATCGGATTTTCTGAGTCTAAGGTCATCTTTGACGCAGCCAGGCAGTGCCCTAATCTTGGAAGGCAGACGGAAAAAAGTTTTGATGTTAAAACTTTGGGTTCGCATGATCGTTGCTTTCGGAAGCCATGTTGATTCCTACAAAGGAGATTTTGCGTCTCCACATATGTCATAATACTCTAAGATAGTAACTGGTGAAGTTTTTCTAAAGAAGATTAAGCAAGAAGGGTTGCTGCCTTTCGCCTTTCCTCTCAGACAGGAAGTTACACTCACCTGCTGATCTGCTGTCCTTGGACCGTAAAGTCGTCGGACTTCTTCTCTTGGCAGGTGTTTCGTCGCCTTATTGAAGATTCATTAATTGAAAAGAGGACAGTAGGAAAGTTACAGAACAAATAGGCAGAATTTTGGTAAAATCTGTATTCATAAAGATATGACGAATTTAAGGTAGCCCTGTTGCATGTTAAATATTGTGCCACAAATAAGACTTATTTTGCCACGAAACCACCTTGCTGTAGGTCAAGGAATTACTAACAATAGTCAAGAAATAAGCACATTTTATACATATACATTTGCAGTCCCTAGAGATAGTGGAGAGTGGTTGAATAAGAGAGAATGCTGGCATGAAGTCGTAATACTAAAATCAGAGCAGGTGCCAAATGGCCAAGCTTACCTCACTATAAACTGAATGGTAAGTGTAGTGGCGGACTAAGGCTGTTGGAGGCTCGGGGCGGCGGCGAAACAAAATGAGGCCCCCCGCCGTCCACTTGGAAATACATGTTACTATAAAAATATAAAAAAGAATTGGAGCTCCCCCCCCCCCCCAGGACGAGAGAGGCTCGGGCCAGTCTAAGAAATAGCTTTCCAGATTTGGAGGCCCCAGTAGAACGAGATGCCAAGCGCGCTCAAAAATAAATAAATAAAAATTAGAGGTATTTGGACGCCCCCAAGAGCGTAGGCCCGGGACGGTCCTCCCCCTCCCCCTTAGTCCGCCACTGAGTAAGTGTACTGGATGCTTCCACTCGCCCATCATTGTGAAAGACGCGGACGGTCCTCAAAGTCACACTTTACTAATACGGCAACTTCCGCCCCAGACTGTCCACGAGGTGGATACTTCGAAGCTCTGCAACCGAATGGCGGTGCGTGGCTGTTCACAAGGCACGGCACCGCAGTGTGCTTCCGCTGTTCTAAAATAGTCCCTGTAGCCAACCTTACAGGTAGGGGAGAGAAACCGTTGGGGAAGCTGATCCCTTGCGGGCGGCACTGTATCTCGGACACTGTCTGGAGCGCGGAACAGAGCTGGTAAGCCTCCGCCACGGCGTGGCTTCCGCTTGCATTTAAAATTACTGGCTTCAGGAAATTGTCCCTTTTGAGCAATTTTTACATTAACCAAACGGGTAATGTAGAAATTATCTGTCCCTTTCATTCGATTGTCCTCTAAGTAAGGCAACTCGAATCCATGGACGGAATAACATAATTAATTTTATTTTGCTCTGATTTCTTTCTTATGGCACAGCCATTGCGGCCAAGCATTGCGTGCCCTCAAAAAGTCTGTGCGTTACAAGATGAAACATACTCCAAAATTCTGCAGCTTACCTATGTCAGACCCGAGGGACCTGCGTCAAATCAGTTTGCATGACCGTGTCTTATCTGCGATGTGTCAAGTGCATTCTTGGTGGCAAACCGGCCCTCTGCCCACAAGAGGTGCCATGCCAAATTTCCGCTACATTTTGTTAGGGCTTTGTTGTGACCGAGTGACAACGCATATCGCAGCGAATACAGTGATAGTTCTTTCTTAAAATGAACACGACATGAATGGATACTATATCTTGTAAAGTAGAAAGAGGTGATTTGACATTAGTGAAGGAAAACAAATTGAAATCGTCAATTTGGAAAAAAATGGATACATATTTGATGGCAACGAAAAGATCCATATAGTGGCCTGTTATGTGTGTAGAAAAGTATATTCTTAGACTGGACATGAAAGTGGAACTTCAAATTTGCTAAAACATTCGTGTGAGACAGGACAATTCATAATTGAGTCTATTGTCGTATTTAATACTGCCATGAGTTGATGATATTATATTAAGAAGCATAATTTGGGTAAAATCGGTCCACTGGTTTAGCAGGAGATGTGCAAATTGTGACGCAGCAATTTAAGGCGCATTTCATTGTTTATCATGTCATACCTTCCGAACTATCTGTCTTACAGTTATTTAATTATGTCAATAACCGTTGCGAAATTGCAAACAATATATTGGCCAAGTTTCATCGCAACCGAATCAACGGTACAGCCGCGCATAAAATACGAACAAACTTACATTCATGTTTCTGTATTAGATAAATGGTGACGGAAGTAATAAAGATTGACAATAACATTTTATAGCAATTTTCATAATCAGATATGGTGTACAGTGAAAGTAACATATTTAGGAAGGTACATAATGTTAGATTGTATAGGCTGGCCGTAGTTGGAGCCGACATTATCTCTTTTTGCTGATAGTTACCAACTAAAAGTAGATGGCAGTTTTATCACTTGAAATGACTTGCTTTGCTTTGTCACATATCCTCTTGTGTGTTAATATGGGGAAAATAAAGTGACTCATTTGTAAAACTAGGAAAGAACAACTTTTTTATTTTTTAAATGTAAACAGTAAAATCTCTAAGCCGATCAGTTTTAACCACTGAAATTTAAGAAGATACCTGTATTAAACAGCTGACGTAGCGCTCCGAAGCGCTACTGTGTGTGTCCGGACCGCCCATGTTTCCCTCTTTGGAATAGCCTGTTTTGGAGTGGGTATAGAACAGTTACCGTGATTCGAAAGTAAAAAAGTAGTAAAGTTGTAGCAGTTATGACACTAACAATGATTATATCATTACATACCATGGTTTGAATACTATTACTATTCCCCATTCAAAACTTTAATATCTGCGGATGCGGATAAAGTACCGCGGATGGGGTTGCGAATACGGGCCTTGCGGATGTGGTGCGGATGCGGATAACACTTTCCTTGTCCGCGCAGACCTCTAGTTGTAGGCCTATAATTTTGCTTATCGGATCGACGACCCTTCTTGGAAACACGCGTACGTTCTGACATCTGTTCTTACATCATACTACGTCTCAGTAAGTTGTACACCATTCCTTGTAGACACGTTCGATAGATCTCGTTGACAGCAAAAAAATTGGAATTTCGTTCGCGCTAGGTTCGTAGTCTAGTCCAAACCCCGAGACATATATCTGCTGTACATGGTTTATTCCCGACTGGAACCCCCCTCCCCCCTCGCGTAAAAATCTGCGTGTACGTGGAGAAATTGTTTCATATGACAGGCATCTTCGGTTTGGTGCATTAACATCAGCCCGTCGACTCAAGTCCAGAAGCAGCTTTCTGAACTCGGTGAGCATCGAGCCACCAGAAAGTTTTCCCTTTCAACAAGAACCACAGACAGGAATGGACCTGAATAATCTTGCAGTTAACTGAACAGGATTAGAACTGGTGTGGCTCATGTAAAGTCCAATGTAGCAAATTGCGGCATTGTGAACAAGTTAGACGTATTCTGTGAATGTGTTGAGAAACAGACGATGGAGCCCATCACAAACTGCTTTACTTGTCAGTCTACATGCAATCCCGAGGATTTATGCTTCGCAAGAGAAAATATCAACGTGTCCCGGTATCGGGCTGAAAAACTTTAGCAGCAGTTGTCGCAGTGATGTGCAGCAGGGAGACCAGCCATCATTCGCCGATGAAGATGGAAAGACCTCAGATGGCCGGAACACTAACCCACTTCTCTTACCCGCCGGGCGGATTCGAACTGGGGCCGGCATACCACTGCATCCCGGACTCAGTATTAGGCTCTTAAAATCGCACAGCTAACCAGCCTAGATCGACTTACCTTATTGTGCTGGTTCCAAGCAGCGCATGGGACGTGAACTTTAGTTCACTAGCATGAATTGTGCCAGTGGTCTGCAGCTAAGTGACGACCTATTACAAGGTCTGTAGCGCACCACATGGAAAAGTAGCTTCTTCAGAAGGGGTATTTTTATGTCTGAGTTTATTATAGCTCGAATATGAAGTAACTGTTGTCCCCCAAATCAAAGATATTCAACATTGCCTAATTCAGTCTCGTTGGTAAAGTACAAGGGAATTAACCATATGAGCTAGGCGACGTTTAATGTGCGATTCTTATCTTCCATTAGACGTGCTCGGCTGGTTTAAAACAGCCTGTAGACATTTCCATTATACCGTCACCTTGACCTTTCTTATCTCTTGAAACCATAAAAGAACGTCTTTCGCTCTTCTATCATAACTTAGTCGCACTACGTGTCATTGCCACGTGCCACTCACTTTTCTTTCCAAGATTCCAAGCATAATAATTTTTTTATCATTCTAGTTGCTTCCGGATAATTAAAAAATCTCTCTCTCTCTCTCTCTCTCTCTCTCTCTCTCTCTCTCTCTCTCTCTCTCTCTCTCTCTCTCTCTCTCGTGTAAGTCCAATAAGTATTTGTCGTTATTCGTTGAGCAACCTCTGTTTTTTTACTGGTTTGCACGTCCATACATCTAATTGTCTGAAGTGGTACTATAAGTCTTCAGACACTTGAAGATTTGCAATGAAAACTCTTTTGTAGCTTACTAAAATCAATCCTGGTAATTTCAAATCTTTTATTTTTGTAATTTTTATCCACTCATTTTCTTTGCTGCTATAAATACAAAACTTACTACTCATTCCTTTATTGTGTGTGCAATTTTTCATTACATGCATTATCATAGGTTATTGTGTTGTTAGAACTATTTTCAGCCGTGCTTGATAATTAGTCTATTATCGTATTTGCTCGCCGTGGAGGTTAGAGTCCTCCCTGGGGCGTGTGTGTGTGTGTGTGTGTGTGTGTGTGTGTGTGTGTGTGTGTGTGTGTGTGTGTGTGTGTTTTTGCCCGTAGGTTAGTTTACCTAGGTTTAAGTAGTTTGTAAGCTACAGACTGATGACCACGCAGTTTGGTCCTATAGAATTACAAACATTTGATTTTTATTATCTTATTTAATACTGTCATGAGTAGATGATATTATTTTAATAATATATCCTTGAACGTTGTATCATTTTGTAACTTAATAAATACAATTTATATTTTATTATTCGCATTGCTGTTCCATTTATTGAGAGAAATCTTCAGTGGCATTATTTGCAGTAGGTGTAGCACTGTGTGCCTCCTTGCTTTTTTTGTTAATGAAAATGATGATCTGCATTTAGATTTATAACTACTAGTTAACCAGCGCTATAACTTGGAAGAAGAAAAAAAGCATAGGAATAAGGTGAATATCAGTTCAACAAAACTGTTCTCTACGGACGCTCTCCACCTGGCAAGACATGACACGTAATTAAAGAACTTGAAAAACAAGGTGTATACATATATTCTAGCTAGACATTTGCTACACACACACACACACACACACACACACACACACACACACACACACAAAGTGAACACGTGTAGGCCTTAAGAGCAAATACTATTGTTACTTAAAGCGATCGGCTTTGAATACCAAGACATTCGGGTTCGAGTCCCGGTCTGGCACAAAATTTAATAGGCCACCAGTTGGTAGTTCACATATATCAAATACAGTGGAGCAGACAGAAAATGGCTTTCGCGGATGAATTTCTATATAATTTTTTAAAATTGTTTTTAACTTTACATACCACGGTCTTCAATTCTTTCCCCATCCCTAAGGTTGCTTGGTAAATTTAACAGCAAGTTTTTCCCTCCGATAATAATTTGTATTTGTACTGGGTTTGCTTGAAATTGCTCCAGGTGTTAGAGCTGTGCAAGTAAAGAGGAGGGAGGAGTTTGAGCAAGGTTTGTTTGTATACGAAGCGGTTGCAGGAGTAACAGTTGGAACGGGACGGCACGAGATAGTCGTGTTAAAAATAGCGGCAGAGTGCCAGGGCCGGCGGGTTCGCGCTTTGGCAGATCTGATGGCGCTCCCGAATGCCACGCGGGAACGTCTGCTTGAGAGGTGCCAGTGTCAAGGCCGGCCGAAACTGCGTGATAAGCACCCAGCGGCTTTACGTAAGGCGCGCAAACACGCCGTGCTAGTAACACTCTTTACCCAGCAGGCCTGTTACGTCGTGGCGGCACGCGAAGGTAACTGTTGTTCCAGTTACGGTTAGGCCGCGCTGATGCTGCGCTACTGATCAACCTGCACTGCCGCGCCGTATGTGCGCTGTTGAGCACCAACGAGCAAATTTATCTGCTCCTCCTAAACGTCGAACTGCCAGCACAGAAACAGTTTCGCATTGCAACAATTTCAGTATTTCTTCAAATTGTACTGGAGTGGTTCGTAGTTGTCCAAAAGCATTCTGAAGTTGTTGGACAGTGAACCGCAAGCTGTATGTGATTAACAATCTCCGCAATACGATAACGTGCGAAATTGAAATAAATTTAGCGTTTATTTGCATCCCGTCAAGTAAGCTAAGAGCACCTTTTTTCTTAATGCTTGTGATAACTGCAGCTAACTTTTTTTCTGTACACAGGGAGCACAAAGCAGGCGATAATTAAATGCTTAGATTACGATTTAGTAAAAAAAATGAGTTTTGCCAGGTTTTGGACTTCGTGTTGTGAGGATGTCTAGTAATTAGTTTCACTGGAGGGACTGGTGCTAATCTGGAAAGTTCGTTAGGGCTACATTCCACCGCAGATTAACCGAACTCTTTGAGCTCTTAGATAATGTTAATACAATCGTCAATCTATCGATAGCCGGCCGCGGTGGCCGAGGGGAGTGAGGCGCTTCAGTCACGGTCTGCACGGTCGCTACGGTCGGCGGTTCGAATCCCCCCTCGGGCATGGATATTTGTGCCGTCCTTAGTTGTAAGTAGTTCATAAGTAGTTTGTAAGTTTAGGGACTGATGACCCCGTAGTTAAGTCCCATAGACTCTACAAACATTTGAACATTTTTAGAGAAATTAGATGTAATTCAATGATGTCACTATATAATTAAATTTTCAGACAACCATGCCACCGTAATGATACTAGGATTAGGGCAAAATGCACAAGTGCAGATGCGGGTATTCGACGAAGTGGTTAAAACAAAGTGGAAGACAACAATGTGTACACCTCGCTAACGCCACGTATTTACGTTCAGAATAACTTTCGCATTCAGGCAGTCTGATATCAAAAGCCACGCTAAGTTTTCAAATTATTATATGCGTATGTCATTGTCATAACCTGCCTTTCGCCAAGAATATTGCAGCATAGACTTACATTTCTGCAGAAAATCGGTAATGAATATCAGTAATGGATTTTTTTTTTTCCCGAAAGAAACATCAACAGTTCAGGTCTCACACTTCTGTTGCGTGTTTAGATGTAAGAAATTGCCTGATTGCTTTAATCTCTTCAGGATAAACATATCAGAAAAGACCATATGAGTCCAGCAATTCTCGTAGTCGTTGTTACATGAACAATCTATCTAGTAGTACACTTGATTTGTATTTAGCCAGGTGCTGTTAATTACTTTGCCATTGCTGCTGCGTACCTACGGCGCTGGTATTACACGTCCTGACAGGTGTCTCTTGTGACGCCTGCTTGTCTTGGAAAGAAGTTTTGTCACTGCACCAAGAATAGCTCACGGTGTTTTGTGCTGTCAGGGATGTGCCAAGATGGTAACCGTATAATGAAATATGCCATTGGGCTCTGCCAACTATTGCACTTTCTATCGGAAGGTGCTGTAAACATAAACAGCCTATTCTCATTATTCATTTCTTCGAGACACGCTTACTGACTACTAAGAGACTCGTTAATGAATAAGTGTCGCTCTTCAGTCATCCTAATCCTCTACATCTCTCTCTCTCTCTCTCTCTCTCTCTCTCTCTCTCTCTCTCTCTCTCTCTCAGGTTTGCTGTTAAGTTTTTATAGGTTTTTCTCAAAACTATTTCTTTTTCTATAATATAGTTGGCTGGCATTTAAGAACACAATAATTTCTCACATTAAACAGCCAAATCTAAGAGTTAGTAAGGTTTGTTGTCTTTGTTTTTCATTTCCCTTCAATCTTTGTATCTTTCGCTTACTGCAGAATAATACCGTTTGACATACTCAGCAGTATAAACAGATCAAAGCGCCGTCATTTACTGCATTCCAGAACTATTTTCATAATTTTTAATTTTATTCAAGATGTTTACATAGTAAGAAAACCGCACATTTATTCCCTACATTCCTCTCCATATGTGTGTGTCTTACATGCAACTTGAACGAGTATATACACAAAATTGAGCTCTTTGAAGGCGAGACTGTTCCATTCAGATGACGCAAAGCTCTTAGAAAAAGAAAGAATGGAAGTTATCATAAAGCGCAGAAATTGACGTTTTGAGATACCCAGAAAAGTTTGTTGTAAACAGGAAAATCTGCAAAATATTTCCTCAGACAAGATACTAAGAATGGTTCGTGACTATGATGTAATTTCTATTTGATACTTGACGAACTAATTTTAAAAATAAGAAACGTTTCTCGGATATTTGTTGAAATATGGATAATATTGAGACTTTGTTCTGTAAGCAATTTCTTTGTAAATGCTTTCTAATGTTGTAATAGCACAGTTAATGTCAACATCACGTCATTACTAGAGGCCAATTAAACTTTTCGGAATTAATCGACGATGGACTTCACTCGAAGTATACATAGCTGCAATTGAAGAAATTTGTGTTGGGGAAATTGTGAAAGACTTGTTCTGCAACATCAGCATAAGCTAGAATCCCACCTCTCAAAACATGACTCCCATGTACCGTACAACATATTATTTGATACCGCAGTCCGTATTACGTCGCACATGTACCACACCGATCGAGTGACAACTTAGTTTTGTTCGTTCAAAATATTCAGTAGGCTACAGGTAGCTGAACCCAGGTCATCTTTTGTCCTCCCGAAGAAACGTATATGTGGTTCCACACAGTTTGTCATCCATTTCACAACATTTACGCTTATCGAAACTGGTTAAAAACGGAAGACTTCCCAGGAAAAAAAAGTAAATAAATACATAAATAAATAAAAGAAGTCGAATACGTTGGTCTAAGGCGGTGTTAGCAGACTCTGATGTGGAGGAAGCAGACCGTTCCTATTCGCGATGTGTGAAAATGACCTATTGAATAACGTCGGAGATTCTTTACAGACGCCAGCGTTGCGTAGGTCTGTCTTAACGAAAGTGTTGCGAAAGGCGAAGACATTAGCTTGAATTATGACTATGGGTACAACGCACAACCATAAAATTTCTAAAACAAATACAAAATTTTCGCCGACCTGTTTAAAAAATATATATAATTAGTTGTTCGAGGACACACTTCCAGTGAAAACGATGGTAAAATTACAGATTTTTGTACTTGTACATAAATGTACCAATAATTTATTTGTTACATACCATTCAAGATTGGATTGGAAGGGGAAGATAATTCTGATACGCTTTGTACTTTTGTCCTGTTGAGGAGACCAGGGTAACGACACCACCCTGGGTTATTGCGCCACCCCAGTTTTATTGACGAACGGTTGGCAGTACGAGTACGCTTGCCAGTGTTCTACCTCCTTTACCTACCGCGGAACTAATTCCTGTGGTAGCCGTCCGTGATTGTTGACAGGTATAAATCGTGTGAAAGAAATTAAGTTTCGACGTTTTGCATCTAATTTTCGAGTATGTATTTTATTGAAATAAGTGCCTCTATAGGCTGTCAGTGCTTTTTAATATTCTTATTAACGTAATCTGTAGATATTTAGCCTCGATTTCGAGTCTCTAACCTAATTGTTTCGCAAAATCTTTGGCTTAAAATTGATGTTCTTAACCTTATTTTTCAACTGGAGAAATTACGCCATGGTGGAGAATTTAGGCAAAATGTAGTGTAATACAGATGCATTCATTTTGTGAAATGGGCATTTGCAGAATGTAGAGAATGTAGTAGGTCCCCAAGTGCCAAAAACTATACCGGTATTTCTGACTTTTGCGGCTTCTTAAGCAAGCCTAAATTATAAAATGTATTTTTATTCCAATTTTACATCGACAAGCCTTCTAAATGTCTAATACAGAAAAGTGATAAGTATAAATTACAACGGTTGTAACACTTACTGCTACTCACTCATCGTGTAGGTTTATCCTTGATTTTCGAATGTACCAGGGCAATGGCGCCGCTGCGTATACTTTCACAATATATTTTTAACAATAAAACTTAACAAAACACGTGTCTGAAAAAAATTATAATAAAGTAATATTAACTGGCGAAGCTGTAGTATTATTCTTTACGAAAAAGACATACCCTGAATAAGGTAAAAAAACTGGTTTCCCTTAAGGGGGCGCCATTCCCCTGGTCTGCCCTACAGTACGGTGGCTTGAGTGTAAATGTAAATATAAAACGTTTTGCGAAAGTAATGTGAATTACTGAATTTTCGAAAACTTACTCCTATTTCTCTAAGTACCTACGTCAATATACATACTGAGGCGTATCTTCAAAAACCGTAATATAAGCTTCACGTCAAATCTTAAGATAGTTGGCTAATGCCTCTCATACAGTCATTTGCGGCTCCTGATAATGGTAGGGTATAGTTTCACGTTTCGAAACATCTTGCATTCACAGAATCACGGTAAGGACAAAGGTTGTCAGGTGAGTGTAGTTGTATTCCGGCCTAGGTTTCAAAAATGTTCAAATGTTTTATAGCTTATGGGACTTAACTACGGGGTCATCAGTCCCTAAATTTACAAGCTACTTATGAACTAAGACTAAGGACGGCACAAATATCCATGCCCGAGGGTGGATTCGAACCCCCGACCGTAGTGGCCGTGCAGACTGTGACTGGAGTGCCTCAGTCCCCTCGGCCACCGCGGCCGGCGCCTAGGTTTGCAACTAAAGAAATTTCCTTTGTTACCGCGTAACAAGCCTCCTCGAAATCAGGATTTTTCAGCAGCTTATCTTGTGTTGTTTCGAAGCACTTTAGGGAGTTATTTGTAGGCGTGCCACGCTTGTGGTTACTGCACTCGTCGCTTGTATATGGAGAGTATGACCAATTATTTAGTACTCAGCAGACCACGGATATAGTTCTCAGGGAAGAAACAGAGCGCCCATGAGAGTTTGGGGAAGGGCGGCAAGACAAAATCTAGTGGCTTGAATGGAGTAGCAGTATTTTGCAAGTGAATGACGACTTCTAAGCAGCCGTAAGTTTCGACCTTGTTAACACTTGTTAAAATACCTACATCTAAATTCTTTTGAAGGAGAACACCCGTGCTTAAACAATTTTTTCTTTCTCCGAGAGTTGAGCGGTTTGCATCTGGGGATTGTATGGGCGTCCGTGGTCATGTTCAGAATGTAGCGGTCGGTGCTTAAAACTAATCCAAGACTGATTTATTTTTACTTATTTCACTACAACCGATTGTGATATTTTTCGTACGACAGAAGCTCCACTTTTGTTTAGATTCTCGATGTCACGATACAACTTGGTTCTTCGTTATTCAGACTTATCTGATCACGTCAGAAGCGCATGCACCACTATGGTAACTGTTGCAGTAGTGTTTGCAGTGAGCCAGTTACCTCACAATAAGCGATGAGCTGTGCCATTTTTTTTCCTCATCTAGCGGCAAACTAATTTTATGGTACAGGAATTGTGTGTAGGACCATGTAATTTGAATTGCGACATTTTCATGAACCATCCTCGCTTGTTAGTACATCTTTCCTGAGAAAGAAAAACACTTTTTTCGTTTTGTGGTTAACAACAGTTGTCGTAAACAAGTAATTCCACTAAGTAAGAACAAACTCGATAACACAACCACGCAACAGTTGGCTGATAGTGCCGTCGACTGGCGGGGTGTGTTGCAACCAGAAGACGCTGCGGTTTGCGCTGTGGTTGCGAATGCTGACTTAGCGTCTGCCGCTTCGGAAAGAATCCTAAAACTGCCGCCTCTTACACAAAAACGAAAAAACTGTAGCAAATCGGGTTCTGGTTACTGAATGCAGTGTGTGGAACATTTTGACAGAGGTGTATCAGCCGCGGCGGATTAGCCGTGCGCACTGGGGCGCCGTGCTGCGGTGCGCGAGGCCGTTCCCCGTCGGGGGTTCGAGTCCCCCCTTGGGCATGGGTATTTGTGTTGTCCTTAGGTTAGTTTGCCTTAGTTTCAGTAGTTTCTAAGCTACGGACTAATAACTAAGCAGTTGAGTCTGACAGATATAATTTTTTTTAGGTTTATCGTGTAATCTGCTCCCTGACCGTCGACGTGTCGGCGAATTGGTGGTCTATGAGCAAAACACGAGAATGAAATGCTTCTGTTGACGTCGATGTTAGTGTGTATTGTAATATTTTTGTGACATAAGTCGGCGGAGTGGCCGAGCGCATTGAGGCGCTATGTTCCGATGCGCGAGGCAGTTTCCCGTCCGGGGTTCGAATCCTCCCTCGAGCATGGATGTGTGTGTTTGTCCTTAGGTTAGTCTTAGTTTCAGTAGTTTGTAAGTCTAGGGACTTATGACCAAAGTAGTTTGGTCCCATAGAATTACAAACATTTGAACATTTTTTATACTAATGACCCCGCAGTTGAGTCCCACAAGCTTAACAAACCTTTGAACTGACAGAAAATTGTAGATTGCGCTAAAGATTAAGATAGGAACTTGAGGTGAATGTTAACTTACCGAATCTAAAAAGGGTAGCTCGTCGGATGTAAATTGAGAGAGTTGAACCGCGATCTATGAGGCCTCAGTGACCTGGGTGGTAGCAAAAAGCAACGCAAGGCACCGTATTTTGTAACGTCTGGCTGACCGAACATGTAAGATGTTGGAAAAATAATACAGGGTGGTGATAATTGAACTTCATGAAATAAAATCGTAACTTTTGAACGATTTACGTTAGGATGTTCAAACGGTACGGGTGGTCGCGGGGCTTGGTGGGAATTGGTATGCACATGTGAGTACAGTTTGGTTAAGCGACGGATCCTACATTCATTTGGATGGGTGCGTTAGTAATCACAATTGGCGAATTCGGGGGACGAAAAATCCGCATTTCGCAATTCTCCTCGATCAGCGGGTGACTGTGTAGTGTGCATGGTCCAGTCTCGGAATAATCGGTGCGTTAACCGCGGAGATGACACGTGGAAAATGCAGCCTATATTATCCCCCCCTTTTTTTTGGCACATAGGAAGTCAAATCTTATAGACTCTAAATTCGTAGAATGCGTTAGGCTTAGTAATTGGCCAATCAGGTAATTTAGTGTCTACTGTTTACAAAAACTTTGATATTCTGAAGTTATCATTTAATGTCCACCTCGATATTTAAAAAGTTTCTCTCATGTATAAGTAATATATTCCGAACTGCGTCATACAATATTAGTTTACAGGTATCTTCCAAGTATGTGGATACAGCCAACAAAATTAGTTAACAGGGTACGGTGTAATTACAGATTATGAAGGAAATCACGTTTAAGGAGCAGATTATAGTTTTAAATCTTGTCAGTAATAATTTTGAAATCATTGGGCAAAGAATCTCTAACTGGGGGTGTACCGTGGAAAGCAGTTGGTCAAATGAGGTGGCGAAGTGGTTTTAGTGTTTCGGAAAGGAAAAGTTAAAATATCACCGTCGATATTTTTGATGTTTCTTTTCTATTTTTGTTTCTTAGTACTTAGATAATAGTTGTCAAAAAAATAGCGAAATCAGTAATAGAATGAAGTAGCACCTAAATATTTGTGAAAAGTAGAATGCAGATATATATATATTCTTACTATGGGGTGAGGCAGCAAAGGAATTCAGAGGACTGTGGGAAGGAAAAATGTGGAATGTGATTCAGAAGAAGGAAAGCAGAGAAGAGAGTTATAAGACTTGCTAAGAAACGGGTGAGTAATAATCTTAACAAAAGAAAATTTAATTCCGTTTATACCTTGAGAATACGTATGTGAATTCAGGAAGATTTCAAAGGAAGTACTTTCAGTATTTTTCTTAAATGGAACGAGACACTGAATTATATGTATAGCCTAGTTCAGGCTAGCTTATTACGAATCCGGACAATCATAAACTATAACGAAACAGAGAATGTTTTGTAGTTCGCTACAGTTCGGATGATAGGTAAATGATATTTTAAGTTATGATTAAACAATAGGACTTTAATGTATGATAAAAGATACAGACGAGCATTCAAACCGAAGAGCAATGACGTAGACGTAGCGTGAAAGTGGGCAGTTACGTAACTTGGTTGGTCGTAACCATCCCACTATTGTAAATGACGATATCAGGTCATGGGCAGTAGAGGACTTAAGTTTCGCAACTTCATTACGTTGCAAAACATCTCATTGAGATGCCACTCGTATAATTTTATTTCGTTTTGTAACAACTTTTGAAAGTGCAGTAAACAGTGACAGCTGTCTGTTAAAACACACCACCTGCAATTCGCGTTCCAGTTGCGTGCTGAGCCATTCAAATGTTCAAATGTTTAAGCTTATGGGACTTAACTACGGGGTCATCAGTCCCTAGCTGAGCCATTTAAGTGGTGTCAGAGTAATTAGCTTGTATCGACGATAGTAAGGAATTCCGATAATGTGTGAGATGCGGAGTCGATTTAGTTCCGTGTTACAGAAGGATGAATGGTTGCTTAACGTTTTGTCTGTTACATTGACACTCACTGTCTATTACATTGACAGTGTCTGTGAACTGCAGTTGGCAAATTTTGGTGTCGGCCTTTGCCGCTGCACAATTAGGAAAGGAAAATGCACCCGCCGTCGGTTCTCATAAACGACGCAAGAGCCAAGCGAAATTACTGTTCATAGCAGTATCGTTGTAGATCGTAAGCTGCGAACCAACTGGTTCAACGGCAATAATAATAATAATAATAATAATAATAATAATAATAATAATAATAATAAAAGGGCGTGACCTGGAGAACGGCTCCTTGAAGTAAAAACACAGAGGAAACTGATAAGATATTGAACTGATAGTGGTAAACACCTTAAGTTATCATTGTGAAAATTAGTATCGGGCTCTGAAAGTAAATATTCTTAGATAGCATCATTTATTCTTACAAACTGCGTGTTTTTCTTACATTTACTAGCTTCCGATCGTTGGTGGTAATAAGCTTGATCGTCGAAAGTTGTTGCAAGAGAATTTTATAGCTGAATTCAGTGGATGCTTATTTTTTTCCAGCTAGTAGCATCATTTGCTAATAAACTACTCTCATTTCCTAAAAATCTACTCCTATTTTCCGGTAAAATCAGTTTCTGAAGTCGCAATATGCCGATCTCGGCCTTTCACTGTGAACCACCATTTTTAATTAGTTGCTTGGAAAAAACCAGCAATTTCTGTGAGCAGTATTCGTTCATTATTCCAGCAGACTTTTCTTTTATGAATCACACCGATAAATTCACTCCGATGTTATAAGAATAATTCGTTGTTACAGTGAAAGAAGCTCTGTGGCTGAGAACCTAGCCTTACTCTGACAAGGAAAGTACATGGGCTTGAAAAAACATATCTGTATGAACGTTTGGTTACAGGATCTCTACGTACATCTCAATGTGCTGGTGGGTGTCGTTTCTCTGCAAAGCTCTGCAACCATGCTCTAGATAGCACTGTAGATGTAATTGTAGACGCCATACGTAATGCAGATATCTTAACTATAGCTTATGTAATAATCATCGTACATGTTCTCTAGCGAATTGTCATCAAAAGCCGTGATGATAGTTGCAACTTTAACCTTCTTCCCGAAAGACTGTTGGTATTCACTGCCACTGTTTCCATCGCCTCTTCCCGCACTTACCGTAACACTACCGCTTGCAATGAGTTCTTCGTCATTATCTTCCCTATTATCATTATTATGAGTATATAACAACAGTACATAACTTATGCTCATATTTCTATACCACAACAGATGCAAATGATTCATCTTCTACACTAATATCTTCTACACTAATACCATCTTCACGAAGAAGGGTTTTCGTAACTTCATCTCAACTAATCGCAAAACATTAGCAGGATTGATTAGCAATCGCCGCCCCATCTGACGCTTCACCACACAAATAACGTCACAAAACGCAACTTCGGAGGCACACTGCACCGTCCTTACTGGCGAACAGACAGGTCAAAGTGCAATGCGGCATGACACACGCAGAGGCTTCTAACGGATGACTGCAGAGTTTTGCAGATGCGGGAGTATCACTAATGCAATAAGGGATCTTTACATTATCTCTCATACAATTTTGGTGTATATGTGTTTGTTCGAGCGCAAGTACTTTCTTTGTGAGACGTAGAGCTCAAATATGCTCAAGTCCTCTCCAGGGGAACCTAGATTTAGCTTCTTAGTGGTTATTCTAAATTATGTCAGAGAGAGAGAGAGAGAGAGAGAGAGAGAGAGAGCTGTTACATTATACGATGATTTAAGTTGTTCTTTTCTGTTTGGAAGAAACTAAAATGTTGTCATGGTCCCGGAAGCGTTAAGATCTGTTCGCAGATGGCACTCCTGCAGGGTAAGACGAAGAAGTGATTTAACATCCCGTCGACATTCAGGTAATTGAAGACTGTACTCAAGATTGGTTCGAGGAAGAATTTGACGAAAATCAGTCTACCCTTTTCTTTGGCGGCCATCACAGCGTTTTGAGTTTGCCGATTAAGAGAGACCACGGGAAACCTAAATCTATAGAGTCAAATGGGACTCTAATGTCTCGTCTGCCATTACGCTAACTCGCTGGGTTGTGGTCTAAGGTGGTTTCGCATTTGCTGTTTTTGTGTCTCACGGGGAATGTAGCACTTGCTTTAAGGTTTGATGGTGGTCTTTCATTTTTTACGCACTCCAAACCCCAGAAAAAGGCAACGTTTTGGACATGCGGATGGATTTTTCTTAATTTCTTTCACAGGACAGGTTTTTAATAACCTTATTCATTTATTATTGTTGTTATAAAAGTGTTGTGCTTACTGTATGATCCCCCACCTACATTCTAAGACGCTCTGTGATTAATTTTGCGTGCTGCCTATGTGGACAAGTAGTTTTTGAGCTCTTGTTATAAAAAGAGGACGCTTGTATGTGTTTTGCTTCAGACGTTACTGCGATAATTCTGGCGCCCAGACGACCGTGTAACAGCGTGCTTGAGGTCAACACCACAGCCGGCCAAGATTAAGCTGCGCCCCCCCCCCCCCCCAATCAGTGCGTCTGGCACCAGAAATAACTGTTCATACCCATACGTTTAATCTAGATTAAGGTTCAGACTGCATAACAGCAGTTTTTAGATCGTCACAGTACGCAAACCATATTTCACAAGCTTCGAATTGCGCAGTTTTTCGTAATTTACACTTTTTTGCTGTAAACTACTTTGTGTCTCGGAAGTTAATTCAAAACTAGCTTCTTGGTCGCGTCTAAACCGTGGTAAGCGTATGTCACATGTATTTCACACTGGAACTTCTGTTTCTTCTCTGTTTCACACCAATGTATTCAGTCCGTGACATGGCCTTTCGTTCTAACTGCGCTGACAAAATTAATACATTGCTGAATTGGTAATTCGCGTAACGTCGTAAAGGCACTGAACATCAGAAATAAGAGAGCGAGCTTCGTATTTCTACAGTATTAAAAGTCAACTAAGTGCAGCAAATATACGGTATATCCTTATCCCTATCTTTACCCTAACCCCACCCTTAGAATTAGTATATCATACTCCCATAGAATTTTTGTACTAATTGATGGATACGTCTGCAGAAGTGCATAAAACGAGTCCCCAGACGAGGAAGAAGACGACTTTACAGACTTAATGATACATGTGCTAAAGATGGTAGAAATTACTTCAGGCGTTACAGATGGCTTCGTGTCACTTTCTTTTCCACTTTCCACTTTTAGGAGTGAAACCTCATCAGTATTGTCACAAATTAAACTAGCAACCCAGAAAACTATGGCTTCGATATTAATATGGCTCGATAATGTGGGTCTTTGAAGATTTCACATCGTGGATCTCATACCTACCAGTAGAAGTGGCAGGAGTATGTTACTCTCGAGGTATTTGCTAGCGTTCTGTCCCACAGCTTAGCTCGTAAGTTCGTTCTCTCTCTCTCTCTCTCTCTCTCTCTCTCTCTCTCTCTCTCTCTCTCTCTCTCTCTCTCACACACACACACAAAACCACCTCTCCCTGCTGATTCCTCCCAATTCACTCGTATATGCCACCGACACTTATTAACAGGCGACCCCCCCACCAGTATGTTCCTGCGGTCACCCGATGACAGTGCGCCACGGTTTAATGTTCTGCCCCAATTTCACTCATATTCGTGTTGCATTAAATCTGCCGTCCACTTTGGAGGACATTTTAGCTGATGACGCACGGGCAGCTGCTAGAGTTTTGCGTTTTATACGTATGATAAATCTGTCCAAGGACATTTAATTCCTTCCAATGCTATTTTTATCTCGTTTTACTGACATTCTGGAAATTCTCCTTATCGGCACTTTTTTTACCCTTGTTTTAAATCATTGTACGGTCAGAATGACCACTGTAGTTGAGCGCCATAAAACCACAAAAAAACTGTGTGTCTACTAACCACAACTGTCAAGAAGGGACTCGAAAACTGTTGTTTGCTCCTAATGAGAAGGCTGCACTGGAAACAGGATGGGAAGGCAGGCTGTTTCTATTCCTACACAACCCTTCGGTCGAACAGGTACTAGGAAAATAAATTCTTCGTGTATCTCTGCTCCTTTGAGTTCGGATTTTATAAACCACACAAAGTTTTCGAATCATGTTGTTTCTGTACCGATGTGGTTACAGTTCATCGCTGGGGTTTGAGGACATCGCAGACGTGCATACATCGGTGAAAACGATGCGCAGGTATTTATTTATTCTAATAATTCCAGCTCCTCTTTACGCCTGTCCAGCTGCTCCGCCCAAATAGGTTGGTAGTCCTTCGTCAACAGTACTTCTGTCCAGAAAGGAATGTGTGCATGCAGCAAAGCATTGAAATAGTGTATGAAATACATGTATGACGTCTTACCCCTTGTACTGTATGTCTTACATCATCATTTTGCCAGTACCTACAGTAGAATACCTCGATAGTCACCAAATTTGTCCAGATTAATAGTAATAAATTATAAAGACGTAATAGTCTGCTGTGGTAGTTTCAATGATGAACAGTGTTAATGTATTTCGCTGTGAACTTTTTTCTTTCATGTTTTGCACGATATTACGAGATATATTGATTCGCAAAGAAATGAAATTGTGAAATTTGTTGCAAGTCATTAAGTGCTCTCATTTTCAAATAACGTATATATAGAGTCGAATATTCGCATTGAATGGGTTTCACTTTTCACCACAAACCCCCTTAACTCTTTGATAAATAGGTGATCACTAGACTCAAAATACTTTTCTGACAGTAAGTGGCATGTGTATCAATATTGGTTAAAATCGATCCAGTCGTTTAGGAGATTCTGTACATACATACAATACAGAATAGTGGATAGCATAAAAGCCTTCTCCGTGGAAAAAATATTTGTGCAACTTTCATGGTAATCTGTCGTCGTCGTCGTCGTCGTCGTTGTTGTTGTTGTTGTTTTCAGTCCGCAGACTGGTTTGATGCAGCTCTCCACGCTACCCTGTCCTGTGCAAGTCTCATCATCTGAGAATACGTTCGGCAACCTACATCCTTTCGAATCTGCTTACGACATTCGTCCCTCGGTCTCCCTTTACGATTTTTACCCCACACACTTCCTTCTAATGCTAAGTTGACGATTCCTTGATGTCTCAGGATGTCCCACCAACCTATCCCTTCTCTTAGAATACGCCAGAAATTCCTTTTCTCCCCAATTCTGTTGAGCATTTCCTCATTAGTTACATGATCTACCCATCTAATTTTCATCATTCGTCTGTAGCACCACATTTCAAAAGCTTCTATCATCTTTTTATCTGAACTCCTTATCGTCCACGTTTCACTCCCGTACAATGCTACACTCCAGACAAATGCTTTCAGAAAGGACTTCCTAACTTTTAAATTAATATCGGATGTTAACAAGTTTCCCTTTTTTAGAAACGCTTTTCTTCCCATAGCCATTCTTCATTTTATATATTCTTTACTTCGGCCATCAAAAGTTACCTTACTACCCATATAACAAGACTCATCTACTACTTTTATTGTCCCATTACATAATCCCATTCCTTCAGCATCGCCTGTTTTTCTGACATTGCGTTCCATTACCTTAGCTTTACTCTTGTTAATGTTCATCTTATATCTTCCTTTCAAGACACTGTCCATCCCATTCAATCGCTCTTCCCAGATCTTTTGCGATCTCTAACACAATTACTACGTCATCAGCAAACCGCAATGTTTTTATTTCTTCTCCCTTCACTTTAATGCCCTCTCCAAATTTCTCCTTCCATTCCTTCACTGTCTGCTCAATGTACAGATTGAACAACATTGGGAAAAGGCTACAACCCTATCTTACTCCCGTCACAACCTCTGCGCCCCTTTCTTGCCCTTCGACTCTAATAACCGCTGTCTGGTTTTTGTATATATTGAATATAACTCTTCGCTCCCTATATTTTACCCCATATACCTTCAGAATTTGGAAAAGTGTATTCCAGTCGACATTGTCAAAAGCTTTCTCCAAATCGACAAACGCTAAAAACGTAGGTTTGCCTTTCCTTAGCCTATCTTCTAAGATAAGTCGTAATGTGAGTATTGCCTCCCGTGTTCCTACATTTCTCCTAAATCCAAACTGATCTTCCCCGAGATCGGATTCCCCAAGTTTTTCCATTCGTCTGTAAATAATACGTATTAGTATTTTGCAACCATGACTTATTAAACTGATAGTCCTGTAATTTTCACACTTGTCTGCACTTGCTTTCTTTGGAATTGGAATTACAATATTCTTTTTGATGTCGGAGGGTATTTCCCCTGTCTCATCCATCTTGCATACCAGGTGATAAAAAATTTTCACGACTGGCTCTCCTAACGTCAACAGCAGTTCAGACGGAATATTATCTACTCTAGGGCCTTGTTTCGACTCAAGTCCTTCAGCGCTCTGTCAAATTCTTCTCGCAGTGTCATATCTCACCTATCTCATCTTCCTTCACTTCGTCTTTCATTTCTAGAAAACTGCCTTCAAGTTTATTTCCTTTGTATAGGCCCTCTATATATTCCTTCCAAGTACGTTTATTCTCTACAGGTTTCACGAATAGTTTTGTAAAGCGATCCAGTAGCCCTTATTCCTCAGTAATTGCGGAATGTTTGGCATTTTCCACTGTTTTTTTTTTTGTATATTCATTAATTTGTACTTTCATTTATTATTTTACCAGTGTAACACTCTACGTCCTATATCCCGGAGATAATGAATTTCCAGACGTCAGAATTGGAAGTAATTTCTTGAACTATACTCTTTTGGAAATAAAACCGCCGTTTTTTGCTTCGTTATTTATTCTACCCTGAAGTGTTTCGCGTTCTTTTAGTTTAAGGTGTCATAAGTGGGTTAATTTATCTTTTTTTTTTTTTTTTTTTTTCTGTTCTTTCCATATGAACACGGACATGTCGCACAATTTTTCCACCTTTGTAATTTTTTGTGCATTCAATTTTGTTTCAAATTTTTGGCGTGTTATTTGTCTCAGTCTTAACAGTTGTAGGACATTATGTCTTGGTTTTGGTATGATTACAGGACAGCGGAAAACATTAAACTTTATTAATCGTTTCATATTGTCCTGTGCCAGTTATATCTTTCGTGTTCCTTCCTAGACATTGGTGTTTCTAACGTTCATATAACTTGTTTTGTAACATGTATTGAAGCATAACACTAGGAACATTATAGTTCATACTAAGGCCATATTTGTCAAAATATCGGCCTTCAAAAAGGGAAGAAAAATAAATCATCGACTAAATTTACATTATAAATCTCGAGGTATGCAAATATTTGCCAGGCAAATGTAACTTCGAATTTGCAGAGCGCGTTACAAATTAATTGCATGGTGCCTTCATTCCTGTCTTCAGATTATGCAACATCGAAATTCGATACGGTATAAGTAGCCAACTGTATAAAGTTGTGGCGAGGTCAGGGCTTTAATTTTATATGGATTTAGTTATTTTACATGTAGTTGAAAATCAATCTTATGAAATGTGGAACCGCAGGTCAAGTACTTACGTGAGTGTCCAGCACGAAAATCTAGATGCAGAGGAACTTCATACATTATTCCTACCTTGAATTTATCGATCTTCTCCACGGAAGGTGTAAGTTTTGGAGTTTTTCAAACCGTGACCCAGAAAGGATAAAAATAACACAAAGATGTTCCTGCCAGTGGTTTCATCTTCATTTTTTTTCTGCATGTTGCATTACTTGTCAAGCTGTGAAACAATAATTAAGAATTAGTCTCTACCCGCTCGTGGCATCGCCTCCCTGCTAATTGCACATAAATTCATCATATCTCCTGTCAAATAACAAACATTTTGTGTTAAGTTTAACATTTTGCCCTTTAGGTCCTAATCGTTAAAACCGCAGAACCCAAGTCCCGAAAAACAATTTTTCCACATTAGTGAATACACATTTCCACTGATAAGCTTTGCAACTTTGTGTTGGGGTCACAGTAATATACCCAATACTTCCGCACTAATTAAACGCCAAAGGCAAGTATCCAGGATTAGCCTGTTAAAGATGAAAGTTTTCCACTGTTGTTTCGATTCAGCGGGCTGTAATTATCATGTAAAAAATGTCGAAAACTGATGAAAACCGATCCTTTTTCTTCCACTATCGCCACTGTTGTTACACTGGTCTTAAAGCATTTCGGCTTAAATTCACTCCCGAATCATTTTTCTTCAGAGATATGACCTGGCACTTATTTCTTAGGTGGAGAAACTGCCCTATGTACCTCCTTAAGAAAAATCGAAATTTTGCAACGTGCTTTAAGGTTGAAAATAGTGAGAAAGATGTAAGTGCCAATGCTCCATACTTTCGGAGAAAATAACGAACAAAGTCGAGCAAACATTAGAGCCTGTGTCATCAAGCTTCGTGGGAAGGATGTATTCAGAAAGTCTGCAGCGCAATGTCTTTACGTCTGGTGGAAAATTTTCCACCAAAGGACATGGTATACTGGTAACACACTGAACTCGCATCTGGGAGAACGGCGATTCTAACCCGCGTCCGGAAATCCTGATTTAGGTTTTTCGTGATTTCCCTAAATGACTCCGGGCAGATTCCGGGATGGTTCCTTTCAAAGGTCACAACATCCTTCACCACCACTGCGAAAAACTTTCTGTGTGGTGTCGCCCAAGTATGAAGTGCGCGCCACGTACTTCCGCCGCGCGCCGCCATGTACGCACGGCGCGGCGTTCTAACGACGTTAGCCACGAGCGCCATCTGCTGCAACTCCGCTCGTGGCCACCACTAACCGGCATCGGTCACTTGGGAATCAGCTAGGCACCACTTAAGACTTGGCTATCGGATAGGCACTAGGAATCATTAGTAGGCAGTCCTCTATCTAAACTATGTATCAGCATTCTGCAGTCAAGAACTATGTAAAAGTATTACCAAGACTCTAAGAAGTATATACCTTGTTCTAATTTAGCCTAGTGTTCTAGTTTCTGCTGTTCCAGTGGCTGGTCACCTCCGTACCTGCACACGCGTGCATCCTTTATTCCTGTGTCGGTCTCTCTTCACACGGCTACCGACACCTAAGACAACCGGCGGAATCGAGACACAAAAGTGGCGACGAGGATGGGACACAAAAATCTGAGCATACGATCCTTCACTAATGACCACTCTATCTACGGGGCATTAAATCCCTTAACTTCCTTTCACAAATTTTGCGATCGCAGTGCCAAATAAAACTAGATACCGAACATAGATTATCGTGCGAACGTTCTCCGCTAAGCTTTGTTAAATTTTGTTGTTTTCTTTATACAGTTTTCCAGCAAAGGTCGCGTCTTTATTTCTTTGGAATAACCGGTTTCGACGGTACTCAGGCGTCATCGTCTGATCTATAAACATAAGTTTGTACAAAAAGAACTTATTTGCAAACATAACAGATTCTCTCTCTCTCTCTCTCTCTCTCTCTCTCTCTCTCTCTCTCTCTCTCTCTCTCTTATATATATATATATATATATATATATATATATATATATTACTCTGTTACTTAGGGCGGATGATCGTCATCCGACCAGACTTGTTTGACCACACTTGTGTTCAACGAATAGGAAAAAGTTCATGTACAAATTATAAATGTGGGTATGCTTTAAACAATAATTACCGAATTATATTTACTCTTAGTATCGAAGTGTGCGCTGATATGAAACTTCCTAGCAGATTAAGACTGTGTCCGGAAAAATAATTCTTTTCATATGAGATCATTTTATATGCAGTTTTCAAAGAATATACGCTCTGAAAATCTTTTCCGTTCTAGTTCACGGCAGGCATATTTCTCTTAACGAGAGAGTCGAACATGTGGGTCACAGATTTCAATCAAATTTTGCATGGACGTTTTTTATATTGAATATAGACAAGTGTTTCCGCTTTTGCTAGACACTCTAGTTTCAGAAGAGAAAAAATGAAGATGAAAGTTGATGATGGAAAATCGCGTTTGCAATGCCATACATCGAAAGATAGTCTAAAGATGATCGTTTTTACTAGTATATATGGGGACAAGAGTTAATGACTTTAGAGTAATTAACGTTTTCGTGTTTTCATGTATTTATGGAATGACGTTAGGGATGGAATAAATTATCGCGACTATGTATGAAAAGAATGGTTTAATGTAATGTTGACATCATGGTAATGACAGAACTACATATGGAATGAAATACTACCTATCACTTCCCCCATCAATAGTGTCATTACTGCAGCTCTAACAAGATCTATAACAAAAGAAACATGCGAGGATAATTAATTACTTGTACGAATTGTCGACACTGATAGGCAGGGGCAGTGCCCTGTGTACAGGATGAGTGAAAAGTCGCAGTCGCAGTACACTCTTAAAAAAAATTGCAATAACTGGGAAATCTGAATGTTCCAGTAACGTATGGGTGAGGTGTTCTATCTTTTACGGTATGTATCGAACATGCCACCTTGTAAGGGGCCATCTTGAATCTTTGTTTTATTGTAAAGGGAAGAGGGTCGTGAGGTATATCGAGCATCATTATTTTGTAAAGTTCATTCTTGTAAACACATTCGACGTAGCGCTTACGGTTCCCATGTTACAATAAGATTCTGTTTGTGCACAAAGTTTTATATAAGGTAAACGTTTTGTCAGAGGTGAAGTCAACTATCACAATCACAGATACGGCATTGATCTACAAAGTTGGTTGGGGACATAAACTTTATGCTGTCGTATGGAATATGGGATACTGATTATTATTGGATCCGATTTTATTGACCAGTACTTGAATGATAAAAGCTACCTGTAAATGCTGAATTAAGATGGCAGCTTCCTCCCACTCCCCCCCCCCCCCTCTTAATTTCAACCGGATGGAGATCCACCGCACTACTAAGCAGATGTTCATGAGTGATTAGATGGTAAATTTCCTGGTCATTTCAAACATGTTCAAATGTTTGTAAATCTATGGGACTTCACTACTCTGGTCATCAGTCCATATGCTCACAAACTAATTTAACTTATGCTAAGGATAACAAATACAACCATGCCCGAGGGAGGATTCGAACCTCCGACGGCGAGCAGCGGCGAGCTCCGCTACTAGGCGCCTGATAACGCTCGGGCACCCCACCACGGCCCTGGTCATTTGATTGGCTGACGTGGTTTTGTGGAATGTTCACCAAAATCACCTAGTCTCACACCGCTTGACTTTTATTTGTGGATCATTTAAGACAAATCGAATATGCCCAGCAAATAAACATATGTTTTGTCCTGGTCGGCCTATCTTTCGGGAAAGGAACTGCTCAGGACGCGTGGTATGCGTGGACAGCTAAAACAGCTATACAGATTAGTAATACAAGTTTTATTTACCAACGTATACAAAATACTCAGAGTATGTTTGTTCTCGCGGCGGCGTCTTCTCGCCCGATACTAGCTGCGCTGACTCGTAGAAGCTGCCTAGTTAGGAGTCGAGTTCGGAGTGCCCTTTCAGACGCATGTCGGCCCAGTTGAAGCTGCTTGTAGAGGGCGCGCTTTTCGGTTGCTCCCTCCAGGAGGCGCGGTGTCGGCGTATGATTGGCTGCCGGTCATCTGCTGCCTTCTTCACGATCGTTTTCGTGCGTTTGGCGTGTGGCGCTGACTTTACGCCACAAATGTGTCCCATATCGAGCAATGCATTGAATAAGCGTGAGGTGAGGGCATGACGATTGGGTTCAGCGCCTTCAAATGGGCATTGACCAAGATGGCCAACATGTTGAACACATTAAATAACTGTTCTTTATGAAGAACAATCCAGTCTGTACCTGTAAACAAAATGTATTGAAATTTTTAAGCATAACTGTCAGAAAATATTTGATGCAACGCACTAACCACTTTCGACGAAAAAAGTCTTAGATTCAATGTGGCCGATTTCAAGATTGCGCCCTTACGCTCTACATACCGTAAGAGTATACCCATACCTTACTGGAATTTTTCAGGTTTCTAAATTCTTGCAGAGTTTTGGAAATAAAAGGGTGTACTGCTACTTTTAACTCACACTGTAGAAATTTTTAGCTTATAAGGATCTGCTCCACAAGTTGTACTCCTTTATTTTTACACATTACACAGTCGTTGTGCTTACTAAAACTGTTGATAGCACGTTAGAACTTATTGGTTATTCTTTCTGTTGCCTTCATGCCATTTTTAAAGCCTTACATTGCAGTGGTCGACGATATTGTACGCCTGTTCACGAGGTCTTGCCTGGTGCGATTCTTCCTCCTTGTTTCCTCTTTAGCCTCATCACCAACGCTCGACCTGGGCAGTTGTAGAACGGGTGAAAATTCCTAGATGAATGTGTTGTTGAGATGACCTGCTTCTGTACTGACCACTCAATATTATCCTTCTGTGGTATCTTGCGGTCGGTTTCAGATTATATCGCATTGTCGGCATACTCTTGATCAGTTATTCGTTTCATGAAAATAGTCTCTGCAGGCTATACAAAAAAAAGATAATGTAAGGGTTGTTATTTAAATACTTAGTGTATTCGCGCAGTATGAAATAAATGACATGTGGATGTCGTGGGATGGGACTCACCGATTCAATTCAAACTGCGTGAGAAGAAGCAGGTAGATGAACCTTTTAAATTTCTAAAATATTTACCTCGTGAAGGGCATAGGAAGAGAGAAAATGCACTAATATTTCAGATTAGCGTATGAACAAGTTTTTGTAAAACAATATTCAGCGTTGGTGTGGTGCAATGGGTAAGCACTGCATTGTGGTCCGGGTTCGATTACTCCTACTTCCTAATTACAAATTTATATTATTCCTTGCAATGTTGAGCTTTTAATTATAAATTTAAGATTAAACATTGTATATATGTAATTAGTATTTTCGATATTGTTTTAATTAATTAGTATATTTAAACAGTTAATGTCCATTATTCAGTGAAGTTTTGAATGAAAATATTTTTGAAAACTCTACTAGTTAATTGTATGAGGAAGCCAATTTTTTTGGTGATAATCGTCAAAAACTTTTTTCATACCACGCACATTTTTAAAAACTAGAACTTTTTTGAAATATACTTTAGTACAGAGGATGATAAAAGTAATATTGATGCTTACCACGAATACTGAGTCGATGAGGTGAAAACAGTAGTGTTTAATCGATGCTGTAAGATTGAATGTGGTTTAATTGCATATTCTCTTGATTGCAGCTGTCAGTAGCACTGAAAGGTATATTTAAATTTTGTAATTAAAAGTTAGCAAGGAATAGTGAAAATGACAAAAATAGGAAGTAGCAGGACGCAAAGTTAGTATTTATTCGACTGTCCACTGAGCTAGGGCAATATGAACTATTACTGAAACTCACTTAGGCCATACTGTGGCCTGCAATTTTTTGCGAGCATTTTCTCTCTTCCTGTAGCATCGAAGGTGGTTGCAGTGCTAACACAATGGATTCTCATTTGGGAGTGACAGTTCAGACACACACCACTGAAAGAGAAGGCTGCACCACTGTTGTGCCACATCTCAGAGTAGGTCACAGTGGCATAGCTGAGTGGCTGGCTGATAGGTCCTAGTGGGCTGTGTCAACGCCGTCTAGACAAGGCCTCACTGCAGTGCGTGTTATGTCACACTGATAAACCACAATCGCTAGCTGACTAGCTGGCCACTACGAGGCAGTAGGCTGTACTGCAGCCAGCCAGTCAGCTAGTGATTGCAGTCTCCTTGGTGTGGCATGACACACACTGTTGAGGCACTGTCTTTAGACGGTGTTGGCTGTACCCTAGCGGCCAGCCACTCAGCTGCACGATGTACTCGGAGGCCAGCGAGGGAGATAAACCTGGGCACACGATGAGAGTAGTGCCGAGTCACTGCGATAGCGGCATTGACTGGCTGGCCGCTAGATCGTAGCCCGCTGTCTCTTAGCGGCCATTCATTCAGCTAGCTGTTGTGTTGGTTCAGCACAACTCCTATCACGTGACCTGGGTAAGTGCCCAGGCCTGTCTGTCTCGCTGGCTTCGGTCGCACTCTGCGTGATGTCAAACGAGAGTGCTGTGGCCTTCTTTCAGTGTTGTTTGAACCTGCCTGTGGCTACCTAAATTAAGGATTTCCGTGATTTGCCAAATCTATCGCGCAAACACTGGATTGATTCCATGCTAAAGGTCTGTCAATTTCTTACCCATCCTTAATCAGAAATAATACGAACTTTTAATCCGTCTCTAATGACGACGATATCGACGAGACGTTAAACCATAATCTACGTTGTTACCTTCCTTTTTCCCATGTCGCGCGCTCGGGTGAAGTATTTTAGGAATTCGAAAGGTTCAACTACCTGTTACATCTCATAGTTAATGTTGCCGAGAGCCATCTCGCGCCTCCACCGGTTAGTCCTTGACAGGAGGAGGTGCGGTGTGTAGAGCGGGTGGGCTGGTGGTGTGTTTCCAGTACGGACTGGCCTGGTGAGCCGGGCGGCGTCGGCGTCGCAGCTGCGCGTGCGCAGGATGGTGGAGGCGTGCTGCCACGCCGAGCAGCTGGGCTCGCGCTCGCTGCCCGAGGTGACCGCCGACAGCGCCGCCTGCGGACGCTGCAGCCGGCGCGCGCTGCGGCACGTCTCCTGCTGCGCCGCGCTCGCTGTCGCCACCGAGCCGCTGCCCAGTAAATATATCTTTGTTCTCTTATCGTGACGCGGAACCTACAGCGCTAACAGCCAACACCACTAAAAGAGAAGGCCGCGGCGCTCTTGTTTGTCATCACAGAGTAACATATACAGAGGAGCAGCCCCCCCCTAAACCACTGTCCTACGCTCCCCTCGTAGTTCCGTAAGATGCTAGCAGGTGTCAGGCGGATCGCTGGCTTAGGGTGCCTCTCTCACTTCAGAGTGTAGCGTGGAGGGGAGGCTGAGGGGAGAGCTCTTGCCGCCTGCCATGAGGCCACGGTTGTGTCCGGCGTGCCGGCGTTTGAGGGGAGGTGGTGGTGGGGGCAGCCGCTACCTGCCGCCTGCTCTGGCCAGTTTAAACAGCTGCTACTGACCGCAGCACCATCATGGGACATCTTACGGAACTGCTGGAAACCCTCTCTCCCCGCACCCCAATGCCTAGGACCGGGCCCTTACGGAGGTTTCCCGTCTGTATATATTTGTCTGTGCTGTGCCCTAGCGGCCAGCCAGTCAGCAATGCTCTCGAGGGCTACTCTGCTTGACGTCTAACGAATGCCGTGGCCTTCTCTTTCCGGTGGTGATTTAACAGCCGAGTAAACACTCGGGGTCTCGTCCAAGATGTGAAGGAGGCTTGGCCGGCGGCGATAGACAGCATGGGGTGCACCCTGCTGCTAATGGTTGTTCGTGTCGACACCAGTGACGCCTGTCGCCTGGATTCGGATGCCTTGCTATAGACGGCTGGCTTATGTGCTGAAGGCATCTAGCCCAGCACCCCTGGCATGTTCTCACTGCCAGCCAGGCAGACAGTTTTTTTAAATTACGTTATTACGAAAAAAAAACCTTTTTTATTATTATAGTGTAGGTATTTCGGTTATCTATGCAACTGATTTCATTAAATATTTTATTGCCATATGCATTTCGCCTTTATTTGGAAGGCATCAGTGGTAATATTTCATGGATATTGCTTTACATCTAGTGCTCATATCCATGATATATTGCCACTGATGATGCCTTCCAAATAAAGGCGAAATGCACATGGCAATAAAATATTTTATTAAATCAGTTGCATAGACAGATAACCGAAATACCTACACTATAATAATATAATATAGCAACTGTGGGAAAAACAGGACAAAAGGAACTAAAAATGTTATCTTTTTTCCTTGTATTATTATTAATAATTCCGTAATGTGAATAAAAATTACTTATGAAATGTTTTAGGTGCTCACATAAGAAAAAACGCTCCTAAATACCTGTCGAAATTGAGTCCATCACCAATTTCGCATAATACAATGACTCACTACAGTTTGAAAACAATAGTAATAAAAAAAATCAACGAACTGTAAGTGGCACGAAGTAGATTGCAGTGAACAAACTTATAGGGGCTGTACAGGGCGTTTTGAGGAATAAAATGAGCATAGAAGCCCATGCCCAGAAACGCCATTCAACGACACTATGGGGAGCAAGAAACAGGCACCGGTACATACCGCTATACATCCCCTCCAGCAACTTAGACGCTCTGTAACGTCATTCGATGACGTTTCCTGGCATGGGTTTCTATGCTGATTTTATACCTCGAGGCGTCTTTGCTTCCCCTAGACGTTTGTTGATGTGATTGTGTAATGCTGAAAAACGCTGACGTGTGGAACTCTCACCCATCTCAGACTTTGGACTATTGCAGATAATCGGAGGTCGAAATATTGTTTATTTTTTAATTTTCCGCTGGCATGCCGAGGATTCGCGCTGTGAAGCCAGAGTGCGCGTATTTCCCTTCACCTTGTACGTATAACCTCATGAACGCAGATATCGCCGAGGCGGCGTGGCTTGCATGCTTCAACAATACAGACAACCGTACCGTAGGTGCAACCACAGCGGGGGGGGGGGGGGGGTGTGTATCTGTGAAGAGGCCAGACAAACGTGTGTTTCCTGAAGAGGGGCAGCGGCCTTTTCGGTTGTTGCAGGGGCAACAGTCTGGATGATTGACTGAGCTGGCCTTGTAACATCAGCTAACATGGCTTGCCATGCAGTTACTGCAAACGGCTGAAATCAAGGGGAAACTACAGTCGTTACTTTTCCCGGGGATATGCAGCTCTGCTCTACTGTACGAATATATGGTGGCATCCTCTCGGGTAAAATATTCTGGAGGTAAAATAGTCCCCCATTCGGATCCCCGGGCGGGGACTATTAAGGATGTCGCCATCAAGAAAAACAAGACAGGCATTCTAAGTATGTCGGAGCGTGGAATGTTCTAACCCTTAATCGCGTAGGTAAGTTAGAAAATTTGAAAAGAGAAATGGATAGGTTAAAGTTAGATATGATGGGTATTAGTGACGATGGGTGACATGATGAAAAAGATTTCTGGTCAGGTGAATACAGTGTTATAAATACGAAATAACTTTGGAGGAACGCAGGATTAGGTCTTATCCTGAATAAGAACATGGGAATGCAGTTATATTACTATGATCAGCGTAGTGAACGCATTGTCGTACCAAAGATACACAAAGCCAACACCTACTACAGCAGTAAATGTGCCAACTAACTCTGCTGCTTATAAGGAGATTAAAAAAAGTATGATGAGATATAAGAAATTGAAACAGTTAACTGAGGAGGAAATCTTTATTAACGTGCGGTCTGGAACTCTGTAGTAGGAAAAGGAATTGAAGGAAAAATACCGGAATATGCACTGGGAAAATGGAATGAAAGAAGAAGTCGCCTCGTAGAATTTTGCGCAGAACACAATATAATCATCACAAGACTTGGTGTAAGTATAATGAAAAAAGGCTGTATATATAGAAGAGACCGGGAGACGCCTGAAGTTACCAAATGGACTTTTTAAAGATAAGGGTCAGATTTCGAAACCAGGTTTTAAACTGTAGGACATATCCAGGAGCAGATTTTGACTCTGACCATAATTTATTGGTTTTGAACCGAAGATGAAAGTAGTAAAAAGGTAGAAAAGTAAGGAGATGAAAATTGGATAAACTGAATAAATCTGAGGTTGTCGAGAGTTTCAGATGGAGCATTAGGTAAGTTTGACCGAAATGGTAGACAGTAATACATTGAAGAGGGATGTATAGCTTTGAGAGATAAAGTAGTGAAGGCTGCTAAGGATCATGTTGGTAAGGCCTAATAGAAACCCTGGGGTAACACAGAAGGTACTGAACTTACTATATGAAAGAGAGAATATAAAAACGCAGCAGGTGAATCCTGTATGTCAAAAGGGACTGTAGACTGCTAAAAATGAGGTTGGCATGAAGTGCAGTCTGGCTAAGCCGGAGTGGCTAGAGGTCAAAAGTAAATCTGTAAAAGAATATAAAACTAAAGAAAAGATAGAAACTGCCTACAGGAAATAAAAGAAACTTTTGGAGGCAAGAAAAGCAGCTGTGTGAATATCAAGAGCTTTGATGGAAAGCCAGCCTTAAGCAAAGAAGAGCGAGCTGAAATTTGGAAGGAATATATAGTCTAAACAAATTAACTTGAAGGCATTATTATAGAAATGGAAAGGGGAATAAATGATGAGATTAGAGGTTCCATACTGCGAGAAGAATTTGACAGAGCAGTGGAAGATTTCATTAAAAATAAAGCCCCTAGGGTAGGTGATATTCCCTCTAAACTGTTACAACATTGGGTCAGCAACCTGTCTTATTGATTCCATATCGCAAGACACTCGTCGCACCCAGGCACCCGCGAGCAGCAGAATCGCCGAACGATAACTGGAAGCGCGATGGGTCACGGTTCTGACGCAGTACCGTTTCTGCTTCTGCCGCGAGACATGACATGATCTCGTAACCAGTCGACATCGAAATGCGACTTCTGAATGAAAAAACACACATCATGTATACAGAATGTAGGCTTGGTGATACGCTCGAACAGTCATTTGTATACCCAAGCATAAGTACTCTTCATGTTTATGTGATGATTGTTATATGAATGGTGTTTCAGTTGTACTAGAACTATCAGCGAATATCCTTGAGGAGCTTTCGACGTTATCTACAAGGTCATGAAGTCTGTAGTGTGAACCATTAATTATTCTAAACAGTTTCTTAACACTTTCAAGCTTGGAGATACTCGTTACCGCCGTTCCCCTTTGGGGGTTCGAATCCACCCTCGGGTATGGATGTGTGTGTTGAATTTAGTATAAGTTCATAAGTAGTTCGTAAGTTTAGCGACTGATGACCCCGCAGTTAATTCCCTTAAGCTCAACATACATTTGATCATACTCGTTACCGATGATACGATTCTGTTCACTGAAAACTTTGGAACCTCTCACAAAGCTTCTCATATTCCGTACTCCAATACTCTGTTTATCCTATGAGAGTGCGGACTGTCGGATGCCTTCCGAAATTCAAGGTCGAAGTAATTGGGAATATAAACATCCATTTTCAGTAATCGTACTATGCCCATTTGCCTTTTTAAACGTTAGACAAATATAAAATGGAATCTTTTGAAAGAATGTAGAACCTTGGAAAGTCTAACTGTACAATTTGTAGCGAATTAAGGTGTAAAATACGAAAGGCGTTTGAAAAGTTCGTGCAGAAATAAAAACTACTAGCTGGGTTGGGGAAAACGGTTATTATTTTTCGACATAGTCTCCTTTTAGAGATACACGCTTCGTCCAACGATGTTCTAATTTGTTGATCCCATTCGAATAGTAGGAATTGCCCAAGCCTGCAAAATAGCTATTAGTTTCTGCAATCATCACCTCGTTTGAATGAAATCTTCGTCCCGCCAACCATTTCTTCAAATTGGGGTAGTAGTCAGAGGGAGCCAAGTATGGCGAATTAGGGTGGGGGTGGGGGAGAGAGATGTGAAACGAGTTGGAATCCTATTTCCACGACTGCTGAGGTGTACGCTTGTGCATTGTCATGTTGGAAGGACTTGTGGGCCAATCGCCGGCGTTTTTCTTGCAGCTCGGTTTTCAAACGGTCCAATAACGATGAATGATATGCACCTGTAATAGTTTTACTCTGTTCCAGATAGTGAATGAGGATTATCCCTTGCGAATCCCAAAAGACCGTCACCATAACTTCACCGAGCGAAGGACCGGTCTTCGCCTTTTTTTGTGCAGATTCTCCCTCACCCCATTGTTAAGATTGTTCTTTGGTGTCAGGAGTATAGTAATGTATCCATGTTTCATACACAGTGACGAAACTACGCTTTACGTCCTGCGGATTCTTCCTCAACAGCTGCAAACCTTCCTTGAAATACTTCACCCATCCCGGTTTTGCTCAAGCGTGAGCAATCGCGGCACCCATCTTGCGGATAGCTTTCTCAAGACCAAATGTTTATGGAAGATGTTATCTACCCGTTCATTCGAGATACCCACAGCACTAGCTATCTCACGCACCCTAACTCTTCTGCCATCCATCACCATCTCATGGATTTTATCAATGATTTCTGAGTCGTAACCTTCACAGGGCGCCCAAAACGTTCAGTGTCGCTTGTGCCCATATGGCCACTCGTAAAATTTTGAAACCACTTATAAACTGTTCTAATCGAAGGTGCAGAGTCACCATAATGTTTATCAAGCTTCTCTTTAGTCTCCTGAGGCTTTTGCTTTTCATAAAGTAATATTTAATCACCACACAAAATTCTTTTTGATCCATTCTTTGACAATCGCTCGACTTCCTTGATTCACACGAATATCAAACAAACAGAAAAAGACCAATATTGCTGAAATTTGGTGTGCGTTCTTTCCAAAGATGCTACTAACACGGCTTTCTTACACGCTGGTGGTGCCATCTCTCGGACATTGAACAGACTTCTCAAACGCTCTAGTATTAGATAGCTCGTGCCAGAAGCCGCGGTGTCTGCCTTCTCAACTTGGGCGCTGGGCGAGTCCATTCCTTTGACTTGGAGGAGCGGGCGCCTCAGTTGCATATTACCTACTGGTCGCGGGGCGCAGTTGACTGCCGGCTTAAACGAAGTGTATTAGCTGTATGGCCCAGCAGTCGACGTGGAAGAGTCGGCCGCCCCTGAGAAACAAAGGAATGGACTCGCTCTGCGCACAACTCGAGAATGCGTTTCTGCGCATAGGCCACGACTTCTTGCACGAGCTTTATACCTGTACAGATACACACTCGTCCCGTCCGTTCGTAAACCGTCAGCCTACCCATGTAGCCAATGAAGCAAATGTGTAACGCATGTCGTTATAGTAATTTTACCGATGTTGGCGTTGTTATATTTCAAACGGTTCCACCTGCTCTAATAATCATTTTCGAAATAAGACTGTAATATTTCTCATTGTACAAGACTTCCTTTCCAGTACTGCAATATCTTCCACATGCACCCCCCCCCCAAAACACACACACACACACACACACACACACACACACACACACACACTCTCTCTCTCTCTCTCCCCCCTGCGGGTCTGGTGTTAGAATTGACCCTCGGTTGTAAAGTGCGACTACAAGGTGTCTCACAGATGGCGAAGTATTGATTATTTGAAAAGATATAGGTGACTACCTTGACATTCTTTTAAGAGTTTTGAATAGTTGTTTTTATTCATATATAAACATCCATTTTCCTTTGTGTTTTGATTTTTTCTGGATATTCCACGTAAGGACGACTGATAAACTCGTAGTTGGTACCATTAACCATAAAAAACCGAACGTCATATATTACTACGTACATGACTTAAAATATGTTGTCAAATCGAATCAGCACATGAATCCACAATTGCACCTCCTGTTTTACATATTTCCTGCTTTCTGGTATTTATATTTCGTATTCAAAAAATGTTCAAATGTTTGTTAAGCTTAAGGGACTTAGACCGGACCACGTTAGTTAAAGTTTATCTGACCGTGCGCTTTCGGAAACAATTGCGATTTAGCAATTTCCCTACCTATTATTGCGCTCATCTGCTCGTTAGCTTCGAGTTTAATTGTGAGTGGACCGGCAAAGTGTATGTTATGCCAGAGCTTCTATAACGTGCGTGACGTCCTTTCGAAAATAACTCGCCGTCATTTTGACCGCACTACGTTGTTTGTGTAATTTTTTCTGGCATTACTTTCCTCACATATTTTCGATATTTTATTTTTCAAAGCTTTTGAAACATGGAGAAACTGAGTAATTTTACAGGTAAAGGATCTGCTGCAACTAGCAGACAATGTGTGAACACTTCAGACCGGAACTTTGAAGAAAAAGGTGAGAAATGCATATGTTCTTCAGTAGATTGGATCAGATAAAGCTCCTGTCGACAGAGGTATCATTCTGAAAGAGCTGTCCCGGAGTCTTGTGCTGAAACATATGCAAAAGCGAGCTCAGAACCCACGAATTCCGCAGGAGTTAAGACTAACGACATATCAGGTCTGCAAGGACGGTTGTGAAAACTAGTGATTTGTAAGGCTCTGATTTTTTTCAAGAGGTATTCCTGCGAGTTGAAAAGTTACATTTTTTGTTTCATTAGTTCTTAAAGAAAATGTACAAAATCTATCAATGCTTTGTCATTATTAGCTAATGGATTAGTGTACGAAATGTGCAGTAAACATATGAGTGCCAGTTTAACAATAATTTGTTATTGTATTGTACTTTCATGTTTATTTACTTAGTATTAGACTCTTTCATATGCAAAACAGAGAATGTCAAAGGTTTTCAAATTGTTAACATTACACCCACCTTAAAAGTGAGAGGTCAGATTGACCACACACCACGGTGTTAGTGTCCCATGTTTGCCACCACGTTAAAGGTTAACTGCGAGGTCATCAGTGCCTAAACTTAAACTGCTTATGAACTACCTAATACTAAAGTCGACACAAACATCCATACCCGAGAGGATTCGAATCCCCAACCGTAGCGGCCGTGCAGACTGCGGCTGGCGCGTCGCAGACCGCTCGGTCCCTGCGGCCGGCCTTTTGTATTCGACGTGATATTTTATCTTCAGACTAAACATCCTTTCTGCAGGCAATTAAAGTGCTTTACGTAGACTGTCAGGCAGCAGTTAGAATAGATGGCAAATTAAGCTCATGGTTCAGGGTAGTTTCAGGGGTAAGACAAGGCTGTAACCTGTCACCACTGTTGTTCATACTATTCATGGATCATATGTTGAAAACAGTAGACTGGCAGGGCGGGATTAAAGTAGGTGAAAACAAAATAAGCAGTCTCGCATATGCGGATGACTTAGTTGTAATGGCCGATTCGATTGAAAGGTTGCAAACTAATACTTCAGAGCTCGATCAGAGGTGCAAAGATGAGCATCTCCAAAACGAAAGTAATGTCTGTGGGAAAGAGATTCAAACAGATTGAATGCCAAATTGGTGCAACAAAGTTAGAACAGGTCGACAGTTTCAAGTACCTGGGATGTATTTTCTCACAGGATGGCAACATAGCGAAAGAACTGGAATCGAGGTGCAGCAAAGCTAATGCAGTGAGTGCTCAGCTCAGATCTACTCTCTTTTGCAAGAAGGAAGTCAGTACCAAGACTAAGCAGTGCACCGCTCTATCTTTCGACCAACTTTGTTGTATGGGAGTGAAAGTTAGGTGGATACAGGTTACCTTATTCATAAGGTAGAGGTTACAGATATGAAAGTAGCAAGAATGATTGCAGGTACCAATAGATGGGAACAATGGCAGGAGGGTGTCCATAATGAGGAAATCAAAGGAATGCTGGGAATGAATACCATAGATGAAGCAGTTAGAGAAAACAGACTGAAATGGTGGGGTCATGTTACAAGCTTGGGAGAAGCAAGGTTACCGAAGATAATCATGAGCTCTTCAGCGGAGGGTAAGAGGAGTCGAGGTAGACCAAGAAGAAAGTACTTAGATTCGGTGCAGAATGATTTTGAAGTAAAAGGCATGCCTCGTCTGATGTCAATGTTAGCATTGAATAGGCGATCAGGGAGGAATTTTATTAGATGTACTATGCTCCACACTGAACGCTGAAAGGCATAATCAGTCTCTGATAATGATTATGATCATGATTAAACATCCTTTATATTAAGTTATATTCAGATGGGGACTGCAAGAGACATCGTACAAGAGTAGGTTCACATAATGGAGACTTCCACTGTCTGATGCAACAGATACATCGCGGATGGTAGGAACCAAAGAAAATAATTTTGCCAAAAGCTGCCAGCGAACGTGGCTGAGGTGGATCACCGCCCTGTTGCGCAACAGTCACGTGGGGCGCAATGTGACGACTGCCGGCGGAGCGGGCATGCAGATGAGGAAAACAAGCCGCGCCGATAGCTGGAGCGTGATCGAGTGTGTTTTGAAAACACCGCAGTGATAACAGCGCAGCAGGGTAGTACTTAGTTTTGCGCTTGGACACTTGTTTTCGGCAGATACATTTCCACGAAGAAAGTTGCAATTCAGTAAATACAATTGGTATTTACAATACACTTGCAGCAAATGGCGAATTGCAGGCAACATTATAAAATACTAGCTTAAACCCGCAGCTCCGCTCGTGTGTTGGTTGCTTATGATCGATAAGCTTTCTTTAAGTAGTGTGCTATTTATTTATTCTTATATTTCCTTTTTTCGTGTGCTTTTCCTTACAGAGAAAGAGCTGAAGACATTGTAGCACGCATAGGCCAAAGATATGGTCTGTGGCATCACGTTTCGCTGTATGTAACATCGTTGCTATAGAGTCGCAAACGTCATCGCTGGCCTTCAGACTTTTTTATAATTTGACGATTTTTCAACCACCTTATCTTCCACCCCCTTATAGCTATCGGCATGTAACTGCTATGGTGTACAACGGGAGACTTCTGCCAACAATTACACATAGACCATTCGTTTGCGTTCTGTAGTTTTCGCTGCAGAGGTAATTATTAATACACACCCACGTAGAATTTTATATACGCCCATAACTTTCCATCCCAATATACCCCATCCTTTTATCATTATCAACCCTCAAGCAACAATGCAATCAACAGAAACATTTTCAAAGAGTAAATATGGTTTTCAAAGAGTAATTATTGTTCCGCGTCTCGCGTTATATTCTTCAAATTACTAAATATCTATCAGATCGCTATAAAACCGTGTCTAAAACCTTCGTCAGGTGTAAATTAGTAACTGTACAAATATTTCTCTGCGTCTTGTCGTTAGGACGTGATAAGCGTACACCGAACATTCACGTTAATATATATAGATAAATAGCTATCCGATCGCCATAAAACCGTGCCTAAACCCTTCGCCGGGTAGACATTAGTAACTGTACAAACTTTTAGCTCTTTGTCTTGTGGTTCAGACGTGATAAACGTACACCGAACAGACATTCACATTTATAGATTTAGATTTATTACGTACATCGCTATTGATCGTTCCTCTTCCGTCTGCATCATTTCATTTCGTTAGAACTGACGTATGGCAACCGTTGCAGCCAATTGTATCATGATCGCATGCTGTCACGAATTTCATGTTGTCCAGTTTTTCGTTCATATTGAATACAGCATTTCCACTATTGTTGCTAGTAATTTGAATAAGTGTGGCCAGTTTGCGTTAAAATATTTCACATCACAAGTAGTGAGTGTCTGGTCAACTACTAGAGCACTCTTTCAACATATCTGGAGCGGTTATTTATTCAAATTGTTAATATACCAAACACTGCTTCAGGTTTTAGTTTTCTCAGCCCACTTCATCACAAGGGGGGGGGGGGGGGGACGAATTTCTTACTAGCAGTTTATCAATTATAACGTCAGTTGAGCTACGTGCTTGCAGATGGAAATGAAGAAGAAATACAAAACAGCAGCCAACTACTTAGTCTTAATTAAAACATTTTGAACTATGCATCTACGTTTCACTATGTTCAAATGTTTGTAGAGTCTATGGGACTTAACTACGGGGTCATCAGTCCCTCAACTTACATTCTACTTATGAACTACTTACAACTAAGGACGGCACAAATATCCCTGCCCGAGGGGGGATTCGAACCCCCTACCTTAGTGGCCGTGCAGACCGTGACTGGAGCGCCTCAGTCCCCTCGGCCACCGCGGCCGGCTTCACTACCTTGTACGTACATTTTTTAGCATGAGGATTAGAACGTCAACCTTTTCCTAGATACACCATTTCTATAGTTATTCATAGAAATCAGAAATGAATGCAACTGGTAGAAAATGAAACTGAAACTTCTAATTCTATATAAAATATTTTCCATTAGAACTAGTCTGCCGCGCGTAATGGCCGCGTAGTCTAATGCGTCGTGCTGCAGACTGGGCGGCCGTTCCCGCCGGAGGTTAAAGTCCTCCGTCGGCCGCGTGCGAGCCGTTTGTAAATTCTAGGGACTGACGACCGTAGCAGCTTGGTCCAATAGGTTTACAAACATTTTTAGGAACTATCTTGGTGGGCCACTAGAGCGAATCTGTATATACAGTCACTTGCATAATTATTTGTTGTATTAGTGTTTTCAGTAAATAATAAAGAATTGATATAATTTAAAACTACAATGGTCACGTAGTATCTGACTGATATATCTTCCCGGAATAGGCAACCCGTGCGTCAGCGTAACTAAACTTTACGTAGTTATTTTCATAAAATAAATGTTCAGTTGCTACTGTTGTAATACTTACATGCTCTTTCCCCTAGTTTTATTTACGTACTCACTGCAGCATCTGAGGTTAATTAAAGCTACAGTGCAATGTTGGCCCTGTATCTCAGACACAATGTGATCACGACTGTTACTCCTCGTGATGCAACCATTGCAGTGCTAAAACAAGTTTCTGTAAGGCATGTAGATGCCAAATGTTCATCTTACTTCTAAAGAACACAGAACACACAGACATAAAATTATTCTGACACCTCTCTTTACTGATGATCCAGAAAGTTCAGTGCCTGTTAGGCATTCCTTCATCTTAATAATTTCTCGAAAATGACTTGGCATGCTGACTACCTAATTCTGATTATATTCTGGTGATATTTTCTGTCACACTTCTTGAAGTCCGTTCTTCAGTTGTTCTTTAGATATGATTGTTGTCTTCCTATTTCTTTTCGAAGTTTTTCCCATATATTCTCAATCACATTATAAAGTCTTGCAACTGAGGGGGAGGCTCTATTACCTTTGGGCAGTTAAACATTAACCACATCCTCGCATTACAGGCCTTATGTTTTAGGTCATTGTCTCGATAAAACTTGAAATGGTCACCAATCCCCATTTTTTCGACATTCTGGCCTTTTTTACCCCTAATCAAAACCAGTTTACCAACTCCATTCACCTACTTGTGCCCCCACTGTCATACTTCAGTTGCTCATGAAGCTCGGTATTAGGATGCTGCCAAATACATATCCTCCCATCTGCCAGAGAGATGTTTTATTTACTCTCATTGTCAAATATAACATTCCACCACAAATAATCTTTGCTATCATGTTCTTGGCAAATAGCATTCTCTTTTCTGTGTTCAACGACATCACCCGGTACCATACTCATAAGTTGTTTGAAAATTCATTGCACCGGGAAAAGTTAAGGCTTCACAGCATTATTTTTCTTATGAACAGTTTCCCTCTTGGAATAAGAGATTAAGAATCTTTTGGACATTAACTGTAAATCACTGACAGGATTTGTGACACCCCTTGCCTATTCCTTATAGGGAGGGGAAGGAAGGAATGAAAACCAACAAAGCATGTGTTGAGGTTGTTAGAAAGACAGCAGCTCATGTTAAGATTTTTTTCTCTCTTTTTTCTACCTTGGGAACGAGGGAGGTGGGCGTGAGGTTCATAATGTATTGCCTTCAAAACATGAATATCTTTGGACTTTCCTAAAGTGAGTTGAGTTGTAAAATTTTGGATAAAATGAATATATTTGGAATGCCTGGTAAAGATAGTTTAAGGATTTAAGTCAGGACTGTTATAATACTATTTTTCACCCAGCATTACATGTTGCACATTTTTATTTTCTTTTATGTTACCAATAAGCCTTTGTGGTGCTTTTTAGTAATGAGATGTGCTCTCATTATGGTGGTGAGGCAGAAATGTAAGACAGGTCTGTGAAAGATTCTTGAGGTTATATTACCATATGAGGTTCAGGTTGAGCAAGGAAGTCTGTATACAAGTACAATGTTCTCAAATTCTAATGTATATATTTGCCCCATAGTAGTATAGCCAAGTGGGAAATGTGATACTGAATGACGACAAAGGGTGTGAGGTGAAAGGTTTTAGGCCTACTAGCTTATGCAATAACACAGTGTGCTGCCGTGACATCCTCACTGCAGCACCCATCCAGTTTGCCTGGGTGTGGCAGCAGGCCTGGTCAGTGAACATCTTATCCTTGGTAGTTGTCTTTGCTTCCCCTTGCACAATGGCAAGGCAAAAGATAGTTCTGGCCATCAGGTGTTTCAATGCTTGGCTGTTTTTCTGTCATTGTGTGACATAGATGCCCATCAGTGCTTGGCCAACAGCTTCTGTGTGGATCTCCACGTCTTCTGTTCTTCTGGACTCATCTTGATGGCTATTGGCGTTGCTGCAGGAGTGCCCACTTGCTTCGTGGCACCATTCCCTGCCTCCCGTACGGTGAATAGCACAGCTGTGGGGGCTGCGAAAGGCACTCTTCCCTGCACTCTGCATCACAGATGGCACAGTAACTGGAACAGACATGCTCTGTTCTGTGAAGAGGTTGTGTGAAAATTCTTCACACATTTGCTGCAGTCACATGGGTCTCCCACGTCATCAGCTGAGACAACTGTATTGTCGTTCTGCTACTATTTCTTATTGGTAGGAGGCAAATCTTGCCATCCTTCCTTTTGCAGCTTTTCTCTTTCTACAGTTGGTGGGATATTCTGGCCATTTGTCAGTATGGAACCTGCTATCTGGACACATTTTTGCATCACTGGGTTTGTCACCATGTGGCATCCTTCTCTTCTTCTGTGTCAACGTGTCTTTGGGTTTGGAGCACCATCCTGCCACTGGTCTGGCTGTGGTTTTAGAAAGCTGGACAGACTTGACAGCAACATGGACCCCACCACATCTAGATCTCATCATCATAACCTTCAGCCACCTAGGTTGCGTGTGACTCTCATCATCTCCTGAGTGCTTCATATACCTCAAAGTACTTGTGACAGTTCTTGGCTATGTGGCGTTCTCTGTGGTACTTGAAGGACTGTGGCCTCAGGTTCCAGTCTGATGGGAAAGCTTCAGACTTCCAGTAATCTAATAGCTTCTACTGCTTGAAAATTGCATCTGATTTGACTGTTGAAGGAATGGCTACAATAAACAAAGGTACTTCTTTGCGTGACTTTATGGAGCTAATATCCGTAGAGTAGTGTAACTAATGTAAGTAACAGGGAAAGGTAAAGGACTGGCAGTGGACTGTGGCAACGGTTGGAGCAGTGGGCAGACATCCCAGGTAATATCGGGTTAAACTGAGTTGAGGGTTTGTTCAAATTGGCAGAAATCTGGGAAAGGCCCCTTCTTTGTAGTCAAGCATAAAATTACTGCATATTTTGTGATGAGACATTAATGTAGGATTAAAATGTGTAGATGTATGATTATTGAAACACAATAATTCTTTGCTTCTTTTTTTGTAGGTGCTACCCAGTGCCATCTCCAACGATGGCTGTGTTCACCAGTATCAGCCTTGCCTCACCCAGTACTGAGCCGCAATTTGACATCTTCTCAGTCGCTGTCATCATCTGCAGGACCTGGTGGTGGGGATACAACTGTAGGACCTGGTACTGGGAGTGGCCCAACCAAACAACCACCGCCCCAACCTCCACCTTCAACTACTGGGCAAGGTTCTGGCAAGGGAAAAGATGGTGGACAACTCACTTGCCCCAAGTGTGGAGATCCTTGTACTCATGTGGAGACATTTGTGTGTAAGCATTCTATTGGCCTTTCAGTCCTCAGTTAATTATTGTGTATTAGAAAGTTCATGGTGGTCCTGAAAGACAACAGTTCGAATTTTGTTTGAAATATCTGTCCAATAAAAGGTGCTCTTTAATCTCAGTTGGTTACACATACATGTAGAGTTGATATTTATTTTCAGGTCGGAAGTGAACAATATAATGAGGACAGTTCACAACTTACTGCAAAGACACAATGATGACCTGTGACAGGCACATAAACACACACATACAACACTTAAGCTATTGGCCATGGCCTTCTTCAGAAAATAGAACATTCACACAATCTCACTGGCACACAACACAGTCATACAACCCTCATCTTTGGCTGCCGCTCACCGAATTACTCTCTGCAGTTTGGTAACGGGAGACATAGTTTGTGGTCCTCACTCCATGACAATAAGCTTAGAACCATAAAACTGATTCCAATGGCTAGATGACCACCTCACACCCCTCTCGGCAAGAGGTGGTCATCTGAGCCTGGTTGTGGATCAACCATTGCCGGTTCAGCCACTGCCACTGGTGACCATACACCATTGTGTTCCTGTGGTCACGTAATGGCATTGAACAATGTCTTAATATCCTGCCCTAATTTCAATCATTTTTTTGTTGCACTTAATCTGCCATACACTGTAGAGTAAATTTTAGCTGATGACACACGAGCAGCTGTTAGCGTTCTGCATTTTATAAACACGACTAACTTATCAAAGGCCACTTAATTCCTCTTGTTATACTTTACCCTCTGTTTTTAGCTATCTCCAGGTGTTGTCCTCATTAGCAGTTGTCTTAACACACTGATATTTTTTAGTAAATACATGTTATGGTTTGGGTGCTGGAGAGGTTTAGGAACTTTTGTGGGTGGGAGGTTTCAGACGACCTGGATTGTGAAGCAGCCATTGAAATCGAGCAAATGCACTCTTTTTGTGGATTGTTACTTGGGGTTTTGTATATATGGACAAAAAATTAGAGCACTTAAAATTATGTAAAAGGATATTAAAATGAGCGTATTTTGACCCCCACCACCTCAACAAGCTGCAAAGCAGTATTTGGAAGCTACTATACTCTAGAATCTTAAGTTTTTTTTTTTTTTTTTTTTTTTTTTTTTTTTTTTTTTTTTTTTTTTTTTTCCCCCCTCTCTCTCTCTCTCTCTCTCTCTCTCTCTCTTCACAGTGAAAGTACAAACTTTTTTAAAGCTATCCTAGAACAATTGAATTTTTTGTTTCCATTACTAAATATTTATATTCTTAAATTGGTACATCAGTGATGCACCTAAGAATCTTATCAACATATGAACAGTTTCAGACAAAAACAAATGCAGTATGAGGATCTGCCAAGTATACCATCTACTTCTAAATTTTTGACACTATTGTGTTTGTTGTAATGAAATATCTTGCATTGCTGCCTGCGTCGGATTACCACTGCGTTACAGAAAACAACATTCCTGAGTAACTCTCGAGAACTTGATACTTTCTAATAATGTTTGAAATAGAAGTAGCCAGGCCTCTACCGAAACATATCTAATGTGCATCTTTAAATCCCTGCCAACAAAAAAAGGACGTTTAGCGTCGTAGAATTAATTTGAAATGAAGGTTACATTTTACTTACGGCAGCTGCAGCATTAGATTTCAAATGTAATATTTCATGGTAAACACGGAAGATTATTAGCCTCATTGTATGTCACTGAGATTTCAAAGAGCAGTCAAGAGTTTTTGCAACATCAACTGCTGCCGCAAGTGAAATTTTACCGAAATCATTGTACAAATAATCAACATGAAAAATGCTGTATCGATTATAGATTATAATTATACAAGGAGGCCAATGAAACACGCGCAATTCAAAAGACGCTTTGCCACAGATGCATGAAAAACTTGTGTACGTAGCCATTGAGAGAGGCAAAAGGAAGCAGATGTTTCCATATCTGTAACTCTGATCACGCTTTAAATTATCTAGCTGCCAAATAAGTGAGTGTCTAAAATTGACGTGCTGCCAACTTCTGCCTTGCGTACTAGTCAGGTGCTTTCGGCCACGGCCTTCTTCAGAAAATAGAACTCGCGCAATCACACAGGCACTTCGAAGTGCGGCAGCCGGAGGGTGTTGGTTGTATGACTGTGTTGTGTGCGTGTGTGATTGCGTGAGTGTTCCATTTTCTGAATAAGGCCCTGGCCGAAAGCTGAAAGTGTTGTATGTGTGCGTCTTTTGTACATGCCTGTCGCAGCTCATCGCCATGTCTTTGCGGTGGGTTGTAAACTGTCCTTACTAAATATATACATACAAACAAGTTTTTTTTTCATCAGTGAAATCGATGCTTTGCGGTCATTTGTTCATATTTGTTCTGGGTTGTTCGTTTAAAAATTTTTTATTACAGATGGCGTTGAACCAACACTGTCTGGAGAGAAGGCCTGTGCTCTGCCATGCCAAGTCATGTCAAGCAGAGTAGCTCGTGTTCGCGACCTACTCTGTGTGATGGGACGTGGCACAGCAGTACACAGGCCTTCTCTTCAGATGGTTTTAGTTGAACCATCTTTCGTTTTCTCTCTTTTGATTGGTTTGTCAGTTTGAACTGGTCCCCTCAGGGGACTCACCGCTCTGTGGTGAGTACGTGCGTGGCGAGCACGGGGCCCCAGCCTTTGTAGCACTCTTTCCTTTCCGTGCTACATGACGCTTCTTCTACTGTCCTTTTCCCCTCTCTTGGGGACCGAGTCTGTGCATCCTTCGGGGAACCGAAGTTCTGACCCTTTTGGCTTTACAGTCTTCTTTCACCTCTTTCTTTGCCTCCGCGTCTGCGTTTGAGGCTTCTCCTCCTACTATTTCTCTCTTCCTCCTCCCTGTACGCACTTGAAGGCCACCCATATGGGTAATGCGTAAGTCCCAGCCCCGGGCTGGCATGTAGGGTGCGTGCGTACCCCCTGGTTAAGGCCAGGCCAGGGGAGGGGCGATTGCCTGCGCTGATACCTTCCCGATTCGCCGATTGGTCCCTCCGTCTGTAGATCGGGAGGTGTGACCTGGGGTGTGAACAATCACCCAAGGCGGGTGTGCTTCCATTGGGGGCCCCCAGCAGGAAGGAGCGTGCCATCGGAGACACTGGCAATCGTGGGGGATACAACCGCGATGGTTCTAAAAAAAAGAAAATGTAAAGAGTCTTTAGAAATTGATGTACTAGACAATAGTGTGTCTGAACAGAAAAATTTACAGACATCAAAGTTCCTTGTGGTGACCCGTACTGAGGAAGGACAATCCTTTTCGTCGGTGAACCCATTTATTATTCAAAAAGGGGTTGATGCCATTGCCGGCCCAGTTAAGACCTGCAACCGCCTACGTAATGGAACACTACTGTTAGAAACAGAAAGTGGCTCCCAGGCACAGCGGCTGCTTAAGGCTACTCTGCTCCACAGCTACCCGGTTCGTGTTGAGCTCCATCCGACCCTCAATTATTCCCGAGGGGTAGTCTTCTCGGCCAGTTTGGACGGTCTGACTGAGGATGAACTGAAAGAATATCTGGCAGCTCAAGGCGTCGTCGCAGTACACAGGGTGACAAAAAAAGAGAACAATGTTGTAGTGCCCACTCGCACAGTGTTTCTGACCTTCGACCGATTGGCTCTGCCGCCAAAGATCAAGGCAGGGTATGAGGTCATCACAGTACGACCTTATATCCCTAACCCTACTCGGTGTTATCAGTGCCATCGATTTAACCACACAAGCCAGTCTTGCAAGAACCCAGTCATATGTGTCACCTGTGGTAAAGAGGCCCATGAGGGGATTTGTCCACCACCGTCCCCTCATTGCATCAATTGTAACGGGAATCATGCTGCTTCCTCCCGGGAATGTCCCGTGTTTGCCGATGAACGAGCCATCCAGGAAATCCGTGTAAAGGAAAAGGTTCCCATACCAGTTGCACGTAAGATGTACGCCAGTCGTAAGCCCAAGACCCCGCCGCGTGGTAACTACAGTACTGTAGTTGCAACGCCTCCAACAACACGGGATATGGCCACACAGACTTGTGACCTACAGTTTACGACAGTAGTTGTCAAACAGTCTACATCGACAACGGCGTCACGTTCAACGAAAAGTGTAAGTACCTCTTCCAAGTCTTCATCTTCAGCTGTGAAACCACAGATAGAGACGCGAAAGTCTAAGAAAGAGCATTCGCGCGAGGATTTCCTCCGCACCCCTACCAAAACATCTGAGCCAACCAAAGAGCTTCACCAGGGCTCCAAGAAGTCAAATAGGGGGAAAACTCTCACCCCTCCTACCTCACAATGTGACGATGGCATCCCCTGGAAGCCTATAGTCTCTCCAGGTGCATCAGCCAAAGATGGGGCTGCCGACCACACTCACGCAGCTGCTGTGGTAACCTCTGAGAATATGGAGCAAGACCCTCCTGTCTCAGACACCACCAGTTGCGAACATTCGCACTGTGGCCCGCCGCCTTCGTCGGGCTGATGTCCACCTTCATCTCATTTTATCCCATTATGGATATTCTTCAATGGAACATTCGTGGTATCCGGTCGAATTGGACAGAACTGCAGCTTTTAACGCGAACATATCATCCAATCATCTTCTCTCTACAGGAGACAAAATTGCTCCCTGGTACTCGAATTACTTTCCCACGCTACACTACCGTTCGCTTTGACCTTCCTCCAGTGGCAGGAATTCCAGCCCACGGGGGCGTAATGTTGCTTATTCGGGATGACGTACACAGTACACCGGTCCCTTTGTGTACTCCAATACAAGCTGTTGCTGTCCGGATATACCTTCCTGGATTTGTCTTCACACTGTGCAATATTTACGCTCCTTCCTCTTTTCCCGTCACTAGATCAGATCTCCTAGATCTTATTGATCAGCTTCCGCGTCCGTTTTTGTTGGTGGGAGATTTCAATGCCCACCACCCCCTTTGGGGCTCCCCACGACCATGTCCACAGGGCTCCCTCCTGGCAGATATACTGAACCACCTTCAGCTCATCTGCCTTAACACTGGTGAACCAACTTATCTTTCAGACACCACAAATACTTTCAGCCATATAGATCTAGCTATCTGCACTGCTCAGCTGGCACGGCATCTTGAATGGTCTGCTCTCTCAGACACACATTCGAGCGATCATTTTCCGTGTGTAATTCACCTAATGATGCCTGACACCCTTGAGCATCCACACCGCTGGCAGTTAACGAAAGCGGACTGGGAGCTCTACACGTCACTGGCGGATTTTGGTACTTACCATTATTTTAGTATAGACGACCAAGTGGAACACATTACCACAGTTATTCTGACAGCCGCAGAATGTTCCATCCCCTGCAAGACTTCCCACGCACGTCGTCCCCTTGTCCCGTGGTGGACCGCGGAATGCCGTGACGCTCTGCGAGCACGGCGACGTGCCCTTAGAATCTTCAAACAACGGCCCACGCTCGACAACTGCATCCGATACAAACGGCTGCGGGCCTATTGTCGTCGCCTCTTTCGCGACTGTAAACGCGCCAGTTGGCGCTCATTCACGAGCTCTTTTAATAGGTCTACCCCTTCCTCCATCATTTGGGGTAACCTTCGAAAAATTTCGGGCCCTATGGCTCATTCCCCAATTCCCGGTCTGTGTGTCGCAACTGACACCGTCGTCGATCCTCCACAAATAGCCAACGCACTGGGTCGACATTTTGCAGAGGTCTCTAGCTCTTCACATTACACTGACGCTTTCCTAGCTAGGAAACGGACGGTGGAGGCGACTCCATTGCCCTTTACCTCTCAGAACCGTGAATGCTACAATACCGAGTTTACTGTACGAGAGCTTCACCACGCACTCTCGTCTTCGCGGTCCTCCGCTCCAGGACCAGATGGCATTCACGTGGCGATGCTGCAACACCTTTCACCAACGAGCTTGCACTTCCTACTGGCCACCTACAACCGCATATGGATAGAAGGCACCTTTCCGCGACGCTGGCGTGAAGCCATAGTCATTCCCATACCAAAGCCTGGGAAGGACAAATGTCTCCCTTCCAGCTACCGCCCCATTTCCCTCACCAGTAGCATATGCAAGGTGATGGAACGCATGATTCACGGGCGCCTGGTATGGTGGCTTGAAACGCGACATCTCCTTTCTAATGTCCAATGTGGGTTTCGCAAGCACCGTTCTGCGGTGGATCATCTTGTTGCCCTATCTACCTCAGTAATGAATAACTTTTTACGGAAGCGCCAGACAGTAGCGGTGTTCTTTGATCTGGAAAAGGCATACGACACCTGCTGGAGGATGGGCATCCTCCGCACTCTGCATACATGGGGTTTTCGGGGTCGCCTGCCAATTTTTATCCGCGAATTTTTAACAGACCGTGTTTTTAAAGTGCGTGTTGGTTCGGTTTTATCGAGCACTTTTAATCAGGAGAACGGAGTCCCCCAGGGCTCGGTCCTGAGCGTTGTTTTATTTGCAGTGGCAATCAATTCTATAGCCGATCACCTTCCACTGGGAGTGTCGGCGTCCCTATTTGTTGACGACTTCGCGATCTACAGCAGCTCTGAGCAAACGGGTCTCCTGGAGCGGCGCCTCCAGCGGTGCCTAGACAATCTCCACGCGTGGAGTATGGACACTGGCTTTCGATTCTCAGCCGACAAGACAGTCTGCATGAACTTCTGGCGGCGGAAGGAGTTCGTTCCCCCGTCCCTTCGTCTGGGCCCCATAGTACTTCCATTTGTGGATACCACGACGTTCTTGGGACTTGTCTCGACAGGAAGTTAAGTTGGTCTCCCCACATATCCCGTTTGGCAGCTCGCTGTACCCGCTCTCTCAATGTGCTGCGGGTGTTAAGTGGCACCTCGTGGGGAGCTGACAGGTCTACTCTCCTCCATCTGTATCGCACCATAGTTCGGTCCAAACTGGACTATGGTAGCATCGTTTATTCTTCGGCTCGACCGTCCATACTGCGCCGCCTTAATACAATCCACCACCACGGTCTCCGTCTGGCGACAGGAGCGTTTTATACTAGCCCCGTTGAGAGCCTCTATGCCGAGGCCGCCGAACTGCCCCTTTCTTACCGTCGGGAACTCCTGCTTAGCCGTTACGCTAGTCGTTTGTCGTCCATGCGAGGACACCCGACGTACGCAGTTTTTTTTTAACGACTCACTTGACAGTCTCTTCACTCTGCGCCCGTCTGCTCTGCTACCACCGGGAGTACGCTTGCGTTCGCTACTCGGCCAGCTTGGCGTTACAATGCCTGCTATCTTCTCGACTGGAGAGAGCACCTCTCCACCGTGGCGAAGCCCCGAAGTCCGTGTTAACTTTGATCTTCATTCTCTTCCAAAGGACTCCACACCTCGTTTCGTCTACCAGAGAGAATTTCACGCACTCCGGTTTAAATTTGATGACAATTTGTTCATTTACACTGATGGCTCAAAGACAGACCAGGGTGTTGGGTGTGCTTTTGTACTTGGCAACGTCTCTTTTAAATATCGTCTTCCTGAGTGGAGTTCCATTTTTACAGCTGAGCTGTATGCATTATACCAAGCCACACAATACGTCCGGCGCCACTCACTCAGTAAGACTGTCATTTGCTCGGACTCTATGAGTGCTTTGTTGAGCCTTCGCATCCTATATCCGGCCCATCCCCTGGTACAAAGCATCCGCAATTGCCTTACTTCTCTTTCAACGAGCGGAACTACGGTGACGTTTCTGTGGGTCCCTGGCCATGTGGGAGTGTTGGGGAATGAGGCTGCGGATATGGCTGCCAAGGAAGCAGTTCTCCTTCCTCGGCTATCTACCTTTTCCACCAGCTCTGATGACCTTCGCGCTGGTATCTCCCAGCGTATTATCTCCCGTTGGTATCTACATTGGTCATCCCTGTCAGGGAACAAATTGCGAGCCATTAAACCTGTGCCTGATATCTGGTCAACGTCATCTCGACCCTCCCGCCGAGAGGAGATTGTTCTAGCCCGGCTTCGTATTGGCCACTGCCGTTTTAGCCACCAGCATTTATTACGTGGTGGTCCTGCTCCCTTATGTGAGCACTGTGGTGCACCTTTTACTGTGAACCATCTTTTAGTGCAATGTCCATTTTTTAACCGTCTCCGTCATGATCTGTGTTTCCCATTTGAATTGTCTGACATTTTAGCTGATGACCCGCAATCGGTTAACAGAGTTTTACTTTTTATACATCGTGCAAATATGGCGAAAGCCATTTAATTTCTAACCCCGGTTCTTTTTTACTTTGGGCAGTGTTGGGCGCTAATGACCACAGCAGTTGTGCGCCCTAAAACCACAAAAAAAAAAAAAAAAAAATTGCAGTCAAATGATTAAATAAAAACAGGTTGCTAAAAACTTACGGTGAGAGGCGATGCAATTCTTACTAATTTTTTCCTCCAGTCAAAAAGTATGAGAGAAACACGGTTTCAAGAATCACTTTTGACACACACATAAAGCTTGCAATTTGTTGAATGCAAACAGATATGTTGGGGTTACAGAATAGGTTGTTCATGTGCATCATCCTTGCTAGATAGAGGGGAACAACAGAATACTTCAAACTGCAGCAACCTCCCCCCCCCCCCCCCCCCCCCCCCGTTTTTGAGATCTTTTTTCTTGCTATTACTTTTATTATTTGCTCCTTGTACTATCATAACTAACTGTAAGTGGAATTAAGAACAACTTAAGTTATTAATAAGAATTTTACTTTCATTGTTTAGAATTTCAACAGCTAATATGAATATTTTGAACACTATAAAGGAATGAATGTGCCACACAATAAAAAAAATTTTGTGTGTTCCCAACAGCCTCAACGAGATTCGTGAAGTGTGAAAAATGCCACCACTTCTTTGTTATTTTATCAGAAGTAGAGTCAAAGAAAACTCTGAAAGAAAGTCGTGAGGAATATAAAAATGGGTTTTTCCGGAAACCCCCTCCCACACCGAAGAAGGTATATAAGTATGAAACACTATTTATTATTTTGTGATCTTTCTAGCTGTGATATGCATTTCTGTTTAGGCAGAGTTGAATATCAATATGTATTTAGGTGGGTTTCTTTATCAAATTATTTCTTATGTATGTTCTTTGTTCGGTTATGTGAATTTATATTTCTAGAAAATCCGGAGCTATGTAATTTGTTTGTAACTTAAGACATTCATAATTGTTTTCAGATCTATGACTATCTGAACAAGCATGTGGTAGGCCAAGAGGATGCAAAGAAAGTTCTTTCTGTGGCTGTGTATAACCATTACAAGAGGATTTACAACAACATACCTCTGGCTCATCAGGTGCAACAAAATCAGCAGCAGCAGCAACAGCAGCAGCAAGTGGCACAGCAGTCATTTACACACAGAGGTGTGTAGTAAAGCAATGTTTTTAAAACATCAGAAATACATCTTGATGTCTCCTAAGAGAAACAACACTGAAATACTAAACGAGCTTTTAGACATCTACCTAATTAGCTAAATATCATAATTGCCCGAATGTAGGCCACACTATTTTTTTTTCCAAATTTTGGCTTACATCCTGCCCAAGATCCTTCCCACCCCTCCTAAAATGGTGTTTTATCGCCCACCCAACACCACATCATCCTAGTTCATCCCTATGCCACCCCAAAACCCAGCCCACTGCCACAGGGATCATATCCTTTTGGAAGACCCTGCTGCAAGACATGTCCAATCCACCCACCCAGCACTTACTATTCCAGTCCTGTCACAGGCTCATCCTACCCTATTACAGGCCAGCTCACCTGTGAAAGCAGCTGTGTAATTTACCAACTGTGCTGCAGTCACTGTGCAGCTTTCTATATTGGCATGACCACTAACCAGCTGTCCATTAGGATGAATGGCAAAACTGTGGCCAAAAACAAGGTGGACCATACTGTGGCACAGCGTGCAGCCGAGCAGATGCTTGATTTCAATGGCTGCTTTACAACCCGGGCCATCTGGATCCTCCCATCCACCACCAGCTTTTCTGAACTGCACAGAGGGGAGTTCTTCCTCACCTCAGAAAAGCTCTCTCTCTCTCTCTCTCTCTCTCTCTCTCTCTCTCTCTCTCTCTCTCTCTCTCTCTCTCTCTCTCTCTCTCTCAGCCTGATGCTGAATGCCTTGATTCACTTCTCGTGGGTAACAGTATGACTTGTTATTGTTGTTTTGATCCCATCAGCCTCAAGACTTTTTCATGTCTGTTACCACTTCTTTCACCTCCCATTATTTATTGATGTGGAAAATTTAGTTACACCTTGTTTCAGAATTTATCCCCTCTTCCACCACCCATCTGTGTACATTTTATCTTTCACTAGTCACAGCTTTTCAGAATGAAGAAATTAAAAATTGGGAACGTACTTCAAATTTTCTGTTAACAGTGCCACATTAGCACAATGTTACTATTACAGAATAGTAAGTGAATAATGAAGACAGTGGAAAAACATTATTTACGGCCCTCCTTACTGACTTCATTACTATGCTGTTCAGATTTCCGCTGCCGACACCAATGACTTAGCAGTAGCAGCATTGTAGTTGCCAAGTATAGGTGTGTGTATACAAGTGAATCATTTAAGTATGAACATACTTAGAATGTAATTTCATATAACATTGTTACTTTCATGTGTTATTTTTACAGCAGCACTTTATTGATATGCAGTTCAAAAGTACTTAGCACTTAAGTTTTTGAACTCTCCCCCTCTGTCCTCACACTGTAAATCTCTTCCTCCCACTCTCTCAACTCATTTGTTCACCTCGTCCTCTGTCCCTCTCTTCATCCAGTCTTTTCTCAAACCCGACTCATAATTTCATCTCCTCCTACCCTCTTCTTTTCATCCTTTCCTTGTGCCTTTTACTGCTAGTACAGGGTTGACATAGTTGACTATGGTTAATTATGAGGGGTGGCTGGATGCACTTCCTGTGTCATTTCATCCTTGGTGTCTCCATGAAAAATCACATGTGTATCTCATCTTGCGTGGTGAACAGTGAAACAGTGAAAAATGTATTGCAATGTACCCTCTGGCATGCAACTCACACACTCACACATACATAGAAATATTACTCTCCGTGTATAATTCAATATTACAAATGTGCACTCGAATTTTTTTGTTTATATAACAATAATGTTATTGTCTCTGAAATATTTGTCCATTTAGTTTGTGTGATCTGGTTCCCATTATTTCTTAAAGTATGAAAGATGGATGGCAAAAAGCATATTATTGCTGTGACAGATGATTATGGATAATTATATTTTATTACTTTTCTTTCCAGATTTGATGCACATATCTGGCATTGGGCACACCTCATCATTTGGTGTGGGCTTCCAGCAGCCAGTGTCCCCTGACCCAGTGTCTCGAAGACCCTCTTCAATGGCTGTAGGAAGTGAGATTCTAGATTCCACTACTCATGAGTTACGTCTGGAGAAAAGTAATATCTTGTTGCTAGGCCCAACTGGATCAGGTTAGAAATCTTGTTTTCTTCTTATTTTTAAATTAATGTTCTTGCACACATCCTTTCCATATCTGTTTTCAGGTAGGCTGGAATCATGGTCTTCCATACTTAATGTGGAATAAGTGTCCACCAGTCAAAATCAACTTTAAATTTCAGTTTATGTGCAGGGTGGGTTACTTTAACTGTTTACTCCTGCATTTTTGGAATTGTGGAAACATTGAAACTGGGTTCTCAATAAGGGCAAGTATTATGCCATAATAGTAATGAAGGACTTAAAACAAATTTCTGCCTAGTTTCCAAAAACAAACTGTAACTGACACAAAATCATAGTATTCATCACTTTGAAATCATCTGTTAAAAAAGAACGAAAGAAGGAAGAGCACAGGATTTAATATTTAAGAAGACCTTGTCATTACCTTCAGTGACATAAAAAACACTTTATCAGATATAGTATCGTTTCATGTAATTTACAGTTAAAAGTTGACATAACGCTATTAACTAAAACGGGACTGCATGAAATGACATTATCATTCCCAAATTGAAACTGAGGGTTTAAGACACACTCTTAAAGCGCCCGTAACACTCTCAACAAACATTTTGTCAAACTTTACTGTTACATAGCCACAGATTTCTCAAGTGAGTGCATATATGTGAAAACTGTTTGCCAGTTTAACCTTACTTCTGAAGCAGGTGCTGTTGGGAGTATGCCATATTTTGACACTAATGTGAATGTCTACAAATGCAAATAAAGAATTTATAATATCAACTGTGGCAGTGCATTTTATGAAACCAAACAATACTTGTCCAGTAAAGATTTAATATTAGAAAAGTTTATCAAAATTTATGTATAAAGGAAATGAATTTCTTGTAAGAGTTGGTGATCTTCAGTTTTGTCAAAAAAGAATATAGAACCGTCTAGATCGTTAAGAGTTGTATTTGTTTATTACGATGTTTTGGCTTCTGTCATCATCAGATATGAAAGGAACAAGTGTTTGTTGTACAATTGAACTACACAAAGTTGTAATTGCAAATTAAAATGAACAATTTAAATGCCCTGTCAAAAAAAACCTTTTTCTTTTGGTATATTGCTGCCCATTGTGGGATCCCAACCAAGTAGGACTGATGGAGGATATAGAGAAAATTCGGAGAAGGGCAGCTCGTTTTGTATTATTGCGAAACTGGGGATTGTGTGTCGCAAAAATGATGCATCAGTTGGGGTGGGTGGCGAGATCTATTTGTGAAATTTCTTTCACAACTTTCTCTTCCGAATATGAACACATTTTGTTAGCATGCACCTACTTAGGGAGAAATGATCATCATAAATAAAAAATTAAGAGAGATCAGATTGAAAATAAAAAAAAAAATAGTTGTTTGTTTTTTCACAGGCACTGTTAGAAAATGGAACAGTACAGAAATATTATGAAAGCAGTTCGTTAAACCTACAGGCATTAAAATGTGATTTGCTGTGTAAATATGTAGATGTAGATATCAACATGTGCTATCAGCTGATTGCATTGTTATCTGCTTTATCACTGAGCTAGGCTGTTGTTGAGTGTTGTGTTGCATTTTCATATTTTTAATTATTCAATATGTCAAACAGTAAACTTAGTTTCAATAGCACCAAGTATTAAACTAAATAATTGTTGCTTTTGTGGATGTTCAAGCATAGGTTTGTGTTGCCTGCTCTGTATGCTTCAAAGTACATGATGGCGGAATGTGTCCACCCTCACCACTCTCTGCAACAAACTATGTTCGCTCTACCCTCTCTGCCACCTCACCTCCCCTCTCGCGAAGGTTACAGTTCGGGAATGATGTAGTCCTGTACATGAACCATTCTGTTGTGTAGTTGTACACCTTAGTTGCGTCATGTAATGGGGACGTAACTTTCAAAATAATGTGAAATGAACTTGGGTGAATATGAATACACTTATATGGAAATAAATACAGATAACTAAATAGCTAAAATGTTAAACTGAACAACTGTTTCGCGAGACCTCCATGGGCGCAAGGCCGTCAGCAGTTGGCAATGACTAGCATTTGTTAAAAAAAGTGTCATCACCACTTTCATGTGAGGTTATTCCTATGATTATATTACTCATACTAAACTTGCGGTACCATGTGTGATTCTGTGTCTGTTCTTTTTCTTTTCTTTTTAAAATCTATTGTGAGTGGCTGAAACAAATATTTTGTCATAAAACTGGAGTTGAGAAATAAAAATTTGTGCTGGTCACATACCTATTGTATATATTCATGACAGTAATATTGGAATACTAGGATTATGATACTTGTTAATCATATTCACAATTTATATACAATTTCTTGGTAAATGTATAGATTTGAATATTATTACAACATAAAAAAAACAGCTTTCTAAATATTTTTATTTAATTTTGATGAAATTTTTTTTGTAATTAACCTTCATTCTGGTAGTCAGAAAGATATTTTAGAATGTGTGACATGGCATTAAGACAGTTTTTATTGTTGTACTTTTGTTTCTTTATGTAGGAAAGACCCTGTTGGCCCAGACAATTGCTCAGTGTCTGGATGTGCCATTTGCTATCTGTGACTGCACTACCCTGACACAAGCAGGCTATGTTGGTGAAGACATTGAGAGTGTTATTGCAAAACTCTTGCAAGATGCCAACTATAGTGTTGAACATGCTCAAATGGGTAATTAATCAAAATTACATAAATAATTATATATTATAATATATAAATAACTATTTTGAGCACACAATTACTCGCCTTATTTGTGTTTCAATTAATTAAAAATTTTTGTGTGGCGCATATCTTGCTCTGTGCCAACAATAATTTATACCTTCTCAGAGGAGAATTTCCATCACTAATTAAATAATTATTAAACCTTACATTCTGTTAGTATCATTAATATGAATTAAGCACATGCCAGTATTGGATCTAGAATATTTGTCACAAACTATTACTGACCACACAGTGGAAGAAATAAGGGCTTTTGAATATCCTGGTAGTCAACATGCAAGAGGGGTTCTTGAGGAAAGTGTGCATATGTGCTTGCTATGAGCACCTGATAAATATTTCTTAGACATATGCGAGACATTCTAGGAAAAATTAGAGGTGTGCCTCATCACCAACAGGTGCACAGAAAAAGAACGAAGGACTTTTTAGTTTTAACATCGGGCGACAACACTTTTAGTGGGGTGAGAGTTGCATGAGGATGAGAAGGGCAAATGGGAATAGCGGTGGAGTAGTAGTTGGGTGTGTGTGACTAGCAGCTCAGGAGGAGGGTGGTGAGATGGCGTGGGGCTAGATAGTAATGTGTATGGGCTAAGCATGTTGACACTGATGCTGAGCAACAAACATTGAAATGGGAATGGGTGGTTGGATAGAGGAAGGAAAGCTGTTGGGTGGAGGGTATGAGGAGGAAAGATTAATGGGGGCGGGGGGTGGGGGGTGAAGAAGAAGAAGAAGTAGTATAGTTCCCATCTGCATGCTATGCCACAGGATGGTCCACTGTGCTCTTGGCTAGTTCGGTAGCGGCGATTAATTCTAATGGGTAGGTGATTAATAGAAATCCTGATATAAGATGATGGGGTGGTGGTAACTACTAATCAGCTGGAGGGGATAGAAGGTGATGAGACTGCAAATCCTCAAACAAGGGACAAAATATACATTCTCTTTAAAAATTAGAAGTAATCCTTATAAAACCTGGGGAACAACAGAAAATGGAATTTGGTTTGTAGTAGATATTCTGTTCTACTGTAGTACTAGTCAGGTACCATTTGAGGAGCAAATACTTTTAGTTCATGATTGTGATTTGCTGCAGTATTACATAAACTACCAGTTATAATGTTAATGTGTTATCCTGTTTACAGTTTGTAACCAATTAGCAGGTATTAAGCAAAACCAGTCAGTTTAGGTGGAGATGACAAAAATTCAGAAAGATTGCCCTCAAACAAAGAGAGATATTAGTTTAGAGAAATTATTATAATTATAATAATAATAATAATCCGCACATTTAAATTTGGAACTTACCAAACATAATTTTCAACTATGTGGGCTCTCATTATACTGTCAATAATGAACACACTGTTATATTAAACAAATGTATTTACTAGTTTCTTTATAATTTTATCCTGTTTATGTCAATTGTTTGACTAATCATTGACATTGTACTGTATTTTAGTAATTTAATTTGTCACATACATTTATCAGAAATTTGTTCAGAAAATGTGACTTGCAGGACCAAAATAAAAATAAAAATTCCTTGTAGATAGTGACAGTACTCTGTCTGGTATCAGATAGTGAGTACTTATAGTTCTTCTCATCCTAGTCATAAAGTAGTAACACATCAAACAGTAAAATGAAGGCAAAAGATTAAATAAGTAATTTCAAACATCAGCATATGCCAGTAACATATTTCAAAGGACTATAAAAGATCAATTACGAATTGCAGTTTGTAATGGAACCATATAGAAGAATTGGTTTGTGGTTATACAAGGGGTGTTTGAAAAGTCCGTGCAAAGTCCGAGAGAGGGCACCACCGGCATGTATCAAGGTCATGTTCAGTTAGTAGCATCTTTGGAAAGAACGCACACCAGTTTCAGCCATAATGGTCTATTTATTTGTGTTTGGCATTCATGTGAATCAAGGAAGTCAAAGAATGGACGAAAAAGAATTTCATGTGGTGACTAAACATTTCTTTATGAAAGGCAAACTGCCTCGGGAGACTAAAGATGAGCTTCATAAACATTATGGTGACTTTGTACCTTCAATTAGAACAGTTTATAAGTGGTTTCAAAATTGTCAGAGTGGCCATATGGGCACAAGTGACTCTGAACATTTTGGACGTCCTGTGGAGGTTAAGGCTCTAGAAATCGGTGATAAAATCCATGATATGGTGATGGATGACAGAAGAGTTAAGGTGCTTGAGATTACTAGTGATGTGGGCATCTTGAATGAATGGGTACATAATATTTTGCATGAACATTTGGACATGAGAAAGCTATCCGCAAGATGGGTGCTGCAATTGCTTACGTTTGATGAAAAATGGAATTGTGTGAAGTGTTGCAAGGAAGTTTTTCAGCTGTTCAGGAAGAATCTGCAAGACTTTAAGCATCGTTTCGTCACTGTGGATGAAATGTTACTATACCCCTGAGACCAAAGAACAATCTAAACAATGGGTTACCAGGGGAGAATCTGCAGCAAAAAAGGTGAAGACCGGTCCTTCAGCCGGAAAGGTGATGCTGATGGTCTTTTGGGATTCGCAAGGGATAATTCACATCGACTATCTGGAACAGGGTAAAACTGTTACAGGTGCATATTATTCACCGTTATTGGGCCATTTGAAAACTGAGCTGCAAGAAAAAAAAAAAAACAGCAATTCGCCCACAAAAAGTCCTTACCCATCAAGACAATGCACCAGCACACTCTTCAGCAATTGTGGTCACAAAATTATTGGAAATAGGATTCCAACTCTTTTCGGATTCCCACTATTCTCCAGACTTGGCTCCCTCGGACTACTATTTGTTACCCAATTTGAATAAATGGCTGCTGGGATGAAGATTTAATTCAAATGAGGTGGTGATTGCAGAAACTAATAGCTATTTTGCAGGCTTGGCCAGTTTTTATTATTCAGAAGGAATCAACAAATTAGAACAGTGTTAGACAAGGTGTATAAATCTGACTATTTTGACAAATAAAAATGGTTTTCCACAAACACATTAGTAGTTTTTTATTTTTGCACGGACTTTTCAAACGCCCCTCGTATATTATTGAAACAACATATTTTAAATGAAATTTGATTTCTACCAGCACAAACTATGGTAGAATAACACTGAAAAGTGGTAATAAACACTTTATTGGTTACCACTACAGATAGAGCAGTCAACACTTATCAAGTACAGAGATGTGGTGACTTAAGGCTGCTTTGACAGTGATAGGAAAAATAATCCACCAAAGAGGTTTCTTTGGCACCTGAGTGCGGTATTGAGACAAGACATCACATAGCCGCACCCCCCTCCCCCCTCCCCTAACGCGGTAGTTTGGAGCATGGTGGTGGTGCTGGTGTCAACAGTGTAGCTCCATAGTTGTCCAATGTCGAGGTCAAGTGATTGTGTGATCTGTAGTCCGATGGAGGACATGGTTCATGCGGAGCTGTGATGCTGTGCAATGTACTGCAGGTGATGAGTGGGGCATGGCCATGCAAGCGCGTCATGTTGGGACTGTCCGTACAAACTACAGTGTGCATGGCGAGTTGAAGTTATGGTCGCGTGGTTGCAATGCGTTCAATGTTCCCGGCGATGGATTTTGTCATGGGTTGTGCTCCCAGAGAGCATCAGCAGTGGAAAGGATGCGATGTAGTCCTCAAACCAGCATGGGGGATGGATGGGCCAGCTCACATGAGAGATCACATCTCGAGGGGAAGAGGAAGGAGGGAGACTTGACAAATGTAGAACACCTGATGTGGTTAAGGATGCGGAAATATTTGATATGTCGGCAAAGGTGGATAGGTTTGATCAGAGTGATGTTTATTGGAGTGAAGGGGTTATCGGAGTGGGCCTGCAGAACAAACAGTACTTTGTCACACAGCTGGACAATCACGATATACTGTGGGTAAACAGAGACATCCAAGTCATAAATAACATAGATGTCTGTGCTGTAAGCTTGTAAGTCGGTGAGGTGCCTCGTTGCTGGTGTGGAACCGAGCTCAGAGGTGCATAAATCATGGGTCGGAAGAAAACCTGCGAATGTAGGCAAACTCTCAGTAGCTACATGCTTTGACAAGTGGGCTGTACAGGCAAGCAGCTGCTGAGTGGTGAGATTGACTATTTCTGCGGTGTCTATATTGTTGTTTGTATGATCACTGCTGAAACTCTGTCAGACAGTTGTCACACGCAAGGGCACCGTGAGCAGGTGAAGGTTCGTCATACGCTGTTTCTGCTTCTGCCAGGGATGGGGTGACACAAGCAGGGACAGTGTCCACGCAGGTTTTAGTCTCTTTGTGGAAACACTAATCATGCATTCATTAACGAAAATGGGAAATGTGTTCATGGATCTGTGGATGATGTAGTGTGGGCCTGGTTTAAAAAGCCTGTAAGGCCCAATTCACACAGAACTGGCGCGGACGCCTGGCTAGGACATGGCACTGTCACGCGCCACCTCCATGTTAACAAATGTAGCAGTTCACACAGAGGTGGCGTGTCGGGACGCGCCGCTTCGTAGTCCGCGCCGCGACCGTTTGCCGCCACCAGTGGCGCAGTGAAAGGGCGTGAGACGGGCGCATACAGGTGGCGCACTGCAGTTTTTCTCATTCAAAATGCAAGACGATTTCAAGTTTAACGTCAAGTTCTCTGATATAATAGAAAGGTATCTGCAACTGTACGACCGAGCGGGGTGGCGCAGTGGTAATGCACTGGACTTGCATTCGGGAGGATGGTGGTTTCATATCCACCTCCGGCCATCCAGATTTAAGTTTTCCGTGATTCCCCTAAATAACTCCAGGCAAATGCTGGGATGGTTCCTTTCAAAGGGCACGGCCGATTTCCTTCCTCATCCTTACCCAAAACTCGGAGCGTAAGCTCCTTCTCTAATGACCTAGCTGTCGACGGGACGTTAAACCCTAAGCTTCCTTCCTTCCTTCCTTCCTTCCTTCCAAGCAACTGTACGATCATAATCGTTCAGACTACTGTAATCTGCTTGGCAGAACATCGCTGGAGAACTAAATGAAACAGGTTAGTCACTGCATCTCATTATTAATATTATTGTACTGATGATGCATAACTGAATCGTTCGCCCCAACAACGCTGTAATTAATGAGAGCAAATTTTTCAGCCGGAAAAAAAATTGTTTATTTATCTATTTAGGGCTTCTTGGTGCAAACACTATATAAGAGTTAAAACGTCATTCTGCGTATTTTGTAACAGTTCCTACAACGTTGATTTTTTTATCTTTGTGAGAAAATACTTTTTTTTTTCCTAGATGAACAATTTTCATTACTGAAATACATATAGGCTACACCATGTGAATTATGTCTCCACCAAATGTGTATACTGCATATTTGTTATAAACTTAAGACTTTAGGCAAAATTCTCGTATGTTTGCATACAATATTCGCTTTTGCCTCTTACCTCATACAAACAATGAAATTCTCACATGCGTACGACAATTCTTGTGCATATCAGAGCCCTGTTGTATAATAATGCTTTTCCGCTTTGCTCATTGTTCGCCTCCACAAAGAATGTTTTTGGAGTGACAATGGTGCTATAATAACGTGAGTGTGAAACATTTTAATTAGTGGATTCAGGGCATCAGAGACAATGTCATTCCAACTCTTAAACACACCTTAAAATGTTAATTACGGTTGTTTTCGGGTGACTGGTTCAATTATTCAGAACATTCTTCTTGCATTTTAAAACAGACCAATCACACGATAGTAATTTGGATTTTTTTGTAGTTAATGACTGTAAAGAGATATGGAAAAATATAAGAGGGTGGTACACAAAATATAGACGGGCAGCACTTCTTCCATCAGGTTCTGGAGCTAAACAAGTTGGAGAATAGTACTTAGCATCACATCTTCATTTCTTGGATAGCTTTTTAAGATCCCGACCTACAAAGAGCAACCTTGTCATCAAAAAATCAATATCAGAAGTAGTAGCGGACAGGTTTTTTATGTGATGAAGATGTTCATGAACAGCTTCATCACATCGAATATGCCGTATTTCCTCCCTTTTTTCAACCATAATGGATGTACCCAATACCTTCTGCGCTGCTGAAAATTCAGTAACTGCAAAAGATGCAGCACGTCGCTATCTTTGTCTGACGATGACGACATATTTTGAGACACTGGTAGCACGGCCGTCGCGCGTCTCCAGGCAGCGCCACTGCAGTGTGAACTGTTCACGTCTCGCCCGTGCAGCGTCGCTGCCTCTCCAGCGTCGGGCGTCCGCGCCACGCCAACTCTGTGTGAATTGGGCCTAAGGGGCAGGGACGTTTTGTAATTTCAGAACATCACAAACTAGCAGTCCGCCAGTGGCTTTTGTACAAACATGTGGTGTACAGTGGGCACACAGTGGAGGGGTACAGATCTGCGTAATATGTTCACGTACACGCTTGATAGCTGTAGGCAGGGCCGTATTTAGGCAGGTGCAACATGTGCAGCTGCACAGAGTGGCAATATTTTGCGTTCGAAAATGTTTTTAAAGTGTTATCTTAATGTTAAATGAACCGTCATTATTGACAGTTTCAATTACAGCAATAAATTTTAAAATTCAGGTTGTTGTTTTGATAGCAGTGGCGCATCCAGAGTGTCTTTTTTTAGAAATCAGTTTTAATCCCAGATGCTGGGGGGGAGGGAGACAAATAAATTACTGCACAGGGGTGTTGCATACCCTACATATGGCCTTGGCCATAGGCCAATCACTTTGTGCAGGATGATCAGTGTCAACGATGAAATCCGCAGGGAGGACTACTTTCATCATAAACCATCTCAGCCAGAGAGGCATGCAGACCATTCGTGTGTGTAGTGCGGATGCCTAGAAGTGCCCACGGGAGGGCATTGGTTTGCCGTGGCACATGAGGGCCGTTTTGAGGTTGCAGTGCCATCTTTCCAGTAGACTGTTGCTCTGTGTGTAGTAGGCCTTCATATGGAATTTACTGGTACCACACAAATTACTCAAGTTATTGAAAAGTGCCTACTGGAACTGTCAGTGATGAGTGAAGATGGACAGCTGAACTTTGAGATCTGTGCCATGTTTTTAAGTCCACTGATCATGAAACAGTATTCTGGGACCAACATAATATGATGGTAGGCCTTTTGAAAGTCTACAACTGAGCAGACTTTAGCTTTTTGTAGTTGCTGTGCAAAATCTAGAATGTGAGGAATCAGATAATTTTCAATGATTGTTCTGGGTGTTAAGCGTGTGATAGTAGCCACATGGTTGGCAAGTGCCATCATTCTTTTGAGCTAGATGAATTGGGGACGATCAGTTGCTATCAGAGAGGCACAAGATTCCACTATATACGAGTTCTTGAATGATAAGTTTTGCAGCCTGCAGTTTACGTGCTGATAAGCATCTTGCCTTGTTGCACACTGGTGGGCCCTCGGTTGTATTAAATTTGTAGAAGGTAACATTTGTCACCCTCAAGACAAGTGGTTGTGGCCCAGGAAGCAAATCACTAATCTTATTACCCTTCATTCGTCTGAGGTGAGTGTAGGTGGTGAGGCAGTAAGCTTCGAAGTTGCTGCAAGTATGGACCTGCTCTCAAGAGTGCTCAACAAGACGCTAGAGATTATTTGAGCTGACTACGGATTATGTTGTTGCAGTTTGGAGGAGAGCTGTGGTCACTCAGAAGTGGTTGATAAGAGGTCGGCTGTTACACAGTTTCGTGATGCAATAGGTGCAAACTGTCATTGGAACAGTAATTGAGGTGTGGTGCATGGATGCCGTTTGTAGGTCCAAAGAAAATTTATAATTCTGTAGGAAGTAAACACTGAGCACAGGTGTGTCGATATTGGTGACCTAGAATGTCAAATGGAATGTAGCATCCTGAGAGAGTTGTAAGCAGAGTACAGGAGTACCATAGACCTGAATGGGGGAGCTGTTGATGGCTTGCAGTGGCCCTGGGTTGGGATAGAGGTTTGATAGCACTAGGTTAAGGAGTATGGTGCTAGCCTTGACACCAGTGTCCACCAGGTATTAGGACGATGACTGAATATTCCTGTGACATTTGTGGGAGGATATGTAGGGGTGCAGCACCATATAGTCTCTGCACCAAAAATTTGACAACGTGCATGGGGCCTATGGAACCAGCACAGTGGGTGGTTGGGGTGAGGAGTCCAGCATGTTGCATTGGTGGTGGAGGAATATTTGGTGTGCCGGACAGATGGCACTCCAAGCTGTGATGACATGGTGGTGGGGGTGGCAGAGGTTGGTTGAGAAACTGCTCTGCTGCCAACATGTTGCTCAACTGTCGGCAGAGAGGTGCACTGTTTGGAATGTTGGGTTGCTGGGTGTCTGGTTGTTGAAGTACGTGTTATGATGGTAATATTATTGACGATGATATGGCTATAGCTTGGGGCACTTTAGATACTACCATCAATAAATCAGATAAGAAAAAAAAGTTACAATAATCAAATAATACATCTCAATAAAGTGATTAAACTTTGCATATCTTTTTATTTTCTTTGTAAGGTCTACCTATCTGTTTGCTATAACAAACCAAAGAAGTCATGTTGTAGAACTAATTACAGAAACGATGAAATTTGTTCCTAACATCTAATTGCATCTACAAAAATATAGTAACTGATGTTTGATATTAATTGGCATTTGATTAATTACAGAAACACACTAATTGCAATTGACAATACAACTGATTTGAAACCACTGCTAATAAAGTTCTTCATGCGACATTTTAATGTGTTAAGTGAAGTTAACACAGTCTATTAACCATGACAGGTATTAATTTACATCATATCACAAGTTTTATGCAATTGTTAGTATTGGAACCTCTCGAAGTTTCTAGAAATATGTTTGTTAAACCAACAGTAGTGATGCTTTTTCATTTCTGTTTCTTTCAAGATAATCATTTTAATATTTTTTAAATTTAGTTTAACAATGTTATTTAATCTAAAGAAATTATCTACAAATTGAAAAACAAAATCGTGACATCTTGCTTAGTATTACAATCACTCGGTTTGTCACCCTAATCGAGATAGTTAAATTTGTTACAATAACTGGCACGCACACTGTCCCACATTACCTCACGGAGTTCAGAAAGTGTCTGTGTAAACTAGAAGTGGACAAAATCTCTGCGGTATCCTCAATTGATGTTGACCGCTGGGTGGTATCTACTGCATCGATGATGCTGGGGGGTGGGCTGTCCTATTATAGTGTGTAGGTGTGGCGGATGTGGCTTGGGAAATCAGTTGGTGGTGGCGCATAATTTGGTGCACACTGTCTGGATATGTCAGACTTGCTTCGATAAGTTTGTCAAAACTGTTAAGAGTTAAATTTGTAGATCTGTGAAAAACTTCAGTGGCCAATGGCACACGATTTTGGGTCTGGCAGTAACGAATGGTCAACTTGTAAATGCAGGCAGAGCCAGAGCTGGCCTGGGGTGTACTCGCCAATGGTCACTTCTTTTATAGTGTGGGTCTGTGCCTTGTCCAGCAAGGGCAACAAACATTGTAGAAGAATCTCCTTCATGTTGCGGAACTCCGGGGCAGGGTTCAGCGACTGGATGATATTGCCAGCTGAGTCCATCTCATTGTGAAGATGTGTGAGCAGAGACAGGAAACGAGCATACTCGCTGACAATTTTCTGTAACCCAAAGATAGTTTCCACCAATGCGAACCATGTTATGGGTTTGGATCTATTCAATGGTAGCAGCTATGGTAAGTGGAAGTGGTGTGCAGTTGAGTCAAACTGAGTTTCCACCAAGGGATGATGACAGGAAGGTGTCGCCAGCATTGTGGTATCAGGAACTGTTGTTTTGGCTGTGGCACCAAAAGCGGTGTATGTGATGGGTAACCACACACTGCGGGTGACACATCAGGCAGTGGCAGACAATGTTAGCGGGTTGTACAGAGGCACTAATTCGCCATCACACGACATGGCAGACGGCATTGCAGAAGTGATCCCGGGTGTTGAATGCAGGTTATAGGGCTGAAAACACCACACACACACACACACACGGCAGAGAGCGGCGGGACCGGCACAGCAGGTGGCATCTTGTAGTGACGTCGGGACTCGTGTGGGTCGGAAAACAAGTGAACAAATGTAAAAACATCTGTGAAGATGCGATGGGCGGTGGCAGATCAATGTGGCATCGGCAGATCAATGTGGCATCACATTTGCGGGAAATAAAGTACATGCACTAAAATACTGTGACACACTTGTCCTTGGTTGCACATTGATTTCTTGCTGGAAGGAGGTAACATGGTAGCATAGGAGTGTGGTACCATAGTCCCTGCCTTTTTTTAAAAGACAGTGCGTGATGCAGCTGGTTGAGGGGAGTGTTAGGATTCATTAGGGAAATCATCCTCCAACTTGACGAGAGAGTTGTCCTGTGTCACATACTATGAAGGAACGTTGTGATCTAGTGGTAATTGTCTGCTGTTGGAAGCCATTGTTTGACCATAATGGTAGTATTGTGGAAACCAGTTTCATAAGAAACAAAAGAAGAATGAAGTACACCATACTCGATATGTATGTCGAATGACATAGGGTCGCCACTGTTGTTTCTACCAACATTATGGTAGAATAACACACTGAAAGTCAGTAGTTAAACACTTCATTAGTCAATACTACCAGTAGACCAGTCAACACCATCAAGTACAGAGAAACACTGTTATGGCTGCCGTGGTAGTGATAGGTACAATCCAACAAAGAGGTTACTTCTGCACACCTGTTGGGCATTGATACTCGTGATGCCAAAAAGCATTTATATAGATGGAAAAATTTAAGTACTTGGAAGATAGTTTGATAGAGTAAATTTTGTGTCCATTTATGTAAAGGATTTCAATTTAAAAACAGTTCTGCAGTATCGACGACCAACACCTAGCAGTCATCATACTACCTTCTCATCCTACACTACTTTCCATTTCCTGTGTCTCTCGCCCATCTGTGTGCTGCTTTTTTCCTCTTTTCTCCGTCATTCATTTTTGCTTACCCGCCCGTCCCCCTTCCCTCCTCCCTTCCCCTTCCACCCTCCTTACATGACATTCCAAATCGCATCCCCTCATATCAGTATTTTCAGGCTGTGTGGAATGTTCTATCCCCCCTCCTTCTTTTGTTCTGCAAGCTCCTCCCTCCCTTGCCCCTCTCACACTTTCTTAAAGTACCATTTGGTTCTTAGCAGCTGGAGATGATGGTCAGCTGCATGTGAATTATGCCTGAGTGTTTGAATGTAGGTGTGATGTTAGTCTGATGAATTCTGTGGCCGAAAATTTATGTGCAAGAAATGTACTTGCAATTGCGAATTAGTCAGTGTTTCCGCTTTACCTGATCGGTTCATGCCATCCTTGCATGCCTAATTACTGTTCATTGGAGAGTTCACATAACTTGCAATTTAATGGTTGTTGTTGTTGTTGTTGTTGTTGTTGTTATTTGTAAATGTACTATATGTAAAATATTACTTAATCTGCTTTATTATAGGCATTGTGTTTCTTGATGAAGTGGATAAGATAGGAGCCGTTCCTGGAATACACCAATTGAGAGATGTTGGTGGTGAAGGTGTTCAGCAGGGAATGCTCAAGGTGAACAAATAAACCATTCACTTGTCTCTTTGATTACATTTTTGCCTGATATTGTGGAATTTATCTGCTTTTAATGAGCTGTTGACTGATTACATAGTTAAGATTATTTTGGGCAATTAGTTCATGAGCCCACTCAAATAATAAATGGTTGTGAACACGCACTTGTCCTCTTAGCAATAAATAATCCTCGGACATTGAATTGCCTTTTATAATGAAAAGATGGTTCCAGAATGAAACTTTCACTCTGCAGCGGAGTGTGCGCTGATAGGAAACTTCCTGGCAGATTAAAATTGTGTGCTGGAACCGGGACTCGAACCTGGCTAAGCCATGTCTGCACCATATCCTTTCTTCCAGGAGTGCTAGTCTTGCATGTTTAGCAGGAGAGCTTCTGTGAAGTTTGGAAAGTAGGAGGCGAGGTACTGGCGGAAGTAAGGTTGTGAGGCGGCATCGTGAGTCGTCTCGGGATCGCACAGTAGGTAGTGTGTTTGCCCGCGAAAGGCAAAGGTCCCAGGTGCGAGTCCCGGTTCCGGCACACAATTTTAATCTGCCAGGAAGTTTCATGAAAAGATGTATTCCCCATGACTGTGTGAATTTCAAATTTTGGTCATAGACAGCAGTCACTCACTGTTGAAAATTTGATTATTATTTATGCAGATCTAGATTTAGGGCAGTTCTCAGCTAACTAGAACCAACCATGTGAAGTTTGTGTAGACATGTACATGGCGTGCCAAAAAAAAAAAAAAAAAAAAAAAAAAAAAAAAAACAAAAAAAAAACACCCTTCTGAAATGCTGTATTGATAATGGTTAGCTACTGGTAGAAATCTAGATCTGCTTAAATAAAGACCAAATTTCAATGATGACTAATTGTTGTCATCTACCAGACTTGAAAATAATCCCGAGTCAATAGCAAGTGTCAAAATTGATACAGGGATTAGGGAACACAGGAATGTCATAGTGAAACTGAATACTGAAAGGCCCAAATTCACAAAAAATAAATGCAGGGAAAAAAGTATTAATGCTTACCTGAGAGGTAGTCTCCACACATTCCAAATTGTGAGTGTAAGTGTGGACCAGATATGGCTTGAATTCAAGGAAAGAGTATCAATCTCAATTGATTGATTTATACCAAATAAATTTACAAAAGACAGAGCTGATGTCCTTTGGTACACACAACAGGTCAGAACACTAGCAAAAACAACAAAAACAGCATGCTGAATTTAAACAAATACAATAATCCCCAAGATTTATGCAGAAATTTGAAACTTAGTGAGAATTTGACATTCAAATTGAACTATATGTTACTATTACTATTTGGTTTACAGGAATTATTGTTTGACGGGAAATTAATAAAATATCTGGAATCAAATCAATTAAGATGGGGATCCCCAAACTTTTGAGACTGGCAGTCATATTAATTTAAATAATTTATTGCATAAAATATTTCCCCTTTTTAATTAGGGCATCAATCTATCTATATAGTACATCAAAAGAAAGGTAAAAGCAATGGAAACAAAAGAATGTAGTCATAGTCTGGAATCTAATAGTTTAGGAGTAAATGGCCATGAAATTTAGTACCAGTATAAAGCTTTAATTTCATTTATTATGCAAGTCAATTATTTTTGGATGATTCCAGATGCCTTACTATAAAACAGGGGTGTTCAGCCATACACTGGTACAAGTCATTACATTTAAATAATTTCCACTCTCAAAATATGATAAGGCGAATTGAAATTACTTCTTCAATTAACAATATTTCAATATTAATACAGTTCCTGACTTTACTAATTATCACAATGTGTTCCTATTGTTACAAAGAATATGCTGTAAAATAAAATTACATTGGGGAAGACTTATTTACATATTTGCTGTTTTGAGTGTACCTACTATGCATACTGCCTATGTTTACAAATGAATATATATTTTGTAAAAAAAAATATTTAGGCAGAGAGATGAAAGGTGCTGACCATGCTTTTTTATAGGGTCAAGCTCTATAGTCTTTCGGCTTCCAAAGATCCACAAGTGTACTGGGTCTCTCCCCCCACAAGGTGTCTTTGTACTGACTTTCAGTTCTTGTTGAACACTTTGTGATCTATTTTGTGACAGATTCCTCTTCTTACATCCTGGCATTTCAAACATGTTAAGTTACATGTTGAAGAGATCCCTCATTCCTTCACCCCTTGCTACATTGAATTATATAATGAACCTTTCATTGACTAGGAACTGTTTCATGCTCATGCTTTGACTCAACAGTAGGGTCTCAGGCACTCTATTCTGAGACTCAGGCCATTCTTCTGATCCCAAAAACGGAAAATTATGACTACAGTGAAGTTCAACTCTGACAAGTTTTTGTGCTGTTTAGTATTCAGTAGATACTAGTAAATCTGTGCTGTGCTTATGAATTGTACCTAAAAACATTGTTTTATTTGCAGATACTGGAGGGAACTATTGTAAATGTTCCAGAAAGAAATTCACCACGTAAATTACGTGGGGAAACAGTTCAGGTTGACACTACAAATATATTGTTTATAGCATCAGGTGCCTATAATGGACTTGACAGAATTATAAGCAGGAGGAAGAATGAAAAGGTAAAACAGCTGGGTGCTTACTGTTACCACGAGATGACTGCATGTTGGAAATTTGCTGAAGTTTTGTCTTTGTTTCTAGTACTTAGGTTTTGGTGCACCCAGCTCAGAGTCACCAGGGCGAAGAGCAGCTACTCTTGCAGATCAGGCAAATCAAAGCAGTTTGTCATCAGTGGAGGAAGACAATGCTGAGAAGGATGCATTCCTGAGACAAGTGGAAGCAAGAGATCTCATTGAATTTGGTATGATTCCGGTAAGTAATTAGATTTTCCACTTAATAAATTTATCTCTCTGCACCACTCACCCCACCCCCTTTCCCGTTCATACATATGTGGAGATGATTTCATCCCACAAAATATACTTCTATGTGAAATTGGCAGTATGTGATCATATTTGTACACATGTACTGTGACTGAGATTTAAATTCATTTTCCAGCCAAGGTAACATGTCATAAATTTTTCTTTTCTATGAAGTAATACTACTACTACTATTACTACTACAGTTAATTGATACTGCCCAACAATATGTGCAACTTATATATAAGGTAAACATTCAGATTTATAATGTTTTGTCTTACTTTTTACAGGAATTTGTTGGCCGGTTTCCTGTTCTTGTAGCCTTCCATTCACTGAATCAGGATCTTCTTGTTCGCATACTTACGGAACCAAAAAATGCTATGGTTCCCCAATATCAAATGCTATTCAATATGGACAAAGTAAGTCCTTAAACTCTTTCAGTTGACATGCATTTAATATAAAAATTTTCTCCAACAGTATCTTGTGGGCAACACAGTCAAATGCTTTTGTTAAATCAAAGAATATGTCTAGTGTCTGTATTTTTTTTATTATTATTATTTAATCCATCTAGTGCCTCAGAGAAAAGAGATTATAGCATTTTCGGTTGTTAAACCACTTCCTAAATCAAATTGTACATATGACATCAAATTATGGAAACTGAAATGATAACACTGAATAAACAGCCTTTTCAGTAACTTTAGCAACAACTGGTGTCATAGTAATTGGTCTAAAATTGTATACAGTATCCCTTTCTTCATTTTTGTAAAGTGAGCACTTCAATCTGTCAGGAAACGACCATTCTGAAAGAAAAGAAATACAAATATGACTAAGTAGTAGGCTAACAGAGGCAGGACAATACTTAAGTATTCTGCTAGATACCTTGTCATATAGACAGAGGAAAGACCCTTATTTAAAAACTGAGTTTTGCTACGCACAGAATCATACTTCAAATGTTCTTGTTCAAAAAAGCTTGTATAAATGCACATGGCACAATCAATCTTCAGGTATTTTACTCTGTGAAAAGCCCTTTGGTAATCAGTAAAGCAAGCACTGATGTGTTGGTTTAAGTCTTTGCACTTCTGTAACAGTACCTAAATGTTAAACAATGCTTCACCTGTACCAGATGCATTTCTGAAACGGAATTGTGTAAAAGATACTTATTTTTCTCCGGTCTTGTAAATGTGTCAGTGAACTATCTGAAAAATTTTCATTTGGAACCTCACATAATTTTGAAAATCCTACTATTTAAATACAATAATTAATTAAAGCAATTTTAATTAAAATTAATACATTAATTTACATACACAATCTGAAATATTTAATGGGGAATAATACTCTAGTCGAAAATATTCTGAAAGTTTTTCTTTTATCCTATGGTTCTTTAAGGCAAGATATTTTAGGAATTTCAAAAATTATCTTTTTTTTTTTTTTTTCTTTTCTTTTCTCAAACAGTTTGATCCAAATTAGTGTGACCCACCCAGTGATCTCCCCTTGTCAGTTACTGAAACTCAAAATGAAAGCCCTAAGATAGGCTCATTTTGCTAAGGTATATCATTGTATTCACAATGCATTTACTCATTAAAATATAAAAAATCTTTAGCTACTTTTTTCTCTGCATTGTTCTCCCACTCCTTTTGGATTTATTATGATGGGCCCAGTTTAACCTTAACGCCTTGCCCCATTACCATCCTATCTTTTCTTATTTTCCCTTGCTCCCTTATGTCCTCTCCAACAATCATTCAGTGTGCAAAATAAAGCTGTGTATTGTGTTTTTGTCCATAATGCTTCATTGCATTGTTCTAGGTTGATCTAACTTTCTCCCCAGAAGCTTTAAGATCTATTGCAAGACTAGCCATGGAGAAGAAAACAGGAGCACGTGGCCTACGGTGTATAATGGTGAGTAAAATTTGTATTTCTTTTATTCTTTAAAGGTAAATTATGAATTGAATTTTACAAGGATATTAAGAAAAGTTGATATTTCATATGTTGAATGATTATTTTAATAAATATATACAAAATTTAGTAAAATAGAAATGTTTTTTAGTCTTAGGATTCAAATTGATATATTTTTGAATTGACAATTCATTAAGTCAAGTTAGGTACTATTTCCAATCTGATTGTTACATTAGAACAGTCAGATTTCTTCAAGAATAGTAGTAATTGAAATTTTGAATTTGTTTGTTCACTGCTCCCAGCAATGTATAATTCCTTTTGAATACTGTGGGTGTCAGTGTGTGAGTCAATTGCTTTTATAACTGCCCTTGTTTATTTCTTGTCTTGCCATCCCTTCTCCTAAACTGTGTCAGAAGCATGACATTGTTTCTATTGTACATGTCTGTGTTGTAGAATGACTTTAAAATTTGTTCGCAGATTATGTATCCTGCGTTAAATGTGCATTGTTATTATTAGCCTGAAGAATTTTAATGATGGATTAAATAAGGACCTAGGATGCTCGTACTGTATTGTGCACGTTTCCTTGTTTGCAGGAAAAGTTGCTTCTCGACCCAATGTTCGAAATACCAGGTTCGGATGTTCTCAGCGTGCACATAACAGAAGATGCTGTCCTTGGAAAGAGTCACCCAATATACATAAGAGGGAAACCTGTACAACAAGTGGAGGAAGACCAGTCAGTAGAACTTGAGGCACATGCTGAGGCAAAGTAGTGACTTGTAAAACACTTAAAGATAATTTTCCACACAGGACTAAAGTGGCAATAAGTTGTTATGTGAGGCAGAATGTTTGATGTGGTCATGTGTTTTTAAAGTGCTAAGGTGTTTCAACTACAGTGTGCAAAATTATCAAGTTTTTTATTCTTATTGAGTATAACTTATCTTTGTAAATAGTATTGGAAAATTGGTTGTTATGTTTTTGATTTTGCACTTAGTGGTACCTGAAAGTCTGTTAGCTTGTTCTTTTCTTGTTCGTGGTTCCTAAGGTGTGATCGTTAGTGAGGTTCTCAGACTCTAACAAGTTGACAGGAAATACAGTTTTTGTGTCATTTCCATGAACATAAATATTCTTGTAATCACAGTTTCTTCAAGCCACAGCTATTGCTTGTAGCTTTTGCAACTGACCTCCATTTTAACTGTTACGCGTGAAATGTGTCACTGTAGAAAAATCTGTGATAAATCTTACTGGATCTGTTGCAGTGCTCTGTATGTTGGCACACAGCAGTCTTCAAGTAAGTTATGTTCTCTTCTACATCCGTCATTGGTGTGTGATAGTCTGTATGCCGGGTTGCTTTTGTGTGTGTGTGTGTGTGTGTGTGTGTGTGTGTGTGTGTGTGTGTGTGTGTGTCTGTCTGGAGGGGGGGGGGCATTCAAGAAGAAAATATGTGCACACCTGTGTATGTGTATGCATGTTATGTGGGTTCAGGTTACATTGTCTCGGATAAGTGGTCCTTGTGGCTTGATTTGTTTTTTACTGTGTTCAGACAAGAAACTGTTGACAATAACAAATAATTTCATAGTTTTGAGTCATTTTAAAGAAGTGGAGTGTAATTCTTCTTTTAGCATGTATGACATTTCAGTTCTGAACTGAATGTGTATTGTTGTTGAACTAGGTTTTTCGTGTTGTTCTAAAGAAAGAAGTGTACATGGACAGAAAAAGCAAATGTTGTCTCCTCTGTAGAAAAGCGATAAACTTCAGAAGTTGTTATTTTTATAATAAAACTGTTTATTAAAAATGTGAGTTCTTAACATTTCCCCCTTCTTCCTACATTTACATGTTTTCTTCAATTTTCCAAAACAGAATTAGCCTCTAATAAAATGAATTAGTAATATTTTACAGGTACGTTCTTATGCATGTCTGAAGATGTAATCTGTTGTCCTCAACCCCTACCTCTTTCCCTACTCCTACCTCTCAGTTGATTGCTTCCCGTCATAACTTCTTCATTAATTAATCTTTTGGCTCAAGATGAGGCTTTAGATAACAACAGAATGTATTAGCATGAAATTTAATTAAAAGAAGCTTATATATTATATTATCATACGGGTACATAAAAAATGTCGTACATGTGATGGATGTGTAGTAATTAGTACAAAGTATGCCTGTTAGGCTTGTGGATGTAAAAAAGAGAAGTCCTTCATTACATTCACAAAATTGGTATTTATTCAGCATACTCCCCCCGGTCCTTTCATTGCAAACAACAGTTTGGGGAACAGTCTAAAGTATGCTGCAGTGTTCTGGCAAATAGTGTAGGTAATCCAGGGCTGTGATATGTTTTCAGGCCAAAAACATGAGCCATTGTGACAGAGAAGTGAACAGTAATTTGCATCTTTGAAAAATTCTCATCCAAAATTTATGGATGATGCCAAGATAATACTCATAATTAATGGTTTGCCAATCTAGTATAAATTTGTGAAGGAGTCCTTTGGAACTGAAGAAATGGTTAGCTTTGTCTTACAATGACTCTTCTGCAAGCACACTTTCTTTGGTTTTGATTTCTGTGCGCTTGATCATGATGCACTCTGCCAAGTCTCAGTCTGTTACAATTAATTTCATTATATCAGTATTGCTTTGAGCTGCATTTTTAAGTCTTTGCAGTGTTGGACTCTGCCATGTTTTTTATCGCATAAAAGGGAATGCAACACAAATTGCTCACTGATCTACCTTTGAGAAAATCCTCAGTCAAGATTTTGTGCACAGTAGTTATTGGTATTCCTGATATCTCCTCGATTTGTTGTGTGGAAATGTGTTGGTTTGCAGCAGTTATCTTGGAAATTTTTTGTATGTTTTCATCTATGAAATGTTTGAAGCTCTGATCCTCTTGGCATGTTCTTAATGTCCTCCCTGGTGTCATTAAATGTAGCATACTACCTAAAAATGTTTGAATTAATCACTACAATAAACAGTCATAATCATATCAGAAATTAACTTATCTCCCTGTTCAAAATTCAAATTCAAATGTTTGTACAGCTTATGGGACTTAACTACGGGGTCATCAGTCCCTAAACTTACAAACTACTTATGAATTACTTACGAACTAGGACGGCACAAATATCCATGCCCGAGGGGGGATTCGAACCCCCGACCGTAGTGGCCGTGCAGACCGTGACTGGAGCGCCTCAGTCTCCTCGGCCACCGCGGCCGGCGATCCCTGTTCCACTGCCGTTTTCCAGACAGTCAAGTCGTGTACTGTAACCAAGACACCTGTTCTCTATCTGGAAGTCGGCACTGTCAGAGTGGCAGCAGATCAAGAGGCACGTGAGAAGCCACCAGATGGTGGAGCTGCACATGGGAGATTGTGCATTTGTCCGTGCCGTCCACCCCAGGGACAGACTGGGGGATAGCAGATGGGAACTAGACAACCACAGAGACAAGCTTGAGACTAAAGTAGCAATGACTCCAGACTACGAGCAGAGAAAAACACAAACCTTTATGATGAGGAGAACAACTGGTAGACTGTAACAAAGAGATAGACGAAGAGATGCTTGCAGTATAACTGTGAGCACATATCTGATGAATGGTATGGTGTGTATTTAAATAGTAACTGGACGAAGCACAATAGGCAGTCACATAAGAGCACAGAATGATTGTGACACCCTCCTCAGAGTGTAGCGCTACTGGGCACGTGGATGCAAGGCCCTCATTAGGTATCTTTGTTCATGAACTCTGGCGGGCTTTCAATGTCTGTAGCACCCGAAATCAAATTCCTCCTCTCTGAAACGGGCACATAAGGGAGAAAATGTACCACATGATTATGTGGTTGCTGGGAGGAGGATATGAGTGAAGATTTGGTCCCTTCAGTGTATAGTTTCCGGGAGGGAAGGTCTTTTGTGTGTATTGTGACTGTCAGGTGTGTCAGCATCAAGTCATTGATATAAAGGTCAATTGTGGAGAGTGTATGGGGTGTCAACAGCTCTCATCAATGGTGTTAGTCCTTGGGTATCACAGTCTTATGAGGTTAGAAGAGGGGGGGATGGTGCTGTGAATGATGCTTGTGATCAAGACTGGAATTGGTTTTGATGGTTGGTGCTTGAACCCTTCTTTCATTTGAACTGTGGTCACCTTTCTCTTCACTACCATTTCCGCTACGGATGCCACTGTGTTCACATAAGAACGTGCCCATAAATCATCACCAGGTTGTAACACTGGGTGGTTCGACTGCAGTGTGCCAAAGGGGTGCAGTGTCAGCAGGTGAAGCAGGATCCACAGGTGCTGCTCATGAAGTAGTTTGGTCAGGCTATGACCACCAATTGGCATGGTGCGGCAAGTACGCAAACGGATGAGAGCCAATGTAGTGGCTGTGGTGCCAACAGCTTTCATCATTTGTTGTTTGAATGTCTTGATGAGACACAGCTCTTCTGTTTGCAGGATGATGGATAGCAGGCTGTGAATATGTCTTTACCATTGGCCTCACAGACCTGTCAGAAGGCAGATGCTATAAAGTTTGGTTCATTGTCCATTGCTAAAGCTCGAGTCAGTCCTTAAATAGTCAAAATCTAGGGCAAGGTTGTGAGAGTAGCATGGGTCCTGGTAAATGCTGTGTGTTCAACATAGGGATACTTTGAGTGTGTGTTCTCAATGAGCAGCCACATGATCCCAAATATGGTCCAGCAAGGTCAAGGTGGATGTGATCTTGTAGATGGCAGGGTGTATGCCAGAGTGCAAGATACTGTACAGCTGCAGACCATCGTCTTATGTCATACCACAGAGACAAGCACGAAACGCAAAGTCAACTGACATACCAATGACACCAGACTACAAACAGAGGAAACACGAACACAGAAATGAGTGGCATTGTACTGTGGTCTTGTCTAAATATGAACTGGGTGGAGCACTGTTGTTCGCTGCATAGGATTGTTGAGAGATGGTGGCACACCTTCACCGAATGTAGCACCACTGAGCATGCAGATGCAAGGTCCCCTATAACTTATTTAGGACCCTGGACTCTTGTGGGCATTCAGATCTGCCAGGTACCAGATCTGCTATATCAGTGATCTCAGTTTTCTACTTCACTATTTTTGAACCTTCAAGGGTTGTATGCTGTAACTCTACACAAGATAGCATTGCATTTTCTAATTTCACTAGAGCAGTCGTGACAGAACTGGGACAAAATATGTGGAGAGGGTTGGAGTGATTTTGGGTGGAGGGGGGGGGGGCAAATAGTGAGGAATCCAAGTGTACCCCCCCTTTTCTTCTTTATTTTTAATGAACTGTGAATAATCTACACACAGGAGGAGGAGTGACAGATTTGAGGTTCAGGCAAAAGATACCCAGATCCCACACTGATGGAAAGTGGCATACAGTTAGGGTGACCTGGGGAAGTGAATAAGAAAGGGGGCATAAGATTGAAGATAGGGAACTTTTTGAGGACTGTGGATTGCCAGAGACAATTACTCCCCATTTCACATCCCCATGTCACCTCAAACATTATCAGCTTCCCACTGTCTCCATCACCCGTGTATCACTTGCCTAGCCCCAGTAAATGCCACCTCACCTTCCATTGTTCCTAGCTGTAACACCAGCTGTCTCCTCAGAGCCACTAATCACTTAAACCTGACCCCCTCTTCCTGTCTCCCACCTTTCTCTCCCTCTATCCCCACTCCTCAAAATAAGGTAATGGTAAAGCAATCAACAATCCGAAGATTTGTTTGAAACACCACAGTGTTTTACTAGGCTTGGGTCCTGTTTGGAGGTGGTATGCCATTGCCTTCCCTGACCTTCAAACTTACTTACCAGCCAGTTACAGGGGGACATACAATTGAACGTAGGTTCTGAACCGTGGTGTTACTCGATATTTTTCGCATCAGCAACATTGCCAGAGATGAAAAAAGTGGAAAGTGACAGATAAAAATCCTAGGACATGACTGGGATCAAACCCAGAACCTTTGGATTCATAGTCTGGCACTGTGCTACAGTGCCACACCCACAAATAATAATAATAATAATAATAATAATAATAATAATAAACCACAAACACCCACTCTACTCTGATCTCCTGTCAATAGATAGTATTGGCACTATGTGAGGCAAACTCGCACACGTGCACCTGTGTTTTCTTTGTGTCTGTACCTGAGCTTGAAAAAGAATGTAGTCTGAAAGCTAACAAGTTTTATTTCCTTTAGTGCATGTCTCTCAGCGATTTGATGCTTAGTCCTTAAGCTGAGCATTCTGCTTTATCCCAAAAGAATATACATTTTACCAGGACTTTCCCATAATTAGTGCTTGGCTTTGATGTTTTGACTTAGTATATTGAGCAGAAGTAATATACATTTGTGATTGCTGTTGTAAATGTAGTTAGTGTTGCAAACATTAATGAAATGTGTATGTTGTTGATCAGTTTTTTCTAAATATGTGCTCTGTGCAACAGGGGTGCATTTGGATAGAAAACCAAATCTGAACTAAGCTGTTGGTTATTGCTTACTTCTGAATTTTCTTTTGTTCCAATATGTGTAGTACTAGTTAAGTTTCCTATTAACAATATTACCTGTAAATCAGCATTGTAAAATTTTTGTAATATAGTGAGAAAATTTATGCCTTTTGCAAATCATTTATAAAGGTTTTTTTAATTGGTAGGAGCCGCCCGAAGAAACCTTGATCAAAGCATGTACGAGTCCATTTTGGAAGTTTATTATGACAATGCTACTTTTATTCAAGAACATGTCACTGTCAAAATGACCTGCAACAATATAAGTTTTATTATATCGGATTTGTTATTTTATGTGCATTATCTAGTAATTTTTATTTGCTCGTTTATTTTCCTAGTGTTTCAGTTTTCAGCAGTGATGCCAAGTCTTAAGACATTGAATAGGGTAAATATGTCAGCAGTATCAGAAAATTTGTAATACTTAACATTAGCATAATGGATAAAAACAGTGCCATTGATGGCAAATACACTATGTGATTGTAAGTATCCGGACACCTGGCTGAAAATGACTTACAAATTCGTGGTGCCCTCCATCGGTAAAGTTGGAATTCTATATGGTGTTGGCCCACCCGTAGCTTTGATGACAGCTTCCACTCTCACAGGTTTACGTTCAGTCAGGCACTGGAAGGTTTCTTGGAGGACTGCAGCCCATTCTTCACGGAGTGGTGCACTGAGGAGAGGTATCAATGTAGGTCGGTGAGGCCTGGCACCATAGCGTTCCAAAACATACCAAAGGTGATCTATAGGATTCAAGTCAGGACTCTGTCAGGCCAGTCCATCACAGGGATGTTATTGTCATGTAACTACTCCGCCACATGCTGTGCATTATGAACAGGTGCTCAATCGTGTTGAAAGATGCAATTGCCATTCCCGAATTGCTCTTAAACGGTGGGAAGCAAGAAGGTGCTTAAAACATCAATGTAGGCCTGTGCTGTGATAGTGCCATTCAAAACAACAAGGAGAGCAAACCCCCCTGGATGAAAAACGTGACCACACCATAACACCACCACCTCGATCGCCACATTGTGTACCGTGATTCGTCACTCCACACAATGTTTTTCCACTGTTTAGTCGTCCATTGTTTTCATTACTTACACCGAGCGAGGCGTTGTTTGCCATTGACGTGCGTGATGTGTGGCTTATGGGCAGCCGCTTCACCATGAAATGGAATTTTTCTCGCCTCCCGCCTAACTGTCATAGTACTTGGCGTGAGCCTGATGCAGCTTGGAATTTCTGTTTGATGATCTGGATATATGCATGCCTATTACACTGTCTGACCCTCTTCAACTCTCGGCGGTCTGTCAGTCGACAGACGAGATCAGCCTGTACACCTTCATGCTGTGTGTCACTCTTCATGTTTACATCTCACTACCACATCAGAAACTATGGACCTAGAGATGTTTAGGAGGTGGAAATCTCACATACAGACTTCTGATACAAGTGACACCCAACGACCTGACCACATTCAAAGTCCACAAGTTCCACATTCTGCCCCCCCTCACAATGTTTAATGACTACTGATTTACTGATATGGAATACCTGCCAGTAGCTGATTGCACAAAGCACCTAATGTGAAAAACTTATGTTTTTGGGGGTGTCTGGATATTTTTCATCGCATAATGTATATTTTAAACATCTTCTCATCAGAGGTACTTTTGCTGAGTATGCTGTAGAAACTGCTTTTAAACACTATAAGATCCTTTGCAACTATCAACTATATCGCTAGGAATATTGTGCACAAAACTATTACAAATTTTCGGCTACCAGTACATGTAGAATATTTTCATTTCAAATTTGTTTGTGTGCTCATTGTTCACAGCAAGAAAAATGTGATCTTTCTGTCATGGTTGGAAGGGAATGAAACAGTAAAAATGCCTATAAATATCTTTTGTCTTGGCATTGATATCGACGTGAAACAGAAAAGCTATGACATATAGTTTTATCAAGACTTGGTCAAAGCTTTTAAAAGTGTTAATGTTATCCTATATCAGCATGATGAATTGAAGCTAAAGTATGAGACAACAAAGACTGCATGATCCCGTTTTAAATTTTCTTAGGTGTTACTAGTTACTGAACAGTTCTTTTAGGTGACTAGCCTAAGTGGACAGACAAATTACCTGAAGTTTCTGAAATACATATTACTCTAAAATAACAATCAGAAATTTATTTAATTTTCTTAATTATCACCATATTGGATAGGTCTACAGCTGTGCATCTGCTCAATTTGTGTCAAAATGTGGCAACTGTGTAACAGTGTCAAATGATTGGTTGCTATTTCTAATTTTTGTTTATCATTTACATTATGAGATTTCTATTATAATAGAATGACAGATCATAAATAACTAAAAAATTAAGTAAGTAAATAAAATTGAGCACCCCTTGCCTCACACACGAGAAACAAGCCACTAATACATGTTAGACATACTCTGAAATAATGATGGATACAATTAGGTCATTATTAACATATCTTCTGCATGTGTGTTTTTATTCCTGTAATCGCCATCTTATATTTATGTGTATTTTACATTTTGTGCTCTACTGGAAGAATTTCTAACAAACTGAATGCAATCTGGCCTCCCACATCAAAGGTTCCAACCACTTCCTACAGCGACACTGCATCACTTCACACCCCCTTACTTCGTGAATGCCTACTTGCTATTATTAACAACATTCTTCATAACTCACATCACTAACGGCTATGATATTGCTACTGTTGAAGACCTCCTCTTCCAATGTTTTTCAGACACAAAACCCACTACCCCAATCCTGATACACCTTTTTAACTATATCCTAACAAAACTTAATTTTTTGTTGAAGGGAAAGTTTACAGACAAATCTGTGGTACAGCCATGGGAACATGCAAGGCACTCTCCTTTACCAACTTATTAATGGTCCATCTGGAAGAGATCTTTCAAGCTTCCCAAAATCTCAAACGCTTGATCTGATCTATTTTAGGTTCAATGGATCAAAATAACTTATCCTCATTTCATCACAGCTTCCTTTCCTACTTACCTGGTCCTCAGCAACTCAGTGTGATACCTTAGTGAAATTAATCTCTACCTCACTGGATGGCTTCAACCATACCTATGGCCATATTAAACCCACCAGCCACCAACAATACTTACATTTTAACACTACACTATACACATGTATAATCAAGTTTCTAATTTTTTGGATCTTCAAACTTGTTGTTAAGCAGTTCTATGCAAGGTTTTTTTTTTCCTCTCTCCCCCCTCTTCAATGTTTGTTTTGTGCAGTGTTTTACATGGGTATGAATTGAAATGCTATTGACATTATGATTAATTGATATGTATATATCCTCTTTGGCATGGCTCAGTACTACTACACAGTATCTCTGACTTCCACAATCCTTTAACACCATCCTCGTGACCTAGGTCATGAATTAACTTTCCCTTCCTTTCCCATTCCTTTTTTCTTCTTTTTCTCCCTTCTCTCCACCTGAAGATGGAACACAGTTCTGAAAGCTTGTTATTTTCCTCCTTTCTTCTGTGTGTAACTATCGGTGTTACAGCAAAAAGGTAAGTACTGCCCAGCCAATCTATCTCTTTTGAAAAACAATTTATTGGCATTATGACACAATTGTTATGTCTAAGGTATACATACAATGTATGTACATTTATATAATATATTCATATTATATTATACAAGATTATAACATCAGCAGATTATAAAGCTTCAAAGTGTGTTTGTTTTTAAAATAAGAAAGGAAAAATTTTAGTAACATTTTTGCATATGTAATTTAACTGCTTATTTTGTGTGGAAGGTACTTCGTTGTTGATCTTTATCATTTTTTTCTTGGTTGACTGCATGCAATCTCTGAAGTCCATAAAAAAAGTCTTCACTATCTTTTAAATAATTGTTCGTGATAAGTAGTTATGAAGTTCTGGTTATTTTTAATTGGTATTCTTTTCATGCAATCCATATCTATGCAGAAAGCAATGTGATTGCATGTAACCAAATGCCAACGGCATCTACTTGAATGATGAGATCTCCATTGGCCAGTACGCTGACGGTCTTACGGAGGAATTCATACAAACGCTACCTGCCAAACCTAATCCACAAATGGACTTTCTCTGCCATTCAGAATTATCCCACCACCTGCAAAAACCAAAAACAAAGGAGCTCCCCTCTTGTTACTTAATATTGTTCCAGATGGAGGCATTGGAACCACATTCATCATAACAATTTTGATTACCTATTATTGTTATGTGAAGTGAGAGATATTCTACCCAAGATAATACCCACTCTCCTAAAAGTGGCGTCCTATTTGCCCACCCAATGGCCATAGTGTCTTGGTCCATTTCTATGCCACACAAAACCCCTTGTTACAGGGATCATATTATAGGTGCAAGTCAAGCTTAATCTACGCACAAAGCACTTCCTACCCCACAGAACTTTTGTGCTCCATTGAGAGGCTGAGCCAGCTGAGAGAGCATGTCATATGCCAGGTTTTCAGCAATCATCACACTTTTTTGCCCTCCCCCTTTTTTTTTAATTACTGTGAATACCAACCAAATGCCTGCCACAACTAATCTGTGAGCACGAGGAAAGGGAATTCTGTTACAACATGCAGCTGAAAATAACATATTTGATTACAATGGCTGTTTTACAACCCTACCATATGGATCCACCACCCCACTACCAGCTTTTTGAACTGTGCAGAATGACGTAATATGTATAACACGTTATCTGCTTCCCAATTCATACCTTCTTATCAGTCTCAGTCTACAGTAATGTACTGTTCTTACATCCTCCATCCAACAGCTACCCCACCCCCAAAAACCAGCAGGGGGAAATAATTGTCATCTAAATTCTCACCCTCTGGTCCTCATTTTATTTCACTGTTGTCACACACACTTTTTTTACATTCTTTTCTATTCTCCTTTTCACTCTTTCCCTTTCCCCCTCCCACTTCCCTTCCCCACAGCCTCACAATGCTGCATCTAAGAAACATAATCTAACCATATAGTCCCTTCCTCTCGGACAGGCAATACTGCACAGTCAGTGCAAGTAGAAGCAGCAAAAACGGAAAATAGTTTTTGTAGTAGCAAATTTTTGTAAAGTGGTGGGATGGACTGCCATGAACAACATACCAAAACTCGTTATCAGTGGGGCCATGTTTGATGGTCACATTCATATGTTTTTCTTAAATTACTCAAATTGTGGCTTCTAGTGAAAACATGATGCAGTATAAAATTAAACTCGATTAAATTTCCTGTTATTTTTCCCCTTAAAGACTATTAGTTTGCCTGAAGAGAATGCCACAATAAAGAAAGTGTCTTACAATCTGCATCAGTTGTAGCTTAGGTGGTTTTTGTTGACGAATTGTGGTAGTTTTCTGACTCGATAGATCACAATTGGTGTTTATGAAATTATTCCATTTGATTTTCTCTACATTGCTTTGGTGTGTTGTAAACAACTATTATTTTCCTGTATATATATGATTGCACTATTGACTTTTAATTATTTTTAGTGAGATTTTCGTTTTAGGATTTTATTCTGTCCTCTCCACCATTGACAATATTTGTAACCAATTACACACACTGGTAATCGATTTAGTTTATGACTAAGCATACTATTCTTTATATATAAAGCAGTGTGTTCATTTGTTTGTGTGTACGTTTTGTATACAAATATAGTTTTCTTCCAATGTTTATGAAAATTTTCACACGTAAGCTTGAATCTACAAGGACGGTTGCCGTAAGTGTTAGGATCATGTACAACACATTGTTCACAAGATATATGATATGATAAACAATGAGATGTGCAAAATACTGCTGTATCAAATGACAAGGTTGTAAATTTCCTCTTAAACCACTGGACCGATTCCAACCAAATGTGGTGCACATACTCCTTACCATGAGGTATCAATGTTGTTGGGCTAAGAACCACATGTGACACATGCTTAAACAGATACATCATGAAGAATATAGTTGCAAGAAACTGCCACATAATGCGACAAGACTTTATTCACACACTGTATGAGAATGACAGTACTTAGCGAGTTGCAACCAACTTTAAACATAATTTCAAACCTTCATTGAACTTATTCTTGCTGACAACTGTAACAAAATTATGAAAAGAAAAAAGTTTCTTGCTTACTACTATTCTGCTGTTCATGGACTAAAACTATGGCATTCAGTATGACGTTACAATTTATAATTTATATACTACAAATTGTAGCCGCACCAAGTTTGAAGCTATTACTTCTTTATTACTAATTGTCCACAACAGATTTTAGACATACAGCACTTATACAAATAAATAGATACCTGACAAATTATACAATTGTACAACATATAACTCAAATATAAGATTGTGTCAATTTTATATGCCAATTGTATTTTGATTGCTATCTTTCTTTGTTTGGATACTGCATATTTAATTTCGTACAGTATGCAAGACAGACTTATTTCTTATAGTCTCTGATAAATATAACATGTTTTTAGAAAAAAGGAAATGGACAGAGAGGGAAGAGATAAGAGAAGTACTAACTGAAGGCAGGAATAAATAAACACCCAAGCAGCACTGGGTTTATACCTAGTGTGAAGTAATAATCGTGTTCATTGTTTGTATGCGGTAGGTTCATGCTCTACAAATTCTTAATTCACTTCCTTTTGTAGATCTGATGATGGCTGTAGAACTGAAATAGGTGATTATTGATATGGTGTCTGTATATATCAATAATTTGTATAAAAACGAAGATTGTTTGACTTACCCAAAGCATAGGCTCACCGATAGACACAAAACACAAATAAAACCACCCACAAACAAACAATCAAGCTTTTGCAACCATAGGTCGTTTCATCAGGAAAAGAGGAAGGAAGGAGGGGGGGGGGGGAAGGGGTGGATGCAGGTTTTAAGGGAGTGGATGAGGGGTCATTCCAATCTCGGGAGTGGAAGGACTTAGCTTAGGGGGGGGGGGGACTTACTCCCAGGATTGGAATGACTCCTCATCCACTCCCTTAAAATCCGCATCCTTCACCTCCCCCTCCCCCCACCCCCCCCCCCCACCTTCCTTCCTCTTTTCCTGACGAAGTGACCAACGGTTGCGAAATCTTGATTGTTTGTTTTATCTTTATTTTTATACATATTTTTCCCAACCAGGGAAGTCTCCTACTATAATATTCATTATATCAATAATTTCATATATACCCCCAACAGGCAGTTGACAATTTCTGTGTGGATGTAGAAATACACTCGATCCCTTGCAGGAATACAGTACAGACTGCAAACCATCATAGTGTTCAATCAGTTGAGATTTTTGGATAGTATTTCTGGATAGCCTAATTAGTTAAGGTGATCACTGGCCCGAAGTGGAAGATCTGGGTTTGAATCCTGGTCCAGCAAAAATTTTCAACTTTGCCATTAAATTTATTTCAGTGCTCTGAAACTGTCAATGTTTGAGTATTTCAAATTTAATAAGGAAGCAACTGAGCTGTACAAATGAAATGTGGGTGAAGACTGAATTTTCAGGTGCAGCTATTGGATTGTTACATAAACCTGAATCACACAGATTTCAGTATTGCATCGTTGGGATTAAGCCCTGTGAACTGTTTCACACACAATTCATTCCCCGACATTACATGCAATTATTATGGTCAGCTAAGACATATCAAAGTTACCATGTGCAGCAGGACATTTCACTGTAATTTCAAATTAGTGATAAATTTCATACTGGTTGCTTCTTTTTATTTTGTTGCAAAGTTCCTTTCATCCTTGAAATTTCAGTAGATGTATGTGTAGTAGAATGATCTCTGGCAGTAAATAGACTGATAAAAAAAATCATTTTTGGGCCCCATTTTAATTTTTTTTTTTTTCTGCAGTACTTGCCTACTTGCTGTTACTGAGGTGAGGTATAGTACCATGTGTTACAACACAGTTAAATATACACTCAGTACTCCAAATATGGGTCATGCACTTACAAAATAATATGCCATTCTGTGGAGAGTGCAAGGAGAAGAAAAAAGTGATACCTAAAGCCCCTATCCAGTAGAGACGTAATGAATTTACACTTATATTTATTAAAATGATGTGTTTACTAGAAGGAAATTTGTTTGGGGAACCAGAACATACATGTAATGTGTCACAGCATTTGTCTGTGTGTTTTAAGACCCTTATGTGGCTGTGGCGAAGGAAAATATATCCATACCCACATTATCACCACTGCCACCACTACATCCTCGCGGACCTCTTCCTTTAATTTCTTTGCTACCACTGTAAAATGTGCTTCAAACTATGGAATTTTACATCAGCCCATGATTACAGAAATACAAGCAAGTGTGTCAGATATAGTGTCCTTCAAGAAACTTACGGAGGAGGAGGGCGACGGCGAAGAAAGGACCACCACCACCACCAGCAGCAACAACAACAACAATCCAAAGTAGTTAGTGATCATCTAGGATAATTGATTGTTGGTTGTGAACCAGTGATGGCTGGTGGGTTGCTTATTAGGAGTGGTGGCACATCTGTTCTAACAATATTGTATACATTTTATCCCTTCAGAACATGTATTGAATGGGGAGAGTATAGCATTGTGTGTATTAGCTAGTTATGTAATTTAAAGCTTCATCCAATACAACTTTTCCTCTCATATCAAAATACACACAAAATTATGCACAGACATGCCATTTTTTTGTTACATTTCTTGCAAACAAGACAGTAATATATTGAATAAAATTAAAATAGTGTATGGTAGTTCTTCTCACTGACTTTGAGAAAATAGTAGTAAATAAATGTAAATTGATAAAATAATCTCAGTTCATTGTATTGTATTGCACAGAGCTCAACAATGACATTGCCCCCCCCCCCCCCAAGTGCCTGCCACTCATATCTGAAATTATCAGGTCTGAGATAAAAAGTTTTATGGAGAGTTGTCAATCTTTTGTTTTGTAAATTCATTGAATTCAGTAATTCTTCCATCAGCTATTCCATCAGTTACGAAATTTATGAATCTTTCCTTTTTAATTAACATCAGATATTAAGTACAATTTGAGACAAGATAGCACAATCTGTTGTTTCATCGTCAATAATACATAATCAGTTTGTGAGATATATTACGCAGCATATACAGAGTCCAGCAGCTCGTTCTGATTTGTTTTGGAAAGCCCCAAAAACAATATTTATCTATCTATTTATTTATCTCTTCTGGCAGAGAGTGTGGTTTAAACGCTCCAGTCCTGGGTGGTATTGGGTGACGAGTGATACTCTGTTGTGGCCGGACAGTGGGTGTGGGTGTGTGGGGGGGGGGGGGGGGTTGAAAGTTTGCATACTGGACGTCTAGATTGCCGGGCCACTTGAAAAAAGCTCCGCGGGCCATCTATGGCCCATGGGCTGCAGGTTGAGTACCGTGGATCTAGATGAATCCTTCCTTTCTACCCACAATCGCAAACCCCTCATCTGGTTCGGATTCATTGATGATATCTTCACAATTTGGACTGAAGGTGATGACACACTTTCCACATTCCTTCAAAACCTTAACACCTCATCCATTGACTTCACATGATAAACACAACGCGCCACCTTCCTCGACGTTGACTTCCACCAGCCATCAGCAATTCCTTCATTTCGACAGCTGCCACCTATTCCACACAAAAACGTACTTTCCATACAGCCTAGCCACCTGTGGTTGTCGCATCTGCAGTGATTAGCAATTCCTCTCCAAGAATGCCAAATGGCTCACTGACGTCTTCACTGGCCACAATTACCTACCAAACCTTGTCTAGAAACATATCACGAGCCCTATCTGTCCAGTTCAGAGTTCCTTGTAGTTTAGTTCAGACAGTCACGTAGATGGTACTGACTTGAGTCCCTTGCCACTGATGGGTGGAGTTTGAATCCGATGGGCGGGAACTAAGTGGATGATTTTCGCTCGTGTGTAGACAAGTCAGTATGTTGTTTTGCTTGTGACATGCAGGTCCTGCGAGAGTGAAGACTGAAGAGTGAGAAAATAATTATTCACTTTGTCAGGAGCGGCTTTTAAGGCCAAACGAAAACAGTCTGTTGAAAGAAGACTGCTTCAAGATCAGTGGGAAATGGACTATTTTGTAGTGCAAAATAAACATGGATCAGCAACTTTTTTAATTTGGCGAGAAAGTGTTGTATTAAAGAAATATAATATTGATCACCATTTCACAACAAAATACCGATCATTTAGTGATACTTTCCCTCGGGATCCACCGTATAACGTGAGAAACTCGCATCTTTAAAAAGTTATTTGGTGCAACAACAAAACGTAATGTTGGCGGTAATGTCACAAGATGCAGCGGTAAAAAAGGTATCGTATGAAATATGTTATATACTTGGTAAGCATATGAAACTATTTACTGATGCAGAAATTGTAAACGAGTGTTTTGTAACTGCTTCCAGTGTTATGTTTATTAAATTCACCAACAAAAATCAAATAATTGCAGAAATTAAAAAGAGCCATTTCTCAGATTCTAAAAAACTAAAACTATTAACACTATATTCAGCTACTTTTCAAAAAGCAATATATATTTTAAAGTAGATTTTGATGATAAAACAAATGGGTGTAGTTATTTAACAATGTTATTTTGTCCTGTGAGAAAGTTGTGGCCCACTAGAAATTAAACTTTCGAGAAATTGGCCCAAGGAGGAAAAACGTTGAGTATGGCTGCTCTAGATGGCCCATAAACAAGTTGGCATAGGAAGGTGCCATACTGGTGCCCATGGGTGTGCCACAAATTTATTTGTAGGTTATGCCTTCAAAGGAGAAGTAATTGTGGGTTAGGATGTAGTTAGGCAAGGTAACAAGGAAGGAGGTTGCAGGTTTGGAGTCAGTAGGGCTTTGTGAAAAGTAGTATTCAGCAGCAGCAAGGCCGCAAGTATTGGAAATGTGGGTGTAGATAGAGGTGGCATCAACAGCAATGAGCATGGGTCCAGGTGATAAAGGAACTGGAACTGTGGAGAGTCGGTGGAGGAAATGGTTAGTGTCTTTTATATAGGAGGGTAGGTTCTGGGTAATAGGTTGAAGGTGTTGGTCTATGAGAGCAGAGTCTCTCTCAGTGAGGGTACCATAACTGGCCACAATCGAATGCCCAGGGTGGTTGGGTTTGTGAACTCCTGGGAGCATGTAGAATGTGGGAGTACGGGTTGGAGAAGGGATGAGTATACTCTCTGGGGAAAGGTCCTGTGATGGGCCTAAGGATTTGAGGAGGGATCATTGTGGCAGGGTATGTATGTGGAAGAATCTGACCGTTGGCAGAGACCCTCTTCCACGTGACACTTGCAGTCTAAATCCACAGTGCTGGAGCCTTTGTCAGCAGGGTGGAAAACTGTCTTGAGCAGTTAAACCGGCAACCCACGCGTAATGGAAATATTCTAGACCTTATAGCCACAAACAGGCCTGACCTTATTAACGATGTCTGTGTAGAGACAGGAATTAGTGATCATGATATTTTTAGCGTTGATGGTGACCAAAGTTCATAAACCAATAAAGATGGCTAATAATGTTAGAAAGCTGCTGAGAAAGCAAAGGCTGTTGCACTCTCGATTCAAAAAAGAACACACAAATGATGACAGGCAAAAGTTAGTAGAGATTCGTGCGTCTGTAAACAGATCAATGCGCGAAGCATACAATAATTACCATAGCCATATCTTAGCAAAAGATCTTTCCGAGAACCCGGAAAAATTCTGGTCCTATGTAAAATAGATAAGCGGGTCAAAGCCCACTGTCCAGTCACTCGTTGATCATTCCAGGGCAGAAATAGAAGAAAGCAAACAGAAAGCTGAAGTTCTAAATTTAACCTTTAAGAAATCTTTTACGCAGTAGGACCGCACAAATGTACCATCATTTGATAAACGTACTAATTCCGAAATGGGGGACATAGCAATAGGTATTCCCGGTGTAGAGAAGCGGCTGAGAGAGATAAATACGAAAAAGTCTGCTGATCTGGATGCAATACCAATTCTGTTTTACAAAGACTATTCTGCGGCATTGGCCCCCTACTTAGCTTGCATTTATCGCCAATCTTTAATTCAGCACAAAGTTCCTAGTGATTGGAAAAAAAGCGCAGTTGACTCCCGTTTATAAGGAAGGAAAGAGAACTGACCCACACAATTGCAGGCCAATATCGTTGAGATCAGTTTCATGTAGAATTTTAGAGCATATTCTCAGTTCGAATATAGTAAATTTCCTTGAAACGGAAAAGCTTCGTTCCATGAATCAGCACGGGTTTAGGAAACATCGTTCATGTGAAACTCAGCTTGCCCTTTTCTCACATGACATCTTGCGAGCCATGGATGAAGGGCAACAGGCGGATTGTGTTTTTCTCGACTTCAAAAAGGCGTTCTACACGGTGCCACACTGCAGACTGCTAACGAAGATACGAGCTTATGGAATAGGTTCACAGATTTGTGACTGGCTGGAAGACTTCCTAAGTAATAGAATGCAGTATGTTGTTCTCGACGGCGAGTGTTCATCAGAGACAAGTGTATCGTCAGGCATGCCCCAGGGGAGTGTGATAGGACCGCTATTATTTTCTATCTATATAAATGATCTGATGGACAAGAGTAAGTTGTAATTTACTGTTGTTTGCTGATGATGCTCTGGTGTATGGAAGGGTGTCGTCTGTAACAGACTGTAATAGCATACAGGTTGACTTAGACAAAATTTCTAGTTGGTGCGAAGAATGGCAGCTAGCTCTCAATGTAGAAAAATGTAAGATGATGCGCATGAGTAGAAAAAGCAATCCCATAATGTTTGAATACAGCATTAGTAGTGAGCTTCTTGATGCTGTCGCGTCGTTCAAATATCTAGGCGTAACATTGCAGAGCGATATGAAGTGGAACGAGCATGTAAGGACAGTTGTGAGTAAGGCGGCCAGCTGACTTCGGTTTATTGGGAGAATTTTGGGAAGATGTACTTCACCTGTAAAGGAGACCGCGTATAAAACGCTTATACGACCACGTCTTGAGTATTGCTCAAGTGTTTGGGAACCGCAGCAGATCAGTTTATAGGAAGACATAGAGGCGGTTCAGAGACGAGCAGCTAGGTTTATTACTGGTAGGTTCGACCCATGCGCGAGTGTCACGGAAATGCTCCGGCAAGTCAATTGGGGATCGCTGGAAGAAAGACGACGTTCTCTTCGTGAATTTCTGTTAAGTAAATTTAGAGGGCCGGAATTTGAAGCTGAGTGTAGTACGATCTTGCTGCCGCCTACTTACATTTCGCGTAAAGATCACAAAGACAAGATAAGAGAAATTAGGGCTCGTACGGAGGCATATAGGCATTCTTTTTTTTTCCCCCTCGTTCAATTTGGGAGTGGAATAGGAAAGGAAATGCCTAGTAGTGGTACAGTGTACCCTCCGCCACGCACCTTACGGTGAATTGCGGAGTTTGTATGTAGATGTAGATAAGGTTGGGACTGGTTTTTTTGCTAGTGGATTGCACTTCTTTCTGAGCTGAGGTTGGTATCAACCTCGAGGGATTTGGGAAATGATGGTGAGGTCAGGTTGGAAGTTAGGAAATTCCAAAAAGTTAAGCCCACTTTTCAAACACATGCCTGACCCAGTTCATTCCCACATCCAATCTAGATCCACACCTACTGTCTCCTAATCAATCCCTTTTTAACTTTTCAGAATCCCCCCGTTGGCCAACGACTCACCCTCCCCCCAAACTGCGACTAACCCCACCCCCTCCCCTGAAGTATTAGGTCCTGGATCCAGAAGATAAATTTATTTTGTATATAAACCTTGATTTTTTGTTTTTATTTCACTTTTGTAAATTGCTATATAAAGACACCTCCCCCCCCCCCCCCCCAAGAAATTTCAATGACGCAGTTTTCGTGATCGCCCCCTCCCCCCGTGAGCATCTCTGTTTGTGGTGATGACAGAAAGTCTAAGAGGACTGAGAGTATGTAGTGGCATTTGCAATAAGAGTGCTATCGGACATAGGAGACTTAAAGAGTAAAAAAACTTGCATACTTTGCTTACTATCATTCCTTAATGTCATATGGTATAATATTTTGGGGCAACTCTACAAGTCGATCAAAAGTCCAAAAGCGTGTAATATTTATTATTTGTGGTGTAAATTCACGGACATCCTGCAGAAGCCTCTTTTCCCAACAAACAGCTCATTTCATTCATACAATACTAAGAACAAAAATGATCTACACAAGGACTTACAAGCACTTACTTTAGTTCAAAAAGGTGTTCATTACTCAGGAACACACAGTTTCAATAATTTACCAGCAACCATAAAAAATTTAGCTACAAATAAAAATCAGTTCAAGAAGAGAGTTTCTAGTGGCCAACTCCTCCTACTCTGACAAATTTTTAAATAGAACCAAATGATGCATGTATCTGTATTAATACTGTTAGTATTATTATATTATATATATATATATATATATATATATATATATATATATATATATATATATATATATATTCCACATCCACAAGGATCTCCTCAACACGGATCTATGGAACGAACAACTAATCTAACCTAATCTTAAATTAAGAAAATAGCTGCTACTGTTTTGTGTAAGCTAGTCTAGAATAAGATACAAACTAAATAGATAACGACTGAATGTTTTGTAAATATATGTGAAAACTTCTCCAAACAAAATATGTGCAAAATCAGGCAGAAGTGCTATACCACAGAATAATGTATTCAGTGAGAGGGTAAAAAAAATTTAGATGCATTTGGGGAGATCCCGTCATCATGGTGACCATACAGTTTGAAGCAACAAGAAGTAGTCATTCTAAAAATTGCCAGAACAGAAGTCATTGCCTCTAAAGATCGAAGTTGGGCACTGCAGTTGTGCCTAGGCTTCAGTGGGATCTGACTAAATAAGAATAGCAGAGTTTAGCAACATCCGGCTGCTACAGAGTGCCCAGCGAACTTCACCACGAGTGTTTGTCTTCAATTCAGAGTCAACCATTTGCAGTACTAGGTGGTGCAATCAGTCATCTACTCTAGATGCTGGCTCCAGAAGCTGGAAGCATCAATCCGGAGAAAATATTTTATGCATTCTACCTGGCTTCACCACATTGCCTAGTCATCACCTGAGAATGCCACCTCTTATGGGCAGTGTGTTTGGAACCATTCTGGTAGCACTTGGCTACCTTGTTTCCACTTTCTATTCCTTGTTGATGAACTTACCAGGATGAGAACCTGCCTTGCCTTCGAAACCAAGCACACTAGGTCCTTGAGTAAGATCCTTTTCTGTGCTGTATTTCACAGCCTGTAACTTTTTGTTCATCAGTGTGGAGTTGCCACCTGCACCAGGCATTTTGCTTATTGTTGTGGGAGATGCAACTTACATACGCCGCTGGCCTGCTGATGATGGCTTGCTGGGCTCTGCAGCGTACTTCATCATCAAGGGGTCTTGACCTAATCTGCCGAGACCAAACATCTGTATTCATGAAAGGGGAAAGTCTAATTCAGTCAGCAGTTCGCCACCGCATTCCTTTCACTGTAACTCCATCCTACAAGTGTCGTGGGCCCAACAGGTGCCGATCGGCCGCTGTGTCATCCTACACCTGAAGATGTCAACAGATGTGGTATGGAGGGGGACTTGGTCAGTGCCCCACTCTCCCAGCCATTGTCTGTTTTCATGACCGGATTCCTGCCTCTGCCACTTGCAGTACACAACCCAGCAAGAGAGACAATTTACTTCTTGACCTTTGCATATGTTTCCTCTGCTACATTTAAGTCTCATGCAGGTCTCTACAGCTTGAATCCTCTGAATCTCTGGAAATCAGAGTGGTCGTTTTTACTCCACTGGAAAACCAATTAACGTACCAAGATTGTATAGGGAATCGTCTTGATGTTATAACCTTAAGATCTCTTGCGAGTAAGTCTTGACGTATTGGACAGTGTCGATGTCAATTTCCAATAGATTCGCAGAACACCATTGAAACTGGAGGTTTAAAAAAAGTCTACACACAAATCTCGAATACACAAGATGTACAAGAGGTAAACACACAGAGAGAGTGTTGGAAAGATTAGTTACAAAATTTATTGTATTCCCAAAGTTATTGAATGAAGTTATTCAGCCCTCTTTGGACAAGAATACAAATCTTACATACACGAACAAGAACCACTAATATTCAGTAATGAGTATAATTCTGTTCTTATGCATAATTCTACTCCAACGAATATTCATAGTAATTGCTGTTTCGATTTTCAAAAGATATAACTTTTACCGTGAGTCAAAAATCGATATGTTTGATTTAATTCATTCTCTGGGATTAGTGATTGCTGGCTTAAAACCCGAAACCTAGGCCGTGCAAGTAAAATAAAGGTTGTTTATCAAAGAAGAGTTAAATTTTACTTTCGTCCTGTCGGCCTCGCGTAGTAATGTTGGCAATCATATGACGCGGGCATTAGCCGGTCGCGTGTCAACGCAAATGTTCTGCTATGAAATCTTCGTTTTACAAGGGCAATTGCTCTTACAGATAGGACAAGGGTACATACAACAAGCTGTCAACCATAGAGCAGGAACACCATTATTTATTTAGGTCTTCTCATGCTCTGTATGGAGCAGTATCAAGTCATTCTTTGTGAATTTCTAAGAATATTAACATCTTGGCAAAGATTTTTTGCCGTGTTTATGTCGCTGACATAATACGCGATGCCGACGGGATGGTAGGTAAAATTTTACCAAAGACGTTTTTAGTTACCGGTAGTAGAATATTCAATTTTTCACCAAGATCCCACCGTTGAATAAATGTTGTTCAAATTCCAACCAGGACTTTCCATTGCTTTTTAAGGCAATAATACGTAGATGGCGCCAGAGCAAGGATATTTGCATTAATTCTATACAGAGCAGTTACCTAGCAACACTGCTCTCTAGAAGTCGCTCTGTTTAAGTTCGCTGGTGAAGTTATTTGGCTTCTATAAAGGTCCGGTAAATGATGCATAAATTCCGAACTTGTATGTGAACGCACTTAGCGCTAATAATTTAGGGAAGGAAATTACGGCTGGTTAGATTCGGGAAATTGTGCGGATTTTCCATATCTATATCATGGTTGGTTCGTAAGCGATATAGACTTCAGATTATGCAGGTTTTAGTGATGCGTCGTTAAGCACAAACTCTTGATGGTTTAGGGAGGAAGGAGATACGGTGCAATTTCAGCTCCCTAGGCACTCGTTGATACCACGAAAACAGTCACCGACAGTACATCTTTCACAAGCAGAAGAATTACGAATGCTTCGGATAAAACCAGCGTCAGACTACGGAATACTACGAACATCGCCTGGTCCGACTCTGTCCGAGAAAACATCTCTGAAGAGAGAACAAGGATGTTGCCGACCAGTGCAGCCCAAAACCAAGAAAATTTGAGGTAAGAGCATGTTCGCTTCTTATTTCCTGTAGTAACTCATCACTGGCGCTAGTTCCGTAAGAAACAATGATTTTATATGTTTTAAGCCGGCGCATGTATAGTTTAGGAAATAGTGTCATGAAAGATTTTCGTGTGATGTAACCTACTCCTTGTGATTACTATTTCACTGCTCGGAGACGAAGTGTGTCATTTTTTTCAATACACTGATAAGCCGAAAAAAAAAATCAAACTTGTCTAAAGAGCATACTCTTTCTCTTGGTGGAAAGTCATAGATCTCTTAGGTGTATTTGTATCGTATACTTGTAAGTAAGTAATCATACTTCGTAGGTACAGATTACCACGTATATTTGTAATAATGCCCAATATTTCTTTCAGAATAAACAACGCAGAATAATTGTAAAGAAGCAGTCATAGAATTGAGAAATTGATAGAAACTTATCACACTTTCTGGCATCTGTCATTCGTAGCTATCCTCTTGAGTTACATAACTTACATCTCGGCATCTTCTCAACAATGAAATGAGATGGGATGAAGCGGTTCATGCTGCTGATCCCAACACTGGTTGTTGTCTACATCCTTCGAAAATTTTCTTTGAAGTTTAAACCAAAGACGCTCTATGATGACGGGGTTGGGAGATTGAGCAAGCACTATATTACGTGAATGCTGTCTTTCAAACACGTCATACACCGCTCCGGTAATAGGTGGTATAGCATTATAAATTTATATGATCCCTGTACATCACTATGCCTTCTTCTTGGATTGCATGGTATCCATACGTATCTGCGTGTTTGATCTGTAAAGAGGACTTGTGGCCATTGATCCACTGTTCATCTTTGATGTTCCTGACACCACAAAACATGACGTGCACAGTTTCCATGACGAATAGCTGGAAATTAATAACGACCTAGCAGTTTTGATATTACACCTGTTCCCGTGTTTATAACTTTCAGAAATTTTGCTTGTGCTCCGCTTGTTTGTGTCGTCAGTTGCCTTAAACGATTCATCACATTTCAGATACGGTATGTTTTTCCGTCATCACAATTTTACACTGTTATTTCTTATGTCACCTGTTAAAACACTTGCTTAGTTGTAATAAAAACAGACACATTAGATACTACGGTAACGAACATCACCATTCTGTAATGTAGGATGTGACGATTACTATTTTCCATATAACGACACCCCATATATCACTGGAACTACAAGAGATATTGAAAAATGACTTTCACAGTCATGAACGTACGGCAGGGGCTTATGAAAGTTGGTACTATGAGACACTCTAAAAAGTAAACATTATTTTCAAGACAAACTTACGTTTTTTTAAATGGATACCATGCACTATTTCTCAAGCAATCAATAGCATGAAAAATCACAAAAAGAATGGTGTTGGTTGCATCGCAATGCGTCAGTTACACCCGGAGAAAACCTTAATTGTTATGGGAGACTGGAATTCGGTAGTAGGACAAGGAAGGAAGGGAAGATAGTAGGTGAATATGGTCTGGGCAAAAGGAATGAAAGAGGAAGCCGCCTGGTATAATTTTGCACGGAACATAATTTAGTTATAACACACACCTGGTTTAAGAATCACGAAAGAAGGTTGTATACGTGGAAGAGACCAGGAGACACCGGGAGATACCAGATAGATTTTATAATGGTAAGACATAGATTTAGGAACCAGGTTTTAAACTGTAAGACATATCCAGGGGCAGATATAAACTCTGACCATAACTTATTGGTCATGAATTGTAGGCTGAAACTAAAAAAACTTCAGAAAGGTAGGAAAATGAGATGGGACCTGGATAAACTGAAGGAACCTGAAGTTCTTAAGAATTTCCGAGGGAGCTTTAGGCAACAATTGACAGAAACCGGAGAAAATAAAACAGTAGAGGAGGAATGGGTAGCATTGAGAGATGAAATAGTGAAGCCAGCAGAGGACAAAATAGGCAGGAAGGCAAGACCTACATACTAAATTTGATTGATGAAAGGAGAAAATATAAAAATGCAGTAAATGAAACAGGCAAAATGGAGTACAGACGACTAAGAAATGAGATTGATAGGAAGTGCAAAATGGCTAAGCAGGAGTGGCTACAGGACAAATGCAGAACGGTAGAAGAAGGCATAACTAGGGGAGATACCGCCTACAAGAAAATAAGACATATTTGGAGAGAAGAAGAACAGCTCTAGGAATATCAAGAACGCAGATGGAAAAGCAGTTCTCAGCAAAGAAGGGAAAGCTGAAAGGTGGAAAGAGTATACACAGAGGCTATACGAAGGAAATGAACATAGGCAATATTGTTGGAAAGGGTGAAGAAGTAGATGAGGATGAAATAGGAGATACTACAGTGAGAGATGAATTTGACAGAGCACTGAAGGACGTAAGTCGAAACAAGGCCCCCTGGAGTAGATGACATTCCCTCAGAGCTACTGAAGACTCTGGGAGAACCAGCCGCGACAAAACTGTTTCACCTGGTGTGTAAGATGTATGAGAGAGGCGAAGTACCCTCAGACTTTAAGAAAAATGTCGTAACCCCCATTCTAAATAAAACAGCAGCAGACAGGTGTGAAAACTACAGAACCATCATGGTTGCAAAATATTAACACGAATTATTTACAGAAGGATGGAGAAGCTGGTAGAAGGAAAACAACGAGATTTCTGGAGAAGGTATTAAAGTTCAGGGGGAAGAATTAAAAACATTGCGTTTTGTGGACGACATAGTAATTCTGTCAGATACAGCAAACGACCTGGAAGAGCAGTTAAACGGAATGGACAGTGTGCTAAAAGGTGCACATAAGATGAAGATTAACAAGAGCAAAACTAGGGTAATGGAGTGCAGTCTAAGAAAATCAGGTGATGCTGAAGGAGTTCGATTGGGTAAAGGAACAATAAAGGAGGTAGATGACTGTTGTTACTTGGGCAGTAAAATAACAAATGATGGTCGCAGTACAGAGGATATAGAATGCGGAATGGCAATGGGTAGAAAAGCATTTTTGAAAAAGAGAAATTTGTTAACATCGAATATTGATTTAAGCCTAAGGAAGACGTTTCTGAAGGCATTTGTGTGGAGTGTTGCCTTGTATGGGAGTGAAACATGGACGATAAACAGTGCGGACAGGATGAGGATAGAGGCTTTTGAAATGTAGTGCTAGAGAAGAATGCTGAAGATTAGGTGGGTGGGTCGCGTAAGTAATGATGAGGTACTGAACAGAATTGGGGAGTAATTTTTGGCATATCTTGACTAAAAGAAGGGATCGGTTGGTAGGACACATTCTTAGACATCAAGGAATTGTAAATTTAGCGTTGGAGGGAAGTGTGTGGGATAAAAACCGCAGAGGAAGACCAAGAGATGGATACAGTAAACAGATATAGGTTGCCGTTCTTATGTTGAGTTGAAAAAGCTTGCTCAGGATAGGGTATTGTGGAGAGCTGCATCAAACCAGTCTCCGGACTGAAGACCAGAACATAACAGATCCTGAGAAATCAGTACGCAGAACAACCGCCTCTGGCCGTAATAATGACATTGATACGGCTGGGCATTGAGTCAAACAGATCTTGGATGGCGTGTACAGGTACAGATGCCCATGCAGCTTCAACACGATAACACAGTTCATTAAGAGTAGTGACTGGCGTATAGTGACGAGCCAGTAGCTTGGTCACTATTGACCATACGTTTTCAATTGTCGAGAGATCTGGAGAATGTGCTGGCCAGGGCAGTAGTCGAACATTTTCCGTATCCAGGAAGGCCCGTACAGGACCTGCAACATTAGGTCGTGCATTATGCTGCTGAAATGTAGGGTTTCACAGGGATCGAATGAAGGTTAGAGCCACGGGTCGTACATCGGAAATGTAACAGCCACTGTTCAACGTGCCGTCGATGCGAACAAGAGGTGACAGAGACGTGTAACAAATGGCACCACATACCATCATGCCGGGTGAATACGCCAGTATGGCGAAGACGAATACACGCTTCCAATGTGCGTTCACGGCGATGTCACCAAACACGGATGCGACCATCATGATGCTGTAAACAAACCTGGATTCATCCGAAAAAAATGAAGTTTTGCCATTCGTGAATCCAGGTTCGTCGTTGCGTACACCATCGCAGGCGCTCGGCCTGTGACGCAGCGTCAAGGGTAACCGCAGCCATGGTCTCTGGACTGATAGTCCATGCTGCTGCAAACGTCGTCGAACTGTTCGTGCAGATGGTTGGTGTCTTGCAAACGTCCCCATCTGTTGACTCAGGAATGGAGACGTGGCTGCACGTTCCGTTACAGCCATGAGGATAAGATGCCTGTCATCTCGACTGCTAGTGATACGAGGCCGTTGGGATCTAGCCGGCGTTCCGTATTGCCCTCCTGAACCCACCGATTCCATATTCTGCTAACAGTCATTGGATCGCGACCAACGCGAGCAACAATGTCGCGATACGATAAACCGCTATCGCGATAGGCTACAATCCGACCTTTACCAAAGTCGGAAACGTGATGGTACGCATTTCTCCTCCTTACACGAGGCATCACAACAACGTTTCACCGGGTAACGCCGGTCAACTGCTGTTTGTGTATGAGAAATCGGTTGGAAACTTTCGTCATGTCAGCACGTTGTAGGTGTCGCCACCGGAGTCAATCTCTGTGAATGCTCTGAAAAGCCAATCATTTGCATATCACAGCATCTTCTTTCCGTCGGTTAAATTTCGTGTCTGTAGCACGTTATCTTCGTGGTGTGGCATTTTAATGGCCAGGAGTGTACAAATTCTCAACTTTTTCTTGCCACTATTACTCAAACTCGCGGTAAGAATAAGGGGCTAGGGAGTGGACAGTGAAGAAAGGATCATTGCCCGTCATAAAAATTTTCAAATGTTTGTATAGCTTATGGGACTTAACTACGGAGTCATCAGTCCCTAAACTTACAAACTACTTATAAACTAGCTAATCCTAAGGACGGCACAAATATCCATGCCCGAGGGGGGATTCGAATCCCCGACTGTAGTGGCCGTGCAGACCGTGACTGGAGCGCCTCAGTCCCCTCGGCCACCGCGGCCGGCTGCCCGTCATCGGCGTATTGTAGAAGTTATATGTGGTGTCTGTTCTTTCGCCGCGGTGGAGTGGCCGAGCGTTCTAAGGCGCCTTCCCTTAGATTTACAAACATTTGAGCATTTTTTCTGTTCTTTCGGACATGCCCAACGACCTCAAGCCTATCAATACTATATACCAAACGCACAGCGAGTGGGGCTTCACTTCATCGTATCTCAACCAACTAACCCGATATACTTGTAAATACAAGGTGCGTCTGATAAGTTCGGTGAATGGTCCCATATTTTACAAACCACGCTGGCGAGGATGAGGTGCCCGTGCATACACACCGAAGGACGTTTCCATAAGCGTCCCCTATATACAAAGCACAGCAGTGAAGCGGTGGTACATGTTGCGACCCAGCTAACAGGGCCAGTGAGAGAACTCGTGTCCTTGCAACATAGAGCGCATCGGGCTGGATCCATTTGTACCCGAGGGTAACACTGTCAATGCGAAAGTTAACGAGGGAGTTTTGAAACGCTGCTGCAACGCCAGAACTGTACTGGAGTGGACTGTGGAATTTCCTGCACGACATGGCCGTCCGCACACTGCGATCCGCTGGGCTCAAGGTAAATGTTCTCCACACCCTCTTTATTCTCCAGCTTTAGTGCCGGCAGACTTCTGTTTCCCCGCCTTAATTTAGCCCTGAAAGTCTTACGCTTTGCAACGTTTGCGGAGACGCAACAACGCGTGGCCTCAGAGATTCTAGCGAATCCACAAGAAACGTCTGCTGACAGTTTCCTACAGCAGTTTTGTTTGTTTCTTTGTTAAGCTTAGGGGACTTAACTGTGGGGTCATCAGTCCCTAAACTTACAAACTACTTAAACTTGTATAAAAGGCAGCACAAACATTCATGCCCGAGGGAGGATTCGAACCCCCGACGGGGAGCGGCCTCGCGAATCGGAGCATCGGAGTCCAACAGCTGTAGAACTGATGTCACTTCAACACAAGAAATAACTTCCATAATAAAATCTTTAAAAACAAAGCATTCTAGTGGTTACGATAAAATATCAACAAAATTAATTAAGCGTGTTCTTGTGAATTTAGCACAATTTTATTTGTGTAACCAGTCTGTTATAACTGGAACATTTCCTGATTGGCTAAAATATGTGGATATTAAACTTCTATTTAAAAAAAGGGGGGATAAAGAGATACCATCAAACTACAGACCGATTTCACTTTTGCCTGCATTCTCCAAAATTCTAGAAAAGGTAATGCACAGGCAGCTTCTCAATCACCTGACCACAAATGACATATTGTCCTGAACACAGTTTGAATTTCTGATAGGTTCAGATATCGAGAAGGCAATTTAGACCTACAGTGATAATGTACTTAATTCATTAGATAGTAAATTGCAAGCAGCAAGTATTTTCTGTGATATGTCAAAGGCATTTGATTGTGTGAATCATAACATCCTTTTAAGTAAAATAGAATTCTATGGTGTCACGGGAAATCCTGCAAAATGGTTTAAGTCGTACCTCGCTAACAGGAAACAAAGGGTGTCAGTGCAAGTGACTAGTTTGTTAAGCCAGCAGTCATCAGCGGATTGGGAAGAAATTACATGTGGTGTCCCACAAGGATCCATCTTAGGGCCATTGCTTTTTCTTGTGTACTTTAATGACATCTCATTAGTTACACTACCAGAAGCAGAGTTCGCTTTGTTTGCAGGTGATACAAGTATTGCAATAAAAAGTACGTCAAGCTTAGTTATTTTCATGAACATTAATAAATGATTTAAAGCTATCTCATTGTCATTAAACTTTGAAAAGACTCACTACATGCAGTTCAGAACATGTACGAGATTGCCCGCCAGCATATGCACTAAGTATGAAGCAGAGCAGATAGAAGAGGTTAACAGTATTAAATTCCTGGGATTACAACTTGATAATAAATTCAGTTGGGAGGAGCGCACCACAGAATTGCAGAGACGACTCAACAAATCTTACTTTCATTGCATAATGTCATAAGGTATAATATTTTGGGGCAACTCTTCAAGTCAGTCAATCGTCTTCAGAATCCAAAAGCGTGTAATACGTATTATTTGTGGAGTAAATTCACGGACGTCCTGTAGAAGCCTCTTCAAAGAATTGGGTATATTAACTACTGCCTCTCAGTATATTTGTTCCTTAATGAAATTTGTCATAAATAATATATCCTTTTTGCCAACAAACAGCTCAGTTCATACATACAATACTGGGAACAAAAATGATCTAGCCAAGGACTTAAAGGCGCTTACTTTAGTTCAAAAAGTGGTCCACTACTCAGGAACACACATATTTAACAATTTACCATCAAGTATAAAAAATTTAGCTAGAAATAAAGATCAGTTTAAGAGGAGCCTAAAAGACTTTCTAGTGGCCAACTCCTTCTAGTTTTCAATACAAATAAACAATCCCTGAGACGGATTTTCGTCTCAAGTATGTCAGACATTATTGATAAATATGAAGCATTAAATTAAAATTCGTGGTGCGGCCGGGAATCGAACCCGTTAGTGGTGTGGTAGTCTAACGGTTAAGACGTCTGCCTAGTAAGCATGGAGGTCCGGGTTCGATTCCCTGCCGCACCACAAATTTTAATTCAATGCTTCATATTTATCAATAATGTCCTTCTACTTTATTAGTGAATTTCTAATTTGTACCAAATGATGCATGTATTGGATTTCATACGATATTACTATCTTATTCATACTATATTAGCATATTATTATATAATCAGCTCAAAAAAAAAACTTTAAAAATATATCTGTATTTATATTATTAGTATTATCTATTATTCAACTTGTAATTTTTTTTTTTTTTTGAAATGTTCCACATTCACGAGGATCTCAATAACATGGATCTACGGAACGAAGAAACTAATTTAATCAATGTGTATTGTTGTAGCCAATGGTGAGGACATTGAGGGCCAGTAAAGGTATTTCGTTTGTACCTTTTGTTTCCTATAATTCCTGAGGTCATTCAGCGAACTTTTCAGACGCACCTTGTATTCCTCATGAATCACTCTACATGTTAATGAAATACAAAAATAACGAAAGATAACGAATATAACTTAAGTTTGCAATGGCAAAAGTTGTTATATAATTACAATTTTATTTTAGGACTTTTTTGAAATTTTGCTTGGGCTGTAAAATCAAGGTTATTGTCAAATTTCATGATTCTAGATAAACAAGAAGTGATGCAGATTTTGTATATACCCCCGCTCGGTTAGCTTTGTGGTCTAACGCACTTTTCACACGTATAACACATACGCAGACAGGCCCCGGGGGCTTGGGGTGGCGACAGGAAGGGCATCCGGCCACCCTGTAAATATTAACACGCCAAATCCGATGAACAAAGCCGAGTCTGTAGGCGCGGAAACATGACCAAAGAGAAAGAAGAAGAAAATACAGGTTTTGTATATGCCATAATTGGCCTTATCTGTTGATTACATTGACTAGCGAATTCACGAGACGAAAAACATCTGAAAGAAAAGACGCCACTTTTGATCCTGAAGTTATTTATCCATTTATATGCACGAAATGTATGACATTAACTGCGAATGCGTAAAGTAGAAAATGTGTACGCAGTCTGGACTCGAACCCGGGTCTCCTGCTTTCTAGGCAATTGCGATGAACGATGTACCACTGGAGACACAGCGATCACCACACCTGCACGGAGTCACTCAAGTACGACTCCGCACATTTTCAACTTTACCCATTCGCAGTTAATGTCATACATTCCTGGAATATGAATAGATAATAATTACAGGATCAAGAGCAGCGTCTGTTCTTTCGGACATGTCCGAAAGAAGAAACGCTACATATATACAACTTATGAAACATGCCGTTGACTGGCAATGATCCTTTCTTCAGTGCTGAGGCCCTTATTCTTGCAGGAATTAGTTTACTTAACTGAAGTTTGAGTAATAGTGGGCAGGGTAAAACTGAGAATTTGGATCTGACCGGAGGCGTACTTGAGTAATTCCGTACATGTGTGCTGATCGCTATGTTCCAGTGGTGTAGGGATCTGCGGAACTACCTAGAAAGCAGGAGACCCCGGTTCGAATCAACTGCCGGCGTGGCGCAATGGATAGCATCACCGATTGCGGTACTGGAGGTCGTCTGTTCAGTCCTATCCACCAGCAAAAATTTATCGGACCCAAATAGAACATGGAGGAAGAATTATTTACGCGAAGACATACCCGGGTCCCCGTTGCGGAGAGTCGGACCCGAAGAATGTTAATTTCCGACACCTGAAGAGGACGTCACTCTTCTGTCATCCTTCCAGAAGCATATATTAAGTTCGGTTTATTATGTTTCGTATTATTTTTTTTATTTATATGTTCCAAAGACAATGCAATGTGTTGGTCGTGTGAATCCAATGACCTGAAGGAAACAAAACAAATAGATCAAATTAATTCCTCACCTAAAATAAAAAAAGTAATAAAAAAAATCTCGGCTGGGTACTCATATTCAACCTTACCCATTTGCAGTTAATATCGTACATTCCGTGAATGTCATGTTAACAGTCTTTTTTACCGATTGAGGCACGGAAATCTGCAAAAGGAAGAAAAGTGAAACATTAACTACCGATTACTATTAGGAGAGTAGGTGAGTTCACGCAAGCCACTCAAAATCAAATGTTTGTAAGAGCTTATGAAACTTAACTATGGGGGGCCATCAATCCCTAAACTTACAAACTACTTATGAACTAGCTACTACTAAAGACGGCACAAATATCCATGCCCGAGAGGGGATTCGAAGCCCCGACCGTAGTGGCCGTGCAGATCGTGACTGGCGCGCCGCAGTCCTCTCGGCCACCGCGGCCGGCCAAAGTACTCAGTTCGAGTACTTGTCAATTTTGTTGGGATGTCACAATACTAACGTATAAACAGATTTGGGGAGAAAAGAAATTTCTGGCATACCTTGACTAAAAGAAAGGATAGATTGGTAGGACACTTTCTTAGACATCAAGGAATGGTGAATTTAGCATTGGAGGGAAGTGTGTGGGGTAAAAATCGCATAGGGAGACCAAGAGATGGATACAGTAAGCAGATTCAGACAGATGTAGGTTGTCGTTCTTATGTGGAGATGAAGAGGCTTGCTCAGGATAGGGTATTGTGGAGAGCTGCACCAAACCAGTCTCCGGACTGAAGACAACAACAACAACAACCAGATTTCATGGCCCATTGTCGGCGGATGGTGGGAAACTCGGACTTCAACCTACGTAACAGAGACGCATTATGTACTTTAACTTTGTAAAACTGGCAGGAACAGAAGTAATAATAAATGTAATTTATGCTATAACTTGCACTTAGGTTGGCCACTTAATTTATCTCCCCAAAATTATTTTAACTCTTTTGCCGCCATCCTAAACTCCGCACTCGGGTCAGCTTGCCTTTGCCGCAACACGTTGAATCAGACACTGGTGAAGATTGTCGTATAAACTCCGTTAAATTACGGCGACAGTTTCGCAGAGCTGTAACCAAGCCCCTACAATCGCGTAAGCGGCCGACTGCGAACAGCGGACAAATTGAAGAGCGCTTCGGCGGCCATTGTAGTGGCAAACTACCGCGCGAACTTTAAATGTGCGTAAGATTCTTTTGATTACAGAGGGTATTCATTTAAGTCGCGAAAACTATGTCTAATTGAAATATATAACTACAAAACAGCTTCATACTCCTTGTATATGTAGCAACTATCGGTTGTGTGTAAATTTATTTCACATACGGTGTAGAAATTGGCCAACAGCGTTTCCTCTTCCTAACGAAACCGAACTATAACATGTAGATTTTTTGCGTTCTAAGTGCAGCATATTAATGGAATTTATCGCCAGACACGATTTTTTGCCACTTTCTCAGTATATTCTACGATTGTGAAACTTTTGTATAAACATTAATTTCGGAAGAGTTCACAATTTTACGTCTTTGCTTTAGTGCTGTATTCTCCAATATTTAGATATGTAATAGCATCAAAAAATGAAACAGTGATGACTGAAACGCCTAATGTTAAAAATCGATTGTGAAAGTGAAATATGCCATCAGATACATAACTAAAAATAGCTTCTTACGTTGTGAATTGAGCAATCAGCCACAACCAAATTCTTTTAAGAACACGAAGTATGTCATAACATTTTCTTAACTAAGCCATCTAACATTAGCATTAGGGTATCTAGCAAGAAAATTAGTATTTTTAGCCGGCCGCGGTGGCCGAGGGGACTAAGGCGCTCCAGTCACGGTCTGCACGGCCACTACGGTCGGGGGTTCGAATCCCCCCTCGGGCATGGATATTTGTGCCTCCTAGTTCGTAAGTAGTTCATAAGTAGTTTGTAAGTTTAGGGACTGATGACCCCGTAGTTAAGTCCCATAGACTGTACAAACATTTGAAAATTTGAATTTTTAGCATTTTTAATGCTGTAAGCAAAATACCTCAGAGCAGGGTTGAACTTCACAATGTTCATCCACTGTGGCTATGTGCCGTTCATATATGGAACTATACACAGGTCTGCAAACCCTTTTCAATTGTTATACCTATATGTAAAGCAGATTACCTTTATATCCTGCGTTACAAGTTGCTAATATTAATTTCATAAGCAAAAATTCGAACTGCAGTGAGGCAACTAATTTATTGACCCCTATAATTATTTTACACAATCATAAAATGAAACTTTTTGAACTTCCTGTCCACCAGCACTGCCTAAAGTAGCTCCTTTTTAAGAGCTACCAGTATTATAAAAGCCTGTTGTTTCATTCAATCCTATATTGTCTTGATTAACAGACTGTTAAGAGTAACTATCTCTGAACACAAGTAGTAGGGCTACTAGTATTCCTGAGAAATATAAATGGGAATACAGTATTCGATCTTTTTATCCCTTTCTTAAATTGATCTATGTATTTAAACGCTGAGAAGCTCTTCACCATTGTGCTTCATGTACACTGCGATAGTCAAACAATGCAGACGTGACTATCAATTGTGTATGTATCCCGCAGTAGCTATTTAATACGCGATTTAATTGCTATAACACTCTCGTATTTATCTGACACTTGCCACTACCTTGGCGGCCGGGCGAAGGTTCAAATTATCCCGCGACAGCAGCGTCGTCAGGAAGTCTAGTTGTTTTTACAAGGTCTTTGGCTGTAACTGATAGCAGCAGGGTTTTGGAACATATCCTGTATTCAAATATTATGAATTATCTCGAACAGATTGATCTATTGGCCCAAGGTCAACATTGATTTAGAAAATATCGTTCGTGCGAAACACTACTAGCTCTTTATTCACACGAAGTGATGTGTGCTATCGACAAGGGTTCGCAAATTGATTCCGTATTCCTTGATTTTCAGAAGGCTTTTGACACCGTACCTCACAAACGGCTTTTAATCAAATTGCGTGGTTACGGTATATCGCCTCAAATTTGCGACTGGATAGGGGATTTCCTCTCAGAGATGACACAGTTCGTAGTAATCGATGGTAAGGCATCGACTAAAACAGAGGTGATATCGGGCGTTCCACAGGGTAGTGTTATTGGTCCTCTGCTGTCCCTTATTTACATAAACGATTTAGGGGAAAATCTAAGTAGCTCTCTTAGGTTGTTTGCAGATGACGCCGTCATTTACCGTCTAGTAAAATCATCTGAAGATCAAAACCAACTGCAGAACGATCTCAATAAGATATCACTATGGTGTAAAAATTGGCAATTGACTCTAAATAATGAGAGTGAAGTCGTCCACTTGAGTACGAAAAGAAATCCGTTAAACTTTGTTTACAAGATAAATTAATCAAAAGTGAAGGCCGTAAACTTCACTAAATACCTAGGAATTACTATTACTTCAGACTTAAACTGGAAAGAACACGTAGATAATGCCGTGGTAAAGGCGAATCAGAGACTGCGTTTTATTGGAAGAACCCTTAAAAGATGCAACAGACTACAAAAGATACTGCATACACTACGCTTGTCCGTCCTTTTTTGGAATATTGCTGCCCAATGTTGGATCCTTATCAGGTGGGTTTGACGGAGGACATCGAAAGAGTCCAACGAAGAGCAGCTCGTTTCATATTGTCACGATACAGGGGAGACAGCGTTACGGAAATGATACAGGATCTGGGGTGGGAATCATTACAACAACGACGCTTTTCGCTGCGGCGTGGGCTACTTACGAAACTACAATCGCCAGCATTCTCCTCCGAATGCGAAAATATATTGTTGACTCCAACTTACATAGGTAGAAATGATCATCAGAATAAGATACGAGAAATCAGAGCTCGAACGGACAGATTCAGGTGTTCTTTCTTCCCGCGCGCTGTTTGAGAATAGAATGGGAGATAAATATTATAATGGTGGTTCGATGAACCCTCTGCCAGGCACTTAAATGTGATTCGCAGAGTATCCCATGTAGATGTAGATACTGCATAAAGATATTTCATGGCCCATTGTCGGCGGATGGTGGGAAACTCGGACTTCAACCTAACTAACACAGGCGCATTATGTACTTCAAGTTTGCAAATCTGCCAGGAACAGAAATAATAATAATAATAATAATAATAAATGTAATTTATGCTATAACTTGCACTCAGGTTGGCCACTCAATTTATCTCCCCAAAAACCATGATAATTATTTTAACACTTCTGCCGCCATCCTCAAGTCAACTCACTTTGCCTTCGCTGCAACTCGATGAATCAGACACTGGTGACGATTGTCATATAAACTCCGTTAAATTACGGCGACAGTTTCGCAGAGCTGTAACTGATAGCTTGAGACAAGTATCAGGGAAGCAGAGAAATAGCGAGACAGCTACCGCGGCCGGCAGGGGGTAAGGTGCGCGGGGCACTGCCCGAGCGGCAGCGACTGTACAAATTACGTCACGTCCCCAGCCTGTCCCCGGCGACCGGAAAAATAGATTTCTGGAGAAAAGTGTGCGCGAGGGTAGGGTAGGGGAGGGGAGCGCTGGCCGATGCTATACCTGGACATGGCCACGCTGGACAGGGGCCGCGCCGCGACGCAGCTGCTGCACGGCGCGGGGCGACGCCACGCGGCCCACCGCGGAACTACGCGCCACGCCGCCGGGTTAGATTGGCGGTCGGCTAAATGCTTCATCACGAGTAACAGGTTATAAAAATATCAGTACTAAGGCCGGTATTACACTGTAAAAGATCTTTGACAAAGATCTTTGTCAAAGATTTTATCCAAGATCTTTGAGGAAACTACTTCACAGGAGCACATTACACTATCGTAAAATATTTCGTCATAGTTGCTCGGAATAAGACTCCAAAATAGTAAAGCGTCTGTATTATAGTACGTTGCTCGGGAATGCATTCATTGGAAATAACGAAAAATGGAAACAATTTTAGGTAAAACCGTGAATAGCAAGAGGAAAATACGAAAACTGCTCGCACAAATGTACTCCACGAGCTACACTGCTGGGAAATAATAACTTAAATTGTTTAAGAACATGTGAGCAAATATTTTAATTCACTCATATATTTATAAATACTTCATAATAATCGATGTTTCAGGAAGCTGTGTCAATGGGTAAATAATGAAAAACTGAAATAATTTAACGTGTCATGCTAAACATAACTTCGTTAGACACTTTATGATAATTAAGAAGAGAGAATATTTTCGCAGTCCTTTCATGTTAGGCTTCATTGAGGAATATGCGCTGCGAAAGACATTTTTATGTTTGCTGCAGTCTAACATTTGTTTTGCCTGATTTTCTGAAACATAAAATATCCGTATAAATACCTGGACTTGTGGTTAAATGTCGAAAAGCATCGTACAAAGCAAGAAAAAATATGGAGCTAACTAGTGCAGTACCTCATTACGCAAATCATGAATCCCTTTCCACTGAAGATCCTCCCATTTATATCCACATACAAAATCTATTCCAGCAGACAGTAAAATACACTAAACCTACAGTGTAGGCCTAAGATTTCACGTATTATTCCAGACATGAGTGAACCAAGATTTAAATCACTTTAGGAGGAATTACGAGGTTAGGTTAGAGTAATACAAATAAAAACATTTATTTCACTTATGCATCTCCATATATCCCTATCATCAACCTCAGTGAGCCACTTTGAATACAACTGACAGCAATAGCTTTTCCTTTATACGATTCTAACCCTACATTTTTGGAAATGTGCTTTGTATTAATAAATATTCCGCACACTTCTCACTTTTAAACGATCACTGTGGCAGTAGCGACACAACAAATACACTTTTACGTTAATTTGTAGGTTAAAAGGCGTCAAAGCAACCAAAGACGCATGTATACAATGGCGAACTTTTATAAAAGCTAGGCTCTCTCGGTAACTTTTATCAAATATCTTTTATAAAAGAAATCTTTTATAAAAGATGACCCATTACACTGTCAAAGATTTGACCAAAGGGCTTTGATAAAAGATCTTTGTCAAAGATCTTTTACAGTGTAATACCCGCCTAAGCAAGCGATGTGTTTCAGAATCGTCTTAATCGTGAATGGGTTCAACGTAGGCTGGGAAGTATGCAGGAAACAGTAGAATACGAGCAGGGCAGGCGTTTGGTATGGGTGTACCCACTCAAAAAGATTCCGCGCGGGAGTAGCCGAGCGGTCTGTAGCGTCACATCCTGCCTATCTAACCCATATTAATTTAGTCAAGTGTTTGACCCATTTCTGAAAACAACTATTTGATGCAGGACCTTAATAGATTTACTGTATGTTACATGATGCTAATAGTCAACTGTACTAAAATATACTTTATCTATTTAATAGTTTTAATGCTTTTTTAAATTTATTAACAAAAATATAAAGTTTTCTCTGCAGAAAATATATTTTTGTGAAATTCCTAACGGGGGGAATATTAATGAATGTAGTACCACAGGTGGCTTTTTATATTATGCAGAGTCTCTGACAATTTCATTCATTTATCTATGATAGTTTCTGATATAATGGGGCATGTGTACTGAAAATTTTAGTTTGCGGAAAATTGACTTTAAAGAAAAAACCTTTTGAAATTTTACTCCATTCCATGATGGTGGTGGTGGCGGCTGGTGCAGCGACAGTGTTGAATAATTAAAAAATTCTCAGTCTCTGTTGCAGTATTCATTATTAATCCAATTACGCGTTTTGCGCTGTTAGCGCATCATCAGACTGGAAACAGACAAATGTTTTATTACAGTCCGTGTACCTGGCGGGCAGCGAATCTAATGTGAGTAATTTTGAAAAGTCAGACTTACTTGGGTGGAGATGGAGCGACAGAACTATCTAAAGCTGTGGTGGAGGTGGCTTAACAATTTGTGTTCTGTCATTGGGCCCCCGCAAAGAGGTAAACGTGCAAAGTACGTAATGGCTTTTTGAAGTAGAATAACTAGGGACTAAAGGGGTACAGTATGGGAATGTTCTATATGATAAAACTCACCATAGCAGCAGAGGAATCGCTGTCGCGGCGGGTCCACGGTTACAATTTATTACTGAAGAAACATAAATGCGACCGTTAAACAGAGCGGTATGGGCAGAGTTACGCCTGCGAGAATGAGCGGCTTGCCAAGCGGTAGCTTGGTTTTATCAGAGATGTTTGTAACATGGGGGGAATGAATCTTGTGAATGTGAAATGATACATGATGGTAGTGAAATAATAATAAATGAATGAAAACGAAATTATTAGATGCCTGGGGTTGGGGCGGAAGGAAGATGTTGTGAATTGTCAGAAGGGGGGTCATTTTGGAAAAAGACGGATAACATGATGTAAAAAGTTTGATTTTTTAGTAATGAGCTGTTCGTTGGGACTGTGTTCTGGGGACCGTTTCACAAACTTAGTGATTTCTAATTCTTCCAGAAGTGAAAGTTTCTTTCCTTTGGGGGCGATGTGAAGAACTTGCAATATGTCTAGGGGGAAGGGGGATGAATGTGTTTGCTTCTTTTGAGACGCTCAGAAAAGGCCGAATTATTTTTGGCAGCGCCTTTCTAAGTAAAAGATGTTCTTGGAACCTAGTTTTGAAGGCTCTTCCAGTTTGGCCACTGTATGGACTTCTTAAAACCACCCACATAAAAGTAGCCTTACGATGAATGACAAGATCCAGTATCGCTTTCACCTCAGTGAACGGCTAGTTAAACATCCTTTTAGCCAGTCAGGCGTCTACAAAATACAATGTTTGCAGTGCCCCTTATCATACATTGGGCAAACTGGAAGAGCCTTCAAAACTAGGTTCCAAGAACATCTTTTAAATAAGAAAGGCGCTGCCAAAAATAATGCGGCCTTTTCCAAGCATCTCAAAAGTAGCAAACACATTCAGCCTCCCTACACAAATTGCAAGTTCTTCACATCGCCCCCAAAGGAAAAAAATCTCTTCTGGAAGAATTAGAAATCACTAAGTTTGTGAAACGGTCCCCAGAACACAGTCCCAAGGAACAGCTCATTACAAAAAATCAAACTTTTTACGACATCATGTTATCCATCTTTTTCCAAAATGACCCCCCTTCTGACAATTCACAACATCTTTCTTCCGCCCCATCCCCAGGCATCTAATAATTTCGTTTTCTCTCATTTATTATTGTTTCACTACCATCATGTATCATTTCACATTCACAAGATTCATTCCCCCCACGTTACAAACATCTCTGATAATACCAAGCTACCGCTTGGCAAGCCGCTCATTCTCGCAGGCGTAACTCTGCCCATACCGCTCTGTTTAACGGTCGCATTTATGTTCCGCAGTTATTAACAATACTACCAGTTGTAAACGTGGACCTGCCGCGACAGCGACTCCTCTGCTGCTATGGTGAGTTTTATGATATTCTATTAACTCCCATTTTGTACCCCTTTAGTCCCTAGTTATTTTACTTCAAATAACCGTTACGTACTTTATACGTTTACCTCTTTGCAGGGGCCCAATGACAGAACACAAATTGTTAAGTTACCTCCACCACAGCTTTAGATAGTTCTGTCGCTCCATCTCCACCCAGGTAAGTTCTGACTTTTCAATATTACTCACCTTAGCCACATTAGATTCGCTGCCCGCCAGGTATACGGACTGTAATAAAACATTTGTCTGTTTTCAGTCTGATGATGCGCTAACAGCGCGAAACGCGTAATTGGATTAATAAAGAATACTGCAACAGAGACTGAGAATTATTTAACTTTTGAAATTTGTTATTTATAGTTAATTAAAACTGTCCAGCTGCATATGATGACCCTTCTTTGGTCTCTAGCAGGTCGTCCAGCTTCTTTTTCACCTTCCTGAATGTTTGTCTTTCTTTCTTGGCCATATTAGATGCAGACCTGTCTGCATCGGCTTTCGTCATTTGTTCGCAATGTTGCAGCTCAGTGACCATATTTTCACCAGGATTAATTTCCAGCTTTTTCAGTGCCCAACACTTTCCAATATTACCATAACTGAATGTAATAACAGCATCATGAATTCCTAGTTTCATTGTAGGCATGACTACAAATGCAGTTTTAGGAAGGCGGTTCCAAATTATGAAAAATTCATTTGGGTTGTGTGTCTGCCCATGCAGTCATTTCCTTAGGTCAGGATGTGCCAAGTCTCTGAAAATAGGTTTAATTGCTGTCGTAACTCTCTTGAAATGGTGAGAGCTTATTTGACGATACACTTGTTGAAGAATTACAATTAGAAATATCGTTGCCAGGTGATATAACCTCTTGTACAGAGAGCTTTCAAAACTTGTTTTCTCTAAACTGTCGTTCCTTGAAAATGCCATTACGTTTCGTCATCCTTAATAAACACAACAAAACACACGTAAACAAGCACTGCAAACGTAAGTATAACAACTACTCGGAATCACACTTGAACAAAACTAACCGCGTGTTTGAAAGCGTGTTGTTTACAAACAGCAGAAACAGAACAATACCGACGGTTACATTCCAAGGATAGCAACTCACTCGGGAGTAAAAAAATCCCTAGCGTGCAACGTTGGGGATATAAACTCACAAACAAACGTGGTGGGTTTTGTGTCCCAACTTCGTCGCCGCTTTTGTGTCCCAGCCTCGTCGTAGGTGTCGGTGGCCGAGTGGAATGAGACCGACACGCTGGTGCAGGTACGGAGGGGAGCAGCCAGAAACTATAAACACTCGAGTAAATTAGAAAGAGATATATATTGCACAGAATGTAACAATACTTAACTTTTACATAGTACTGCAGAATGTTGATACATAGTTGTTAGAGGCCTGCCTAGTGCCTGTACGATAGCAAAGTCTTCACTGGTGCCTATCTGATTACGAAGGTCCTAACTGGTTGCTATCTCAGTCCCAAGTGCCCGATGTCTTTCCGTGGTGGCCACGAGCGGGGTTGCAGCAGAGGGCGCTCGTGGCTGTCGTGAGAACGCCGCGCCGTGTGTGCATGGCGGCGCGCGGCGAAAGTAGGTGGCGCGCACTTTGTACTTGTGCGACACCACAGTGGGTACTTAAAAAAATCTGTCAAAATATGATGAAAACTGAAAATCGATTTTTGACCTGAACCACGGTGTGGTCCCCTTTAAAGTCCCATAAGCTTAACAAACAATTGAACATCTTTTCAAATACAGTTACGTGTATCCGTTAGGACAGTGCGTCGTAATTTGGCGTTAATGAGCTACGGCAGAAGATGGCCAATTCGACTACCTTTGCTAGCAGCACAAAATCGCCTGCAACCCATCTCTTGTGCTCGTGACCATATTGATTGTGCCCTGGACGAATGGAAAACAGTGGCCTTGTTTTAAACTGCAGAAATATCATCTTGGATTTCTGGTTTTCGAGTATGTACCCAAAAAATTAATTTTTGAACAGAACTATCGCCGTACTACTGGCAACGTCTTGTAAGAGCATTTTTAACAATGAAGCTGCTCGTCGATGGATCGGCGGTAAAGGGCGAAGTCATCTCCGAAGTCGCCTCAACTGATGGTGTGCGATTTTTGGAGGAGTGTGTTGTAAAGCACTTCGTTTATGTGCTTCCTTTTGAAACAAGTTTGGGCGAACGTCAACGCCGCATAACTAGAGCAGCGAATATAACAAATCTAGACACATACGCGGAAGTATGGGAATTTGACTATCGACTGGGTGTTCGACGTGTAGGCATGTCGTGTGGAGATGTTGCTCATTTGTGAAAGGTAAATGAAGACTTTTATCCTAAACGTGATAGTAAAAACACACCACAAGGTTATAAGAGCATGCATGTAAAATGTATACCTTTTCAAAATCCGATGTCTCTTTTCCTTTTTTAGTAACAGATTCCTAATATATGTACTTACAGTTGCAGCGTCAGTGACATTTATTTTCCAGTATTTTATCTCCTAAGGGACGAAACTGCTGAGATCATCGGTCCCTAGGTTTACACACTACGTAAAGTAACACGCAGACACGCACAAGGACGCACACACGCACAAGCACGCACACACACGTCCGAGGGAGGACTCAAACCTCCGACAGGAGCGACTGCGCAATCAGGGACATAGTGCCTGAGATCGCGTGATCATCTCCGCGCGCCTTGCAATAGTTAATGACACAACATGCTCCTGTCATGAGGTACTTAATTGATATTTTTATGTCATTTCATAATTATAGGTTCATGTGGAGTCTGAAAAAGTTTACTTGTTATGCCACTGACGCTACGTTACAAAATGTTGTTGCCCAAACTGTGGGAATATATCCATATATGGAACAAACACAGTATCAGTACTAATAATTGAAAAAAATCGTCAGTAATATAAATATGTAATCAACAAGCGACGTAGGAATGCCAAAAATACGACGGAAATTTCATGAATAATGCACACAAAATTTCTTTCTTAGACGTTTATTTTTTGGTCAATATCTCTTTACAGCAAAGCAAGCCCACAGATTCCTGGAAAGTGTACGAAGTGTGGTGTGGAGCAAAGACGTACCCCAGAAGAGTAATCGGGTGATATACCAACAGTATTATGTTCAAATACTCACATATGCTTCAGAAAGGTGGGTTATAAAAAAAGGTCAGGTAAAGAGAATACGGGCATGCGAGATGACATTTCACAGATGCAAGATTGGTATAACCAGAATGGATAGAATGAGAAATGAGGAGAGGGAAATGGTGAAGGAGAAACCTCTACAAGAGACCATAGAGCAGTCAAGACTGAGATGGTGCGGGCATGTCAAGAGAATGGAATATGGCGGCATTCCAAAGAAAACTAGTGAGATGGAAATAGAGGCATGGGCCAAGATCAAAATATATGGGACTCAACTGCTTGGTTATTAGTCCCTAGCTTATAAACTACTTAAATTAAGGTAAACTAACCTATGGACAACAAATACACTCATGCTCGAGGGAGGACTCGAACGACCGCTCGCACCGCAGTATGGCTCCTCAGTACGCACGGCTATTCTGCCGTGGCAGAGGACCAAGAGGAAGACCAAAAGATAGATGAATAATGGGAGTAAGGGAAGGAGTGCAGAAGAGAGAAGAATCGGTCAGTGTGCAAGAGGAAAAGTGGTGGGAGGATAGGGAGCGATGGAGAGGCCTATGTTCCAAGCAGGCCCGGCCAGAGGCTGAAAACTATAGTGGATGATGATGATCTTTTTACAGACCTTCAATATAGTCTCTCTGCCTCTCTGTGATTGAATCCCAAGGACTCAAGCCGTCTTATTCCATATAGCACACCATTTCTTTTTATTTGCGGAATGGCTCGAGTAAGGAGAGGCAGCGTTGCAGGCGATGTCGTGCTGTTAACAAATGCAGCCAAGTCGGTCATTGCTGCCATAGACTATTAACACACAAATGCGCTGCACTATCATGCCAGTAACGTTCGCCATACGTGCCACATTGATTTCTGCGATTATTTCACGAAGTGTCATTTGTGTGTTAGTAGTGACAATTATACGTAAACGCCTCTGCTCTCAGTCATTAAGTGCAGACCGTCGATCACTCCGTCGTTCATGATGAGAGGTAATGCTTGAAATTTGGTATTCTCGGTACGACACTGTGTATCTCGGAATATTGACTTCCCTAGAGTTCTCCGAAATGGAATGTGACATGCATCTAGCTCCAACGTTTGAGTAAAAAGTGCAAAAATTGTCGCAATACTGAAACCTGGGAAAAGTGGAGATAATGAAGAATATTATAGGCCTATTGCCCTCCTGTGCGAGTGCTATAAGCTGCTGGGAAGAATAATATGTAATAGAATCTCGGCTACAATCCTAGACATCATACATCTACATCTACATTTACATGGGATACTCTACAAATCACATTTAAGTGCCTGGCAGAGGGTTCATCTAACCACCTTTATACTATTTATCTCCCATTTCATTCTCTAATAGCGCGCGGGAAGAAAGAACACCTTAATCTCTCCGTTCGAGCTCTCATTTCTCGTATTTTATTCTGATGATCATTTCTACCTATGTAAGTGTGAGTCAACAATATATTTTCGCATTCGGAGAAGAATGTTAGCGACTGGAGTTTCGTAAGTAGCCCATGCCGCAGCAATAAGCGCCGTTGTCGTAATGATTCCCATTCCAGATCCTGTATCATTTCCATAACGCTGTGACAGTACAAAGCGAGCTGCCCTTCTTTGAACTCTTTCGATGTCCTCCGTCAAACCCACGTGATAAGGATCCCACACTGGGCAGCAATACTCCAAAAAAGGACGGACAAGCGTAGTGTATGCAGTTTCTTTGGTAGTTCTGTTGCATCTTTTACGGGTTCTACCAATGAAACGCAGTCTCTGGTTCGACTTTTCCACGACATTATCTACGTGTTCTTTCCAGTTTAAGTCTGAAGTAATAGTAATTCCTAGGTATTTTGTGGCGTTAACGGCCTTCACTTTTGATTGATTTATCTTGTAAACAACGATTAACGGATTTCTTTTCGTACACATGTGGACAACTTCACACTTCTCATTATTTAGTGTCAATTGCCAATTTTTACACCATACTGATATCTTATTCAGATCGTTCTGCAGTTGGTTTTGATTTTCAAATGATTTTACTAGACGGTAAATAACGGCGTCATCTGCAAACAACCGAAGAGAGGTACATAGGTGCCCATACAAAGCTGAACGACGCGATGAGTATTATATCAGGAATCAACCAGTCTACTCCTCAGAAATGGCTACTGGTTCTTTCTAACATTCCACCTCATCATCTCCAAAGACCATTAGCACTGAAGAAGGTATGGCTTAAATGCTGCGGCAACCCTCTCTTACCAATACGTGTCGGGAGGTTGATGGTTCAATTCCAGATTTAGGTTTTCTGTGATTTTCCTAGATCACGCCAGGCAAATGTCGCGATGGTTCCTTTAAGAGGGCACGTTCGATTGCCTTCCCCACCTTTAACCCAAAGAGACCAATGACCTTAGTAGTTTGGTCTCTTCAAACCACAAAACCAATACATGAGGACTGCTTACATGAAGTTGGCTGTCTGCGAACCCAGACAAGTCTGAACTTATCTCGGACCTAAGTAAGTAACCCCCTGGTTTCAAACAACCTAGGAAAATCTGGACATCACTTAACTGGGAAGAACACAACACAGCAGATGCCAGTCTTGGAAGCACAAGTGGAAGATTACTGACAGCCCTTCATGTGCAGACGTGGCCCAGTCTATCAGCAACATCGCTATGGATTTTCCACTTCAGAGGTTTAATGTTTGAATGGAGGAGTCCCATCACGTCAGTGAGGAAGCTGTGGAGTGGTTATGGACATTGGACATCCATCTGTTAATAATACTGGTGTTACTCATAGCTCGAGATCTAAACCTGTATATGTTTGTATTTATGTAAAGAACTGTACATTGTATTTTGTTATTAACAATCTGCATCTTCAAGTTGTTGTTGTTGATGTTGTTGTGAGGCGTTAGAGGGGACTATATCTTAAAGTCATACGAAATATACAGGGTGAATCACCTAACACGTGCACAGCAAATATTGCGGAAACGGAAAGTGCGATTGATGTGCGGTTTTCACAGAATGGATTAGTAGTCAAGGACTCGTATTGTTAGCCAATAAACAGATCGTAAAAATACCTAGAAACATACAATGTTTCAAATGGAACAATGGTTGTTTCTATTATGTACTGGAGTTTTTGACACCACCTGTCTACAAAGAATTTTGAATTACATTTTTATCACGTTTAGTTTGGCAGCTACAACCATTCAAAGTTTTGGGGGCGGAGGCTACGACAGTGTTGCTGTCTGGCTGGTGGTCATGAGACAGTGGGCCGTGCCCCAGCTAATAGCCACTCGGCTAGTCAGATACGCTATCGCAGCCTCCGCCCCCGAAACTTTGAACGGTTGTAGCTGCCAAACTAAATGTGATAAAATGTCATTCAAAATTCTCTGTACACAGTCGGTGTCAAAAATTCCAATGCATGATTCAAACAACCTTTGTTCCATTTAAAAATCTGTATGTTTGCATAAAAAGATAGTTTCTAAGTAATATTACAATCTGTTTGTTAGCTAATAATTCGAGCCCCTGACTACCAATCCATTCTGTGAAAACCGCACATCAATCGCACTTTCCGTTTCCGCAATATTTGCGGTACAAGTATTAGGTGATTCACCCTGTAATAGCTACAACTAGCATTCCGCGTTCTAAGTCTCTTTAATTCCCGTAGTGCGGCAATAATATCTACGTATTTACTCTGCGCATCACATATAATTGCTGTCAGAGGGAAACTTTTTAACATGAATCACTTGAGTACAAGTGACAGCTTTGTCAATGAGCCGCCCTCTTTTAGCTTGTGTATGCGATACTAGCGCCATCTGTATCTCTTCATATCGCTAACTTATTACATTTACCACCTTAAAGCAGTGTTCCACAAACTTTGGATCGCGACCCCCAAGGAGGTCGCAAAGTCTTGCTCAGGGCATCAACGTCACAAGAGGAAGTACTTCAACCTTAGAAAAAACCAGCCAAGTGCATGTGAGAACACAGACTGACATAATAAAAAGTGAAATGCTTAAATGGTCTAATCCCTTGATTAACATTAATTCTGAATTGAATATAACCTAGATTGCCGCGGTGGAGTAGCCGAGCGATCTAAAGCGTCTCGCTGCGGAGCGCGCGGTTGCTCGCCGTGGAGGTTCGAGTCCTCCCTGGGGCATGGGTGTGTGTGTTTGTCCGTAGGTTAGTTTACCTAGGTTTACGCAGTTTGGTCCGATAGATCTACAAACATTTGAACATTTATAACCTAGATTGTTGTATAAGACTGTGTTACCGATGATAATAATAGCAGAGCCAGAAAACTGTTTTCAGGAACCAATAGATAAGTAAATGAATAATATGCAGTAAGTAGTTTTCAGAAATTCGAGGAAGAAAAACTATCTACTTCCCAAGAATTTATCTATACAATTGGAATTATCTAAAGCAGTGTAAGTCGCTTTTTAATCTTAGATGAACTGCAAAATTCTCGTTCTGCGAAATGTTTCTGGTGGAAATCATGTAAAACAAAGACAGCCACGAAATTGGCCCACGAGCGGCCGTTGGCCTGCGGGCCATGTTCTCTCGCCTGACGTGCACACTCGCTCCCCACCTCGCCACTATGCTGTGTGAGGCGGAATTTTCCGGGAATAAAGTCACACGTTGCTGCATAAACGGCAGAATCGTTGCGTATTGAAAAAGACACTGCCTTGCATACGGCTAGTTTTCATGTTATGCCGTATTAGGAAATTCGAAAGTTGAAGATTTAGATCGTAAATATCGGTATTATATCAATACCGCCTGTTGGCACAAAACGGAAGCTAATACGAGTATTTACGTTTGTTTTGCAACTACATTACATTAACCCGCGAGGACTCGCGCGTGAGCATTTGCTCACAGTAATTTTAATAAATGTTTCAAATGTTTGTATAGCTTATGGGACTTAACTACGGGGTCATCAGTCCCTAAACTTAAAACCTACTTAACACTAAGGATGGCACAAATATCCATGCCCGAGGGGAGATTCGAACCCTCGACCGTAGTGGCCTTGCAGACCGTGACTGGCGCGCCTCAGTCCCCTCGGCCACCGCGGCCGGCTAATTTTAATACAATCGATCGCGTAACTCTTAAAGGCGCGAGTTCTCGCGGATTAATATTATTTTGGGAGTCACGTTCTACCATTTTAAATTTTTACATTTTAACTGAGGTATAGAAATACAAAATGTATATTCTATGGAATCGCATTAGGTATACAAAAAATTATCTCACATACAAGGAAGGAAAAAAAAAAAAAAAAAAAATCACTACCTCGCACTTCTCTACTGACAGTATCACGACTACATTTCTTAACAAAATATATCAGAAAACATTTTAAATATGTTCGATTTGCTCAAGACTTAATAAAATTTGTATCTGGAACAAAACAGTCGGCACAAAAAAAGTTAAGCTTATGGGACTACTTATGAACTACCTTATACTAAAGACGGCACAAACATCCATGCCCGAGGGGGGATTCTAACCCCCGACGGGGAACGACCTCGCGCATCGTAGCATAGCACCTCAACGCGCTCGGCCGTTCCGCCCCGGCTAGTCGGTACACTGAGAGTTGGGAGGAGCTTATTAGAATTTTCATTCAGGCTGCCTCTAATAGTGACTTATTTACATTTACTGTTGAAAGAAATCTTTCACACACGTATAAGTTGAGTCAAACGCGGATATCACTTTTTTAGTCTCATTATGAAGACGTGAAAACTCTTCTCGAGGAAATATTACGTAGAGCTGCTGAAAAGTTTTAAAGTAATAATATATTTTGTTCGGGAATTACACTACATGTCTTTAGTTCCGGCAGTATCCTGAAAACTGTTTAAAAACAGTTCCTGCATTTATTCCAGGGCTGAAATTAATTTAATAAAATTAGTGCTTAAGGAATTGGGAACTAGCAATTGCAAAAATATCGCGCCATACGCCGCAAGAAAGAGAGCCGCTTCGCACAGTAGCATGGAATGTCGCGCCGTAGCGAGTACTTCAGTGTGTGCCGAGTCAGGCCGATACAGTCCGAGCATCAGCTGGTACGCCGTGGCCTGCCCTGATGTAAAAATAAAGTGTCTTCCATTCCGAAAAATACATAAAAATCTTCTTCCAACAATTCACAAGAAAGCTGTATCAACAGAAATAGAATTAAATTTCTTGGCTCTGAGATAACTAAAGGCTAGTCTACACGACGACATCAGGTTGCGACACTCGTTTCATGAAATGAGTTGCGCGCAACTGGTTTCGTGTATGTCTGTAGAGCCGGCCGCCCGGCCGCGGTGGCCTAGGGGACTGAGGCGCTCCAGTCACGGTCTGCACGGCCACTACGGTCGGGGGTTCGAATCCCCCCTCGGGCATGGATATTTGTGCCGTCCTAGTTCATAAGTAGTTTGTAAGTTTAGGGACTGATGACCCCGTAGTTAAGTCCCATAGACTCTACAAACATTTGAACATTTTTATGTCTGTAGACACGGCGCCAATACTATACACTTCAGTTTCGTTGTTTTGTGAGTGCCGTAGAATTAAAGTTTTGGTAGCTGTAAAAGTTGTGGCGGAGCTATTGCATCGCTGTGTGAAGTCGCTGCATAAGACTAAACATAAAAAGGCTAAGAAACGTGTTTGGGTTTGTGACTGGATTTAAAAAAGACGTCAGATCGCTTGCTTAGCGACCTTGCTGAAAAAAATTGTGATCGAAGACCCCAGAAGTTATTTTAATCAACTCAGAATGTCACCAGAGCAGTTTACGTTCCTTTTAAACAGAGTTAGTAATGCAATAAAGAAACAAGGTACTATTATGCGTGAAGCATTGTTACCAGAACTGAAATTACGTTTCTTGTCATATAGATATTCGTCTCTACAGTACCTGTACAGTGCTCCCGAATCCACAATTGCCATAGTTCGTTTGTATAGGAATTCGGAATTGAATGTACTTTTTGTCTGCAATTTACTAATCGTCAACCCTTCAATATTTAATTCACGAATAATTGCTACAAGAGCAGTAACACGTCGCTGCTTATTCCTGAAATTTTCATCGTTAAAATCGCACAAACACCTATGCATTGCATATATGTTCAAAAACCGAATTATTTCTTCCGTCCCCCCCCCCCCCCTTTATGTTGTGTTTTGTTCTGTATTGGTCATCACCTAACCTAAAAACACGCGCAATCAGTTTCGCCAAAGTTGGAAGGTGCCGAAACTGTTTAGTTTCGGCAACGAATTGCGCGAACGCCTGCCGCGCATGCGCACTGGCCATTAGTGCAGATTCGTGAAACGTAGTGTCGCCGTGTAAACTAGCCTTAACAGTTTTCTTACAGTCTGGGGGGAGGAGGAGGTCTTCGAAAGAGGTCTGATATTTGGATAGGTTGAAAGACACTACCTTAGTGTACATTGATCGGTGGCGAGATTTCTCGGATTTCCAGCGACCTGGCAGGCAGAACCTTACCCGTTAACGAAGCGGATGTGCGGGTCCCCTTTGTGGGGAGTCTGTGGACGGAGGCGGACAGTTGGCTAATACCGTGGCTTTGTGTCGCGACACGCCGTGTGACGCAAAGGGTAGCCGGCCGAGAAAGCCAGCAAAAGTCTGAATCGGGCAGCTAGCCCGCCATCCCTTCCGACACGTCTTTTGTGTCGCGCCAAACGTCCTGCTAGCCTCTACCGCTCCAGCTCACACTGAAGTCGCAGCACAGTAACTGCTATTCGTGAACAATAAGTAAGAACGAAAATACAGAAGGAGTATGAAATACACCCTGCCTGACGCAAAAAACGAAACACCAAGAAAGTAAAGATAAGGCGAATTGAAAATTCGCGGATTGATAATGTTCGTCATGTTATTTCGGTTACACAGTCACTATTATTATTATTATTATATAGTATTCTGCCTAGTGGCAGGTCCATGTATTCGTACGGAGAATTTCTGATTCCATTGTTCCCTGTCTTCAGCTTCTTCCTCCAGTCTGTTGTATCACCTTCCATCTTTCATGTCGTCCAGATACTGAATCCTCCTTCTTCCTCGTACTGTGTTTCCTCTTATTTTTCCTTCGATGACATCGCATAGTAGTCCCTCGTGTCTGTGTCCAATCCAGTTGGCCTTTCTCTGTAGAATTGTATGCAGAATACTTCTCTTTTCTCCTACTCTTCTCAGTACATCATCATTTTTAATGCGATCTATCCATTTGATCTTTTCCATTTTCCTCCAGCACCACATTTCGAAGCTCTCTAAGTATTTCCCCATGAAGCACAGACATTGCCGAGGTGGGGTGGCTTGCGTGCCTCAAAGATGCAGATAGCCGTACCGTAGGTGCAACCACAGCGGAAGGGTATCTGTGGAGAGGCCAGACAAACGTGTGGTTCCTGAAGAGGGGCAGCTGCCTTTTCAGTAGTTACAGGGGCAACAGTCTGGATGATTGACTGAGCTGGCCTTGTAACATCAGATAATGTGGCTTTGCCACACAGTTACTGCGAACGGCTGAAAGCAAGGGGAAACTACAGCCGTTATTTTTCCCGAGGACATGCAGCTCTACTGTATGAAAATATGATGATGGCATCCTCTTGGGTAAAATATTCCGGAGGTAAAATAGTCCCCCATTCGGATCTCCGGGCGGGGACTACTCAGAAGGATGTTGTCATCAGGAAAGACAATACTGGCATTCTACGGATCGGAGCGTGGAATGTTAGATCCCTTAATCGAGTAGGAAAATTAGAAAATTTAAAAAGGGAAATGAATAGGTTGAAGTTAGATATAGTGGGGATTAGTGAAGTTCGGTGGCAGGATGAACAGGATTTCTGGTCAAGTGATTACAGGATTATAAATACAAAATCAATTGGGGGTATCACAGGAGTAGGATTGATAATGAATAAGAAAATAGGAATGCGGGTAAACTACTATGACCAGCACAGTGATCGCATTATCATTGTCAAGATAGATACGAAGCCAACACCGACAACAGTAGTACAGGTTTATATGCCAGCTAGCTCTGCCGATGATGAGGAGATCGAAGAAATATATGAGGAGCTAAAGGAAATTATTCAGACAGTTAAGGGAGAGGAAAACTTAATTGTAATGGGAGACTGGAATTCGGTAGTAGGAAAAGGAAGAGAAGGAAAAATAGTAGGTGAATATGGACTGGGCAGAAGGAATGAAAGAGGAAGTCGCCTGGTAGAATTTTGCACGGAACATAATTTAATCATAACAAACACATGGTTTATGAATCACAAAAGAAGGTTGTATACGTGGAAGAGACCAGGAGACACCGGGAGGTATCAGATAGATTTTATAATGGTAAGACATAAATTCCGGAACCAGGTGATAAACTGTAAAACATACCCAGGGGCAGATATAGACTCTGACCATAACTTGTTAGTCATGTACTGTAGGCTGAAACTGAAAAAACTGCAGAAAGGTAGGAAAATAAGGAGATGGGACTTAAATAAATTGAAGGAAAGTGAAGTTCTGGAGAAATTCAGAGGGAGATTTAGGCATCAATTGACAGAAACAGGGGGAAATAAAACAGTAGAAGAGGAATGGGTAGCATTGAGAGATGAAATAGTGAAGGCAGCAGAGGACAAAATAGGTAGAAAGGCAAGACCTACAAAAAATCCTTGGATATCACAGTAAATACTAAATTTAATTGATGAAAGGAGAAAATATAAAAATGCAGTAAATGAAACAGGCAAAATGAAGTACAGACGACTAAGAAATGAGATTGACAGGAAGTGCAAAATGGCTAAGCAGGAGTGGCTAGAAGCCAAATGCAGATCTGTAGAAGAATGTATAAATAGGAAAAAAATAGATACAGCCTACAGGAAAATAAAAGAAACATTTGGAGATAAGAAAAACAGCTCTATGAATATCAAGGATTCTGATGGAAAACCAGTTCTCAGCAAAGAAGGAAAAGCTGAAAGGTGGAAAGAGTACATAGAGCAGCTCTACAAAGGAAATGAACTTAGAGACGATGTTGTAGGAAGGGAAGAGGAAGTAGATCAAGATGAAATAGGAGATACTATACTGAGAGATGAATTTGACAGAGCCCTGAAAAGACCTAGGTCGGAACAAGGCCCCAGGAGTAGATGACATACCCTCAGAGCTACTAAAGTCTCTGGGAGAGCCAGCCATGACAAAACTATTTGAACTGGTGCGTAGGATCTATGAGACAGGCGAAATACCCTCAGACTTTAAGAAAAATGTAATAATCCCCATTCCAAAGAAAGCAGGCGCAGACAGGTGTGAAAATTATAGAACCATCAGTTTGATAAGTCATGGTTGCAAAATTTTAACACGAATTATCTACAGGAGAATGGAAAACCCGGTAGAAGCTGACCTAGGGGAAGATCAGTTTGGATTCAGGAGGAACGTAGGAACCCGGGAGGCAATACTTACCTTACGTCTTATCTTAGAAGATAGATTAAGGAAAGGCAAACCTATATTTTTAGCCTTTGTAGATTTCGAGAATGCGTCTGACAATGTTGACTGGACTACACTCTTTCAAATTCTGAAGTCAGCAGGGGTAAAATACAGGGAAAGGAGAGTTATCTACAACTTGTACAAAAGCCAGACCGCAGTTATTAGACTCGAAGGGCATGAAAGGGAAGCATCAGTTGGGAAGGGAGTAAGACAGGGTTGTAGCCTTTCTCCGATGTTCTTCAATTTGTACATCGAGCAGGCGGTGAAGGAAAGCAAGGAAAAATTAGGAATAGGGATTAAAGTTCAGGGGGAAGAAATTAAAACATTGCGTTTTGCTGATGACATTGTGATTCTGTCAGAGACAGCAAAGGACCTGGAAGAGCAGTTGAATGGAATGGACAGTGTGTTGAAGAGAGCGTATAAAGTGAACATTAACAAGAGCAAAACAAAAATAATGGAATGCAGTCTTAGAAAATCAGGTGATGCTGAAGGAATTAGATTAGGTAACGAAACAATGAAGGTGGTAGATGAGTTTTGTTACTTGGGTAGTAAAATAACATGCGATGGTCGCAGTACAGAGGATATAAAATGCAGAATGGCAATGGGAAGAAAAGCATTTTTGAAAAAGAGAAATTTGCTAACATCGAATATTAATGTAAGTGTAAGGAAGTCTTTTCTGAAGGCATTTGTGTGGAGTGTTGCCTTGTACGGGAGTGAAACATGGACAATAAGCAGTGCGGACAGGAAGAGGATAGAGGCTTTTGAAAGTGGTGCTACAGAAGAATGCTGAAGATTAGGTGGGTAGATCACATAACTAATGAAGAGGTACTTAACAGAATTGGTGAGAACAGGAATTTTTGGCACACCCTGACTAAAAGAAGGGATCGTTTGGTGGGACACATTCTTAGACATCGAGGAATCGTAAATTTAGCATTGGAGGGAAGTGTGTGGGGTAAAAATCGCAGAGGGAGACCAAGAGACGCGTATAGTAAGCAGATTCAAGTGGATGTGGGTTGTCGTTCTTATGAGGAGATGAAAAGGCTTGCTCAGGATAGAGTAGGGTGGAGAGCTGCATCAAACCAGTCTCCGGACTGAAGACCATAACAACAACAACTAAGTATTTTTTCTCCTTCTTTCTCATGGTGCTCCATACAGTACAATGCTCCAAATGTAGCACTTTACCAGTTTCTTCCTTAATGCCAAACTCAACTTGCTGGTCAGCAGAGTCCTCTTCTTGTTGAAAGCAGCTTTGGCCATGGCGATTCTTGCTCGGATTTCGTTGGTGCAGTTGGCATCCTTTGTGATAAAACATCCCAGGTACTTGAACTGATTCACATTTTCCAGTTCCCGATTGTCAACAATTACCTTCAAACTAAAATAAATAAGACACCTGTTATGAATGACATATACACTGAAGAGCAAACAATCTGATCGCGTAAGTCCCCCTGCGACCACGCAGATGCGCCGCAATACGTAGCATGGACTCGACTAATGTCTGAAGTATTACTGGAGGGAATTAACATCATGCATCCTGCATGATGTCCACCTGTAAGAGTACAAAGGGGTGGAGATCTCTTGTGAAAGCACATTGCAAGGCAGTCCAGATATGCTCAAAAACGTTCATATCTGAAGACTATGGTAGCCAGCGGAGATTTTTAAACTCAGAAGAGCGTTTGGGTGCAACTCTGTAGCAATTATAGATGTGTGAGGTCAGAGGCGCCGACTTTTGAAAATCAGTGTGGGTGCTCTATATCACGATTCACAAATGTTCGAAACCAACTCTCCTGAAAATCATGTTCATGCATTTTTGAATGAGCAATATTTGATAAAAGTAAATAGGCAGTTATCTGGCCTTTTAAAGACAGAAGGAAGAAGGAGGAGGATGAAAAGTAAAGCATGGCTGCATTAGGACTCTACAATAAAGCGATCTAATTGGCCGAAGTGGATATTTCGATATAAGTAACACCCCCAAAACTTCTACACGACCAATGAAATAATTTTTCACTGTACATTAATCTAACACTTTTGTGCGAAGCTATTCTTTCTCACAAAAGCGTTTGCTAGAACACCATCACCAAGGTTTAAAGAAATCTTTGAAGTATTTCGAGATTTTGAAGTCCGACATCAAATTTTTTTAGTCAATTCCAAGCAAGAGCTGTGTACTTCACCTAAACTTTCGTCACTTCAAGATAACTTCATGACTTCTCTCACAGTATTAATATAGTCCAAGGTTTTTTTAAGCCTGAGAGATAAGCATTAAAAATTTCAACTGAATCTATAATTTAAATAACAAGGGAAATTACAACGATAAACCAAAAATGATTAACTTTAGCACCAGTATCAGATTCTTCAAGCTAAATTTCTGAAAGAACACAATTGAATGTTCATAAATACGTACACCTGAAAGGTCAAAAGTACCGACTGCTTCAGGATGAATAAAGCTAGCCTAGTGGGTAAAACACGGATACTCATTACTACTCCTTGGGGACTCGCGTACAAAACTGATCATTTCTTTCACGTATGAAATATCGTCTTTCGCTATGGTCACGTTTTGCATTGCATCTTGAATCATAAGGTAGGTGTTGATTTTTCCCGATTTTTTTTTAATTTATACAATATTATTTTCCACCTCAATTTTAAATGGGGGCTCAGCACCCCCAAAAAAATTCTTGGAGGTTTCACGAGCCCCTGAGCACCCATGAAGTCTGCGCCCCTGTGTGAGTTGCCGCATTGTCCTGCTGGAATTGCTCAAGCCCGTCAGAATGCATAATGGACTTGAATGGATGCGGATGATCAGCCAGGATGTGTACGTACGTGTCACCTGACAGAGTGGTATCTGGACGTATCAGGAGTCTCGTATCAGTCCAACTACATACGCCCCACAACATTACAGAACCTTCAGCTCGAACAGTCCCATGTTGTCGTGCAAGGACCGCGAATATATGAGGCTGTCTCCCCATACACTTCCATCAATGCGGTACAATTGGAAACGAGACTTGACAGAACAGGCAACTCGTTTCCAGTTATCAAAAGTCCAATGTTTGGGTTGACGGGTCCAGACAGACCGTGTTGACTGTATTGTTCGATCAAAATACCTACCAAAAGCAGACGCAAAATTACCCCAACAAAGTCTATGGAACTGAATTGCTCGAGTGGTATCAAGTGGTGGTCAGTCATCTATACTTTACTGTCTACCTTGGTAGGGTCTTTAGTAGGGCCTTTGTGTCGTGCAGTCAGCAAGGGTACACGAGTAAGCCTTCGAATCCGAAAGCCGATGCCGATGATCTTTCGTTGAATGGTTCGCACGTTGATGGCCCAGAATTGAAATTCTCATCATCTTGTGGAAGGGTTGCACTTCTGTCACGTTGAACGATTCTCTTCAGTCTTCGTTGGACAGCTCTTGCAGCATCTTTTTCCGGTCGCGACGATATTGGACATTTGATATTTTACCGGATTCACGATACTCACGGTGCACTCGGAAATGGTCGTACAGGAAAATCCCCACGTCATCGCTACCTCGGACATGTTATGCACCATTCTCATGCGCCGTCTATAACACCACGTTTAACACGTTGACTGCCGCGATGACGTCAGAGGCGCGCCAGAGCCGCTTGCTGTGGCCGCCGGCGGCCACACGGCAGCCAACGTGTTAAACTCACTCACATCCTGATAATCTGCCATTGTAGTAGTGGTAACCGATCTTACGCCTGCGCCAGACACTTGTTGTACTATATAGGCGTCGCCGACTGCAGCGACGTCCTCTTGAGTGTTTCCATAGCACTCTGTTTACATACGTATGACTATACCATGTTTTTGGCTCTTCAGTGTAGCAATTTCTACTTATTAGGACACTACTATAACGAGCACACTATGCCAATAAATTCAGAAATCGATAGAAGCTAGTACGAGGTAACGGATGCAGTAATTCTGCTGGTCACCTCACGATGTGTCGTGGAAGGTACTTTGTGTACCAAGCGATTCCAGAAACTAGAAAGTAAGTTTCTGTAAATGGAATCGCCGTTTTATAGTCTTCAGGTCTTCGTCGTTGTCAAAATTCTCGCCGGCGGACAGGAATTTCATGAGATGCAAGAAAAAGGAAACTGTTCAAGGTTTGTAATTCTAAGAGACCAAACTATTCTGGCCATCGGTCTCTAAACTTAAAAACTACTTTAACTTATACTAAGGTCAACACACACACACACACACACACACACACACACCTATGCCCAAGGGGGGACTTTAACCTCCGACGCGAACGCGCAGCGCTATTTGTCACGTGAGGCTGGTTGCACACACACACACACACACACACACACATTTTGGACCGCCGGTAATATATAGGCCGGTATTTTACCGGCGGAGCGCTGCTTACATACACACCGGAATTTTACCGGTCAAACGAGCAGCCGGCCGCGGTGGCCGAGGAGACTGAGGCGCTTCAGTCACGGTCTGCACGGTCACTACGGTCGGGGGTTCGAATCCCCCCTCGGGCATGGATATTTGTGCCGTCCTAGTTCGTAAGTAGTTCATAAGTAGTTTGTAAGTTTAGGGACTGATGACCCCGTAGTTAAGTCCCATAAACTATACAAACATTTGAATCAAACGAGCAGTCGCCTGGCTGTCGTGGTCGAGTGAAGTTGATTCCGTACATAAATTAATGAATTCCAAATATTTTCCCTAATATTATGGCAATATTGCTGACATGATACAAAGAACTAATACGTTCTGTATCATACATTAGTATATCAGTTAAGAAATACTTTTTTTTCTTTGCTCTCCATTTCCTGAAAACCGTCATTCATTTGGCAGGAAACTTGTATTCCTGTACCTCTAGTCGCATTTCTGTCATCAAACGTGTCCAAAATTTTGTTTCAAAAAACTGTCAGTTCAAATGTTTGTAAATCTATCGGACCAAACTGCATGGTCATCAGTCCGTAGCTTACAAGCTACTTAAACTAACGTAAACTAATCTAAAGACAACTCACACACACACACACACACACACACACACACACACATACACACACACACACACACACACACACACACACACACATGCTCCAGGGAGGACTCGAACCTCCGACGGCGAGCAACCGCGCGCTCCGCAGCGAGGCGCCTTAGACCGCTCGGCTACTCCACCGTGGCCAATCTGTTAGTGCTTCCACTACCGAAACACAAATATCACTTATCTTTTAACCCAATGCAAACGTATAAGTAGTATGTATGCCTCAAACAGGCAAATGAACATTTCTGTGCGTTACCTTGCGATAATGCAGAGAAAATGGATTAATGGACAGTCGAGTAACAGATAAATTGATGATTTGGGCAGGACTAGAAACGTGTCTGGATAGTCCACAGCTTCGTAATAAGAGAGACAATAAATAGAGTGTACATCTCAAGTACATCATAGAACAAAGACCAGATCTACACGATGCAGAGGAGGATTTTCACGTTTTCCGCCAGTAGGCTGTTCAGTCCTCGTCCACATACGACTCGGCGCACAACAACTGTTTTTCACAAGTTCGGCTTGTAGCTGTTTGAGTAATCAGCATACAGTTCTGATTTTGCTCCCACCGATATCCTTCTATACTTGCACCTCAAGAAATTCCTGTCCTCCGGCCAGCGTTTCGACAACAAGGAGCTGATGATGAGTGTCACACGCTAGTTTCATTCACTAATAGCAGACGTCTACGCCACAGGAATATTAAAGTTGATCCCACGCTAAGACAAGTGTCTCAATTCTTTTGGTAACTATGTCGAAAAAATAGTTGAAACATTTTTGTACCGGTTGTCTATAAAGTTTCTCCTCTATTTTAGTCTTGTTTTTTAAAATAGGGAGAGATATTTTCTGGATTCGCCTCGTAGATTAATATCTGATAAGGTCGTGACAGAGTAAAGCCTTCGGGACACGAAACGAGCGAGTTAATGTTAACGTGCGCGGATACGAGAAATACGAGGCTACGAGGCACAGCTTCGTCGGCACATGGGACAAGCTGCTTAACGTGATTTGGGCTTTCAGAGCTCTCTAGCGACAGTTTTAAGTGCGCAATCGTCGTCTGCTACAGCTTTATTTGGAGCGCGAAGCACACACGTCGAAGAGTACGTGTTTAAAATGGATCCTACTGAATTAGCTGTTTTGGTGTTATTAGCTATTGTCGAAGATGAGCGGAGAAAATCGCGCAAAAGATTGTGGGTACGGGAATGGTATCAGCGACGAAATAATGGCAGGGGAACCATTCATAGGCAATACTTGATCTTCCGGTACCACCCGTCTGCTTTGATCCACAACTTCAGGCACGTCATGACGATAACCGACATTCATATTTCAGTGCGAATGTTATGTGCCGTCGATAACAACATGAAATAAATAACTACACAATTATAAATGTAAGCGAAAAAAAAAAAATAATTTAACGGAACTACCACGGCAATTAAGCGGTTTTGGAGAGGGAGATTCTAAACTGAAAAAAATAGAAATGGCAATATTGAAATAAAGTGAAACATGAAGAGTGACGTCGCACATTTTTGGAATCATTTTTTTCTCTAAACAGACTACATTCCGTCGGTTAACAAAAAAACATCGTAAAACGTAACTTCACTTTTACACTTGCTAATCTTTCGCGCCGTATTTCACCAACTTTCGTAATTTTACTACATTATTACGAAAAAAAAAGCTCTTCTGACGCTACATCGTATTCAAGAACTTCAATAAAAGAGCCTTTTCAGGGTGATTTTGTGTCCGCAAGTGGTATTTACATACAGTGAAACATTATAATTGCATGTTTTTTCGATGTTTCATCTTTATTTCAGTACTGCTATTTCTATTGTTTTTCTATTTATTATATAAGTACTGTTCTTCCTTCGTGGCTTCAATTAAAACACACATCTGTTCTTTGGTCCATGCAATAGCCATGTTGCTAGAAGTAAATAATAAACCGAACTGAAGCGGGAAAGATCGGGACATGACGTAGACAGTGTTCTTGCTTCCTATTGTTCCGACTTAATGTGGCACGTTGCCGAAATATCGCAGCCCTTGCACCACCCACGCACACGGGCTTCACACACCTATACGGATTATTCAAGCACGTAGCTCGTCCGAGCCAAATTATTATTTGTCGTCTTACTTTGACCGTCAACCTCCATGGCTTGCCTCCCCCCCTCCCCCCTATTCACGCCATGAGTCTGGTGCTCTTGTGCATCTGAGCTGAAATAAGCATCAGTCCTGGATATGGTTGGCTGCGAGTCATGTAGTACAGTGCTCAAAGTAGGACGACATACAGACTTTGCGTCGGACGGGGTATGTGTTTGAGTAATGCTCGCAGGAGTGTAAAGCCCTTGTGCCTGGGCGATGCAAGGCTTAGCAATCAGGAGACCCAGGTTCGAGTCCCGATCCAAGCACAAATTTTCACATGTCCGCGTTGTTCGATTACAACACCTACCAGCAGTTGAGGCAGAACACTTCAACTAAATCTATGGAACTGAACTGCTTTAGTGGTATAAAGTGGCGGTTAGTCTCCTACACTTTACTGTCGACTTTGGTAGGGTACTTGATGAAAAAGGATAAAATGACAATTCGTCCGTAATCCTAAATGTTATCGTGTTCACTTTAGAAACTTCTTTATGTGGTTCATCAGGAAGCATTCTTTGATTAGACAATGTCTTGTAGTTTAACGTTCTGTACTAGTACCGTAGCGAGTAGACTAACACTACTCTACAGGCAGCGTGAGAAACATCAAATCCCCAATATAGTGTAATGTCTTGTGTCTTTTTGAATTCGTGTCATCGCAGGAGCAGTACTCCTTACAAATTTGAGCCTGTGAACCAACACACTGTAACTATGGTGCAACTGAGCTGTTGTGAAGCAACTCGATTACTCTTACTGCAACGTGGAAGTGTTGTTGAACTGTTTTTCTTAGCATGTTAAATATTAACTCTAGCTCTTCTGCTCACTCGATGAATGTGTAGGGTGAAGGTCTGTTTCCCATGCATCAGTATGCTCTGATACCTTCTATAAACTTGTCTTTTGAACTGTGATAAGAGGCGAATCACATTATACTTTGGACCTTAAACAGACTGTAGTTTGGTTTCTGTGAAGCAGTGGAAAGTTTCATCTTGTCACACAAATGTCGAATTAACAAGGCTTAAGTCTTACTTGACGAATTATCAAGTGAGACTTAAGCCTTGGCTTCTATTTCTGACCGACTATTAACACCAAACTAAGAAGAGTAATTTCTGGTTACTCTAGGTCGATTTCCTGAACAACTGTAGCCAATTGTGGAGAAGACTTTTTTTTTTTTTTTTTTCTTCAAAAAAATCTATATACCTCGAAATCTACTGATTATTTTTTAATTTTTCGAAGAAGCACTTTTTTTACTTAATTCGTGCCGTACTTACGGTAAATAATAAGTTTGTAAATGTGAATGTTCACGAGTTATAAGGAATTTAGTTTTTACAGGTTTTTATGAGTTTTTCGAAATATCTCTAAACCTAACAAAGCAAAGGAATCGATAGATAATCTTAAGGCCTATAACTTTCTACTGTGACATTTTTCAATCGGAGTTATCATTTTTTATTTATCTAAGAAAATCCGTTTTTTTTCAACGTGGCGAAATTTGCCCAAAAAATTCGTAATCTCGGCTCGAGTTTCATAAAATAGAAACTCTATTTGAAATTTAATTTCCTATAAGATTTTTGTTTGTTTCTTTGATTAAAAGTAATAATTTTTGCACGCACTTCTCCCTAATGCCCTGTCTAATAAGACTGCGCCAGGTACCTTGTCGGCTTTAACAGACTACATGTGTATTATCGTCTTGTTCTGTATTGTATCACCAACAAACTTCTCTCAGTCAATGTTTTTAACTACTTCGTATTTTTAACGTCTTGTCATTGTTTGTTTTTAAATCTTAATGTTCATTTTTGCAATAAAGAAAAAAGAAACCTTGTTGGCGGTCTTGTGACTCACCCTGAAGATGGCCGGACGTTACTCGGCCGAAAAATTGGAAGAAAATGAATTGTTGCGGCTGCATGCGCGAAATTTATTGGAAAAGTTCAAGTTTGTAAATCTTAGGGACTTCTTTGGTGATCTGTTCCTAGGCTTGATGGCAGCTGACATCAAATTCACTGTCAGTCATCATATGTATTTGTACCTATTCAAGCAATAATGTATTTTGCGTTTGTGTTCGATCACAGAGTATCTTGTTTACACACACAAATATCTTCGCTGCACTGTCAATCGTGACGAGTACTTTGTAAGTACTTAGTTATATCTGCATACTTTTCTTAAATCAAACCTTAATCAAAATTTGCCAGGAACCCATGTTATATGTTTTGTAGCAATTTCATATGAGGCTTGAGAATAATTAATTATATGGAAAAAGTGCCTGTAAACTTTATAATTTACCTATCGCTTTAGGCTTCGGGCCACTGTAGACAACTTTTGCTGCAGGTAAACCAAATCCCCCCACAGAAAGTGCAAGGTGCCTCGCCTGTGAAGGGCTAAGGCAGGATGACTCGTCCCACGAGGTGAACATTACTGCCCTCTTAAAGTGGAGCTACAACACTTGCACAGTCGGAACATTGCCACTTCCGTAGTGTATACTCGTGTGCACATTGTCTTCCAAACGTACAGTGTCAAAGCTCTTTCATCTCCTCCTTTAAGTGACTGAATCTCTCTAGGAACACATTTCCGGCCGTAAGTCCGTATGAACTTTTTTAACTCACTTTAGGTTACGGGAGTAACACAAAAAGTGGGCCTTTGCGATCGCCTTTTCACAGCTCGAAATTTAAATGAAAATAACGGCTTTTTTATTGGGATGGAAAGTTTTCGGTGTATATAAAATTCTACGTGTCTGTGTGTGTGTTAATATTTCGCTCTGCAGCGAAAATTACAGAACGCAAACGAATGGTCTGTGTGTAATTGTTGTCAGAAGTCTCCCGTTGTACACCGTAGCAGTTCCATGCCGATAGCTATAAGGGGGTGGAAGATATGGTGGTTGAAAGTCGTCAGATTATAAAAAAATTTCGAATTGAAGGCCAGCGATGACGTTTTCAACTCTATAGGAAGGGGGTTACATACAGCGAAACATGATGCCACAAACCATACCTTTGGTCTATGCGTGCTACAATGTCTTCAGCTCTTTCTCTAAGAGGATAAGCATACGAATAAGGAAATATGAGAATAAATAAATAAAGCAGTAAAAAGAAATTTCTTTTAATACATCTCTTTAAAAAATCGATTTGACGTTTCGTACATCAAGTACAATACTACAAATAACGTAGTTTACCAGAATGCCCTAAAATGAAATGAAAATGAATATGGACATTACTCTCACCATACGAGTTGAGATATTGCAACACTGTCTATAAGGAATAATGTATGTATTATTTATTGTAAATCATTAAGCACTTCACATAATTTTATTTTTTTATTTGACTGTTGATTAAAAATGTTTGTTTCTAAAGAAGGTATTGTATTTCATTTCATCCTTCAAAACCAGTCTCATAGCACACTACTGAAAGATAGGTTATCTATCAATCAACCAACACGCGAGCAGAGCCGCGGGTTTAAGCTAGTATTGAATAAACGAATGTGTATAGGAGAAAATTCTCTAAAACTTTGCTCTTTTATGTTTTTTTTTAACATATCTCACATCGTTTCAGGATATTTGCAAAAATGACAGCGATTTGACACTGTCAGTCTGTCTGCAACGTGTTCCCACTTTTTAGGTCGGGTCGTTCAACTGTTTGGTACCAAATTTCACGTATCTAATTATTGGCCGACCAGAACTTCCCTTTTTCAAATATTTCGGACAAAAAATAAGTTAGTAACACTAAAAATAGGCCTTTGTGAGGGCCCTATGACAGTAGGAAATTTAATTGAAAATAACGCCTTAACCGTTCACCTGAGAGGAAAATTGAATAAACGTATTTGGTAGAGGAGAAAATTCTCAGCAACTGTGCTCTCGTATGTTATTTCCATAACTCGCACCGTTTTCGAGATATTTGCAAAAATAGCGGCGATATGACAGCTACGTGATTTTACGTAAACCAGAACTGTCAAGAAAATAAATTTGAAAAAAAAAGAGGACATACTAACCACGAAAAGACAGTTAATGATATTGTACCGTTCAGAGATAATGAAAATATGGAAGAGATATTAAAATAATAGTTTAAAGAGGCAAAAGTTCAAAAAAGAAAGTAGGCCTACGTTTGTCAAAGCTAAACTCAAATGTCAAATAACTTTAGCTGTTTTTTAAAATACGGTCTATCACAATAGTAGAATCGTAATCTAATCGCCCATAATTTTTTATTATTTCTATTATTTTTGTTCCAAAAGTTTGCAAAAATCATAAAACTGAAGCAAAACCTAAAGTGGATCTTGAAACACGTCAGTGCGATTTTGGATCGTCATCCTCTCAGGATTAAAGATTGTTGTTGCGAAAAATTCTGACTTACACCGTGGTTTCGAATCCACATTATACTTTAGGTCCTCCTATAACTGTTTGGGAAAGTCAGTTCAAAGGTCGTAGGAAGGCAACGGCATGCTACGTCCAAACAGGACCATGCCTAATGCAGCGCTGTGGTGTACGAACCAATCTTCTGATTGTTGATTGCTTTTATTTTTTATCCTCTTATGGAATCGTTGTCTGTAGTTTGTCCCTAGTTAGAAAAATCACCCTGAGAGGTAAATAGTGACAACTTAAGAATCTATTATTATCTCAAGTGCAACAGTAACAACCACAAACAAATCATCATCTTCGTTTCCCCTCTATACAACATCTGGTTCTTTGCTTCTTTCCACCATTCTTCCACTATTTGGTTCTATTCTAGGTTCCTTCTACTGAATTTTATCTTTATTGTGTCCATCCATTTTGTTCTTGGTCTCCCTCTTGACTTCAATTGTGAATTCTATCACTATTCTCGGTATTCGTCTCCCGGTCCCATCCTATTCACATGCTCAAATCATTTTAACATGTTCTTTTCCATTCTCTCATTCAACTTCTCTACTGCGATTTCCTTCTGAAATCTCCATTTTTTCTGTCTCTCTCCTCGTCTTCCCTGACATACTTGACAAGAAATTTATTTCACTGGCTTGTATCCTACTCTCCTCTCTTCTACTCATAGTCCATATTTCTGGTCCATATGTTACTATGGGTGTGGAGAATGTGTTGTGTAGCACCAACGTGCACCTCATTGGCACCTCCCTGCCCCATAAAAAACCTCTCACACACTGGTTAAATGCATTACTTTGTTTTGTTCTTTTACCAATTTCTGCCGCCACACAAGCATTCTCTGTTAATACACTTTCCAGATACTTAAAGTTGTCCACTCTTTCAACATCCTGTTCTTTAACATGAATTTATCCCTTGCCCTCTTTGTATCCTCTGGTTGCCATCACAGTCTTGCTTTTCTCCACACTACAGTTCATTCCATAATTCTCGATCCTATCATTCAGGATGTCGATTTGTTGTATGTTCTTACCGATTGCTCCCCACACCACAATGTCATCTGCAAATAATAATAGCTTCAGATTGTATGGATTAGGTTACCGACTTTTACAACTGTAAATTAGACAACTTTAGGCCATACGTGTTTCGCTTTATTTTAAAGCATCTTCAATGGTCAACTGTACAGAAAATATTTTTTGTTTTACATTTTTGTGTGGCTTTTACTAAATTCGATCATCAACAGTTCTCATGCTATGGGTTCATTTCATTCTGTATAAAATGAACAATTAAGATTACTCACGTTTTTTATGTTGCCCTCTTCGTGTGTTTCTTGTAGCACATTCCCACTTGCTGTCACTGTTTACAATTATACTATTTACAATTCCACTGTTTTTTTTTTTTAATTGACAGAAACAAAACACGAACACATCGCACAATACGAAACAAAGAACTTATAAGCAAATAGCACCTACAAAAGATAAACAAAACAAAAGGCAAACGCAGCTCTCATTGTTGATTTTCTGTGATAACATCTTTATAAGTCGTAATATGTTTGTAACATCTTTGAAAACATGTATACCACAGTCAGTTGTCACCTGATGACGGCCTGAGAAACCAAAACCCGGTTTGTGACGAATAAATAAGTTTTGTAGAACATCAGGAAGTTGTTTCTTTTTAATACTATGATCATGTTCTGTCAAGCACCGACGAAATATTCAATTAATTTAATAACTTTACAGTGAGATGGAACGGTTTCGGAGACATTTGGAATCTTTGCCTGCGGGTATCAGTAAAGTTCCCGGTAAGTATTTGATGATTTCAGCGGCGAGGGCAGTGGAGCTCGAGTTAAGGCACAGGGCAGCGTTGGCGAGACGCAAGGGGTCCCCCGGTGGGCGATTGTGCCGGACAGAAGCCGTGTCGCGCCTTTTAGGAGGGCGGCGGCGCTTTTGTGCCGGCCAGGTGGCAACACTGACCGGCGCAATCCTTCCTGAAAGGCGCGCGCGCGCTTTGTCCGCGAGTAATACGTCAGCATTACCGCCGCTTCTGCACGTGTCGCCGCGACCACCCCAGCCACTGGCCAGAGCGTAACTCCGCTGACGGCTCGCGATAAATGGTCGCCCGCACCGCGAAAGAGTTCCGAAAAGTAAAAGTAGTCTCCACTGAAATTCTCCTTCTAAAGGGGTCTATCCGAACAGAACCGTATCACAAAACCCCTATATTCAGGGAGGCTGGGAGGAGGGCGGAGAAGGGGCAGGTTCAGTTCTATTCTGTTCTATTCAACTACAACATGTTTATTCAGATACACACCAGCATCTCAGAATATCAGTTGCTCAGCTACAGAAGGTGAACACATTAATATGAACACAATTTAAAGCAATGCTGACTTTGTGTCGACCGTGACTGTATCTAAATTATTAAGAGGTTGCTCAAAATTTCCGCTACCAGTCACAACCAGTCTTGCCAGATAATCAAAATATCCATGGGTGCACTGCTGGGGAGCGGCAAAGATGATATCGGTTTGAGGAAGGCCGGCGTGTATCAGATTCCGTGTGGGTGTGGTAAGTCATATATTGGACAGACGATGCGTACCGTCGAGGATCGATGCGTTGAACACCAGAGGCGCACACGATTGATGTATCCGAGCAAGTCGGCGGTCGCTGAACATTGTTTGTCGGAGAATCATGCGATGGAGTATGAACGCACTAGGATTCTCGTACAGACGTCGAAATACTGGGACTGCGACGTTAGAGAGGCCATTGAAATTCGCACAAGTGACGACCTCATAAACCGTGACTGTGGCTATAATCTTAGCAAAGCTTGGGAACCATCGATTGGGTTAATTAAGAGTAAATCTAGCAAACGTAAAGTAGTGACGACCACGGCGGACAGAGCCCTCACGCCGGCCGCGGTGGCCGAGGTGACTGAGGCGCTCCAGTCATGGTCAGCACGGCCACTACGGTCGGGGGTTCGAATCCCCCCTCGGGCATGGATATTTGTGCCGTCCTAGTTCGTAAGTAGTTCATAAGTAGTTTGTAAGTTTAGGGACTGATGACCCCGTAGTTAAGTCCCATAAGATTTACAAACATGTGAGCATTTTTTTTTGAAGAGCCCTCACACCGACGTATCTCAGACGCCGTCGCAATCGGTTCCACTGCGCGGCCGCGGCGCGGATCACGGAGGGATCGCTCCGCGAGCCGAGGGTATTTAAATGGCCCGCTACCGGGCTAGAACCCAGTTCCCTTCGAGCCGCCGTAGCGTTCGGATCTATGTGCCGGCTCGCGTCCATGAGCCCAGTCCGTCAGTTCACCTGATGATGGCGACATGTATGATCGCCAAAATATTGTGCCCGTTGGACACTATAGACCGGTAGTGCACCCGTGGATATTTTGATTATCAAATACGCCGGGAGAAACTGAAGAATCACAGTCTTGCCAGATTTTAAAAAGAAAAATAAGGGAATGTATTTAATCGTATTCATAATTAATGTTTTATTGCACTGGGGATTAGTAGATATGAATACATTTCATACCTGTTTTTATCAAATAATCCATTCAATGCAACGCCATTTTCAATAACTTACCATAGTACATTTTTCTTTGTGGTTGAAAATTACACCTATTTACCACTACTCATTACACCTTTGAGTAGGTTTGTATCATTTTTACCTTCTTTTGAAACTCATTGCATGAGACAGAGCATACGTTTACAGAAATAAACAGTTGCAATCTTATCAAATACACTGAACATCTGTTTCTTGAGTTAGACCATGTAATGTTCATATGGGAAAACACTCTTTCTACAAAGATATTTGAGCCAGGAATATGTAAACAAAAAGAAATAAGTTTCAAAAAGTTTTCCACTTGATATTCCTCCACACTCTGAAATATTTTTGACCACTTCTCACTTAAATTTATACCACTCTTACAACTAACAAAAATGACATTGTAGATATTATAATAAAAAAAATTTTATACAGCTTATCATTGTTAATACAGGTTTCTAACATCAGCTTCCTAATAAGGTTATTAAATTTATCAAACGATTCCTGCTTTTGTAGAGGCAAACATTCCATAGAGCTTACAGGATTTACATGAGAAAAGTCATATCATTTCTGCAAAAAATTTAATGCAGTTTCAATAAAGTCTACAAACTTATTTATAGTCCTCCTCTTTCTTTCAGGGGTAATTTCCATAAATGAATCGGAAACAAAATTACCAAATAACTCATCTGAGATTCTGCTATTTAACTGTTCTTACAGTATCAGCGTTACTTCATATGCATCAATGGCTGTTTAATTCTTTATTTGCAATATTTTGCTGACTGCTTCAAAACATTTTGAGATATGACCTTCAAAGTGCAAAGCAATCTTCACATCATATTTATGTTCGCTTCGCTTACATCACTGTCACAGTCATTCATGTTTAGTTACTTTCTCAAAGCTTTTGGTACAACTGTCCCTGCTGATATAAAATAAGATATCAAACCTGTCAAACATTCTAAATAAATAAATAAAGAATAAAAAATAAATCAAGTCCACATACGGGACAAAAGACGTCCCTGTTAAGAAATGTCTGGGTCGCGGGCATCTAATGCAAATACGGGACTTCCCCGTAAATCCGGGACGTCTGGCAATCCTGGACTCGCAACTATGATTTAAGTGTTAAAAATATGTAATAGCGACATGTTTCGATGCTGTGCATCATCATCAGGCTATAGGCATACAAAATATATTGCTAAAGGTGTACATTAATCTATATTGACAGCGTCTTGATGATTGTGGCAATGAACCCATGAAAACAGAAAGATGACCAATGTAAGGTTATGTCTCTTTATGGGCTGAGGCACAGACTGTTTATAAAGGTGTTTGTTTTAAACATTCACGTTCCTGTTGAGCACCTCTCTTGTTCGATTGATTGAGAGCATAGCACTTACAAGCACTTACACTTTGGGCTTTGCTAGCTCCACAACACAGTACTTTTCGAAGTAATTTCACTGTCATCACAAGGCTGACTCTAAACAAGATGGCGCTCAAAACAAAGCTTGTATCGATTAGTCGATAATATTTAGCGTCGAGGGTCACTTCAAATGTCTTATGTTGTTCTTGCTGCCATGTAATTGACGAGATGTAAATCATTAATATAGTGCATCTGTCTTAGTGAACACAAGTATGCCACAGTACATCGTACATCATAATGAATTATATGGGCACTGGATAGTATGTACTTTATTTAATTTATTTTAGAAATAAGGGAGTAAAGTTACTGAAGAAATGGGCTATTCTTGAACTCTGTCATTTCGTTAAGGATTCCAATTATCTCGTTTTTCATATGAATAAAGATTTCCGTTTCTTCCAAGATGTCCATTTTCTAGCTCTTTTCCAGAGTATGCAAAACTTTGAGATCTTTTTCTATTGCAAAGCTGTGCCCTGTTTCATTTATGTGTTTACCTATTGTTGATTTGTTGCTTCTGTCAAGTCTGAAACAATCATTGTGCTCTTTAAAACGCGTTTTGAAATTTCTGCCTGCTTGACCAATGTAATATTTATTGCACAAGCTGCAAGTAACAGTCCTGATTTGTTTATTTTTTCTTTTGGTTCAGTGGTGTCGTGAATGATTTTCTGTTTCAAATTGTTGTTGGTGGCAAAGGTGATCCTGAAATCTGTGTTTTTGAAAAGGTTGTCTTTTTTTTGCCACCAACAACAATTTGAATATTTTTAACATCATAGTTGTGACTGGTAGCGGAAATTTCAAGAAACTTTCTAATTAATATGAACACCATACAGTACTTTTAGGACTGCCAACTATAACTATATCTCGCGAAATTCCGTATCAATTATTTTGGACGAATATCCTGGGTCCCGTATTTTTCAACATATGTCCCTTATTTTCAAAAACCCGCCATCTGTTGTCAATTCCTTTCCTTTGTTTTCCTCCCTCCTACTAACAGTGATTCAGGGAATAGCCAATACGAATACCATTCAGTGCCGTAGCTGCCCGATACGTCTCGATGTGTGACGATGTATTCCTCTTTCAGTAAGGCTCAGTCATTGTAGTTCCATTCGAAGAGGATAACGTGTTCCATTTGGACATTTCAATATTTTGTGAAGAATTTGTGATGCTGGTGAGTGTAGTGCAGAATGAAATTCGCTAATGAAGGTAGTAAAATAGTATGAACTGTACACATATAGTCATTATTAAGTGGTATTCATTTTCGCAAGCAGGAAATTGCAAGAGCGGCTGATTAGTTTTATTGTTATTATTATTATATCTTCTGGTAGGTCACAACGAGGGACAATGGTAAGATAAAAAGGCATTCGACTGAAGAGCCAAAGAAAGTGATAAAGGCATAAGTGCAAACCACAGACTTACTAGACTTGCATTGCCATATCAATGGTGTTACTGAAACCCCGCCGCCATATTTCTATACTATAAACGTGCGAGCACTCGTATGTGTATTTACAGAAAACAGTCATAAAAATAAGGACGAACCCAAGTAACTACGCTGTCTTTAGAGTTTTGACATGATTGTCAATTCGTGTGATAGCTGTAATTTTTCGTACAGCAAGATATGCAATAATAAGTTCAGTGATTTGCCGTTTTTATTAATCTGTTGCCAATTTTATTCCACTTCCGCCTTTCTATCAGTAGTTTGGTCGTTATAAAAGAGCCATTCCTGGTGGATAACACGTTTCTGTATTCTTTTGAGTGTTCTTACGAAAATTATAGTCTATTTTGATATATTCAGTAATGAGTCCCTTTAATTTGTGATTTTTGTTAATCTGTAACCTGTTTCGACAACTTCGGCTTTTCTTTCAATAGTATGACCGTTAAAATTCAAGTGTTTGTCGTGGATATTACGTATCTTTTTCATCTCAGTGTTTTTACGATAACTACAGTTTGCTTTAACGTATGTACCATGTCCTTCTCATAACAGGTTTCTACAACGTATATGTTGAATTCAACTACTACGGAAGTATTATCTCAGATGCAAAGCATGTTAAAACTAATAACTAATAGTAGTACCACCCGAAAACTTTTTTACGTGGGGTGAAGCAAGATGGCTGCGACAGGCATCAATCAAAGAGACAAGTTTGCCTGTCTAGTAATGTATGCCTGTGATGCAAACATAAAGATGTGTGGACACTCAGAGGACGGCGCTGCGGTCGGCAATGCCTATATAAGACAACATGTGTCCGGTACAGGCGGTACATCAGTTACTGCTGCTACAATGGCAAGTTATCACGATTAAAGTGAGTTTGAACGTGGTGTTGTAGCCGGCGCACAACAGATGCGACACAGCATCTCCGAGGTAGCGATGAAGTGGTGACTATCCCGTACGACCATTTCACGAGTGCACTGTGAACGTCGGGAATCCGGTAAAACATCAAATCTCCGACACTGCTGCGGCCGGAAAAATATTCTGCAAGAACGGCGCTAATTACGACTGAAGAGAATCGTTCAACGTGGCAAATGGGAGTACGTTATACTATGACAAGCACGCTTTCGTGCTTTACGTGTCCCTTCAGTCTCCACTTCACTATCACATCAGAAACAGTAGACCTAGGGATGTTTTGGAGCTATAAGTCTCGCGTACAGACTTCTGACACAAATGATACCCAACCACCTGACCACACAATGCAACGTTCGAAGCTCGTGAGTTTCTCACGATGTCTGATGACTACTGAGTCCATTGATATGGAGTACGTGGCAGTAGGTAGAAGCACGTTGCACGTAATATGAAATACGTATGTATCTGGGGGTGTGCTGATACTTTTGATCACAAAGAGTACGTAGGTTAAAATGTTCGTTCAATGTATGGATCGGTGAAACAGCATTGGCTCCAACGTTGGTACGGCTTCGTTGCTTGTCAGTATTTTGATCAAACATCAAAGGACGTTGCGACGATATCGTTAGGCCGTCCACTGTTATTTCATTCTATCTTTGTCATCTACTCGTTCAGAAAACTCTTTTTATTCGTTCAGTTTTCGTCGCTGTTTCGCTTTCGTTTCCAGAAACTCCGTTTTGGAGAGCTTCAGCATGGCGGTGAACTGAACATTCATGTTCCATAAACATGTTTCTGTTGCTTGGGATGAGATCTTTTTTTTCTGAACGCATTCACAGATGAAGGGTACACAGAAAGATGGGGCTGATCGACATTTTAGAAATTTTTCAGGGGAAGAATTTAAAAATTTAATTCAATGTAGAACCTGTGTTTTACAAACTATTCATGTCTCTTCATGTAACATGTCTTAGAAATTTTACTGTAAATAAGTAGATACTTATAAATTAAGCATAAAACTAATAGTACTGATTACAAACAATTGTACGTTAAGGAAAAGGGCTCTTTGCATCATGACATTCTCTAAATTCTTTCATCATAACTTTCAATTACATTAAATTATTGAACTATTACGCTATCTTGTCATAAAAAACACACAGCTACTTGTGTCCAATGAGCCCGTTTTTTCCCTGTATGGGATTTTTTCTTTTGTAATTTTCTGCGCAAGGAACTCCTTTTCTCATAATAAGAATAGTCCTTATTGAAGTACATACTTACCCCGTTTACAAGGGCTCTCAAAACCGAATTTCTTAAACCGATTTCCCAATTCCGCTTTTGGTTGGTTATGTAAACACTCCAAAATCGATTCTGGAAATTCGCTTCTCTGAAGCGGTTTTCCAGTTCCACAATCGATTTTCGTGCCCGTGTAAAACGCAACCGTTTTTGAAGCGGTCTTGGCTTGTCAGATTGTGTTTTCCTGTTATGAATTTTCGGCACATATGAACAGAGTGATGTTTTCCAATGTGAAATAAAAGTATAAATGTTAAAGTGAGCATGAATCTTTGTATTTAAATAAAGATAAATAGCGATTGTGCTGACTAAATCAGGAACTGAATCAGCTGTTTTCAGCCGCCATATTAAGTGGGCTAGGAAATCCGATTCAGGTTATACCGAGTAAACACGACAGCGGTTTTCGTCTTCCGGAAGATGTTTTGCATGTAAACGTAGTGACTGACGGCAACATGTGGTAAAGAAATATGCACTTTGAAAAAAAAAAAAAAAAAAAAAAAAAAAAAAAAAAAAAAAAAAAAAAAAAAAAAAAAGGGCGGTGGGCCCCTTCTTTCCGTGTACTCTTCAGATGCTTCCACTGTTATTGCTCGGTTGTAAGTAACCTGGCTATTAATAATGGGGTTATAACACGACCGCCGCGGCTAAGCGGCCGAACGCATTGAGGCGCTATGCTAAGATACGCGAGGTCGTTCCCCGTCGGGGGTTCGAATCCCCCTCGGGCATGGATGTTTGTGACGTCTTAAGTATAAGTTAGTTCATAAGTAGTTTGTAAGTTTATGGACTGATGACCACGCAGTTAAGTCCCTTAAGCTTGACAAACATTTGAATATTTGATATAACACAACCTGGGTTACTTGCCAATCACATTTTTATCTCTTGGGCTTAGTACGTTTTCGAAAGCCCCATAAATTCGGCTTCAAGTGGATGCATTTTATGCGTTGAGTGAGGTGGCAAACAAACAAAATGAACATCGACAGAATGAGTTCAGCCGGCCGCGGTGGCCGAGGGGACTGAGGCCCTTCAGTCACGGTCTACACGGCCACTACGGTCGGGGGTTCGAATCCCCCCTCGGGCATGGATATTTGTGCCGTCCTTAGTATAAGGTAATTGATAAGTAGTTTGTAAGTTTAGGGACTGATGACCCCGTAGTTAAGTCCCATAAGCTTAACAAACATTTGGACATTTTTGAATGAGTTCATCCAATACGCGATGGTGTCGTAATATAGTCATCGTCGTGTACTTCGATTCTTATGTATCACATATTAGGAATTTCTCATTTTACACATAGAATCACGCATATGTTAACAACGTTCGTTGAAAAATGAAACTAATTGTCAATAATAATAGGTTAAGACCGTCACAAATAACGACAATGAAAGAGTGCAGAAATATGCACTCACCGTTAACCCTTTGCTGCCCGAAGGTACTTAAAACTGTCTGCCCATTTATAGTCATAAAACAAAGTGGAAAATGATATCTGAGTCGTGCTCCTGACGGGACGTTAGGGTCCCTCTGATGTATCATGTGGAACTTTCGCTGGCCGAGATTGTTCAGTGTCACTGCTCACAGACAGCAGTGAACAGCGTCTATATTCAGGATTTCGTCAGGTGGGTTTTGTTGTTACAAAAAGACGCTGTTGTGTGTTCTCACGTTGGTAATTTGGTTTTGTATTGTTTTAGCTAATGGAAACTGATATCATTCAAGAAAAAGAGCTCTTTTTATTAATATAGCGTTCAAAACTGTGCCTGAAAGTTTTTAGTACCGACAATGTGTCAGAGGCATTTTGTGGATGCTATTTTTATATTTGTTTTTTTGCTAGGTGTCAATAACAAATGGTTGTAGTTTTTATCCATTTCAGCAACTGTTCAGATTATAAATTAATGAAATGAAGCAACCAGTAGCTTGTTATTTATTTTTAACTTTAACGACCGGTTTCAGGCGCTTGAGTGCCCTTCTTCTGGTCTATTTTTGTACTGTTGCTTAATAAATATACATGCTAGTAGTGGAATCAACGCTAAGTGCAAAGATAAGTCGTAAAGTGAGTATTGCCTCCCGGGCTCCTGAATCCGAGGTCAGCTTCTACCAGCTTTTCCATTCTCCTGTAGACAATTCGTGTTAAAATTTTGCAACCATGACTTATCAAACTGATGGTTCTGTAATTTTCACACCTGTCTGCGCCTGATTTCTTTGGAATGGGAATTATTACATTTCTCTTAAGGTCTGAGGGTATTTCGCCTGTCTCATACATCTTACACACCCGGTGAAATAGTTTTGTCATGGCTGGCTTACCCAGAGACTTTAGTAGCTCTGAGGGAATGTCATCTACTCCCGGGGCCTTTTCCGACCTAGGTCTTTCAGGGCTCTGTCAAATTCATCTCTCAGTATAGTATCTCCTATTTCATCTTGATCTACTTCCCTCTTCCCTTCCTACAACATTGTCTCTAAGTTCAATTCCTTTGTAGAGCTCCTCTATGTACACCTTTTAGCTTTCCCTTCTTTGCTGAGAACTGGTTTTCCATCTGAATTCTTGATATTCGTAGACCTGTTTTTCTTGCCTCCAAATGTCTGTTATTTTCTTGTAGGCAGTATCTACTATTCCCCTTCTTATACATTCTTCTACAGATTTGCATTTGGCTTCTAGCCACTCCTGCTTAACCATTTTGCACTTCCTGTCAATCTCAGTTCTTAGTCATCTGTACTCCATTTTGCCTGTTTCATTTACTGATTTTTTTATATTTTCTCCTTTCATCAATCAAATTTAGTATGTCCTGTGATATCCAAGGATTTTCTGTAGGTCTTGCCTTCCTGCCTATTTTGTCCTCTGCTGCCTTCACCATTTCATCTCTCAATGCTAACCATTCCTCTTCAACTGTTTTATTTCCTCCCGTTTCTGTCAATTGTTGCCTAAAGCTCCCTCTGAAGTTCTTAAGAACTTCAGGTTCCCTCAATTTATCCAAGTCCCATCTCCTTATTTTCCTACCTTTTTGCAGTTTTTTCAGTTTCAGGCTACAGTTCATGACCAATAAGTTATGGTCAGAGTCTATATCTGCCCCTGGGTATGTCTTACAGTTTAAAGCCTGGTTCTGGAATCTATGTTTTACCATTATAAAATCTATGAAGTTATGTATTAGAATATTTGATAGCTTGGGCAGGTAAGTGTTAAGCTGAAATATTGTCACAAAAATTCCAAGCACTAGAAATTTTATCACAACTTGTATGTACTCTTTCCGGCTTAACAATGGCGTCCTGCTCGCTATATCGTCGCATGACATGCTATAGACGTGTTTAAGGAACCCTCCACCAGAATGCAACATCTACCATGAGCACAGTTGTGGTGTCTCGTATAAGGGAACTATCGCACAAAAGGCATCTTTCACTCTTTAAGTAGTTGTGCCGAATCTCTACCTTGCATGTGAATTTTTGTTGAAGAGTAGTGATGTAGGTGTTTTGAGAAACAGCGGGCTGGGACGAAAGAAGCAAAAGGGAAAGGAGTATGTGAAGATGAAGAAAGAAGGAGAAGAAGAAGAAGAAGAAGAAGAAGGAGAAGAAGGAGGAGTAGGGAAAAAATGGGGTAGGAACAGTGCGAGAAGAAACAGGGGTAGGAGAATGAGGAGGACGAAACGAGACAAAGAATGTTTTACAGAAAACTGCTGAGCAAGAGTGTGACCGTCGAAGGGGTGTGGGCTGGGGGTGTAGGAGGTAGCGTCGGTCCAGCGGCGACCTTGACTGCGGGGCAGCAGCGAAAGCGGCGGTTAAGACAGAGGAATGCCGCCGGCCGACACGCCCCCCCAGACAAAGCGGCGGTCAGCGCGGCTACTGGAGGAGCCCTTTGTGGCCGCCGCAGGCACAAAGGCAAGGATTGCGATTTATGGCGGCGCTGCGGGGAGTCCGCGCTCCCTACTAGCGGCTGCCACACGTGCGCCGCCCAAAGGAAGCTTTCCTAACGCCGCGCCTGGGTACACTACGTCACAGGCGCCTTTGGTATTCTCGTACCATCGTGCTGCTCTTCATCTAAATCCAAACGTATTATAAAACAGTTGGCTCGGTAGCACAGTGGTGGAGTGCTACACTATGAATGGTCGTGGGTTCGATTCCTGCCAGGTCCTGGGATTTTTATCTGTTAGTTTTCACTTCTTCCACCTCCGCCAATGTTGCTGACGTGAAAAATGACGAGTACCACTGGCTGGGTAAATCATTTAGACGGTTGGAGGAGGGCAACAGCATACTACCTCGAAACAGGACCATGCCTTGTGGTGTTCAAACCAGTTTTCGGATTGATGACTGCGTTACCTTACTTTTAGGTATGCCGGTACATAGATGTGAGAAAGGTCGGGGAATATATTCTAGTAACGTGTTGGGCTTCCATTTCTCCAGTGAAGTGTGGCAGTTAGACCTGAAATAGACCAAACAAATCCCCTGCAATAATAATGAGCCATACTGTCTCTCAGTGTACCCGCTCGGTTAGCCGTGTGGTCTAACGCACCGCTTCCCGAGACGGAGAGGCGTATCGGCCGCGGTTCGAATGCGCACGGCAGATTAATGAAGGGGGTCGGAGTGCCGGCCAGCCTGGATGTGGTTTTTAGGCGGTTTTCCACATCCCCTAGGTGAATGCCGGGCTGGTACCCAAGTCCCGCCTCAGTTACACGATTCGTAACACTTTCCACTTTCACACGTATAACACTATACAGACATTTGGGGCACACATTTCCTCTCAGGGGACATGGGGTGGCGGCAGGAAGGGCATCCGTCTACCCCGTAATTACAAAAATGCCAAATCCACATTAACAAGCCGAACCTGCATTGTGTGGGCAAACAGCTACAGAGAAAGAAAGACTGTCTCTACAGCGTGCTGGATGAATGGCAAATATTTTAAGAGTTGGTAGTATAGTGGCTCAAGACTTAGCTCTGTATTGAATCTCAGAAATTCAAGCGGACATAAACATCCCACCGCCAACTAGGGGAAAGATACATACCACCTATATGAAAATAAATGAAACGTTTGGAGACAACAGAAACAGATGCATGAATATCAAGAGCTCAGATGGAAAACCAGTACTAAGCAAAGCTGGATAAGCTGAAAGATAGAAGGAATATGTAGAGAGCCTATACAGTGGCAATGAAGGCAGTTTTGTAGAAATGGGAGCTGGAAGGAAGGAAGGAAGGAAATTCAGGATTTAACGTTCCATCCACCACGTGGTAATTAGAGACGGAGTTCACACTCGAATTTTTGGGTAAGGATTGGGAAGGAAATCGGCTGCAATGAAGGCAGTTTTGTAGAAATGGGAGCTGGAAGAAAGGAAGGAAATTCAGGATTTAACGTTCAATCCACCACGTGGTAATTAGAGACGGAGTTCACACTCGAATTTTTAGGTAAGGATTGGGAAGGAAATCGGCTGGACGTGGATTTGAACCAACGTCCTTCCGAATGCAACTCCAGTATGTTACGACTGGTCCACCTCGATCGGAGAGAAATGGAAGAGGAAGTAGATGTACATGAGATAGTAGATAGAATACTGAAAGAAGAATTTGACAGAGCACTGAAAATTTGAGTGGAAATAAAGCCCTCAAAAAATGTTCAAATGTTCGTTAAACTTAAGGGACTTAACTGCGGGGTCATCAGTCCCTAAACTTACAAACTACTTATGAACTACCTTATACTAAAGACAGCACAAACATCCGTGCCCGAGGGGGGATTCGAACCACGACCGTAGCGACTGTACAGACTGTGATTGGTGCGCCGCAGACCGCTCGGCCACTGCGGCCGGAACAAGGCCCTCGAATTGCTGACATAGTTGGAAGAGCCAGTCATGAAGAAACTGTTCCACCATGTGTGCCAGATGTGAGATAGGGGAACTGCACTCAGACTTCCAGAAAAAACAATAATTGAAATTCCAAAGAAAACAAGTGCAGACAAATGTGAAAATTACACAAGTATCGGTTTAATAAGCCATAATTTAAAAATTCTAACTCGAATTATTTACAGACGAATGGAAAAACTGATTGAATCCGACCTCGGGTTATTATTGGAGCTATAGGGTGCTCAAATCCCGACAGCGGGGAAGATTATTTTGGATTTAGGAAAAATACTGCAACACGGGAGACAACAGTCACATTACGACTTATCCTAGAAGATAGGTTAACTAAATGAAAACCTTCATTTTTGCGCTATAAGTAAACTATAATTTCTTGCTATCATTGGTTAGCATATCTGATGATATCCTCACACTGGCTAGTGGTTACACAAGCTGCCGTATTACGAACCAATCAGCGGTCCTGCTTACAGTTTATTAAAGACACAAGCAGATTCCAATCAAAAAGAATCATAAGATGAAAAAATAGAGAGGATAAAAAAGTCAGTACTATTATGAAACATGAGTAACAAGGTATTAGAAATTCAACAATTAAGTTAATGAAAACAACAAAGCAATTTCGTTTTAGAAATTAAATTAATCACGTACGATCAGGTTAGTATCCGCGAACTTGTGCACAGGAAATCAAGACATTTTCTTTTTCTTTTCTTTCGTTGTCCGGTTTGATCGGTCTTTTGCGCACGTTGGTTCGTTTTGTTCTATGTTGATCGTTTCGTCGTTGGCTCAGTTTTTTTATTATTACAGAGGTCGTCGAGCTCTTTGACCGAGCGCACTTAGCCGCCACGTCCGCACCAATGCGCTACGCAACGACGTCATTTTGTCTCAGTATACACACAGTAACAATCCTGAATTGAAGAACTCGTTTTCACGTAAATCATACAAACCTTCTCTAAATGTCAGCTGATAAATGTGATGTAATAACTTGTATATGTGGCATTAAATCACGACTTGTACGATAGGATTCAGTATCTTGTGCTTAGTGCTGTGCATGACTACGTATTTCTTTAACATCATTGCCCGTGTCTTGTGTTTTATAAAGTTATCTTTAAGTGATGATATTCGAATTAGAAAAGACAGACTAATCAATCGGCAACAAAGCAAATCATGAAAAAGAAGCAGGTAAGGCAATGGAAATGAATTGACCATTTGTTCTGGCTGCAACGTGGAAAGGTCCCAGCGATGGGCGCTCAGATTGGAGGAAAACAGCTCCAGCGCGTGAACTGTCGACTAGCGAGTCATTTTAATCATACTATAGTGTGTAATTATACAGACCAGAGACAGGTGTGAAAACTACAGAACTAACAGTTTTATACTTCACGGTTGCAAAATTGTAACCCGAATTACTTTCGGACGAATGGAAAACTGACTGAATCCGACCTCGGGGAAGATCAGTTTGGATTTAGGAGAAACGAGGAACATGAGAGGCAAAACTCACGTAACGACTTATCCTAGAAGATAGGTTAAGGAAAGGCAAACCTACATTTTTGACTTTTGTAGATTTAGAGAAAGCTTTTGATAATGTTGACTGGAATACACTCTTTCAAATTCTGGAGGTAGCAAGGGTAAAATGTAGGGAACAAAAAGTTATATACAACTTGTACAAAAACCAGACAGCAGTATAAGATCGATGTAGCTCCGTGTTGTAATAGGAATCGGGACTTCCGCTGGTCGAGTTTTAATTCCAAATTATTTACTTATCCACCAACAGCTGTAAATCTATGTTGTTTCGGTATTGCATTAATACTATTTTCAGGCCATGTCATAACATCCATCCAAGTGAACTATCGAACTCGCCATACATACCGATTGTTTAATAATATTTGCCCAGCTCATGTAACTATTAAGTAACTGGTATATATGGCCATTTCGACTGTTTACTTGGATTTTCTAGTCTAAGATAATCGGGTGGTGCTGAAACAAATTAGGTTACGAGACCAATAAAAGTAGTAATTTTGTTATTTGGGTAGCTTAATACGTTCTGGTGGCCGAAGCAAGGAAGATGCAAAATGCAGAATGGCTATGGGAAGAAATCATTTCTAAAGAAGAGAAATTTGTCGATATCTAAAATTAATTTAAATGTTAGGAAGTCCTTTTTAAAGGCATTTGTGTGGAGTGTAGCATTGTACGAGAGTGAAACGTGGACGATAAGGAGTTCAGACAAAAAGATGTTAGAAGCTTTTGAAATGTGGTGCTACAGACGGATGCTAAAGATTAGATGGATAGATCGCGTAACAAACGAGTAGGTGCTGAACAGAATTGGGGAGATAAGAAGTTTCTGGCATTGCATGACTAAGCTAAGGGGCCGATTGATAGGACATTCTGAGATATCAAATAATCGTCAATTTATCATTGCAGGGAAGTGTGTGGGGGAAGAATCGTAGACAAAGACGAATGCAGTAAGCAGATTCAAATGGATGTGTGTTGCCGTTCTTATTCTCAGATGAAGAGGCTTGCTCATCATAGAGTGGGGTGGAGAGCTGCATCAAACCAGTCTCCGGACTGAAGAACACCACAAGAACAACAGAGATACAGCTCTCAGTATGTAACCCAAACCAATTGAAAGCGAAGGCAAATGAGGACGATCAAAGATCATTTCCAAAAACTTTCTGCCACTAACTTCATTACACTCTTGACTTCTCTTGGTAACACTACATGTAGCACTTCTCAGATTGTCTCTGCATTCCTTTATGTGGGCTGCATGATTCGTAATCCGAACCATCAAATCGGGTCTTGTGTCTACGTTTTCTCTTCGGATTTCGCTTTGAACCATCCCCATACGCAAAAATCGGAAGAGGTAAGGTCAGAGAATCATGAAGTCAAGAAATGTGTCCATATCTATCGATCTATCTTCCGGGGATGTTGCCACCTGACGACTGGAATGTGCAGGAGCTCCGTCATGCTGGAAGAACATCGCATTCTTGTAGCCGAAGGAATGTCTTCCAATAATGCTGCAAGCTCATTGTCAAGAATGTGTTCATAACGGGGTCCTGTTAGTCGATGCGCCCAATCAAATGGTTGTCTGTCAGACTAAATCACACATTTAATGAGAAACATTCTTGAAAATGTATCTTCACAATGGCTTATGAGGTTTCTTTGGACTACTGGCGTAAATTGAGAATGTTATTGATATAGCCACGCGATCAGTTCGCCATGCCATGGATTGTGTGGCCGCTCCCGTCAAAGGTTCGAGTTCTCCCTCCGTCATGGGTCTGTGTGCTGTTCTTAACATAAGTTACTTGAAATTAGTTTAAATAGTTTACAAGTCTAGGAACCGATAACTTCACCAGTTTGGTCCCTTAGGTTTACAAAGCATTTGAAGATTTGATGACGTCACGAGTATGTGGTTTTATCAGTGAAGACTAAAAATGCGATTACTAGGCGATTTTGAAGTGTCCAAAGACAAAATTCCAGTCGTCTATCTTCGTTTCGTGCTCGATGGTGTTGAATGAGCTGGATGGAACTCACGAGTACGTAATGTCCACCATTCTGCTGTATGTGATAACACCCACAAGTACGGAATTTCTATGTGTGCTTGTTCAAGGACTAGATGCTACCGTCTGAATACTGTCTTCTACTTCATACACAGTCTGTTCATTTACACGTTCAGATGCAGTATTATTCCTGGTCACTGTTCCAGTGTCGCGCAATGTATTGAACTCCCGAGTAATCACCCTTCAAAACACTACAGTTAGGAAATCTTATGCCGAACTCTACAAGCAGCAGCAGCAGTTGCATTACGAAACCTGCACACAAATACCACATCGATATACTCAGCACGTGTAAATACTTGCGGCATGTATACGCGCTACAGTACAGTAGAATTGGTCAACAAATACACAATAAATATTTCAGTAAACTAAAGCACGACTTCAAAACTTGAACATCAACACTCTACTGCTGACATTCGATAAATACGCCCATAGCAAGCGATATACCAACACATGAAACGATTATGCATGAAATTCAACTGTATCTCTATACCCAATAAAAATTGGACACGTGTTATATGGCATTTTATTGCAATTCGATCATGCTAACACTTACTAAAATATTTACTTTTCCTCATCAAACGCGCTCTACAGCCGTCCATAATTGCAAAAGTATTGCCAGTGCAGTATTAGGTGCACGAACGGACTTCACGATTGTGCCCGAAGAATGGTCGATGTGATTTATAGGTTGGTTGGTTTTTTGGGATAGGAGGATCAAACTGCTTTGGGCATCAGTCCCCCAGTGAGGAGGAGAAGGAGTGAGGATAGGAATGGAGGGGAAGGGAAAAGAAATGAGTCCGGAGAGAAAAGAAGCAGAAAGACTGCATTAGCTCGGGGCCCCGTACTCGCCATGCATGTACTCACCAAAGAACGGTGAGCCCCCTGGGAGATATGATTCATATCGAACGACTGAAATTTTCAAATGTCTGTAAACCTATCGGACCAATCTGCTGTGATCATCAGTTCCTAGACTTACAAACTACTTAAACTAACTTATAATAAGGACAACAAACACACCCATGGCCGAGGGAGGACTCGAATCTCCGGTGGGAACGGCCGCCCAGTCCGTTGCATGACGCCTTAGACCAAAACGGACATTCCACGCGGTAAATTGCCCAAATCATTTGCTGAAACTATCCAGAATGTTCTTGGAACCGCCGCGGTGGAGTAGCCGAGCGGTCAAAGGTGCCTCGCTGGGGAGGGCGCGGTTGCTCACCGTCGGAGGTTCGAGTCCTCCCTAGAGCATGAGTGTGTGTGTTGCCCTTAGGTTAGTTTACCTAGGTTTAAGTAGTTTGGAAGCTACGGGCTGATGACCACGCAGTTTGGTCCGATAGATTTGCAACAATTTGAATTTTTGTTCTTGGAACCGGTCGCAAATAATTACGACTCTCTAGATAGCCTAATGTAATCATTCCAAGTCAATGATCGGCTGAACTGGACGGGAGGACTCAGTCCACTCCATGTAAATGCGGCGCACACCATTATGAAGTGACCACCAACTTGCACAGTGCCGTGTTGACAAACTTGGGTCCACGGCTTCGTATGATCTGCGCCACACTCGAACGCTACCATCGTCTCTTACCAACCCGGACTCTTCTGACCACGCCACGGTATTCCGGTCGTTGAGCGTCCAACCAATATGACCACGAGACCAGGAGAGGCGCTCGAGGCACCCTATCGGTTATCTGCTATTATAGTCCACTAACGCCAGATTGCCATGAAATGCCATAAAAATTACGTTGGCCATACGTCCTGCACTGATTTCTGGGCGTGCCAGCCATTTTCATATTCTGTAAACACCTGAAAATTGAACGAAATTAATTGGGCTTCATAAATGATAGTCTGAAAGTCATGCACTATGAGGACAAAGGTTGGTTATTATCAAATGTCAAGATATTGAGATCTTTTGTGCGTTGAGAGAGGATTCCAGCAGCATGCTCAACGAAAAGACAGATCTATCTAAAAACCATTACTGGGCACATTTTAGCAACCTGCTCCTTGAGAAACACTGATGTGAGTGCATGTATTAAATATAGACTTCTTGCTTTTAACTTCACCGAAAAATTTATAGCATAGTTCCGTTACAAGCCTTTAATTTAGTGACTCATATTAGGAACAAATGTTAGGTACCAGAATGAAACTTTCACTCTGCAGTGGAGTGTGCGCTGATATGAAACTTCCTGGCAGATTAAAATTGTGTGCCGGAACCGGGACTCGAACCTGGGAAATTTGCCTTTCGCGGGCAAGCGCACTACCGATTGTGCTATCCCGACACGACTCACGATGCCGACTCACAACTTTACTTCCGCCAGTACCTCGCCTCCTACTTTCCAAACTTCACAGAAGCTCTCCTGCGAACCATACAAGACTAGCATTCCTTGAAGAAAGGATATGGTTGAGAGAAGTTTGGAAAGTAGGAGGCGAGGTACTGGCGGAAGTAAAGTTGTGAGGCGGCATCGTGAGTCGTGTCGGGATAGCACAGTCGGTAGTGCGCTTGCCCGCGAAAGGCAAAGGTCCCAGGTTCGAGTCCCGGTTCCGGCACACAATTTTAATCTGCCAGGAAGTTTCATTTCAGCGCACACTCCGCTGCAGAGTGAAAGTTTCATTCTGGAAACATCCCTTAGGCTGTAGCCATGTCTCCACCATATCCATTCTTCCAGGAGTGCTAGTCTTGCATGGTTCGCAGGAGAGCTTCTGTGAAGTTTGGAAAGTAGGAGGCGAGGTACTGGCGGAAGTAAAGTTGTGAGGCGGCATCGTGAGTCATGTCGGGATAGCACAGTCGATAGTGCGCTTGCCCGCGAAAGGCAAAGGTCCCAGGTTCGAGTCCCGGTTCCGGCACACAATTTTAATCTGCCAGGAAGTTTCAAATGTTACGTATCTTGACTAGAATATCTTTGGCCACCAATGACAGCGGTTAAGCATATGGACAATCTTTGAAGTTGGATCAGCTGTCCGTTAGTGCAGAACTTGCTGGCATCTGAGAAACATGTGGTACTGCGTAAAGATTTATTTTTGACAATGTACATTCACAGCTATTGTATTTAACGATGCTTCCTTGCAGCAGATAAGTTTTATGGTAGGTAGAAGGTTAGTTTCATTGGAATATTTGTGGTACAGTCGTTTGTATACAGGGTGTTACAGAAAGTTACGGCCAAACTTTCAGGAAACATTTCTCACACACAAAGAAAGAAAATATGTTATGTGGACATGTGTCCGGAAACTCTTAATTTCCATGTTAGAGCTCATTTTATTACTTCTCTTCAAATCACATTAATCATGGAACGGAAACACACAGCAACAGAACGTACCAGCGTGACGTCAAACACTTTGTTACAGGAATGTTCAAAATATCCTCTGTTAGCGAGAATACATGCACCCACCCTCCATCGCATGGAATCTCTGACGAGCTGATGCAGCCCTGGAGAATGGCGTATTGTATCACAGCCGTCCACAATACGAGCACGAAGAGTCTCTACATTTGGTACCTAGGTTGCGTAGACAAGAGCTTTCAAATGCCCCCATAAATGTAAGTCAAGAGGCTTGAGGTCAGGATTGCGTGGAGGCCATGGAATTGGTCCACCTATATTAATCCATCGGTCACCGAATCTGTTGTTGAGAAGCATACGAACACGTCGACTGAAATGTGCAGGAGCTCCATCGTGTATGAAACACATGTTGTGTCATACTTGTAAAGGCACATGTTCTAGCAGCACAGGTAGAGTTTCCCGTATGAAATCATGATAACGTGGTCCAGTGAGCGTAGGTGGAAGAACATGAGGCCCAATCAAGACATTACCTTCCTTCAATTGGGCCAACTGGCGGTGAATCGAGGAAGTACAGTACATACTAACGAAACAATTGGGTATTTTGACAATTGTCTGCACTAATTATTTCAATTTACATTTAAAGAGCAAAACTAAAATGAGCTCTAACATGGAAATTAAGCGTTTCCTGACACATGTCCACATAACATATTTTCTTTCTTTGTGTGTGAGGAATGTTTCCTGAAAGTTTGGCCGTACCTTTTTGTAACACCCTGTATAGTGCCCTTGTTATTTATTCTACGTTTCCTTGTTTTACATAACTTGATAATCGGATAATGTCGTCCCGAAACATGTCGTGTTGACATATACAGGGTGTTTCACTAAGTGTGTTTGCCTCTGTAACTTATAAAATAATAGGTGACGGGAAATTTTAATGCGCTAGGTCAACACAAGAAGTGTTACACTTTCTGCGGAGCTATGAACATAGTTTATTTTATCATTTTTCAAAGAGTTACAGCACAAAGATACCATTTTTTTAATGGAACAATAGATTTTTCTATCGTGTATTGAATTCGTTTAAACCAGCTGCGTCCAAATCAATTTAAACTACATTCCTTTCACTGTTAGTTTGGGAGCTACAACCCTTCAAAGTTCCGGGGGCGGAGGCTGCGATAGCGTAGCTGACTGGCCGAGTGGCTGTCCCCTGGGGCACGGCCCACTGTCTCATGACCACCAGCCAGTCAGATACGCTGTCTTAGCCTACGCCCCCTAAACTTTGAAGGGTTGTAGCTCCCAAACTAACGGTGATAGGAATGTAGTTTAAATAGATTTGAACGCAGCTGGTTTCAACGAATCCAATGCAAAGTATTGATCCATTTAAAAAACTATATCTTTGTGCTGTAACTCTTTGGAAAATGATACAATAACCTATTTTCATAGCTCCGCAGAAAGTGTAATATTTCTTGTGTTGACCTACCGCATTAAAATTTCCCGTCACCTATTATTTTATAAGTTACAGAGGGAAACACACTTAGTGAAACACCCTGTATATTATTATTATTTGCGTACATTCCCTTTAAGGAGAGCGCTAAAAACACAAAAAATCTAGCTTTTATTCCTATCTTTCTTCTTCTTTTTTTCTTCCCAAAAACCTTTCATTGTTTCACTTTGTGCCTTCTTTTGTTCATCTGTCCATTTTCGTCTGTTGTTTTTGTGTTGTGACTTAAAGTCAACTTTTTGGTTTCTGATTTTTTCCCTACACGTTTTGCGGTCTTGTATGTCTTCTATAGAGATGTTTAATGTTTTCAGGTCTTCTATGGTTTCTTTGTACCAAGATGTGCCAAGTTTCGATGTATAAATTATGTTGAATATTCTTTTAGTTAGTCTGGTGTCATTCATTCTGGCGATATGCATGAAAAATTTTGCTCTGCGTTTTCTGATATGTGTCATGATTGTTTCAGATTGTCTGTATAGTTCTTCCGTGGGTCTTTTTTGCCCAATATTTTCTCTAAAAACTGCACCGTGAATTTTTCTCAGAATTTTCCTTTCTTGTTTTTCCATCTCCTTGATTTTTGCCATTCCTTTGGTGCTCGTAGTTTCTGATGCGGTAGAGAGCTTCTGGTAAGACTACTGTGTTGCAGTGCCGTAGTGTCGTAGTTTTGCGGCCGTGGAAATACATTTTTTATTGTAGTGGGACCAGGTGAGTTTATAGACTCTCTGTAATTTTGAGACTCTTCCTTCGTTTGCTTTTGTGTTTAGCCCAGATTTTTGCATGATTTCACCTATATATATATATATATATATATATATATATATATATATATATATATTATTGACAAATGTTGCGTGAAGTACAGTAATAATTATATAGAGATCACTGGGCAGCTCCGATCTTCCCATCTGTCAACTGCAAGCGACGTCAGACCTGTGGCGACAGCTGGCCAAAACAATGTGCAGAGTTGTGACAGCGACCCTCCCACGGCAGCTCGGCGCCGCAGTTCAGCGCCCTGGCGACTTGCCACCGCAACCGCGCTCCACCCCGCGGACGTTGACCCTTCGGCGCTGTCAACACGATGACGTCCGGTGACGCAGCCGACCGCCGGCAGCCGGCAGACACCGTGGGAACGCCGCCGCCGTCAGCTCAGCTGGGCCACCTCCCCCCAACCCTTGCTCACCCTTCAGGCCGCCAGGTAGCAAGGGTTGCGCCCGGCGACAAGTGCACAGCGGGAAAACAGCCCTCCCCCTCCACCCTTCTCCACAGGGCGCTCACCCCGTTCCAGGTAACCCTGCCCGCCCGAGCCTCCCTGGGGTCGGCCGCTCACAACACTGGCGTTACGCTATTGAAACCGCACCGCGTAAACACGCCAGCAACAGTGTGCTCTGCGAATTCTGGACAGCTAGGCACGTCCGTCTGATACTTCTACACATTGTATGACGGGTAACAATAAGCAATGCAGCCACTTATCGAGAGAACGTATCAGACTGTGTGTTGTCTAAAGACAGATCTACATCTACATACATACTCCGCAATTCACCGTAAGATGCGTGGCGGAGGGTACACTGTACCACTCTAGGCATTTCCTTTCCTATTCCACTCCCAAATTGAACGAGGAAAAAAAGAATGCCTATATGCCTCCGTACGAGCCCTAATTTCTCTTATCTTGTCTTTGTGATCTTTACGCGAAATGTAAACAACTTGTACAAAAGCCAGGCAGCAGTTATTAGACTCGAAGGGAATGAAAGGGAAGCATCAGTTGGGAAGGGAGTAAGACAGGGTTGTAGCCTTTCTCCGATGTTATTCAATTTCTACATCGAGCAGGCGGTGAAGGAAAGCAAGGAAAAATTTGGAATAGGGATTAAAGTTCAGGGGGAACAAATAAAAACATTGCGTTTTGCTGATGACATTGTAATTCTGTCAGAGACAGCAAAGGACCTGGAGGAGCAGTTGAATGGAATGGACAGTGTGTTGCAGAAAGCGTATAAAATGAACATTAACAAGAGAAAACAAAAATAATGGACTGCGGTCTTAGAAAATCAGGCGATGCTGAAGGAATTAGATTAGGTAACGAAACAATGAAGGTGGTACATGAGTTTTGTTACTTGGGCAGTAAAATAACATGCGATGGTCGCAGTACAGAGGATATAAAATGCAGAATGGCAATGGGAAGAAAAGCATTTTTGAAATAGAGAAATTTGCTTACATCGAATATTAATTTAAGGGCAAGGAAGTGTTTTCTGAAGGCATTTGTGTGGAGTGTTGCCTTGTACGGGAGTGAAACAGGGACGATAAGCAGTGCGGACAGGAAGAGAATAGAGGCTTTTGAAATGTGGTGCTACAGAAGAATGCTGAAGATTAGGTGGGTAGATCGCATAACTAATGAAGAGGTACTGAACAGAATTGGTGAGAAACGGAATTTTTGGCATACCCTGACTAAAAGAAGGGATCGCTTGGTGGGACACATTCTTAGACATCGGGGAATCGTACATTTAGCATTGGAGGGAAGTGTGTGGGGTAAAAATCGCAGAGGGAGACCAAGAGACGCGTATAGTAAGCAGATTCAAGTGGATGTGGGTTGCCGTTCTTATGAGGAGATGAAAAGGCTTGCTCAGGATAGAGTAGGGTGGAGAGCTGCATCAAACCAGTCTCCGGACTGAAGACCTTAACAACAACAAGTAGGCGGCAGCAAGATCGTACTACACTCAGCTTCAAATTCCGGCCCTCTAAATTTACTTAACAGAAATTCACGAAAAGAACTTCTTTCTTCCAGCGATCCCCAATTCAGTTGCCGGAGCATTTCCGTGACACTCGCCCATTGGTCGAACCTACCGGTAACAAATCTAGCTGCTCGTCTCGGAACCGCCTCTATATCTTCCTTTAAACTGATCTGCTGCTGGTCCCAAACACTTGAGCAATACTAAAGACGTGGTCGTACAAGCGTTTTATACGCGGTCTCCTTTACAGGTGAAGTACATCTTCCCAAAATTCTCCCAATAAACCGAAGTCGGCTGTCCGCCTTACTCACAACTGTCCTTACATGCTCGTTCCATTTCATATCGCTCTGCAATGTTACGCCTAGATATTTGAACGACGCGACAGCATCAAGGAGCTCACTACTAATGCTGTATTCAAACATTATGGGATTGCTTTTTCTACTCATGAGCATCACCTTACATTTTTCTACAATGAGAGCTAGCTGCCAATCTTCGTACCAACTAGAAATTTTGTCTAAGTCATCCTGTATGCTATTACAGTCAGTTACAGACGACACCCTCCCATACACCACAGCATCATCAGCAAACAGCCGCAAATTACAACTTACTCTGTCCTTCAGATCATTTATATAGATAGAAAATAATAGCGGTCCTATCACACTCCCCTGGGGCACGCCTGACGATACACTCGTCTCTGATGAACACTCGCCGTCGAGAACAACGTACTGCGTTCTATTACTTAGGAAGTCTTCCAGCCAGTCACAAATCTGTGAACCTATTCCATAAGCTCGTATCTTCGTTAGCAGTCTGCAGTGTGGCACCGCGTCGAACGCTTTTTTGAAGTCGAGAAAAACACAATCCGCCTGTTGCCCTTCGTCCATGGCTCGCTAGATGTCATGTGAGAAAAGGGCAAGCTGAGTTTCATATGAACGATGTTTTCTTAAAATGCAAAAGTTGGCATACCACGCGGATATTAAACCAGTATCTCCAAAACGCAATCAGATATTGTTGTGCACTTAATTTTGAATAGCCGCGCGGGAGTAGCAGCATGGTCGAAGGCATCATGCCACGGACAGGTAGGCCGCTCTCGTCGGAGGTTCGAGACCTCCCTCGAGCATGGGCGGAATGTTGTCCTTAGTGAAAATTAGTGTGCAAGTCTACAGACTGATGATGTTCACCTGTTTGAAAATCTATGTGTCTTAACTACTCTGGTCATCAGTCCCTAGGCTTACAACTACTTTAACTCATGCTAAGGACAACAAATACATCCATGCTCGAGGGAGGACCCGAACCCCCGACGGTAAGCAGTGGCGCGCTCCGCAGCTAGGCACCTTGGAACGCTCGGCCACTCCACTGCGGCAGACTGATGACCATAGCAGTTTGGTCCAATAGGCTTACGAACATTTGAATAAAATTTCTATATTTGCTCTGAATTTCATACGATGCTTTGTAAGAACTAAATGTAAAAATATGCAAAATCTCGGCATATCGCTGGAATTGCTCATAATGTTCTGCAAACCAATTGCGAAGAACACTGGCCCGATGACAAAGCTCAGTGCCACCCATAAAAAATTAATCGTTGCTTGGTAACATGTTGTTGTGGTCTTCAGTCCGGATACTGGTTTGATGCAGCTCTCCCACCCTACTCTATCCTGAGCAAGCCTCTTCTTCTCCTCATATGAACGGCGTCCTACATCTATTTGAATCTGTTTACTGTATTCATCTCTTGGTCTCCCTCTATTTTTACCCTACACTCTTCCCTCCAAGGCTAAATTAACGATTCCCTGACGTCTAAGAATATGTCCTACCAAGCGACCCCTTCTTTTAGTCAAGGTATGCCAGAAATTCCTTTTCTCCCCAATTCTGTTCAGTACCTCATTAGTTACGCGATCCACCCAACTAATCTACAGCATTATTCTGAAACACCACATTTCAAAAGTCTCTATCATCTTCCTGTCCGCACTGGTTCATGTCCATGTTTCATTCCCATACAAGGCAACACTCCACACAAATGCCTTCAGAAAGGACTTCCTTACGCTTAAATTAATATTCCATGTTAACAAATTTATCTTTTTCAAAAACGCTTTTCTTTCCCTTGCCATTCTGCATTTTATACCCTCTGTACTGCGACCATCGTGTGTTATTTTACAAGTAACAAAACTCATCTACCACCTTTATTGTTTCGTTACCTAATCTAATTCATTCAGCATCGCCTGATTTTTTTAGACTGCACTCCATTACTATTGTATTGCTCTTGATAATGTTCATCGTATATGCACCTTTCGACACACTGTCCATTCCGTAACATGAAGTCCATGAAATGACTGCAAATGGTCTCCAAGTACCCGAACGTACCCATTTCCAATCAAATATCGGTTCATTTGGACCAGAGAACCCAGTCCATTCCGTGCAGAAACGGTGTCCGGACACTTGACACGCTAGCACAGAGTATATTTGTCTTTGACGCCAGACATTTGCCAAACGTTTACTGCTCCGGAGGGTCGGGTGCACCTTTCTCCTCCTCCTCCCTTTCCCACCTACCACCCGGCCCCAGAATTCCGTGGACGGTGTCCAAACACCTACACACTGGTCGCTTACCCACCTCCTAGTGTGGCCACCAGTATGGAAGTTATAACAACGACCAAGGTCAGGCCTTCTACCCATTACAGTGGTTACGCGTATCGTAAACAGAGACACTCTAAGGAATGTTTCTTTACGTGCAAGTGCTTACGCCGAAAATAGGAACATCGCAAGGGAACGCTGCTTTCGTTGAACGGAGAAGTGTTGAACGTATCTGAACTTCTCTGTCGGCCACCAGACTATGCGGCTCTGGAAGTGAGGGAGCAAGTGGAGAGGACGAGGAGGTGAGTTCGTGAAGAAACTACGCAGTTATCCGAGATATACGTGCATGACATGGAAAAGCTAGATAATAAGGGCTATGAATTTGTTACAGTGGTGCCTGACTCAGAATCTATGAAGAGGGACATGCTTTGTCGACTGAGTCAAGCGCGGGGCAACCAACAAAAGCCTAAGAACTCTTATGAAATTGAACTTCATGAAGATCTATTAAAATAGGAGATGGTAGTAGTTTACTTCTAGAAGATGATGGATTACAGTAGAGAATAGTGATTTTTAATGGAATCAAAAGAAAATAAAGTTTAAAAACGTGTTCCCATATTTTTTATGAAACGGAAACTTACGACCTGCAGCAAACGGTCTGCACAAATCTACACCATACACTTATGCTTAGGACGCCCGAGTAAAGAAACATTCTTCCTACTGTGTTTGCGCTGTTCCCTAATATGGAAAAATATTAGGGCAGTCCTTGAGTGGTGTCCTAAAGAAGTGAACGTCGATTTTGAGGCAGCTGCGATATCGGTTATTCGTCAATTTTTTGACACAAGTGTAATAAATCGATGACATTTCCATATGAAGAAAGTTTATGGGGAAGACTTTGGTATCTCCGTCTAACTGAGGAGTACCGTCGAAACGAAAATTTAAGACTTCACCTCAGCATGTGTGAAGCGCTGGCATTTGTAAAACCGGAGGATGTAAATGATGGATGAATTGAGATTCGTGCAGAAGCTCTTGATAACGGAAGGCTCTCTCAATTTTCTGAGTACTTTGTGGACAAATGGCTACAGAATGATATCCCCATAGAAATGTGGAATTGCTACGGAAAAAGTCACCGAAGAGGAATGCTGTTGAACGGGTATTATTATAAACCCCCACCCTAGAATCACCTATTTTATGGAGTGTTTGAAAAAGGAAGCAGAGCTCACGAACTGCATGTACACGAAGTTCGAAATGAATCTTGAAGTTAATAATAGAAAGAAGAAGCACTTGAAGCTGGACGACATGATAGAGAACCGTAAAGCAATTTAAAGAGACTGGCAACATTAGGTCTTGCTTGAAAGCCATTTGTCGATATTCAGAAAATTGACTAAAATACGTTAAAAGTAATCTGTTAAAAATGCCTGAAAATCACTCGCAAATTATTTAGTTAAAATTATTAAAACACTGAAGAAGCATTGTCGGCACTAACATTAACTTACAATTGTAAATAAAGTGTACAGTAGTTCAGTCTATTTAGGCTGATTTTAAACACGCCAAAATAATAAACGATTATTTATCATTTTGACAGTCCAAAGCCTAAGCAAAGTGTGTTGGGAATCAGCCTTTATGCGTTGTTAAAATTAAAAGAGTGTATCTAGCCTCAGTATTTCTAAAAAGCTGAATGATGAAACTAGCTGGCCCCAGTTCGGTTCACTAGCCTTTAATCAATAAGCAGTGAAATCAGGCTCAATTAAGAAAATAAATTAAACATCACTCAAATGATCCTCCTGCAACTAGAATTTACACTTACATTTACCGCTTTTCGATTTTCAATTTCCTATTTAGGTAAGAGCTTCTATAGTTGATACCAAGGTTATTCTATAAAAGGTTGGGCCCGAAGCGAAACGACCTGCTATTGGCCGTAGAAATGACGTCAGTGGCGAACAGAACTGCCAGCGAGGGGCGCGAAGCGGCGCTGCGTTTTCACATAGAACACCACTAAACACACGAAAGTTAACTGTTCGCGCATTGCTTATTGCAGTTACTTACCTCGTGAAATCCTTCCGACAGCAGAAGAATGCCACTGGCGTGATTTTTGCCGCATTGGCGCAGCTGCTTTCTCTTTCTTTCAGCTTCATGTTGAGATAGCGCACTCGAATAAAACTTCGGGTCAGTAAGAATATTTTAATGACCTCCTGCGCCACGTGAGAATATTTCTGCGAAATTACGTCGGCTAATCTGTTAGAAACATTTTTTTCCTTTGAAAGTATGTCAGTTCCGTAAATAGCAGCTCAAACTCTGAGATCTGTCGCATCCACTCGACAGACGGCACTAACAAATCTCCTCGTGATAGAAATTCTATCCACCCATATTCTGCGAGGTGTTTTGGAAGAGGAAAAAGTAGTTCATTAGACGACACCCCAGTGAGGTGTCATGTTTCGCAGCACGGCGTGCATTGTAGCCTGCCAGATATCTGAATACTTCAGCTGGGCATTCAACGTCTGTCACATCAAAACTAAAAATGCGAGTGTAGATCAGTTGTGGCTTACATTCAAAGACATAATATCAGTAGCAATCGAGAGATTTATACCAAATAAATTAATAAAAGAGGGGGCTGACCCCCCGTGGTACACAAAACAGGTCAGATCACTGTTGCAGAAACAAAGAAAAACGCATGCAAAATTTAAAAAGACACAGAATCCGCAAGACTGGCAATCTTTTACTGAAACTCGCAACCTAGCGCGGACTTCAATGCGAGAATCTTATAGTTGTTTCCACAACGAAATCCTGTCTCGTAATCTTGCAGAAAATCCAAAGAAATTCTGGTCATATGTGAAGTACACTAGCGGCAAAACACAAACAATACCTTCACTACGCAATAGCAATGGTAATACTACCGACGACAGTACTGCTAAGGCAGAATTACTAAACACAGCTTTCCGAAATTCTTTCACCAAAGAAGACGAAGTGAACACTCCAGTATTCAATCCAAGAACAGCTGCCAGCATGCGAAACTTAGAAGTAGATGTTCCTGGAGTAGTAAAACAACTTAAGTCACTAAACAAAAATAAATCTTCCGGGCCAGATTGTATACCAACTAGATTCCTCTCAGAGTATGCTGATGAAATAGCTCCGTACTTAGCTATAATTTACAACCGATCACTCAGCGAAAGATCCGTACCCAAAGACTGGAAAGTTGCCCAAATTACTCCAATATTCAAGAAAGGCAATAGGAGTGATCCCCAAAATTACAGGCCTATCTCATTGACGTCGATTTGCAGTAGGATTTTGGAACATATACTTTGTTCGAATATTATGTACTACCTCGAAGAGAACGACCTATTAACCAATAGTCAGCACGGATTCAGAAAGTATCGCTCTTGCGAAACACAGCTTGCCCTTTATTCACATGAAGTGTTAAGTGCCATCGACAAGGGATCTCAAATCGATTCCATATTTCTGGATTTCCGGAAGGCTTTTGATACTGTACCCCACAAGCGGCTTCTAATGAAATTGCGTGCTTATGGAATATCTCCCCAATTGTGCGATTGGATTCACGATTTCCTATCAGAAAGGACACAGTTCGTTGTAATTGACGGTAAGTCATCGAGTAAAACAGAAGTGATATCTGGCGTTCCACAGGGAAGCGTTATTGGTCCCCTACTCTTCCTCGTGTTTATAAACGATTTAGGAGATAATCTGAATAGCTCCCTTAGACTGTTCGCGGATGATGCTGTCGTTTATCGGTTAGTGAAGTCAACAGAGGATCAAAAGCAACTGCAAAGCGATTTAGACAAAATTTCTACTTGGTGCGAAAATTGGCAATTGACACTAAATAAAGAAAAGTGTGAAGTAATACAAATGACCACTAAAAGAAATCCGCTGAACTTCAATTACGCGATAAATCAGTCAAACCTTAAGGTCGTAAATTCTACCAAATACCTAGGAGTTACAATTACGAACAACTTTGACTGGAGAGAACACATAGAAAATATTGTGGGGAAGGCGAACCAAAGGTTACGTTTCATTGGCAGAACACTTAGACGATGCACCAGCTCCACCAAAGAGACTGCCTACATCACACTTGTGCGTCCTCTCTTGGAGTACTGTTGCCCCTTGTGGGACCCTCACCAGGTGGGAGTGACGGAAGCTATTGAGAAGGTTCAGAGAAGGGCAGCTCGTTTTGTTTTATCACGTTACGGGGGGGAAAGCGTCACGGAAATGTTGCACGAATTGGGGTGGAAATCATTAAAAGAAAGACGTTATTCATTGCGGCGTGATCTGTTCAAATGTTCAAATGTTTGTTAAGCTTAAGGGACTTAACTGCGGGGTTATCAGTCCCTAAACTTACAAACTACTTATGAACTACTTACGAACTAGGACGGCACAAATATCCATGCCCGAAGGGGGATTCGAACCCCCGACCGTAGTGGCGGTGCTGACCGTGACTGGAGCGCCTCAGTCACCTCGGCCACCACGGCCGGCGCGTGATCTGTTTGCGAAGTTTCAATCACCGACTTTTAGTTCTGAATGTGAAAATATTTTGCTAGCACCCACCTACTTAGGGAGACATGACCATCCCAATAAAATAAGAGAAATCAGATCGAAAACGGAACGATTTAGGTGTTCTTTCTTCCCGCGCGCTATTAGAGAATGGAACGGTAGAGAAACGTTATGAAGGTGGTTAATGAACCCTCTGCCAGGCACTTAAATGTGATTTGCAGAGTATCGATGTAGATGTAGATGTAGATCAGACGGTGCAGCAGCATCACAACTAAACCTTATGTCCCGGCGTCCCCATCTGATATCGCCATTGCTTCAGACATATTCGGAAAAATTCCACACAGCAGACTAGATGACAGGCATTGTTGAGAGTCTTCTTCCTGTCTCACAGACGAAGTATTACACAGTGGAATGTCTTGGGCATTCTTTCACAGAAGCAACAAACGCAGCCGATGTTTTACTTCTTTAGGGGATGGATGCTGACAGAAATGGCCAATACCTCTAATCTGTGAAAACAAGTTTTCAAGACAGTCCTGGTTCAGCCGTACTGTTAATATATACTTAATGCCTAGTGACAAAAGGTCAGAATGAAGGCCAAGTAAAGAATTAATTGCCATTAAGAGTCATTTCTGAAATGGTAACAGCTTTCTTCGAATCTGCAAGAATTTCAAATGTCAAACGGATCATTAACATATTAAACTGAATTAGAGGCATCGAATTTTCTGGCGTGAAACACACGAATAAACGAAACAAAACGTTCCCGCTAATACACAGTAAGCCGGCCGCGGTGGCCGAGGAGACTGCGGCGCTCCAGTCACGGTCTGCACGGCCACTACGGTCGGGGGTTCGAATCCCCCCTCGGGCATGGATATTTGTGCCGTCCTAGTTCGTAAGTAGTTCATAAGTAGTTTGTAAATTTAGGGACTGATGACCCTGTAGTTAAGTCCCATAGACTATACAAACATTTGAACATTTTTTTAATACACAGTAAACAACAAGCTACTACAGGGCTACCGCTACAACTGCCGGCAAGTCCTTCGGCGGTGACGTCATGAGCAATATGGCGAATTTCTACCTCGGACTGCGCAGTCCATTCAGGCCCCCTCTGGTTGATACCTTACGAGATTTTTTTCTACCTTATAATATTATGGTCATACTATTAAATAACTGTGAGTTCTAAAATTATTTCCTGAAACTTCAGAGCCACAACTGTCCCCTAAAAATAACATGTTTTGTTAATCTGATAAGGTACGCTTTAGGTAAGAAAAAAAAATCTGAACGTTTGAATTGCATCTAAAATAGACACCTTAACACAGATCTGCTCCTAAGGTTGACAATTTCGGCAACTATAGTGTTGAAATAAATCCCATATCTCCAAAATTGACATGGATAGAAATAACTTTATATAGTAGATATAGATCCTTGTATCTTGTATACAAAAATCCAAATAATTGGGGATAATGAGGAAACAACAGAGGTTATTAATTTAGGAGTCCGACAAGGTTGCAGTCTCTCTCCACTGCTTTTTAATATATGTACGACAATGTACGGCTAAGGACAATGAAAATGAAGAACTATACATATAACTTTAAACAAAAAGATTATTATTCGTGGATGACTAATTGTTAAATTCGAATAATGGAGATAGACAGCGGAGAGCTACCTAAGAACTATACAAAACAGGCCAGATACATACATATAATATTACTATGTAATTAGGTATGTCAAATAAATAAAAAAATATAAAAATAATGCCAGACATATGTCAATATCAATACAAAAAACAAAAGCCATGGCTTACTGTGGGAAAAATCCAGTAAGAACAGAAATATTTATAAACAACAAGATTATAAAGCAAGTCGTTAGATTCAAATTTCTAGGAACCATGCTATCGTACCGGGGAGAGGAAGCAAGGAGGGAACTTGGAGTTTAAAGTCCCGTCGACAGCGTGGTCATTAGAGACGGAGCTTACGCTCGGAGTGTTTGGGTAAGGATGGGAAGGAAATTGGCCGTGTCCTATCAATGGAGCCATCCCGGCCTTTGCCTGGAGTGTTGTTGTTGTTGTGGTCTTCAGTCCGGAGACTGGTTTGATGCAGCTCTCCATGATAACCTATCCTGAGCAAGCCTCTTCATCTCCACATAAGAACGGCAACCTACATCTGTCTGAATCTGCTTAATGTATCCATCTCTTGGTCTTCCTCTGCGGTTTTTACCCCACACACTTCCCTCCAACGCTAAATTCACAGTTCCTTGATGTCTAAGAATGTGTCCTACCAATCGATCCCTTCTTTTAGTCAAGGTATGCCAGAAATTTCTTTTCTCCCCAATTCTGTTCAGTACCTCCTCATTAGTTACGCGATCCACCCACCTAATCTTCAGCATTCTTCTGTAGCACCATATTTCAAAAGCCTCAATCCTCTTCCTGTCCGCACTGTTTATCGTCCATGTCTCACTTCCATACAAGGCCACACTCCATACAAATGCCTTCAGAAAGGACTTCCTTAGGCTTAAATCAATATTCGATGTTAACAAATTTCTCTTTTTCAAGAACGCTTTTCTACCCATTGCCATTCTGCGTTTTACATCCTCTGTACTGCGACCATCATTTGTTATTTTACTGCCCAAGTAACAAAATTCATCTACCTCCTTTATTGCTTCGTTACCCAATCTAATTCCTTCAGCATCACCTGATTTTCTTACACTGCACTCCATTACCCTAGTTTTACTCTTGTTAATCTTCATCTTATATGCACCTTTCAACACACTGTCCATTCCGTTTAACTGCTCTTCCAGGTCCTTTGCTGTCTCTGACAGAATTACTATGTCGTCGGCAAAACGCAAAGTTTTTAATTCTTCACCCTGAACTTTAATTCCTTCTCCAAATTTCTCCTTGCTTTCCTTTATAGCTTGCTCAATGTACAAATTGAATAACATTGGAGAAAGGCTACAACCCTGTCTTACTCCCTTCCCAACCACTGCATCCCTTTCATGCCCTTCAACTATGACAACCGCTGTCTGGTTTTTGTACAAGTTGTAAATAACCTTACGCTCCCTATATTTTACTCCTGCTTGATTCAGAACTTGAAAGAGTTTATTCCAATCAACATTGTCAAAAGCCTTCTCCAAATCTACAAAAGCTAGAAATGTAGGTTTGCCTTTTCTTAATCTATCTTCTAGGATAAGCCGTAAAGTGAGTATTGCCTCCCGTGTTCCTACATTTCTTCTGAACCCAAACTGATCTTCGCCAAGGTCGGCTTCTACCAGCTTTTCCATCCTTCTGTATATAATTCGTGTTAATATTTTGCAACCATGACTTATTAAACTGATGGTTCTGTAGTTTTCACACCTGTCTGCACCTGCTTTCTTTGGAATGGGGATTATAACATTTTTCTTGAAGTCTGAGGGTACTTCACCTGTCTCATACATCTTACACACCAGGTGAAACAATTTTGACATGGCTGGTTCTCCCAGAGACTTCAGTAGCTCTGAGGGAATATCATCTACTCCAGGGGCCTTGTTTCGACTTAGGTCTTTCAGGGCTCTGTCAAATTCTTCTCTCAGTACAGTGTCTCCTATTTCATCTTCATCTACATCCTCTTCCCTTCCTACAATATTGTCTCGAAGTTCATTTCCTTCATAGAGCCCCTCTATATAATCTTTCCACCTTTCAGCTTTCCCTTCTTTGCTGAGAACTGGTTTTCCATCAGTGTCCTTGATATTCATAGAGCTGTTTTTCTTATCTCCAAATGTTTCTTTTATTTTCCTGTAGTCTGTATCTATTTTTCTCCTATTTATACATTCTTCTATATCCTTGCATTTGCCTTCTAACCACTCCTGCTTAGCCATTTTGCACTTCGTGTCAATCTCATTTCTTAGTCGTCTGTACTCCATTTTGCCCGTTTCATTTACTGCATTTTTATATTTTCTCCTTTCATCGGTTAAATTTAGTATCTCCTGTGATATCCAAGATTTTTTTGCAGGTCTTGCCTTCCTACCTATTTTGTCCTCTGCTGCCTTCACTATTTCATCTCTCAATTTTACCCATTCCTCCTCTACTGTTTTATTTTCCCCTGTTTCTGTCAATTGTTGCCTAAAGCTCCCTCTGAAATTTTTAAGAACTTCAGGTTCCTTCAATTTATCCAAGTCCCATCTCCTTATTTTCCTACCTTTTTGTAGTTTCTTCAGTTTCAGCCTACAGTTCATAACCAACAAGTTATGGTCAGAGTCTATATCTGCCCCTGGGTATGTCGTACAATTTAAAACCTGGTTCCGAAATCTATGTCTTACCATTATAAAATCTATTTGGTATCTCCCGGTGTCTCTTGGTCTCTTCCACGTGTACAACCTTCTTTTGTGATTCTTAAACCAGGTGTTTGCAATAACTAAATTATGTTCTGTGCAAAATTCTACCAGGCGGCTTCCTCTTTCATTCCTTTTGCCCAGACCATATTCACCTACTATCTTACCTTCCCTTCCTTGTCCTACTACCGAATTCCAGTCGCCCATAACAATTAAGTTTTGGAGTGATTTAGGGAAATCACGGAATACCTAAATCTGGATGGTGGGAATTGGATTTGAACCACCATCCTTCCGAATGCGAGTCCAGTTTGTTGTAGTGGGGAGATCTAGATCAAAATGAAAAAAATTGAGAAATTGAACTACTTAAATGGCACTATCAGAACAGCTCTCCAACGGAAAGTAAGAACAGAAACATATCTAAAATTTAATAAAGTTATGTCAGTATCAACATTACTATATGGAAGTGAATCTTGGATAATGAAAAAGAAACATAAAACAAGATAACATGCCAATGAATGAAATTCCTAAGGTACGTAGCAGGATACACCAAACTAGACAACAAAAGAAATACATATATCAGAAAGGAAGGAAATATTTTCGATATAAACAGTAAGGTTGACCAATACCGACAAAAATGGAGATCTCATCTGCTACGAATGCACGAAACAAGATTACCACTACATTTTTGGTGATATACTCCGTAAGGAAAAAGATGCGTTGGAAGCCCTGCAAAATGGTGGAAGGACCAATGTAGCTGCAACAGGCTGAGGGAAAGTCTAATGCATGGCGGAAGAAGAAGAAAAAGAAGATATAGGTCTCATTAAGTACATATAGATATAGCCCTTAAAACTTAAAATTTCTTACCACATTCCTGATTATCTTTAAAGAAGCCAGTAAAAGCAATCGAAATTATACATGAAGACACAGTTACGTGGTCTTGCCTTTTCTTGGAATTCCATGATCCTTTGCAGACGTTTATCACTATCAAAGCGTACATATTTTTTGTGGTCTTCCTGGTGTTTGCGGGTATCGATTTGAATTCAATTACGGGCATGTAATGATTTGAAGCCACGTTTATGCCTTTCTTTACTTTGACGTTCATAATTTCCGGCCTGTCCCTCCTGGAGATCGCGACGTGTTCTATTTGGAACTCTTCGGTGGTTTGGACGGGAAATCGCCAAGTGGTCTGCGTTCTGGGTGGATGACCAAAATGTGTCGACTTTACCTGCAGGGTGTGATTTTCAGCGAGGGATACAATTCTTTTATCGTTTCGTCTGGTTCTCTTACGGGCAGGGTAATTTACAATAATTTTATTGTCTTTTCGTTCTCGGTCGAGATGAGCATTGCACTCGCCCATAAGGAGTTTCACGTGGTGCTTAGCAATTTTTCATCCAGTAGCTCCCAGGCGTTATCCACTTGTTCTGAGTCAAACATGTTTTTAGCATTTGTAAGGGCATGCACATTTACAAGGGCGTAGGTTTCGTTGGCACATGTGACTGTCAGTACTGATAATATGTCATTCACTACTTCAAAGTTTGTAAACCGATTTAAGCATTGTGGTTCCTGCGGCAAACGCGGTTCCAGACATCACAGCTCCATTGATGATCCGTTTTTGAGCCCTGGTCTTAAAAAAAAAAAAAAAAAGAGAACGTTAACCGTCGGATTCAAAGATCTCTTCTTCTGGGTTCCTTGTTTCTTCTAGGGCAATCATGGATATCTGATTTTTCATGTGCGGCTTTGGTGAAGATTTTCAGCTTGCCAGTTTGTGTGAGTGAGTTATGTTGAACGTTGCTAGAAAGGTTTTTGGTTTAGGTCTGAGTTTTTGATTGTGCGGAATACACCGATTCGTCTTAGGCAAGGTGCCAAGTCTCCTCCAGAATCCGAATGAGACTCGTACGCCATAGCTTTCACGAAGACTTACCCTCTCGGGTAATTTTCTTGAAACTTGTGCCATCATGCCTCTTGACTTGAATTTCTTTTGGATGCATACACATTCTGGTTTCAACCAGAGTTGTTAGTCCTAGAGGCTGACTCAAGGTGTTCGTTGACTCCTGGGTGGTTGTTTCTTCTCAAAGTCTTTTTTCTTTGGCCTTGATGAGCCAATATCACGTTTCGAGGTAGCAGTCGCTAGTTTTGATCCACCCCGGGCACCCACCATACCTGGTGAGCATTCCCCCACCTGCCAGCTGGGGAGGCGCCTGATGGGAGATTAGTAACTCGACTGTTATTATTTACTGATATTATTATTAATAATGTTATCTTGAAATTCCAGCCTCATTGACAGTAGAAAGGGTAAATTTTTGAAGTTCCTGCCTTAAAGCATGTCTGTAGCTCCATGAATTATAAGTTAAAAATAAGTCAATATGTTTTATATCTGACACTTAGGTGGAAACAGCACATCTGTTTCTTCTTAAATCAAATGAAAAGTGGTCAGATATGCAAGTAAATTACGAAAGGAACTACTTCCTTGCGAAAATAATGCACCGCAACTGATTGTTGGATCTTGTAAGTTGGTTCCAACAACGAAAACTTCCGACAAGTTGTCATCGCAGCGTTCTCCGTAGAAAGGGTGCAAGTCTACTTCCATGTACTGTGGTTCGTTTCACGACCCCTCCGCTCCACTACCGCACCAGCCCAGGCCTATGTGTTCTAACTTTCCAACGAAATCTACTGTATATCCATCACCTGGAACGGGCGGCACTGCTATCCCGTTGACGATGAACTTTGGTCTTCACATTTAAACAAACAAATCAGCATTTCGATTAGGCGGGTTAATTTCTTGAAATTGATGACGTGCCCAAATTATTTAGTCTCATACAAATAATGGCACGCTTGTCACTGGTTCGCCGTCCCTAGTCTACAGCCTGTGGCAAGAAGATTCTGCGTATGCACCGACGCATCGCTGGCTGCATACGCACAAGGCGTTGGCCCTCATGCTTCGCGCATTCTCCAGTACTACTTCGAGCAATACCGCTGATAACACTCCACAGTAGCAGTACGGAGACTGAATACCTATATGTATAGCCTCTGGTATTTTCTTTGTCAAGAGTCTGATTTGTTGATGCTGTTTGTGTCGAAATCATCTTACAACTTTCTATAATTTCGAATTGTAAAAGAAAGTTCCCGGCGAAATTTATTGTCGTTGGAAACAAACATTCATATTGCTATTCACTGCTGTGAAACAAAACAGTCACTTACTTTGTTAATACCAACAAATTAAATTATTAGAAATTATATTTAAAGTATAATGGAAGTCACTAAAGTCCTCTACCAGTTACTAGGTGAGGACAGTCAGGGTAATTAGATTGGTAAATGAATCAGCTGCTTGCTGTCTGCGGCTGCTTGTATAAATTCAACCACAAACAGACGAGCCGTCACATACCACTCCCGCTTCTGATTGCTTATGTTTCTCTTTCCCTTTTATCAATTTAGTAGGGCCTTTTCCAGTTATCAGAAGTCATTCAATCAACAGTGCACTCTCCTCCACTGACTTCGGAGGAAAATATTTGTTGGTTGAAATGAGTGTTAAGCTTTTATGCACAAAGTAAAGAAGGATTCACTTAAACTGCTCAGATGTTTCCGGGAATCGTCTTAGACATCTTAATTTTGTTGTCACTCACACGAATTATGAATATATCCTCCCTAACCAACCTTTAATTTATTTTCAAAATTTCATTAATCACAGTTACCGAAATCAACTTATCTCTCTTTAAATGACACTATAGCAATTTCTGCTGGTGACTGCGTACTTCTAGAAGATCTAATTCGATGGTATTTCATTGTTCAAAATCCGATTATTAGTCTTGAAATAAAGAAAACATTTATAAGTTAGGATTTATCTCCTATGAATATATAACTGATTGCTGACTTATCCGGAAGTTCATAAACAAATAAGGAAATAAGTTACGCCCAATCGGGAGGAAATACGGTATTACACTGCCACGATGTCGTTAAAAAAAAAAAAAAAAGAAAAAAAAAAAAAGAGAAGAAACGCTGCTTCTGTTTTGTCCGTCGTTCACGTGTGTTCAGTGCTGTTTCTTTCATTCTTTCCTTTTTCTTTTTCTAGTTGAATCCTGACGTTCCTCCCCCTAGTTTCTACGGGCTAAACCGTGTCGTAGTTTTAATGGAACACACACCACAGACCTACTCCCATTTTCCCATTCTCCCATGGCATGGAAAAGGGACGTACGAATTATTGTTTGTTAATGCTTGTCAAAAGTTAGCCTCATGTCAAAATAATTAGATTCGTCTGCAGCTTATTTTTAAAGTGGCAAAAGTTTCTCAAACAATGAAATAGGGACATAATTTGAAATATTCAACTGCTGATAATTGTAGATTAATGTACCATCGTTTAATGTATCGAAATGGATTAAAAAGTATTTTAATAGAGAATGTGAACTTGATGACCCTAAAAGTCGACCACTGTACGTAACAAGAGCCTTGCTTTGTCATTAAAATTAGTAAATAAGGTCCGTGTGAACTACTCGTTACTCCATGCTACAAAGCCTTGTTCCCTGGCCCAAACTGGGAAGAGACTCGTTTCAAATTACTTCAATAACAGGAAGCTAATACTACAGTGGTCAATATACATAGCAGGTCACACGTTATTGCCGGCCGCGGTGGCCGAGGGGACTGAGGCGCTCCAGTCACGGTCTGCACGGCCACTACGGTCGGGGGTTCGAATTCACCCCTCGGGCATGGATATTTGTGCCGTCCTTAGTTCATAAGTAGTTCATATGTAGTTTGTAAGTTTAGGGACTGATGACCCCATAGTTAAGTCCCATAAGCTTAACAGACATTTGAACATTTTGAACACACGTTATTATACACAGACATTAATAAGGAAGCTACCACAATCAAAGTTATCTTAGAAAGGTGTCTAAGAAAACATTTATGGCGCAACGGAATTTAGTCGTAAGAAACATTGCACCTGAGCATGTTCTCAGCACTTGTGAAACAATATTAAATAAAAGAGGGGAGGTGCTCTAAAACTACAATTTATAGGCAACTTACGGAATATGCTGAACATAAACTTGTTTATTAAGATAGAAAACAAGCAAAATGGGGTACCAATTTTGTTAATACAATTAAATGCATCTCTTACATGGATTAATGCGGACGGTGCCCAACCTAAATGCTACTGGGGGGGAAGGATCACAGACAACACTCATTCTCTCACACACACGCAATGCCACAGCGAAACTCACCAAAAACAGCGTGCTGAGACGAGGGGGAATCAGGCGACGCTATCGTAGGCGAAATTCAGCAAGTCGGAGGTAGCACAAAACACCATATACAAACACACTTAGAAGCTGGCTCTGGTCTGTCGTGCCTATTTTGAGATGGTGCGCGTGTATAGCCAAATTAAAGGGGTTGGAACAGTTGCGGGGAGTGACACTTGCGAGGAGTGACACTTGCGGGGAACCCGGGGCCCTTGGGGCGGCTAATAGCTTTTCCTGGGTACAGGCACACCAAGAAGTCTACCAGTGTCAACGTAACACGAAACTTGTTCTAAGTACATATTAATTCGTTTAGTGTTCCTCCTGAAAACAAAACGGTATTTTAACAGTGATAATGTTTGGAGGGTTATTAAGACATTCTCTGCTACTACAAGACGATGACTTTCAACAGTCATACCTCCTAAAAGCATATTATTCAGAACACTAAGCATATCAAGACACCTGCGCAAGCAATAAATATATTAGGCATTTTGCACAGATACGTTAATGTAATTGACCGCTTTGTAGTTAACCCCACTATCACGCATCTCCCATCTCTTTAAAAATAGCTGCTATGCTTTTTGATAGGAGACGCAACCTTAAACCTTCAATTAAGACAAACGTTAATAATAAATCAATGAGTATTTTACATACTTGATGCGTTTATTCGATACCCCAAAACGATTTCGCTGTATTCGAATTACAAATACATCTAATAAATGTATGAAATACGGAATGTGTAAGGGAAGATCACACACCGAAAAATGCTAAAGATAATCATATTTTCTATCACCGTCATATATAACCATTTTTACTCCGAACTTGGCATAAACCAACAGGGAGAAATAAGTTGCAAGACTTCCAGTAAAAATGAAGCGAAATTGGCAGCCAATAGTTGGTTATAAATTGCATTGCCTGTTAACTGTATAAATATAAATTATGGAATACACGGAAATCCTGTTCAGTATAGTCAAAAAGGTCTAACATAATAGGCAGTGGTTTACTATCAGATATCCGTATCACCTCCTCCTCAAGAAGTCTGTGTGAAGATTTATATTCAGAACATTCAAGAAAAAGGCTACTGTGATGTTGAAACTACAAGAAGCAGGTCATTTACTCAGGAAGGGAAAACGTTATGGTGCCCGTAAATTTGAATGGCTGTATCTCTTCTGGTAACATTTATTTTTTGATAAAATGTTAAAATCCAATATACCAGAATTTTGTTTTTCTAAACTCAGTGCCAACATTTTTTTGTCGAAATGTTTGCAGGAAGTAGTTTTTGATGTGATTTCATATTTCTATGCTTTAAATTGATATTATCAAACATGTAATTTGTGTCACAAATTGCGCGGCCGGTCCGGTCGGCCTTTCCCTGAACACGGCACAGGTAGCGGCTGGAGGGCGTGGAGTAGGGGTGGTGTACCCCTACTTCTGGAACACCCTGTTCACTACCTGCAGCGTCCGTTTCTCCCCGCAAGTGTCTACACATTCCCTTTCCCCGCAAGTGTCACTCCCCGCAAGTGTCACAAACTCCAAATTAAATTACATCCGAATTGGACCGCGAGCAAACACGCTAACGCCGACACACGGCTACGTTACATGAAAACACTCCACTAAAGGTGAAGTGGTTGAAAATCGGATTCATTATACAAAGTCACGGTGGATTCTTAACTTGCAGTCTGTTAGAAATCGATCTAGGTACTGGTTTTATATGAGAAGTGGCGAAAACTCAGGTGACTAGCTGCATACCCCGGAAGTCGGAACTCGAACCCACGTGGTTCCGAAAACCGATAAAATTGAATAAATTCAGTTTCCGAAAAATAAAGAAAATTAACTACTGCATGTAACCCATAGAAATGTTTAGAATTACATGAAGAAGCGAAAGAAATGCAGCTACACGCGATAGGGAGCGATTACAAAGACGGATGAAGTCCAGTCTAAAAAGCTCGTAAAAGTGAAATAATTACAAAGTGGGAAAAATAAAGTTAAGAATTACATCATGCAACCCATAGAAATGTTTAGTAATACATAAGGAAGCTATTGTAGGAGGTTGTACAAGGCTCGGAGAGAATTACAGACAAGACAGAGTGTGTTCTACAAGTCGGAGAGGAAACAGCAAAATTAAAATAGGCGGGGAGAGAAGATCGCGAAATATTAGTGGAAATCAGAAGGATAACTGCATAGTTACTTGCCTGATGGGCATGGAACAAACAAGAAGGGAAGCTGAAGGCTTTGTTCTATGAACCAACCACGTGGAACACATATCACTCACGGAAGGAAACGATGAGAAGATTTTTACATGCACTGTATAAAATGAACATATCACCTTTTAGAAATTGGGCCCCACAAAGCTAGAAAGTATTTACAGAGAGTTCATACACCGCCACATGATCACAAATTTTTTTAACACATCAGGCCGTTATCAAACTGCAACTAGAATCGCACACACCACATTTATTCATTGGAAATCACTGAATTGAAAAACGAGATCGCATTTCCGCACACGATCGGAAGACACCGGAAGCCGGAAAATCCACGAAAACAGCGGTGGTGGGGACGGACAGCGATACTCGCGCTGGAGGGAAAGGCTCGCTAACTAGACTGTAACCTAAGGGTGTAGAAACCAATTTGGTAACCTCAACAGCTATCGACTCTGAGCCAGAGAAAACGATGCAAAGCGAGCTATCACTCCCCACATTCAAACAGCCATAGATTCTTACACGCACTTAAAAGTATAACTACTGCACATTCTCACAGGGACAGTGGCGTACCTGAGAAGCCGTACTTATGGCACATTAAATAATATAATAATAAATAATTAACATAACAAAATAAGAAAAACCTAGCAATATTAACTAATATTTTAACACATGAAATAAAAATGCTATTCCTCACTCCTTGAAAAGTGGGGTTCAAGTTTTAACAAAATGATAATCTAACGACATTAAATAAATTATAACTTTACAGAAATATACCAAAAAAAATATGGAAGACGACAGACGGTCGTCTTTCAAGACGACAGTGACGGTTCTTCCCTTTGCGTTGCTCCACTTACACCGTAACTGTATGTATAAAATTATACATTGATATAACTGCGGTGCTCATTATTGTCGTTGCTTTGCGTCCTCTGTCCCGTGTTATCGTGTGTCTACCGACAAAGAATATTTGTCCGGGCGGCCGTCTCTGGCCGTGCCCTCACTTTTAGGTGGGCGTAGCGTCAGTCAGCTGCCTCCAACACCGATCTGTCAAAAGTCGCAAGTAATTTTTAATTCACTATAGTCTGTCGGTGAACTCACGACCGAGTAAACGCTCTTTCTCGTGGAAGTGGTCTCTTGCAGAGGAACCGTACGAATGTACTAAAGGGAAACAAATAATCTGTTGTGAACTGTGAGGTGATTTACGTCAATTCGGTTCATGTGCCTTGTTACCAGCTTCAGTCAGATCAGTTTGTATATTTGTTGATGTATTTACTTAGTCATAAGGAATGGTTAATCGTACCACTTCGCAATAAAAAGTGCACTACAGGAATGGAAAAAAGGGGTATTTTACGAGTAACAAGCGTTACATCGTCTCTGGTTGGTTTTTGGAAGGGACTAAACAGCGACGGTTATCAGTCACATCATCTCTAATATGACAACAGAACCCATTTTGCTACTTTTATGACCAGCGACTACTCTGATAGTGTTTCGGTGATTTTTCATAGTCAAATCTCTCGTAGGGTGTAGAATAAGATGCCTAATCATTTACAACTGAAGGTGATTTAATTGACACGCGATCAATTTCGTGCTTGTGTCCATCTTCCGGTGGATATACATTCATTTGCTTGTTATCAAATTCAGTTTTAGAGTTCACTGTTTAAACAAAAAGTAAGTTATCTAATAATTACTAAACAGATGCAAGTAAAACAATTGGAACTGGCAAAGGGACAAGCGTTGAAAAACTGGCAGCGAATATTTTTCTACATCCTATAAATTAAACCGCACGTACTAGGTGGCATTTGAATGGATATTAAAAATATGTGTCAAATCGAATGCAACATCATGTCAAAATTTCAACGCAGTCAGTGAAAGGGACGTACACATACCGGATGGCGTTCCAGTGGGTATTAAAAAATATTTCCATGTCATATGCAACATTCTGTCGAATTTCAACCCAATTAGTGAAGAACTTTAGGAGATCTGAGGCTTTGAAAAAAATAATAGTTACCTTTTCACTTATATAGGACGTATCTCAGACAGATTTTAAGGGAATGCTTGGAAATTTTGACACAACTTTACACTTGAGTACGCACTTCGTTTTATGTGTAAAATTTTTAATGTAAGTCACATAATAAAAAAGAGTTAAATAAAAACCTTTCTTTATCGGAATGCAGCGTTGTGTCAGAATTTCAATCCAATTGTTGATGGACTTGTTTCATCTTTAGAATGACGTTTTACTCCTTGTTAATATTGGCCTAGGCCAGACCTTTGCAATGTGAGTGTCAACACACCCCGGGGTGTCGCATAGTGGAATCAAGGGAGTTGTATGTCTAGTCTACATCTACATAGTTACTCTGCAGATCAGTGCCTGGCAAAGGGTTCATTAACCACTTTCATAAGCTTTCTCTAGCGTTCCATTCTCTAATAGCGCGCGGTAAGAAAGAACACCTAAATCGTTCCGTTTTCGATCTGATTTCTCTTATTTTATTGGGATGGTCATGTCTCCCTAAGTAGGTGGGTGCTAGCAAAATATTTTCGCATTCAGAAGTAAAAGTTGGTGATTGAAACTTCGCAAACAGATCACGGCGCAATGAATAACGTCTTTCTTTTAATGATTTCCACCCCAATTCGTGCAAGATTTACGTGACGATCCCCCCCCCCCCCCCCGTAACACGATAAAACAAAACGAGCTGCCCTTCTCTGAACCTTCTCAATGTATTCCGTCAGTCCCACTTGATGAGGGTCCCACAATGGGCAACAGTACTCCAGGAGAAGACGCACAAGTGTGACGTAGGCAGTCGCTTTGGTGGAGCTGGAGCATCTTCGAAGCTTTCTGCAAATGAAACGTAATCTTCGGTTCGTCTGCCCCGCAATATTTTCTGTTTTCTCTACAGTCTAATTTGTTCGTAATTGTAACTCCTAGGTATTTGGTAGAATTATGACCTTAAGGTTTGACTGATTTATCGCGTAATTGAAGTTCAGCGGATTTCTTTTAGTGGTCATGTGTATTACTTCACATTTTTCTTAATTTAGAGTCAATTGCCAATTTTCGCACCACGTAGAAATTTTGTCTAAATCGCTTTGCAGTTGCTTTGATCCTCTGTTGACTTCACTAACCGATAAACGACAGCATCATCCGCGAACATTCTAAGAGAGCTATTCAGATTGTCTGCTAAATCGTTTATAAACACAAGGAAGAGTAGGGGACCTATAACGCTTCCCTGGGGAACGCCAGATATCACTTTTACTCGATGACTTACCGTCAATTTCAACGAACTGAGTCCTTTCTGATAGGAAATCGTGAATCCAATCGCACAATGGAGGAGATATTCCATAAGCACGCAATTTCATTAGAAGCCGCTTGTGGGATACAGTGTCAAAAGCCTTCCGGAAATCCAGAAATATGGAATCGATTTGAGATCCCTTGTCGATGGCACTTATCACTTCATGTGAATAAAGGGCAAGCTGTGTTTCGCAAGAGCGAAATTCAAAATGTAAAACAAGTTAAAAAGTTATGAAAAAATAAAAACATCATTCTCTTTTTCAGTTTGTACTATAAAGCTCTGTATTTGTTCAAAGTATCTTTTATTACAGTTGAAAGGGTGTCGCGTAAAACTGATGTATCAGAAACGGTGTAGCCAATACGAAAAGTTTAGAAAACTCTGGCCTAGACCTTAGAAATAACTAAAATATTTTGATATAATTATTGCATTCTATGTAGAGGCTGGGCTTTATTGCTTCCTTCCCCTCTCTCCTTTTTAAAGAAATCTTTCATCAATGAAGACATTACAGTAGGTCTGTTATTGCTTCGGAACAAAGGTATGGCCGCGGTGGAGTAGCCGAGCGGTCTAAAGCACCTCGCTGCGGAGCGCGCGGTAGCTCGCCGTGGAGGTTCGAGTCCTCCCTGGGGCATGGGTGTCTGTGTTTGTCCGTAGGTTAGTTTACCTAGGTTTAAGTAGTTTGTAAGCTACGGACTGATGACCACGCAGTTTGGTCCGATAGATTTACAGACATTTGAACATTTCAACAAAGCTATGATGCCACTGAATAGACCGATGTATCGCTCAGATTTCGCTAGTAGAAGTTGAATTGTTAAAAATCGGAAAAATATTGCATCTCAACCTCACAATATTATATTATACTGAATTACAGGAAAAATGTCCTTAAATACATGTGACGGGAGAAGAAAAATATGTTGTTGTTGTTGTTGTGGTCTTCAGTCCGGAGACTGGTTTGATGCAGCTCTCCACAATACCCTATCCTGAGCAAGCCTCTTCATCTCCACATAAGAACGGCAACCTACATCTGTCTGAATCTGCTTACTGTATCCATCTCTTGGTCTTCCTCTGCGATTTTTACCCCACACACTTCCCTCTAATGCTAAATTCACAATTCCTTGATGTCTAAGAATGTGTCCTACCAATCTATCCCTTCTTTTAGTCAAGGTATGCCAGAAATTTCTTTTCTCCCCAATTCTGTTCAGTACCTCCTCATTAGTTACGCGATCCACCCACCTAATCTTCAGCATTCTTCTGTAGCACCATATTTCAAAAGCCTCTATCCTCTTCCTGTCCGCACTGTTTATCGTCCATGTCTCACTCCCATACAAGGCAACACTCCATACAAATGCCTTCAGAAAGGACTTCCTTAGGCTTAAATCAATATTCGATGTTAACAAATTTCTCTTTTTCAAAAACGCTTTTCTACCCATTGCCATTCTGCATTTTATATCCTCTGTACTGCGACCATCATTTGTTATTTTACTGCCCAAGTAACAAAACTCATCTACCTCCTTTATTGCTTCGTTTCCCAATCTAATTCCTTCAGCATCACCTGATTTTCTTACACTGCACTCCATTACCCTAGTTTTGCTATTGTTAATGTTCATCTTATATGCACCTTTCAGCACACTGTCCATTCCGTTCAATTGCTCTTCCAGGTCCTTTGCTGTATCTGACATAATTACTATGTCGTCGGCAAAACGCAATGTTTTTAATCCTTCACCCTGAACTTTAATAATTCCTTCTCCAAATTTCTCCTTGCTTTCCTTTATAGCTTGCTCGATGTACAAATTGAATAACAATGGAGAATGACTACAACCCTGTCTTACTCCCTTTCCAACCACTGCATCCCTTTCATGCCCTTCAACTATGACAACCGCTGTCTGATTTTTGTACAAGTTGTAAATAACCTTACGCTCCCTATATTTTACTCCTGCTTGCTTCAGAACTTGAAAGAGTTTATTCCAATCAACATTGTCAAAAGCCTTCTCCAAATCTACAAAAGCTAGAAATGTAGGTTTGCCTTTTCTTAATCTATCTTCTAGGATAAGCCGTAAAGTGAGTATTGCCTCCCGAGTTCCTACATTTCTCCTGAACCCAAACTGATCTTCCCCGAGGTCGGCTTCTACCAGTTTTTCCATCCTTCTGTATATAATTCGTGTTAATATTTTGCAACCATGACTTATTAAACTGATGGTTCTGTAGTTTTCACACCTGTCTGCACCTGCTTTCTTTGGAATGGGGATTATTACATTTTTCTTAAAGTCTGAGGGTACTTCGCCTGTCTCATACATCTTACACACCAGGTGAAACAATTTTGACATGGCTGGTTCTCCCAGAGACTTCAGTAGCTCTGAGGGAATATCATCTACTCCAGGAGCCTTGTTTCGACTTAGGTCTTTCAGGGCTCTGTCAAATTCTTCTCTCAGTACAGTATCTCCTATTTCATCTTCATCTACATACTCTTCCCTTCCTACAACATTGTCTCGAAGTTCATTTCCTTTGTAGAGCCCCTCTATATACTGTTTCCACCTTTCAGCTTTTCCTTCTTTGCTGAGAACTGGTTTTCTATCAGTGTCCCTAATATTCATAGAGCTGTTTTTCTTTTCTCCAAATGTTTCTTTTATCTTCCTGTAGGCTGTATCTATTTTTCTCCTATTTATACATTCTTCTACATCCTTGCATTTGCCTTATAGCCACTCCTGCTAAGCCATTTTTCACTTCCTGTCAATCTCATTTCTTAGTCGTCTGTACTCCATTTTGCCTGTTTCATTTGCTGCATTTTTATATTTTCTATAAGGTGTGAATATGTGGAAACCTGAGACATATGGAAGACCTGTCAATCCTAGTGGACACTGATTTAAGTGTAGCGACTCCCTGAGAGGCTTGCAGTCCCTAGACCAGTGCTTTCCTAAACATCTTTTAGTGCGATCAATTCAGGACGCAGTCTTCACCCTTGGCAAGTCAGGCCGTTCCATCGCTTTTGTTTGTACACCAGGCCACATAGGTATATCAGGCAACGAACACGTCGGTGAGTTAGCCAAGCAGGCCTTTGATATTGGCCTCCCGAAAAAGGTCCTGCGATCCCACTTACACAGCATGGTCCTTGTAGTGTGGAGTACTGAATGGGCGGACTCGACTGAACCGAACAAGCTCCGTGTAGTCAAGCTCTCTACCGCTGCTTGGAATTCCTCACAGAGGGCTTCTCGCAGGGAGTCGGTTGTCCTTAGCCGGCTTCGTATTGGCCATAACCTTGCTGACACACTGTCATCTTCTCCGTCGCGAGAGCCCTCAGCGTCGCTGTGGTGCACATTCCACAGTTACCCACATCTTATTGGATTTCCCCGATTTAGCCACACAGCGTCGGTCTTTCAATATCCCTAACGTCTTGAACTTTGTTTCAGCTGCCATTGCCTCCGAGGTTGATTCAGTTTTAAATTTTATTCATGACTGTGGATTGTACCAGTCCACATAATGTTAATTGAGTGTCTATTATCTATCTGTTCTCCGCTTGCCTAACACTATTAGGTAGGTGGTTTTAACGTGTAACAAAGTGGCTGGATGTGCTACTTTTATTTTTGTGATTACCCAGCCAAAACACTCTGCTATTGTGTTTAAGCATTTTCATCCTTTCTTCGTTTTTATTTTCTACTTTTATTTTTGATGTCTTAACTCCTAAGTTTGAGGAAATCTAACACATAGTTTTATCTCTATGATTGGAACAAGGAAACCTTTGTAGTTTAGTGCCTTCCAAAATCAAACAACAACAACAAGTGATTTAACCCACTATTGCACTGTGTATATTTTAATATACGTGTTTTTAGAACTCTGTACTAGCTCACGTAGTGTAACAGTGCCATTCAAGCACAGTGTATACTTCGATTTACAGGTGTGCTTCTCGCGTATCACGGCAGATGGCAGAATCTGCTTACAGCAGTTGAATAAAAGTTATCAGAAATGTTGGTATGTCTAGAGGACTGTGAGTCTTCCGACGTGCATTGTTTGAATTTCCCAGAGCTTTTCTTTCCCTTCGTTTTTCTAGCAAGAATCTACGCAATCTATAAATATATTGTTTATTTCGCAATAATTGTTTCTTTGGTTTTTATACCAACTTCTGTGTGTATATATTTGAAAGAACAATGTGCAGTAAAAGTAAAAAGAAACTAAATTTAAGGGAAATATGGTTAGATACCGAGTGCAATTGAATAGAGTGAGAAACAATAAGATGCCATCTGATTCTGAAATGAAAAATTAGGGAAGAGGCACATCTGTTGAATTGAGTGCATCAGCTTCTGGACATGACTTAATTCTTGTGAAATGGCAAGACGACTGGTGTGTCAGTCTTATGAGCACTTTCTCAGGTACATATCCAGGAGGCCCGGTTGCTAGATATGAAAAAAAAAAAAGCAAATTTCCAAATACAATACTCTAAGTTTGTGAAGGTGTACAATAAGTTTATGGGAGGTGTTGGCACTATTGACTCCTTATTAGCTCTGTACAGAACGAAAATCAGATTAAAGAAATATTACATGAAACTTTTCTTCCATTTACTGGACATCAGTTGTGTTGTTGGTTGGCTACTTTAAAAGAGAGCCTGCAATGAAAATAGTATTGAAGAGAAAACCCAGATGGCTTTGTTTTTAGGTGTGATATTGCTGAATCCTTATATTGGCCAGGAAAACCACCCAAGAGACAATCGCTGGGTAGCTCAAATGTTCAAATGTTAGTAAAGCTTTTGGGACTTAACTGCGGGGTCATCAGTCCCTAAACTGACAAACTATGTATGAACTAACTTATACTAAAGACAACACAAACATCCATGCCCGAGGGAGGATTCGAACATCCGACGCGGAAGGCCTCGCGAACAGCAACGTGGCGCTCCAGACCACTTAGCTACTCTCGCGCGGCGCTGGGTAGCTAACCAAGCAATAACACAAAATGAGAAGGCAGACAAATACAGCAAATGCGGTGAACCGAGTCCAGTACTGGCCTAGCTACAGTGAAAAATCTGCCAGATGTAAATATAAAAAATTCCAAAAAATAACAAAAGTAATGTGTACGAAATGTGACAATTATTTGTCTTCTGAACTAGATAGAAATTGTTTCCACAATTTTCACAATGTATAAATTCTCAAATTATGTAATTACACGGCAGTAATATTTTGCCAACTGAGTACATCCAATCATTCTAATGTTTTCCATTTTCTTAAATAAATACATTTTATTTTAAAGGCTTAATTTGTTGATGTACCATAAATTTTGAACGCTGCTCCCCAAAAATTTATTTCCTTCTACTAATATGTAAGTAATCACAACATCCATATTTGTGCAGTGTATATTTGAATATACGGAGTGATATTTTCCTAAATACAGGGTGAATCACCTAACACACCGCAAATATTGCGGAAACGGAAAGTGCGATTGATATGCGGTTATCAGAGTACGGGTTGGTAGTCAGGGGCTCGTATTTTTAGCCAACAAACAGATTGTAATATTACTTAGAAAGTGTATTTTTATGCAAACATACAGTTTCTTAAATGGAACAATGGTTGTTTCTATCGTGCACTGGAATTTTTGACACCAATGTGTACAAAGAATTTTGAATGACGTTTTTATCACGTTTAGTTTGACAGCTACAATCGTTCAAAGTTTCGGGGTCGGAGGCTGCGATAGCGTAGCTAACTGACCGAGTGGCTAGCCCCTGCGGCTCGGCCCACTGTCTCATGACCGCCAGCCAGTGAGCTACGCCGTCGTAGCCTCCGACCCCAAAACTTTGCATGGTTGTAGCTGCCAAACTAAATGTGATAAAAATGTCATTTAAAATTCTTTGCACACAGATGGTGTCAAAAATTCCAGTGCATGATAGAAACAACCATTGTTCCATTTGAAAAATTGTATGTTTGCATCAAAAATACCCTTTCTAGATATTTTTACAATCTATTTATTGGTTAAAATACGAGTCCTTGACTTCCAATCCATTCTGTGAAAACTGCACTTCAATCGCTCTTTCCGTTTCCGCAATATTTGCGGTGCAAGTGTTAGGTTATTCCCCCTGTATATGTACCAGAAAGTTTAGGATCATCTATTTTACATGCAATGGCACCATGAAGATTAATTCCAATGTTGTTACTGGAAAATTCTTACTTTAATTGTTCTTGTACAATAGAGGGTTAAGGGCCAGTACAGCATTGTGAAACACCCTGTAGAAGCACCTTGTGACATGGCTGCATAGTTTGAGTGGGGATTCGCCAGCTCGTGAGTTCACGGGCAGACTTTTATAGTGGTCTCAGGCGAATTGTCTGCAGAAGACTCGCTCGGCCGCGTTAACGCCTATTGTCCGCGGTGTAAACGAGTCTTTACACGAAGTGTGGGCGGGTTGTCGGTTCCGCCACGTACTCTACAAACGCCCCAGCAGGTCCTCTGCGCCAGAATACCGGCTTAGCCCGGCCGGCTCGGTTACGAGCTCGACTGAGCAACTCTGTCGGAGCAGGATGTCACAGCGAGCGCGAGGGACGTTCTGTGGCGGAGACTGCGGGGGAGTGCGTCATTATCGCCACGGCTGAAAGGCAGCAGGAACGCGGGGAGCGGGGCGGGGGCGGGCGCGGGGGCGGTCAGCCGTGGGGAGGCAGCGAGGAGCTCGCATACCTGGCGGAGTCCGCGTAAACAGCCCGGGGCGTTCACCCCAGCCAAGGCCGGCCCACAAAAAGCCCGCGGCCGAATTAAAGCCTGCCCTCCGTGACCCGCGGCATCACACAGCGCCAAAGGGAGAGCAGGCCCAGAAATCCATCAGCCGGCGGCCGGGGTAGGACAAAAGGGCCGCCGACCTGCCAATAAATACTCATTTATCCGTGCTACCGCTGGCTTCGCTCCTATTCCTGTCTACGAACACTGGAAACAACTGGGAATTGTCGTCACGGATATTTTCTTCCCTATAATTAATGTAACTCAATTCTTCGCCCAAGCGCCGATCGCCGCGCGGTCTGAGGCGCCGTGTCACGTATTCCGTGGCCTATCGACGGAGGCTGAAGTCCTCTATCGGGCATTGCATGTTTCTGTGTGTTATCTTTAGCATAAGTTAGTTAAAGTATAAAGGTAAAGCAGACAACAATCCGAAGATTTGAAACTTCCTGGCAGATTAAAATTGTGTGCCGGAACCGGGACTCGAACCTGGGACCTTTGCCTTTCGTGGGCAAGCGCACTACCGACTGTGCTATCCCCACACGTCTCTCGATGCCGCCTCACAACTTTACTTCCTCCAGTACCACGCCTCCTACTTTCCAAACTTCACAGTAGTTCTCCTACGAAACTTGCAAGACTAGCACTCCTGGAAGTTCAAATGTTCAAATGTTTGTATAGTCTATGGCACTTATCTACGGGGTCATCAGTCCCTAAACTTACAAACTACTTATGAACTACTTACGAACTAGGACGGCACAAATATCCATGACCGAGGGGGGATTCGAACCCCCGACCGTAATGGACGTGCAGACCGTGACTGGAGCGCCTCAGTCCCCTCGGCCACCGCGGCCGGCCACTCCTGGAAGAAAGGTTATGGTGGAGACATGGCTTAGCCACAGCCTAAGGGATGTTTCCAGAATGAAACTTTCACTCTGCAGCGGAGGGTGCGCTGATATGAAACTTCCTGGCAGATTAAAATTGTGTGCCGGAACCGGCACTCGAACCAGGGACCTCTGCCTTTTGCGGGCAAGCTACTGGCGGAAGTAAAGTAGTGCGCTTGCCCGCGAAAGGCAAAGGTCCCAGGTTCGAGTCCCGGTTCCGGCACACAATTTTAATCTGCCAGGAAGTTTCATATCAGCGCACACTCCGCTGCAGAGTGAAAGTTTCATTCTGAATCCGAAGATTGGTTTGAACAGCACAGTGCTTTACTAGGCTTGGTCCCGTTTGGAGGTGGTATACCATTGCCTTCCGCAGACGGGAGAGCTTATGTTCACGACCATGGAAACCCACGTGACGTCATTATGACGTAGCCGTGCTGTATCGAAGAAGACAAAAGCCATATATCGACCTTTCGACTTCGGTTAACATTCGAGATGCTGAACTAAATGACAGTTTTGTTTTGACGTCTCCAGCTGAAGAAAGACAGTACCGCGGCATATAGTTACGTATTTCGTCAAAGCAGGATTAAAAGGAGCTAGATTGTAATACAGATATTCCCGACATACCACTGAAAAAACTCAGGAAGTAATCGTTTCGTAGAAAACCTACCTATTTGCTGACTGGGTTGTTGCCGTACTGTAAACGTCTTGTGGAATACACAATAGATACACAATTTATGTACTGCTGGGTACGACTGTGAATGAATGAATAATCATTACATGTGTTTATGTGCTTAGCTAATAAAGAACGTATTTCAAAGCTAGTTTACAAAGATTAATTTAAACGTAAAAATGTCCGTTGTTGTTATACAAGTCCATATACTTGTGATAACCGAAAGCAAATGACTTGATGTATATAATAATAAGAGTTTTAAAATGGAAGAGTGTAACAGATAATGACACTGTATTACTTAGTTTATGTCAACAGTTACTTGCAAAAGCAAGATTACGTGAAATGTGTAATGCTTCTCATTACGACGGGGAAGTTTAAACTATGCCGAAATCTTGTTGCATGAAGAAAATGGCACCAATAGGCTACAGCTTGTTAATTCTTGTGGATACACATATTTTGGTCATCATATGCTCAATTCAACTTTGGACCCTAGCATTAAGAGCATATAGAAAAGTGAAAATATTGTAGAATGCTTTTCTTATCAAAGAAATCTGTAGGTTACAACTCGTAAGAAGAAACTCAATGAGCTACCAACAGACATAAAAGACAAACATTCAAACCAGATATTTAAAATTTTAGCTGCAGTCTTCATCAGAAAACAGTACATACACACAATCACTTATCCACACATGAAAGCTATCTGTGCCGTAGCAGCCAGTGTTGGCTGTCATGTGTGAATGAGTTAACTCTTTTCTGATGAAGGCTGCAGTCGAAATTTAAGTAGTGTGAATGTGTGTGTCTTTTATTTGTGTGTATCGACAGTTCAGTGATCGATTTTACAGCAAGTTATTATCTATCCCCATATTATTGACATTTCAATCTGGAGCTTGCATTGTCGATATTTGTCATTTGAAAATGAAGAACACGTCTCACGAGCTTTATGGTGACACCTCCATTGTAAGGAGAGAGATGTTAAGAAAGCAATCGGTCTGTATGGTCTACATTTGCAAAAAGGTGGTTACACATATTCCTCAATTAGAGGCGAAAAAATGTGCAAGAAGAAATGAAACTAAAATGATGGAAGATGAGCAACAGAAAGGAGCAACAATTATTGATGGGTAAAAACATGAAACACACATCACCCCTTAGTGTATCAAACAGGAAGTTAGCAGCACATGCATCCTTACTTTATGATGTCTCCTGCAACTAAAAAAAAAAAAGAGCACAATAGGGAAATAACCACCCAGTGGTGTAACAAGCTTAAGAGTTGTGTGCAAATATCCGAGTGCTTCAACTAAATGTGTTAAGAGACTTAACTGCAATTTCTGTGCTGAACTTACCGGTAACAGAACATTGGCTCGAAGAGATGATGTCGAAGATCATAAATATCCATTTTTTGTTAGATATCTATTTCTGTATAACTATACAAACTGATGGCCAGGAAAATCTAAACTATTTATGAAAACAGGAAAAGAAAAGAGTTGGTTAGAATTTTCACCTATTCACAGCACAGGAGCGAAAACAAAGATTCCTCCATTGTTCCTCGACTGTAGGTCCAGAGAAACTGTACTCTTTCATTTTGTAAAAGAAGTTACTACTTTATAGATTCAAACCACACAACTGAGCTGGCAGCTAACCAACACAGACTATATTATACTGTCACAGGTTCAATCCTCAGTCAAACCAAAGAGTTTTATCTGTCACTTTTAACTTTTCACACTGTTATTGGTGTGAAAAATGCAGAGTTCCACCATGGTTCAATATTCATTTTAAACTGAATGGTATACTGCCTGCAAAAAAGGACCGTATCTACTAAAGCATTATAGTATTGAACCTAATCTTCAGAGTGTTGACTGATTTATTTTACCTTATGATAGAATTGAAAAAAGTATGCAATTAACACTTTCGCTATTCTACAGTGAGCGCGTACGCTTATAAGCATCAGCTGCAGCGAAAGTGTTTAACTACCTGGAAGGTAAAATTGTACTTACCACTTCTGCAGTGTACTGTGCAAACGTTGGCAACGACCATTGAATGCTCCTTGAAAACCCCATCAGAAAGAATGAGTGGAATAACCTTTCATATTGACCATTAAATATGTAATTATCCAGCCAGTATATTAATTACCATTGCAAAGCAAATATTTCCAACATTTGTTCACTCCTGTTGCCAATGTGGTTAGTAAAATTTAACTGTGCAGAAATGTTGTAAGTAAATATAGGCTGTAGTGTAAGCACTTTCTTCTGTGTTGCCTTTTTTTAAATTAATGATATGTGAATCTGCCATTTAAAATCATATCATAAATGACATAGATTTAGATCTTGTAAAGACTGCTTCTGTAATTGGACCAGCAGCATATCCAGAGGGGGTTTTCTCTTTATAAAGACCATTTTCAACTTGGTTTAGCCCTCTCTAAAAGTACTTGGTTTTAGCTCAACTCGGTGAAGCCCCTCCCAAGCCAACTGTGTTTAAGACTGTTGAGTCTCTAAATTTTCAAACACGAAGTAGAGAAACATGGCCATTATTACGAAACCTGATTGGAAACAAAAGTTTGGGACAACATATCAGCTAATATGATTACATTTACTGTCCATATCTAGGAATCAAGGGATAAAATACACGACATCATGTGCAAACTTATATTGTTCAGAAATAACACTAAAGAAAACGTTCTCTGTATTTAAATTTTCTACTGATCTTAAAACTTTAAAACCAGGAAAGGCATCCTGGAAGTAATGAAATCCATCCTGAATTTCTTCCACATAGTAGCAACTAGACAAAAACTAGACACAGGTGGTTCTCGGTAACATAGTTGAGTGCTAGACTATGAATCCAAAGGCTGCAGGTTTGATCCCTGCTCAGTTCTAAGATTGTTATATGTCACTTCACTTCTTTCACCCCCGACAAAAATGCTGAGTAGCATCATGATTTGGAGCTCAGGTAAACTATAAGTTCCCCTTTAACTGACTGGGTAACACAATTCAAAGATTGGAGGAATGCAATGGCACACCAAGTCCAACAGGACCATGCCTAGTAAACCACTGTGGTATTCATACCAGTCTTCAGAGTATTGACTTCTTTACCTTTTACCAGTCCCTCAGAAAATAAATCAATAAGAAATCATAGCAGTACACAAACCCAACATGGCATCATGTCAGCCAAAGAGCTATGATGTTCTGAAGAGTGCCCATATGATAATTTCTAAGGAAAGCCAAACCAGGGAGAAAAGTATTTGTAACAGTTTGCAAGGCAAGCAATTACTTTTAAGTAGTCATAATGAAGTTCAAGTACCAACCTGTTAAAAACTTAGTTCTGTTATTACAATGCATACTTTAAAATAAGTTTATGGGAAGAAAAACTGCTGACTGCACTAAATTTTTTCCTTTTCCTGAGAGATAAAGAGACAGGGTCCCCTTGTCATTGGAAATGGGTGCCCTTGGTAGTTTTCAATCCTTTTATTAAAATTACATTCAAAACCAAGATATAAATATTGTAATTTAAAACAGTGCAATGCATTAATCACTGTGGGTATTGTTTCTTATATGGCATTACTGATGGGTGACAGAGTTACAATACTTATCACAAACTTACACCATAACTAATGAGAATGTACTTAAGAAAAGTAGTCTTCCTTGCACACAAAACATGCGACACTGCTCATAGAAGTTGAAAGCTAGTATGCTGTTTGTAAGTTTTCCAACTACTGTACTTTAATATTTCGTCTCATTTTATTTGATACTCAACATGTATAGAACATTGTCTAATACTATGAAATTCTGTTCAAATTTTAAAATGTTTGGAAATTATATATCAGATTAAATATGGTAGCAAAACTTTATTTTAGTGATTTTCAGATATTGTTGGATTAGCACATTTACCAGTAGCTTTGAAATAATAGTTGTTTGGTCACTTGTGAGAGCAGCAAAATTGGTTGTAGTAAAGTAAAACTTATTAGCTAATAAACAAACTGTTCTACCATTTTAGTTTCCCATCATTGCATGCTGGCATTATCAACATAGACAGTCCTCTCTAGAACTTTGGAAAAATTTCAGTGCCTAATTGTGACAAGGATAACATTTTGGAAGAAATCAAAGACCTAAAATAGATTATAGGAATTTGTAGGGCACAAAAATTTAAAATGCTGCAGAAATGTAGACAGAAGTAATGCATGGCATGAAGACATAAAAAATGCACATCCCTGTTTACACAATTTCTGATCTGAATTTGTTATTGTTTTAAGAATATATTGCAAATGCTGTCAATTTTATTGAACAAAGACAAAAATACAGTAAATGGTAATTAATTGCATTTGATTCAGTATAATCTATGACTACATGTTAATATTCCAGATGATTTACAACTTATGTCCAGTTTACATTCAAAACATACATACAAGAGACACTATTAAATCCTAAGTATGATACCATAATTAGTGAAAAGTTTTATTCATTTTCAGCTCTGTTTGAAATACACATGAGCATACAATGCCAAACTCTGCTAGAACACATCACCCTTCAAAGGCGAAACAAATTGTTACTTCTGTTCAATACATAACAATGATGTGCAAAAATAATATGATTCTTCATGTGCATTCCTTGGAAAGTAATCAGAACAGAAAAAAAGCTTACATGAAAAATCAGATGGCTGAAAGGAATAATACACAATACATTCTGTCATACTAGAAAAGAAACTAGAAGACAAATCTTCACAGGCTACATCAATTATAACAGTAATCAACAAATTCTCAAGTTCTATAAATCATTTAGAATAACGTTTGGAGAAGCCCTACATGTTTAATAATTCTGTTACTATCTGTTAGATCCTTCAGTAACATGATAAGTCAACAGATTTGGCTGTAGTTACTTTATGTTTATTTTTGCCCTTAGAAGCAGGCCTCAGGGTCCAACAAGCCAGATGGATTTTTTTGGACACGTGTCTGTCCTACAATAATACTAACTTAGTAACAATTTTATTTTACTAGTATCTTAATGCTGGTAAGATTTCCTCTTTTTCCCCCCTGCAAAGCAAATCCCTAACAACCATGACTAAATACACTGATTTTGTATGAAACAGCAATTGATCAGGATATGCTGCAAGTGAAGGTAAATTAGTGAAGGAAGGGGGGAAAAAATTGATGATGACTGGTGGAAGTGCCTGTTTTCAGACTTTGTACAGAGGTTGATGGAGAAGTACATCCACTCTTTTTTTGCTATCAGATTGCATGACAAAGGGAACTACTGAGAAAGTATGGGACAATGTGCTTGCTTGATACAACGTAAAAGACCATCAAGTGTGATAATCTACTACTCTTTATAACAGTAAAGACAAATGTGTGCTATTTAGTGGTAGGTTCTTTTTACATTCAAATAGAAGACACATGGTCAATTTCAGAAGCATTAAATATCTTCAAGGAGTGGAACAAAAACATGAATCCTGTATACTGGGTTACTGATTTCTCTGCGTCCAAAATAAATGCAATTCAGTCCTTGTTTCCTCTGTTTCAAAGTGTATCTGTGTTCATTTAACAGAGAAATGATTTGAGAAAGGTGGTTATGGTCGCACACAAAAAAACAAAAAAATGTGAGTTAGAATTTTTAATCTGTGGAACGGTAATGCAGTCGTCTTTCATGCAAGAGTATATTGATAATTTACTAAAGTTGAGAATCCATGTTTTCGATAAACCAAATGATTCTGCTTTGCAGTACTTTGATTAACAATGGGTTCCAGTGCATAAAAGGTGGGTGAAGGCTTTCAAGTACAAAAGTATGTTTGCTGTTTAAGTAATGAACAAATTGGTGAAACATTCACACCTAGAGCATAATACAAACACAGAATTAACAGACCTCATTGCAGTTTTAGTTAACAGTTACCTTCCTAGCCCCATTGAAAAGTATAGCAAGTTAAATTCCGTAGTTAAATTTTACAGCAAAGACATCTCTTTATTCCTGTATAGGAAGACACCAAAGTTAGTTAAGCATGTGATGTGATATGAAAAAATTGACTTAAGTGCAGAATCAGTAACTATGGTGGCTACAGGACTGTTTCATGTAACCAGTGCAGAAATTGAAGAATGTTTTTACAAAGTAGATTTTGCAAAACCTGATTGTCCATGTCCAGATTTCCTAAACTTTAAGTTTCTGTGCAAATACTTTTGTGCCATCTTCTGTTTCTTCTCTGAATGGGGATTTGACAAATTAAATTTCACTTATAGGATTAATCCTCAATTTGTTTAGATGAAACATATGGGTTTGGTTCCAGAAGCAGTCATAGTACACAAACAATGCAGCACAGGTGTTACAGAATACTAGCAGCAATCTAGAGCAAATGCATGGCTCAACATTTCTGAAACATTAAGCACGAATTTCGCAGCACGTAACAGGCAAGAGAGATCTGTAAGAACTTAATAAATCTGACTTATAATTGCAGTACTGAAACAGTTGCAAAAATGACTGAACACCTTGAAGTCTCGCAACATGATGAGAAGGTATCATACCCTACAGGCAATGGACCTCCGTTAGCAGTGGTGTCAACTTTTAAAAAGATAGAAACATATATTTCAGCAGTGATCCCACACCTCCATTGGGTATATGTAATTCTGCAATAGCAATTAGTAGGTGCTAGGGGCAGAGGTGGGGGGGGGGGGATTTGATCTGGTCTGCTTCTCAAGAAGTTATGAAAGGTTGATTGTTGTTGATAATTAATACAATATTTTAAGTTATTCAGTTACTTTATCACTTTATATAGTGATTCTTCATTGACTCAATCACAAGTCGCCCCAGTGGCGTCACATAAAAAACTTGCACCAGACAGGCCGAACACGATCCCAGCTGGGATCTTATGGCCAGAAATGCCACAAAAAAAAATCAGCATTGAGTCAATGTTTTGCTTCATGTTAAAATTATCTGCAACAGAATAAAAAAGTTTCAATTATGCTAGTACAAATAGTTGCTCATGCAATATGCAAATAATTCAGGTAAATTTATGCTCATTATTTTTAATTTTTGTAACTAACACTTTAAAAATTTGTTGGTAAATAAATAGATCTTAAAACAAATTTTCATGCTACACAGATTATGAGCAACAACAATTTCTTATGATTTGATTTAATCATTAAAGTCAAAACCACCACCAACAATAAGAGAAATAATACAATTACTCAAAAACAATAACTCATCTCGAGAAGTTCATATATTTACTGAACTATGGAAGTACTCTGGTGACACCTGATACTATATCAGAAATATTCAATCAAATTTGGAAAACACAGTTCACCATCAGTATGGACATCTGCACTAATATATCCACTATATAAAAAAGAAGCAAACGGATGCTAACAACTATAGGAGACTCTCCCTCCTACCAGTGACCTACAAGCTTTTATCCAAGGTGTTTTGAAAAAGGTGCAGAAGAAATACTTGACACAGATAATGAGGAGAGTATCGGGCACAATTTAGAAAGGGAAATTAATTTACAGAGGAATAAATGTAGCAACTTAATATAGACCTATATTTACTTTTATGGACTTCAAAATAGCGTAATAGTCGATTAACAGAAATGCACTGATTTATGTCAAACAAATTTTAATTTGATAGTAAAACAACTAAAATAATTGAAGCAACTTTAAGAAACAACTTCCAAAGAACAGTGTGGGGGAGGGGGGAGAGATTGCAAAAACGTTTGAATTGAAGAAGTCACTTGTTGAGGGAGATGGTTTGTCACCTCCCTTTTTCCCCGGTTTTTATAATACCAAATTAATAGTGAATTGCAGGACAGCATATACCCTGTCTTCAACTGCCGCCTCCTTGTCTTTATAATACTTAGGTCCAAGAATACATTTACGGTGATTTGTGCTTACTATAGAAGATAGAAATCCGTAAAATCGGATCTTAACGTTCCCTTTACTTTGGGTGAAGAAGAATTTTGGACAACCTGCAAATGTACAAATAAAATGGTTTAACGAAACGGCCAAAGAATCGGACATGACAGTGTGAAAAATTATTTTCTCACAGACAACGAAGCAGAGGAACTTATTAAACAACTGAACACACATTATTTTATCGGCTACATATGTTACAATTACTTTTGTTTAGCTACCGGTATGTACAACTGGTAGACACTCCAAAATGCGTTTTCGTGATCACACAGAAAGATTAAAATAAAATTGAGCGATATACGGGTTACAGTAACGAAAACGAAAAAAAAAAAAGACATTACCTTACTTCTGACTTCACCTGCTTATTTTAGATGCTGTGTGCTATCTCTCACGGAGTAAGAGTAGCCGATGCACTTGAACTGCATAAGAAGCATATCAACTTATTCTTGTATTTCGCAGTAGCCACACAATTTTCCTTCATTATTAACGCTGAAATGTTTCAGCTTTTCTCTCATTGTACTCTCATAGTAAGTCGACATACTAAGAAAAGCGATTGAAAACAAGATAACTAACAACGTTTGAAGGAAACGCAAAACGCTAGAACAACGAATTGAAGGAGGCGCTACCCAGTACACAGTATCTCGAAATTCACAAAAGTCGATACGTGGCCTCTTCGATACAGCATGTACACGTCATAATGACGTCACGCTGGCTCCCAAAGTCGTGAACTTAAGCTCTCCCTCCGCAGACCTTCGAACTGACTTACCCAGCCATTTAACGTGGTACAACCATCCTATCGGTACTCACCAATAACAATTGGCCAATACATAACTCAGGATAGTAAAAGATTTATGGCTCGTTGTCTCTGTTCATAGGGGTGAGTTATGTATGTCAGCTCCTATGCCCTAAACAGCTACCCAATCTGTTTAAACAAGATCAATAATTAATCTGTAGTTTAGCCAGTCTATCACTTTGCATATGATGACGCGAAAATATATTTAAACAAACATAAATTAAATTTCTGAATAACCAACAAAAATTGATTCTAAGATAAAGAAGTGATTTACTCACGAAGTAATTCTTTATAAATGGAGTTTTTTACTCTCTTTTTGGATATGAAAATGCGGAGGTGGTCCTACTTCATAGATCTGTAAATAACCGAATATTTCCGCAACTATTCTTTATGAGAGCCACAATAAGTATCACTCGCACTCGAGAATAAAAGTTCCACATTATCACTCGTAAATTAATAAAGTCCATCGAACGTTACAGTCCCAAATTAATCCGCGATTAATTATAGCATTTGTTACAAAACACAGTTTGTCATCACACGAGTACACGATTGCTGAATTATCATAGTTCCACAGCCCTACTAACGTCCATAGTTTACCACAATTCGAGCAGAGACTAATTTCTGCAGTCAAAGTCCCATAAGTTTTCTAAGTCCACACATGCCTATCTCTTCAAATCACGAGTTCGTAACGCGGCTTCAGACCGCCCAGCGTCACAACCTTTCACCACCACTTCCAAGTTACTTGTCCCTTCAAAAGCGTTGGAAAGCATGCTCTACCTGCTCCCAAAATTGTATCCTTCTGCTCATCCTAAAGCATCGTATTTAAAATACAATTTCCCTTCCAAAATATTATACATTTGAGTATCACAGAATTAAATGCTTTTACCACCTTCCTACAAATGTTATTTAAATTTAACAAATAAATACATATTCATCAATACTAAAATCGGTTGAGACTGAAGCTCTTTGCTCAGGCAGCTATTAAGCGTAGCGTCTTACTGTTCAAATACACTGCCGCCGTCGAAATATAGTTACACAATTGATATTAATTTATCATGGCTTTTTATGCAAATATATTCAGTTCTTGTCCACAATTAATACATAGGGGACTGATGACCTAGCTGTTTAGTCCCCTCAAAAACCAACAACAACAACAACAATTAATACATATAATTGTTTATGTATAAATTATCTGCTGCATATCTACTATTTTTAGTCGGTCATGAAATATTTAAGTGGCAGTCTACAACATAAAACGAACGTTACTAAGAATAATATTAAATATAATAAAATACATATATAAATGTAATGCACTTTGCTGGGTTCATGTTTTGTGTTTCTGTGGTGGAATCTATGTTCTGACACAAGAATATTACTACCTCAACGAAAAGCAGAACAATAGAGTAAAACAAAGTTTATTGAAAGAATACAGAAGTGGTGCGTCTTTAAAGATAGGTATCGTGGTGCAATGTCGTCCATTTGCTTCTTAAATTGTTACTGATAAACACTACGTATCAATAATTGTAAATATAAGTCTTATAATATTATTATTATAGTACTGAAATTTATCGGCTTTTTATCTGTAAGTGATATTGAAATTGTAATTACAGCTCTCCCAAGTATCCTGAATCCATTCATATAATCATTTTTGTCGTATGATCATCCCCTGATTTTATATGGATTTTTAGAATAATGTGTGTGGCTATATTGTACTTTAGTTGCAATTTGGGAGAGCCACCGTCGCTCATCCAATACCGCTGTTTCCTGTTTCCGACCAGATTAGGAAAACCCTAACTACCTGTATTCCATTCATTAGGTCCAAACTGTTAGCCGGCCGGCTGGGGAACCCAACAGCCTGACAAAACCCGCCTTTCACATGGAAACAATCAGCCTCTCCTTGTATCTGTAATGTCACAGTGGGTTCTGAACCACGATGCTACTCGATATTTTTCACGTAAGCAATACTGCCAGAGGGGTAAGAAGTGGAACGTGACAGATAAAAATCGTAGGATATGGCGGGGATCGAAACCGCATTCTTTGGAATGGTAGACTGGCACTCTACCACTGTGCTACCGAGCTGCACATGTAAAGTATAGTCGGAGTTAATGTATAGTCGGATTAAATTGCCTCGCTAGTCACTAGCTGCCATTAGGCAGCCGCCTACCGCTCTGCTGCAGGCGACGCACAAACTCTGCGATCACTAAAAAAATACTGTTAATGCCTAGAATATAAGTGACAAATCCGCAGCAAGTCTCTGTTTTAATTCCTTCTATTCCATAAACTAGTTTTCTAACCTGTTAAGGTTAATCGTAGATGGTAGGGCACACTGAGAATTACATATCCATGTGGTTAGTAGCATGCTGGGTGCTCGCTCTGTGACAAAAAACATTAATGAAGCTTAATGTATATCCATGGATTTTGCTTATATAACGATTTGTAACGAAAATTTCTTGGCTGTGACTTACTGCGATTTACTTAATTTTCCCAAAGTTGATTTCATAATGTGGGATTGAAAGGGTTAAACAGACGTCGGTTCCTTTTGTTTCGTTGTGGTCTTCAGTCCGCAGAACTGTTTGATGCAGCTCTCCACGCTACCTTGTCCTGTGCAAAACTCTTCATCTGAGTATAAGAACGGCAACCTACATCCTCTCGAATCTGCTTACTGTATTCGTCCCTCGATCTCCCTCTACGATTTCTACCCCACACACTTCCTTCTAATGCTAAGTTGACGATTCCTTGATGTCTCACAATGTGTCCCACAACTTACCCCTTCTCTTTGCCAGGATATGCCAGAAACTACTTTTCTCATCAATTCTGTTGAGCACCTTCTCATTAGTTACGTGCTCTACCGATCTAATCTTCTTCATTCGTATGTAGCACTACACTTCGAAAACTTCTATCATCTTTTTGTCTGAAGTCCTTATCGTCCATGTTTCACTCCCATCCAATGCTACACTTCAGACAAATGCTTCCAGAAAGGACTTCCTAACATGAAAACTAATACTGGATGTCAATAAATTTCGCTTCTTCAGAAACGCTTTTCTTCCCGTAGCCATTCTGCATTTTATATCTTCTTTACTTCGGCCATCGGAAGTTATCTTGCTACCGAAATAAAAATAATAATATTAAAAAAACTCGCTACTACTTTTATCGTCTCATTACCTAATCCAATTCTTTCATCATCGCCTGATTGTCTGGCACTACATTCTATTACCCTCGTTTTTTTCTTGTTAATGTTAATCTTATGTCTTCCTTTCAATATACTGTTCATTCCATTTCGTTGCTCTTACAGGTTCTTTACTGTCTCTGACCGAATTACTATGTCATTAGCAAACCTCAAGGTTTTTATTCTCTCATCCTGGACTTTAATTCCCTCTTCAAATTTATCCTTGCATTCCTTCACAGCTTGCTCAATGTACAGATTGAACAACATTGGGGATAGGCTACAACCCTGTCTCACTCTCTTCCTAACCACTGCGACCCTTTCGTTCCCTTCGACTCTCATAACTGCTCTGATTTTTGTACAAGTTGAATATAACTCTTAGCTCCCTATGTTTTACCCTTGCAACCTTCAGAATTTGAAAAAGTGTACTCCAGTCAACATTGTCAAAAGATTGCTCCAGATCCACAAATGCTAAAAACGTAGGTATCCCTTTCATTAACCTATCTTCTGAGATAAGTCGTAATGTGTATATTGCCTCGCGTGTTCGTACATTTCTCATCAATCCAAATTGATCTTCCACAAGGTCGGATTCCACCAGTCTTTCCATTAGTCTGTAAATAATTCGTGTTTGTATTTTTTAACTATGACTTGTTAAATTGAAAGTTCTGTAATTTTCACATTTGTCTTCACTTGCTTTCTACGGAATTGGAATCACTATATTCTTCTTGACGTCTGACAAAAGTCTACAGACAAAATGCTATAAGTCATTCAATGGTTAGAAGACTGTTCAATGAAAGACGTGATGAAGTGCACGATGGAAAACGAATTGTACGCCTGTCTGTGATTACTGATGAACTGGTTCACACAATTGAAGACAAGATTAGGCACAACTGTAAGTTTACACTCAGTGCCCTTGCTATGGAAGTTCCGCAAATCTCATGATCACTAATTCATGAAATTGTTACTGAAAAACTGAAATTTCGAAAACTGTACTGAACAAGGGGGGGGGGGGGGAGGATGGACAGTGCACTGCAGTTTTTGACACACTACAGTGAAGAAGGCGATAGTTTTCCTTCTAGGATAGTCACGGGGGATGAAACTTGGGTGTCGTACGACATCCCTGAAACAAAACGGCATGGAGGCACACTTCATCCCCAACGAAGGTAAAGCCTAAGCAAATCTTGACACCTCGAAAAGTTATATGCACCGTTTTTTTGGGATAGAAAAGGCATTTTCCTGATTGATTTCTTACCACGAGGCCAATAAATCAGTGTACTTGGTTACTACGGCATCATTAAGAAATTGCGCCGCGCAATACAAAACAAGTGCCGAGGACTACTGTCAAAAGGTGTATTTTCCACGATAATGCCCGACCTCACATGACGAATGTGACCAAACAACTCTTAGGGGAATTGCACTGGAACATGTTTGAGCATTCTCCGTACAGCCCGGACCTCGCTCCTAGCGACTTTCATCTCTTCTTACACCTAAAATCTGTCCTTTGTGATCAACTCTTCAACGCTGATGACGAGCTGAAAGAATATGTTACCACATGGTTAAAATTCCCAGGCGGTAACCTATGAAAAAGTCATACAAAAACTTGTGCCACGGTATGACAAGTGCCTACAAAATTTCGGAAGCTATGTAGAAAAGTAGTTTAACAGTTGTAGATTTTTGTACAATAAATATTTTTTCTATATCTGTACACGTTTGTTTTATATAACCAATCGGAACCAAACGGCTTGCCCTTTTCTCACATGACATCTTGCGAGCCATGGACGAAGGGCAACAGGCGGATTGTGTTTTCCTCGACTTCAAAAAGGCGTTCGACGCGGTGCTACACTGCAGACTGCTAACAAAGATACGAGCTTATGGAATAGGTTCACAGATTTGTGACTGGCTGGAAGACTTCCTAAGTAATAGAACGCAGTACGTTGTTCTCAACGGCGAGTGTTCATCAGAGACGAGTGTATCGTCAGGCGTGCCCCAGGGGAGTGTGATAGGACCGTTATTATTTTCTATCTATATAGATGATCTGATGGACAGAGTAAGTAGTAATTTGCGGCTGTTTGTTGATGATGCTGTGGTGTATGGGAGGGTGTCGTCTGTAACTGACTGTAATAGCATACAGGTTGACTTAGACAAAATTTCTAGTTGGTGCGAAGAATGGCAGCTAGCTCTCAATGTAGAAAAATGTAATATGATGCGCATGAGTAGAAAAAAATAATCCTATAATGTTCGAATACAGCATAGTAGTGAGCTTCTTAATGCTGTCGCGTCGTTCAAATATCTAGGCGTAACATTGCAGAGCGATATGAAATGGAACGAGCATGTAAGGACAGTTGTGAGTAAGGCGGACAGCCGACTTCGGTTTATTGGGAGAATTTTGGGAAGATGTACTTCACCTGTAAAGGAGACCGCGTATAAAACGCTTGTACGACCACGTCTTGAGTATTGCTCAAGTATTTGGGACCCGCAGCAGATCGGTTTGAAGGAAGACAGAGGCGGTTCAGAGGCGAGCAGCTAGATTTGTCACCGGTAGGTTCGACCAATGGGCGAGTGTCACGGAAATGCTCCGGCAACTGAATTGGGGATCGCTGGAAGAAAGAAGACGTTCTTTTCGTGAATTTCTGTTAAGTAAATTTAGAGGGCCGGAATTTGAAGCTGAGTGTAGTACGATCTTGCTGCCGCCTACTTACATTTCGCGTAAAGATCACAAAGACAAGATAAGAGAAATTAGGGCTCGTACGGAGGCATATAGGCATTCTTTTTTTCCTCGTTCAATTTGGGAGTGGAATAGGAAGGGAAATTCCTGGTAGTGGTACAGTGTGCCCTCCGCCACGCACCTTGCGGTGAATTGCGGAGTATGTATGTAAATGTAGACCTCATATGACCGTTGTTCGTGTCTTTTTTTTTGTATGGTTGACATTAGAATTAGAATTAGAAAAGGTAGACAGATGAATCGGCAACGAAAGAAATCAAGAAAGAGAGCCAGGCAAGGAAATGGAAGTGAACTCACCAGTTGTGCGGCAGTTTGGCAATGGTGAACGGTTCGGGAGTGACGTTGAGCGCTCTGATTGGACGAAACCAGCTCCAGCGCGTGAACTGTCAAATAGCGAGTAGTTTTAATCAAACTATTGTGTGTAAGTACACAGACAACTGACCCTAGTTCCCTTAGTTAAACATCTCAGTAAATTAACTTACTATGCCTATTTTCATTCATTGCTTTCGTATGGGGTTATAATCTGGGGCAATTCAACATTGAGTAAAAAAGTATTCATTGCACAAAAGCGTTCAATCAGAATAATTGCTGTAGCCCACCCTACATCATCCTGCAGACATTTATTTAAGGATCTAGGGATCTTCACAGTAGCTTCTCAATATATGTATTCACTTACGAAATTTTTTATTAACAATCCGACCCAATTCAAAAGTTATAGCAGTGTCCATAGCCGCAACATTAGGACAGAGGGTGATTTCCACTATTCAAGGTTAACTCTAACTTTGGCACAGAAAGGGGTGAATTATGCTGCCACAAAAGACTTTGACCACTTTCCAAGTAGCATGAAAAGTCTGTCTGATACCCAACTAGTATTCAAATAAAAAGTAAAGGAATTTCTGATTGGCAACGCCTTCTACACTTTGGATGAAGTTTAATATAAAACTTAGTAATTTCGCTATGAAAGATACATAAAAATTAAATAATATAAATAAATAACAGAATCCTTCAAATATTGAGTGTCTTGTATACACACCATGTATTAAACTGATACATTCCACATAATTGCGAAATGTCGTATTTATGACCTATGGAACAAGTATTAATCTAATTTAATCAACTTTCAGTTTTATTAGAAGGGGCACCAAAATGAAATCCGAACACCTACCACAATGGGACCACGGAATGATTCGATTGCAAAGCATATTGAGACGATAAAAGTCTTGGGTTACGTCCTAAAATGAATTTGACAGCGCACTGAATGACGTAAGTCGAAACAAGGCTTCTGGATTAAACGACATTCCCTCAGAGCTAGAAAAGTCTCTTGGAGAGCCAGCCACGAAGGAACTATTCCGCCTGATGTGCAAGATGCATAACACAGGCCAATCCCAATTCCACAGAAAGGCAGAGACAGGCGTGAAAACGACAGAAATATCAGTTTAATAATTCATGGTTGCAAAATACTAACAGGAATTACTTACTGATGAATAGAAAAACTGACTGAATCAGACCTCGGGGAAGATCAGTTTGGATTTAGGACAAATGTAGGAACATGAAAGGCAAAACTCACATTACGACTTATCGTAGAAGATAGCTTAAGGAAAGGCAAACTACATTCAGAGAAAGCTTTCGATAATGTTGACTGGAATACATTATCTAAAATTCTGAAGGTAGCAGAGTCAAACAGAGGGAACGAAAAGTTGTACATAACTTGTACAAAACCCAGACAGCAATTAAAAGAGACTAAGAGTAGGAAGTGGATGCGGTGATTGGGAAGGGAGTAAGACAGCCTTGTACCTTTCTCCAATGTTTTTCAATTTGTACATTGAGCAAGCTATGAAGGAATGTAAGGAATAATTTGGAGAAGGAATTAAAGTTCAGGGAGAAGAAATAAAAAAACTTGCGGTTTGCTGATGACCTTGTATTTTTGTCAGAGACAGTAAAGATCCTGATAAAGCAATTGAACAGAATGGACAGTATCTTGAAAAGAGGTTATAAGATGAACATTAACAAGAGAAAAACAAGGATAGCGGAATGTAGTGAAAGAAAATCAAGCGATGATAAAGGAATAGGTAACGAGACGATAAAAGTAGTGGATGAGTATATTATTTGGGTAGCAAAATAGCTTCTGATGGCCGATGTGAAGAAGATATAAATTGCAGAATGGGTATGGGAAGAAAAGCATTTCTGAAGAACCAAAATTTGTTGACAGGTCAGCATTAATTTAAATGTTAGGAAGGCCTTTCTGAAGGCATTTGTCTGGAGTGTAGAATTGTACGGGTATGAAATGCGGAAAAAAAGTTGATACAAGCTTGTGAAATATGGTGGTACAGACGAACGCTGATGATTAAATGAGTAAATCGTGTCACTAATGAGGAGGTGATGAACAGAATTGGAGAATTTCTGGCATATCGTGACAGAGATTGGTGGGACACATTCAGAAGCATCTTAGAATCGTCAATTTAACATTCGAGATAAGTATGGGGTGCGGGGGGGGGGGGGTATCGCAGAGGAAGACCAAGAGAGGAATACAGTAAGCAAAGTCAGATGGCTTTGGGGTGCCGTTCTTATGAGGAGATGAAGGGGCTTGTTCAGGATAGAGTAGGCTCAAGAAATGCATCACATCAGTTTTTGGACCGAAGGCCACAACAACAAAACTTTTAAGATTTTATTTAATCTCAGACGTAATATATACTAACAGTACTATTATAATAGAAAGTTTTAGTAGACAAGTTCTTATTGCAGCAATATGATTTTAGGGAGTTCGTCGTATTTTTTAGTTCAGTAATACTAGGGCTGCTAATACTGTTGCTGAAAGCTACTCGCATAGCGTCTCTTGCTTTCAATGTATTCAATCAGGAAACGTAAATAAGTTCACGTAAATAAGTCGGATGCCGGACACTTGTCACACCGGGCACTTGCCACGCCGGACTTTTGCCACACCTGACCCTTCGCCAGGTAGTCGGATTAGCGGCCCCTCAGGCAAGGGACGCCCTTCCCCATACTCCTGCCGTTTGCTTCCAAACCTCCGTTTCCGATCTTACTCAATACAGCCAATACGAAACAGATATTTTTGTTCGACTTCTCGCCGAAATGTGCAACTTCTTTTCAATATCCCGAAATCGAAATATTTATAACTTTTGGGAAACGAAAGCAATACCATCGGCTATGTCAGTGTGTAATTAGTTCTTCCAATCACAAATATGGACCCATTATCCCTCCGTTGGTATAGTAGCTTTCTTCCACATCGCCATGGAAGGAACATGAAAGGAACGATATAAAGATAATTCGAATGTTCGCTTATCATTCAAGTTTGATCACTGCATTTGTACATATATTAATTGCTACATCTGAGTGAAAAAAAAGTAGGAAAGAAGAACGATACACTTCATAAATATAATCTTTTGGGGCGAAATATTAGTTAATAAAGTGAATTCGGACAATGTTCAAATCAATGACAGAAAATAAGTTTACAAGAGCGTGTATGTTTGACAGATCACTTAAAGTCGACATACAAATTTGAAATAAAGAAATGAATGCTATGCTTGTAAAGTACACTGTTGCTCTACATTGTTTAGCTGAGTCACAGAGGAAACACCCTAGTTTTTTAAAGAAAATACCATAATTCCTATGATGTACACTACAAAAGAAACAAAAAGCTCAATGTAATATATGTACTAGCTCACAAGCGAAACTGAAGTCGATAGTTCCTGTCAGTGTGAGCAGATGTTATACTCGACTACCGGAATAAATTAATAACTACCGCGGCGGAGCGGCCAAGCGCGTCGAGGCGCTATGCTGCGATGCGCGAGGCCGTTGCCCGTCGGGGGTTCGAATCCCCTATCGGGCATGGATGTTTGTGTCGTCTTAAGGTAGCTCATAAGTAGTTTGTAAGTTTCACTGATGACCTCTCAGTTAAGTCCCTTAAGCTTAACAAACATTTGAACATTTTAATTTACCGACCCCCGCACTCTCATGATGCAGCCGCTGAACAGTTCATTGAAAACTTGAGTCTCAACACAAATAGATACTCTACGCATACAATTATATTTGGCAGTGAATTAAATCTACCATCCGTATGTTGACAACAATACACCTTCTGACAGGGTGGCAGATATATCTTCCGATATTGTTCTAAATGCTTTTTTTTTTTTTTTTTTTTTTTTTTTTTTTTTTTTTTATAATTATTTTGAACAGTTAGTTCACGAGCTCATTAAAATTGTAAATGGTTTCGGAAACACACTTGAGTTCTTAGTCTCTAATATTCCTGAGCATCACGACGGATACAGGGATAAGTGAACCCAAAGTTGTAGCGAGCTCAAATCTGTAACAAAGATATTCACCAAAACTAAACGCTACGTCTATTAAAAAAGGAAAAAGAAGATAAAATTCGGTTAACATCTTCCTAGGAGACAGCCTCCATATTTTCTAAATTAACTACGTAAGTGAAGATCATATGTGGCTTACTTCAAAGAAATAGTATCAACAGCATTGGAGGGATTACAGCCAAATAAATTAATAAGAGACTGAACTGGTCCCCCATGGTACATAAAACAGAACAGAAAATTTAGACAAATTCAAAATCCCCAAGATTGCCGATGTTTTACTGAAGCTCGAAATAATGCGCGGCCTTCAATGCGACATTCGTTTAATATTTTTCACAACGAAACTCTAAGTAGAAATGTGGCGGAAAACCAAAGAGATTCCGGTACTATTTTATCTACAGCAGCGGAAAGACTAAGTGAATGCTTTTATTGCGCGATGGCGACGGTAATGTTACTGAAAACAGTGCCACTAAAACGGAGTTATTAAATGCAGTGTACAGAAATTCTTTCATCAAATAAGACGAAGTAAATATTGCACAATTCGAAATGAGAACTGCTGCAAACATAACATAAAAGTAAATACCCTTGGTGATCCAAAACAAATCACCCGATCAAATAAGTGATGTAGCAGACGAAAGGATAAAGTTATTTCTATCACGTCTAATTTTGGATATATGGGAATCATTTCAATTCTATAGCTGCCGCACTTGTCAATCTTAAGAGCAGACCTGTTTTAGGGTGTGTATTTTAGGTGCAATTCTAAAGTTCAGATTCTTTTTAAAAGCTAAAGTGTACCTTATCAGTTTAACAAAACTGATATTTTTAGGAGCTAACTGCGGCTCTGAAGGTACAGGAATAATTTTAGAACTCAAAATCTTAGACGGTATGGCCATAATATTAGAAGTTAGAAAAAGTTCTCTTAACGTGTTAACTGTAGGAGCTTTTACCTAAATAGGAAATTGCAAATTGAAAAGCGGTAGATGTAACCATACATTCTGGTTGCAGGAGGATCATTTGAGTGATGTTTAATGTATTTGCTTCGTTGAGTCAAATTTCACCGCGTATTGATTAAACGCTAGTAAACCGAACTGTGACCAGCTAGCTTCATCATTAAGTTATTTAAGGATACTGAGGTCTGATACACTCTTTTTATTTTTACAATTAATAAAGGTCTCATCGTTAGGTGGTCCTCACAGGTGTTTCTACGTTCAATATGTCTCCGTTCTTCGAAAGCAGCTTTCCCTTGCAATCATCCTGTTTTCGGAGTAAGCACATCCACACCTTATAATCGCGTAACCATTGTAGTGGACAAAAGGCCTGCCCTTGGCCGTTGTAATAACTTCCATACTGACGGTCGTACTACGAAATGCGGAAGCGACCAGTGTGCATATGTCGAGAAACCGTCCACGGAGTTCTCGGGCCGGGTGCTGGTGAGGGGTGGGGGGGGGGGGGAGGAGGATGGGGAGGAGGAGGAGACAGGGGCAGCCGACCCTTCGGAGCAGGTAAAAGTGTGGCAAATGTCCGGGGTGGCAACTGTCCGGCGTGGCAAGTATCCGGACACCGGCCGGCCATGGATGTTTGTGTTGTCTTTAGTATAAGGTAGTTTATAAGTAGTTTGTAAGTTTAGGGACTGATAACCCCGCAGTTAAGTCCCATAAGCGTAACAAACATTTGAACACTTTTTTTCCCGTAAAACAGAACCTTATGCTGTCAAACCTTGTCGCTGGAGGGCATGCGATCGCGTGTTGCAGGTCAAGGCACACACCTCGTATGCGCAAGCCGCACCGTTTCTGAGCGTTCAGTCGCACGGTGGACTCGGCACGCCGCGGTGGAGTGGCCGAGCGTTCTAATGCGCCTAGCTGTGGAGCGCGCCGCTGCACGCCTTTGGACGTTCGAGTCCTCTCTCGGGGATGCGTGTATTTGTTGTCCTTAGCATAACCAGTTTAAGTTGAAACTTCCTGGCAGATTAAAATTGTGTGCCGAATCCAGGACTCGAACCTGGGACCTTTGCCTTTCGCGGGCAAGCGCACTACCGACTGTGCTATCCCGACACGACTCACGATGCCGCCTCACAACTTTACTTCCGCCAGTACCTCGCCTCCTACTTTCCAAACTTCACAGAAGCTCTCCTGCGAACCATGCAAGACTAGCAAGTTTGGAAAGTAGGAGGCGAGATACTGGCGGCAGTAAGATTGAGAGGCTGCATCGTGAGTCGTGTCGGGATAGCACAGTCGGTAGTGCGCTTGCCCGCGAAAGGCAAAGGTCCCAGGTTCGAGTCCCGGTTCCGGCACACAATTTTAATCTGCCAGGAAGTTTCATATCAGCGCACACTCCGCTGCAGAGTGAAAGTTTCATTCTGGAAACATCCCTTAGGCTGTGGCTAAGCCATGTCTCCACCATATCCTTTCTTCCAGGAGTGCTAGTCTTGCATGGTTCGCAGGAGAGCTTCTGTGGAGTTTGGAAAGTAGGAGGCGAGGTACTGGCGGAAGTAAAGTTGTGAGGCGGCATCGTGAGTCGTGTCGGGATAGCACAGTCGGTAGTGCGCTTGCCCGCGAAAGGCAAAGGTCCCAGGTTCGAGTCCCGGTTCCGGCACACAATTTTATTCTGCCAGGAACTTTCATATCAGCGCACACTCCGCTGCAGAGTGAAAGTTTAATTCCAGTTTAAGTTGTTTGTAAGCCTAGGGACTGATCACTGCCGGCCGCGGTGGCCGAGGGGACTAAGGTGCTCCAGTCACGGTCTGCACGGCCACTACGGTCGGGGGTTCGAATCCCCCCTCGGGTGGATATTTGTGCCGTCCTAGTTCGTAAGTAGTTCATAAGTAGTTTGTAAGTTTAGGGACTGATGACCCCCTAGTTAAGTCCCATAGACTATACAAACATTTGAACATTTTGAACTGATCACCAGAGTCGTGAAGTGCTATAGATTTCCAAACATTTGAGTTTGGCTCAGCACGTTGGCCGTTCAGAACCACGCTCCGTGTGTCTGCGGCTTAACCACCAGCCGGGCCGGGCCGTGCTGGGCGCCGCCGTAGCGAGGGCAGTGATTGCCATAATGGCGGCCGGCGTCCGCAAACAGCCCTCCCCGCCCACGCGGCCGGCGGGGAACCCTTTGCTACCTGCTGCGCTGCTCGCCGACTCGGAAACGAAAACACGGAGCCGCACCGACAACAAGCGGAGCCGCCGGCCGCGGGGGGCGCGGGAGCGGCGGACAATGCGCTATCGGCCGCGCCATCGTCACGCCGGGTTTTTTCACTCGACCGTAAACACTGCAGATACCATCCGAACCCTTTCCAGCTCAGCCGCCGAGCTATTCGGCTAAACAGAACAATTTGCCGACCGCCGGCCCTGAGTGCGTATTGTACTCACTGTTCGCGAACTTCAGCGGCGGATCGGCCTTCGCGGCCTCTACTCCTACTCCAGGGACTCATCGGGGTCGAGCTATGTAGCCGAGATCGCTAAGGCCCCTCTATACAGAGGATTTTAACCTCGAGTATCTAGTTCGAATCTTGATGTTTCTAACCGGCCCTTCCTATCTCCTTTAATATCCGGGTGATCAAAAAGTCAGTATAAATTTGAAAACTTAATAAATCACGGAATAATGTAGATAGAGAGGTAACAATTGACACACATGCTTGGAATGACATAGGGTTTTATAAGGAAAAAAGTCGCACTGATGTGTTTTACGGCCCACTTCAGATTTATAGTTTTATAAGTTTTTCCAAACATTTTGGACCAAAATAATAATCTAAATAATAAAAAATTAATTAATAAGAGTGTCTCAAACCCTTTTAGGAAAAAAAAATTTAGATAGTGAGAGTTCCGAACCACCGACTATTGGCATTGGCATCACAGTCTAACGCCTGGCCCACTACGCTACTTCTTTTTTTTGTTTCTATGGGTAGTTCTCTTCGTTGCGGACGCTGATCGTTTTTGTTCGTTCTTATTCGGTCTGTTTACGCTTATGAATCAGAAGATATGTCCTATAATCACATACTTTTAATGGCCGTTGTTAACTGATGCTAATATGGCACTTGTAGACAATAGATTACCATTTATCGTACGAAGAACGACGTGTTTTTGTCAATTCTTCAGTGCGCCATTGCTTTGAAATGACAACGTGTAAGTTACAATAAGAAAAGCGTCAAATACGCGCAAGATGACGTATGCCACAGAGTTCTGCGCGAGGAATGTCACGTGACATCTCCTAACGGCTGGTTTTCGTTAATTCAATGGAGGGCGTCAAATCTCCGTTATTTTTGCAAATATGTCTCAAACGATACGAGATATGAAAAAACATAACGGAGCTAAATTGTAGACAATTTTCTCCTCTACCAATTAGGTTATTCAATTTTCGTGTCAGGTCAATAGTTAAGCCGTTATTTTCATTTAAATTTCGAGCTGTCAAAAGACGATCGCAAAGGCCCACTTTTAGTGTTACTACCGTAACCTAAAGTGGGCCAAAAAAGAAGTATTGCTAGACGCTTGAAAGATCTGTTGCGCGCGTTGTTTGGTGATGATCGTGTGCTCAGCCACCACTTTCGTCATGCTTGGCCTCCCAGGTCCCCAGACCTCAGTCCGGCTTTGGGGTTACCTGACGTCGCAAGTGTATTGTGATCGACCGACATCTCTAGGGATGCTGAAAGACAACATCCGAAGCCAATACCTCACCATAACTCCGGACATGCTTTACAGTGCTGTTCACAACATTAGTCCTTGACTACAGCTATTGTTGAGGAATGATGGTGAACATATTGAGCATTTCCTGTAAAGAAAAAAAAAAAAGTTCAAATGTTTGTATAGCTTATGGGACTTAACTACCGGGTCATCAGTCCCTAAACTTACGAACTACTTATGAACTAGCTAAGACTAAGGACGGCACAAATATCCATGCCCGAGGGGGGATTCGAACCCCCTGTAAAGAACATCATCTTTACTTTGTCGTAATTTGTTATGCTAATTCCTGATCAGATGATGCGCCATCTGTCGGACATTTTTTGAATTTTTTTTTGGTTTTAATATAACCACATGTAATACCAAGCATGTGTGTCAATTTTTACCTATCTACATTATTCCGTGATTTATTAAGTTTTCAAATGTATACTGACTTTTTGATCACCCGGTACATTGAGGTGACAAAAGTGATCTGATGCCTCCTAATATCGTAGCGCACTTCCTTTTGTCCGACGAAATGCAGCAAATCGACGTGACGTGGGTTCAAAACGTTCCCTGCATAGTACTGACAACTAAACCTACGGAAGTGTCACTCTCCGATTTTTCTGAAATTTTGATGTGTAGCAATACATCCGAAACTAAGGGACAGATATATTTTTTAGCAGCTGTAAAACATACTTAACAGGTGAAACGGTCCCTTCAAAATAGCGGAGAAAATGGAAATATTGCGATAATTTAGATATTTTTGATGCGGCTTAAATGATTTTAGTTATGAAAGTATCTTTTGATAAAAGACGAAAATCGGCCTAGATGTTTCGGAGGGCGAGTGGAAATTAAGGATCCACTACCCCAAAAGACACAAATTTTTTGCTAAAAAAATTAGTTTTGATTTAATCGATGAAGAATCTATTAAAACTTCAAAAAGAAGCATAATAAAGAAACACGTATTTTTTGTATATATGTGGGCTAAACAACCCTTACGTTGCCGCGCTCGTTTGATACTGCCCATGAAACACCTTGTGAATCTATATTTTTGAAGTATTTAATCTCTTTCATACACTGGTATTTAAAGTCGCTGAATCCGAATCTGAAAACAAATTCGATTTGGCTGATCCACTATAGCGAACGAAAACTCCAAAAAATGCTTGACTAGACAGTAAGTCGACATGCCACTTTCAAAATACTGTAAAATCTTCTTTTGAAATAATAGTGAATAAAAATTAATAAAAACGATTGATTTTAACCGCCAGCGTTAGCGTTGCCCGTAATATATAACGTGGAGGTCGCACGGCACTTGGGCAGTATCAAACGGACGCGGCAATATAAGGCTTATCCACCCACCTAATATTTACACATGCCCCGTCGGAGTTTCAAGTCCTCCCTCGGGCAAGGGTGTGTCTGTTGTTCTTAGGTTACTTTAAGTTAGTTAAAAGTAGTTTGTAATCCTAGGGACCGATAATGTCAGTATTTACGTCCCATAGATTTACAAACATTTGAATATTTTTGTACAGTCTTTGCGAACTTCTTTCCGCGTTTTCAGTAGTGTAGTAACTACCTGGCGTGTCTAAAAAGTTCGGTGAACTTAACGCATGTAGTGCCGAAACTGGACCGATTTAAACTAAATTTGGTGCACATTTTCCTTACCGTAAGGTGACAATGCTGTCGGGGTAAAAACCGCATACGACACATATGCACAACGTCATAAACAATATAGTTGCGAGAAACTGCCACATAATGCGACGGGACTTTATTCGGGGTTGGAACACTTGCGCGGGGTGACACTTGCGCGGAGTGACACTTGCGCGGAACCCGGGGCCCTTGGGGCGGCTGATGGCTTTCCCTGGGTACAGGCACACCAAGAAGTCCAACACTGTCGACATAACACGAAACTTGTTCGAACTACATATTAATTCGTTGAGTGTTCCTCCTGTAAACAAAAAGGTATTTTAATATTTAATAGAGATAATGTTTGGAGAGTTATTAAGACAATCTCTGCTACTACAAGACAATGACTTTCCACAGTCATACCTCCTAAAAGCATATTATTCAGAACACTAAGCATATCAAGACACCTGCGCAAGCAATAAATACATTAGGCATCTTGCACAGATACGTTGATGCAATTGACCGCTATGTAGTTAACCCCACTATCACGCAACTTCCATCTCTTTAAAACTAGCTACTATGCTTTTTAATAGGAGACGCAACCTTAAACCTTCAATTAAAAAACGTTAATAATAAGTCAATGAGTATTTTACATACTTGAAGCGTTTATTCGTAGACCCAAAACGATTTGGCTGTATTCGAATTACAAATACATCTAAGAAATATATGAAATACGGAATGTGTAAGGGAATGTCACACACCGAAAAATGCTGAAGATAAATTCTATTTTCCATCACCGTCATATAGAACCATTTTTACTCCGAACTCGGCATAAACCAACAGGGAGAAACAAGTTGCAAGACTGCCAGGAAAAATGAAGCGAAATTGGCAGCCAATAGTTGGTTGTAAATTACATTGCCTGTTAACTGTATAAATATAAATTACGGAATACGCGGAATTACTGTTCAGTACAGTCAAAAATGTCTAAGGTAATAGGCAGTGGTTTACAATCAGATATACGTATCACTCTCCTCCTCAAGAAGTCTGTGTGAAGATTTATATTCAGAACATTCAAGAAAAAGGTGCTGAAAATACAAGAAGCAGCTCATTTACTCAGGAAGGGGAAACGTTATGGTGCCGGTAAATTTGAATGGCTGTATCTCTTGTAGTAAAAAAAAAAGTAACATTCATTTTTTGATAAAATTTTAAAATCCAATATACCAGAATTTTGTTTTTCTAAACTCAGTGCCAACTTTTTTTGTCAAAATTTTTGCAGGAAGTAGTCTTGACGTGATTTCATACTTCTATGCATTAATATTATCAACCATGTAATTTGTGTCACAAATTTCGTGGCCGGTCCGGTCGCAGGTTCGAGTCCTTCCTCGGACATGGGTATGTTTGTTTGTACTTTGCCTAAGTCATTTTAAGTAAGATTAAGTAGTGTGTAACTCTAGCGACCAATGACCTAAGTAGTTTGGCCGCATAAGACTACACATATACACGTAATTTATTTATTTCATAACCACGTTTAAGTACTAATAATTAAAGAAACTTAAATGTAGAAATTTGACATAAACACTGAAAACAAATGATTGATATTTCTCATAAGATGAATGCACACAACCGTTGAATTATGTCTTCTGAATGTACCTACAAAATCTGCCATATGAAAATTTTAGTGTGAGTGTGAGTCCCAAATTTGTTTTTTCTATAATAACATTAAAAACATATTAAAAATTCAGAACTCGAAAACCAGCGAAGTTATGGACTTGAAGCGTTTTTTGTTGCTAAATCTTTACATAGTAGACACGATTCTAAAGTATGGTTGCTATCGCCAAAGTAGATGAAAAGTTAAATTTTTTGGTGTAATCTTCGCCGTGTAGACTGTATGTTGTAGAAGTCTACGCCGAACCCAATTATAATCATACCTCTGAGGAGAGAACGTTGTTTGCACTTCTCCTGCCTCTCTAGTCGGCCGTGCTGTGCTACGTAACGACATCGTACCGTTCCATTTCACCGAGAGCTATATATGTATTGGTGTGATGTCTGTTCTTTCGAAATAAGACATCACACCAATATATGTATCATTTAGACGCAAAGATTCTGGGTTCTGTTTTCATCGCTAACGCGATTAACAACGTTAGACCTCGTGTGTAAACCGTTACAGGTTATGAGTGCCACTGGAAAAATGCATAAGTAACACCTGTTGTTTGAGACTTGAAGATGACCTGAAATTAGCCGAAATCGATATCTCATAATAAACATAACGTGTAGCTGTCTATATTTCATAATGCAATTTCTAACATATTTAAAAGCTGCTCAAAACCACCTACAAAAAACCTTTATAATGAGATTGTATATAATTCCACGATCAAATTGTGTTTTAGTTATTTGTAGAAATACACCTAAAGATCTGCCCTTGCTTTTAGTGCCTTGATCAGCTGTTTATTTTTAGAGGTAATTCTAGGGGCAGGAAAAATTCGTATTTGCGATAAATTCGAATATAGATGCGAATTCTGACTCAAAATGCAGTAAATCCGAAATTGTCATAAACGGTATTTTGGTGAGAAACACTATTTAACCAGAAATAATGGGAGATAACTTTATTTTCTGCCCTTAAATATGTACGAAGTAAACAGTAGGTACCGGAAAAATTCGTATTTTTCAATGAATGCGAAATATAGGCCCATGCTAATTTTGGGCCAGAATGCGAGAGACCTGAATCTTGTAATATACCCTATTTTTAGCGAACGTCCCGTTACTACTGCTCCATCTCGCTCGGTGGGCCTTTCCCTGAATACGGCACAGGTAGCGGCTGGAGGGCGTGGAGTAGGGGTGGTGTGTCGCTACTTCTGGAACACCCTGTTCACTACCTGCAGCGACCGGGTCTCCGCGCAAGTGTCTACACATTCCCTTTCCGCGCAAGTGTCACTCCCCGCAAGTGTCACAAACTCACTTTATTCACACACTGTATGAGAATGACAGAAGTTAGCGACTTGAAACCAACTTTAAACATGATTTCAAACCTTTATTGAAATATTTCTCGCTAAAAATCACAGCAAAATTATGAAAAGAAAAAAGGTTATCGCTTACTAGTTTTCCGCTGTTCATGGACTACAACTACGACATTCGGTATGGCACTACAGTATATAATTTCTACACTACAGTCTCGCGGGAGTAGCCGAGCGGTCTGGAGGGCCACCATTACGGATCGCACGGCCTTCCGCGTCGGAGGTTCGAATCCTCTCTCCGGCATGGGTGTGTGTGGTCCTTAGGTTAGTTTAACTTAGTTTACGTAGTTTGTAAGCTAGGGACTAATAACCCAGCAGTTAAGTCCCATAGATTTATAAACATTTGAACATCTACACTACAAATTGTAACCGCAGGAAATTGTACAGACAGTATACACACATATAGCTGAATATGTCTTCGAAACTGTATCACAGTATGACACTTAGTTCATGAGATAAGTGCACAGAAACAACCGCCTTATTACGCACCAAGCTTTATGCTATTACTTTTTTACTACTAATTGTATTCGCAACAGCTTTTACAGACATACAGCACTTATACAAATGAATATATATCCATTTGGATTTAGGAGAAATGTAGGAACACGGGAGGCAATACTCACATTACGACTTATCTTAGAAGATAGGCTAAGGAAAGACAAACCTACTTTTTTAGCATTTGTAGATTTGGAGAAAGCTTTTGACAATGACGACTGGAAAAACTCTTTGAAATTCTGAAGGTAACAGGGGTAAAACATAAGGTGCGAAGAGTTATATTCAACTTATACAAAAACCAGCCAGCGGTTATTATTGTCGAAGGGCAAGAAAGGGACGCAGAGGTTAGGGGGGGGGCAGTAAGACAGGGTTGCAGTTTTTCCCCAATGTTGTTCAATCTGTACATTGAGCAGGCAGTGAAGGAATGCAAGGAGAAATCTGGAGAGAGAATTAAAGTTCAGGGAGAAGAAATAAAAACTTCGCGGTTTGCCGATGATATATTATTTATGTCAGAGACCACAAAGGATCTGGAAGAGTAATTGAATGGAATGGGCAGTGTCTTGAAATGAGGGTATAAGATTAACATCAACGAGAGTAAAACGTGTAATGTAGCGCCAGAAAGTGAGGCGATGCTGAAGGAATTAGATTAGGTAATGAGACAATAAAAGTAATAGATGAGTTTTGTCATTTGGGTAGCAAGATAAGATCTGATGGACGAGGTTAAGAAGATATAAAATTCAGAATGGCTATGGGGCGAAAAGCGTTTCTGAAGAAGCGAAAGTTTTTGACATCCAATGTTAATTTAAATGTTGGGAAGTCGTTTCTGAATGCATTTGTCTGGAGTATAGCATTGTATGGGAGTGAAACGTGGAGGATAAAAAGTTCAGACAGAAAGATGATAGAAGGTTTTAAAATGTGGTGCTACGTACGAATGATGAAAATTAGATGGGTAGATCACGTAACTAATGAAGAAGGTGCTTAATCGAATTGGGGAAAAACGTTTCTGGCATGTCCTGTCTAAGAGAAGGGACAGGTTGTGGGACATTGTGAGACATTAAGAAATCGTCAACTTAGCATTAGAAGGAAGTGTGCGGGGTAGAAATCGTAGAGGGAGACGAGGGACGAATACAGTAAGGAGAGTCAAAAGGATGTAGGTTGCTAAACTTATTCTCAGCTCAAGAGACTTGCACAGGACAGGGTAGCGTGGAGAGCTAAATCAAACCATTCTGCGGACTGAAGACAACAACAACAACACCTGGAAAATTATACAATTATACAACATATAACTCAATAAATATGAGACAGTGCGAATTTTATATGCCATTTGTTTTTTTATTGCTATCTTTCTTTGTTTGGATACTGCACATATAGTTTTGTACATTATGGAAGAGAGCCTTATATTCTCCGATACATGTTTTTAGAAGAAAGGAGGTGGACAGAGAGAGAAGGGATAGGAGAAGTTCTAACTCAAGGCAGGAATAAATAAATAAGTACCTGGGCAACGCCGGGTTTTTAGCTAGCTTCTGTATAAAGTTACAACTATAGCCATCGATCGATGTTCCCAATCTATGTTTTCCGTATCCAAAGGAGCGGGGGGGGGGGGGTGGTGGCTCTTGGGGGTCCGGCCCCCGTATGACCTAAACGATGTAATACTACTCAAACTTATGCTAAGGACAAACACACACCCATGCCAGATGTTGGACTCGAACCTCCGAGGGACTAAATGAAAGAAGGCATGACCTAGCTACCGTGTAGTGAAACTGAGTGATATTGTTATCAGCCATACACACTATCGACAGTCAACAAAACCATCTATAGATTTTAATTATCGATACATAGATAACAGCATCGGCTATTGCTCAGTCCTCCATTAGCCGTTGTCCGTTGTTGGCCTTGCTCCATTATTGCTATGTTAACCACTACAGTGGAATGTTGCGGTTGCCGCTGCCGTTTATTTCTTTTGTGCTGTTAAGATAGTTTCCAATTATCAATAAGTTCATTACAAGGAAAAAGACAAAAAGCTACTTTCATTCGTCCATTAGCGTTATGGTAACTTAAAATACGTACTACTACAATAGCTTATGTATCTTTTTACAGCAGTTTAATGTTAGCAGTGCAGTCATTATTTGGAGTGGAAATATTTCAATATATCATAAGGCACCTCACTCAGTACGTAATATTTTATCTAGGGGATGGATTCTTTGCAATGTCAACAAGAGTAAAAGAAACAATAATCTTGGAAATAAAATTACCGTACTTACGCTCCCTAAATCATCATGCAAGGTATTTATATTGATGGAAAAATTAATGCAAACTTCGTTTGGAATAACAACTTAAGGTTCTGGTGGCATATATTGAAACAATTTTTAAGGAATTTTTTCCTTAATTTTGTATATAAAATATTGCAGAATTTGGAAAAATGTCTTACAAATGCATATTATGTACATTAAAAAAAATGTTAGATTTGTTTTTAGAAGAAATATAAAACATGAGCCCTTGTTAATTTCTCTTTAACCAGTCGGAAACCCCCCCCCCCTCTTTGACAATATCCGGGCTACGTCACTGCCGCATCTGCACCTACATGGGATACTCTGCAAATCATATTTAAGTGCCTGGCAGAGGGTTCATCGAACCACAATTATACTATTTATCTCCCATTCCATTCTCGAATAGCGCGCGGGAAGAAAGAACATCTGAATCTGTCCGTTCGAGCTCTGATTTCTCGTATTTTATTCTGATGATCATTTCTACCTATGTAAGTGGGAGTCAACAATATATTTTCGCCTTCGGAGAAGAATGTTAGCGATTGGAGTTTCGCAAGTAGCCCACGCCGCAGCGATAAACGCTGTTGTTGTAATGATTCCCATCCCAGATCCTAAATCATTTCCGTAACGCTGTCTCCCCTGTATCGTGACAATACGAAACGAGCTGCCCTTCTTTGGACTCTTTCGATGTCCTCCGTCAAACCCACGTGATAAGGATCCCACACTGGGCTGCAATACTCCAAAAATGGACGGACAAGCGTAGTGTATGCAGTTTCATTTGTAGTTCTGTTGCATGTTTTAAGGGTTCTGCCAATAAAACGCAGTCTATGTTTCGCCTTTCCCACGATATTGTCTACGTGTTCTTTCCAATTTTAGTCTGAAGTAATAGTAATTCCTAGGTATTTTGTGGAGTTTACGGCCTTCACTTTTGATTGATTTATCTTGTAAACAAAGTTTAACGAAATTTTTTTCGTAGTCATGTGGACGACTTCACACTTCTCATTATTTAGAGTCAACTGCCAATTTTTACACCATACTGATATCTTATTCAGATCGTTCTGCAGTTGGTTTTGATCTTCAGATGATTTTACTAGACGGTAAATGACAGCGTCATCTGCAAACAACCTAAGAGAGCTACTTAGATTTTCCCCTAAATCGTTTATGTTAATAAGGAACAGCAGAGGACCAATAACACTACCCTGTGGAACGCCCGATATCACCTCTGTTTTAGTCGATGCCTTACCATCGATTACTACGAACTGTGTCCTCTCTGACAAGAAATTCCCTATCCGATCGCAAATTTGGGGCGATATACCATAAGCACGCAATTTCATTAAAAGCCGTTTGTGAGGTACGCTGTCAAAAGCTTTCTGGAAATCAAGAAATACGGAATCGATTTGCGAACCTTTGTCGATAGCACCCATCACTTCGTGTGAATAAAGAGCTAGTTGTGTTTCGCATGAACGATATTTTCTAAATCCGTGTTGACCTTGGGTCAATAGATCGTTCTGTTCGAGATAATTCATAATATTTGAATGTCGGATATGTTCCAAAACCCTGCTGCAAATTGACGTCAATGAAATAGGCCTGTAGTTTAGTGGATTACTCCTGCTGCCTTTCTTGAATATAGGTGTGACCTGGGTAACTTTCCAATCTTTTGGTACAGATCCTTCTATGAGAGAGCGGTTGTATATGACTGTTAAGTGAGGAGCTATCGCTTCAGCATAATCAGATAGAAATGTAATGGGTATACAATCCGGACCAGAAGACTTGCTCTTGTTAAGTGATTTTAGTTGCTGCACTACTCCGATGATATCTACTTCTACGTTACTCGTTACGGCATCTGTTCGTAATTCGAAATCTAAAATATTGGTTTCGTCTTCTTTGGTGAATGAGTTTCTAAAAGCTATGTTTAGTAAGTCTGCTTTAGTAGCGCTGTCATCGGCAGGATCGCCATTACTATCACGTAGTGAATGTATTGTTTGTGATTTGCCCGGAGTATATTTAACATATGACCAAAATCTCTTTGGGTTTTCAGTCAGCTTTACTGAGCGTTTCGTGGAAACCAGTGCGGCCGTGATGGCAGTCTGGGCACTTGCGCCGAACAGCCAGTTGGCTGGTCCAGCAGGAGGGTTCTGTCGAGTTACAAGGGACGGCTGGACCTCGGCTGACCGCTGCCGCCCCCGCGCATCTGCGCGCTCGGTAGCCGGACTTGTTTTCGGTCACCTGATACTGCCAGCCCGTTGTGCAAGCCGCCTGCCGATGGGGAGCCGATAGCGGCCACACCACAAGGCACAGGCCGCGCCACAGTCGCTCCTTCTGGCCGATACGACACTGCTTCCGAAAAGGCGATGATTCAGTTATGGAAACCCGTTTCCGTACTAGTGTTTATACACTACCGACCAGACAAAATGGAACACAAAGAAAGACCGGAGATGCTGTGGTGGTCTGAGCTGTGTCGCCCCTTTCTTGTTCTTTTCTTCTACTCCCTCTCTCTCTCTCTCTCTCTTTCCCTCTCTCTGTCCCTCTGCGCAAGTCTTGTGGCGTAACTCATCCTTGTGACTATCGACCGTCCTTCCTCGTAATTACCGCTAGTGGTGCATGCTGTCGCTTCGTCTCTTGTTTACGCTGTTGTCTTATCTGCCGAGTTGGGTGATATACCGAGTGATCAAAAAGTCAGTATAAATTTGAAAAATTAATAAATCACGGAATAATGTAGATAGGTAAAAATTGACACATACGCTTGGAATGACATGAGGTTTTATTAGAACCGAAAAAAATTATTATAATTTAAAAATTATGACAATTCTATTTGACCTATTCCGAAAACCTCATGAGAGAATTTTACAACATATAAAGAGATGAAACAAAGAATTTTTTTGTAGAAATCTCTTTTATACTTTCCGAGAAAAAGGACCATACATTATTTTTTTTAAAATAAAACTTCAAATTTCATTACAAAAAAGTTGAATGTATATAATCAAAGGATTTTATATGTAAATGTGTTACTTTCGTGTAAAGCGTGGTACAAAGTTTCATTGTCATATCTCCAAAACTGTGGATTTCGCACATTTTTGAAATAGTCATCGAAATCGCTCCTTAAACTGATCACCATGAGATGGGGGGGGGGGGGGAGGTGCTAATAACACTGCAGTTAAGTCCCATAAGCTTGACAAATATTTGAACATTTTTGATGTCAGCAACAAACATTTAATCTCTTTCAATCAGTTTTTCTTCGTCATCCTTATATTTTTGTGCTTGGAACATAGTGATATGACGTGATGTTATCATAAACTCCTTTTTCAAATTAGTAATAAATCTTAGCGAAGCTGTAAAGTTTGTACACACGAAATTTCTCGCTACGTCCAATGTCAAACGTTATAAATGCTCATAATGAAAGGTGGAACCGCATTTTCACGCTTCATCGAATTTCGCCATTACACGCTCCTTGATAGTCTTGAACAGCAGTGTACGATTTCCTTTGAAAACTGTATATATTTCTCGTTTCTTTGCCTCGTAATTCCGTATGTTTTTAATTTTGCCTTTTGACATCAATTTAATGTATCTTTTCAGAAGCTTGTCCTTGTGTTAAAACCTCTTACGTAATAAGCATTGTACATGTTCTCTAGTGTGTTGTCGTTAAACGCCGTGATGATACTTGCGACTTTAACCTTCTTCTCGGGAGACAGTTGGTATTCGCTGCCGGCCGCGGTGGCCGAGGAGACTGAGGTGCTCCACTCACGGTCTGCACGGCCACTACGGTCGGGGGTTCGAATCCTCCCTCGGGCATGGATATTTGTGCCGTCCTTAGTGTTAGCTAGTTCATTAGTAGTTTGTAAGTTTAGGGACTAATAACCCCGTAGTTAAGTCCCATAAGCTATACAAACATTCGAACATTTTTTTGGTATTCGCTGTCGCTGCTTCCATCGCTTCTTCCGGTACTTGCCGTAGCGCTACCGCCTGCAGTGCTCATCCCTATCATCATCGTTATGTGTTAGTGTTACAATAATAACTCTTTCTAACGTATGATTATATTTCTACACTATAACAGATACCAGTAAACACGCAAATGATTCATCTTCTCCACCAATACCATCTTCAGGAAGAAGGGTTCTTCGTAACTTCATCTCAACCAATCGCAATACATTAGCAGGATTGATTACCAATCGCCGACCCATCCGACACTTCACCACACAAATAACGTCACAAAACGCAATTTCAGAGGCACTCTGCACCGTCACTACTGGCGTACCAGCAGGTCAAAGTGCAATGCGGCGTGGCACACGCAGAGGCCTCTAACGGGCGACTGCAGAGTTTTGCAGATGGGGCAGTATCACACGATTTTGGTGTATTTCTATTTGTTCGACCTTAAGTAGGCCTACTTCCCTTGTTAGTTTTGGTCTTTCTCCTCTCCTTGCTCCTTCAAATTTTAGGTGTTTTCAACTTTCCTCCCCACGTAGCACTCCCCTGTTCTCTGCACATGTCGAGACCATATTAGCCTACTTTTTTAGATCTTCGTTCCTATGGGCCCCACTTTTGCTTTTCTGCCGATGTACTCATCCTTGTTCTATCATTTCTAGTAACTCCACCGATCCATCTTAACACTCTCATTTCTGCCACTTCCATCTTCCTCTCTTGGGCTTTTGTGGTTGGCCACGTTTCGGCACTATGGAGCATCAAAGGCCTCAACACAGACTTAAACAGCTTTCCTTTCGTTCTTCAGCTAACCCTCTTATCACAGGGTACTCCACTCAATTTCCTCCAGTCAACCATCTGCTATTTACCCTGTGCTGTATTTCAGCTTCCAGTCTTCTATCACTTTGAACGTAATAGCCCAGATATTTAAACTTCTTAGCCAGCTATGTATAGCTCTTCTACATCATTTGTACACGTATATTCTGTTTTCTTCCTGCTAATCCTCATTCTTCTTTCTTCTTGATTTTTCCTCCACTCCTCTAGCTTGTCTTGCAATTCCTCTGGGGTGTATTGGCATTGGAAAGTCATCAGGAAACATCATGTTCCATGGCACCTCTTCCTTCACATCTTTGACTAGAACATCCATTAGTAAGTCAAAGAGATATAGGCTGAGCGCAGATCTCTGGTGTAGTCCTACTGTCACTGGAAATGCCTTCGTTGCGCCTGTACTGCTCCTAAGTTGTGTCATTGCACCAACCACATACATTTTTCTGTAAAGCATTTAATCAGCATACAACTCTATATCTCTTGCCTGGACACCCTGTCGTATGCATTTTGCAGATCAATAAAGGCTGTATGGAGAATCAGGCTGTATTTTTCTGTGCCTGATCATCAGTTTTCTTAGTGCAAATATTAAGTCAGTTATTCCTCTTCCCGCCATAAATTCGAACTGTTCTTTACGTACTTCAGATCCTAGATGCAGCCTCTTCTCTGTATACAGGTTGAAGCGAAATTCGTGCACTCGGGTATCATAGCGCGATTCCTCACGTGCTAGCAATGAAAAAATGCCTCTCACAAAATTTCGTCCTGCGCATATCCCCGACAGTAAATGGACGTCTAAGACTGAGATGGGTGAGTGTTCCATAAGTCAGTGTGCTCCAGAATTACACAACTGCACTAACAAACTTCTAGTGGATATAGAAGACGTCTTTAGGAATAAAATAAGCATAGAAAACATACCCGGAAACGACATTCAACAACGCTACGGAGAGTCCAACTTACGGTCACCGGCGCCTGTCGCTAGACAACCCTTCCAACAATTTCGACGCTCTGTAGCGACGTTGGAGAACGTTTCCGGGCATGTTTTTCTATGATCAAATGTTAAAATGTTTGTATAGTCTATGGGACTTAGCTACGGGGTTATCAGTCCCTAAACTTACAAACTACTTATCAACTACTTACAAACTAGGACGGCACAAATATCCATGCCCGAGGGGGGATTCGAACCTCCGACCGTAGTGGCCGTGCAGACCGTGACTGGAGCACCTCAATCTCCTCGGCCACCGCGGCCGGCTTCTATGATCATTTTGTTCCTTAAGACGCCCTCTACATTCAATAGAATTTTATATTCGTATAATTGTGTAATTCTGATACACACTGACGTATGGAACACACATCCATCTCTGTTTTCGATGTCCATGTACTGCCGAAAAATATGAGCATGAAGAAATTTTGGGGGACATTATTTAAATTGCTGACATGTGAGAAATCGCGCTGCGAAGCCCGAGTGAACGGATTTCGCTTCAACCAGTATAAATCTAAGTGTCCGTGTGTTTGTTTGTTTGTATTTCATACAAATCTTCAGTTTTATTCTGATCTTGATGACATTTTACACACTTCACTTTTAACACTAGAGGAAGGACACTGTCTACATAAAATTTCGTATGGTGCATGGCGATGGGTGCTTTACCTATGGACTTCGGCAAAGTTTACAGTTATATTCCGATCCTGATGAAATGTTGCACACTCGATCTTCAAATCAAGGGAAAGGTTGTACCGTGCATGGTGGAGAGTGTTTTATAACAGATTTAGACAAAAATATACTATTTTATTCCTATCCTGATGAAGTGTTATACACTACCTATGAACCGAAACAAAATCAGATTTCGTAATGTGCATGGCGGAGGGTACCTTACACAGACGTCGACACCAATTTACAGTTTCAACCCGATATTAACGTAATTTTTCACCCTATAGCTTCGAAAGAAGAGGAACACCGCTGTGTACTCAAGATTTCTTAACCATTTAAGTGCGAATGACGGATATATCCGTCCTCCGCGTTCTGCTTTATGCAAAATAATAGCCTGTGGGAATGACGATATTTCGCCCTGACGTTGCAACTGTGATGTTAGATTAGCTTCGTCCACTACATGACAGTTCTCTTCAGGCAACACAGCGTATTCTGAGCTATTTATAACAGTTCGTCTATCCAAACGACAGTTTGCGTCCTGTGCAACAGTCGCGTTATTGAATGATCTTATGCAACGGCGAAAATAAGACGTTTGTTAGATTGAGAGAGTAGAGTAGCTCGTTTTAGAAAGCGACCATAATTTCAGTGACAGTTCTGAAAGTTTTGAGGACACGGATGTTGATGCTAGTGAAAGACACACTTTGTCCAGTGGTAGCACTGGTACAGTTATGCCTGTGAACAATATGACGCGATGACTTGTTTTGAGTGTATTGTGGATGATGCTTTGTGCAACATAATAGGTGAACAGACTAACTTACAAGCACAACAGTTAATAGTTACAGGATTCGTAGTTGGCAGGATTCTACAAATAAATAGATAAAAAACCCTCGCTGGAATTCTCTTGCTGGAAGGAACTGTTCACAAACCAGTACATAATATATTTTGTCAGAATAGCAGTAATAAATTAATACCTGATAAGCATAAAATAATTATATATATATATATATATATATATATATATAGTCTAAATAGCATTTATACTGCAATTATATGCAGTTATTATAATAAATTATTCTTTCACGATGCCATATGGACATAGCCTAATGATGGCCACAGTGCCGAAATAGGCCTATTGCTATATTAATAAACAGTATTTACCATCTACAAAGTAAAGCAGCATTTTGGTATTACTTAGAATAACAATATGTCCTTAAAATATATACACAATGCCGCAGGCCCAAATGAAATGAAAAAAAAAAAGACTACATATTTTTTTCAAAGAGAAGTTAGAAAATGAAAACACGAAGGAAAACTTTTGTGTGTGGAAAAAGTACGCAGCATTGCAGCGGCAGGGGGCGCTGGCATGTATTGTTCGTCGAGGAAGGTTCACGTACGCTAACCTCGCACTTGAAGGGTTAAACCGAGCGAGGTGGCGCAGGTGGACTCGCATTGGGAAGGACGGTGGCTCAAATCCACCTCCGGTCATACAGATTTAGGTTTTCCGTGATTTCCCTAAATCACTCCAGGCAAATGGAAATGGTTTTTTTCAAAAGGGCACGGCCGATTTCCTTCCCCATTTCTACCCAAAAATCCGAGCGTAAGCTCCGTCTCTAATGAGCACGCTGTCGACGGGACGGTAAACCCTAAGCTTCCTTTCCTTCCTTGAAGGGTCAAGGTGCATGGCGGAAGATACGTTCCAGTAATTTTCAACACCGTTTCACCGATGCCCATGACAATTTGTAGATACATGTAATTGTTCATAGACTGGGGGAAGAGAGATGAAGTGAGAGAGGCGGAGAAGTAGATGAACAACGACAGGGGAGAGGAGCTGATGAACAGACAGGGGAGGGAACAGGAAGTGGATTAACACAAGATTCTTTTTTTCCTCGTTCAATTTGGGAGTGGAATAGGAAAGGAAATGCCTAGTAGTGGTACAGTGTACCCTCCGCCACCCACCTTACGGTGAATTGCGGAGTATGTATGTAGATGTAGACGTAGAAGATTCGAATGAATTTCAGCTAGTCTCAAATAAAAAAGTACACAGTAATGCGTTTGTATTTCTGTTATCTAACGCAGTGTTTTTCAACCTGTGGTTGCTATCCCCTTGGGGGTTGCGGGGTCTTGCTCGGGAGGACGCGGTCGCAGGATGAGGCAGTAGCAACATGTTAGGTAGCAAATCTACGTTTCACAACGTTCATCTATTAAGGCAAAAGTGTTACACGGAAGTGACTGGGTTTCATTAAAGTCGCTCAATTAACAAGCCCTTCGTAGAGGAAAATTGGCTTTGTTGTGACATCTTTCGGGTTGACCTTAATCAGACACCAAAAGTGTCACAGGTATAAGATGTACCTATGGCACTTTTGATTTCTGATGATGGGCCGACCAAAACGCGAAACAGTTAAGCAATTTTTCCACCTGAAGATGACTTGTTAATTAAGTAACTTAACAGCAAATGTACAGTACCACTACAGTTATTTACAATGGTCGCAATGCTATTGTAAGACTTTGGCACATAATCAAATATTATTCTGCCAGAAAAACAAATAATTACTAACTTAATATTACTTTAATCAATACAAAACAATACCTTTTTTATATTTATGGACTCTTCCGTCGGTTCTTGATGGAACATAGACATATTAAATAACTGTATATACTATGTATTTGTTCCATAATAATATTCATTTTTGTTGTGAAACTTTCGGCTTCTTAGGCCATCTTCAGACAACTTAATACTTTTTACTACTGGATCAGGTAGTTTGCAGCGGGTAACGATTTCGATACAATACTATTTTTTTTCGTTTATTCTTTTCCGCTACTACAACTTTCATCAGACGTGAATGACTGCGCAAATCGTAGTTACGTCTAAGACAGAATATTAAATACTTTGCCTTTGGAATAATTGACGTAGATTTATCGTGAACTTGGGGGTCGCCGAATATTTTTACTCGGATTGGGGGTCGCGGGTTAAAATAGGTAGAAAAACACTGATCTAATGAGTAAAAATGGCCCGCTGCAGCTTTTTTACTTCGTACGTTATTAAAAAAGGACACAATTGATTTCGTGATTCGTAATCACATCAACAGGTTTAAGACAAGAAAAATATCAACCAAAGGGTACCGTAGTCTTCAAAAAATATATCCCCCGGTTCCTAAAATTCATCCCGATTAAAAAACATTGTGGTAAGGACCACCTCCGTCAAAGAAACCATAACATTAGCTGTGTCGTTTTGGAACTGGACATCCGCGTGGCTGGAGGTTGGAGTAAAAGTAGTAAAACAGCTGCAGCGGACCATTTTTATTCATCACTAGGTGGTACCCGGCGCAGTGCTGCCGCAGAAGAAATAACTTTTCAAATTTGAAAGTGTTGTTTAATTACATGTGCTACTTCAATGGCGTTTCAAATACATTTGCCGGTACGACACGCGCGTCGCCTACTGTGAGTTAACTGTACTATGTCCATAACCTTCCCTTTCTCTATCCACTTCCTCCTCCCCCTCCCTCTGTTCATCTTCTTTCACCTGTTTCGTCACTGTCTCCCCTCTCTCATTCTCCTCCTCTACCATCTCTCTGTCCGTCTCCTCCCTCCCTTTTCTGTCTGTCTCCTCCTCTGACTTGCAGCGGTGGAGTGGCTGAGCGTTCTAAGACGCCTTGCTGCGAAGCACGCGGTTGCTCGCCGTCGGAGGTTCGAGTTCTCCTTCGGGTACGTGTGTGTATTGTCCTTAGCATAAATTAAAGTAGTTTGTAAACCTAGGGACTGACGACCACCGTAGTTAAGTGCCTTAGATTTATAAACATTTCTCCACCTACTTCTCTCCCTCCTATATATGAAAACACACACACACACACACACACACACACACACATATATATATATATATATATATATATATATATATATATATATATGTGTGTGTGTGTGTGTGTGTGTGCGCCAAATTTCATGGTAACTGGTCAAACGGTATCAAAGTCGCAAGTTACCCTCCGCCATGATTATAAAAATCTCCATGAAAATATAACTTTTACGTGCTGACTTTCATGGTGACCAGTCAAACAATTTGGATATTTGTTGTAACGTACCTTCCACCATGCACCTATGGAGGCTTATGAAAGGTATCCCATATACTAATCCAGTGTATAAGCTATCTTCATTCCACAGTTCATTCAGTTCCGTCCAGCCGTTTTAGCTTGGAGAGTAACAAACGTGTTAAACCACTATTGTATCCTCTGCCATGCACCGAACGGTGGCTTCCTAAAGGTGGCTCATGCATTAATTCAGGGTATAAGCTTTGTGCATTCCAAATTTCATTCAAATCCGTCGCCGCGCGGGAGTAGCCAAGCGGTCTAGAGCGCCACGTTGCGGATCGTGTGGTCTCACGCGTCGGAGGTTCGAATCCTCCCTCGGGCATGGATGTTTGTGTTGTGTTTAGTATAAGTTAGTTCATAAGTAGTTTGTAAGTTTAGGGACTGATGACCCCGCAGTTAAGTCCCATAAGCTTTACAAACATTTGAAAATTTGAACATTCTCAAATCCGTCCAGCTGTTTCAGCGTGAAGGGCAACAACCATGTTAAACCATTGTAAGGTACCCTCCGCCATGCATCGTAGGGTGCCTTACGAAAGGTAGCCCATGATTACTCCATGGGATAAGCTATCTCCATTCAAGATTTCATTCAAATCTGTCCAACCCTTTCGGCATGAAGGAGTAGCAAACATATTAACCCATTGTAAGGTACCCTCCGCCCCGCACCATACGGTGGCTTACGAAAGGCAGACCATGTATTAATCAGGGTATAAGCTACCTCTGTTCCAAATTTCATTCATATCCGTCCATCCACTCAACGAGAAGGCGTAAGAAACGAATTAAGTAAATGTAAAGACACCTTTGGCACGCAGCATACGAAGTTAATTTTAGTACGGCTATAACCTTCGCGGGAGTGCAAAGATTTGACAAAGTTTTATCGCAATCGAATGTATGGTATCGCCGTGCATAAAATACGAACAAAAAGAGAAACAAACAAACATTAATTTTTATATATTAAACTAGCTTAATTCCCGCTGCTTCGTAGACGTAGACCGGATGCTTTGCATTGGTTGTTTCTACTTCTAAATATAAATATTCATAGTTTTAGCTTTAAAAATGCTTTCCTAATCAAGTATTTTGATGCAACTTAGCACCCCTATTATTTTTAATTCTAACAATGGTTCCAAATCCAAATTTTCGCATTTCTAACATCAAAATGGTCTTTGTAGTACCCTTAAAATATTTTCCCTTATTTCACCCGCTTAATGGTTGAATTTCCAAAAATATCGAAACACGTGTCTTTAAAATTCCAATCAAAAATCTAAATCCTAAGTTTTCTATTTCTTGCTTCAAAATTGCCCGAATAGCAATGTATTTTCATAAAACCGTTCATCCCCTATTGCATCCCCTTAGGGATGGGATTATCGAAAAGATAAATAACATCTACTAATTTCAAGTTTCTGTCGTTTGAAGATTCACTTTTCAGCGCCGTTTTCTGTCTTTTAGAAACGGATCGATAACGCGAAATTACTTTCTTGCGCTTTTGGCATCTTTCTTTGTTGTTTTACTTTTCAAACTGCAGTATGCACTTATTTCTCTTCATTCGTACGCTTGTTGCAGAAAAAACAACTGAAGAATGTGCATCACATTTCGCTGTGTATAACCTCTTTGCTATTATAGTGTCAAAAAGTCATCGCTGATCTTCAGTCAGAATTTTATACAAGCCGACGATTTTAAGCCACTATATCTTCCACCCTGTTATAGCTGTCGATGCGGAATTGCTATGGTGTACAACGGGCGACTGTGTACAACAACAACAAAAAGAGATCGTTTGTCTCCATAGTGTAGTTTTAGCTGAAGAACAAAATATTGACACCCACACGTAGAATTTTATACAAGTCGGTAACTTTGAACTCCCGTATCTTCCACCCCCTTATCGTTATCAACCCTATACCATGATAGTACTCAATGGGAGGCTGATACCTACTACCACATACAAACACTATTCGTTTGCGATGTGTAGTTTTGGGTGCAGAGTGAAATATAGACACAAACACCTGAATTTTTATATGCAGGGTGCTACAAAAAGGTACTGCCACACTTTCAGGAAACATTCCTCGCACACAAAGAAAGAAAATATGTTATGTGGGCACGTGTCCGGAAACGCTTAATTTCCATGTTAGAGGTCATTTTATTACTTCTCTTCAAATCACATAAATCATGGAATTCGCAGAAGTGTACCCGTGGAGGCCAATTAGCTGCTGATAGCGCCTGCACACGCTGTACATGGAACGGAAACAACTGGTTCTCCCGTAGCACTCTCCATACAGTGACGTGGTCAACGTTACCTTGTACAGCAGCAACTTCTCTGACGCTGACATAAGCGTTATCGTCAACTGCACGAAGAATTGTCTCGTCCATTGCAGGTGTCCTCGTCGTCTACTTCTAGGTCGCGAGTCATAGGCTGGAATGTTCCGTGTTCCCTAAGATGTCGATCAATTGCTTCGAACGTCTTTCTGTAGGGGCACTTTCGTTCTGGAAATCTGTCTCGATACAAACGTACCGCGCCACGGCTATTGCCCCGTGCTACATCAAATGGGCATCTGCCAACTCTGCATTTGTAAACTTTGCAGTGACTGCAAAACCACGTGCTTGATGAACACTAACCAGTTGATGCTACGTACTGATGTGCTTGATGCTAGTAGTGTAGAGCAATGAGTCGCATGTCAACACAAGCACTGAAGTCAACATTACCTTCCTTCAATTGGGCCAACTGGCGGTGAATCGAGGAAGTACAGTACATACTAACGAAGCTATTGGGTATTTTGACAATTGTCTGCACGAATTATTTCAATTTATATTCGAAGAGAAATATTAAAATGAGCTCTAACATGGAAATTAAGCGTTTCCGGACACATGTCCACATAACATATTTTCTTTCTTTGTGTGTGAGGAATGTTTCCTGAAAGTTTGGCCGTACCTTTTTGTAACACCCTGTTGTTGTGGTCTTCAGTCCGGAGACTGGTTTGATGCAGCTCTCCACAATACCCTATCCTGCGCAAGCTTCTTCAACTCCACATAAGAAAGGCAACCTACATCTGTTTGAATCTGCTTACTGTATCCATCTCTTGGTCTTCCTCTGCGGTTTTTACCCCCACACACTTCCCTCCAACACTAAATTCACTATTCCTTGATGTCTAAGAATGTGTCCTACCAATCGAGCCCTTCTTTTAGTCAAGGTATGCCAAACATTCTTTTTCTCCCCAATTCTGTTCAGTACCCCATCTAATCTTCAGCATTCGTCTGTAGCACCACATTTCAAAAGCCTCTATCCTCTTCCTGTCCACACTGTTTACCGTCCATGATTCACTCCCATACAAGGCAACACTCCACACAAATGCCTTCGGAAAGGACCTACTTAGGCTTAAATAAATATTCGATGTTAATAAATTTCTCTTTTTCAAGAACGATTTTCTACCCGTTGCCATTCTGCATTTTATATCCTCTGTACTGCGACCATCATTTGTTATTTTACTGCCCAAGTAACAAAACTCATCTACCTCCTTTATTGTTTCGTTACCTAATCTAATTCCTTCAGCATCACCTGATTTTCTTCGACTGCACTCCATTACCCTAGTTTTGCTCTTGTTAATCCTTATCTTATGCACCTTTCAGCACACTGTCCATTCCGTTCAACTGCTCTTCCAGGTCCTTTGCTGTCTCTGACAGAATTACTATGTGGTCGGCAAAACGCAATGTTTTTAATTCTTCACCTTGAACTTTAATTCCTTCTCCAAATTTCTCCTTGCTTTCCTTTATAGCTTGCTCAATGTACAAATTGAATAACATTGGAGAAAGGCTACAACCCTGTCTCACTCCCTTCCCAACCACTGCATCCCTTCCACGCCCATCAACACTCTGTATATTACGATTAAATCCATAAGCTTCCTCCTCGAACCCCAGGTTGCCTACCTGCAACAGTTCAGTGGATCGTCCCCTATGCCCAGATAAATTTCTGCACTCTGTTACGGAAGCAGCCTGTATTGGACTGAGCCGCAGGCAGCAGCAAGTGTAGGGCGCGGTGGTGCGAGGCGCCTCGGGCCTTGGCGATAATCGATACGAGACAGCCGCCTGGCCGCGCCCTAGGAGCCTCGCCGCCGGTTGCCCCAGGTCGGCGTCGCTATCGATCTGGCCGGCCACGCGTCCTGGAGATCGCTCCCGCAGTATTAATAAACAATAAGGCGGAGGCGTAGGGGGAGGGTGGCACCTGAGCCGCCGTGAGTCACGCCCTGGGCGTGGGGCAGGTCTGGCCAGGGGCGGGGGCGGGGCGGCGATATAGCGAGGGCGCGCTGGCCGCTCTCTCCCTTGTGGCCGCTATTAGGCGTCTCAGTACCGGCGCGCTCTCACTGCTGGTGCTACTGTAGCTGAAGCAAACAATACCAACAGCCTGTTCATTATAAAAGTTGCTAACTAGGCGACCAGGCCCATGTTGATCATAATACGAGGGTCACTCCAGAAGAAATGCACACTATGAAAAATAAAGATCGTTTCACTTACTCAGAGCAAGTTATATGAGACAGGGAAAATACCCTCCAACGTCAAGAAGAATTACGTAATTCCAAATCCAAAGAAAGCAAATGCAGACAAATGTGAAAATTACAGATCTATCAGTTGAATAAGTCATGGTTGCAAAAATAAATAAATAAATAAACAAAAAATTAATAAATAAATAAACACACACACAACCCACGAATAATTTACAGACGAATGGAAAAACTGGTGAAATCCGACCTTGGAGAAGATCAGTTTGGGATTAGGAGAAATGTTGGAACACGGGAGGCAATACTCAGTTACGACTTATCTTAGAAGATAGGCTAAGTAAAGGGAAACATACGTTTTTAGCCTTTGTCGATTTGGAGAAAGCTTTTGACAATGTCGACTGGAATACACTTTTCCAAATTCTGAAGGTATATGGGGTAAAATATAGGGAGCGAAGAGTTATACTCAACTTATACAAAAACTAAACAGCGGTTATTAGAGCCGAAGGGCATGAAAGGGACGCAGAGGTTGGGAAGGGAGTAAGACAGGGTTGTAGCCTTTCGCCGTTGTTGTTCAATCTGTTCATTGACCAAGCAGTGAAGGAATGCAAGGAGAAATTTGGAGAGGGAATTAAAGTTCAGGGAGAAGAATTAAAAACTTTGCGGTTTGCTGATGACATAGTAATCCTGTCAGAGACCGCAAAGGATCTGGAAGAACAATTGAATGGAATGGACAATGTCTTGAAAAGAGGTTATAAGATGAACATCAACAACAGTAAAACAAGGATAATGGAATGTAGCGTCAGAAAATCAGGCGATGCTGAAGGAATTAAATTAGGTAATGAGTCAATAAAAGTAGTAGACGAGTTTTGTTTTTTCGGTAGCACGATTACTTCTGATGGCCGAAGTAAAGAAGAAATAAAATGCAGAATGACTATGGAAAGAAAAGCGTTTCTGAAGAACCGAAACTTGTTGGCATCCAATATTATTTTAATTGTTAGGAAGTCCTTCCTGAAGGCATTTGTCTGGAATGTAGCATTGTATGGAAGTGAAGCGTGGACAATAAGGAGTTCCGACAAAAAGATGACAGAAGTTTTTGAAATGTGGTGCTACAGACGAATGATGAAAATTAGATGGGTAGATCATGTAACTAATGAGGAGGTAGCAAACCCAAAGCACAAGCTCGCCGATTTTAAAAAAAAAAAAAAAAAAAAAAAAAAAAAAAAAAAAAAAAAAAAAAAAAAAAAAAAAAAAAAAACCACACAAATAAATACATACACAAACATTCAAGCTTTCGCAACCATTGGCCGCTTCGTCAGGAAAAAAGGAAGGAAGTAGGGAAAAAGGGAAGGATACGGGTTTTAAGGGAGTGGATCAGGAGTCATTCCAATCCCGGGAGTGGAAGGACTTACCTTAGGGGAAAAATGGAAGGTAAACAAATACACACACTCACACATATATATTCACGCAAACACACCTAGGCAGACATTTGTAGAAAGCAAGGACGTTGGACAGAGATACCACTTGAGGCAGAGGTTCTGTCCAGCGAACAGAGGCAAAGATGTTATAGAATGATCGGCGGGAATTTGATTTTAGCGGAGGTTGAGACCGGGTGGGTAACGGGAAGACAAAAATACTGAAGGGCAAGTTCCCATCTCCGGAGTTCTGAAAGATTGGTGTCGGTGGGAAGTATCCAGATAACCCGGACGGTGTAACACCGTGCCAAGATGTGCTGGCTGTGCACCAAGGCACGTTTAGCCACAGGGTGGTTCTCATTACCAACAAACACTATCTGCTTGTGACCGTTCATGCGAATGGACAGTTTGTTGCTGGTCATTCAAATGTTCAAATGTTTGTAAATCTATCGGACCAAACTGCGTGGTCATCAGTCCGTAGCTTACAAACTACTTAAACCTAGGTAAACTAACCTAAGGACAATACACACACCCATGTCTCAGGGAGGACTCGAACCTCCACGGCGAGCAACCGCGCGCTCCGCAGCGAGACGCTCTAGACCGCTCGGCTACTCCACCGCGGCTGGTCATTTCCACATAGAACACTTCACAGTGCAGGCATGTCAGTTGGTAAATCACGTGGGTACTATCGCAAGTGGCTCTGCTCTTGATCGTGTACACCTTCCGGGTTACGGGACTGGAGTAAGTGTTGGTGGAAGGGTGCATAGGAAAGGTTTTACAACGGGGACGGTTACATGGGTAGGAGCCGGAGGGTAAGGAAGGTGGTTTGGGGATTTCATAGGGATGGACAAGGAGGTTACGAAGGTTGGTTGGGCGGCGGAAAGACACTCTTGGTGGAGTGGGAAGAATGTCATATATATAATACAGTTTTCATTGTGCATATTTGGAGGTTTTACAATGTGTAGATACATCCTTCCCGCTTCTTTTCAAACTTAGTTCAACCTATTCCCGTGAGTGGCGCCGTCACAACATGCCTTCATGATGACTGCTACACTTGATGTTCGTCAGAAGCAACGTGGTGTCACTGAATTCCTATTCTGTGAAAACGAGACAGTGGGGAATAAACGAAGAGGCAATCAATGGAGTGGCATTATGCAAATTCACCCAAGGGGGGGGGATCAAAATCACACCTTCTTTTGGAAAAGTTATGGCTACGGTGTTTTTCGATTCCGAATGGATCTTGCATGTGGACAAAATGTTCAAATGTTTGTAGAGCTTATGAGACTTAACTACGTGGTCATCAGTCCCTAAACTTACAAACTGCTTATGAACTAGCTAATCCTAAGGACGGCACAAATATCCATGCCCGAGGGGGGATTCGAACCCCCGACCGTAGTGGCCGTGCAGACCCTGACTGGAGCTCCTCAGTCCCCTCGGCCACCGCGGCCGGCTGTAGACTGGATGGTCTGCATTGGTTGTTTCTACATCTAAATATAAATTTTTATAGATATAGCTTTAAACATGCTTTCATAATCAAGTATTCTGATGCAATCTGCCACCCTCTATTGCACCATTAATGGCAGAATTCAAAACATCCCGAAACACCTTTCTTTCTTTCTTTTTTATTTTTTTTTTTTTTAATTCTAACCACGGTTACAAATCCAAATTTTCGCATTTATAGCATCAAAATGATCTTAGTAGCACCCTTAAAAGATTTTCCCTTATTTCATCCGCTCTTAATGGTTGAATTTCCAAAAATATCGAAACACGTGTCTTTAAAATTACAATCAAAAATATAAATCCGAAATTTTGTATTTCTTGCTTCAAAATTGCCTGAATAGCAACGTATTTTCATAAAACCGTTCATCCCCTATGGTTGTGTGTTGTCCTTTATATAAGTTAGAGTAGGGACCGATGATAAGAGTAGTTTCGACCCTCAGAATTACAAACAATCGAACATTTTTTCATAGTAGACGTACTGATAATGCGAATTCGAAATATTTAAATATTTCGACCGTTTCTGGGCACTGAAATAAATCCAAAGGCAAAGATGAAAATTTGTGCTGGACCGGGATTCGATCGCGGATTTCCCGCTTTGGGCCAGCGGTCGCCTTATCCTATTAGGCTCTCAAGGCACGCTTCCCTTTCACCCCAATTATTGAACTTCCAAAAGTTCAAAGTCGATTTTCTCTAGAGTTTTTTCAGAGTTGCATGGAATGGCTTTGGCTGATTGTTATTTAAGTTCTGATCTTCACGTACCATAAATTTAGAGAAATTCTAAAATCCGATACCCATGTTGTCTCCTTGTAAGTGGGAAATCCGGGTTCGAATCCCGATCCAACACAAATTTTCAATTTTGCCTTTGGATTTATTTCAGTGCCCAGAAACGGTCGAAATGTTTATTTCGAAATCAGAAAATTACGGCCGTTAATGTCAACATATCAATAATTATACTGATATCGGTTGCAAAATCGTACGACAACTGATAGCGTCGTGACGGAGTTGCTAGAGCTATGTGTAGCCATTAATTGGGAATGCTTACAGCCATAAGGGTCAGAGTGATATCAACGTGCGAAGCGGACAGGTGCCTTACCACGGAGTCGCACTCGTACTTCCTACAGCCAAAGAGTGAGTTTGTAACCAGTCAAATTGTGGCCCTTTCGGAGAATTTCGACACAAGAGTTGTGCAACGATGCTGGTTGCAATGGTCACGTGAATATTCTCACAGCTGCAGGCGAGATTCTGGTCGTCTACGCAGGACAGACGTTCACCAATATAGTGTTACTGTAAGGGAAGGGCAGCGGTGGTAGATAGCACAGCTACACAGCACAGGTAAGATGTTTTGTGAGCTCAAAGTGTCACCAGCAACTATTGTTAATCGGTTACTATCAATGTCACTACAAGCACAAACACCTGTAGCATTAAGTAGGCCAACAGCGCAACGGACCGTTTGAATTTAACGACATTTTGTCTCAAATCCATATTCTTCTATTTCGTTTTATTTTCCCTATCCCCTCAACCCCTTTCAGGGGTCCTGGGTGGAGGTATTATTCCTTTATCTGCCCTTAAATTTTCACAATTGGAATGGGAAATGCTATTTACTGTTAGTTTCCTTGTCTCCTGCGTTAGCGTTGGTTTCTTTATTGTCTTTTTTTCCCTTTTTTGCCACTTAGTTCTAGGAGGTTTTCTTTAATCAGCAATAAACAAATAAATAAAAAAGAATAAATTTTTTTGTTAGTTTATAGTATATTTGCAGGAAGAGAACGTCTTCCTCTGTTTCTCATCCCTCACGGGATTTGTTTCCTTTCGTTCTAATTAGTAAATATATCCTGCTATAGCTTTAAGTTTCCTTATATACAATGTTCACCTGTTACGAGGATATTGCTTATTTTGTTTCATTTTTAAGGCACAGGAGAGTGCGCTTTATTTTCGTTGTTTGACACGGAGTCGTTAAGTGAAAGGCGTTTCTTTAATTTTTCTTCATTTTCTAATGGTGTTAGGAAGAGATAAAGGGGAGGATGGAGACCCAGAAAAAGAAAAGACCAAATGAACAACCAAATGAAACTTTAGAGCTTCCTTAAATTGAAGTCAGAAACAGCGTAGTTCTCCTTTCCTTCTTTGCAGAGTTTCCGATTTTGATAGTTGTGATATTCTTTTTTAATCACCCTGTTTGTTGCATGTATTGCACACATGATGATAATATTGAACTCATATAGTTCGGTAGAATAAAATAGTACTTTAAAACATTTAAGTCCTTGTAGGAACAGGTACCCGTAGTTGTATACTTACTAAATGTTTGATTGAAAGCTAATGTTTAGACGCCGTACTCATAGGTATTCTTAAAACAGAGTTGATGCAGTATGATTAAAAAAAAAAAAAAAAAAAAAAAAAAAAAAAAAAAAAAAGGGAGAGAGAGAGCGACTTCCAAAGAGGGAAATAGTCAGATCATGTTTGGGGATAACTAACTAATTACATAGACAAGTAATGTACTTATATTTGAGAAAGGAATTTACTGCCACTTATTTTTACTCAACAATGGATTGTTCAAATGTTTGTAGAGTCTATGGGACTTAACTACGGGGTCATCAGTCCCTAAACTTACAAACTACTTACGAACTAGCTACAACTAAGGACGGCACAAATATCCTTACCCGAGGGGGGATTCGAAACCCCGACCGTAGTGCCGTGCCGGCCGCGGTGGCCGAGGGGACTGAGGTGCTCCAGTCACGGTCTGCACGGCCACTACGGTCGGGGGTTCGAATCCCCCCGCGGGCATGGATATTTGTGCCGTCCTTAGTATAAGGTAGTTCATAAGTAGTTTGTAAGTTTAGGGACTGATGACCCCGTAGTTTAGTCCCATAAGCTTGATTAACATTTGAATCGTAGTGCCGTGCAGACCGTGACTGAAGCGCCTCAGTCCCCTCGGCCACCGCGGCCGGCAATGGATTGTGATATGAAAATTATGGTATGTACTTTTGTTTCCAAATGATCGACGTGGCGAAAGAAATCTGCGTCAATGTATGTGTTGTTTTTGGTAGTAGAGATTTAGGGGTCATATTTCAGTTCGAGGTTGAATGTTTCACGTATGGTGTCGATAATCTGTGCTTCATCACTACTCCGCAAATCAATATTTCTGTCCCCTTAACGAACTGTGGGTATCAGGTGACACTGACTCTCCCCTTCGAATACACAAGCCTTTTTCCTGTACGTGCACTCTGTAGATCGTTGTCAAACAGTAGGCGGTCGTTTACGGATCAAGCGAAACCAAACCATTTTTTATAGAAACGTTTAGTGAACTCTTAAGTCCTGTCACGTGATAGATGACGTCACTCCGGTCACGTCTTTCGGTCTCAGTTTTAACTGACCCGTAGAGCAAACATATCTATATGTCTAAACGAGGGAAGTGAAATACCACATCAGTCTTTTGCATGAATGTTCAATACATAATAATCCCTAGCACAGGTTTTTTAATTATTATTATTGAGACCTGGAAAGGAAATAGGAATATAGCAACTAGAGTATCGAGGAATAACATAATGCCGTAAGAGTATCCCATAGCTCTCTAATTCGTTTTTAAGGAATTCACATTCAATGACTCATCTTTCGCAGATGTTGACGGCTTTGTCAGTACATTTGTCATATGATCCTTTGATTCCCGATATTTCTGACAGCAGAACATCGTTATGTCGCAGTAGCAAGACAACGGATCCGTAATGGCAAAGATCGCGATTCGAATACCCGTCCGGCCATTTCCCCACGTTTTTTCGCGATTTTCACGGAAATATCTCGAGTCAATTGCGAAGATGGCTGCTGTGAAAAGGACGCAACCAATTTCGTTACCCATGTTGCTACTATAAGAGCTTGCGCTCCGTCTTAATCGTCGATGTGACTTTAAATCATAAACTTCCTTTCTTTATTTTTGACAACGATTTTCCTTAGTACATCCCTAGTGTTAAAAAAAGCAAGGCCTTATGTGCAGTATTAATTCGTTTTAGTGATTTTAGTCAATTTGAAAGGAAACAATTATGTTTGATTAATGATGGAAATTCTCCTCAGGGATGAGGACCATCCTCATGACATAGGTCGTGAATTACCTTCCCCTTCCGTTCCCATCCTTTTTTCTTCCCTTCTCTCCCACCTGAAGAAGGAACTGTGTTCCGAAAGCTTGTCCTTTTTCTTTTTTCTTTTTATTTTTTCTTCATTTGTGTCACTATCGGCGGTACAGCACAAAGGTAAGTACCGGCCAGCCAATCTATCTTTTGAAAAATAAAGGATTATGTTTGTAAGACCTGCTGCCACCCTTCGTATGTTGCATTTGTTATTACTACATTTACGTTTGTCAGGGCCTGTAAGAACATTAAGTAATCTTTCCTTAAATGTATGCGTAGTTTATTATTTGCCAGACCTGCACTTGGAGCTAGACTCTTTAGTGTTACCCTGAAAGTACTTACATACCACATTGTGACCAAAAACTGTATAAGTTCTAAACTGTTTCCAAATACAGAACTCTTTCTCGACTAGCCTCTTTCCTCCACGATACCTTTAAGGATTAAATTATGATTTGACTCTTATTTGCACACCATTATGGGTACTCCATCACGACCTTGGCCGAAAACCTTGCTCACATCTAATATCTTTCTTTGTTCTATCAAATATAATAACGTTTCTGTCTTACTACAAATTAAACTTTGATAAGGCTGAAGCATATAAATGTTTCACACGACTTACTACAGCATGATTTACAAAATAATTTTTACTATATTTAAATCAGCGAAAGACTTTACATGATTATGCTATTGTACATTTGCTTCCCGTTTTATTTTTTCTTATGTCTTCATTTCCTTTCAGGTTGAGGTGAAAAAAAGTCATGGGAACCCTCTTAATATCACTCCGGTTCTCCTCCTCCGCCGGCCGCGGTGGCCGAGGGGACTGAGGCGCTTCAGTCACGGTCTGCACGGCCACTACGGTCGAGGGTTCGAATCCCCCCTCGGGCATGGATATTTGTGCCGTCCTTAGTTGTAGGTAGTTCATAAGTAGTTTGTAGTTAAGTCCTTTAAAAAAAAAAAAAAAAAAAAAAAAAAAAAAAAAAAAAAAAAAAAAAAACCCCTCGTCCTCCAGTGAAGTGCATCAGCAGGTGAACGTGGCTCATCAACAAGTAGTTTGGGAATATTCTGAGATCTACAGTGTAAAGAGTGTTCCAAGAATACCAGATGTCAAGCATTGTCTCTCACCACGAACGATGCAGTGGTCGAAGACCTACACGTAATGACCGAATGCGGTTTGCGTTTGCGTAGAGTCGTCACCGCTATCAAACAAGCATTATTGCGTGAAATTGACGTAGAATCCAATGTGGGGCATTCTGCGTACATATCCGTTACGACAGTGTGGCGTTAATGTGTTACGGCAGCAGGCGCGGTGGAGTAGCCGAGCGGTCTAAGGCGCCTCGCTGCGGACGGTGCGGTTGCTCGCCGTCTCGAGTCCTCCCTAGGGCATGGGTGTGTGAGTTGTCATTAGGCTAGTTTACCTTAGGTTAAGTAGTTTCTAAACTACGGACTGATGATCACGCAGTTTGGTCCGATAGATTTACATACATTTCAACAGTTTTTATTTACGGCAGTAGACGCCCCACTTGGGTGCCTTTGCTAACAGCACACCACCTGTAGCGCCTATCCTGAGCTGGTGACTATATCAGTTGGACCCTAGACGAGTGGAAAAGCGAAGCTTGGTCAGATAAGTACGGATTTCCATAGGTAAAATCTGAAGAAATATTGAGATATATCAGTGCATTATTTTGAGCACGAACTGGCCTCTCGACTATGTACCACCGTTATTCGATGGGATTCATTTTAGGCGATCTGGCTGGCCTACCCGTTCGTTGAAATTGCTCAGAATAGCTTTTAAACCAGTCGCGACCAATAGTGGCTCGGTGACATGGCACATTGTCATCCACAAACATTTCGTCGTTGTTTGGAAACATGCAGTCCATAAATGGATGCAAATTCTCTCCAAGAAGCCGAACATTGCCGTTTTCAGACAAAGATCGGTTCAGTTGGACCAGACGGTCCAGTACATTCAACGCAAAAACAGCCCACACCATTATGGAGACCCCACCAGCTCTCACCCGTCATTATTGGCTACTGGGGCCCACACTCGAACCTTACCATCTGATTTTACCTATGGAAATCCACTCGTCTAGGGTCCAACCGATATAGTCACCAGCTCAGGATAGGCGCTGCAGGTGGTGTGCTGTTAGCAAAGGCACCCAAGTGGGGCGTCTACTGCCATAACTAAAAAAGGTGTCCGGACACTTGCCACGCCGGACATTTGCCACACTTTTACCTGCTCCGAAGGGTCGGGTGCCCCTGCCTCCCTCCTCCTGCCCCCCCTCCCGCCACCCGTTCGGACATCTGCACACTGGTCGCTTCCGCATTTCATAGCGTGACAGTCAGTATGGAAGTTATTACAACGGCCAAGGGCACGCCTTTTACCCATTACAATGGTTACGCGATAATAAGGTGTGGATGTGCTCACGCCGAAAATAGGATCATTGCAAGGAAGAGCTGCTTTCGAATAACGGAGACGTATTGAACGTAGAGAACATTTGTTTGGACCACCTAACGATGCATCCTTTATTAGATGTAAAAATAAAAAGAGTGTATCAGACCTCAGTATTCTTAAATAACTTAATGATGAAACTAGCTGGTCCTAGTTCGGTTCACTAGTGTGGCAGTGAAATTTGACTCAACGAAGCAAATACATTAAACATCACTCAAATGATCCTCCTGCAACCAGAATTCATAGTTACATCTACCACTTTTCAATTTGCAATTTCATACTTAAGTAAAAGATCCCATATTATGGTCCTACCATGAAAGATTTTTGAGTTCTAAAATTATTTCCTGTAGCTTCAGAGCCGCAACTAGCTTTTAAAAATCTCATTTTTGTTATACTGATAAGGTACACTTTACGTTTTAAAAAGAATCTGAACTTCTGAAATGCACCTAAAAGAGACACCCTAAAACAGACCTGCTCCTAAGGTTGGCAAGTTCGGCAGCTATAGTGTTGAAATAATTGCCATCTCCAAACTTAGACAAGGATAGAAATAAATTTACAGTAGATGCAGATCTCATGATGTACATTTAGCTGTAGTCCTTAAAAATTAAAGTTTCTCACCATGTTATTGATTATTTTTAATTAGGCCAGAAAAAGATATTGAAAAAAGGCAAGGAGTTTACTGTTCAAAAATAATTGTTACAAAAGAATATCATAAACAAATGTTGTTGTTGTTATGGTCTTCAGTCCGCAGACTGGTTTGATGCAGCTCTCCACGCTACCAAATGTTCAAATGTTTGTAAATCTATCCGACCAAACTGCGTGGTCATCAGTCCGTAGGTTACAAATTACTTAAACCTAGGTAAACTAAACCTAAGGCCAAACACACACACCCATGCCCCAGGGAGGACTCGAACCTCCACGGCGAGCAATCGCGCGCTCCGCAGCGAGACGCTTTAGACCGCTCGGCTACTACACCGCGGCTCCACGCTACCCTGTCCTGTGCAAGGCTCTTCATCTGAGAAAACGTTCGGCAACCTACATCCTTTTAAATCTGTATTATTGTATTCGTCCCTCTGTCTCCCTCTACGATTTTTACCTCACACACTTCCTTCTAATGCTAAATATTAGACGTATTTTTCTTATCCATTAGAAACTTTTTGAAAATACATTTGATCGTTTCGTCTGCAACATCACTTATTTTATAGAATTATTTGCTTTGCATCACCAACGGTATCTACTTGTATGTTATGTTTGCAGCAGTTCTCATTTCGAATTCTGGAAAATTTACTTTGTATTCTTTGGTTTCAGAATTTCGTAAAACTGCATTCAATAACTCCGCTTTAGTGGCACTGTCATCAGTAATATTACCGTCACTATCGTGCAATAAAGGCATTCACTTAGTCTTTCCGCAGGTGTAGATAACATAGGACAGGATCTCTTTGGTTTTTCCGCCACATTTCTACAAAGAGTTTCATTGTGAAAACTATTAAATGAATGTCGCATTGAAGGCCGCGCTAAATTTTGAGCTTCAGTAAAACTTCGGCAAATTTGGGGATTTTGCATTCGTCTAAATTTTATGCAAAAGCTTTCTGTTCTATTTCGTGTACCACGGGGGACCAGTTTAGTCTCTTATTAATTTATTTGGTAGGAATTCCTCCAGTGCTGTTGATACTATTTCTTTGAATGGTCTTCACTTACATAGTTAATTTAGAAAAACTGGAGACTGTCTCCTAGTAAGTTTTAAACATTTACAATTTGAATGGGTTTGTGAACTAATTGTTCAAAATAATAAAAAAAGGCATTTAGTACAATTTCGGAAGATGTATCTGCCAACCTATCTGAAGGTGTAATTCTGTCAACATACGGATGGTTGATTTAAGTCACTGCCAACTATAATTATATGAGTAGCGTACCTATTTGTAATAAGACTCAAGATTTCTATGAACTGTTCGGCGGCTGCATCATCAGATTGTAGGGGTCGGTGAACGGAGTCAGTTATTAATTTATTCCGGTTGTCGAGTACAACATCTGCTCATACTAACTCACAGGAACTATCGACTTAAGTTTCGCTTGTGAGCTACTACACAAATTAAATTACGATTTCCTTTTGTGCTTTTTCTTTTGTAGTGCATATCATACCAATTATGGCTTTTCCCTTAAAAAAAAACTACGGTTGTTTCCTCTGCTACTCAGTAGATACCAAAGCTAAACAATGTAGAACAACAGTCTACGTTACAAGCATTTTCTTATTTCAAAAATTTTAAAATTGTACGTCGACTTTAGGTGACCTGTAGAACAAAGACGCTCTTGTCTCTATTTTGTAAATGTATTTTCTGTCATTGTTTTGAACATTGTCGAAATACACTTTATTAACTAATGTTTCGCGGCAAGAGAGTAAAGTTATGATGTGTATCGTTCTTCTTTCTACTCTATTTTTAATGTAGTTGAAGCAATTAATATATGTACAAATACAGTGATCAACTTGAATGACCACCGAAAATTCGAATTATCTTTATGTCGTTCCCTCCGGGTTCCTTCCACAGCGATGGAATGTTTGTATCGCAATCAGTAAGTGTTCAAGAAAGCTACCGCATAGATGCAGAGAAAATGGATCCATATTTGTGATAGAAGAACTAATTATACACTGAAATATTCGACGGTATTGCTTTAGTTTCCCAATAGTTATAAATATTTAGATTTCGGGATATTGGAAAGAAATTGTACATTTCGGCGAGATGTTGAAGAAAAAGATCTCTTCCGTAAGAACTGTATCGACTTAAGATACGGAGACGGAGGTTTGGAAGCAAACAGCAGGAGTACAGGGAAGGGCGTCCCTTGCCTGAGGGGCCGCTAATCCAACTACCTGGCGAAGGGTCAGGTGTGGCAAATGTCCGCCGTGGCAAAAGTCCAGCGTAGCAAGTGTCCGGCAACCACTAAAAATGTTGAAATGTTTGTAAACTTATCAGTCCGTAGCTTACAAACTACTTAAGCTAAGGTAAACTAACCTAAGAACAACACACACACACCCATGCCCTAGGGAGGACTCGAGACGGCGAGCAACCGCACGGTCCGCAACGAGGCGCCTTAGACCGCTCGGCTACTCAACCGCGCCTGCTGCCGTAACACATTAACGCCACACTGTCGTAACGGATATGTATGCAGTATGCCCCACATTGGTTTCTACGTCAATTTCGCGCAGTGCTGCTTGTATGTTAGCGGTGACTGCTCTACGCAAATGCAAACCGCATTCGGTCATTACGTGCAGGCCTTCCACCACTGCGTCGTCCGTGGTGAGAGACAATGCCTGACATCTGGTATTCTCGGCACACTCTTTACACTGTAGATCTCAAAATATTCCCAAACGATTTCCAAAATGGGATATCCCATGCGCCAAGCTCCAACTACCATACCGCGTTCAGTCTTCGTTAATTCATGTTGTGTAGCCACAATCACGCCGGCAAACTTTTGGCACAATGACGCCACTTCCAATGTACCACTCTACAATAACTTGTGTACGCGATATTAATGACAGCTGTATCTGTGCAAATCGCTATCCCATGTCTTTTGTAAACTTATTGTATCTTGAAAGTACTCACACAGCATAGTAGGCGCAAAGAAAGAAGTGTATGTGTTCTAATTTGTTTCCAAATACAGATATGTTTTTGACTAGCCTCTTGTCCTCTACATTACTTTTACATTTAAATTATGACTTGTCCATTTTTTTGCACACATTTGCATTCGTCACTGATGGCCGGAAAACTTGCTCACATGTAGTGCTTTTCCTTGTATGTATTCAGTTAACTATTGGTTTCATCTTAATGCAGATAAAAACGTCGACTGGGTTAAAGAAGGGCAATGCTTCGCACGTCTTTACGTCAGAAACTTTTACAAAACGATCTTTCATTAGTTTCTAATATCGAAAAGCTTCGGAATTATTGTAGCATAGGCTAACCATCCCCGGTTTGCCCAATGACGTCATACATAAGCCACAGATTTTACACCAAAATCATTTGCATAGGTACTAAATAAAACAGTATAACACGAAAACATAAATCATAAACATAACACAGATAATGTCATAATTGTAATCATAGTTCCATTTTAAAAATATTAAACTCATGACAAAAGTAGATGTCAACATGTCGTCCATAGATGATTTTGAAAACAACTCAGGAAGTTTTCAAAAAAATTTTACGAAATCCAATAAATGACTCCGTAATTTGACTCTGGGTTGACCACGAAGTAAATAATAAATGCCATGCTATTAGGTGACATGTTCTTAATTTACTTTTTTCGGCTCAATAAATTAATCATCCACCGAATATGCTTTAAAGAAATTATTACTAAGAAAACGAAACAAAATTTATTTTCGGCATATAATACTGCTTATTTCACTGTTAGCAGTATAGAGGCAAGTGAAGCACACGATACCGGATTTGAACAATGTCAGCATTTTTTCTATAAAATCATAAATTTGAAACAAGGTCAATCACCTCGAAAAATGTTACGCTCGAGCTTTCGCGCGTGCGGGTGAGTGCTGCGAGATTTATTTTGTTTCAGTTTATTAAAAAGGAAAAGAAAATCGCCGGATGCAGACAGATGTGTTTTATTGCAGTTACTGGAATGTGCAGATCAATGTACTGTTTAAATAATAAATAAATAAATCTCACGAGATGCAGACAGATCGATGTTTTATTCAGCTCTCAGACACAAACAGTGACATTATGAAGAATGATGTGATTGATGGTCATTTCACTGCTAGTAATTTAGTGGGTCGTAAAGAACATGATACCACCCAGTAGAAACTGAACCATAGGATGACATCGTATAACACTTCTGGTTATGTCCGGTCAGTGATTTAATATTCTATGCAGTGGAAACATTTCGTTGCAAAAGCCAGTAAATTTTTATGGCATTAGTGTACTATGGGATACCACCCATCGCCTTTGAACAATGCCACCATTTTGCCTATAAAAGCATAAATTCGAAACACGACACCCGATTCTAAAAATGTTACGCACGTTCGAATTAAAATATAGGTGAATGATTTTGACTGAACTCAAGTAATCTATATTATTGACGAATGAACTGCACTCACTTTTCATTAGTTAAAAAAAAACTGTCACAATCATGTAGTGAATAGTTCTTGACGCACTTTTCTCAAGTTCTTTCTTAGTGATTATAGAGACGTGCATCTAGAATCAACCATTATGTGCATGTGGCAGTTATTTTTTTTTAAATTAATGAAAAGTGAGTGCAGTTCATTCGTCAGTAATATTGATTTCTTAACGATTAAAATACTTTTCAGTGAAAAGTACGCAAAGGGAGAAAAAACTGTGACACGCATTTAGTAACTGGTTCTCGATGTACGTCTCTAAAATCGCTACGGAAGATTCTGAGAAAATTGCATTGCGTACCAGTCACTACTTGGTATGACAGTGTACGAGGGCGAAGCCTGCCGCTGCTGTACATAAGGACGGGAAATAATTTCCTCTAAAAATCATACGCACTTCACTCTGGCCGATTAACGGGCCGTGCCGCGTGCCTGCTGCTGCAAGTTTACACACGACGCAGGTTCCCGACACGTGCCTGTCGATTCGGCACTCCTGGGTGGCTTGGCTCTGCTGACGAGGGTACGCCACCCTCGGAGACTCCGCAGAACCCAGCTACCAAATAGAAGCTATAATCTATGATCTACTACCAAATAATTTATCATCTATGACTAAGATATGAAGTTATTGCTCAAAGCTGACAGGTGGTATCGTGTTCTACACAATACACCACGAAAGTTTTCCAAAACAGTCTTTCATTAATTTCGAATATCGAAAGGCTTCTGTTGAGTATCCGATTCTACTACTTTTTTTGCCCTATTCATTCCTATTTAATTTTTCTCGTTTCTTTTCTTTTTCTAGAGGCAAGTTATTCTCGAAAGCTTTGTCTCGGTTGGTCCACCCGAGTTACGCCCCTGCTGTTACAGCTAATAGTTTTATTAATTGTGGAATGATTATTTTCCTACATATCCTCACAGTGTAAATAACTAAAATCGCTACGTCGTGCAGTTCACAACAATAGAAATCTCCGTGATGCGAATCGTGCCGTTGCCTAGCATTAGTTTGAGACCAGGCGACTGCCGAGCTGCATGATCGTGTACCCATTCCCAGGCGGCAGAGTCTTAGGATTATCGTGAAATGGAAGAAGAACTCGACGAAACAGCGGCAGGAAGAAGGTAAGTCTCACCAATCCCTGGCACCAAAGACAGCCTGTAGAAGATATCTTCTCTTTCAGTGTTACTATCGTAACGTAAAGTGGGCCAAAATTAATTACAAAGACAACACGAATTCAGTCCCGACAACCAAAGATTGGGCGCCAGAGCTACTCCACTATAAGTACTCGCAGTGATCAGCTCGACCAAATTACAATGGACGAGCCTTTCTCTGGAGAATCGCGTTCAGGAACAGGGCATCCTCTGCGTCGTGCTGGCCATGAATTCGTCACTACAAGTTGTACGTGATGGCCAGGCCGTTGTTTTATGTATTCCGTTTTCGCACTGCTCTTCGATGAAGGCATGAAATTGGTATGTAGTGGTGCTGATGGTTGCTACAGTAAGCTGCACTGAATGGAACAGAAAGAGTTATAGCTCACTGCAGTAGTGAGTGCACATTAGGACACGACAAATAAGCACATGCTCTCCCGACTAGTTTTCCACTTAGCAACACGCGGTAATGTGTGCTTTTTGTGTACTGACCTACTCCAGTACAGTACTGCGACTAGATAGGTTTTCCTGTAGAATGTTTAACATAATGGCACTTGCTACTAGGGAACTGCATTTAAATCGCGATCTGGTGTAGTAAGTCGCCACGTCATTCAACAGATTGGTGTTATATTTTATTAAGCGTGTACTAATGAATTAATCTTTGTATGACGATACTGAAAGCTGAGGCACATTAATTAATGTGGAAATATAGTAATACTTATAAATTTAATTAAAATCTCTTATCTTTGATTCAAATTAGCACTGTGCGTAAATTCAATTAGCTAAAGGGTCTGATAAAATTAAACTAAATACTTTTGTACTAATATATGTCACTTTTTTTCAATCAAAAATCATATCAATACCGCGCGGAATGACCGCATGGTCTAAGGTGTCATGCTGCGGACTGGACTGCAGTTCCCATCGGAGATTAGAGTCCTCTCTCGGGTGTTGTCCTTAGAGTGAGTTAGTTGAAGTAATTTGTAAGTCTAGGGACTGATGACCATAGCAGTTTGGTCCAATAGGTTTACAAACATTTTGAACCACTTCCATTCGTAGTAACTGTTCACAAAGAAAAACCTTTTGAATTAGTAAATTATTTACGAAAGTCTCTTCGAGACGGGAAAACCCGATCTATTTTTTTTTTCTTTTTTTTTTTTTTTTTGCTGTTGTGGTTTAAGAAGTCATTTCGACGATTTATAATAAAATAATGTCAAGATACAAAGAAATTTGCGATGTTAGCTGACAGTGAGCATTGTTTTACATCAATGTAGATGTATGTGGGGAAAGGAGAAAATTTGTGGGCAGCCCGGATTCGAACCCGAGCCCTCATGCTTACTTGTAAGCACTACTCCACTCGGAAACAACGACGCTCGGGTTATCCTAACACGCCTCTCACCAGACGCAAATTCTCAGCTTGTCCCCACACTACTGACGAGTCACCCTGCCCATTAGCTCTTATTAAGCACGATATTTCTGCGATTCTCGTAAGAGTCGAACCTGGTTGTATAATAGCTTCATTACATGAAAGCCTAGAGCTGAGTGTTCGTCGTCATCATCCACAAGAGTTTCCAGCATCTGGCCGGATCTGCTTGGAACATCGGCCTCTCCATCGCTCCCTATCCTCCCACCACTTTTCCTCTTGCACTTTGTCCCATTCTTCTCTCTTCTGCACTTCTTCCTTTACTCCCATGATCCATTTTTCTCTTGGTCTTCCTCTTGGTCCCCTGTCCCCTATTTCCATCTCATGGGTTTTCTTTGGAATGCTGCCATCTTCCATTCTCTTGACATGTCCATACCATCTCAGTCTTGACTACTCTGCAGTTTCTTGCAGAGGTTTCTCCTTCACCATTTGCCACACCTTCTCATTTCTCATTCTATCCATTCTAGTTATTCCAACTCTGCTTCTGTGTAATTTCATCTCACAGACCTATATTGTGCTCACCTGCTTTCTCTTCAATACACACGTTCCTGATACGTGAGTATTGGAGCATAATACTGTCGGTATATCACTTGCTTTCTCTTCTGGGGGTACGTCTTTGGTCCACACCAGAGTTCGCACAATTTGCGGGAATCTATGGGCTTACTTTCCTCTTTCAATGATCTCCATAATTTTCGTCTTATTAAAGTAATATAAGGAAAATAGAAAATATAGTAAGTAGTAGAACAGTAGTATGGAAATAATCTATATAGAACTATAGAGGGTAAAAACTGTGGGGGAATACAAAGATAAGAACACATCCTGGAAATAATTGAGGACGTGCAATTGCTATTCTAAAATGAAGAGGACGGTCGCAGGAAAAGAATACGCGGTGGATCTAATCAAACCAGTCACAAAAGAAAAGCAAGTGAAGGAGATAGTAAATTAAGTAAAATGTTCCGCTGCGTTGTATAAACATGGATCGAGCCGAAATCGTAGTGCTCAGGACTGTTTCAAATATGTAGTGCTTAACTACTATCAGTCGCAAATATTGCTTTATTGTGCCAGATCTAGATTTCGGTAGCTGTGAGATCATTATCAGTGCTAAAAACCATAGAATCAGTTACAATCAGGTAGCATAAATCCTTTATTACACACCAGTTGTACATGTTTTATATTTTAGTAAACAATAAAATAATACCATACCTTAAAATGTAGGTTAAAAGATACATCGTTTTTTAATCTTTATATTAAAATTAATCCTCTTAACGTTTAACATGAAGAGTAAAAAAAAAGTTGCATGTTTTGATTTACAGTTTAAGGAATGTATCTTCTTATTTTATTACTGACTCTAACATAAAACATGTAGAATGCTGAAATGTTTGTAAACCTATTGGACCAAAATGCTATGGTCATCAGTACCTAGGCTTACAAACCCATTAGACTAATTTACACTAAGAACAAAACACACAGACATCCCTGGCAGAGGGAGGACTCGAACCTCCGGCGGGAAAGACCACCCAGTCCGCGCAGAAACACGTTTACAACTGTTGTATAATACGGCATGCGTACTACCTGATTATAACTGGTTCTGTGCTTTTTATCACTGATAGTTGTCGTACAGTGACAGAAATTTAGACCTGCCACGATAAATCAATATTTACGACTGCTGCTGTAGACCCACAGATGAGAAGTCATTAACATGAAGATAAATTCTCTGGAATTCACATTTTACTGTATAGCAGAATTTTCATCGAACCACCTGTATGTTATTTCTCTACCGTTCCATTCTCTAACAATGCGCAGGCAAAAGGAACACCTCATGGGCGTAGGCAAGGGGTTGGTTTCTGGGTTTCTCGAAATGTTGGCTAGGCCAACAAAAACTGCTATCATTCTGTGTCAGGATGAAGCTAACCTACATTTTGCCAAGGCTGGGAAGCTGTTACACAAGCTCCATGCAGTTCCTCCGCGGTGGAGAAGCCGAGCGGTCTAAGGCGCCTCGCTGCGGAGCGCGCGGTTACTCGCCGTCGGAGGTTCGGGTCCTCTCTGGGGAATGGGTGTGTGTGTTGTCCTTAGGTTAGTTTACCTTAGTTTAAGTAGTCTGTAAGATACGGACTGATGACCATGCAGTTTGGTCCGATAAATTTAAAAACATTTGAACATTTTGAACATACAGTCCCGATTTCTCATGATGCGATCAACTGTTTTTTGAGCCCTGTAGAAGGACATTCATGGCCATCTGTATGTTTCGGAGAAAGAGGTGCATAATGATTCTGTATCTAACTGAAAACATTGAGGAACTGAACGTCTTGTCTAACAGTGTGTTAAGCGTATTAACAGTTATCGTGATTACTAATGAAATAAGGCGTAATTTGTTTAGTGTTTTCTCAGGTGTCTTCATTTACTATGTCTGCTCCTTATAGATGAGTGCGTATTGCATGTTTTCCAATCACTAGGAACAAATACTTTGTCAAGGCAGTCACGCTCAAATATGCTAAAGAGAGGGACTAAATCCGGCGGAGATTCTGTGTAGAAAGTTTCGGGGCCTGGAGCTTCACACTGCTTTAGATTTTTGAGGTGTTTTTTAACACCGCTGTTCGTAATTACAATGCCAGTCAACAATGTTTGTTGAAGTTCCTATGTAAACGAATCAAGTTCCCGTCTAGTCAAAGAGAATCTTCTGTGAACTTATTTTTTTCTTCTATTGACAGCTTTCACGTACCGGAAGGAAATTCAGTTAGGCATCTCTGTTAATGTTTCAGATATTATTGAAAGGTTCACACACTGCCTTTCTAATTGCCGATCCACATTTGACTGTCATCATGATATGATTTGCCTTCTCTCTATTTCGGAGAAAACATAGATTCTTAAGAAGTTTTCAAATTTTGTTTCTATACCATGATGACTTCCAAGTATCTGTATATACTGTATTAGCGCCATTTGCATTTCTGATAGGAGTACACGTTATTACAATGTCCTTTCATTGAAAACCTCTCCCGAAATTATATTCTGGCTACGCCAATGGAACACCTGAATCTTTCCGCTTTCGATCTTATTTCTCTTATTTTATTAAGAAGATGATGCCTCCCTAAGTAGCTGGGTGCTAACAAAATGTTAGAGAAAGTTGGTGAAAGAAATTTCGTTAATAAATCTCGCCGCAACGAAAAGCGCCTTTCTTTTAATGATTTTCAACACAAGCTGTGCATCTTTCCCGTGACACTCTCACCTCTATATCGCGATAATACAAAACGAGGTGCTCATCTTTGAACTTTTTCTATATCCATCGTCAGTCCCACATGGTGGGGATCCCACAATGCGTGGCAATACTCGAAAATAGGACGCACAATTGTAGTGTAGAGCGTTTCTTTAGTAGAACTGTTGCATCTTCCAAGTGTTCTGACAATGTAACGTACCCTTTGGTTCGCCTCCCATACAATATTTTCTATGTGTTTTTTTTTTCCAATTTAAGTTCCATATCGAATTCGTGGTGGGGAGCGACTGTTTGAAATATGTAGAAGATGAATGGCTATTAATCGCAAATATTTTTTTATCTACATGTATTTACATAAACACATTGCAAATCACACTAAAGTGTATGGCAGAGAGTTTATCGAACCGCTTATGAAACAAACCTAATTGGTATACGATGTGAACCAGGAGACGTGCTTTTGTTATGTGATTTAAGTTGTTTTAATACTCCAAGTGTCGGGCCCGGTGGTCTTGGAGTAAAGCGCTCGCCTGGAAACCGAAGGGTCGCGGGTACGAAACCCGGTCGGACCTCGGCTTTTTTCAGTCTGCACTTTAACCCATCCTTCACTTCTCAACGATATGAGGAGTCGCCAGAAACGACATGTGGTTCGGATTCCACGTTAAGCTGTAGGTCCCCTTTGCTCGGTTGGATAACTGGGATAGGCTAGAGATACGCAAGTCGCCGAAGTGGCGTCCAATTGAAAGACTTGCACCAGGCCAATGAGCCACACGAAATTATTATTATAATACTCCAGGTAAATGTAGTTCAATACAAAACGAGCTTCCCTTCTCTGAACTTTTTCTATATCCTCCCTCAGCCCCACTTGCTGAAAAATCAAATGTTCAAATGTTTGTAAATCTATCGGACCAAATTTCGTGGTCATCAGTCCGTAGCTTACAAACTACTTAAACTAAGGTAAACTAACCTAAGGACAACACACACACCCATGGCCCAGGGAGGACTCGAACCTCCGACGGCGAGCAACCGCGCGCTCCGCAGCGAGCCGCCTTAGACCGCTCGGCTACTCCACCGCGGCCCCCTCTTGCTGAGGATCGCATAATGCTCAGCAATATTCGTTAATAGCACGCAAAAGTGTAGTATTTCTTTCGTATAACTGTCGCACCTTCTGAGTTATCTACCGATGAAACGTAGCATTTGGTTTGTTTTCCCTCTTGGCCAAATCTACATTTCGGTTGCGGTGAGATCATTACCGGTGCTAAAAACACAGAACCAGTTACAAGTATGCCATAATACACACCAGTTTATACGTGTTTTGTATTTTGCCGCGGGTAAATGGCATAGACTAGAGCATCCTACGGAGTGAGTGGCCGTTCTCATCTGAGGTTCGACTCCCCCGTCGGGTATGGATGTGTGTGTGTTAGTTTAAGTAGTTTGTAAGTCTAGTGAGTAATGACCATAGCAGTTTTGTCCATATTGTTTTATATTTTAGTCGATAATGAAATACATAGAATGTGCGTCTAAAAATTCCGGTGAACGGCGTCAAGAAATGTAGGGATAAGAGTTATAAACAAAATACCTTTACTGGCCTTCAAATACATTTCTGACATCGCTTGTACAGCTGTTGGAAAATGCCAGCAAACGCTTCTTGTGGAATCGCCCATAGCACTGATGCCACGAGTTGTTGGATGTCTGAAACCAGTAAAACACACACTCTTTACTGACTGTTTCACCATACACTTGTGCTAACATTCCATGAGTTTCTGTTGCTGTTTTGCCTAAATTGAAACACATCGCGATGTTAACGCGATGCATGTTGCAAAGACTGACCGTGTTAGCTGGGTCGCAGCATGTAACACCACTTTACTGCAATGCTTCTTCACATGTCCCTCACTGTGTGCTTTTGGAATGTCGCCACAATTGTATGATTGGGTTGGTAATTTCCTGTCAGAAAGGACACATTACGTTGTAATTGACGGAAAGGCATCGAGTAGAAGTGAAGTGATATCTGGCGTTCCAAAAGAAAGTGTTATAGGGCCCCTACTGTTCCTTATTTTTACAAACGATTTAGGAGACAATCTGAGTAGCTCCCTAAGACGGTTCACGGATGATGTTGTCACTTATCGGTTAGTAAAGTCAGATCAAAAGCAAGTGCATAATGATTTAGATATCAGCATTGTGCAAAAAGTTGCAATTGACGCTTAATAATGAGAAGTGTGAAGTCATTCATATGACCACAAAAAGAAGCCTGTTAAACTTCATTTACACGATAAATCAGTGAAAACTACAAGCCGTAAATCCAACTAAATACCTAGGAGTAACAATTACAGACAACTTAAATTGGGAAGAACACATGGAAAATATTAAAGGGATAGCGAACCAAAGACTACGTTTCGTTAGCAGAACACGTGAGAAGATGCAACAGCTCTATTAAAGAATCTGCCTACACCACACTTATACGTCCTGGTTTGGAGTATTGTTGCGCATTGTAGGATTCCCACGAAGTGGGATGATAGATTATTTAGAGAAAGTACAGAGAAGGGCAGCTCGTTTGGTATTATCGCGCTATAGGGAAGAGAGTGTCACGGTAATGATGCACGAGTTGGGGTGGCAATCATTAAAACAAAGGCGTTACTCGTTGAGACGAGATCTGTTTGCGAAATTTCTTTCACCAAGTTTCTCTTCCGAATGCGAACAGATTTTGTTAGCACCCATCTACTTAGGGAGACATGATCATGCAAATAAAAAAAAGAGAGATCAGATCGAAAATGGAAAGATTTAGGTGTCACCTTTCTTCCTCGAGAGCTGTTAGAGACTGGAACTGTAGAGGAACGTCATAAAAGCGGTTCGATGAACCCTCTGTCATGCACTACAATGTGACGTGTAGAGTATTTACGTAGATGTAGATGTAAATGTAGAAACTGAATGTGCAGGCACCTCAACCTTGCCAGGGCGGTTTGTAAAATATGGGAACATTCACCGAACTTTCCAGACGCATCTTGTACATCTACATGGGATACTCGGCAAATCACATTTAAGTGCCTTTGCAGAGGGTTCATCGAACCACCTTTATACTATTTATCTCCCGTTCCATTCTCGAACAGCGCGCGGGAATAACGAAGACCTGAACCTCTCCGTTTTAGCTCTGATTTCATTTATTTTATTCTGATGATCATTTCTATTTATGTAATTGGGAGTCAACAATATCTTTTCGCATTCGGAGGAGAATGTTGGCGACTGGAGTTTCGTAAATAGCCCACGCCGCAGCGATAAGCGCCGTTGTTGTAATGATTCCCATCCCAGATTCTGTGTCATTTCCGTAACGCTGTCTCCCCTGTATCGTGACAGTACAAAACTGCCCTTCCTTGGACTCTTCCGATGTCCTCCGTCAAACCCATCCTATAAGGAACCCACACTGGGCAGCAATACAAAATGGACGGACAAGAGACGAATACAGTATGCAGATTGAAATGGATATGGGGTGTCGTTCTTATGAGGAGATGAAAAGGCTTTCTTAGGATAGAGTAGGCTGGAGAGCTGCATCAAACCAGTCTCCGGACTGAAGAGGTAGAGGTAGCACTCGAAAATTGTAAAAATTTAATTATTTGTTTCTTTTTAACGGCCCCTCGACTCCGACGATACAATAGCAGAAAGTTTCGAAGAAAACCTGTGTCTAATTGCAAACACGTACCCGATTAACACAACAATAGTAGGCGAAGATTTTAATTTAACCTCTGTCTGTTGGCGAAATTATATTTTCAAATCAGGAGGTACGCATAAAGCATCGTGCGAAATTGTACTCAATGCATTCTCTGAGAATTACTTCGAACAATTAGTTAATGAGCCAATTAAAATTGTAAATGGATGTCAAAACGCACTTGATCTCTTAGCAACAAATAATCCTGAGCTCATAACGAGCATCAAAACGGATACAAGTATTAGTGAATACCTTGCTGTCGTAGTGAGATTGAATATCGAAAGTCCCAAAGTTACCAAAAATAGACGAAAAGGATATTTGTTCAGGAAAGGAGATGGAAATACAACACATTGCTTCTTGACAGACAGTTTCCACTCTTTCCTAACACTAAACGTAACTGTAGACCAGATGTGGCTCAAATTCAAAGAAGTATCGACAGCAACTGGCAGTTCTATACCAAATAAATTAACAAAAGAAGAAGGTGATCCCTCCTGATAAGGATTCCACACTGGGCAGCAATACTCCAAAAAAGGACGGACAAGTGTATGCAGTTTCTTTAGTAGTTCTGTTGCATCTTTTAAGGGTTCTGCCAGTAACACGCAGTCTCTGGTTCGCCTTTCCCACGACATTATCTACGTGTTCTTTCCAGTTTAAGTCTGAAGTAATAGTAATTCCTAGGTATTTTGTGGAGTTTACGTCCTTCACATTTGATTGATTTATCTTGTAAACAAAGTTTAACAGATTCCTTTTCGTACTCATGTGGACGACTTCACACTACTCATTATTTAGAGTCCATTGCCAATTTTTACACCATACTGATATCTTATTCAGATCGTTCTGCAGTTGGTTTTGATCTTCAGATGATTTTACTAGACATTAAATGACGGTGTCATCTGCAAACAACCTAAGAGAGCTCCTTAGATTTTATTCCAAATCGTTCATGTAAATAAGGAACAGCAGTGGTCCAATAACACTACCCTGTGGAACGCTCGATATCACCTCTGTTTTAATCGATGCTTTACCATCGATTACTACAAACTGTGTCTTATCTGACAGGAAATCCCCTATTCAGTCGCAAATTTGGAGCGATATACCATAACCACGCAATTTGATTAAAAGCCGTTTGTGAGGTACGGTGTCAAAAGCCTTCTGGAAATCAAGTAATACGTAATCGATCTGCGAACCCTTGTCGATAGCACTCATCACTTTGTGTGAGTAAAGAGCTAGTTGTGTTTCGCATGAACAATATTTTCTAAATCCTTGTTGACCCTGGGCGCCAACAGTAAAATTCGGAGGCGGAGGTGTTAAGGAATGGTGGTGTTTATCATGGAGGAATCTTGCACCCCTTGTTGTTTTGCGTGACACTATCGCAGCACAGGCCTACATTTATGTATTAAGCTGATTCTTGCATCCTACTATCGAAGTGCAATTCGGGGATGTCGATTGCATCTTTCTCAACACGATCGAACAGCTGTTGGTAATTCACAACCTGTGGCGGAGTTTTTACACGACAATAATATCTCTGTAATGGACTAGCAGCACAGAGTCCTGATTTTAGTCCTATGGAACACCTTTGGGATGTTTTGGAACGCCGACTTCGTGCCAGACCTCACCGACTTACATCAGTAAAAATGTTCAAATGTTTGTTAAGCTTAAGGGACTTAACTACGGGGTCATCAGTCCCTAAACTTACAAACTACTTATGAACTACCTACAACTAAGGACGGCACAAATATCCATGCCCGAGGGGGGGATTCGAACCCCCGACCGTAGTGGCCGTGCAGACCGTGACTGAAGCGCCTCAGTCCCCTCGGCCACCGCGGCCAGCCCTTACATCAATACATCTCCTCAGTGCAGTACTCCGTGAAGAACTACAGTTGCCGGCCGCGGTGGCCGAGGGGACTGAGGCGCTTCAGTCACGGTCTGCACGGCCACTACGGTCGGGGGTTCGAATCCCCCTCGGGCATGGATATTTGTGTCGTCCTTAGTTGTAGGTAGTTCATAAGTAGTTTGTAAGTTTAGGGACTGATGACCCCGTAGTTAAGTCCCATAAGCTCTACAAACATTTGAATATTTGATGCCTGCATCGCCAATTACTATTACAGATGCACCCGCCTCGACAATTCACTGGGGAGTTAGGGTAAGAAAACGGAAATACGTCACGATTTACTGATTTAAATGTGTTCGCAGCTGCCAGATAAGCCGAGAAGCTAGGTCTTCTGTTTTACATCTTTGGCTGTGGTCTGGACATATTCGCATCTGTTGTGATGTTATAGGACCTTTTTTTTTCGCATCTTTTATTTTACCGTTATTGATTAACTGTCTAATCGAGAGGAGTTGATGATTAGAACGTCTTCAAAATTTCTTCACGATAAATTACATAAACCCTTTTCTTTTTAATTATTTTACTGCACTCGCTTAAAAGAATACGGAAATTACTGTGTAAGTAACTAATGGATAATTAACTAAGAAGAGACTATCAAGTTTTAAGTGCACAATTGTCTAGACGACGAATGAAAGCTTAACAAACATTTGAACATTTTTGAAGAACTACGGTTGAGAACAATGAGATTTTGTTTTTATTAATTTAGACCTTATTGAAACATATTTTGAACTAAAGCTGAACGCAGTTTTAGAACCTTTTGTGTTCTCGATTTATGGCTGACTGACGAAGGAAATGAGAAAGGAAGTTTGGGGCCTCGCGCCTCTCGGATGCCAGCTTAAAAGTCCAACGGACAGAGACGTCAGCCGCGTCAGAAAGTTAGCAACCGAAAAGTTTTTGACGAGCCGTCGGCGGCTCCCTGGTCCGCACTCGACGCCACTCGCCACTGGCGCCCCTTCTCCCCCATTATTTCGTGCCCGGAGGATTTCGCAGCAGCTGCCACGGCGCGGGAAGGGGCCCTGGGTCCCCTGGACCCTTTGCGACTCCGTACTGACCATTGAGCGAAGGAGTGCGGCCAGGAGGGGTGGGGGGGTCAATAAAAGAGGGAGGGGGGAGGGATCTGTCAGCGGAGAGGCTGGCTGATGAAGACCCGAGATGGGCCGCCACTGGGGGCCCTGGACGTCAGTCACGACGCGAATCGCCGGCCGGTGGCGATCGCGGTGCAGCTGCGTCTGCTGGTGCTGGTGCTAGCTCACGCCTCGGCCGGACACGACGCGCCCTCTGCCGCTTGTTAGGGCCCATTGTCCGGCAGAGGTCCGCTTTTTACCGGACCGCCGAGAGGCGCGTCCTCGCCGAATCCCCTTTTCACGGATCCGCGCGGCATTATTTGCTACTTGTTTGCGCAAATACGACCGGCTCCGGCCGCCCTTGCTCCTTCTCCTTTCATCTCGGCTCTCGGCGGACCCTCTTGCGGGACGATTCGGACGAGGAAAGGTTCTAGTTTTTCCGCAGTTGCGTGTCGGGACCACCGCTCGCGGCAACGTCGATGAAATATCACCTGCCTGGGTGAGCATTGGCGCCGCCAGGATTTGGTTCTGGGGGGGGGGGGCTAACTTAAAAAAAATAAAGCCAATTGAATTTATTAACCTACTAGCTGAGAACCCGGCGTTGTCCGGGTATTCATTTATTCCTTCTCTTTTTCAGGTATATATTCATTTGTATAAGGGCTGTATGTCTGTAAAATCTCTTGGGAATACAATTAGTAGTAAGGAAACTTGGTGCTTAATGGGGCGCTTTTCTATGAACGTTACTGTTTATGTACTCATATCTCATGAACTACTTGTCGTACTGTGATACAATTTATAAGATACATTAAGCTATATGTGTGTATACTGTCTCTAAAATTTCCTGCAGCTACAATTTTCTTATTCGATGCTTATCCTTACAGAGAAAGAGCTGAAGACATTTCACTACACATAGACCACAGATATGGTCTGTGGCATCACGATTCGCTGTATGTAACCTCCTTGCTATAGAGTCGCAAACGTCATCGTTGGCCTTCAGTCCGAATTTTTTTTAATAATTTGACGACTTTCAACCACCATATCTTCCACCCTCTTATAGCTGCCGGCCGCGGTGGCCGAAGGGACTGAGGCGCTCCAGTCACGATCTGCACGGCCACTACGGTCGGGGGTTCGAATCCCCCCTAGGGCATGGATATTTGTGCCGTCTTTAGTATTAGCTATTTGATAAGTAGTTTGTAAGTTTAGGGACTGATAACGCCGTAGTTAAGTCCCATAGACTCTACAAACATTTGAACAACATCTTATAGCTATCGGCATCGAACTGCTATGGTGTACAACGGGAGACTTCAGACAACAATTACGCACAGACCATTCGTTTGCGTTCCGTAATTTTCGCTGCAGAGTGAAATGTTAACACACACACACACACGTAGAATTTTATATACACCGATAACATGCATCCCAATATACTACACTCTTTTATCATTATCAATCTTCAAGCAACAATGCAACTAATAAAACCATTTTCAAAGAGTAAATATAATTTTCAAAGAGTTATTATTGTTCCACATTTCGCGTTATATTTTTCAGATTAGTAAATATCTATCAGATCGCTATAAAACCGTGCCTAAAACCTTCCTCAGGTATAAATTAGTAACTGTACAAATATTTAAGTCTCTGCGTCTCGTCGTTCGGACCTGATAAGCGTACACCGAAGAGACATTCACATTTATAGATATAGATTACTTAATTTTACACTTTTTATAATTTAAGTGCGCCTCGGTTGCACATTTATTATTATTCTCGAGTCAGAAACATACAAATTTACAGTAGCCATACATATCGTAAATTGATAAATAGTTACAATTGTAATTATATTACATATGCCCAGTACTTCGCAACCACCAAGGCGTTTGGAGTGGCTTGCAGGAGATCAGTCTTTGTACAGGATGTAGGGACCACAGGGCACTGGAGCATATGGCTTGTGGTTTGTTGTTCTCCACAGTCACAGGAAGTGTCTTCTGTCTTGAAACCCCATCTCTTCAAGTTGTCTCGGGATCGTCCAACTCCTGATCGTAATCTGTTCAACGCTTTCCACACGAGCCAGTTTTCATTGTGTCCAGGTGGTAGTTCTTCGGCTTCAGGCATCCATCCATGAAGGTGAGGCGTCATCTTCTTCCACAACTCCAGCCTTGCCTTCTCTGGTGGAACGGTGAGTTTCTCAGATGTCCTTAGGAAGTTCTTTCGCGAGCTCAGCCGTTGCTGTGGCGGATTATATCCGTGCAGTAGGTGCGCACTGTTCATTTCCACTTTCAGTCTCTCCTTGTTGGCAGCCACTTCTCTAGGTACACTTGGTGGTGCTATTCCAGCCAGATAATAAAGCTTCTCGGTTGGAGTAGGTTTTAAACAACCAGTGATCAACCTGCAAGTTTCATTGAGAGCAGTGTCTACTTGTCTGGCATGGGATGACCTGTACCAGACTGGGGAAGCATATTTGGCAGTAGAAAAACACAGTGTTATTGCAGAAGAGCGGATAGTCTGTGGATGTGAGCCCCACTGTGTCCCCGCTAGTTTGCGGAGTAGGTTATTTCGCGTGGAGATTTTCATTTTGGTATTCTTGCAGTGAGTTTTGAATGTCAGAGACCTATCGAGAGTGACACCCAAGTATTTAGGGGTGTGATAATGTTACAATTGGATTCCTGACCATTCTATATTTAGCTCATGATTAGCAGACGGACGCTCGACAGCTAATCGTACCCTGGGCGTCAGATTTCTCTGACGGCTGATCCTTTCACACCAGAAACATCGTCTTGGTCCTTCTCAGGACCACAGTTGACCGTCATATCGATGGATATAGAAGGTTGCACAGTGGTAGAGTGCCACACTACAAATCCAAAGGGCGCGGGTTCGATCCCCGCCAGATGCTCGGATTTTTATCTGTCACTTTCCACCTCTTTCACCTCTGGCAGAATTGCCCTTGTGAAAAATACCGAGTAGCACCGTGGTTCGGAACCCACGTTAAACTGTAGGTCCCCTTATAACTGGCTGGGTACGTCAGTTCCAGAGTCGGAGGAAGGCAACGGCATACCACCCCAAAACAGGACCATCCCTAGTAAAGCTCTGTGGTGTACAAACCAATCTTCGGATTGTTGACTATGCGAGGGTTCCTCGTAGTTTTTAATAAATTACCCTGTGTTCTTGTCAAATCTGGAACCCTCGTCGCTCCACAGTCTTCATTCTTTTCCCGTGGAGAGTTTTACGTACCAAATTGGAGTATGATGTTCTTATATTACTTTTTTTTATTGCACCTTCAAAATAAATTGGATGTTTTGCAAGTTCAGTCTCATTTATATCGGTACTTTTTTCAAAATCAACACCAACAATAATCACAATATATATATATATATATATATATATATATATATATATATATATATATATATATATATATATAACTCCTTGGCCGCGGTGTTCCGTGGTTCAATGGCTCAATAAAATCTTTGCCGCCTACTTTGCCAATAAAAGCTATGTGGAATACCGTGGACATGATAAAATAAACAAATCAACTCTAGTATAAATAAATTATTTTACACTCTGATAACTATGTTTAATTACTTTTATTGATATATATATATATATATATATATATATATATATATATATATATATATATATATATATATATAAAGCTTGTTCATTCATAATAAGCAATTGGTACTCAGGTACCCTCACAACTGCTTTACCTTACCTTACATTATAATTTAACCAATAATATTATGAAAACAATTGCATATGAAATAAAATTAGTAGGCTCACATTAATTTGAAAGTGGAAGAGGAGCAATGTGGTGGAAATGAAGCGTACATAATCAGCTCGTAAAATAATTAAGCAGCTTCTATGTTACTAGCCAAAGAGAAAGGTCTTTACAGTTTAATTAAAATGAGACTCTGTGTGTAAAAACTGAACTAAAACAGCTCTATTTTTCGTAGTTTTTGCGGCCTTCATAAGTTTCCACTCGGTGGCGCCGCTGACCTGCTAAGCAGCGGGTCGCCACATATGCACAATCGGTTCGTAACTTCAGCATAGCAGTAACAATAGCGGCAGCAACAAAGCTGGTCGGACGGCATTAAATCGCTCGCAGTAACAGCAGCATACGTTCTCACGTTGGCGAGCCATTGCACGTTCACTTGTGCTTGACCAAATTATAGTTACGTTGTGATTTATTACATACCTAATATTTCAAATTTCCGGTGCCAACCTGTTTAAAAAATTAAAAAAAATGATAACAATAAAGTATAATAAAATTGAAAAGTCTTTGGGGAGGTGCTGGGGGGGGGGGGGAGGGCGCTTCAGCCCCGTTACCTGAGAGTGTTATTTTCTCAGGACAACCAGAAATGGGGCACTAACCTTATTTGTGGTTGATGTAGGCTGTAACATCCGAGCGGGAAACCAAAGCGAGATCACGGTTACGCCACTCGGAACTCTAAGAAAACCGTGTGCAGCGCACGCCGAAGTAAATTGTCGCGTGTTAGTGCGCGAAGTAATAACTTTTCTCTCTATCTGGACTAGCCGGATACTAGCTGACAAGGCGTGGCTGCGTCACAGTGGTAGACATCACGTGACTTGAAAGAAATGATTGTTGTTAATTTAATAGATACAGGAGGACCCGTGTGACTACTTCCCAACGTTCTCGGAATTACAAAAAAGTTGGAGAAAAATGGAGGTAAAGATGTATTTTCACCCATAGCTTCCTTCAAAATCAATCAATGCAAGTGCTTAAAAGCCCAAATGAAAGAGCTTGACCCGCTGAGTGTTGTTAGGTCAAAAACAACTGTGTACCTTAATTAGAACGGAAGATATCGTAAAACAAACCGATTAAAATATTCAATGCAAGGACAGAAGGATTTCGCTTTTGAATAAAAATAAAGGATGGAGAGACTTAAGTCAATTCTGATACTTGATGACAAATCTGCGAATGAATACCTTTAGTTTCAAACAAAAATGAAGTAAATCGGTCGGATAGAACGGCCTGACCGACTGAATTTAGTTTACAGCAAGGACATCCCCATAAGAAATATACAGAAGGAAGAGTATAGAAAAAGTAAGGCAAGAGTTATGTAAATTTTGATACTTGAGGACAAATCTGTGGATGAATACCTTTCGTTTAAAACAAAAATGAAGGAAATCGATCGGGTAGTTTGGTGTGGCCGACTGACTTTAGTTTTCGTAGATTCTTTTAAAATATAAGATTTGGTCTTCACTGTCGAAAGACTGCTTGATGCCGCTCTCCACATTACTCTATCCTTTGCAAGCCTCTTCGTCCGTATATAAGAACGGCAACCTGCTTACTATATTCGTCTCTTGGTCCCTCTCAGATTTTTTACACTACCCCTCTCCACACTGCACTTGCAGTACACCATTTCCCGCTTTTCTCATTTTACAATTTTTATCTTTAATAATTTATTAAACTATCCAGAAAAGATTATCTATCGAAGTCAATTTTATTAAAAAGATAATACAGTAAAAATGCGGAGATAACACTTTGTTAAAGATACAGAGATGAATTTAATATTATCTGGGTTATATTGTAATCAGAATTCGCTAGAACAAAGTTTTTTTCTGCTAATGTCTTTCCGTTTCGTTTATCATAGCAGCGAGACGTCACGCATGTCTTGTGTCTGTATCTGTATTTTACAATTGTCAACAGTAAATCCAGATAATGACGGCAAATGACTTGGCAGACCAATTGAACGAAACGGAAAGTGTGTCAAAAGGAGCGTATAAGATCAGCATTAACAAGAGCAAAACAATGGTAATGGAATGCAGCTCCGCAGCAGAATAGCCGTGCGCACTAAGGCGCCTTGCTGCTGTGCGCGTGGCCGTTGCCATGGGGGGGGGGGGGGGTTTGAGTCCTCCCTCGGGCATGGGTGTTTGTGTTGCCCTTAGCATAAGTTACTTTAAGTTAATGTAAGTACTTTGTAAGTACTTTTGAATTTGGAATGCAGTCTTAAAAAATCAGTCGATGACAAACAGTAAAGGTGGTAAATTAGTTTTGTTACTTGGGCAGTCACATGTGGTCGCAGTACGGAGGATATAAAATGCAGAATGGCAATGGCGAAAATGCGTTTTTGAAAAAGAGAAATTTGTTAACATCGAATATTAATTTAAGCATAAGGAAGTCCTTTTTGAAGGCATTTGTGTGGAGTGTTGCCTTGTGTGGAAGTGAAACATGGAGGATAAACAGTGCAGACATGAAGAGGATAGAGGCTTTTGAAATGTGGTGCTACAGAAGAATGCTGAAGATTAGGTGGGTGGATCGCATAACTAATGAGGTACTGTTAGTAGTATTGTTTATGGGACTTAACTATGGGGTCATCAGTCCCTAAACTTACAAACTACTTATGAACTACTTACGAACTAGGACGGCACAAATATCCATGCCCGAGGGGGGATTCGAACCCCCGACCGTAGTGACCGTGCAGACCGTGACTGGAGCGCCTCAGTCGCCTCGGCCACCGCGGCCGGCAATGAGGTACTGATCAAAATTTGGGAGAAAAGGAATTTCTGGCACACCTTGACCAAAAGAAGGGATCGAGTGGTAGGACAATTCTTAGACATCAAGGAATCGTAAATTTATTATTGGAGGGAAGTGCGTTGGGGAAACATCACAGAGAGAGCCCAAGAGGTCAATGCACTAGGCAGATTCAAATGGATGTAGGTTGCAGCTCAGCACAGATTAGGGTGGAGAGCTGCATCAAACTAGTCTCCTTTTTCAAATGTTTGTATAGACTATGGGACTTAACTACGGGGTCATCAGTCCCTAATCTTACAAACTACTTATGAACTACTTACGAACTAGGACGGCATAAATATCCATGCCCGAGGGGGGATTCGAACCCCCGACCGTAGTGGCCGTGCAGACCGTGACTGGAGCGCCTTAGTCCCCTCGGCCACCGCGGCCGGCCAAAACTAGTCTCCGCACTGAAGACCACCACAACAACAGTAATGTTACTTTACGTATATTTACTGCTCCTAATCAAAAATATTTTTTCTTTAAGCAGTTTTTCACTACAGCTTTTGTGGCAAATAATGCCGATTCTTGTGGCGCAAGGAACAGTCAGGCACCTTCATCGTCTGTCTGTTAAATTATTACACTTCTTGTTACCCATTTATTGGCGATGCTATAGAATTCTACAGTTTTGTCCAAAGCTACATTTCCTATTTGATGGGCTGCATATTTTGATATTGATTTTCGTTATCCGCACCCCGCTAAAATTACACAACGACAACAATACGAACTATAACAATATATTTGTTAATTACAATCACTGTCAAAATTTACTCAAATAACGAAATACCACCTATCAAAATCAAATTAACTTTAACAATAAAGCCCATAAAACTCTCTCTCTCTCTTTCTCTCTTTCTCACACACACACACACACACAATCAATCCGAGGCGCCTTTCTTGTTTTCATTCTTTTAAGTCCTAGTTCCACATCTAATATCGTTTATCTTCTTCTTCCAAAAATTCGCCCCCCTGCCTTACTTCTGTTCTCTTTCCTTTTCATTGCTGTTCTTAATAATTTATCAAAGTATTCTTTCCATCTGTTTCTTATCTTCTCTGCTTTCCTTCTTGGCTCTGCACTTTCTCTTTTCACCAGCATTGTATAGTGTTTTCCATCCTCGTACTACTTTTAATTCCATACAGCATCCTTTTACCATCATCTCTTCTTTTCCTGTTTTCTTCCTCTACCACTTTCCTACATTTATTTTTATCTTCCACTTATTTTCTTTTACTTTCTTCCGTTTTGTGTCGTATTCAGGCATGCTTTCTTCTTTTCTTTTACTGCTTCCTTCACCTGTTCATTTCACCATGCTGTCCCTTTTTCCTTCACCCTTCTGCACATTCTGCCACAGATGTTCTCATCAAAGCTTACCAACGCCTTTTTGAACTTTCTCCATTCGTCCTCATTACTGACACATTCATTGTTAGGAATTTTAATTTGAAGTAACTCCTTAAAATTTTTTATACCTCCCTGTCCTTCAATTTACACGTTTTCTTTTTTATGACTTTATTCCTTCCATTTTATCGACCTCATGCTTGCCACCACAATATGATGACCGTCACCAAAACCTACTCCTTGGAGTTCAATCACATCCATCGACCGTCTCCGATTTTTCTTTTCCACTAGAAACTAATCCATAACTGTCTTCGTTCTAATCCCACCCCAATCATATCTTGTTATCTTTTGGGTATTTTTCTTACGGAAAAGCCTCTCGATTATTGTGGGCGATCTAGGTGCCCAAATAATTCGCTGAAATCACTCAGAAAGTTCTTCACACCAATCTCAAACAACAGTGACCCGGTTGAGATTGCGCGTTGTCATATATAATAACTCTATCGGTGTTTGGGAACGTGAAGTCAATACGTGGCTGCAAATGGTGACCAGATATCCGAAAACAACCTTTTTCAGTAAATGGTTCCATGTAAAAACAGTCCTCACCATTATGCAGCCATCACCATCTTGCACTGTGCCTTGGGTATATGACTGTGTGGGGTGTGCGTCACACTCGTACCCTACTATTAGCTCTTACCAACTGATCGAGACTCATCTGACCAGTTCACGGTTTTCTAGTCATCCAGGATCGAACCGATAGGGCCACGAGCTGAGGGAGGCGCTGCAGGCTGTTAGCAAAGGCACTCAACTCGGGTCGCCTGCGGTCATATCTTGCCAATTAGTTAAGCATGACTTTAGACAAAACCAAGTATGTTATAAAAACAAATTTTGACCCTGTGACTTTATTCATAGAATGGGCAATTCGACCTCAGGTAGAAAATAAGCTGTCTCATTAAAGATTGCAATTATCTGGACAATAGGACACCAGCTTGCTGCAGAACTGACTGACTGCCAATTAGATCTGAGTTCGGCAATTATTCCTGAATAATCTCACTCAACAGATTACACTGATGTTATGGCCTACCTGTGCGCAAGGAAACACGTACAACTGCTCTCAAAATTACTGAAAAAATGCTGCTGTTGCAAGGTCAAAAACTAGCTACAGAATTCGCAGGTGTGCAATGCGAATTCACTAACTACACAAATACTAATTTTGTCCATCTCTGTAGTATTTAAAACAAATAATTAATTACTTTTCGGGATGAAGTTTAAACTGAACCACTTTATATTTTTTCACAAAATGAGAGTATGAACATAAACAATATAATACAAAAAATGGTGATTACAACGTGGGAATGCCTTACAATAATCTTTCCAGAAAGTCATTACTTCTATTGTGATTTTCCGATAAAGATCAGTCTCTCGTTACTAGCAACAAAAGAAAAACTAACTAATACATTATACAATGAATATAAAAAAATCTAAAATGTCTACACACACACACACACACACACACACACAAAATATTGTTCAAATGTTTGTAAATCTGTGGGACTCATCTGCTTGGTTATTAGTCCCTAGCTTACAAACTACTTAATTACTTTTAATTAACCTAAAATAAATTAAACTAAACTAGGGACAACACAAACACCCAGGCCCGAGCAGGGAATGGAACCCTCGACGGCAAATGTCCGCGAGCACCGCAATACGACGCTCCAGTACTCACGGCTAATCCGCCGCTGTCTACACCACACTTCCTCCGTTAATTGTGCACTATACTTTTAATTATCTAAGGATTGGACATAAAAAAGACTCAGTCTGGTATTTTTTATTTACTTTTGGACAGTATTGTCGCCGTCCGCGGTGGCCGAGGAGACTGAGGCGCTCCAGTCACGGTCTGCACGGCCACTACGGTCGGGGGTTCGAATCCCCCTCGGGCATGGATATTTGTGCCGTCCTAGTTCGTAAGTAGTTCATAAGTAGTTTGTAAGTTTAGGGACTGATGACCCCGTAGTTAAGTCCCATAGACTATACAAACATTTAAACATTTGAACAGTATTGTCGATAGCATGTGTGTGAATAAATACTTTCGTATTTAAGGAGAAGTATTTGGGCTGTCTGCATGGGCTGGTGTCTTCATTGTTTGTGTATCGTGGAGGTACGGAAGGCGGTTTGACGGGTAGCATAACCTCAAGGCGCTCTTGTTCGTGCCAAGTAGCGTTAACTATCCATCGGAAATATCTTGCATGTATGCCAAATTCAGCAAATAACTATTAAAACTGCCGGGTACAGAGTGATGGGGGAATCACCTAATTCTGCCGAGACGCAGGTATTATCTCAATGGTTGTTTTCATCCACTGAAGACACTCTGCTTATTGCTATTTGTGAAATAACGCGAATGGAGACATTTTCAAAGAAATGGTTGCAAGTGATGGTATACCAGATCATACCACTACTGTATATTGCTCTAGATTACCCTCACTATTCTGTTACACGCTGTAGGAACAGCATATTTCAATTATTTTTAGACAGTAGTCTTCACAGTTACTCGTATCACACCGTTTAAGAAGACAACACTCTCAGCGTCGCTTGCGATAACACAAAAACGCTTCCGGGGTTCAGCAAAACAATATTTGAATGGCAGAATTGTTTACCAGGCGAAAAGTGTAAGAAAGCTTGTGTGTTTCGCGGACGGGACTCGACAAGAAAACGGTATTTCTGTGCTTTGATTACTTCCCTACCACTGCCAATCCACTGTTACTGATTTTGAACTTGATCATACGAAAGTTTAAGAACAAGAAGTAGCTACCACCTTCCACCTTTGTAGTAATGTATTAATATGTTCCACCTTCCGTTGAAAATTTGGAAGCGGATATAACAGAGGTAACTATAAAAGATACGGGAACTTGGTGTTAAAGTTGCACTTGGAAGCAGCAACGAACAGGTTGAGCTGAACACCAATATTTTCTACTCGTAAAGGTGTCGAAATGAAAATTTAAAAATTCAGGAATTACTAAAAAATTTACGAAAGTGTACATTAGTCAATGTCAATCAGTTATGATAAGTTTCGTTTATTGTTGTGATTTATATCTTCAGAGTAAGTCGCCTTACATTAATCTAGTATCGATAGTGTTCTGAACGAGAGCGCCTCTACAATCCCCTCTCCAACAGGAACGACGCGAATGTTAAAGCATGGAAACACTAGAACCCTCACTGTTCAGTGATAAAGTTGTCAGGAAAGTGATAATGACCATGATTTCAAGCAGATTGTAACGAATCAGCGAAGTTGAAACAACAGCTAAAAATTGGTTTTAACAACTTTCTGAAGCGTTTGCTATAATTAAGTGAAAGTCGTAAAGTGAATTCGTAATTAATCCATGATATTTTCTAGTTAACAGAAATATGTATAGACTGGCAACCGTGGGAGGACAGATTTGTGAAATAAAACTCCGACGAGGAGGTGATCTTCTAAATTACTCTAGAAGCAGAACGAAAGTCCTGAACGGGACCTGCTGCGACTCTGTTCCGTTTCTGATTACTGGCTGCGAGGCGTACTTGAATAATTCACGATTAAAACGAAATTTTTAAAGAATAAGTTGCCTTTGACGTAGAAATAATTCAACAGCTGCAGTTCAAAATTTGCGCCGAATCGTTAATTCAGTCCGGATTTCCGGCTTCTCACGAGTGCTCACCTTGACCACTTCAGCTCTCCGGACACGCGTCCCATCTGACTCGTATTCCCAAAGGCTCTTTGACCGCGTTCATGTCCACGGTTAATCACTGCCTCACTGTATTGCCAAAATGGGACGAAAAATGGTATGCATCTGCATTAAAGAAGAGTCGCGTTTCTCACTGGGTATAATGTGGTGTGAGACGCATGTCGAGGGCCGTGTATGTTGTGGGGGCCATGAATGGTTTTATTATAAGACTATGCAATTTTATGTATTTGACAAACGCAGAGAATGCCGTATAGACAGAACTAAATAGTTACGGGTATGACTAGATTCATCACAGTTCCACAGATCTGATGATGGCTGTCACCACAGTTCCACAGATCTGATGATGGCTGCAAGCTCAGTCGAAACCGGTTGATGTGATAGATAAAATTGCGATCTTGGCAGAACAGTAACAAGGTCCCACATCTGCGGAAGCTTTGCAAACATAAAACTGGTTCACTCACAGGTCAGCCGCACTGTTAATACAGTCATGCCTAACCACGTAATAGTCAGTTTGTGGCGTCATGGGCAGTTCATTTTCATTTCATTTCATTTCATTTCATTTCATTTATTCCAAATTTTTGACCTGTTACCTTGTTCGTAAAACAGGCTGTACAACATATAATTTTCTCTTAACATATTCTTTTGTTTATGTTTCTTTTTGTTTGCTTTTACCTCCAATCTTTTCAGATAGGAAAATTTTTGGGCAATGGAAGAGTAACCTCAGGTAGAGGATTATGTCTTGACCACGTCTTTTTCACTCATATCAGCAATAATTCAACAAACAGCCGTGAAAGACAACATGTATTCCACAGCTACTGAGCAGATTCAATTTAATTATTCCCCCCTTTTGGATTATGGGTGATATCACTTCAAATTCTACTCTTAGCCATAATTTCATTCCAATGTTTATTTATAGAAGTTGTTGTAAATGCTGTGCTGTTCTATTTGGTAATCCATTGTAACTTTGTCAAAATTGTCACAGGATAATCTGTACGTTCAAGTGAAAAATCGATACTCCGGGTTTATGTCACGTTTACCTTTGGTTGGTTATCATCTTTGGGGTCAGTAATGAGTAATGAGTACTCGATAGGCTTATAACCCGAAAACTAGGTCGTACAGCACCAATAAAGTTTGTGAAACAAGGTTAAAAAGTGTTTCTTTTAGTGTAATTTAATGTTTCACCAAGACCCAACAGTTGAATCAATTAAAATGACACCATTTATTGCTATACGTTAAACTATTTTGGGTAACTATACAAAAAGAGAACAAGTTTACAAAGTGCTAAAGCTTGTAACATAAATAATTTTTGGTCTAAAGTCAAGAACAGCATGCCAAAACCTATTCACAAATTTCCGTACTGAACTTTGTGGTAAGTAAAATGTTTCGTTTTCCACCAAATAGCTCCGCGCACAATATCAATACTAGGATTAGAAACAGTAGATGCAAATATTTGAAATAATTTAGTCCTTTATTTTCTATTGCTGCCAACTTAAATTATCTATCATTACCAACTCTTTCCAATCGTTCCAAAAGGTATAAAAATGCGGCGACTGTATTGAAACATGGTCTCTGCAATCCTCTGGGGCGAGTCTTTGTTACTTCTGTGTATTATTTACACCACAGCTGCTGATTGGTACCAGGTGTGTGGGTTTCCAGTACTGGCCGAAGGGAAGGAAGGAAGCTTAGGGTTTAACATCCCGTCGACAGCGTGATCATCAGAGCCGCAGATTATTCTTGGATTTTTGAGTAAGGATGCGGAAAGAAATTGACCGTGCTCTTTCAAAGGAAACATCACGCCACTTACTTGGAGTGATTTAGGAAAATCACGGAAAATCTAAATCGAGATGACCGGAGGTGGATTTGAACCATCGTCCTTCCTAGCGCGAGTCGTATCTTATAATATGCCACCTCGCTCGACAGTACTGGTCGAGGAACAAGTAAATATTCTCCTCTCGCGACTACCCAAGACACGCAAACGCTCTTTTTTTCTTCACTCTTCGTATGCCCTTGTTCAAAATCGTCGTCCTTCTGTAGAAGGACGAAGACAAAAACGACGGTATCACGATAACAGTGTCGATTATGATGCAAAAACTTTTCGAGATCCGTTAGTCAGGAAATCAGAGCTATCAATAATATTCGCAAGATCACTGACAAAGTATACGGGAGAAACAGGCGGTTAATCAAGAAGTAGCTGTTAAAATAGAAAAGATAACGGGAAATACGGGAGAGTTCGTCACCCTGGATGTTATGCACGGTGGCCGAATACCGTTGCATATCTTTGCTCTAGGTACAGATATAGTTCAGCGGTATTGTTTGGAGATTGTTCGAGATCACGTCAGACCGTTTAGGGGTGCAGTAAACATCAGAATTCTATTTATAAAGGACAATGTCTACTGACTCAGGACTGCTAAGCTGCTGGGAAGAGAAAATGTTCAACTTATGCAACAGCGAACTATAGAACTATCAGTTTAATAAGTCTTGGCTGCAAAATACGAGCACATATTATTTACAAACGAAAGGAAAACTTGTTAGAATACTACCTCGGGGATCATGGGTTTAGATTTAGAAGGCATATAGGAAAACTTTAGCCTGTACTCACTTTACTACTTATCTTAAAAGATAAATTAAGGAAAGGCGAACCAATGTTTTCAGCTTTTTTAGATTTGGAGAAAGCTTTTGACAATGTTGAATGGAATATACTCTTTGAAATTCTGAAGGTAGCAGCGGTAAAATATAGGGAGCGAAGAGTTGCATACAACTTGTACAGAAACCAGACAGCAGTTTTAAAGAGTCGAAGGGGATGAAAAGGACGTAGTCGTTAGGAAAGGGGTAAGACAGAGTTTTAGCCTTTTACCATTATTATTCAATCTATATGTTGAGTAAGCTGTGAAGGAACGGAGGGAGACATTTAGAGAAGGAATTAAAGTTCAGGAAGAAGAAATAAAAACTGTACGGTATGCCGACGACATTGTAATTCTGCAAGAGTCAGCAAACGACCTGAAAGAACAATTGAATGAAATGTGTAATGTCTTGCGAGGAGGGTCAAGATGGACATTAAAAAGACCAAAAATCGGGTAATGAGTTGAAGTTTAAGAAAATATGACGATAGTGAAGGAATTAGAATAGGAGACGATGCAATACAAGTTGTAGATAAGTTTTGTTGTTTGTATTAAAATACTTTATGAGGGTCAATGTGAAGAAGATATAAAATGCATGATGGCAATGGGAAGAAATGCATTTCTGAAGATGAGAAATTTGTTGACAACTGTTTATTTAAAAGTTAGGACTTCTTTTACGAAGACATTTGTGTGGAGTGTAGAAGTGTACGGACGTGAAACGTGCACAATAAGATGGCAGAAGCTTTTTAAATGTGGTGCTACAGGAATGCTAAAGATTAGATGGATAGATCGTGTAAGAAATGGCCGCGCGGGAGTAGTCGAGCGGTCTGGAGCGCCACGTTACGGATCGCGCTGCCTCCCGTCAGAGGTAAGAATCCTCCCTTGGGCACGGATGTGTGTGTTGTCCTTTGGTTAGTTTACCTCAGTCTAAGTAATTTGTAAGTCTAGGGACTGATGACCAAGTAGTTTGGTCCCATAGAATTACAAACATTTGAACATTTGTAAGAAATGAGAAGATACCGAACAGAATTGGAGAGAAAAGGGATTTCTGGTACATCTTGAGCAAAAGGAAGGTTTGGTGGGACATAGTCTGAGACAACAAGGAATAGTCAATTTAGCATTCGAGGGAAGTGTATGGGATAAAAATTGCAGAAGGAGACCAAGGGACGAGCACAGATTCAAAGAGGGTTGGATCACTTACACAGAGAACATTTCCACGGAGAGACTCTTGTGCGGTGATCGGGACTGTTGCCGAGCTAACAGGCTTTTCAACAGCTCGGGCACACTAACAAGTCCAACAGTTCAGCACAGCCGCTCCTACGAGCTGGCTGGCGACAGCAGTAAGCAACGGTGTGACGCTTCAAGGTGGCTCATCATTAACGCGTTTCATGGCAAATTTATTTTTAAGACTGTAGTACCAATGAGACGTAACAATAAAATCCATAATCTTCATAATATTAATATATTGACACTGCAGAGAACGGGTGGCAACCAAGTACGAAACATGGTAGATATTACGACTTTTACAGCCTTACTACAGCTTTAGGCCGAAATTTAAATTGACAAATTTATACATCATTAGCATTTTATTTAAATATTGAACATAAAGCAAGAACGTCAATGAATATTATTTAGTTTCTCTATAGGAACAATGATGCCACTTTTCTAGTAATTCTAATTGGAAGACAAGCTCTTAAATAGAAATCTTACAATGAGCTTCCGTGGGTGGATTTCGACTAAATATCGACATAATCGTAGCTGCAAATTTACGTAAAAAAAAGTCTACCAGACTAATTTTGCTATGAAAATAATCACGCAAACTTCATACTGTATGTGCAAAAGTTCTAGCTCTAGGCAAGTTCCCACACTGTCAACACGAAAATCAATAAAACTGCAACGTTTTGCTAGCTGAAGAGCAGTATAGTAACTTGCTCTAACTACTGATTAATTCGTTGAGTGTTTGTCCTGTAAACAAAAATGTGTAGTTGGTGTGATGAGTGGTAGCTAGCGCTATATGTAGAATACTGTAAGGTCATGAAAATGACCAGGATAAATCCAATGTTCGAATACAGTAGTACTAGCGAGCTGCTTGACAGTCTCGTCGATTAATTGCCGTTCTCATCCAGAGAAGATGAAAATAGAGAAGCGTGGAGAGCTGCATGAAACCAGTCTTTGGACTGAAGTCCAGATAAACTACATGAAATGGGCTGCGTACTAATATTCCCCAAGCTCTATCAACAGTTTGGTAGCCAGCATGAGTAACAGGTGCAAAATATTCGTTTCTGCAAGAGGATTGCATATTCCTTACTGAGAGTCTGATATCAGATTAGATTAGTTTTTCGTTCCATAGATCCATGTTGAGGAGATCTTCGTGGATGTGGAACATGTCAAGAAACAAAATTTACAAGCTGAATAATAGATAATACTAATAATATAAATACAGATACATACATTTTTAAGGTGTCTTTTTTTTTTTTTTTTTTTTAGCTGATAATCTAATAATACTAATATAGTATGACTACTGATACACGCATCATTTGGTACAGTTTAGAAATTCACTAATGGAGTAGAAGGAGTTGGCCACTAGAAAGTCTTTTAGGTTCCTCTTAAACTGATCTTTATTTGTAGCTAAATGTTTTATACTTGGTGGTAAATTATTGAAAATGTGTGTTCCTGAGTAGTGGACCCCTTTTTGAACTAAAGTAAGTGCTTTTCAGTCCTTGTGTAGATCATTTTTATTCTTAGTATTGTATGTATGAACTGAGCTGACAAATTTCATTAAGGAATGAATATACTGAGATACAGTAGTTAATATACCCAGTTCTTTGAAGAGACTTCTACAGGATGTCCGTGAATTTACTCCACAAATAATACGTATTACACGCTTTTGGACTCTGAAGACTTTTGACTGACTTGAAGAGTTACCCCAAAATATTATACCATATGACACCATGGAATGAAAGTAAGCAAAGTATGCAAGCTTTGTTATTTTTATGTCTCCTATGTCTGATAACACTCGTATTGAAAATACAGATTTGTTGAGACGTTTCTGCAGTTCTGTGGTGTGATACTCTATCGGCTGTTTGCTGATGATGCTGTGGTGTATGGGAGGGTGTCGTCTTTAACTGACTGTAATAGCATACAGGATGACTTAGACAAAATTTCTAGTTGGTGCGAAGAATGGCAGCTAGCTCTCGATGTAGAAAAATGTAAGGTGATGTGCATGAGTAGAAAAAACAATCCCGTAATGTTCGAATACAGCATTAGTAGTGAGCTTCTTGATGCTGTCGCGTCGTTCAAATATATAGGCATAACATTGCAGAGCGATATGAAATGGAACGAACATGTAAGGACAGTTGTGAGTAAGGCGGACAGCCGACTTCGGTTTATTGAGAGAATTTTGGAAAGATGCACTTCACCTGTAAAGGAGACCGCGTATAAAACGATTGTACGACCACGTCTTGAGTATTGCTCAAGTGTTTGGGACCCGCAGCAGATCAGTTTAGCCGCGGTGGAGTAGCCGAGCGGTCTAAAGCGTCTCGCTGCGGAGCGCGCGGTTGCTCGCCGTGGAGGTTCGAGTCCTCCCTAGGGCATGGGTGTGTGTGTTGTCATTAGGTTAGTTTACCTAGGTTTAAGTAGTTTGTAAGCTACGGACTGATGACCACGCAGTTTGGTCCGATAGATTAAAAAAAAAAATGTTTAAAGGAAGACATAGAGGCGGTTCAGAGGCGAGCAGCCGGCCGCGGTGGCCGAGGGGACTGAGGCGCTCCAGTCACGGTCTGCACGGCCACTACGGTCGGGGGTTCGAATCCCCCCTCGGGCATGTATATTTGTGCCGTCCTTTGTATTAGTTGTTTCATAAGTAGTTTGTAAGTTTAGGGACTGATGACCCCGTAGTTAAGTCCCATAAGCTATACAAACATTTGAACATTTTGGAGGCGAGCAGTTAGATTTGTTTCCACTAGGTTCGAACAATGTGCGAGTGTCACGGAAATGCTCCGGGAACTCAATTGGGGATCGCTGGAAGAAAGATGACATTCTTTTCGTGAATTTATATTGAGTAAATTTAGAGGGCCGGAATTTGAAGCTGAGTGTAGTACTATCTTGCTGCCGCCTACTTACATTTCGCGTAAAGATCACAAATACTAGATAAGAGAAATTAGGGCTTGCACGGAGGCATATAGGCATTCTTCTTTTCCTCGTTCTATTTGGGAATGGAATAGGAAAGGAAATGCCTAATAGTGGTAGAGTGTACCCTCCGCCACGCACCTTACTGTGAATTGCGGAGTATGTATGTAGATGTAGATGTAAATTTATTATCAAGCTGTAATCCCAGGAATTTAATACTCTCAACCTCTTCTATTTGCTCTTCTTCATACTTATCGACATTCATGTTGGGAGTCTGACCAATGGCAAACATGAACGTTATTGAAGTATGTTACCCGTCTTTCCTTTGTGGTAGAATACGTATTATTTTTCGGTAAAAGTATACCACTGCATTTATGTATACTGTGTTACGTGCCGTCCCATTATGGCCTGTGATTATTCCTGTTGAACAACGTCCGCCCCTCAGCAACTGTCGACAGAGTAGTTTATTTAAATTTCTGCAACTGCAGCTTTGGTTTCGGTCAGTGTGGCGATTTGAGAGCAGTTGCGGAGAATGTTATCCGCGCATCTCGGCGTTGACCCCTGCGACGCAGATGCCGGGTCCACCCGGCGGCAGTGGACAAGCGTTTTGCGCGGGGCAGGGCGCGCGCGTGTCGCGGCGAGCAGATGCAAATTTTTTCCGCAGTTGCGGAAGGCCGGTCCTTTAGAAAGGTGGCCGCCCCTGGCCGCCACCCCCAGCTGTAACGGGCCGCGTCAATAGAGGCATCAGGCGGCGAGAGAGAGAGAGGCAGGCAGCTGGCGACGGTCCGGCAGCACCAAAAAATGCCCAGCAAAAAGCGGCGCGTGTTTTTTAAGAACAGCTGGACGCCACGCCACGCGCTGGCACGCGGCTGACACACGACCGCGGAGCCCCTCACATCGGCAGGGGGAGCTCACTTCACACCGCAAGGCGCATCACTCTAAAAAATTACCCAAGTCGCCATACTTCCAGACGCTGTCGACTAAAAACACTCCGCGATAAGAAAAATTATAGACACCTGTGCACTTCGCCAATATCTAGATCGAGAGCTATCAGAAGAACAGGCTGGGCTTAGAAAAGGGAGGGGAGCCAGAGATCAAATTGCCAACATTCGGTGGATTATCGAAAATGATGGAAAAGCTGGAGACAAGAAAAACAGCTGTATGAATATAAAGAACTTAGATGGAAAAGCAGTTCTCAGCAAAGAAGGGGAAGCTGAAAGGTGGAAAGCGTATATAGAGAGGCTCTACAAAGGAAATGAACTTAGAGACAATATTGTAGGAAGGGAAGATAAAGTAGATGAAGATTAAATAGGAGATAATATAATTAGAGAATAATTTGACAGAGCCTTGAAAGACCTAAGTCGAAACAAGGCCTCTGGAGTAGATGAAATTTTCTCAGAACTACTTAAGTCTCTGGGAGAACCAGCCATGACGAAACTATTTCACCTGGTGCGTAAGATGTACGAGACAGTCGACATACAGGTGTGAAAATTACAGAAACATCAGTTTAATAATTCATGGTTGCAAAATTTTAACACTAATTATTTACGGAGGGATGGAAAAGCTGGTAGAAGCCGACCTCGGGGAAGATCAGTTTGGGTTCAGGAGAAATGTAGGAACACGGGAGGCAATACTCACTTTACGGCTTATCCTAGAAGACAGATTAAGCTTTTATAAATTAATAGTGTTAATTCTCCTAATATCATGTTGCTACATTCATTAAGCAACAATACTAAAATAGACCAGAAGAAGGACACTCAAGCGTCCGATACGGGTCGTCTAAAATAAATAATTACAAGCAACTGGTTGCTGAATTTTATTAATTTATAACCTGTACAGTTGCCGAAATGGATAAAGTACTTCATTTCTAGCTTTTGTAGATTTGGAAAGGCTTTTGACAATGTTGATTGGAATAAACTCTTTCAAGTTCTGAAGCAAGCAGAAGTAAAATATCTACATCTACATAGATACTCTGCAAATCACATTCAAGTGCCTGGCAGAGGGTTCATTAACCACTTTCATAACTTTTCTCTACCGTTCCATTCTCTAATAGCGCGCGGGAAGAAAGAACACCTAAATCGTTCCGTTTTCGATCTGATTTCTCTTATTTTATTGGGATGGTCATGTCTCCCTAAGTAGGCGGGTGCAAGCAAAATATTTTCACATTCAGAAGTAAAAGTCGGTGATTGAAACTTCGCAATCAGATCACGCCGCTACGAATAACGTCTTTCTTTTAATGATTTCCACCCGAATTCGTGTAACATTTCCCCCCGTAACGTGATAGAACAAAACGAACTGCCCTTCTCTGATCCTTCTCAATGTCTTCCGTCAGTCCCACCTGGTGAGGGTCCCACAAGGGGCAACAGTACTCCAAGAGATGGCGCACAAGTGTGATGTAGGCAGTCTCTTTGGTGGAGCTGGTGTATCTTCGAAGCGTTCTGCCAATGAAACGTAACCTTTGGTTCGCCTTCCCCACAAATATTTTCTATGTGTTCTCTCCAGGCAAAGTTGTTCGTAATTGTAACTCCTAGGTATTTGGTAGAATTTACGACCTTAAGGTTTGACTGATTTACCGCGTAATTGAAGTTCAGCGAATTTCTTTTAGTGGTCATATGTATTACTTCACACTTTTCTTTATTTAGAGCCAATTGTGCTATCCATTCTCATTACATGACCATTTCACTGCAATCTTCGTTTCCCCATGATGTTGGCAGTAGGAACCCTGATCCCAGCTGTTTCTCTGTGTAGCTCATTTCTTATCATGTCTCTCCTGGTAATTTGATTCATAGCCCTGATAAACCTCATTTCTGTTGCTTGGATTCTGCTGTAATCCTTTTTTAACATCTACAGCTACATGGGATACTCTGCAAATCACATTTAAGTGCCTGCAGAGGCTTCATCGAACCACCGTTATACTATTTTATCTCCCATTCCATTCTCGAATAGCGCGCGGGAAGAAAGAATGCCTGACTCTCTGCGTTCGATATCTGATTTCTCGTATTTTATTCTGATGCTCATTTCTACCTATGTAAGTGACAGTCAACAATATATTTTCGCATTCGGAGGAGAATGTTGGCGATAATAATGTACAAGTTTCAATGCCATACACTAGGACTGGAGTAATGTGAGTGTGATACGAGGTTAAATTTGCTGCCTGGGGTACTTTTTTGTCCCAGAGTAGTTTTCAAATTTGCATGTAAAAATTTTATGCTTTTTGTGTTCTGTTAGGGATTTCTTGCCAGATGCTGTTTATCTAGGAGAAAATAATTCCAAGGTACCGAAAGTGGGAAACTGATTCAATTTTTGTTCAAAAAATGTCTGTAAATCTACCGGACGAAACTGCGTGGTCATCAGTCCGTAGCTTACAAACTACTTAAACCTACGTAAACTAACCTAAGGACAACACACACACCCATGCCCCAGGGAGGACTCGAACCTCCGACGGCGAGCAACCCCGCTCCGCAGAGAGGCGCTTAATTTTTGTTCCCTCCAAGTAGATGTTTGAACTTGCTCCTTCTCTGTTTAGGGTCATCTCAGCAGTCTTGGTCTTGCTGATTTTTAGATTAAATCCTTTATATTTATTGAACCAAACAGTCAGACTCTTCTGCATTTTTTTTTTCTGTTTCCCCCCATATTACAACATAGTCTGCAAATACCAGTGATCTCGACACATTTGCAGTTTCCTTCATTGATTTTAGAATTTTGTCCATTACAATAATAAACAAAAGTGGCGATAGAGCACTTCCCTGTTGGACTCCCCTCTTTGTCTCAAACCGTTCAGAGCGACCTTTTCCTATTTGGACATTTCTGTTGCAAGTTTGATAGAGCATCTTCACTCTGTCAATCAAGTAATTGGGCACTTTTAGATCTTCCAGGCATTTCCATATTTGATTACGAGGGACACTGTCATACGCCTTCTCAATGTCCAAGAACACCATCACTAAGTTCTTTCCATGTTCCCAGTACTTCTCTGCCAAAATCCTTACCGCAAAAATGAGATCTATAGCACTTCGCCCTTTCCTGAAACCATGCTGTTCTTCTTCTAATAAGGGTTCAACTATCTTTCTAAGTCTGGTTTCTCTATGTGAAAGTAGGGTGACACCTCTATAGTTTCCACGCTTCTTTTGGTCCCGTTTTTTTTAAACAGTGGTGTGATGATTCCTTTTTTCCAGTGATCTGGAATTTTGTTGTTTGTCCAGATGACTGACAGGACTCTGTAGATCCATTGTAGACCAGGTGTTCCGTCTGCCTTCATCATTTCTGAGCTTAGCTCTTCAAACCCTGGAAACTTTCCGTTTCGCATATCTTTCAGAACAAACTCAACTTCCGGCCAAGTTAAAGATTGTAGAACCTCTTGTGTGTCTTCAACTGGACAAACTATCATTACTGATGTCAATATTCCCATTCAGCAGCAAGTTAAAATGGATCCTCATTTCATTCCTAATTTCGGATTCTGTTCTCAATATCTTCCCTTCCTCAGTTTCCAGAGCACCGATGTTAGTACGCTCATGTTTTTTTTCTTTCTTTTTTTTTTTTTTTTTTTTTTATCCTTGACTAACTTATATAGCAGTTTTTTATTGCCTTGGCGGTCTTCTTGTAATTTGGTGATAAAGTCATCCCACCATTTATCCTCGTTCTGGATCGGCCAGTTGAAGACACACAAGAGGTTCTACAATCTTTAACTTGGCCGGAAGTTGAGTTTGCTCTGAAACATATGCGAAACGGAAAGTTTCCAGGGTTTGAAGAGCTAAGCTCAGAAATGATGAAGGCAGTTTTTTATTGCCTTGGTGGTCTTCTTGTAATTTGGTGGTAAAGTAATCCCACCATTTATCTTTCTCATTCTGGATCGGCCTTTCAACAGCCAACTTCTTGTTACGATATTCCTGAAACAGACGTTCAATTTCAGTGTCATTTCTTACATCTACTTATTTTGTGTTTCCCGGTCTAATTTCTTCTTTAATAAATTTCTTTCTATAATTGCTGTCGTATCCTCTGTCATTACATCAGGGTGTTTCCTTTTCTCTTTGTGTAACATTTGTTTTCCCACAAATGTGGACAGCTTCTGTAACAAGTGGGTCTTTAAAGAGCTTTCATTCTTCTTCTACCCCAAGTTTTCCAGTTTTAAGTATTCTATTATTGATCCTTTTCTGGTACTCTTGTTTCCTTTCAGGGTCTTTCTACAGCCAAGTCTTAATCTTTTTCATTTTCTTGTACTTGACTAATGGGACTCGTACGTTCTGAACTTTCATCTATTTCGTAATTCACATTCTACAAACCCGTGTTTCTCAATTTTTTTCGAAAACGTACCCCCTTTCAAGCAGAAGTATTGTGTAGATAGAGAAGTAAAGAATATATATATACTAAGTGTAATAGAAATCGCTCAATTAGTTTAGGATGGGATGAGAAATACTGTCACATCATGGGAAATTTTTTGAGCATTTCGTTATTTATGACGTCATATTTCCTCTGCTCTGCTTAAATTGGAAAGAACATACAGAAAATATTGTAGGGAAGGTGAACCAAAGACTTCGTTTCATTGACAGAACACTTGAAAGATGCAGCAGCTCTACTAAAGAAACTGCATACACTACACTTGTGCGTCCTATTTTGGAATATTGCTGTGCATTGTGGGTTCCACAACACATGGGACTGGCGGACGATTTAGGGAGACATGATTATCATAATTAAATAAGAGAAATCAGATCGAAAACAGAAAGATTTAGCTGTTCCTATTTCCCGCGAATTGTTAGATAATGGAGGTATAGAGAAATATTATAAATGCGGTTCGATGAACCATCTGTAATTGACTTCAATGTGACTTGTAGAGTAGATGTAGAAGTTGATGTTCGTGGTTTAACCTCACAGCGGTTGTTGCCTGGCAGGAAAGAAAATGCGTAGGCTACCAATTTTGGTAGTGGTTTACATGGTGATGTGGAAAAAAACATAGACACAACGATACATCCAATTTTATAACATGTGGTAGCAAGAAGGAACCTCTTCAGTGCGAGGTTGTGATTTCAGTCTGTAGTAAGGCTCATTTGGAAGTCTTATGTTAACAATTACGACAGGAAAAATATTAGCTGCTAATGACTGACCACATGAATCAGGAGGCAGACAGAAAATTAGTGTTTTATTGATATGGTGTCTATTTTTCGGACATGTTGGAAAGAACAGGCACCGTATCAATAATACTATACATATGCTCCCAACAGGCAATTGACAAATTCAACGCGGACGCATGAATACGCTCGATCCCTTGTGGGAATACAGAATAGGGTGCGAGCAAGAGGAACTAAATGTCAGGGAGCACTACGATCGTAATGCAACAAGATGATTTGGGCAGGATTGGAAATGTGCCTGAATACCCTAATTAAGGTGACCGCTAGCCCGAATCAAGAAATCCGGGTTGGAATCCCAGTCCAGTACAAATTTTCAACTTCCCCACTGAAATTATTTCAATGCCCTGAAATGGTCACCACGCCGGATTAGCCGCGTGCACTGGGGCGCCATGCTGAAAGACGTCCACTCATTGTGTGGTCGTGTACCGTTTTGATTTATTCTTCAACCAAAAGTGTTTCTGCACCATTAATGTTATCTATCTGTGTGTTAATTATTTTATTCTTTTTATAAATGATCAATGCCCCATGTTTATATATGTTTGCCCCATATTTATAAATGTTTCAACCCGTGTGATTGAACTTGTGTGTTCATGTGAATGTGAATGTGTGCTCTTAATATTGACTGACTGCCGCGAAATGGCTTACAGTCGCCACCTCCCGCTTTAGGCCTCGTTTTGCTGTTGTTAAGAACGTATGGCTTCGTTTGTCGTCTGCGCTGGCGTCTGCTGGATGGCCAGAGACAAGCTTACTTGGCAAGGTGGCGAGGTGGCCGTTTTTTTAGTGTCGTACCAAACTAATCTTGGACGAAAAAGGTGACAGGGGACCTCTCTGGGAGCGGTTGTAGAGGGAATTGTCTTGGCCAAGTAGCAAGGGTTGGTAAACACTAGTCTCTGAACGCACTCTGCGTCGTTTTTAGCGCGCTCTACATCCGACGTATGGCGGGGAGAGGTTTTTCCGAGGCCTTAGAGCTGTAGTCTTCACTCTTCATTCTGGTTCCTACGACTGTGGATGTAAGTACTCCGCCGAATCATCCTAACGGAAAGGCATGCTGTCAGGACTTCGATTTATTTGTGATCAGGCAGTCTTGGTTTTTCAGTGCTAGTTCTTTTGAGTAATTCTTTCGCTATGAGAGGCGAAGTATTTCTTAATTTACAAAACTCGAGTTAATTAATACTTCATTTTGCCTGCTTCACTTAGTGCATTTTTATATTTTCTCCTCTCATCAATTAAGTCCATTATATCCTGTGTTATCCAGGGAATTCTATTAGGCATTGTCGTTCTGCCTATATGATCCTCTGCGGCATTCACTATGCTTCTTTCAATTTGTCCAGAATCTATCTCCTAGCTTTTCTACGTTTCTGCAGTCTCTTAAGTTTAAATCTGCAGTTCATAGCCAATAAGTTATGGTCAGAGTCTATATATGCCCCAGGATATGTCTTACAGTTTAAAACCTGCTTTTTAAATCTATGCCTTACCATTACAAAGTCAATTTGGTACCTTCCAGTGTCTCCAGGTCTCTTCCACGTATACAGCCTTCTTTCATCATGATTAAACCAAGTGTTGGTGATCATTAAATTGTGATCTGCACGAAATCCTACCAAGCGATCTCCTCTTTCATTCCTTTTCCCAGTCCATATTCACCTACTACATTTCCTTCCCTTCCCTTTCCTACTACTGAATCCCAGTCCCCCATCCCAATCAAGTTTTCCTCTCCCTTAACTTTCTGAATAATTTTTTTTATCTCCTCACACATTTCTTCGATATATATATATATATATATATATATATATATATATTATATATATATATATATATATATATATGTGTGTGTGTGTGTGTGTGTGTGTGTGTGTGTATAGTAAATTTTCGTATATAATTTTTCGTAAAAGCCCGATTTTCCTATATTGGAAAATCGGGCTTTTACGAAAAATTTCAGAGGGAGCTTTAGGCAACAATCGACAGAAATGGAGGGGGGGGGGGGGAATAAGTCAGTAGAAGAGGAATGGATAGCTTTAAGTGATGAAGTAGTGAAGGCAGCAAAGGGCAAAATAGATAGAAAGGCAAGACATGCAAAAAATCCTTGGATATCACAGGAGATACTAAATTTAATTGATGAAAGGAGAAAATATAAAAATGCAGTAAATGAAACAGGCAAAACGGAGTACAGACGACTAAGAAATAAGACTGACAGTAAGTGCAAAATAACTAAGCAGGAGTAGCTAGAAGGCAAATGCAAGTCTGTAGAAGAATGTTTAAATAGGGGAAAATAGATACCGCCAACAGGAAATTAAAAGAGACATTTGGAGACAAGAGAAACAGCTGTATGAATATAAAGAACTTAGATGGAAAAGCAGTTCTCAGCAAAGAAGGGGAAGCTGAAAGGTGGAAAGCGTATATAGAGAGGCTCTACAAAGGAAATGAACGTAGAGACAATATTGTAAGAAGGGAAGAGAAAGTAGATGAAGATGAAATAGGAGATAATATAATGAGAGAAGAATTTGACAGAGCCTTGAAAGACCTAAGTCGAAACAAGGCCTCTGGAGTAGATGAAATTTTCTCAGAACTACTTAAGTCTCTGGGAGAACCAGCCATGACGAAACTATTTCACCTGGTGCGTAAGATGTACGAGACAGTCGACATACAGGTGTGAAAATTACAGAAACATCAGTTTAATAATTCATGGTTGCAAAATTTTAACACTAATTATTTACGGAGGGATGGAAAAGCTGGTAGAAGCTGACCTCAGGGAAGATCAGTTTGGATTCAGGAGAAATGTAGGAATTCGGGAGGCAATACTCACTTTACGGCTTATCTTAGGAGACAGATTAAGGAAAGGCAAACCTATCTTTTGTAGATTTGGAGAAAGCTTTTGACAATGTTGATTGGAATACACCCTTTCAAATTCTGAAGTCAGCAGGGGTAAAATACAGGGAAAGGAAGGTTATTTACAACTTGTACAAAAGCTAGACTGCAGTTATTAGAGTCAAAGGGCACGAAAGTGAAGCATTGGTTGGGAAGGGAGTAAGACAGGGTTGTAGCCTTTCTCCAATGCTATTCAATTTGTACATTGAGCAAGCTGTGAAGGAAAGCAAGGAAAAATTTGGAGAAGGTTCAGGGTGAAGAAATAAAAACATTGCGTTTTGTCGATGACATTGTAATTTTAACAGAGACAGCAAAAGACCTGGAAGAGCAGCTGAACGGAATGGACAGTGTGTTGAAAGGTACGTACAAAATAAACCTTAACAAAAGCAAAACAATGGTAATGGAGTGCAGACTAAGAAAATCAGCCGATGCTGAAGGAATTAGATTAGGTAACGAAACAATTAAGGTGGTAGATGAGTTTTGTTAGGTGGTCAGTAAAAAAACATGGGATTGTCGCAGTACAGAGTATATAAAACGCAGAATGGCAATGGGAAGAAAAGCGTTTTTGAAAAGCGAAATTTGTTAACATCAAATATTAATTTTAATGTAAGGAAGTCCTTTCTGAAGTCATTTATGTGGAGTGTTGCCTTGTATGGGAGTCAAACGTGGACGATAAACTGTGTGGATAGGGAGAGGATAGAGGCTTTTGAAATGTGGTGATACAGAAGAATGCTGAAGCTTAGGTGGGTGAATCTCGTAACTAATGAAGAGGTGCTGAACAGAATTGGGTAGAAAAGGAATTTATGGCATACCTTGACTAAAAGAAGGGAGCGATTGGTAGGATACGTTCTTAGACATCAAGGAATCGTGAATTTAGCGTTGAAGGGATATGTGTGGGGTAAAAATCTCAGAGCGAGACCAATAGATGAATACAGTAAGCAGATTCAGATGTAGGTTGCCGTTCTTATGAGGAGATGAAGAGTCTTGTTAAGGATAGAGTAGGGTGGAGAGCTGCATCAAACCAGTCTTCGGACTGAAGACCACAACAACAACAACAACTATGTAGGTGAACTTAAAAAAAAAGTGTTAATTCAAAATTTCATCGAAATCATATATGTCGTTGAGCACGTCCTTCCATATAATGAAATCGAATCTCATTTACAGTAACTTACGCTAAGGACAAACACACACACACACACACACACACACACACACACACACACACACACACACACACACGAGGGAGAACTCGAACCTCCGATGGGGAACAGCGGCGCCCTCCGAAACAAGGCGCATTAAAGCGTTCGGCCACTCCACCGTGGGCACTGACCAGTTATCATCGCTTAAAATCGCCAACGAGAGCTGCAAGTATATTCCACCCATAGGTGTTCTAGCGCCGCGATTGACCTTGTACTAACGGGCTTACATGATCCAAATGCTCATGTGTTCTATACTGATGTAAAGATCAAATTCCTATCTCTAGATTTGAAGGTGTTATATCTTTTACCTGAAGAGGGGTGCATTACGAGTAAAAATTAAGTAACCAATTTAGTAAGTTAGGTTTTTTATTATTATTTTACTAGATAATACTCTGTGGTGCAGCTTCACATTGCTACATTTATATCTACATACATACTGCGCAATCCACCGTAAGGTGCGTGGCGGAGGGTACACTGTACCACTACTAAGCATTTCCTTTCCTACTCCACTCTCAAATAGCACGAGCAAGAAAAGAATGCCTACATGCCTCCGTACGAGCCCTAATTTCTCTTATCTTGTCTTTGTGATCACTACGCGATATGTAAGTAGGCGGCAGCAAGATCGTACTGCACTCAGCTTCAAATTCCGGCCCTCTAAATTTCCTCAACAGAAATTCACGAAAAGAACGTCGTCTTTCCTCCAGCGATCCCCAATTGAGTTGCCGGAGCATTTCTGTGAAACTCGTGCATTGGTCGAACCTACCAGTAACAAACCTAGCTGCTCGCCTCTGAACTACTTCTATGTCTTCCTTTAAACTGATCTGCTGCGGGTCCCAAACACTTGAGCAATACTCAAGACGTGGTCGTACAAGCGTTTTATATGCGGTATCCTTTACAGATGCAGTACATCTTCCCAAAATTCTCCCAATAAACCGAAATCGGCTGTCCGCCTTACTCACAACTTCGTTCCATTTCATATCGCACCGCAGTGTTACGCCTAGATATTTGAACGACGCGACAGCATCAAGAAGCTCACTGCTAATGCTGTATTCGAACATTATGGGATTGTTTTTCCTACTCATGCGCATCACCTTACGTGTTTGTACACTGAGAGCTAGCTGCCACTCTTCGCACCAACTAGAAATATTGTCTAAGTCATCCTGTATGCTATTACAGTCACTTAAAGACGACACCCTCCCATACACCACAACATCATCAGCAAACAGCAGCAAATTACAACTTACTCTGTCCATCAGATCATTTACACAGATAGAAAATAATAGTTGTACTATCACACTCCCCTGGGGGGAGCAAATCACAATCAGGGGGAAAATATAGGGGACGGAAAGTTATATACAACTTATACAAAAACCAGACAGGCATTTATAAGATTCACAGGGCATGAAACGAGCGCAGTGGTTAGGAAAGAAGTAAACCTTTTCCCTATTGTTATTCAGTCTATACAGTTTGTAAGCTTGGAAGGAAAACATGGAGAAATTAGTAGAAGGAATTAAAATTTAGGGAGACGGAATAAAAAACTTTGCTGTTCGCCGACGGCATTGTAACTTCAGGGTAGCAAATGACCTTGAAGAGCAACTGAATGGAATGTACGGTATCTCAAAAGGAGGGCACAAGGTGATGATTAACAAGAGCAAAACAAGGGTAATGGCACAGTGTAACATATACAGTCGCAACACTCACTGATGTGAAGTACGTTACCGACTGACAACTGAAGCGAGACTAGCGCTCCTATCGTTGGTCAAGCCGCCTTAAGAATCATGTTCGTTTATAATTATTTTCCGTAATTAACGAAATAATTTGTAAGCATTAGCAAAATATCAAGAGACTTGAATGATCGTTAAATAAATGCAAAAACAGCCGAATTTCATTGATTCAGTGATATAAGCAACAACGTATTCATGAAGAAATACTTATGAATGCGTGTATGTTTGCATCGTACTCTGCTGAAATTAAAAGGATATAAACATACGGAAATATAAACTTTTCTGGTCTGTTTTTACTGTGCTAGAACTTTCTTCGGCGCGTAATAAATCGGTATGAAGTCTTAAGATTCGCACAATATTATAATTCACTAATTCACTAGTCTTTCTTACTCATGCATATACTTTTGATTGTAATTAGTTTTGCTTAAATTACGTATTTCTTGAATATTCTTCCCGTTTCTATATCAGATATCACAACAATAGTGCAATTCGTTTCTTTTTTGTTGGGAAACGGTTTTATTGCTTATGACGTTTCATTGTAAGTCTGTGAGTTTTTTCCTTCAGTACAACTGTGGTGGCTGATTTGGTACATGAAATAATGTAAGTACTGCATTCCATCCAGTTTCCTACAGGTCACACACATTGATTTGACTGGAATTGTAGTGTATAAACCTTAACTTTCCTCAATATAAAAGCGACGTCTTTCTGCTAAAGTCCGACAGTTCTTATGTTCAGTTGCCATTTTTTTTGTTAAAATAAAATGAAGTAATTCAGTAATTATCTTATAATGAACCGTTACATACTTGCCACAGGTCTTAGGAAAACTTAGAAAGACTACTATGGAATTATTTTGTCGTTATTACTTAAAACTTAATTACTTAAAACTTTTATGGCACTTAAATACTTTCCGTCCTGTAAAAACTACGTTAAAATCTGTGTAAACAATACTATCCACTCTCATCCGGTATTCAGAAATGTAACTTGTCGGCCGCTTGGAGCACTACTGTCGCAGTGTATAACAAAATTCAGTGGGAGTGTGGTAATGGACTTTGTCTAAGAAAATCACGCGATACTTAAGAAATTATATTAGGTAATGATAGTAGACACGATTTGCTATTTGGGCAGCAAAATAACCGCCTCGGGCCTCTCGTCTTGGGGGGCTTCCGAATACCTCATAAGCGTGGGATTATTAATTTTCTTTTAAAGTTTTGGAGCGCCCTTGTACTCTCGCCTCCAAATCTCGAAACCTATGTTTTTATTTTTTTTTTATTTAGACTGTCCCATGCCTCTCGTCATGGGGGACCTCCAAACCTAGTCCGCCACTGCAAAAGACCCGTACAGTTGTAGCGTGGAGAGCTGCATCAATCCAGTCTGCGGACTGAAGACCATAGTAAATATACAACTATGTATTATTTATTTTATTTATTTATTATGGTTTTCTGTTCCATAGGACCCAATTTAGGAGTGAGACACCATGGTCATGTAACAAGTCACTACATGAATTTTTACACAAGAATGGTAGTAGAAAATTTTTAAGTAGTCCTATGCACAATGACAATCTTAAGACAAAGTGAAAAGAATCAATTAAGAAAAAAAATGAATTAGCTTAATTGTTTAACTTTTCTAGGAGTTCCTCGACAGAATAAAAGGAGTGAGCCATGAGGTAACTCTTCAATTTAGATTTGAAAGCGTGTGGGTTAGTGATAAGATTCTTTATTTCTTGTGGAAGCTTATTGAACATGGATGCTGCAGAATACTGTACTTGACAAGTGTCAAGGTGGTGTGATGCAAATGTAAATTCGACTTCTGTCTAGTATTCACCGAATGAAAGCTACTAACTCGTGGGAATATGATAATATTATTAACAACAAACGACATTAAAGAAAAAACGTATTTTGACGTCAGTGTCAAAATTCCCAGACTCCTGAAAAGGTGTTGACATGACGTTCGTGAACTTACACCGCATATTGCTCGAACCGCCCGTTTTTGAGCCAGAAATATCCTTTTTGCATCAGGCGAGCTACCCAAAAAATTATGCCGTACATCATAAGTGAGTGAAAGTAAGCGTAATAGACTACTTTTCGTGTTGAAAAATCACTTATTTCAGATATTGTTCTAATGGTAAATATAGCAGAATTTAGTTTTGGAACAAGATCCTAAACATGGGCTTTCCACGACAGCTTACTGTCTATATGAATACATAGAAATTTGAACTGTTCAGTCTTACTTATCATATGCCCGTTATGTGTAATCAATATGTCAGTTTTGGTCAAATTATGTTTTAGAAATTTTAAAAACTAAGTTTTACTGTGATTTAACATCAACTTGTTTTCTACAAGCTATGAACTTATCTCTTGAACTGCATTATTTGATTCTGTGTCAATATTATGAGCAACATTCTTCACTACCAAGCTGGTATCATCAGCAAACAAAACTATTTTACAGTTACCTGTTATACTGGAAGGCATATCATTTATACAAATAAGAAACAATAACGGCCCCAAAATAGACCCCTGGGGCACCCACAGTTAATTGTGCCCCATTGCGATTGTACGTCATAGCCATTTTCTACACTGCGGAGAATTGCCTTCTGTTGCCTAATATTAAAGTAAGAGGTGAACCAGTTGTGAGCTACTCCTCGTATTCCACAATGTTCTAACTTCTGCAACAATATTTTGTGATCAACACAATCAAACGCTTTTGTTAAATCAAAGAAGACGCCTAATGTCCGTAACCTCTTATTTGACCCGTCAAGTGCCTCACAATAAAAGAAAATATAGCATTTTCAGTGCTATGTCCTGGAGGCCAGATGAATGGATAATGTAAAATAATGCAAAAAGAAGGGAAAAACTATATTTTTCATGGGAGTTATTAAAATTTTGCGACAGTCCTTTGCTGACAATGCAATATTTAAAGTTGGTTATTCCTGTCGGAGCTGTGCTTTCAATCGTCGAGTGCCACCATATTGTTTCGCTCGCCCTCGTATTTCGTTGGCTGAAAGCTCAGGGCCGACTCCGCATGGCTGCATCTGATGGCTCGGTTTTTGTTCGTGTGACTCAGAGCACGTCGCCATATATGCAAGAGGGGGGAAAAAAGAAAGGAATTTGCATGTGGGCCGCAGAACACGTGCGGCAGTTGTTACCGGCCGCCAATCCACGGCCGGTCGGTGATCGTGCCCCACGACCCGGCCAGCCATTGGCCGGCGCTAACGCCCGTGCAGCCCGCGCGCTTTTTCCCCTCTCCGGGCGAGAAGTGGGCGTCCGTGCCGTGGCCGTGACACGCGAGATTAATACGCGCTCTGCGCCGAATTAGTCGCCTGCGCAGCGCCGCTTTGTGGCCCAGCCTCCACAAAAGGCTCGGCCGCGTTTCTCATTTCCCTGCCGCCCGACAAAGCCGCAGGCCACTGCAGGCCCACACACATCATTAACACTCTGCCTCCCTGGTCGTCAGCCACTTCACTTCTTGCAGTGCAGATTTCGCCTGCTGTTGCTTACTGGTTACAACAAACTCGGTTTGCTTCCATATAGAAATTGACGAAAAACACTCCATAGCAGTGGCGTAACTAGGACTTGGTTTTGGGGAGGATAGATCTGCTTGATGAGCTAAATTTTAGTCAGTTCCCAGACAGACTACCATCTACCACTTCCCGTTGAAGACTAATTCACTCCCATCCAATGAAATCTTATGGTAAAACACCCCGAGTTTCCAATCTTTATCTTTACCAGATTGCTGTTATACAATTTCTTTCTTTCTTTAGGTTTTTTTTTTTTTTTTTTTTTTTTTTTTTTTTCTGTGTGGGTGTGGATTCTATTCTATCCCCCTCATCCGCCCCCCCCCCCCGTAGTTACGCCACTGCTCCATAGTTTGGCTCGGTACCCAGCCAACGCGATGGCTCAACACTGTTACAACGCGAAATTTGTTAAAATCTTAGATTGCGCAAGCAATCGCCAGCCAAGCTAGGCAGAAGCAGGCCTTCGGTTGTGTAGTAAATCCAGAGACAGTCTCTCGTGACGACAGCAGTCGCTGCGTCGGCGAGTTGAGAGCCTACAGTCAGCAGTCTGTTGACTGCGACACAAAACAAGAGAAGCGGGAGGTTATATTCGCTAGCTTGTAAACATTTCATAACTACACCTAACTCTTTCACGAGAGTGAATAGCTACGTGCATGGGCGTAGCCAAGGGGGGGTTGGAACACTTGCGGGGAGTGACAGTTGCGTGGAACCTGGGGACCTTGGTGCGGCTGATGGCTTTTCCTGGGTACAGGCACACCAACAAGTCTAGCACTGCTGTTGTCAACTTTCCACACTGTCAACATGACACGAAACTCAGTGAAACTACACAACCCTTTGCAAGCTGAAGAGCAATACAGTAACATGATCTAACTACATATTAATTCGTTGAGTGTTCCTCCTCAAAACAAAAAGGTATTTTAATAGTGACAATGTTTGGAGAGTTATTAAGACATTCTCTGCAACTACAAGACGATGAATTTCCACAGTCATACCTCCTAAAAGCATATTATTCAGAACACTAAGCATATCAAGACACCTGCGCAAGCAATAAATATATTAGGCATACTGCACAGATACGTTGATGTAATTGACCGCTATGTAGTTAACCCCACTATCACGCAACTTCCATCTCTTTAAAAATAGCTACTATGCTTTTTAATAGGAGACGCAACTTTAAACCTTCAATTAAAAAACGTTAATAATAAGTCAATGAGTATTTTACACACTTGAAGCGTTCATTCGTAGACCCAAAAACGATTTGGCTGTATTCGAATTACAAATACATCTAAGAAATGTATGAAATACTGAATGTGTAAGAGAATGTCACACACCGAAAAATGCTAAAGATAAATTCCATTTTCTATCACCGTCATATAGAACCATTTTTACTCCGAACTTAGCATAAACCAACAGGGAGAAACGAGTTGCAAGACTTCCAGGAAAAATGAAGCGAAATTGGCAGCCAATAGTTGGTTATAAATTACATTGCCTGTTAACTGTATAAATATAAATTACGGAATACTCGGAACTACTGTTCAGTACATTCAAAAAGGTCTAAGGTAATAGGCAGTGGTCAGTCAGGATAGTCAGATATCCGTATCACTCTCCTCCTCAAGAAGTCTGTGTGAAGATTTATATTCAGAACATTCAAGAAAAAAGGCTACTGTGGTGCTGAAACTACAAGAAGCAGCTCATTTACTCAGGAAGGGAAAACGTTATGGTGCCCGTAAATTTGAATGGCTGTATCTCTTGTAGTAACATTCATTTTTTGATAAAATGTTAAAATCCCCTGAATACGGCACAGGTAGCGGCTGGAGGGCGTGGAGTAGGGGTGGTGTATCCCGGTGTCCGGACACTTGCCACGCCGGACACTTGCCACGCCGGACATTTGCCACACTTTTACCTGCTCCGAAGGGTCGGGCGCCCCTGTCTCCTCCTCCTCCCCCTTCAAATTCAAAAATGTTCAAATGTTTGTAAAGTCTATGGAACTTACTACGGGGTCATCAGTCCCTAAACCTACAAACTACTTATGAACTAACTAAGACTAAGGACGGCACAAATATCCATGCCCGAGGGGGGATTCGAACCCCCGACCGTAGTGGCCGTGCAGACCGTGACTGGAGCGCCTCAGTCTCCTCGGCCATCGCGGCCGGCTCCTCCTCTTCCCCCCCCCCCCCCCCCACTCACCAGCCTCCGCCGCCACCCGTTCGAACATATACACACTGGTCGCTTCCGCATTTCATTGTTTGACCGTCAGTATGGAAGTTATTACAATGGCCAAGGGCAGGCCTTTTGCCCATTACAATGGTTACGCGATAATAAGGTGTGGACGTGTTTACGCCGAAAATAGAATCATTGCAAGGGAAAGCTGTTTTCGAAGAACGGAGATGTATTGAACACAGAGAACATCTGTGAGGACCACCTAACGATGCGACCTTTATTGGTTGTAAAAATAAAAAGAGTATATCAGACCTCAGTACCCTTAAATAACTTAATGATGAAACTAGCTGGTCCCAGTTCGGTTCACTAGGGTGGCAGTGAAATTTGACTCAACGAAGCAAATACATTAAACATCACTCAAATGATTTCTTACTTAAGTAAAAGCTCCCATAGTTTACATGTTAAGAGAATTTTTTTCTACCTTCTAATATTATGGTCATACCATCAAAAATTTTGAGTTCTAAAATTATTTCCTGTAACTTCAGAGCCGCAAGTAGCTTTTAAAAATCTCATTTTTGTTATACTGATAAGGTACACTTTAGGTTTTAAAAAGAACCTGAACTTCTGAAATGCACCTAAAAGAGACACCCTAAAACACATTTGCTCCTAAGGTTGACAAGTTCGGCAGCTTTAGTGTTGAAGTAATTGCCATATCTCCAAACTTAGACAAGGATAGAAATAAATTTACATTAGATGCAGATCTCATGAAGTACATTTAGCTGTAGTCCTTAAAACTTAAAGTTTCTCATTATGTTATTGATTATCTTTAATCAGGCCAGTAAAAGCTATGGAAACAAGGCAAGGAGCTTACTGTTGAAAAACAATTGTTACAAAACAATGTCGTAAACAAATGTTGTTGTTGGTGGTGTTGTTGTTGGGCTCTTCAGTCCGCAGACTGGTTTAATGCAGTTCTCCACGCTACCCTGTCCTGTGCAAGGCTCTTCATCTGAGAATACGTTCGGCAACCTACATCCTTTTGAATCTGCTTACTGTATTCGTCCCTCGGTCTCCCTCTACGATTTTTAACTCACACACTTCCTTCCAATGCTAAATATTAGACGTATTTTTCTTATCCATTATAAACTTTTTGGAAATATATTGGATCGTTTCGTCTGCAACATCACGTATTTGATAGAATTATTTGCTTTGCATCACCAAGGATATCTACTTATACCTTTTGTTTGCAGCAGTTCTCCTTTCGAATTGTGGAAGATTTACTTCGTCTTCTTTGGTCACAGAATTTCGGAAAACTGCATTTAATAACTCTGCTTTAGTGGCACTGTCATCAGTAATATTACCGTCACTATCGTGCAATAAAGGCATTCACTTAGTCTTTCCGCAGGTGTAGATAACATAGGACAGGATCTCTTTGGATTTTCCGCCACATTTCTATAAAGAGTTTCGTTGTAAAAACTATTGAATGAATGTCGCATTGAAGGCCCTAAATTATGAGCTTCAGTAAAACCTTGGAACATTTGGGGATTTTGCATTTGTCTAAATTTTCTGCAAAAGCTTCCTGTTCTATTTTGTATACCACGGGGGACCAGTTTAGTATCTTATTAATTTATTTGGCAGGAATTCCTACAGTGCTGTTGACACTATTTTTTTGACTGTAAGCCCATGTAGTCTTCGCTTACATAGTTAATTTAGAAAAAATTGAGACTGTCTCCTAGTACGATGTCAACCGAATATTTATCTTTTTTGTTTGTTTTTTTAATAGATTTATTTAGCGTTTAGTTTTGGTAAATATCTTTGTTACGGATTTGAGCTCGACACAACTTTGTGTTCACTTACGACTGCATAAGGAGTATTTGTGAGTATTTGTGACTAAGAGCTCAAATGTGTTTTTGGAAACCATTTACAATTTGAATGAGTTATGAAATAATTGTTCAAAATAATAAAAAAAACATTTAGAACAATTTCGGAAGATGTATCTGCCACCCTATCTGAAGGTGTAGTTCTGTCAACATACGGATGGTAGATTTAAGTCACTGCCAACTATAATTATATTAGTAGCGTACCTATTTGTAATAAGACTCAAGTTTTCTATGAACTGTTCGGCGGCTGCGTCATGAGAGTGCGGGGGTCGGTAAACGGAGTCAGTTATTAATTTATTCCAGTTGTCGAGTACAACATCTGCTCATACTAACTCACAGGAACTATCGACTTCAGTTTCGCTTATGAACTAGTACACAAATTACATTAAGATTTTCTTTTGTGCATTTTGTTTCTTTTATAGTGCAGATCATAGGAATTATGGCTTTTCCCTTAAAAAACCAGGGTTCTTCCTCTGCTACTAAGTATATACCAAAGCTAAACAATGTAATATATACAGCATTAGTAGTGAGCTTCTTGATGCTGTCGCGTCGTTCAAATATCTAGGCGTAACATTGCAGAGCGATATGAAATGGAACGAACATGTAAGGACAATTGTGAGTAAGGCGGACAGCGACTTCGGTTTATTAGGAGAATTTTGGGAAGATGTACTTCACCTGTAAAGGAGACCGCGTATAAAACGCTTGAAGACCACGTCTTGAGTATTGCTCAAGTGTTTGGGGCCCGCATCAGATCAGTTTAAAGGAAGACATAGAGGCAGTTCAGAGGCGAGCACCTAGGTTTGTTACTGGTAGGTTCGACCAATGCGCGAGTGTCACGGAAATGCTCCGGCAACTCAATTGGGAATCGCTGGAGGAAAGCCGACGTTCTTTTCGAGAATTTCTGTTGAGGAAATTTAGAGGGCCGGAATTTGAGTGTAGTACGATCTTGCTGCCGCCTACTTACATTTCGCGTGGTGATCACAAAGACAAGATAAGAGAAATTAGGGCTCGTATGGAGGCATATAGGCATTCTATTTTTTCCTCGTTCTATTTGGGAGTGGAATAGGAAAGGGAATGCATGGTAGTGGTACAGTGTACCCTCCGCCACACACCTTACGATGAATTGCGGAGTATGTATGTAGATGTAGATGTAAAATGTAGAACAACAGTCTACGTTACTCCTTCATTTCCTTATTTCAAATATTTTAAAATTGCATGTCGACTTTAGATGACCTGTCAAACATAGTCGCTCTTGTCTCTAATTTGTAAATGTATTTTCTGTCATTGTTTTAACATTGCCCCAATACACTTGATTGACTAATGTTTCGCCGCAAGAGAGTAAAGTTATGAAGTGTATCGTTCTTCTTTCCACTCTATTTTTAATACAGTTGATGCAATTAGTATATGTACAAATACAGTGATCAACTTGAATGACCAGCGAAAATTCGAATTATCTTTATGTCGTTCCTTCCGTGTTCCTTCCATAGCGATGGAATGTTACTATCGCAATCAGTAAGTGTGCAAGAAAGCTACCGTATAGACGGAGGGAGAATGGATCCATATTTGTGATGGAAGAACTAATTATACACTGAATACGACGGTATTGCTTTAGTTTCCCAATAGTTATAAATATTTAGATTTTGGGATATTGGAAAGAAGTTGTACGTTTCGGCGAGATGTCGAAGAAAAAGATCTTTTCCGTAAGGACTGTATCAAGTAAAATCGGAGACAGGGGTTTGGAAGCAAACAGCAAGAGTACGGGGAAGGGCGTCCCTTGCCTGAGGGGCCGCTAATCCGACTACCTGGCGAAGGGTCAGGTGTGGCAAGTGTCCGGCGTGGCAAAAGTCCGGCGTGGCAAGTGTCCGGCATCCGGAGTATCCCTACTCCTGGAACACCCTGTTCACTACCTGCAGCGTCCGGGTCTCCCCGCAAGTGTCTACACATTTCCTTTTCCCGCAAGTGTCACTCCCCGCAAGTGTCACAAACTCGCCAAGGGGTGGGTTCTGGGGTTTAAAGCCCTCCCGAACTCATATTCACAGAATATTTATATCTATGATACACTGTAATAAATATGCTGGCTGTACGCTTGTGATCTGTATACAACATTGATCTCTACACTACCTCGATATCGAACTTCAAAATCAAAATGTTTGTATAGCTTATGGGACTCAACTACGGGGGTCATCAGTCCCTAAACTTACAAACTACTTACAAACTAGCTAATACTAAGGACGGCACATATATCCATGTCCGAGGGGGGATTCGAACCCCCGACCGTAGTGGTCTTGCAGACCGTAACTGGAGCGCCTCAGTCCCCCCCTTTTTATGCTTTAGACCGCTTTTTTTACTCTTTGTTTTTATTTTATTTTATTATTTCAACTTAATCAAAATAAAACAGCCTTTTCCTGGCAGACATAGAAAATATTGAAAAAGAAAAGCTTCTGTATTATTTTCCACTCGTCTGTCGCCCCATTTAGGGTATTCTCTCTCTTGTTTTTTATTTTCTTTTTATTATTATTTTTTTCCATTTAAATGATAATGATTGTGTTTCACTTTGACTCACGCAAGTAACACTAATGTAAAGAAAACTCTCTGTGGGGAGTGAGTTTCCGGGCGGTCGACTCCATTGCTTCTGTCGCCAGGCACGTCTTCTCGTTTTATTGTAAGAGGTAACCGTTTCATCGTGTTCATCATATGCCTATTAATCGTTATCAAATCAGCTTCTCATACCCGGGACATTACAGCTCCGTAGAGGATCTCGGAACGCACTCCCCAGAAAATTAGAAAAATATTGTTGGTACTTCGGGTTCCGTATCAGCGCCATATGTTGTTCTTGTAAATGGTTCCAGAAGTCCGGCACATGCTTCGCGCCGTCGCGATGCAAGTAATACACCTCCTGGGCTCGAATCCATGTCACCGCGTTCGTTTTGGCTCGTGGGTACCCTTCGGCCACCGCGGCCGGCGATGTCGAACTTCAGCCGTCTGAGCAAGCCAGTTGTTCACATACCGTTTCTTGTCAATTATAAAAATGCTCCCTACGAAATATTATTAGAACACGAAAAGAAATGACATTTCGATTACGTTATCATTTCATCCTATTACATCGCATATTCACAGAAGTTGAAAACAAGAAGAAAGAAAGCAATTTTTGTAGCGTACAAGAGTGTGGAAATAGGAAAGCCAAATTTAAACACTACGAAGAATGCAAAAACACGTAGAAAACATATGAATGTGCAGACAAGCTGTAATAATAATGTTTTCGTGTGGCTCATTGGTCTGATGCAACTCTTTCAATTGGACGCCACTTCGACGACTTATAGTTACATGCTCGGAGACCATAGTTATACATCCAGTTTATATAGAGATCACTGCTATACAACTCGGATGCATACCTCTAGTCTCTGAGCAAAGAAATACAGCTTTCCTGCATATTCGTGTTCTGTTTTGCACATGATTTCCCGTTATTCCCCGTGTTTTAAATTGGTAAACTTTTTTTCGTACACTTTTACTTTATGAAGCATTGTTTCCTTACTTCTTCTTTCTAAGTTTGTATCAGTGCGGGATGTAATAGGCTGAAATGATGAAATGGAAACGTATTTTCCTTTTTATGCCCTAGTAAGATTTCGTAGCAGCCATTTTATAATTTGGCAAGGAACGAAATATGAACGTCTGTGACTGGCAAGGTCAGACAGCTGACGTTCGACATCCAACTAACGCAGAGGGCAATGCTCTCTTCACGTTTCCCTTCAGAGATGCTCATTAGTAGATTTACTGAACTCTCTGCCGTTCATTCGGCATATTCACTAGTAAATATTTAAAAGTGCATAAAAGAAATCAAAACAGTTCGGAGCATATTAAAATGCCATTATAACACGATACCTGTAAGTGTATGCTTTCTCAACGCTTGGAGCGCTAGTGTTCTTCCACTGCCACACGGACACAACTTTAACAGCAGAGTGTCATGTCCAATGAGCTTGAATTTCATAGAGTGGCGATGTGTCTGCCCTGTCTGAACCAGCTGGTATGCCACACCCACTAGATAATTTTACCTATTTATACAGTTCCACGTTTAAAATAAAGAATGACTATTGAATATTGTGCATCAAGTTCCATCGATGTTTCCAGACTTTATCAAAGAGGCGAACTGATGAGCCTAGTAGCATATATCCTAAAAATGCTGTAATGAAATCTGAGGAACCTGTCAGTAATACAGCACCAGTTCGAAGTTGTTTGTTTGTAGCAACAATGAAAGTGCCACTTTGAAAACATTCTTGTTGATTATAATGCAAGTACATGGTCTAAACGTGCTGCAAAACTTACATAGTGAACAGTAATTCCTCTGACGAACAATCATAATCATGGATTTCCGTCTGTTGTTAATGTGTTATTAATATGTAACAACTACTTTCATGAAGTCTAGTACACATTTATCTGGTATTTATTAAAAGTATAAAGTGCACGTAATTATTTGTAATATTGTCGTCGCCGTGGTGGAGTAGCCGAGCGGTCTAAGGCGACTCGCTCTGGAGCGCGCGGTTGCTCGCCGTCGGGGGTTCGAGTCCTCCCTGGGGCATGTGTGTGTGTGTGTGTGTGTTGTCCTTAAGTTAGTTTACCTTAGTTTAAGTAGCTGCGGATTGATGACCACGCATTTTGGTGCGATAGATTTAGAAACAAACATTCAAAATTGTCTTCAAAGCGTTTGGTTGTGGAGTTTCGTAGGCGAAATTTGAGTACAAAGACGAAAGTGACAAAATAAATAAACAAATAATAAAAAAAAAAGGAATTAAAATGCGTCTGGGTCACCGGTCACAAAAGTATTCCACACCGAAATGTCTCGTTAATAAATTTCCTTATTGCCATGGTGAAATAAGTAAATATTTGTTTCAAAGAACACAGACATTTATAAAAAGTGAAAAAAAATCGAGTTGTTTCTATTGCTTCAACAGTTAATAAATTCTGCATTTATTTATTTATTTTTAGACTATTTATTCTTAGAGATCCTGGATTCGCCACTGCCTTTCATAAACCACAGCAGCAACAGAAGAAGAAACATCTCAAAAGCACACAGGCACCATGTGGAGCTTTTTTTTTTCTTTTTTTTTTTTTTTTTTTCATGGTGTGTGCTTCAACGAGGGAATTGCAAGGTAGATCATCTGAAGCATTACGTTTGGGAAGCTAAGTGCCATTAATCCGGAATTTCGTTTGTGTAAAGATAGAATGAGATCACATAAGGCAAAACATTTGGTGTTCTTGCATAAAATATTTGTCGTATCATCACTTCGCAATCTAATGCTAAACACACTTTCGGCATAGTTCAGCAGAAACAAATTGTCCAGAAAATATAAACTAAATACAGCACTTCACGTTCAACAACAACAAACGACAGACAGATTCCTCTCACGTGTACTGACCACTGTCAATATGACGGCCGAGTTGACGTAGTTTTTTAAATTTTTTTTCAATTTATTTATTATTTAATTGATACATATTAACCCAATACCTTAAAATTAAATTGGGTTGTTTTATTCTACATTTAATTCCAGTTACAATGTTTATTAATTTCTTAACCCACTAGCCATACTAATATTAGAAACTACTGAAGGACCGATTGTAAAACAAAAACTGACTGCAGCGTTATAAATGTGTCAGTTGGGTTACAAACCTACTGTTCTGAAGGCCTGCCCACCGAGCTAAACCCAGTGAGCGTGCCCCTGACACTGAGCGGCCCAAGACTTTAAATTCACTGCAGTACATTTAAGGTGTTCTTGAATATTTTTAGGAAAACTACCACTAAAAAACCTACACTCTAAACTTAAGCCTAAGTCGAATTCGGTGGTTGCCAAGTCTGTCCCCAGATCCAGAGGACTGCGGATTACAGCCAAAGTTGACGTAGTTTGCCGCAAGTAGCGCTATAAATCGTGTGTTAGCCACTGTGTGAAATTTAAGCTGGTCGGTGGCGTCTGCACGTATTAGACAGTAGTGCGGAAGCGTAGAGAACAAAAGCAGTGGTAGCAGGCGGCGCTGTGGACAGGCGTTTGGTTTCCGGGTTGCGTCGCGCCGCATCTGCGGCCTGCCCCACTTCCGGGGTTCCCCTCAGCATCTGCGCCGGTGCCCACACGACCCCCCCTACAGAGGAACGGCCTATTACACGGACACGTCACAGCCGACGCGCCGCAAAAACACTGCCGCGACACTCAGTTATTATTCTCTGTCGCACGGCACCGACCAGGCCCATGACGCGTTTCCCTGTATTCGAGCACAATTCCTGCTACGCACATTCACACCTACGCATTTTCAGTACCTAATGTACTGCAGCTGTGTTGCTAAAATCACAGCCTTGTTTACTGCAGGAGTTTACAAGAAATCCCGAAACTACAGCAGAACCCCTCTAATCCGTCACCTCCGGGACCGGGACCATGGTCGGAACGAACAATGGTCGGATTATCCGAAAAATCTAATACTTATCGCAACAATATAAAAGGACATTTAGTACAAAAAATTAAACGATTTAAGAACTAAATGACGTCTACAGTAATAGACGAGGGGCGTTCAGAAAGTATGTTCCGTTGCAATTCATCTACGCTGCACCTCTGCGACTGCAGTTCCGCACATGCGCTGTAGACGATGTGTATCAAGAAGAAGAACGTGTGCCATTTTGAGATCGTTGTCATTTACGTACTTACACTTTGTTGTGCTTGTTTGAAAGGTCGGCGTTGATTGAAAATCCCGCCACCTGTGAAATCAGGTCGGTGATTCAGTTTCTGAATGTAGGAAAGTGAAACCAAGTGGAATTTATCGGAAAATTTGCGATGTTTACGGACCAAATACGATGAGTGATTCGATGGTGAGAAGATGGGTCCGACAGTTCAATGACGGGCATAGTGATGTGCACGATGAAGAACGAAGTGGGCGTCCACCTTTGGTTACAGAAGAACTGGTTCACGCGATTGATGACAAGATCCAGGACATCTCAAGTCTTTCCTTGGCGGTCATCACTTCACCAATGACGACGAGCTGAAAGAAACTGTTTCCAACTGGTTGAAGACACAGGCGGCATATTTCTATGAAGAAGGTATACAAAACCTGGTGCCACGCTATGACAAATGCCTGAAAAATTGCGGCAGTTATGTCGAAAAGTAGTTTAAGTGTTGTTGAATTTTGTGCAATAAAAATTTCTTCTGTATCTGTGTACAATTTCATTTTATTACCAAACGGAACTTTCTTTCTGGACGCGCCTCGTAAAAAGGTGTTTTCTACACAGTGTCAAACATAATATTAACTAAAAAAACGTCTACTGACACTATAATATTTAGTAGTCTTAAAAGGAAAAACGACAACAAATTAAAGTACTGTACTGTACTGACTGTAGAAACAAAGCCGACACCATGACGAGTTTTCCAACGATCAATCCAGCCTTCACTGGCAGGAAATTTACTTTCGGCTTCCAGTTTTTTTGTGCAAAACTATCGCTTTTTCTTTGAAAATTGGCGTTCCTTTCCTTATTTCTTGACAAAAACACATTCATAGTGCGTTATCAAGCAGTTCAAGTTTAAGCTTTTTTAATGTTATGGGATTCTTCAGTGTTTTCACCATCAATCGTAACTATACAGGATTCAATGTCTTTCCGATTCTTCCTCCAATTCTTAATTGATTCAGTTCCTTTGCCATTTTTTGGAGCGATTCTCCTTTGTCAAGTCTTTGTAGCACTGCTAATTTTTCATTTAGTGAAAGAGTTACGAGTTTTTGCGTGGAATCGAGCACGTTCTAAAACAGACAACTGTACATACAGTGACTGCAACACGTACTGAAGGGAACACGGAATAAAGCAAAAAACGACGTTTTTAATCCCAACAAAAGATAAAAGTGCACAATAACCAGTGTCTCCAGATTGGGGTTTTTTCTCCCCATTTTGGGGGAAACAATTTTTGTGGGAAACTTTTGGGGAAACAAAAAACGTCGAGAAATTGTTAGGGGAAAAATTTTAATTTTTATTTTCTACAGTGGCAGTGTTGTGTGGTCATGTTGGCAACGAAATGTTCCATTTACGAGTGTAATTAATTTACTGAGCAAGAAAGGGTAGATACAAGAACCGGTCAACCAGAGAGCAGGGAAAGCATTAATTATTTACTTCATGGTTAACACGAATGATTATTCCCCACATTCTATTGCGTTTTCAAAGAGCATTTAATGATCGTTATAATATTAGCACACTACACTGCCACTGCCGTAAGTAGGATTTCACTTGTGTTTGGTGTCAGCTGCAGTGGCGTAACTAGGACTTGGCTTTGGGGGGGGGGGGGATAGATCTGCTTGACGAGCAAAATTGTAGTCAGTTTCCAGAAAGACTACCATCTACCATTCCCGTTGAAGAAACTAATTCACTCCCTTTCAATGAAAGCTTATGGTAAAACGCCCCAAGTTTCCAATCTTTACCTATACCAAATTGCTGTTATACGATTTCTTTTTCTTTTCTTATCTCTCTCTCTCTCTTTTTTTTTTTTTTTTTTTTTTTTCGGTTTCTGAGGGGGGGTTCTATCCCCCTCATCCCCCCCCCCCCCCATAGTTACGCCACTGGGCAGTTGTATGTCAACCACTGCAAGATGTCACGCCTAGCTTTGCCAGCTGAGACTGGCATACTATGCAATCCCTAATACAAAGTTTTACTTATTGCTTATGGAGTAAACAGAGAAGAATGTTTATATGATAGTAAACAGTAATTTCTGTGAACATTTAACAACTGGTTGTCATTTCCCCAAACTTGTACAACAATGCAGAACCTTCATTGTTGGCCCTTCACAAGGAAGTAGTTTACTATGAAAACACAGCATCTGAGAGTTACTGAGGAAGTAGGCATCAAAAAATTATCATGCGAAGATATCGACTTGCATGGGAAGCCGAACCACAATTTTCTGTTAAGTTAATAAATTTCTACATTTTCTACATGCGTACTAGAGTGAAAATCTTGTCTGAAGTAAAGCAACGAAGCTGAAATAAATTACTTTAGTTTTAATTTTCAAATTAATACAGTTACAGCGAAATTACACCGTACAAAATTATTTAATACCTACTTATTGAGACCTTGAGAAACGTGATGAAATATGTAAGACTGGTTTCATTCCTGGTTTGCTCTGTGTGTTTTTCTACCATTAATATAAAAAGCATATGAAATAATATTAACATTGTTGCCCTAAAATTAATAATTTTGTTTTATGTACTATAATTTCAGATACATACGATAATTTTATGGCCCTTAACGCGTAGTTACAGCTCTTCAAGTTACCATTACTGACAATAAATGTTAATTTGAAGAAAAATGTAGTTTTAATCTATTTGGGGAAAAGTTGCGAAAATCGTGTCATTTTGGGGATTTTTTTTTGTCTGGTATGGGGAAAATTCGAAAACTCAATCTGGAGACACTGCACAATAACGTACAGTATAACAATATGCACAGCGGTAGACACCGCAATAACAGCCCGACAGACGTCCAGTCAGTGACAAGTCGTCACAGGCTGATGAGCCTCAGCATGGTTGGACTAACCGGAGTGACGGACCATCCAAGGTCGGATTAAAGGGATTCTACTGTATTCAGAATGTTTTTGTACCACCCGATTATTTGCGAACATATATGGGCTTATCTATCAATTATTCCACAATTTTTTTCATACAATAATTCCTTTTTTTCGGGTTGAAGTGTTATATTTCCTCTATTTTATTTTTCAAGACAGTAAAGAAGTAAAGGGATGTTTATTTTTACATAAATTAGTGTAAGTGCGGCGGAAGCGTTAGCTGATAGAGGTGCTAACAGAACCACTACTCGCATCACTCGTAACATAAACAATAACAATATTCTGTGACTTCAAAGCAGCAATATCACCAATTGTTAACTTAAGAGATCCCAAAATTGCTCAGTTCACAGAAGATAACAAAGAAGTATTTAACTCCCTATAACAAAACAACAAGAAAGTTGCAATTCAGTGGATGCCATCTCACTGTCGCACAGATGGTAATGAGAAAGCAGATTTTCTAGCCAAAAAGGGCACAAAAATTAAACAAATTGTAGAAACTACCCCGTCTTATTTTGTAGTATAACGCGTGATTAACAACACAAAAGAAGAATTGAGAAGAATGAATAAAATCTCATGTCAGAGGAAGAGCGGGGAAACCATCTTGGATAACCAACAAATATCGGATGGACCTAGGGACTGATGACCAACGTAGTTTGGTCCCATAGAATTACAAACATTTGAACCGGATGGACCAAGAAGAGAGGCAGTAGCAACATTCCGCCTGAGAACTGGTTATGACTGTTTGGCCACCCACCTGCACAAGATGTCCATCCTGCCGTCTCCAGAATGTGTTCTGTGTCACAAGAGTGGTACCACAATGAACAGTGATCATTTAAGAAGTGTTCAGAATTGTACATTTGTAATTTAGACTTAACAATTTTGTATTGGGAAGCAAGAAGTCCAATGACGATAAGTCAAGTGCCGGAACATTAAAATGATAATAATGGACATAAATTATCGAGAAAATTATAAACCCGAGTCAGTGCAAAATGTGCCTCTGATATTGTTGACAGTAACTTAGTCAGTAGGCCTAAAATTGCTGGAGTGTATAGGTGGGCAATTTACCAGTTAATACTCTCATAGTCTCGTTTCACAATAAAAGCTATTTTACTTCAATAGATGCATTTTACTCTCGTGAACTGCACTCGCCCTTCCGTCCACTATACAGTTCAGAAGCCTTCTGTACAACAGATAATATGACATAGAAGTATACTACCCAGCAGCTTGTATAACAGAGAAGTGAAGTCTTACTTCGTCTTTTAGAAATAAGAGAAAGGTCAAATATATAATAATAATAACAATAATAATAATGTGGTACTGCGGTTATCTACTGCAAATTTATATTTTTCATCTCTGACTTCTACGCCTCTGTATATATCTATGTATTACATAAGGAAAAAAATGACGGAAAATTAACAAATTTAAAATTTTCGTCATGTTCCTCGCGTCCTCTTGACCTATTTCATTATAGAGAGAAAAAAAATCCTATCGTATATTTTCTAATTTAAAAATAATTAGAACCAGTTTTCGCCTTATTAAGTCATCTTCAGGAAACAGTTTACTACTGTCGACGGCAAATGATAGTTCTTAGGTTACCAAACATGATAAAGATACAACGCACAAATCAGAGTCTCTGGTTACTTATGACGTTAGTTGAGAAGCTGTGAAATTCAGCTCTCAACAATAAGAAAGCTTTTTAATTTTTCTAACATGTAATTTACAAAACGATAAAATGGAAAACATTACATAATTGAAATACTCAGTACTACTTACTATATTACAGGCATATACTTAGTGAAATCTTGACATGTTGAGAACTATCAAACTGAGAAATCGTCACTTCTACTGTGCATAAAACATTTTTTTTACATTGTGATTACAATTTACATATTGGATAACATTTAAACACAGTATACATAATTAAATTAATTATAATACAGTATTACAATTTCTAATTCTGTTTTAATGTTAAAGTTTGGATTGTAAACAAAGCATGAAAAGGAAACTGTGTAAATTTGTATAGCAGTATGTGATTGTTAAGATAGTTGTGGTAGCTGGGTGATTGATTGCTTCCTGTTAGGCTTAAGAGTGGGGAGGTGTTTAACTGCAACTGCTCACTTACAACCAGACAGGAATTTTTAGCCAAATGTTAGTTTACTGGAAATGCTTGTAAGAGGATATATGTAGTATATATGTAGTATTTCTGCGTTGACTTGGTATCTATGTCCTTCCTTCAGAGTATGATATACAAAGGTGGAGTCTGACGTTTGTAATCTCCAGCTATCCTCTCCAATCAGCCTGGTTTCTACAGTTCACCTGTTTGACCAATATACAGTTTGTTGGAGTCAACGCGAGTTATTTTATGTATGGGCCTAGGTTCAAGGGCAGGAGCGGAAATGAATGACATTCATTTTAGGTTGAAAAAGCGTTATTCATCTACTGATATTTCTTTAATTCAAACTTTTATCGGCGTTTTGGGTCATAGTCTGGGAACAACTTACTGGTGTCCAAAACAGTCTATACTTTGTAGAAAATCAAGCACTAGACAGAAAAATACTGTAAATGTATAAAGCGTCAATGGTTATGATGTCCGTTGACCAATGCAATATCCTGGTTATTACTTGTAACTATGTACGTCAGATGTTAAATTACGGTCGTAAATCACAGTTTACTAGATGTATATTGCCAAAAAGTACACAACGAAGACACAAAAACTAAAAATATTTAAGCTGTATGAATATACTCTGCTTTTTGGATGACTTGTTGGGTTCTTCAGTGCTGAGATTGGTTTGATGCAGCTGTCGACGCAACCCTGTCCTGTGCAAGCCCCTTCATCTCTGAATAAGAACGACAAACTACAACCTTTTGAACCTGCTTATTGTAATCGTTTTTAGATCTCTGTCTGCTATTTTTATATCAAAGGGATTCAGGAGAAATGTAGGAATACGGAAAGCAATACTCATTATGACTTATCTTAGAAGATAGATTAAGGAAAGGCAAACCTACGGGTTTAGGTTTGTAAATTTGGAGAAAGCGTTTGACAATGTTGGCTGGAATACACTCTTTCTAATTCTGAAGGTAGCAGCGGTAAAGTATGGGGAACGAAAAATTATATACAACTTGCACAGAAATCGTAAAACTACAACAAAATAAGTACAATAATTAGGTGGGTGTTTTATCTGCAGCTGGAGGTTGGGAATAAGAGAACTCTGGTCATTGTGTAGCAGACTTGCGCAACTAGACAGGTGTTTATTGATTTACAATCTTTCTAGGTAATTCACCTCATTACTTCCTTGCTGTCTCCATTAGACATTTGTGAGACGTGGCCATTTTGATGCACTTGAAATAAACTTTAGTGTCTTGACCACTAATTTCAATTTATTGAGGCCTTACGCGTTTCGATGTTTCGTCATTATCGAAGGCTACAGCAAGACAATGGAATTAATATTCATCAAACATTTCGATAAAATATAAATGAGAACACAATCATCACACTCACCATATCTTTTAAAACTTATTAAAAAGTGAAACTAAACATTCCTTTTAAAATAACCACTGTCAAAGACATATGCCAAACATAAAATAAAATTACCGTTCTCCTCCAGTGAGTGTGAGTGAGAGAGAAGTAGAATGACAACATCGCCATCTGGCGGATTCATCCACTTAATAACTGACCGCTTTGCTGACCTTAGTATTCACTTGACCATCCTACAGGGATGTTTTGGAAGGGAATTTTAATTTTATTTTATGTTTGACATATGCCTTTGACAGTGATTATTTTAAAAGGAATGTTTAGTTTCACTTTTTAATAAGTTTTAAAAGATATGGTGAGTGCGATGATTGTGTTCTTAATATTTGATGAATATTAATTCCATTGTCTTGCTGTAGCACAAATGCCTCCGACTCATTCTACGAGCCCCTAGATGGGCCAAAACGAGAGAGTTGCATGACGAGCTACATATGGACACTATACAAGACTTTATAATCAAGCACACAAGGAACTTACTAAGCAAAGTAGAAATCCTGCGACCGACCACCAGGCACCTAGAATATACGGGCACAGTACACCCCGCGAGATGGCATCGTGTGAGAGTTCCACGTGCAATTATTGAAGATCCACCATAATAGAAGGTGCGGGACCTCCGATAATAAAGGTGACCACCATCTGAATAGGGAAAAAGAGCGACTGCTCAAAAGTCATGCTAACGCCGCGGTGGAGTAGCCGGGCGGTCTAAAGCGCCTCGCTGTGGAGCGCGCGGTTGCTCGCCGTGGAGGTTCGAGTCCTCCCTGGGGCATGGGTGTGTGTGTTTGTCCGTAGGTTAGTTTACCTAGGTTTAAGTAGTTTGTAAGCTACGGGCTGATGACCACGCAGCTTGGTCCGATAGAATTACAGCCTTTGAACATTTGAACATCGATACACGCGAGCAGCCAATGTTAGGGTGACCAGACGTCCGGATTAATCCGGACATGTCCTCTTTTTTAGCTCTTTGACTTGGAACACATGAAGTCCAGCTTTCAAAGAAGGCAGCAGCACTTCTGAGAAGACAAAAAAAAAAAAAAAAAAAAAAAAAAAAATATATATATATATATATATATATATATATATATATATATATATATATATATATATATATAACCTTGCTGTAGCCTTTGATATTGACGGAACGTCGAAACGCGTCAGGCCTCAATAAATTGAAATTAGTGGTAAAGACTCTAAAGTTTATTTCAAGTCACCTCATTACCTTTATGAATTTGTCTGAAACTTCAGGTTGGACTTAATAACTGTAAACCTCTTTAAGTAAGCGTCATTTCGTACCTTTCCATTTGAATACCCGTCGTGGATATACCTAAAATGGCCGAGGGGACTAAGGCGCTCCAGTCACGGTCTGCACGGCCACTACGGTCGGGGGTTCGAATCCCCCCTCGGGCATGGATATTTGTGCCGTCCTAGTTCGTAAGTAGTTCATAAGTATCAATTAATACAATTACAGAATCCCTGAGACGGATTTACGTCTCTAATATGTCCAAGACATTATTAATAGATCTGAAGCATTGAATTGAAATTTGTGGTGCGGCCGGGAATCGAACCCGGACCTCCATGCTTACTAGGCAGACGATTAATAGATCTGAAGCATTGAATTAAAATTTGTGGTGCGGCCGTGAATCGAACCCGGACCTCCATGCTTATTAGGCAGACGATTAATAGATCTGAAGCATTGAATTAAAATTTGTGTTGCGGCCGGGAATCGAACCCGGACCTCCATGCTTACTAGGCCGACGTCCCCGGTCGCACCACAAATTTTAATTCAATGCTTCACATCTAGTAATAATGTCTTTGACATATTAGAGACGTAAATCCGTCTCAGGGATTCTTTAATTGTATTAATTGATATTTATATCACCGTAACAGGATTGTTCCACCATGTCCATTGCTGAGGTGCTATTCCGTTGCATGGAGAGCCTTGGCAGTAGTGGCAATTATCTTTGGAAGAAAGAAGCTGAATTAAAGTTTGTGTTGTGGAGGGAAATCGCACCACAAATTTTAATTCAATGCTTCAGATCTAATAATAATGTCTAGTTCATAAGGATTTCATATTGGATTCACGATTTCCTATCAGAAAGGACACAGTTCGTTGTAATTGACGGTAAGCCATCGAGTAAAACAGAAGTGATATCTGGCGTTCCACAGGGAAGCGTTATTGGTCCCCTAATCTTCCTCGTGTTTATAAACGATTTAGGAGACAATCTGAACAGCTCCCTTAGACTGTTCGCGGATGATGCTGCCGTTTATCGGTTAGTGAAGTCAACAGAGGATCAAAAGCAACTGCAAAGCGATTTAGACAAAATTTCTACTTGGTGCGAGAATTGGCCATTGACACTAAATAAAGAAAAGTGTGAAGTAATACACATGACCACTAAAAGAAATCCGCTGAACTTCAATTACGCTATAAATCACTCAAACCTTAAGGTCGTAAATTCTACCAAATACCTAGGAGTTACAATTACGAACAACTTTGACTGGAGAGAACACATAGAAAATATTGTGGGGAAGGCGAACCAAAGGTTACGTTTCATTGGCAGAACGCTTAGACGATGCACCAGCTCCACCAAAGAGACTGCCTACATCACACTTGTGCGTCCTCTCTTGGAGTACTGTTGCCCCTTGTGGGACCCTCTCCAGGTGGGACTGACGGAAGATATTGAGAAGGTTCAGAGAAGGGCAGCTCGTTTTCTTTTATCACGTTACGGGGGGGAAAGCGTCACGGAAATGTTGCACGAATTGGGGTGGAAATCATTAAAAGAAAGACGTTATTCATTGCGGCGTGATCTGTTTGCGAAGTTTCAATCACCGACTTTTAGTTCTGAATGTGAAAATATTTTGCTAGCACCCACCTACTTAGGGAGACATGACCATCCCAATAAAATAAGAGAAATCAGATCGAAAACGGAACGATTTAGGTGTTCTTTCTTCCCGCGCGCTATTAGAGAATGGAACGGTAGAGAAAAGTTATGAAGGTGGTTAATGAACCCTCTGCCAGGCACTTAAATGTGATTTGCAGAGTATCTATGTAGATGTAGATGTAGATGTAGTTTGTAAGTTTAGGGACTGATGACCCCGTAGTTAAGTCCCATAGACTATACAAACATTTGAACATTTTATACCTAAAATATCGATATTTTACATCCGGTGTACTGTGCGTGAGGGCGCGCGATTTATGGCAGAGTCGATATGTCGTCACTCGCGCGCGCAGAAAATTTGGCGTCGTCTGGGTGGGGAGGGCGCAGCTGCCTGGAGATCGCGTGCCGCAGATAACAGCCGCTTCCGCCTGGACAATGAAGGAGCGGGCAGCTTTTTTAGGGAGGGAAGGCGGGCCCGCAGGAGTTAAGGACCGGTTGCCGCGGGCTGCGGCGGCGGCGATGATGCGCGCGCCGGGGGGGCGTGGCCGGCTTTGTGCCCGCAATTGGCGCAACCCTTGAGCGCGGAGCGGAGCCGCGTTTTCACCCAAAAAGGGGAAAACGCACCCCGCGGGGCGGAACCGGCCACCCTTTCTGCTTCCCGGCGGAGGGCGGGCGCGTCCTCATTGTGTTCCGTCCCGGCCCGTGCCCGGACAACTCTTCAGTCAGAAGCGGCTGCGGCGGTTTCACTCCGCGTAACGCGACACCGCCGCGCCGTCGCGACTCCACTACCCGCCAATTACGAATCAATCGCCCGCGACGACTGTTCGATAATTACGTAGCTGCGTGTCCCACAGGAACTAGAGTCAAACAATGTGGACACTAATAGGAGGGAGACGACAGTTGTGCTAAATGAAAAGGGGTCTGTGACACGGGGGGAGACTTGTAAGGCACATTCGAACGAAATCGATAAATACCGGCTGATCAAAAAGTCAGTATAAATTTGAAAACTTAATGAATCACGGAATAATGTAGATAGAGGTAAAAATAGACACACATGCTTGGAATGAAAAAAAAAAAAAAAAAAAAGAAAAGAAAAAGTTCAATAAATGTCCGACAGATGGCACTTCAGAAAAGTAATAATTAACACAACAATGATGGTGCAGCAATCGTGTGTCTTCCGTGCTTACTGCATTAGATTTGTGGTTAAATCCGTCTTATGCAAGACACCTTGTTTTGTTTTAAAAATTAAATGTTCAAATGTTTGTAGAACTTATGGGACTTAACTACGGGGTAATCAGTCCCTAAGCTTACAAACTACTTATGAACTAGCTAATCCTAAGGACGGCACAAATATCCATGCCCGAGGGTGGATTCGAGCGCCCGACCGCAGTGGCCGTGCAGACCACCGCGGATTTTCTAGAATAAAATATTACACATTTTGTTTATACAGCGATTTGGACGAATGGTTTCATTTGATAACTTTGTTGAATACTGACTTTTTTATCACTCGGTATATAAGAAAGGAAACAATCTCTTTATTGCTATTTGGTCAAAAATAGATGTGGTATGTATGTCCAGAAAGTAAGTTCCGTTTGGTTATATGAAACAAACGTGTACAGATACAGAAAAAAAATATTTATTTTACAAAAATCTACAACTGTTAAACTACTTTTATACATAAATTCCGAAATGTTGTAGGCACTCGTCATAGAGTGCCACAAGTTTTTTTTTATGCGTTCTTCGTAGAACATAGCCGCCTGTGTAGTCAAACCATTTGGAACATGTTCTTTCAGCTCGTCATCATCGTTGAAGTGTTGAGCACCAAGGACAGATTTTAGAAGAGATGAAAGTCACTTGGAGGGAGGTCCGGGCTGTACGGAGGATGATGTCCCAGTGAAATTCCCGTAAGAGTTGTTTGGTCACATTCGCCGTACGAGGTTGGGCATTATCGTGGAAGAAAAGTATATCTTCTGACAGTAATCAATCACTCATAGCATTTTGTTCGTAAAACTCTCAGATTTGACGATGAATTTCCCTCGGTTTAACTTTCTTTGCATTTAGAAAACGAATCACAGATATGATTTCGCACGCGGCGGCACTTTCAATTACGGTTGACATTATAAAGAAGCACTACAAAGCACACGTCAGCAGCAGCGATCTGAAAATGGCGTACATGTCTTCTCCTTGAGTAACTGCCGCAAATGCTCGGAACTGCGATCGTAGCGCTGCCGCGGATAGAAATAGAAACGGAACTTACATTGTGGACGACCCTCGTACGAACCATAATTCAGCATGGTGGCGCTCCTCTCACGGACCTGCCGAGGTGTAACCTTTAAGTAGCGGTCGTCAGCTGCTGTGGTGGCCTTTGGCCGGCCAGAGCGAGGCGAGTCATCGACAGTTCCTGTACATCTACATACACACTCCGCAATCTACCTCCGTGCGTGGCGGAGGGTACACTGTACCACTACTAGGCATTCCCTTTCCTATTCCACTCCAAAAAAGAACGAGGAAAAAAAGAATGCCTATATGCCTCCGTACGAGCCCTAATTTCTCTTATCTTCTCCTTGTGATCACTACGCGAAATGTAAGTAGGCGGCAGCAAGATCGTACTACAGCTTCAAATTCCGGCCCTCGAAATTTCCTCAACAGAATTTCACGAAAAGAACGTCGTCTTTCCTCCAGCGATCCTCAATTGAGTTGCCGGAGCGTTTCCGTGACACTCGCGCATTGGTCGAACCTACCAGTAACAAACCTAGCTGTTCGCCTCTGAACTGCTTCCATGTCTTCCTTCAAACCGATCTGCTGCCGGTCCCAAACACTTGAGCAGTACTCAAGACGTGGTGGTACAAGCGTTTTATACGTGGTCTCCTTTACGGGTGAAGTACATCTTCCCAAAATTCTCCCAGTAAACCGAAGTCGGCTGTCCGCCTTACTCACAACTATCCTTACATGTTCGTTTCATTTCATATCGCTCTGCAATATTATGCCTAGATATTTGAACGACGCGACAGCATCAAGAAGCTCACTACTAATGCTGTATTCGAATATTATGGGATTGTCTTTCCTACTCATGCGCATCACCTTACACTTTTCTACATTGAGAGCTAGCTGCCATTCTTCACACCAACTAGAAATTTTGTCTAAGTCATCCTGTATGCTATTACAGTCAGTTACAGACGACACCCTCCCATACACCACGGCATCATCAACAAACAGCCGCAATTTACAACTTACTCTGTCCATCAGATCATTTATATAGATAGAAAATAATAGCGGTCCTATCACACTCCCCTGTGGCACGCCTGACGATACACTCGTCACTGATGAACACTCGCCGTCCAGAACAACGTACTGCGTTCTGTTACATAGGACGTCTTCCAGCCAGTCACATATCTGTGAACCTATTCCATAAGCTCTTATCTTCATTTGTATACAGTTCTTTGGAATGAAATATAATATATACACTATAAGTGCCATTTGCAGTTGTAATAAGAGAACACGTTATTACTATGTCCATTCATTGAAAACCCATCAGCAATCGTACCCTGGTAACGCCTCTGACTCAGTCTAATTTGGGTGTGGACCGAGTCACTTGGAGGACTCGCGTGTAAGAGGAGTGGGCAGAGGGAAGCAGTCCTTCTAGGGAAGGGGGCGAGCTACCTGGTCTGCCCTTTTCCACTTTCCGTGTTTGTCTTTGCCGTCGGCCGAGACGGTGGCAGCGCCAGAGGCGAGAACCGTGGCGGTGTTTGCTGACACAGTGGCGCTCGCCTGTCAGCCGGACATTTGCCGGACACTCGAGCTGGACACGGCCCGCCACATTTCCCGTGGGACGGTTCTGCCCGGCCGCCGAGCCAGCACAACAGCCGTCGCGCCACTGCAAATAACCAGCATAGTGGCTGAGGCCCGGCGCCACCGCCTCCTCACCATCGGCACTTCTGCTGTCAGCATTCGGACCTCGCGTTTGTTGCCGTCGAGGAGGTGCGGTCCACAGAGCAGCAAAGGATCTTACTGTACAAGGCCGTTGAGTCAAGTATATTGCCGGCCGCGGTGGCCGAGGGGATTGAGGCGCTTCCGTTACGGTCTGCACGGTCACTACGGCCGGGGGTTCGAATGCCCCCTCGGGAATGAATATTTGTGCCGTCCTGAGCCTTAGCTAGTTCATATGTAGTTTGTAAGCTTAGGGACTGATGACCCCATAGTTACGTCCCATAACTTCTACAAACATTTGAAACTTCAAGTCTATTCAGCTACACTGCCCAAAACAATTAGAGATTCGTATCACCTATTAACCCTTCGACAGTCGCGTATGTATCTGTGAGATACATGACTTACTTTTTCTCTAATATTACCGCAATGAACAGCGATAAAGGCTTGCTGGCCCACGACATCTTGTGTCATACCTTTGTTATTGCTTCACAGGATTTTCAGTCTTATCCCGATACTGACAAGATCATAAATGACTCAGACGTTGGCACGTTTATTTTCTGTATCTGTCAGATCAGCGTGCCTACTCGCGTAACGCATTGTTGCCGCTAATAACAGCAGCCGTAGCATTGTTTGGAGCGTACTCAAGTTGGCAATTGCGTTGTTGCCTTCTAGATGAAGCAACGTTTCGTTGTAGCTACATGTACTCTCTTTCAAAATGAGTAAACGATATTATTTAGAAAATCCTAAGGATGTGGAAGAAGTACATCGCCTTCTTTTCGACGATGAGGGCCGCGGTGGAGTAGCTGAGCGGTCTAAAGCGCCTCGCTGCAGAGCGCGCGGTTGATCGCCGTGGAGGTTCGAGTCCTCCCTGGGACATGGGTGTGTGTGTGTGTGTGTGTGTTGTCCTTAGGTTAGTTTACCTAGGTTTAAGTAGTTTGTAAGCTACGGACTGATGACCACGCAGTTTGGTCCGATAGATTTACAGACATTTGAACATTCGACGATGAGGTATCAACTGAAGATGATCTTGTAGAAACTGATTCGGAAACCGAAGATATACTCGAAACAAGATTGTAGACTCAGACACAGATCACGAATTTTATGAAGAGGAAAATAATGAAGTACAACAAAGTGATGAACATTACTATTTTGTGAGTGAAAAAGACAACTAAAATGCTTTCAGTTGTAATAATAATAAACATTGCAGGCATCAACTCAAGAGTAATTTTCTTGGGCAACAAGAATAAATACTCAAATAGGCGCGACTACCTCAAAACTTTGGCTCTGACTCTACTGCAAGATCATGTCAAAAGAAGAGCTCTTATTATGACTATACCAGATGAAATAAAGTCGATGCTGATAAAGTAAAAACTCAAGGGAAAGAGCAAGAAAACGCTGAACTATTATCTTTGCATTCAGGAAATAAGAAAAGAAAAAGATGCCAGTCATGTTACAGGGAGACAAAAAGGACTTACCTTAGCAAGTAGTTTAAAGGTAAAGCAGTCAACAATCCGAAGATTGGTTTGAACACCGCAGTGCTTTACTAGGCATGGTCCTGTTTGGAGGTGGTATGCCGTTGCCTTCCTCCGACCTTCGAACTGACTTTCCCAGCCAGTTATAGGGGGACCTACAGTTTAACGTGGGTTCCGAACCACGGTGCTACTCGGTATTTTTCACATGAGCAATACTGCCAGAGGTGAAAGAAGTGGAAAGTGACAGATAAAAATCCTAGGGCCTGGCGGGGATCGAACCCGCGACCTTTGGATCTGTAGTCTGGCACTCTACCACTGTGCAACCGAGGCGCACAGCAAGTAGTTTATGCATGTGAAAAATGCGGTACACATCTTTCTTTGCAAAATCACGCAAAATAATTTGTGAACAATGTCTTTCTGTAGAGAACAATCCATACAAAGAAACATGCTCTGATTAGTTCAATAATTTATTTGTATCTATAATGAAGTCACTTTGTAAAAGAATTTCATGTACTTCTCCATTACAATATGTTAAATGTTGTTATGGTCTTCAGTCCGGAGACTGGTTTGATGCAGCTCTCCACCCTACTCTATCCTGAGCAAGCCTTTTCATCTCCTCGTAAGAACAGCAACCCACATCCACTTGAATCTGCTTACTATACGCGTCTCTTGGTCTCCCTCTGCGATTTTTACCCCACACACTTCCCTCCAATGCTAAATTTACGATTCCGCGATGTCTAAGAATGTGTCCTACCAAGCGATCCCTTCTTTTAGTCAGGGTATGCCAAAAATTCCTTCGCTCACCAATTCTGTTCAGTACCTCTTCATTAGTTATGTGATCTACCCACCTAATCTTCAGCATTCTTCTGTAGCACCACATTTCAAAAGCCTCTATTCTCTTCCTGTCAGCACTGCTTATCGTCCATGTTTCACTCCCATACAAGGCAACACTCCACACAAATGCCTTCAGAAAAGACTTCCTTACCCTTAAATTAATATTCGATGTTAGCAAATTTCTCTTTTTCAAGAATGCTTTTCTTCCCATTGCCATTCTGCATTTTATATCCTCTGTACTGCGACCATCGCATGTTATTTTACTACCCAAGTAACAAAACTCATCTACCACCTTCATTGTTTCGTTACCTAATCTAATTCCTTCAGCATCGCCTGATTTTCCAAGACCGCATTCCATTAATTTTGTTTTGCTCTTGTTAATGTTCATTTTATATGCTCTCTTCAACACGCTTTCCATTCCATTCAACTGCTCTTCCAGATCCTTCGCTGTCTCTGACAGAATTACAATGTCATCAGCAAAACGCAATGTCTTTATTTCTTCCCCCTGAACTTTAATCCCTATTCCAAATTTTTCCTTGCTTTCCTTCACCGCCTGCTCGATGTACAAATTGAATAACATTGGAGAAAGGCTACAACCCTGTCTTACTCCCTTCCCAACTGATGCTTCCCTTTCATGCCCTTCGAGTCTAATAACTGCGGTCTGGCTTTTGTACAAGTTGTAAATAACTCTCCTTTCCCTGTATTTTACCCCTGCTGACTTCAGAATTTGAAAGAGTGTATTCCAGTCAACATTGTCAAAAGCTTTCTCCAAATCTACAAAAGCTAAAAATGTTGGTTTGCCTTTCCTTAATCTGTCTTCTAAGATTAGACGTAAAGTGAGTATTGCCTCCCGGGTTCCTACGTTCCTCCTGAATCCAAACTGATCTTCCCCGAGGTCAGCTTCTTCCAGCTTTTCCATTCTCCTGTAGACAATTCGTGTTAAAATTTTGGAACCATGACTTATCAAACTGATGGTTCTGTAATTTTCACACCTGTCTGCGCCTGATTTCTTTGGAATGGGGATTATTACATTTTTCTTAAAGTCTGAGGGCATTTCGCCTGTCTCATACATCCTACACACCAGTTCAAATAGTCTTGTCATGGCTGGCTCTCCCAGAGACTTTAGTAGCTCTACTCCTGGGGCCTTGTTCCGACCTAGGTCTTTCAAGGCTCTGTCAAATTCATCTCTCAGTATAGTATCTCCTATTTCATCTTGATCGACTTCCTCTTCCCTTCCTACAACATCGTCTCTAAGTTCATTTCCTTTGTAGAGCTGCTCTATGTACTCTTTCCACCTTTCAGCTTTCGCTTCTATGCTGAGAACTGGTTTCCCATCTGAGTTCTTGATATTCGTAGAGTTGCTTTTCTTGTCCCCAAATGTCTCTTTTATTTTCCTGTAGGCATTATCTACTTTTCCCCTTGCTATACATTCTTCTACAGATTTACATTTGGCTTCTAGCCACTCCTGCTTAGCCATTTTGCACTTCCAGTCAATCTCATTTTTTAGACGTCTGTACTCCATTTTGCCTGTTTCATTTACGGCATTTTTATATTTTCTCCTTTCATCAATTAAATTTAGTATTTCCTGTGATATCCAAGGATTTTTTGTAGGTCTTGCCTTTCTACCTATTTTGTCCTCCGCTGCCTTCACTATTTCATCTCTCAATGCTACCCATTCCTCTTCTACTGTTTTATTTCCCCCTGTTTCTGCCAATTGTTGCCTAAATCTCCCTCTGAAATTCTCCAGAACATCAGTTTCCTTCAATCTATCTAAGTCCCATCTCCTTATTTTCCTACCTTTCTGCAGTTTTTTCAGTTTCAGCCTACAGTTCATGACTAACAAGTTATGGTCAGAGTCTATATCTGCCCCTGGGTATGTCCTGCAGTTTGTAACCTGGTTCTGAAATCTATGTCTTACCATTATAAAATCTATCTGATATCTTCCGGTGTCTCCTGGTCTCTTCCATGTATACAACCTTCTTTTGTGATTCTTAAACCACGTGTTTGTTACGATTAAACCATGTTCCGTGCAAAATTCTACCAGGCGACTTCCTCTTTCATTCCTCCTGCCCAGTCCATATTCACCTATTATTTTTCCTTCTCGTCCTTTTCCAACTACCGAATTCCAGTCTCCCATCACAATTAAGTTTTCCTCTCCCTTAACTGTCTGAATAATTTCCTTTAGCTCCTCATATATTTCTTCGATCTCCTCATCATCGGCAGAGCTAGTTGGCATATAAACCTGTACTACTGTTGTCGGTGTTGGCTTCGTATCTATCTTTACAATGATAATGCGATCACTGTGCTGCTCATAGTAGTTTACCCGCATTCCTATTTTCTTATTCATTATCAGTCCTACTCCTGTGATACCCCCAACTGATTTTGTATTTATAATCCTGTACTCCCCTGACCAGAAATCCTGTTCATCCTGCCACCGAACTTCACTAATCCCCACTATATCTAACTTCAACCTATCCATTTCCCTTTTTAAATTTTCTAATTTTCCTACCCGATTAAGGGATCTAACATTCCCCGCTCCGATCCGTAGAATGCCAGTATTGTCTTTCCTGATGACAACATCCTCCTGAGTAGTCCCCGCCCGGAGATCCGAATGGGGGACTATTTTCCTTATGTTAAATATTTCTGTTAATTTGAAAGTGTAATGAGCCTAATGTTCACTTATGTTTTTTTCCAAATCTGTAACAATAAAGGTAACTGTAATTTAAAAAAGAAGCTATAAACAAAGGCACAACCACAAAAATCATCGCATGTATCCAGGAGATATATCGTGACTAGTGGCGTCATGAAAGTTGATGCGCCTGCTGGAGGGTTAAGGTGGTAGATGAGTTTTGTTACTGGGCAGTAAAATAACTCACGATGGTCGCAGTACAGAGGACATAGAAGGCACAATAGCAATGGGAAGAAAAGCGTTTTTGAAAAAGAGAAATTTAACACCGAATGTTAAATTAAGCGTAAGGAACTATTTTCTGAAGGCATTTGTGTAGAGTGTTGCCTTGTGTGGGAGTGAAACATGCACGATAAACAGTGCGAACAGGAAGAGGATGCCGGCCGCGGTGGCCGAGGGGACTGAGGCGCTTCAGTCACGGTCTGCACGGCCACTACGGTCGGGGGTTCGAATCCCCCTCCGGCATGGATATTTGTGCCGTCCTAGTTCGTAAGTTGTTCATAACTAGGTTTTAAGAGAAGGAATACAGCAAGCAGATACAAATGGATGTAAGGAGTCGTTCTATTGAGGAGATGAAGAGGCTTGCTCAGGAAAGTGTAGGGTGGAGAACTGCATCAAAACAGTCTCCGGTCTGAAGACGATAACAACTCATCAAATGTCATACACAGCATACATATGGTAACGTATTTTATTCAGTGTTGATTACAGTAGTAATTTTCGTGTGATACAGTACGATATTCCGCTTTCTCAACTCTTTACATGAGTTTTACATGTCGTTTATTTACAGCGAGGCACCAAGGCGCTACCATAATAGTGAAAAAGTCATTCTCGATGCCCTCTAATATGGTATGTGACTACCACAGACGGTCAGTACAATATAACACCAGCGTGTCATACACATTATGTGGTTATCAATCAGCTCTTCAGGGATATTTTGCCACTCTTCCCTGAGGTGCTCATCTGGCTGCAGTACGTCTGCCACGACCATGCAAGACTTGCTCAATCGGGTTTAATTCCAATGAACAAGCTGGCCACTTCATTCGCTCAATCCTCTCAGCTTCAAGCATGTTGTGCATCATTCCATTTCTTTGGGCGCGAGCTTTCGCGTCCACCGGAAAAGCATCTCCTATGGCACCAGCGTAGGGCACAACAGAAGGTCGAAGGATTTCGTCTTTAAACCCCTGACTCGTGCCCACACCATCGTCCACCTCCATGACATGGTTATTTTTCCTGCAGATAAGCAGGATTGTTCCGATGTCCACGTTCTCTCCTGATGGGGGAACGACGACTGTCTGGCTGAACACACGTCAAAGGAGTATTGCATCACCACTATTCTATGGGTTTGTGACCTTTTATATAAAAATGGCAGACATATGTACAAAAACAATATTTCATTTCCAGTTATTGCTTTGAAAACAGAAATTTACAAGTTGTACGACAATAACTTCGACATTCTGAATTTGGTTCCAGATTGCAGCGTACACCAGTACGCATGATACGCTTTAAAATGTTCAAATGTTTGTAAATCTATCGGACCAGACTGTGTGGCCATCAGTCCGTAGCTTACAAACTACTTTAAGGTAAACTAACCTACGGACAACACACACACCCATGCCCCAGGGAGGACTCGAACTTCAACGACGAGCAACCGCGCGCTCCGCAGCGAGGTGCCTTAGACCCCTCGGCTACTCCACCGCAACTCATACGCTTCAACACGGCCTCTTGGGGGCGAGGGTCCCATCCATCCAGCGGTCAGAAAAATGGGACCCATTCCTCTCGAGCCCACAAGACCCTGGAAAAGGATGGCACACGTTCCTCCCGTTTAAAGCAGGTGGAAATACGTGACTTAGTTAATACTGTACGCAAGCAAAGCTTTCTAGAATATGCTATTATCATTTGTTCTCGGTTATCGTAAATGCGGTTAAATGTGACATGGGGATTTTTAATGTTTTATTCAAGCTGCATTAGGATGACAATAGTTGGTAAAAGTCAGCAGGATATGAAAGATTACAGAAGCCATGAAACACGGAAATTGGCTGAAATTTCCCCTACGAACTGCCAGACATAAAAATTTACACTGGGAAGAAGAAGGTTTATCGCTAAGATGTTGGATCTTCCGTAGTTTTCGTGATACCTTACCGAAAAGGGATGCCTCAGAATACTAAACACGTCTCTCCTTAAGAGAGATTCGAGTCCTCCCTGGGGCATGGGTGTGTGTGTGTTGTCCCTAGGTTAGTTTACCTAGGTTTAAGTAGTTTCTAAGCTGCGGACTGATGACCACGCAGCTTGCTCCGATAGATTTACAGACATTTGAACTCTAATTTGGCGCCCATACTGGAATTTACAAGCCACCTTTTACGCCGATCTGTATTTGAAGGAAAGCAATAAAACTTATGGCGACTATGTCTGCTATTATTTGAGCAGTCTGGAGCTGCTCAACCAACCATTTCACACTGTGAAACAATATCAAAATATTCGTTGATTCACTTAGCTACACAAAGCGCACAACACTGCAGTCGGATTCGGATTCAAAATAGAGGATTGCTCAGCTCGGTACATCTAGTGCATTAGACCAGGGGTAGGCAACAACAAAGCTTTGGTGATCTACTATTTCGTACCACCGTATCAAAGTGATCTACTTCTTTACAAAATACGGTAATTCATAATTTTTAATGCTATGAAACAACTATATTTAACAAGAAAACTTTTGTATCATCACTGTTTAATCAAAACATAAAAATATTATTTCATATCATTTTGCAAATATTATTTCATAACATTTTTTCATCTGACATTTAATGTGACACAAGAGCACATTTTCTCTTAATCGTGTCCTTGATATTTGGTGTATGCACTTATTCGAATTCAGGAGTCCAGCTTTTGGAGAATCACTTTGATCAATGGTTTCTTTTTATAAAACTGACAATTGAAGCAATGATTTGCATAGGTAAGGAGAAGACCTAATGCCTTCATTGTTAGTGCAACAGTATTAATTCAGTATATATCTCTTGAGAAATTAGAAACCAGAAGTTTTGCATTATGCAACATTTATGAGACTCAAATAATTTTAGTGGTATTATTTCATGTTCTTGGTAGAATGTAAAGTTTGAATATCTTATTAAATATCATGTTCAAAAACTCCAAACAATGCATAAGTTCGTAGTTTATCGTAACAGTATCAAAGAAAATATTCTTTACTTCTTGAACGGCACGAAACACTCTGCTTTTTCCAGACAGGTACCGAACCAGTACTACAGGCTGAAAAAAGATGAATGAAATACTGTAGCAACGAGTGGCGCACAGATGGCGCTGACTGAACTATTTGGAGAAACACAGTTTTAGAGGTTCAAAGTGATGTTGCTACCACTTCTACACGATTGTTAATAAATAAAACAAATGTGTAACGAACGACGCGCATTTTCACTCACTACGTTTACATGCAACACATCTTCTGGAAGACGAAAACCGATTTTCGTAAACCGTTTTTTGCTGTCGTCTTTACATGGCAAAGCCTGAATCGGATTTCCTAGCTCATTTAACATGGCGGCTGGAAAACAGCTGATTCAGTTCCTTATTTAGTCTGCACAATCGCTATTTTTCTTTATTTAAATTCACATATTTATGTTTACTCTAATATTTACACCTTTATTTCACATTAGAAAATACCACTCTTTCCATATGTGCTGAAAATTCTTGACAAGAAAACACAATCTGACAAGCCAAGAACGCTTCAAAAACGGTTGCGTTTACATGGGCACGAAAATCGATTGTGGAATTGGAAAACCGCTTTAGAGAAGCGGATTTCCAGAAACGATTTTGGAGTGTTTACATGACCAACCAAAAGCGGAATTGGGAAATCGGTTTACGAAATCCGATTTTGGGAGTCCATGTAAACGGGGCGAGTGGCAAGAAAAACAGTCGTTAATTTTAGTCAACAATTTTTCTTGTGCACTCTGAGTAACTGACGCGATCTGCTACATAAGCACTCGCGATCTACTGGTAGATCGCGATCGACATGTTGCCGACCCCTGCTTTAAGCCCGTTTTAAACGATCAACGAACTTGTAATAGATTGCTAACAAGTTGCGTTAATGGCGGACGTCAAGGGTTGAACGGCTGCACTATTATGATCGCGCTAGTATCGAAGCGCGATAATTATAGCGATAAAGAAATAGGACGAGTTCTAAATTCGGTACTAGTGGGTTCACTGCGCATGCGGGAGCTAGTAGCTGTTTGCTGCAGTCGCCGCTCTAGTTAGTCCGCATTTTCCTTCATATTTACGTGTATTTTGCGTTATGTCGAAGTTTATGATCAGAATGTATTACAAAATGTATTTCTAATGACGGCATTCACACTGTCCGTCACCAGACCGTCACCTAACGTCAACGTCACGTTAAGCTTTCTCAAGAAGATTGTTTTGATTGGACGGTCGTCTGCTGACATCGGAAGTTAACCTATTTTCGTCACGCGATTTTCATACTGTAGTCGACAATTAGACGGTTTGCACACAAACATGTCTTATTAATCTTTAATTTATCATTATACTTTGGTTTAGCGGTAAATTGCAAATGTTTCATAACGACTTAAATATTTATCTCAATTATTGTCCACCGAAAAGCGGGGTCGTACATCTGAAACCGAAAAATGGTTTATGATTTGCAATATCGTAACAGAAAACACTGAAGCCAATTGTTTATTTGAATAATATTGTAATTTGATGATGCAAATTTCATTAAATAGCATTTTAAATGAAAAAGTCCGTCCAAATGGAAGACAAAAATTCAGTTGTCCATGACGTTATTAACAAACCGAAAAATGGTTTATGATTTTCAATATCGTAACAGAAAACACCGAAGCCAATTGTTTATTTGAATAATATTGTAATTTGATGATGCAAATTTCATTAAATAGCATTTTAAATGAAAAAGTCCGTCCAAATGAAAGACAAAAATTCAGTTGTCCATGACGTTATTAACAATGTCATTGGGCAAATCGTAGTAGATAAAGTAAAGAAGGTCTATTTACGCTCTTATGAATATTGCTTGATGTGTTCATAAGTTTATTTTTTTCGCTAGAAAATAGATGTGAATGTTTTGAAAAGCTGTCTCACTTCCCGGCACTTCACCACACTAAGTTGACCAAAAACATCGATTTCAAGGTTTTCTTTGGCCGTCAATAACATTTAGCGTTGTTTCCTCAATTCCAGTATTAAACTATGACTTACTACATAACAAATCGGCTTTTATAACCTCACTTTCAACATCGGGTATTACTGTTCGATTACGTTTATCGTCTAAACACGCTGCCACAAGATCTTGCTTGAGTTTGTAGTTCAGGGCTAGTACGCTAGGAGCGCTTCAGTAGACTATTATCTATCTTGTTCACCTTCGTTCATCGTTTAAAAAGGGCTTTAGACTGTACTATGCCGTCAAGAGGTGGACGACACTCCTTGAGATGGGGAGCTCCAGTGGAGTGTGTCTGCATTTACATCTGACTGGCCGCATACCTTCGGCCGGTGGCTGACGTGGCAGATACGCAAACAAAAAGCGCGTCCACTCGAGATAGGGAAAGGGGCAGGCTAGCAGCTCTCCGTGCAGAAGAGAAGGCTGCTGTCTAGTCTGGGCTAATGGTGGCGCTACTAGTGGCCCATTAGTCAGGCGGCGCAGGTAGCGGGCGTTCGCGGCCCACAAAAAGTGGACCGGCCGGGCTGTTTACCGGCTGCCGCGGGTCGACGACCCCGGCTCTTGAGCCCAACCACCCCCAACCCTGTGGCGCGCAGGGCCAAATTACCCCTGCACCCCACTGCCGCCTCCTTCTGCCCGGTATCTTTCCTGTCCCTCACCGCGCCAAGATCGATGAGGTCGGATCGGAAAACACCTCGGCAAGTTAAAAAAAAAAAAAAAAAAAAAAAAAAAAAAAAAAAAAAAAAAAAACATCCAAGGCGACTGGTCGGCATTCGTAGCGGTCTTCAGCTGCGAAGGAATGTGTTCTGCAGCGCGTAATCATCTAACAAGTCAAGCCGAGGAAAATGGTTCGCTGTGATACTTAATATCTTTACTGAGAGAGAGCCCGTTGTGTCCTTTTACACCACTATCCAGTCACTCGTTGACCGTGGCGGCGCCTCCTAGGTGTTCGTCCACCCTACAGCAGAGGTCGGCAAGTAATCTTGGATGGGGTCCAGATACTTTTGAAAATTTTAATCGAGATCCAGAAGTAATACCACATATTCCTAATCAATTTTTTATTTTAATTTTCAATCTCAAACTAATATGAAATAAAAAGATTTTTAAATAAAAATGTATAATAATCCAGTAAACTTCATGTTGTTGTTATGGTCTTCAGTCCGGAGACTGGTTTGATGCAGCTCTCCACCCTACTCTATCCTGAGCAAGCCTTTTCATCTCCTCATAAGAATGGCAACCCACATCCGCTTGAATCTGCTTACTATACGCGTCTCTTTGTCTCCCTCTGCGATTTTTACCCCACACACTTCCCTCCAATGCTAAATTTCCGATTCCTGGATGTCTAAGAATGTGTCCTACCAAGCGATCCCTTCTTTTAGTCAGGGTATGCCAAAAATTCCTTTTCTCACCAATTCTGTTCAGTACCTCTTCATTAGTTATGCGATCTACCCACCTAATCTTCAGCATTCTTCTGTAGCACCACATTTCCTGTCCGCACTGCTTATCGTCCATGTTTCACTCCCGTACAAGGCAACACTCCACACAATGCCTTCAGAAAAGACTTCCTTACACTTAAATTAATATTCGATGTTAGCAAATTTCTCTTTTTCAAAAATGCTTTTCTATTATTTGTTATTTATTTTTATTTTTACTCAGAAAATGTATTAAACAAAATGTGTGTTCAAACTTCTATTGAAAAATCCAGTAGGAGGTCATACATTAAACATACTATTTTTCGCTTAATTTTCACTAAAATAATGAAATACAATAAACTATTCGTATTTGTGTTAAAAAAATCAATGCAAGAAATTACATTTGCGTTATTCAGGCAGTTTCTTAACGTTAGATTCACATGCAAAAAGTGTCTGCAAGGTGGGCTGCCGTTAATCTTTAGCGATACTTATTCTTCAGCAATTTATTATTTTAAATAAAATTTGACAAATATATGTGGAGCCGAACGTATTAGCCAGGTACACGGCTTTTGCCATTTTCATATTATTTTTGGTTAGAGAACACCGCAGCTTATTCGTAATTATACTGTTGCACAGTGGTAGAGTGCCAGACTACAAGTCCAAAGGTCGCGGGTCCTAGGATTTTTATCTGCCACTTTCCACTTCTTTCACCTCTAGTAATGTTGCTCATGTGAAAAATACCGAATAGCACCGTGGTTCGGAACCCACGTTAAACTGTAGGTCCCCCTATAACTGGCTGGGTAAGTCAGCTCGGAGGTCGGAGGAAAGCAACGGCATACCACCTCCAAACAGGACCATGCCTAGTAAAGCACTGTGGTGTTCAAACCAATCTGCTGATTGTTGACTGCTTTACCTTTAAACAAATACTGCAAACCAGCCACAAGATCTGGTGGCTAGTTGCAGTATTTATTTACTACAGTATAATTTTCAGATTTTTTCGGGACATGTTCATAATTCGTCAGTGGATTCACTTTTAAATGTTTGCAAGGAAATGTCCTCCTGCAAGTCTATTATCTCCATTTGGAGTAAAGGCTTTGCAAGGTGGAACAACTTCGCAGCCACATCGTTCTGCTGCTGCAGAAACCTCAAAAGGCGATTCTAAGAGCACAAAAATGGTGTTTAAATGGAGATGCCCCGAACGCTTAAATAGAGGGTTCAAAGATTGTCAGAGTATGAAGTCTATTTATGGAATTTCCTTGTTCGCTAGATAAAGTTCTCGTACTGCATTTGTATGTACAGGGCTTTTATGCGGATCGCCGGCTAGCTTGTCAGCGTACTCTCCAGCGTCGCACATCATGACAACCATTTATTTAATCTAGCTACAATAATCATTAATGGTTCTAATTATTCAGCAGATAAGTGTAAAATTCTAGAAATATTATAAGGGTGGCTCTCATACGAATTGCTAGCCACAGAAAGTTTTTAAAAATAATTTGACTATGTAATTAATACTTTCAAAATATTTTTGTCGGTCCAGGTTTTGGCCTTCCGCGGTCCGGACGTTGTCCGCAGTTCGCCAGTTGCCGACCGCTGGTCTAGAGGAACCGCACCCTTGAGCGCGGTATACTCTGCGTTTCGAAGAAAAATATGAAACTTTATTTCAGTTCCCTTTGTGTTCCGACTGTGGCAATCACAACCCTAAATAGCACAGTCTTCAAATAATAATACAAGTATTTCAAAGAATTGCAGCAGAAACAATAGCACGCACGAACTCAGTGAAGTTACTCCCTGTACCGGGTGGTAATAATAATAATAATATAATAATAATAATAATAATAATAATAATAAAATTCAAAAAATGTCTGACAGATGGCGCTTCATCTGATCAGAAAAGCAATAATTAGCATGACAAATTAAGAAAAAACATAGATTATGTTCTTTACAGGAAATGATCAATATGTTCACCATCATTCCTCAACAATAGCTGTAGTCGAGGAATAATGTTGTGAACAGCACTGTAAAACATGTCCGGAGTTATGGTGAGGCATTGGCGTCGGATGTTGTCTTTCAGCATCCCTAGACATGTCGGTCGATCACGATACACTTGCGACTTCAGGTAACCCCGAAGCCAAAAATCGCACGGGCTGAGGTCTGGGGACCTGAGAGGCCAAGCATGACGAAAGTGGCGGCTGAGCACACTATTATCATCAAACGACGCGCGCTAGAGATCTTTCACGCGTCTAGCAATATGGGGTAGAGCGCCATCCTGCATAAAAATCATACGTTCCAGCAGGTTTTTAAAGCTAGGCTGGGGATGATGCGATTCTGTAACATATCGGCGTACCTTTGTACCTCTCACCCGTCACGGTAGCAGTTACAAAACCAGAATCACGCAGTTTCTCGAAGAAGAAAGTCCCGATAACGGTAGATGTGGTTCTAATAAAACCACATGCCATTCGAAGCATGTGTGGGAATTTTTACCGCTCTATCTACATTATTCCGTGATTTATCAAGTTTTCAAATTTACACTGACATTTTGATCACCCGGTATTTTAAATTTTATGTAACAAGCACTCGGGAATTCAATATACCTCCCACTGTAAACTTTTTTTTACTTCCAAAGTATGAAATGAAACAATTGAAGCAAATACAGCAGAAATGACAACACACAAGCACACGCGTTAGCATCCAACACTGCACATTTTTTCGCCCCCTGGTGTCCCACAATGACGTCATGCGCAGAATGGCGATAAATCGTTTCCTACTGCGCATCGCTTACTGCACCCCCCTGGAAGGTACGTGCGCCCGAAACGGACTTCAAGAATTTTTTTCTTAAAACCAAATCTACAGATACGGGAACAACAACGACTTTTGTATTGTTACTTGCCACATATCTCTGGAGTTTTTAGCAAATGTGTCGCCATTTTGAGGGCAAAACACATTTATACCCCTTGTTGTAACAAATATTTAACTGTTTCAAAAGATGTGAGGGAAAGCAACCTATTCGCATGCTTAAGGTTAGGAAGGGGTGCTGCTTACATTGTCACGTGACCCGAAGGTAGCTTGCCTCTTCATCGTAACAGACTCATTTTGTTACAGTCTCTTAACAGTCAAATCAGTTACTTACTCTGTATTAGTGTTCAAGTGCATATTCAAATGTTCTTGGTGATTATTATGAAAGAAAAATGAATAACGTTCAGTATCTTTTAGAAACAAAGAAATTACTCAGCTTTAAGCTTCGAACAAAAGTGTGAAATACGGACGCTTGGTAGGCTGACGCCTCGGCCCCAGGTGAAGCAAGCGCAAACAAGCCGAGGTAAGACATTCTGCAGATCTTTTAACGAAAATATATCTACAGGGAATGGGGGGCGGGGGGGGGAGGGTTGCAAACTTTTGTCAGTATATATTCCAGAATGTCTATTTCAATGTCTTCACTATAGACGGTTGGAATACTTTCCGCAGTATGGGGGGGGGGGGGCATTAAATGCATCAATTTCCCGCCAACAGGTGCAAGGCGATATGCAGAGATGTACTGTGTAGTTGTATTAGTAACTAATACCTGTATTCCATTGAGTGTTAATGTATTTGTGTAAAATAAACACTTCCAACAACTGTGGAATAGCAACACTCTCCAGGTGTGTCAGCATACTTCGTCACCAGTAATTTACGAGGTGTGCCGCGGGGACTGAGGCGCTCCAGTCACGGTCTGCACGGCCACTACGGTCGGTGGTTCGAATCCCCCCTCGGACATGGATAGTTGTACCGTCCTTAGTATAAGGTAGTTCGTAAGTAGTTTGTAAGTTTAGGGACTGATGATCCCGTAGTTAAGTCCCATACGCTTAACAAACATTTGAACATTTTTTAAGAGGTGTGCTGTGGAAGGGTCGGTATTCAAATGTTTGTATAGCTGATGGGACTTAACTACGGGGTCATCAGTCCCTAAACTTACAAACTACTAATGAACTAGCTAATACTAAGGACGACACAAATATCCATGCCCGAGGGGGGATTCGAACTCCCGACCGTAGTGGCCGTGCAGACCGTGACTGGCGCGCCGCAGTCCCCTCGGCCACCGCAGCCGGCAAGGGTCGGTATAAGTTGGTGAAACACCCAGTAGTTGCTTCTGAGACCTAATGGGGTAGATGGAGTGGCGACTCATTTGCTCGCTCCTCATTTTGCAGAAGGCTAGTGCTTGACATAATTCCATCTCCTACCCCCACACCCCACCACCCCAAAACCCGCCTCTCCTGCTGCCACCTGGCACATCCTCAGCACAAAATTTATCCCTCAGTACTGTTCTACTGTACTGAAATGAGGTATAGGCTTTTAATAATTGGTCTTAATCCACTTCATTTAACAATAGACATTAATTTTATACTATTAAAAGATTGTTTTCATAAATTACCATTCTACTATCCCTTGTAATGAGAAAACTATTGGTCCTAGAGAAAAAAATGAAAAGGACCTTTTCTGTAAAAAATGTAACGCACTTTAATTTTGTACTGGGAAATATTTTCGCTAGAAGCCATGGTTTTCGAGTTATTTACAAAAAAACGGATAAACTACCATTAAACGCGCCCACACCCTACAGGGCAGGATTTTTGTATGTTGTTCATGACACTCCCCGCTACCACCGTACAAAAATTTGAGACTACACGAATTTTTTCCCCTAATCGTCACTTTTCGGTCTTCGTTGACTGGGCTAAGAGTCCAAGTTACAGGCACCAGCTCCTGCTGCTAGACATCCCCTCCAGCATTTTCGACGCTCTGTAGCGTCATTGGATTACGTTTCCGGGTATGGGTCTCTATGCTCATTTTCTTTCTCAAGACGTCTTTACATCCCCTAGAAGTTTGTTGTTGTAATTACGTGATTCTGAAACAATCTGACGTATGAAACACATACCAATCTCAGTCTTCTACGTCCATTTACTGTCCGAGATATGCGCAGGACGAAATTTTGTGAGAGACATTCTTTTATTGCTGGCATGTGAGGAATCGCTCTTGTAAACACGAGTGCGCGAATTTCGCTCCACCCTGTATACATACGTTAAGTGAAAATTTTATAAAGAAGGGCCTGCTTTACAAACAAGGTTAGAGGTCAATAATTTGCAACAAATAAAATTAAGTGGTCGTAGCAGAATAGCCGTCTTGCTACTGTGCGCGCGGCCGTTCGCTGGCGGAGGTACGATTCCTCGCTCGGGCATGTGTCTCTGTGTGTGTGTATGTGTGTGTGTGTGTGTGTGTGTGTGTGTGTGAGTTATTCTTAGGATAAGTTAATGTAGTTTGTATGTTTAGGGACCGATGACCACTGCAGGTAGATCCCATAACTTTACAAACATTTGAACATTTAATTTTAAATGAAATGAGCTAAGCTACTATGCGTGTCAGATTCTGCCAGATTTCTATGTGCCACACAAACCGTTTCCATGTCGGTATATCTTCTCGTAATAGTTGAGAGGTAGAAGATTTTGAAAGATAGGGTATTGATCGGAAGGATAAAAGGCTGATAAAACAACTATATATGGGACAGAAAGTAGTGGTACAAATAGATTAAGATGAAACTGAAGAGGTGTGAGACACGGTTGTTGTATGTCACCAGCACATTTTAATACATATGCTGAAAAACTATTTAACAAAGACTTGGAAAGAAGCAAAAGAACTTGTAGTGGGAGGAGAAAGTATAAAAAGAAATGCAAAGATATGACTGTACTAGCAAAAACAGAAGAACTCCAGATAATGACGGAGAATATTGTAAGGGTGGGAAAAGAATTAGGAATGAAAGTGAAGATCAGTAAGACCAAAGTGATAAAAATCAAAAAGAAGATAACACAAACAATATATCACTAGATTGAAGAAAACTGTAACAGGTTCAGTGATTGCAGTATCTGGGAATCTTGATAACTTCCAATGGAAATTGTAGAGAAGAAGTGAGACGCAGAATATACACGGGAAAGGAAGTGATTGGGCGAGTGAAGGATTTACTGACATCCCCGGGAGCATCCCCATTAATATCCGGAGGAGGTTCGCCGAATGTTTTGTGTGGAGCGTGGTGGTTCATCGTTTTGAAACGTGGAAAGTCAGAAATAAAGAACGAAAATGTTTAGAAAGTTTTGAAATGTGGCTATGGAGAAAGAGAAATGGACTGACAGAATGAGAAATGAGGAGGTGTTGAGCAGGGTAAAAGCGGGAAGGAACTTCATGACGATAATACAGAAAAGGAAAACATCTTGGGTGGGACACATATTACGCAGGAACTAGAATGAAACTTTCACTCTGCAACGGAGTGTGCGCTGATATGAAACTTCCTGGCAGATTAAATTTGTATGCCGGAACCGGGACTCGAACCTGGGACCTTTGCCTTTCGCGGGCAAGTGCTCTACCGACTGAGCTATCCGGACACAACTCACGATGCCGCCTCACAACTTTACTTCCGCCAGTACCTCGCCTCCTACTTTCCAAACTTCACAGAAGCTATCCTGCGAACCATGCAAGACTAGCACCCCCGGAAGAAAGGATATGGTGGAGACATGGGTTAGCCACAGCCTAAGGGATGTTTCCAGAATGAAACTATCACTCTGCACCGGAGTGTGCGCTGGTATGAAAGTTCCTGGCAGACTGAAATTGTGAAATTTCAATCTGCCAGGAAGTTTCACATCAGCGCACACTCCACTGCAGAGTGAAAGTTTCATTCTGGAAACATCCCTTAGGCTGTGGCGAAGCCATGTCTCCACCATATCCTTTCTTCTAGGAGTGCTAGTCTTGCATGTTTCGCAGGAGAGCTTCTGTAAAGTTTGGAAAGTAGGAGGCGAGGTACTGGCGGAAGTAAAGTTGTGAGGCGGCATCGTGAGTCGCGTCGGGATAGCTCAGTCGGTAGATCCCTTGCCCGCGAAAGTCAAAGGTCCAAGGTTCCAGTCCCAGTTCCGGCTTACAATGACAATCTGCCAGGAAGTTTCATACACAGGAACTGTCTGCTGCAGAGGATATTGGAGGGAACAGTAGAAGGAAAAAACAGGGAGAGCAAGGACTAGGTCTGGAATGCTAACATATGTGAAGAAAGGAAGAAGTTACCAGCAAATGAAGGGGGATGCCCAGGTCAGAACGACATGGAGGATGTCCAGTTGATACCTATCTGAGGAAAGATTTACTGAAAAAAGAATTATTTGGAAACGGTGTTGCAAAAAGCAAATTTTTGACTCTGGCATAACTCCAACGATCGGGTCCATCGGCCAGTTAGTAGGGCTGCAGCCGGGGTCCCTTTGTACCCTTTGAGCGTCGCCTGGAATGCCGTAACAATAGTTGACGAACGGCCTGCTCGGTGGCTCTGGACGCAGCCCCTTCGGTAGACAGCGGGTACGCAGTGCTTCAAAGTGCGGTCAACGAGGAGGGACGGCAAGATATACGGGCCGCCGCTGCTGCCCGCCTTTCAAAGCGTCCCGGAGGCATTTCTGTGGATCACTGCCTTCTAAATGAGCCTGCCCAGGTACGAGAATGGAGCTGCAAACTAGCAGCATTTTCTGGTAGCAGGAAACCCACCGATGTAAGGAATGTCTAACAATGTATCTGGGTATACCCAGATGAAGGCCACTGTAACGCTGGCCGAAACGTCGGCTATTAAAGTAATAGCCTTCTTACATCATGACGCGGTACAACCGCCAGAAAACATTTACGTCATCTGACTCTGGCAGCGGAAGCCTACGTAATTGTAATGTTTGTCCAGTTATTACGTGTTTTAGCATGAAAAATACGTTCCCTTGATTCCTCCTGGCCTGCACGCATAATGTAAGTCCATACCTTGATGATTGCTACGTCTGAATCTGTTCTCTGAAAGCCACTACACGGTGCGTAGTTTGTGCACCAATGTCAGTCCCTTCTTTTCTTGTCCCAGTCGCGTATGGAAGACATGATTGCCCGTAAGCCTCCGTGTGGATTCTAATCTCTATAGTTTTATCCCTATGGCCTTTTTGAGAGGCATGTGTAGAGGAGCAAGCAATATATTGGATGACTCTTTGACGGTAGCCCATACGGTGATAAGGAACGCCTCTCTTGTAACGTCTGCAACTGGAGTTGCCTGTTCACCACTGTGCAGCTTCCGCACTTGTTTAAAAAAAAAAAAAAAAAAAAAAAAAAAAAAAAAAAAAAAAAAAAAAAAAATGCTATCACGAATTGTGCAGCTGCTATCTGGATCTTCAGTAACTGCTCCATCATTCCCACCCACCTGACATGGATTTCAAAGTGACGGGCAAGACTGACGTGCTTGTCGAATGCGTGATTCGTAAGTTATTTTCTGTCTTGATGGACTACACCTCTTGAGTACTTTTCCAAAGGTTCTTACTCTGTCATCTGCCTTACACACGATGAATTTTATGTGGTCGTTCCATTTCAGAAATCTGCATATACATAATCCTAGTTACTTAATGAATATTTATTGAACACATGGTTCGTAGGAGCGACCTAGAATCAATTTGTGCGTAAGTAACTGAGTGTCTCGCAGTACACGTCACTGTTAATGGTTTTTGTATACTCGAGAAATACATGTCGCACTACGCTATCCCAAAGAGACACATTCAAATTTTACCCGGTTTGGCTGTTAAGACGTTTCGTACCTTTTTATTTGAACACGCTTCGTACAACTTGGCTAATGAAACGTATGTAATTCAAGTGGGGCTTTGCCGTAGATGTGCAGAAAACAAAAATCTTATATGTATGGAGTCGATAAGAGTGGTTGAAGGAAGTGGCTGCTTTCGTACCTAAAGGAAAGTATTAGAGGACGATACGCCGCGAAAGGTACTAACGAACTGCTGAGGTTATCAATCTCTTGAGTTCAAATGTTTGTAAATATATGGGACTTAACTATTGTGGTTATCAGTCTCTAGGCTTACAAACCACTTAAAGTAACTTAACTCTCTGGTGGGCATGCCGTGTCATACACTCAGCAACTTTTAGTTTACTTAGTGTCCTCACGTTGGTGCTAGTGGGTGGCTTTCATGGAATCTAGCATTCGAGCTGCGCGGTAGCAGCCGAGCGGTCTTTGAAGCCACGTAGTGAATCGCGCGGCCGCCCGTGTCGGATGTTCGAATCCTTCCTCGGGCATGGATATTGTCTTTAGTATAAGTTAGTTTAAAGTAGTTTGTAAGTTTAGGGACTGATGACCCTGGAGTTTAGTCCCATCAGCTTTACAAACATTTGAACATTTTCTAGTATTCGATCTACATCGCAGGTGGAGTGTGATTCGTCTGGTTTGAAAGCAGAGTTGGCCATTGTTTAGTCGCAATACATTATTTTCAGTTGCGTTTTGCCTCTAAGGTGTGTTTGCCGCCATATGCCGTATGTTGTATTTGTTCACTGTTTTTGCTTACGATTTTGTACAGAGATTTTCAATATTTATTCTAATTTGCTGTTTTTGTTAGTTGTCAATGCGTGTGATGGTGATTCCTAGTGATGATGATATTGTCAGGATTCCTAAATAGTTCCTACGAAGATTAGTGGAAGTAAATATTTGATGAGTCTGATGAAGGTGTTGATATGGAATGGATATTATTCAAACTGATGGCCACAACTCTGATTCTGAACTGTCGCAGGTTAAAGTTGACAGTAAGGGGACTGTTCCACTTGAGGTTATGGCAAATAACTAAAAAATTTACAGCCGCGGTGGAGTAGCCGAGCGGTCTAAAGCGTCTCGCTGCGGAACGCGCGGTTGCTCGCCGTGGAGGTTCGAGTCCTCCCTGGGGCATGGGTGTGTGTGTGCTGTCCTTAGGTTAGTTTACCTAGGTTTAAGTAGTTTGTAAGTTACGGACTGATGACCACGCAGTTTGGTCCGATAGATTTACAAACTTTTTTTTTTCTTTTTTTTTTTTTAATTTACATTGGGAAAGACAATGAAACTCTTTGGAGTAGTCAACCTCTGATGACAGAAAAAATACGTTCTGAAAGCATTATTAGAATTATCCCTGGTTTAAAAGGCAGTGCCAGAAATGCAATTAGATGTTTAGCGTCATTTCATTTTTTTTATCAATGAAAATATGGTAGAAGGCATAGTAGCTCATGTCGGCAGACCTATTGGTAATAGGCGCAGCAATAACAAATAGCCGGCCGCGGTGGCCGAGGGGACTGAGGCGCTTCAGTCACGGTCTGCACGGCTACTACGGTCGGGGGTTCGAATCTCCCCTCGGGCATGGATATTTGTGCCGTCCTTAGTCTTAGTTAGTTCATAAATAGTTTGTAAGTTTAGGGACTGATGACCCTGTATTTAAGTCCCATAGACTATACAACCATTTGAACATTTGAAGAATTAATCGTGCAAGAATTTCTTAATTATTTGCACCTCAAATATATAGTTAAAACAACGACAAGTTGTTGAAATCAGGGGGCGTGCACACCGGAGACTTAAACTAACCTAAGATTTGCACACACATCTATGCCCGCGGTACGGCTGGACCTCCGACGGGGAGCAGCCGCGTAATCCGTGGCAAAGCGCCTTAGACCGCACGGCCATACCCGCGTCGTTAGAATTGTTTTACAAACGTGTCAATGCGCGTTACGGGAAATACATGGGTATACCGAGTGTTGTGGCGCCCGCTGGATTTGCAAGGTGGACTGCCAGGGTGAAGGAAAAGGAAGATTGGTGTTTAACGTCCCGTCGACAGCGTGGTCATTAGAGGCGGAGCTTACGCTCGGACTGTTCGATAAGGATGGGGAAGGAAATCGGCCGTGCCGTTTGTAAGGAATAGTCTTGTGTAGTTCGCGAACGAACTATTTCGGAAGAGCGCTCACACAGGAGAGATATGCGAACTAGTTCCCAGATCCCTCGCCTCTTAGTTCGTTCGCTCCTTCTCCGAAAACTGCCGAAGAACAGCGAGAGGACGCGAGAGCGCGCGGAGTCAATGATTCTCTTCTGCCAGTCACCGTCATTTCGAGATGAGATGCAGCTCAGCTGTAGTTTCATAGTTTAGATCGGAAAAAAATCCGCTTCATGGTGTGCGAGCGTCGTCAATTGTATCCTCATGTGTATGCATATATTTTGAAGATATTTTGCATTTTCGCGACATCAGTACCCTGCGAACGCATTTGTTTTGTCGACGGGAGAAATTCTCAATGAACGCAGGACATTGTTATCGACGAACAAAGCTTAAAAATGGATATTTTTGTATAATATATTTAAATTTTTGTGATATTTAACTTGATAAATCTTGAATTTATCATATTATGTAGGTAATGTTTCAATTACATGAAAAATAAAGAAAGCCATTTTAAGAATAAGATACTAGAAGTACTCTGTATGTAAAGTAGTTGAACACCATTATATCACCCATTTCTGTAAATAACTGCTTTAGAAGCCTGTTTGATGTCTAATTGCCCAAAAATACGGGTAAGAGTACACGCTTGGGCAATACTGGTGATATATATATATATATATATATATATATATATAAAGCTGCCCTAACAAAAGAAAGAGGGCTTGCAGCGGCGGCAGCAAAATCCAAAAAGAGTTAATGAATAACGATCCGTATCGGAAATGGAGCTGACGAACTAAAATGAGCGACCTACTTCGCGACGGAGCTGCAAACTAAAATGAGAGCTAACGGTCGCGAACTAAACTATGTACCACCGGTCGCGGACTGTTATGCCAAACGTACCTCGCTCCTTAGTTCGTTGGATCCTTTTCCGAAAACCGACGGGCAACAGGCAGAGGGCGCGCAGCAGACTTAAAAATCACGTGCTTTCCTTCTGCCAAGGAGAGCCATTTCTAGGCGAACGTCTGTCAGCTAGAGTAACATAGTTCAGTGCTACAATATTTCTGTATTCAAGTATTCTCCACTCCGCAGTATCTATCTAATAAATTCCGTAATGCCAAGATATAAAGATAACTCAAAATTTTAACGCGAGAAGTTATCCGCAAACTGTTTCTTTTGGTTCAGAATAAAGATGATAGGAGTTTTCGATATGTGGTGTTAGAGACGAATGATGAAGATTAGATTAGTTGCTCTGCAGAATTGGAGAGAAAAGGAGTTTCTGACATATACTGACTAAAAGAAGGGATAGGTTGGTGGGACACATTCTGAGTGATCGTCAAGTTACCATTAGAAGGAAGTGTGTGGGGTAAAAATCGTAGAGATAGACTGAGAGACGAGTACAGTAATCAGATTCAAAAGGATGTATTGTCAGATGAAGAGGCTTGCACAAGACAGGGTAGCGTGGAGAGCTGCATCAAACCAGTCTGCAGACTGAAGACCACAACAACAACATCAACAACAACACTACTTATAACATTTGTGAATACACGCGACCAAATTGAAACAATCTCTTCCCCATGTATATCCGTTTAACCACACTGAAACATAAATAATAAATAATACTGTTGCAAAAAAAAAATTAAAGTTTTAGCTCTACTGTGAAACTAGAAGATCGTACATATTCACACAGTCACTTATGTTGCACTGTTTGATTTATCTGCATATATTTAATAGCGTGTATTCACTCCCTTGCATGTAATAAGAGCCTTCCGCCTGTCCTGCACTGATTGCACTAGCTTTCTTGTTACTGATGCTTCAGTCTTCCCCCTTTCTTGAACAATCACTTGCTTCAGTTGTGTTTTACTGAAAATATGCTTTCTGATTCTTCTTTTTAAATCGTCCCACAAATGTTTAGTAGGGTTCATGTATGAGGACTGAGGTAGGGTTTGTAGGGTGTGGGGAAGGGTGGGGTATTATACAGAATCCACAAACGTACATTTTATGCTGTATGTTTCGGATCATTGTCCTGTTGGAAATGGTAGACGGTATTCAAAACTAGTTTTTCAGCATTGAATTTCAAATTTCTCTTTAAAATATGCAGATACGCATACTGATCCATAGTTCCATTAATAAAGCAAGAGCATGACGGCCTCGGTGGCCGAGGGGACTGAGACGCTTCAGTCACAGTCTGCTCGGCCACTACGGTCGGGGGTTCGAATCCCCCCTCGGGCATGGATATTTGTGCCGTCCTTAGTCTTAGCTAGTTCATAAGTAGTTTGTAACAAGAGCATAAAGCATCTAGGTGGGGGAACTTCTCCCTCCACCTGCACGCCCAGACCACACCGCTCAGCCATCTCAGCGGCCGAACTAAAAGAGCGAACTATTTCGCAACAGAGCTGCGAACTAAAGTGAGCGCTCCCGGTCGCGAGCTATTATGCGCAAGACTAGTAAGGAACCATCCCGGCATTTGCCTGGAGTGATTTAGGGAAATCACGGAAAACCTAAATTTGGATGGCCGGAGGTGGAATTGAATCACCGTCCTCCGGAATGCGAGTCCAGTGTGTTACCACTGTGCGGGTAGGGTTTGTCGTTGGTGAGAGCGTTGAAGATTGCGCGCGGCGTGAGAAGCGGAAGAGGTGGCGATGTCCGTTGCGTGTCTCCCCGGCCCGCTTGGGGAAGGGTGGAGCACAAAGCGCGGTCCAGCCGCCGCTACCTGGCCGCGGCCACAATGCCCCCGCCTTGCGCAACACCTGCGGGCGCCCACCTTCCGCTCCCCCGAGGCCGAGAACCACGTGAATGCGGAAAATCACTCCCGGCTTCTGGGAAACTGCACATTACCAGCCGGACAACTCCACCGCTACCTACGTAGGCGGCGCGGATGAATCGCCCTCGCGTATTCGGCTGGACAGAAGTATTCACACACCATGATATATCATATGTACATTTAATGTTTAGAAAACTGGTGCAATCCGATCTTTGGGAAGATCAATTTGGATTTAGGAGAAATGTAGGCACACGCGAGGCAATACTCACATTACAACTTACCTTGGAACATAGGTTAAAGAAAGGGAAACCTACGTTTTTAGCATTTGTGGATATGGAGAAAGCTTTGACAATGTGGAATGGAATACACTTTTTCAGATTCTGAAGGTAGCGGGGGTAAAATTTACGGAGCGAAGAGCTATATTTAACCCTTTCGGACTCTCTGCTACAAATGTGTAAATAGGTTCTACGGTCTCTGAGATGGTTCAGAAGCATTTTTTCTAAATGGAAAGAACATGTATACGACACCTAAGTGTTCAATCATTTCATCATGCACAATTACTGCCACTTGAGAAAGATCTCTATAAAAATATTAAGAAGCGAGTGTTGCACTGCGCAGCAGTTTACGAACTTCAAAGAACACGGAAATTGTGGGTTACTTGTATTCCAATGTATAACTGAAAGTAGAAGTTGTTATTTTGTGATGTAGTTATTGAACGATCAGTTTATTTAGTACAACAGTTGATACTACAAAATTAATTAATTTAGTCCGTAAAAAAAGCCTTGTTTTTCAGTATACGCAGTGTTGTAGTATGAAAATGGGTGCATATAACTGCATAAATCTTGCTTCAAAAGCCATTGAAAATTTAAGTGTATTACGGCATTAAAAATAATTTCCTTGACAGAGAAAAAAATCAGGTCTGATAGGGTTAACTTGTACAAAAACCAGACAGCAGTTATTAGAGTCGAAGGACATGAAACGGTCTCAGTGGTTAGGAAGGGAGTAAGCCCGGGTTGTAGCCTTTCTCCAATGTTGTTCAAATAAAAACCATGTACGGTTGGCTGACGACAGAGTAATTCTGTCAGAGACACCAAAGGACCTGCAAGAGCAATTAAACAGAATGGACAGTCTCTTGAAAGGAAGATGTAAGATGAACATTAACAAGAGTTAAAGAAGATAAAAAAAATGCAGAATGGCTATGGGAAGAATAGCCGAGGAAGCGAATTTTGTTGACATCCAAAATTAGTTTAAATATTATGAAGTCCTTCCTGAAAGCATTTGTCTGGAGTGTAGCATTGCATGGGAGTGAAACGTTGACGATAAGTAATTCAGATAAAAAGATGATAGAAGCGTTTTAAATGTGGTGCTACAGACGAATGATGAAAATTAGATGGGTAGGTCACGTAACTAATGAAGAGGTGCTTAACCGAATCGGGGAGAAAAGGAGTTTCTGGCGTATCCTGACTAAGAGAACGGATAGATTGGTTGGCCACATTCTGAGACATCAAGGAATTGTCAACTTAGCATTAGAAGGAAGCGTGTGGGGTAAATATCGTAGAGGGATACCAAGGGACGAATATAGTAAGCAGATTCAAAAGGATGTAGGTTGCCGAACGTATCCTCAGATGAAGAGACTTGCACAGGACAGGGTAGCATGGAGAGCTGCATCAAATCAGTCTGCGGACTGAAGACCACAACAACAACACATTCACTCCCTTGCTTCTAATAAGAGCCTTCCGCCTGTCCTGCACTGATTGCACTAGCTTTCTTGTTACTGATGCTTCAGTCTTCACCCTTTCTTGAACAATCACTTCCTACAGTTGTGTTTTACTGGAAATATGTTTTCTGATTCTTCTTTCTAACATGTCCCATAAATGTTCAGTAGGGTTCATGACTGGTGTCTGAGGTAGGGTTTGTAGGGTGTGGAGGGTATTATACAGAATCCACAAACGTACATTTTATGCTGTATGTTTCGGATCATTGTCCTGTTGGAAATGGTAGACGGTATTCAAACCTAGTTTTTCAGCACTGGCTTTCAAATTTCCTTTTAAAATATCCAGATACACATACTGATCCATACTTCCATCAATAAATTCCAGATTCCCACACCTAACGCAGACATGATACCACCAACAACATATTTTACAGGACAGGCTATAAGTAGGAGGTTCCAACTCGGTATTTCGTCTTCTTCACACTAAAATACGTCTATCGTGATGGACGCCAGAGAAAATAACTGTGTTCCAGAACTCTGAGTCCTTGACCACATATTGATTTGCAAATTGCAACGTTTTCTTCCTATTTGCCTTGGTTACATAGGGCTTCATTCTTGGAACACGAGCTTTGTGGTCGGCTCTATGAAACATACTTCGGACAGTTTTTCGGTGAACTTGTTTCATAAAGCTCGTGTATTTGTGCATCAATCTCTGATGAACTTATTTTAGATGTTTTCTTAATAATCCTTATAATGTGCCTGTCTTCTTTTTCTGAAACGTGACGTGGTCTTCCAACACGATGGCCATTTATCAATGTTTTTGATGTTTTGTACCTGTTAACAACACTCCACACTATATAACGGCTCGTCTTAACGATCGCTGCTGTTTAAGCATATGATTTACACTCTTCGTCGCATTGTACCGCCGGTGTGTAAGTACTTTTGTCTGCGTCAACTACAACACCTATCAGCGTTTTGGTCTCTGGCTTTTAACCAGTGCTTTGGATTTAAATAAATTTGTGTATACGGAAACATTTTTGGCACAAGGAGTGAATAATGGACATAAGAAATCGACGGTTGATCTCCTTCATTGTAAAGGTAGGATCTACTTCAAACAAGACTGTGTGTGAATACGTCTGTCCACCTGTGTTAATATCTTTAAAACGGAAAAAATGAAGATTAAAAACTAATCGTACACATTAGTTAGCAGGGACAGTTAATTATATCAATGGGAGATCTGTAAATTTGTGCCGAACATGTCAGAAAGAACAAACACCACATTTACAGGCTGTTTCAGGCGGAATAGCGAGTATCTTCGGAGTTTCGAATGACGGTTTCACTCTGCAGCAGAGTATGCGCTGATATGAGAGTTCCTTACAGACTAAAACTGTGTGCTGAAACTGGGATTCGAGCAGGAGAACTTCTGTGAAGTGAAGAAAGTAGGCGGAGAGATACTGGCGGAAGTAAAGTTGTGGGGACAGGCTATGAAGCATGCCGCGATAGGTCAGTCGGTAGAGCACTTGCCCGCGATAGGGAAAGGTTCCAGGTTTGAATCTCCGTTCCTTTACGCAGTTTTAATCTACCAGCAAGTTACATCTTAGGTAGTGGTAATATAGGCCAATTGCAATAGTATTCAGTAGCTACTGAGTACAAACATACAGCTGTTAGCATGTAACCGAAAGAAACTTAAGGCAAATGCAAGTGAAGAGAAACTTCAAAATTTATTTTCAAAAATTCCTCCACAAGCTTTAATGCAGTCTTCACTTCTCTTGATGATTACATGTGTAGCTCTTCTCAGATCGTCTTTGCGTTCTTTAATGAGTGCTGCGCAATTCATAATCAGAAATGTGATTCTTGAGTTTCTCCCGACGTATTTGATAATCAAAATATCCACGGGTGTACTGCCGGTCTATAGTGTCCAACGGGCACAATATTTCGACGATCATACATGTCGCCATCATCACGTGAACTGACGGACTGAGCTCCTGGAAACGCGCCGGCACGGAGATCCGCACGCTACGGCGGCTCGAAGGGAACTGGGTTCTAGGCCGGTAGCGGGCGATTTAAATACCCTCGGCCCGCGGAACGACCTCTCCGTGGTTCGCGCCCCGCGCCGCGGCCGCGCAGTGGAACCGATTGCGACGGCGTCTGAGATGACGTCGATGTGAGGGTACTGTCCGCCGTGGTCGACACTACGTTACGTTTGCTAGAGTTACTCTTAATTAACCCAATCGCTAGTTCCCAACTCTAGCAAACCTAAAGTAGTGACGACCACGGCGGACAGAGCCCTCACATCGACGTCATCTCAGACGCCGTCGCAATCGGTTCCACTGCGCGACCGTGGCGCGGGGCGCGGACCACGGAGGGGTCGCTCCGCGGGCCGAGGGTATTTAAATCGCCCGGTACCGGGCTAGAACCCAGTTCCCTTCGAGCCGCCGTAGCGTGCGGATCTCCGTGCCGGCGCGTTTCCAGGAGCTCAGTCCGTCAGTTCACCTGATGATGGCGACATGTATGATCGCCGAAATATTGTGCCCGTTGGACACTTGAGACCGGCAGTATACCCGTGGATATTTTCATAGTCAGAAAGCTCGAAAATGTCTCCTGTGATTACATTTTCTCTGTACACTTTGACTTTGAACCATCCCTAAAGGCAAAAATCCAAAAGCTCATACAAACTTCTTCCTGTTGCTGGTAAACCAAATACTCAAATTCGGCAACTCTTCTAAATCTCTCACACGCACGCACAAACACTCACACGACATAACTTTCTCTCTCCACACACACACAATAAAACACACACGCCAGTATCAAAACTATTCAAAATTCGCGCGCCACTTCACAGACGCACCACACAAACAAATGAATACCATACAGCCACCACAACAAGACAAATGGCGATATAAACAGTGCCACTTCACAAGCAAAAGTGCACTAAATATCATATAATATTAAGAACACGCCACAAACAAGCAAGCAGCAACACCACAGCTCGAATGTAAGTAGCCACTAAACAGCCACATAAATCTATTTTTCCACATATCTTCCATGTGAATGTACCGGGTGATCAGAAAGTCAGTTTAAATTTGAAAACTTAATAAATCGCGGAATAATGTAGAGAATTAAAAATCGACACACATGCTTGAAATGACATGGGGTTTTATTAGAAAAAAAAAGTTCAAAAAATGTCCGAAAGATGGCGCTACATCTGATCAGAAAAGCAATAATTAGCATAACAAATTAAGACAAAACAAAGATGATGTTCTTTACAGGAAATGTTCACCATCATTCCTCAACAATAGCTGTAGTCGATGAATAATGTTGTGAACAGCACTGTAAAGCATGTCCGGAGTTATGGTGAGGCATTGGCGTCGGATGTTGTCTTTTAGCATCCCTAGAGATGTCGGTCGATCACGATACACTTGAGACTTCAGGTAACCCCAAAGCCAACAATCACACGGACTGAGGTCTGGAGACCTGGGAGGCCAAGCATGACGAAAGTGGTGGCTGAGCACACGACCATCATCAAACGAAGCGCGCAAGAGATCTTTCACGCGTCTAGCAATAAGGGGTGGAGCGCCTTGCAGCATAAAAATCGTACTTTCCAGCATGTGTTTATCAGCCAGGCTGGGGATGATGCGATTTTGTAACATATCGGCGTACCTCTCACCCGACGCAGTAGCAGTTACAAAACCAGAATCACACAGTTCCGTGAAGAAACAAGGCCCGATAACGGCAGATGTTTGATTCTAATAAAATCCCATATTATTACAAGCATGTGTGTCAATTTTTACCTCTCTATCTACATTATTCCGTGATTTATTAAATTTTCAAATTTATACTGACTTCTTGATCACTCGGTACAATAGTTTTCGTAAATAAAAACGTCTTGTTTTTTGCAGATGACAAGCTGTGAAAACTTGTCATTCTTCAATTAAAGGCGATGAAAATCCTGCAAATGACATAATGTAAGCATCATAAATAAATTTAGGCCTAATATATCCAACAAAGTTGTCAAATCAAACCACTCGTCCAAATCGCTGTATAAACAAAACCTGTAACATTTTATTCTAGAATATGAAAGGCAAAAACCCGCGGAAGATGGCATAATAAGTGCCAAACATGTTTGGGTCTTGAAACAAAACAAGGTGTCTTGCACAAGGCGGATTTAACCACAAATCTAATACAGCAAGAACGGAAGACACCAAGGAGGTTACAATCTCTGGAGATGCCCTAACACTGAAAAAGTGAAGACATCGCAATGGGCAATCCTGAATTTGATTGTGCCCAAAACATTTGTCGTAATGCGTGTATATAGCAGTTCTAGTCGTTGGAATTTTTGTGTCTCGGCCTCGTCGCCGCTTTTGTGTCTCGTTATCCCCGATTGTCGTAGGTGTCGGTGGCCGAGTAGAGAGAGACTGACACAGGAATAAAGGGTGCACGCGTGTGCAGTTACGGAGGTGACCAGCCAGTGGTACAGCAGAAACTAGAACACTAGGCTAAATTAGAACAAGGTATATATTTCGTAGAGTCTTGGTAATACTTAACTTTTACATAGTTCTTGACTGCAGAATGCTGATACATAGATTAGATAGAGGCCTGCCTACGGATGATTCCTAGCGCTTATCCGATAGCCAAGTCTTAACTGGTGCCTATCTGATTCCCAAGTGGCCGATGCAGCAGTCGTGGCCACGAGCGGAGTTGCAGCAGAGGGCGCTCGTGGCTGACGTAAGAACGCCGCGCTGTGCGTGCATGGCGGCGCGCGGCGCATTACGTGGCGCTCACTTCATACTTGTGCGACACCACAGAAATGTACGTCATATCTAAGTAAGTACTCCAATGTGATTGTCAATGTAGTGACATTATGTAAAGAGGGCAATATTTTCGCGTGATTTAAGTGAGAAATCTATGTTTTGGGCACAAAAGCATGGCCCTTCTGGCTTCAACCGACCCTGTTCTCGGCATAGATAACGCCATCTCCCTTTATTCTAACCTCCTTGGAAGACAAGATTGCTGCACCATCACAAGACGATAGTGTGTGAACTATGTTTGCGACGGCCAGTTTTTTTTTTTTTTTTTTTTTTTTTTTTTTTTTTTTTTTTTTTTTTTTTTTTTTTTTTTTTTTTTGGAACGGAGGAGCGTCTGACTGTCGCTTGCAGGTGCAGGGCGCGGCCACTACGGAATGACGGAATGTAGGCCATCCGGCGCGGCAGCTGCCGGGAAACGGATGAGCACCAGAGGCGGCCGGCGGCCTAATGACTGCTGGCCACTGAGACGCCGCCGTGCTAAGACAGCGGCGGCAGCTGGTAGCTGGCGCCTGGCCACGCCTTGACAAACGGCGGAAGCTGCCCGCCTGGGCTGTGGCCGGCGCATTGTGCCGCTCTGCGGGGCGCCGCAGATGGCCTCCACCATCTCTGGACACAATGACGGCCACGCCACTGGAAGGACCGCTCATTAAGGCCTGCCGCGGCTAGCCTGTCTCCGGTCGCGGCCTGCGTCATCGCTCAACGTAACAGCTGATAAACACTTTGCCTGCTTCAGGCTGGACACTTGCCCACGCGGGGGCAGATGCTCGTGACGTCGGTGCGTGCCGGAATTCCAGCCACGCGAGAGACAGTGGCTGTGTCGCGTAGCAGGTGCTAAGCCGTTTATTTTATTTATTTATTTACTAGATGACCCGGTGAACTTCGCATCACTTACCTCTTAATATAAGGTAAAGCAGTCAACAATCCGAAGATTTGTTTGAACATCACACTGCTTTACTAGGCATGGTCCTGTTTGGAGGTGGTATGCCATTGCCTTCCTCCGACCTTCGAACTGACTTACCCAGCCAGTTATAGGGGGACCTACAGTTTAACGTGGGTTCCGAACCACGGTGCTACTCGGTATTTTTCACATGCGCAATACTGCCAGAGGTGAAAGAAGTGGAAAGAGATAAAAATCCTAGGACCTGAGGGGGATCGAACCCGCGACCATTGGATTTGTAGTCTGGCACTGTACCACTTTTTTTTTTTTTTTTTTTTTTTTTTTTTTTTTTTTTTTTTTTTTCGTCTTGTAGATCTGTGATTCGCGGTTGTTCTTGCAGTTCGTTTGTGTTTGTTCGTTCAGCGGTTGGCTCAGCTTTTTTTTATTACAGAGGGCGTTTAGCCCCCTGACCGGGCGCGCTGAGCCACGGCGCCCGGCGCTGGGCAACCGAGGTGCACACCTCTTAATCATACTAATTTAAATCATATGTATTTTGGGCCGCGGTGGAGTTGCCGAGCGGTCTAAAGCGCCTCGCTGAGGAGCGCACGGTTGATCGCCGTGGAGGTTCGAGTCCTCCCTGGGGCATGGGTGTGTGTGTGTGTTTGTCCGTAGGTTAGTTTACCTAGGTTTAAGTAGTTTGTAAGCTACGGACTGATGACCACGCAGTTTGGTCCGATGGATTTACAAACATTTGAACCTGTATTTTGGACCCAGTAGCTTTATAAAGGCATTTGCTTTGAACGTCAAATGTGCAAAATTTTATCGCAATCAGATGAATGGTATTGATATTTTACCGATAATCTCTCTATTTTTTCAGTATTTTCCAATTTTCCGGAAAATTTTTCCAAATTTTTATTTCATAGCGTTACTGAACGACAAATATGAAAATTTTCATCGCAACCAAACGAATGATATTGATATCCCATTGAAAAAAAGCTTTCTCAGTTTCTCGCGAATTTCTAAATTTTCCGGGTAACTTTTCCGAATTTTTAGTTCATAAGAACATTCATCTTTCGTTGAACGTCAAATTATCAAAATGAACGGTTCTCAACTGATAGTGTTGAGTACATTTACAAACACAATGAAAAAGGAACTAGGTTCGAATTTTGCGAATTTTCTTTCCAACTGTCCGTATTTTTTTTTAATGAAAACTTTTCCAACACCTTAATGAACAAAACAAAAAAAGAGTTACCCCTCTCTGTACAAATCTTGTCCTGTCAAGCCGTTCTCAAGTGATGCTCTTACAACCATGTGGCAATTGATTTATATTCATAGAAAAATAAATCGCTTTCGGTTTTTCCTAAATTTTCGTACTTTCCGGGCGACTCTTCCGAATTTTTATTTCATGCGACCCTTCCTCTTGCTTTCAACATGAAATGTACAAAATTTTATCGCAATTGGACAAACGGTATTGATAGATCTGGAAAAAGCTGTTTCAGTTTTTCCCGCTTTTCCTTTTTTCCGGACAACTTTTCCATATTTTATCAACGTTTAAACCTTCCCTGGACTTGCACGAATATTTCAAGACTAAAATTAGTTCAAAATGTTCAAATGTTTGTAAATCTTAGGGACTTAACTACGGGGTCATCAGTCCCTAAACTTACAAACTACTTATGAACTACTTACGAACTAGGACGGCACAAATATCCATGCCCGAGGGGGGATTCGAACCCCCGACCGTAGTGGCCGTGCAGACCGTGACTGAAGCGCCTCAGTCATCTCGGCCACCGCGGCCGGCTAAAATTAGTCAAATCGGCTCACCCGTTCTCGAATTTTACCGAGACTAACAGCAATTCATTTTGGGTGGAGGGTAGCGTTGTGGTGATGCCTAAGTGCTACCTCCCTTGGCGGCTGGACTTACTGAATGCAGGTAAAGGGTTACTTTATTTATTTCTGTATTGTCAACTTTAGCAGGAATTTGGGCTCACAGGGGTTCTTATCGACCTACTATCCTTGTGTATTTTTATTATGCTACTAGCTTATGTGCCCGTGCTTCGCAACGGTTGTTAAGGAATTGCTTGTGTAGATCATAGTTTTTAGGGTTTCGGACCTAGGGCAGCAAAAACAGAATCCTTGTTGGATCGTTCTGTCAATAAACTCAGTTCTCCTAGCTAAGATGTCAAATTTAAGTAGAAGTAATTGTCAAAAACAATGAATGTTCATAACGTTTTTCATATAAAACGTGGAATTAAGTCCTACTCCGGAACGATGTAAATTCAATGTTAGGTTGTGTTCATAAAGTTAACGTTGCGGCGTGTAATTCTCTGTTTGAAGTAAACTTCTGAAAACACTTCTATCGTTCAGATGAGAAATAGTAATAATTAAATCACCCACACCAATTAATAGAAGTATGACTGTGACTGTAGTGTAGCGCTCTATTATTCATTTATTAGGCTATCTGCATTTTCATCTTTGTCTCTGTTGATCGTCGGTAAAGTCTGATTGAGGCAAACGCGCCGAGAAGTTAAAAACTTATATATTTGATATGATGCGTCGTTATTCTTAATTTTGTTACACAGCCGAAAGCGGCTGGCAAATTACATTTCTGAAAACGATATTGGATAAGTGCGAATATTGATTTGTAACAGTTTTCACAAATATCTCCTTGAATAGGAATTTGGAATTAATTGTAAGACTGTGTAAATCATGAGACTCTATACAAAAGAGTTTCGCGTGAAAGTGCTGGTCATAATGAGATGTGACAACAACGGATGTATCTGATTCGGTAAAATTTTACTTTCTATCCTGGCGGCCTCGTGTTTTTATGTTGGCAACATCAATAACACGATATAAAATCGTTGCAAAGATGACCGAACTTCATAGTGTGTAGATAAATACCGCTGTTCCTGCTGTATGCTTGATTTCACGACAAAATATTTGCGTGTCACGCGATTGGCTTATGACGATGTCACATTATTCTCGTTATTCAATATCTGTTGCCAACATTATCACAGAAGGCCGCCGGGATATGAGTAGGACTACGTCGCATAGTTTTTGTTGACCCAGCTGTCAAACGATAACACATTTCACAGCAGAGAGTGTCGCGGCTATATGTATCAGAGATCACTGATTAGCACAGACCAGTGAGCTTACTGGCACAGGCATATCAATAACTATGGCCTAAGACATATTCATCAATGTATCACCCCGTTTACATGGGCTTCCAAAACCGGATTTCGTAAACCGATAACCCAATTCCGGTTTTGGTTGGTCATGTAAACACTCCAAAATCGATTCTGGAAAGCCGCTTCTCTAAAGCGGTTTTCCAGTTCCACAATCGATTTTCTTGCCCATGTAAACGCAACCGTTTTTGAAGCGTTCTTAGCTTGTCAGATTGTGTTTTCTTGTTACGAATTTCGGCACATATGGAAAAAGTGATATTTTCTAATGTGAATTAAAAGTATAAATATTAGAGTGAATATAAATCTGTGTATTTAAATAAAGAAAAATAGCGATTGTGCAGACTAAATAAGGAACTGAATCAGCTGTTTTCCAGCCGCCATGTTAAGTGAGCTAGGAAATCCGATACAGGCTATGCCATGTAAACAAGACAGCGAAAAACGGTTTACGAAAATCGGTTTTCGTCTTCCGGAAGATGTGTTGCATGTAAACGTAATGTATGTCTGTGTTATTTAGTAAGTCTATGTTTCCACCACGCTTCCACGACAGTGATCAATGTTCCACGAGTATTGTTATCTTTGAGTCTATCTGGATTTTTATCTTTGTTTTGTGTCTCTGTTCATAGTCGGTAATGTGTGGTTGACGGAAACATGTGATCTATTTAAAAAAATTGCGTATTTGATATTCCTCGTCGTTATTAAAGTCTGAAAGGACCGCATTGTCTGACGATTGAACGAGTAAACAGATTTTGACTCGTACCGTAAAGTTCGTAAGTCACAGAGTATATAGCTTTTCCTAAGAGTATTTATTGCATATTTTGCGAATTTTTACTCGTCACACTCACCCACTGCCACGCACCGCGACCAAACGCCCTTACTAACATCATTAGACCAAGGGCTATCTACCACCACAACCACGAGTGGGTGGCAGTATGTGGTCATGGAGAAAAGTCTGTCAGCACGTACACACACAAGCCTTTTATATATAGATACAGATTATGGCTCTAGGGACTATGACTTCATGCCACGGTCTTGGATCTACTACATCTACATTGGATACTCTGAAAATCACATTTAAGTGCCTGGGAGAAGGTTCATCGAACCACCTGTATAATACTTATCTCTCATTCCATTCTCGAATAGCGCGCGGGAAGAAAAAACACCTGAATCTTTCCATTCGAGCTCTGATTTCTCGTCATTTCTACCTATGTAAGTGGCAGTCAACAATATATTTTCGCATACGGAGGAGAATGTTGGCGATTGGAATTTCGTAAGTAGCCCACGCCACAGCGATAAACGCCGTTGTTGTAATGATTTCCATCCCATATCCTGTATCATTTCCGTGACGGTGTCTCCCTTGTATCGTGACAATACAAAGCTTATGGGACTTAACTGGGAGGTCATCAGTCCCTAAACTAACAAACTAGTTATTAACTACCTTATACTAAAGACAGCACAAACATCCATGACCGAGAGGGGATTAGAACCCCCGACGAGGAACGGCCTCGTGCATCGCACGGCGCCTCAATGCGCTCGGCTGCTCCGCCGCGGCATATAATCTCTAACAACATTAGCATTAGCTAATATAAAGCCAATGGGGGTTTTATTCATGTGCTGAATAGCTGTACCATCTATTTCCACATGCCAAGAGTTGCCACTATTTCTGGCTATAACCGCTGCTACACGTCCCGACATTGATCTAAGAATGTTCCGGATGGGTTTATGGGGAAAAGCAGTTTGTGCTTCTTCCACGTATTACCAAACTTGATTATGGTGTGCCGCGGGCTACGATGTCGGCAGTTGTCGGTCAGATGTTTTTAGTAGGAGAGAGATTCAAATGTTTGTATAGCTTATGGGACTTAAGTACGGGGCCATCAGTACCTAAACTTACAAACTACTTATCAACTAGCTAATACTAAGGATGGCCCAAATATCCATGCCCGAGAGGCGATTCGAACCCCCGACCGTAGTGGCCGTGCAGACCGTGACTGGAGTGCCTCAGTACCCTCGGCCACCGCGGCCGGCGAAGAGGGATTGAGAGAACGAGAAGCCGAGACGGCAGTGCATTCCGACAGGGGATTAAGATGCCTTTGAAGACCACGTGCCACTTGTGGTCGCATGTTACCCTGGCGCATTATGGCCGTCGGCAAGCTCCGTAGGTATGGGAGGACGACTCGCTCCAGCACTTCGGAGATATAACACTCGCTGGGTACTGTGCCGGCATTGCATACTAGGGGGATGTCAGAGTGGAATATTCTAATATATATAGCAGAGTGTCTTTGTGTTTGTGTGTACTTATTGTATACTTATCTAAGGTTTTGTTACAATCTTTATGAAATTTTGCACACGTAAGCTTCAATCCATGACGACTGTCACCGTAAGTGTAAGGATCACGTACAACACATAGTTCACGAGATACGATGTCATAAAGAATGAGATGCGACAAAACTACTACAACACGCGGAAATGCTGCACATTTCCTCCTAAATCACAGGACCGATTTCAACCAAATTTGGCGCATATATTCCTTACCGTGAGGTAACATTTGATGCAGAGTAAAGAATCATATACGGTACATGGTTCAGGAGATATGATATCATAAACAAAAAGGAAACTGCCATATAATGTGACAAGACTTTTTTCATACACTGTATGAGAATGACATTACTTAGCGACTTGCAACGAACTTTAAAGATAATTTAAAACGTTTATTATATTTTTCTCGCTGCCAACCACAGTAAAATAATAAAAGGAAAAGGAGTTTTTCGCTTACTCCTTTTCCGCTGTTCATTGACTAAAAAATGTATAAATTCTACACTACTAATTGTAGCCGCGGGAAATTTTACACACTGTATACACATATATCTGAATGTACCTTTGAAACTGTACCACAGTACGACACGTAGTCCTTGAGATATATGCATGAACAGTAACGTTCAAGAAAAACCGCTCCATCACGCACCTAGTTTTAATCTATTACTTCTTTACTACTAACTGTACTCGCAACAGCACTCCCTGCACTTTAATGTCCTTTCCAAATTTCTACTTCCATTCCTTTACAGCCTGTTCAGTGTACAGATTGAACAATATTGGGGAAAGGCTACAACCCTGTCTTACTCCCTTCCTAACCTCTGTGTCCCTTTCATGCCGCTCGACTCTAATAACCGCTGTTTGGTTTTTGTATAAGTTGAGTATAACTCTTCGCTCCCTATATTTTACCCCTGCTAACTTCAGAATTTGAAACAGTGTATTCCAGTCGACATTGTCAAAAGCTTTCTCCAAATCAACAAACGCTCAAAACGTACGTTTGCCTGTTCTTAGCCTATCTTCTAAGATAAGTCGTAATGTATTGCCTCCCGTGTTCCAACATTTCTCCTAAATCCAAACTGATCCTCCCCAAGGTCGGATTCCACCAGCTTCTCTATTCGTCTGTAAATTATTCGTGTCAATATTTTGCAACCATGACTTATTAAACGGATAGTTCTGTAATTTTCACATTTGTCTGCACATGCTTTCTTTGAAATTGGAATTACTATATTCTTCTTGAAATCGGAGAGTATTTCCCCTGTCTCATATATCTTGCGTACTAGGTGGAACCACCAAAATTTGCATTTACCCTAATAGCTTAAGTAGCATAACTCAAATGTTTCAGCAGATCTTCAATGTGTGTGGTTTTTTTTTTTTTTCAGTTCAACCCCTCATCAATGTATACACGTTGCTGTTGCATTTTGGAAGGCAGCAGTGTAAGAACGCTTGAGTGCCAAACATGGTGGGCCCCGGAAAGTGAAAAGTGACGACCCGCCGGCTCCGTAGCCTTGGCAGGCAGCTCGCGCCAGGCGTTGCGCCGGCGTGTCGCGAGTGTTGCCTGGGTGTGGCCTCAGACCCCCCGCGGGTCGCATCCGTCAAGAACTGGGCCACCCGCCCCCCGCCTCCGCCGCCCACGACTCGTGACAAACTGCCCGGCGGGCGGCGATACCAAAAGTCCGGCCTCTCCGTCTCTCTCCTCTTTCTGTTATCCCTCGCCCCGGCTAACAAACCGGTCTGGGAACAATACCTCCATTTACTGACTCGCCATTTGCAAGCCACGGTCCTCCAGCGCTGCCATTCCAACACTTTGCGACATCATCCAGGCAACAGTCTAACGCCTTTAACGTATACGCAGATTTTTGTTATACATAAGACGTTCATTCAGTGGCCCAAACGCTGATAGTTTCTGACGATCTGGAAGGCCTCCATTGCGCATGCGCGCTTTTTGACAGTTTCTAACTCCGAAGTCAACTCGAACGCTTATTTCAGCTGCTTCGCAGTTTGGCCACCCATAGCGCTACTTGGCATCTTTGCTCTCTTCGGCATTCGCTCAACGTGATTGCCTTATTCACTGTCCCCATTAACCAACTTTAAACCAAGCAGATAATTTGTTAAATTATTCATACTGCACCTTACGTTATAAATCATTTGAATGTGAAACAGTAAGCTACAGTATTTCTCACTAATATTTCCCCCATTTATAAATAATGTAGCAAATGCAACCTGACAAAACCACATGCAAAAATGAGGTAAATTAGGATAGTGGTGTGGGAAAGGAATTTTCGGTAACATACAACTTCATATACATTTTGTCCTGTTTTAATGAGCTACAATAAAATTTAAAAAATGAATCACACACACACAGACACACACACACACACACACACAAATAAAAAAAAAGGAACATAAATTTGCAGGTGTTGTGAAAGAATTATCATCGTACATGATTTTCCCAGAAGTTACTCATTTAGTGTAGAAACGCCCACATTGCCACTAATAGATTTCCATAATAAATCACCACAAGGAGAAACAGAAGGAAGCAGAGATTGTGAGACGCTATAGTGGCACATATAAAACTACATGTCGGTTATAAAAAATCTTATCAGTGCTAATACCTGTTGTGAAGGAAATAATGCCCAAAACATTATCCTCATGTGTCAATCACTTCATTTGCAGATAGCACAGAAAATCTCAGTAGGACTATTTTGACTTCATTTTCAGGCGAATATATCACAATCCAACTGTATAAACATATGCATTCATCTTTAAATTCGTATGTTATGAAAATTTCCACACATTTCATTTATAATATGTATGGATGTAATAAAAATGTGATGTATTGTATTAGAAATTAATTGCGTCAACTGATAAATTACGAAACTAAAATTTATTTATGTAAAACATTGTATTAGTTTGAGTACTTTGATTATGTTAATGTTGTCAAAACATTTTCATTGTTTGGTGAAGGGTCCACTGAAAAGTATTTACAAAACATATAGCAGTTACATTACATTTATTTTGGCTGATCATCGTTAATAAACATAATATTTACGTTATTCACATGCTATGAAATCATTTTTCGGCAAATTATTTTTTCCGAAAAGCGCTCCAGCGCAAAGCATACTTCATTCGTCGTGCAAACGTGCTTCTTTTCTTATGCCCCTCTCAGGCCAAATATTTCAGTAATTTAAAATGTTCATCCAGCCGGATATTCCCACACAATTTCATTCAAATCTTAAAGAATTATCTTGTGCCCTCTCATGGTAAGACTGAGCAATATACGCCTTTTGAATCATCAGCATTTTATTATTAAACGCAATAATATAATTTCTGACTCAAATGGTACACAAACTGGCTGCAGAATAATAACAATTTGCGAAAGCGACTGTTCTCTCTCCTAGCATACTCTGCAGTGTCGTCCGCTCTAGAACCAAAATAGTGGCTCCATAAGGAACATTGGTGTCCAGACCTGTCTGCTACAGACCTTCGTTATGCAGTGCGACAGCAGCGCTTCAAGCGGGCCGACAAGGTAAATTTCAAAATACGGTGTCGGATGAGTGCGAATAGTATATTGATGCTAACATAATTGTGAAGTCCAGTATATGAAATGCGTTTGAAACACTTTAATGTTCCATTCTGTGAAGTGTGGATTACGTTTACTCGTCAGTTAAGCATCGCCGCGATGGAAATGACCGCGCTCTCTAAGGCTCCTAGCCGCGGAATGCGCGGCTGTTCCCCGTCGGAGGTTCGACTCCTACCTCTACATCTAAATCTACTGGGATACTCTGCAAATCACATTTAAGTGCCTAGCAGAGGGTTCATCGAACCACCGTTATACTATTTATCTCCCATTTCATTCCCGAATAGCGCGCGGGAAGAAAGAACACCTGAATCTCTCCATTCCAGCTCTGATTTCTCATATTTTATTCTGATGATCATTTCTACTTATGTAAGTGGGAGTCAACACTATATTTTCGCATTCGGAGGAGGATGTTGGCGATCGGAGTTTCGTAAGTAGCCCACGCCGCAGCGATAAGCGCCGTTGTTGTAATGATTCCCATCCCAGATCCTGTATCATTTCCGTAAAGCTGTCTCCCCTGTATCGTGACAATACGAAACGAGCTGCCCTTCTTTGGACTCTTTCGATGTCCTCCGTCAAACCAACAGGATAAGGATCCCACACTGGGCTGTAATACTGCAGAAAAGGACGGACAACCGTAGTGTATGCAATTTTTTTAGTAGTTCTGCTGTATCTTTTACGGGTTCTGCCAATAAAACGCAGTCTCTGGTTCGCCTTTCCCACGACATTATCTACGGGTTCTTTCCAGTTTATGTTTGAAGTAACAGTAATTCCTAGGTATTTTGTGGAGTTTACGGCCTTCACTTTTGATTGATTTATCTTGTAAACAAAGTTTAACGGATTTCTTTTCGTACTCATGTGGACGACTTCACTCTTCTCATATTTAGACTCAGTTGCCAATTTTTACACCATAATGATATTCAGATCGTTCTGCAGTTGGTTTTGATCTTCAGATGATTTTACTAGACGGTAAATGACGGCGTCATCTGCATACAACCTAAAAGAGCTACTTAGATTTTTCCCTAAATCTTTTATGTAAATAAGGAACAGCAGAGGACCAATAACACTACCCTGTGGAACGCTCGATATCACCTCTGTTTTAGTCGATGCCTTACCATCTATTACTACGACCTGTGTCCTCTTTGACAGGAAATCCCCTATCCAGTCGCAAATTTGGGGCGATATACCATAACTACGCTGTCCTGCACGTGTGTTTGTGTGTGTGTGTGTGTGTGTGTGTGTGTGTGTGTGTTGTTTTTAACACAAGTTAGTTTAAGTAGTTTGTAAGTCTAGGGACTGATGATCACAACGTTTTGTTTCCATAGATTTATAAATATATGAATTAACCTCCCGCTACATATAGGGATTGTGCGAACTGGCAGTGCTTTGTCTGTAGCAGACTAGCGGAGAGACATGCAGTGTTCTTGAAGGAATAGACTTTTACGCGCAAAGCAGTGTACCACTGTCAATATGACCTAACATAGAGCTTCAGACTTTAGGAAGGGTCGGAGTTCATTTCTTCGCACATAGCTCCTCTCTTCCTAGACAGAAGTACTCCTTTCGAACTGGAAAGCAAAACCAAAGTGGGCACGACCACCCATTAATACGGTACATCTGGAGATAGTAGCGGTCGAAAGGTAAACGAAGGGTAGATATCTAAGGGCAGAGGTAAAAAGCGCTAAGCGGGAGGAGGGGGGGGGGAACCTCTGCGACAGTGGGGTAGGTTGCAAGGGCAGTAGCGGTATGCTATCTGCGACAGATCATGCAAGGGTTTGGTAATGTTAGTAGTGGGTATATCTCGGTACCACTAACTTTGGTGGTTTGTGATAAAGAATCAGTCCAGTTTAGTGCGAGGTTCTGCTGCAGCTAAGCTCCTGTCAAGTCTCCTGAGTCGGCTGCGGCAGTATACCTGTATACATAACCAAGTTTGTCATGACGTAACTGCTAGTAGAACTTCGGGGTTATAAGGCCGGAATCCATAAAACATTGCAGTTTTTCCTAGCGTTTCGTCCAGGGCTGCGCCGGACACCTTCGTGGTCTTCCTACTTCCGATAAGTCTTGCCGGAGTCGGGTGTCTGAGAGCGACATATATACTGTGAAAGTGGGCGTGGCCAAGCTATCACGTTATCAGCAGAGATAGTCCTTGTCAGAGATAAAACATTACTATCGATTGCAACCGGTCAGAGATAAAACCTGTCGATCTTTTAAAGCCACTGTCCATATGTCGCTAAGTTTCATAGCTTCTTCTTTCCTGTTGAAATTTTCCTTATGTTTATATATTTCAAAAGCTTCCCTGTATTGCCGTGGATAATAATTCGTCATTGTAGATAGAACTGTTGTTTCGGAAAACCTCACTATATGACTTCCAGACTGAAGAGCATGCTCTGCCGCAGCCGATTTCACTGTTTTTCCTAGTCGGCAAAGACTTCAGTCTGGAAGTCATATAGTGAGGTTTTCCGAAACAACAGTTTTATCTGCAATGACGAATTATTATCCACGGCAATACAGGGAAATATATAAACATAAGGAAAATTTTAACAGGAAAGAAGAAGCTATGAAACTTGGCAACATATGGGCAGTGGCTTTAAAATATAGACAAGTTTTATCTCTGACCGGTTGCAATCGATAGTGATGTTTTATCTCTGAGAAGGACTATCTCTGCTGATAACGTGACAGATTGGCCACGCCCACTTTCCATGTCGCTCGCAGACACCCGATTCATCAGGCGGCAAGACTCATCGGTAGTAGTAAGACCTCCGAAGATGTCCGGCGCAGATCTGGACGAAACGTCAGGAAAAACTGCAAAGTGTTATGGATCATGGCCTTATAACCTGGAAGTTCTACCAGCAGCTATGACATCCGGTGGTGAAAGCCTTCAATGCATTTGTCATGATAGTTAGACATTTCGGGCATGGAACTGGCTAATTATGTAGGACTGTATAGGTCTGTTTGTGTTCAGTGCGCTGAATGTGGTTTCCATGCCTTGCCTGTTGGTCGGCTGTGAGCTCAGCTGGCACTGCCAGTCAGTTTGCTGTTCTGCAGGGGTTCGCCATATTCATCGTGTTTGCGACTTGGTGGTCCCTATGACAGTAGGTGGCCAGTCTCTGAGGAGTAGTGTTTTTACCTCAACGATATATTTCTCCGTAAAACCTAAGCTTGACAAGCCAAGTATCCAGACGGTCTGCAGTCACTTAAATATGTGCAATAGCGTAAACACACACATCTGTGAGGGCTGTGCAGAATGGCCGTGTGTTCTGGAGCGATATGTTACAGATCACGTGGCCTCTCCCGTCGGAAGTGAGACTCCTCGTTCAGGCAAGGGTGTCTGTTTTGTTCTTAGTTTAGGTAGTTTGTAAGTATAGAGGCTGATCACCACGGTAGTTTGGTCCCATATAATCACCAACGTATGAACATCTTTTTGTAATTGTAAGGCGGAAGTTTGCACAAGTTTGCAGTTGCAAAGGATACATAAACAGTGTATAAAAGAGCGTTGTGTAAATACTAGTTGTGGTGTTGCAGATAAGTTAATAAGCCCTGTAGTCCAGTAACAGCGTCACAATAAAGGCCCTCTGCTTGCAAAAATGAGGTAGAAGTTTTTATTCTTTTTATCTTGTGTATATGGTTGAGAGTATGTGGATTCCAAGTTTTCGACCTTAAAACCCCTCGAGACACCTTTTGTGTCCAAAAGACGCAAAATTTTAGAAATTTTTACAGATTTTCTCCTATTGCTCGGAAACTATGTATCGTACTGAAAAGTTGCCGCAATTGAAATGCAATAGTGTTAATTTTTGTGTCGAATGACTTGTGTCGAAATCGGTGCAGCCGTTTGGCCGCAATTAGTTATCGAAGTTCGGTCATTTTCACCAGCTTGGCTCAAAAATCGACTCCAACGCCGGAAACTCCAAAACGGCTACTCCAAATGAAAAATGTCAGTAACAATGCTGGAAACAGCTTTGGTCGCACGAAATATTTGTTGCTTGAACTATTGCATATCGATTTCGGTTACTGAGTGGCGCTGGCCGCAGTGGCCGAATGGTCTGCGGCGCGCCAGTCACAGTCTGCACGGCCCCTACGGTTGGGGGTTCGAATCCCTCCTCGGGCATGGTTGTTTGTGTCGTCTTTAGTATAAGGTAGTTCATAAGTAGTTTGTAAGTTTAGGGACTGATGACCCCGCAGTTAAGTCCCTTAACAAATATTTGAACATCTTCAGTGCTGTAATGTAATAAAATCAAACACCAAATTAACATATGTAAACGTAAATGTCCTTACAGTTCAAGAACATAAACTGAAAATTGTCTACATATGTTAATTTGGTGTTTGATTTTGTTATATTATAGCACTGAAGATGGCCACTCACTGACCGAAATCGATAGGGAATAGTTCAAGCAATAAAGATTTCATGCGACCTAAGCTGTTTTCCTGCGTTATTAATGTGGTGGCTCTGCACGCGGCTCAAGAGGGAGTCGTCTGTATGAAAAATATCATGTTATGAACATTGTAAATCCTGAAATTTCATGTTAGAGAAGTACCACTTTTTCTTAGTTTTAGGCAATATTAAGTATTATCCATATGATGCTTAATGCTGGCCAAAGACGGGGACAACAAAGGCTTCTGAAAGATCTTGTTTATAGACTTCACGTTATTCATCATATATCATTTTAAATGAAGATCCAAATGCTGCAGTCACACAGAAGTTTCTAACAAATGAGAGCAACAAGAACCGGCTGGTGTTAATGCTCATGGGGAAATTTGAGTGGGGAGGTATTCCAGTGCTACAGGCAGAAGAAGATGCGCATTCATTAATTGTGCCGCGGCGGAGTGGCCGAGCGCATTGAGGCGCTATGCTCCGATGCGCGAGGCCGTTCCCCGTCGGGGGTTTGAATCGTCCCTCGGGCATGGAGGTTTGTGTTGTCTTTAGTATTAAGTTAGTCTATAAGTAGTTTGTAAGTTTAGGGACTGATGACCCCGCAGTTAAGTCCCATAAGCTTAACAAACATTTGAACATTTTCATTAATTGTGCATCAGATATTTCACAAATTGCTGGGTCTGATAGTGTGGCATTAGTAAGGGAGGGCACTGACGTGTTTGTTCTCCTGACGGGTCGGGGAAACAACAAATTGTTCTTCCATAAACCGGGAAGATGGAAACCACCAAGAGTGTGTTAATCCAGTAATTCTTTCAATTTCCGTCCTTCATTTGCCCTTTTGAACCATGCCTTCACAGGATGACATGCCCACATTTTTTTTTTTTTTTTTTTTTTTTTTTTCTTTTTGGCAACATAAAGGGAAATTACCAAACCTTATGGAGCAACAGCCACACCTCTAGGTGCAAGATGGAACAGCACAGGCAGGAAACAGCTGATGCCAGCAGCGGTGGCCGCGGGGACTGAGGCGCTCCAGTCACGGTCTGCATGGCCACTACGGTCGGGGGTTCGAATCCCCCCCCTCGGGCATGTATATTTGTGCCGTCCTTAGTATAAGGTAGTTCGTAAGTAATTTGTAAGTTTAGGGACTGATGACCCCGTAGTTAAGTCCCATGAGCTTAACAAGCATTTGAAACATTTTGAAACAGCTGGTGTTAGCGCTTTGTGGGAATTCCAACTACACGACTTTGGACGAGCCAACGCATGAGCTTTTTGTAAAGTCAGCCTCGAGAATATCTTTCAGACTTGAAAGGCTTCCGCCAACATCGGACGTAGCAAGGTGGCACTCATTGCGAGCCTACCATCAAGTGCAACATTGGCTGAGGAGGAAAACTGACCAATGTCGAGGGGGTGGGAGTAAAACACGATACTGAAGATGCTTTCCTGCGCATGCAAAACAGGTTGTTCAGCGGTATGTGGATGTTGCAAATCTGGACTGAACCGCTCCTGGTCGTGCAGACACTGTTGTGGCTTATCTTACGAGGACGCCCCAAAAAATAGGGGTTGACAAGGATGAGGAATAAATCTAAGATATATTACAGGAGGACTCACTTGATGAAGGTCCGCACTGCATTTGAAAGATCGAAAGCTGGACCGGGATCCGCCGCAGACCGCGATGTAATTTTATGTGATAAAAATTCAATCTCTGGTATTTAAACTGTGCTTTTTAATACTGTGATGACCTTTTATTTGATTATTTGGACAAATTTTTACATCACTCCTAATGTACTTAGTTTTCATTTTAGCACCCCAATTTTACCAATTAAGCTATGGATAAAAATGAATAAAAATACACGTGAATGTAGACATTAAAGTAATATAAACAGAAAAAAACCATACGTGATCTTTAGAAAGCCGTTTTCCCACAGGAAATTACATTTCATTGGATAATTTTGACTTAAAGAAATGGAATTAACTTGGTTCTAAATTGCATGAACGCTTAATATTACCTAAAAAAAAACCAAAAACTAGGTATTTTGTGGCATTAATATTCATGATTTATAATGTTCATAACTTGACATTTTTCCATTTCGAGTAGCTGTTTTTTAAAGTTACTTGTCTTTGGTAAAAATGGACGAATTTTGACAACTGATTGTGGCCAAACTGCTGAACTGATTACGACTTGTAATTTCATACTATTTCACTTCAGTAATGGTAACATTTTCTGTGGGACATATAGTTTCCAAGCGCTAGGCGGAAGTCCGTAAAAAGAGTCAAAAATTCGCAGTTTTTTTCCCCATAAATAGTCGTCCCGAGGGTTTTGAACGTCTAAAACTTCGATTATACAATCTCTCGACTATATACCTAAAATAAAATCTTCTACCTCAGTTTTTGCAAGCAGAAAGTACCGCTTACTGTACTACTACCACATTTAAAGGTTATACGACTAAAAGAAAAAAAAACCCTTGTATGTCACGTCACTACTTTTTTTTTTTTTCAATGTCAGCTTAGCTTCTGTTGATACAATTTGTATAATATGTAAAGGGAATAATGCTTCTCTTTTTAATGAAGAATAAAATTGAAGCTAGTTTTCCTGCTTTTCTAATCCTCCCCCCTTTTCTTACCTGTGATTTGCAGAGTAAATATGCAGACGTACAGACGTAGATGTCATAGGACGACTAGTGTCAAAATTATTGTACACCACTGGTGCGAACAGACTAAGATGTCGATGTTTTGGCCTCAAAAGTCTGCAATACATGAAAGGTATGTATCATGAAATCAAAGTGGACTTTCTTGGGTACTAGATGTCTGCAATCGCGTATAGAACGTTGCATTGCTTTGGTATGCGCACCCAACCTGTTTCATATGATTCACTGCTTTTATACATTCATAACTCCTTTTACCACATATCCTGATATGTTTTATAATTTCTGAAGCAGTATGGTGCCGACATGTAGCCTGTATATTCAATGTCGCAATTGCTATTTGTGCTTGGTGAATAAAAGGGTGAAAAGGTAAAGCAGTCAACTGTTCAAAGATTGGTTTGGAAGATTGAAGATTGGTTTGGTTACAGTGTAAAAACGGCCGGCCGTGGTGACCGAGGGGACTGAGGCGCTCCAGTCACGGTCTACACGGCCACTACGGTCGGGGGTTCGAATCCCCCTCGGGCATGGATATTTGTGCCGTCCTTAGTCTTAGCTAGTTCATAAGTAGTTTGTAAGCTTAGGGACTGATGACCCCGTAGTTAAGTTTTTGACCAACCACATTTTTTAAATTTTCTTAAAATAGTTTTTATTATTTTATCTGTCCTAAACCCTGCCACCTTTTTCTTATTATTATTATTTAACTACTTTTTATATTCTTCTTCTGTTTAAAACAATAAACAATTGTCATCAGGTCAATTGATAAGCCTATAAAAATTTAACGAACACCTTCTTTTCCAGAGAAAATCGTAAGCATGTTAGCAAAGTCCCTCTTTAAATTTGGCAGTGATTTCTGTTTTAAACACACGTCAATCGTGGACATTTTGAAGCTGACAAAATCCTCATAGGTATTCAGAAAACTAAAATTTACACGAAGCCACAAGATGATGTTATTCTTGGTTTGTGGATAAATTTGGTTTGTGGATGAAATTTGGTTTCCAGCCAGAAAAGGATATCAGTCATAAACTCCAGTTCTTCATTCCTTATGCGGAACCTTTGGATTCATAGTCTGGCACTCTACTACTGTGGTATGAAGCCACACATTAAAAGGGTGACAAAATTTATTAGTAGACTGGAAGTACACGAGGAAAATAAAAGGCCTATTTTGTAGTAAAGGGCTTCCAGCTACCCCTATTGGAATAGAGGGAACAATCGTTGGGGCAGATAAGCCTAAAGACTACCTAGACTTGGTACCAGTAGGACTAATTGGACGGTGTTTATGCATCACTATACCAAGCGCCAAAATGCCATAAGCGGGATAATGGCCTCCAGAGTTATTGTTTCTCAACTTTTTGTACAGACAAAGAATTATTATTATTGCACTTAGTAGTGGAAGATCTTTTGTGTCCCAGCCTCGTCGCCGCTTTTGTGTCTCGTTTCCGTCGTAGGTGTCGGTGGCCGAGTAGAAAGACCGACACAGGAATAAAGGATGCACGCTTGTGCAGGTAGGAGGTGACCAGTCAGTGGGACAGCAGAAACTAGAAACACTAGAGTAAATTAGAACGAGATATATATTGCACAGAACTTATACAATACTTAACTTTTACATATCTCAGTACTGCAGAATGCTGATACATAGTTGAGCTAGAGGCCTGCCTAGTGCCTATCCGATAGCCAATTCTTCACTGGTGCCTATCTGATTCCGAAGGTCTTAACTGGTTCCTATCTCAGTCCCAAGTGAACGATGTCGTTCAGTGGTGGCCACGAGCGGAGTTGTAGCAGAGGGCGCTCGTGGCTGACGTCGTAAGATTGTTTGTATAGTCCATGGGACTTAACTACGAGGTCATCAGTTCCTAAACTTACAAACTACTTATGAACTACTTACGAACTGGGACGGCACAAATATCCATGCCCGAGGGGGGATTCGAACCCTCGACCGTAGTGGCCGTGCAGACCGTGACTGGAGCGCCTCAGTCCCCTCGGCCACCGCGGCCGGCTGTTCACTTTTGTTATGCATCAGTGAACCAAAAGACTTTGAACGTCCTTTGGTCTCATTATGCATAACTGTACTGTGCATTAGGCCTATTATAAAAATAAAGGCTTAGGAAGCCATATGCTTCTCAGATCGTGAAACAACTTGATAAGGTCACGTTATTGGATACGAAGCTTAAATAAAGAACAAATTACGTGTTGTAAAGTAAACGTTGTTGAAAAACATAATGAAGGTATCAAAACTGTAGTCCTTGTATCATTACCGATTTATTTATAAAACTGTATGAGACACAAACCAATAATTGTAACAATTCAGACAACGTTCCAATCACTTCATGGATCCTCTACGAATTTCAACGATTGCATTCGTAGCATTCGAATCGGAAGTTAAATGTAACTAACTGTACTCCACAATGGGCCTACTGTACAAAACCAATGATTTTAAAAATAATGAAACTTATACTAAAAATGAAAAAGTGGTTGTAATTATTCGCGTTGTTTTCGAGGTCAGCGAGTCCATTGAAATCATCGATGTCGTCATCCACACTGGTATTACTTTGCAACGACCTGTGAAGTTGTCTTGCATCTTTCGGCATTAGCTGGAGAAAGGATCTCAAGTCTGCAAGTTCTGCTTTAGAAATCGCTTTTTCTCCTAGCCACAGTGGAATGAAGTGGTCACTTAATTTCAACGGGTGAGAAAAAGGTCTACCTCTTCTTTCCTTTTTCTGAATGTTTTATATCAGCTGTATTCTCTTGATTAAAGTCTCTTGCTTAGAGATTTGTCCTTTCTCATTCCAGTTTCTTTAGTCTTCAGCCACTTTGCATTGAGTTTTCTGTGTCAAATTTGCGGTTTGTTACTTTTTCCCAGCATTTGAGTTCCAATGTATTCTTTACGTTTGACCCTGTGGACAACCATAGCATTCTTTTACGACTTGCTTTCACAACATTCATGAGATCTTCGACAGTGTAGAAATGTTGTTTTACTTCAGTGCACACTCAATGTCTCCAAAAGCACTGTCATTAGACAAAAAGGACTGCTTTGGAAGAACAAAGCGCATAGGAATCTTTTCTACCGTGAGTTGATTTGCCAACACCGTTTTAGTAACATCACGATTTTTATGCTACGATTTTGGCCTCGGCATGAGTCTGACCAAAGAATAAGTTCTTTTGCAGTGCCTTTTTCTTCCATATAGTTTTAAGAGGCAACTGCCAATCTCCTGAGCTCCACGGCCAGCTTTACCCTAAACCGAGGGTTTATTGGATTGCCACCGTGAATATTGTTGTTATGGTCTTCAGTCCGGAGACTGGTTTGATGCACCTCTCCATACTACTCTATCCTGAGCAAGCCTTTTCATCTCCTCATAAGAACGACAACCCACATCTATTTGAATCTGCTTACTATACGCGTATCTTGGTCTCCCTCTGCGATTTTTACCCCACACACTTCCCTCCAATGCTAAATTTACGATTCCCCGATGTCTAAGAATGTGTCCTACCAAGCGATCCCTTCTTTTAGTCAGGGTATGCCAAAAATTCCTTTTCTCACCAATTCGGTTCAGTACCTCTTCATTAGTTATGCGATCTACCCACCTAATCTTCAGCATTCTTCTTTAGCACCACATTTCAAAAGCCTCTACTCTCTTCCTGTCCGCACTGCTTATCGTCCATGTTTCACTCCCGTACAAGGCAACACTCCACACAAATGCCTTCAGAAAAGACTTCCTTACACTTAAATTAATATTCGATGTTAGCAAATTTCTCTTTTTCAAAAATGCTTTTCTTCCCATTGCCATTCTGCATTTTGTATCCTCTGTACTACGACCATCGCATGTTATTTTACTACCCAAGTAACAAAACTCATCTACCACCTTCATTGTTTCGTTACCTAATCTAATTCCTTCAGCATCGCCTGATTTTCTAAGACCGCATTCCATTATTTTTGTTTTGCTCTTGTTAATGTTCATTCTATACGTTCTCTTCAACACACTGTCCATTCCATTCAACTGCTCTTCCAGGTCCTTTGCTGTCTCTGATAGAATTACAATGTCATCAGCAAAACGCAATGTTTTTATTTCTTCCCCCTGAACTTTAATCCCTATTCCAAATTTTTCCTTGCTTTCCTTCACCGCTTGCTCGATGTACAAATTGAATAACATCGGAGAAAGGCTACAACCCTGTCTTATTCCCTTCCCAACTGATGCTTCCCTTTCATGCCCTTCGAGTCTAATAACTGCGGTCTGGCTTTTGTACAAGTTGTAAATAATTCTCCTTTCCCTGAATTTCACCCCTGCTGACTTCAGAATTTGAAAGAGTGTATTCCAGTCAACATTGTCAAAAGCTTTCTCCAAATCTACAAAAGCTAAAAATGTAGGTTTGCCTTTCCTTAATCTATCTTCTAAGATAAGACGTAAAGTGAGTATTGCCTCCCGGGTTCCTACGTTCCTCCTGAATCCAAACTGATCTTCCCCGAGGTCAGCTTCTACCAGCTTTGCCATTCTCCTGTAGATAATTCGTGTTAAAATTTTGCAACCATGACTTATCAAACTGATGGTTCTGTAATTTTCACACCTGTCTGCGCCTGATTTATTTGAAAGGGGATTATTACATTTTTCTTAAAGTCTGAGGGTATTTCGCCTGTCTCATACATCCTACACACCAGTTCAAATAGTCTTGTCAAGGCTGGCTTTCCCAGAGACATTAATAGCTCTGCGGGTATGTCATCTACTCCTGGGGCCTTGTTCCGACCTAGGTCTTTCAAGGCTCTGTCAAATTCATCTCTCAGTATAGTATCTCCTATTTCATCTTCATCTACTTCCTCTTCCCTTCCTACAACATCGTCTCTAAGTTCATTTCCTTTGTAGAGCTGCTCTATGTACTCTTTCCACCTTTCAGCTTTCCCTTCTTTGCTGAGAACTGGTTTCCCATCCGAGTTCTTGATATTCGTAGAGCTGCCCTTCCTGTCCCCAAACGTCTCCTTTATTTTCCTGTAGGCGGTATCTACTTTTCCCCTTCTTATACATTCTTCTACAGATTTGCATTTGGCTTCTAGCCACTCCTGCTTAGCCATTTGGCACTTCCTGTCAATCTCATTTTTTAGTCGTCTGTACTCCATTTTGCCTGTTTCATTTACTGCATTTTTATATTTTCTCCTTTCATCTATTAAATTTGGTATTTCCTGTGATATCCAAGGACTTTTTGTTGGCCTTGCCTTCCTACCTATTTTGTCCTCTGCTGCCCTCACTATTTCGTCTCTCAATGCTACCCATTCCTCTTCTACTGTTTTATTTCCACCTGTTTCTGTCAATTGTTGCCTAAATCTCCCTCTGAAATTCTCCAGAACTTCACTTTCCTTCAATTTATCTAAATCCCATCTCCTTATTTTCCTACCTTTTTGTAGTTTCTTCAATTTCAGCCTACAGTTCATAACCAACAAGTTATGGTCAGAGTCTATATCTGCCCCTGGGTATGTCTTGCAGTTTAGGACCTGGTTCCGGAATCTATGTCTTACCATTATAAAATCTACCTGATACCTTCCTGTGTCTCGTGGTCTCTTCCACGTATACAACCTTATTTTGTGATTCTTAAACCACGTGTTTGTTACGATTAAATCATGTTCCGTGCAAAATTCTACCAGGCGACTTCCTCTTTCATTCCTCCTGCCCAGTCCATATTCGCCTACTATTTTTCCTTCTCTTCCTTTTCCTACTACCGAATTCCAGTCTCCCATCACAATTAAGTTTTCCTCTCCCTTAACTGTCTGAATAATTTCCTCTAGCTCCTCATATATTTCTTCGATCTCCTCATCATCGGCAGAGCTAGTTGGCATATAAACCTGTACTACTGTTGCCGGTGTTGGCTTCGTATCTATCTTGACAATGATAACGCGATCACTGTGCTGGTCATAGTAGTTTACCCGCATTCCTATTTTCTTATTCATTATCAGTCCTACTCCTGTGATACCCCCAACTGATTTTGTATTTATAATCCTGTACTCACCTGACCAGAAATCCTGTTCATCCTGCCACCGAGCTTCACTAATCCCCACTATATCTAATTTTAACCTATCCATTTCCCTTTTTAAATTTTCTAATTTTCCTACCCGATTGAGGGATCTAACATTCCACGCTCCGATCCGTAGAATGCCAGTATTGTCTTTCCTGATGACAACATCCTTCTGAGTAGTCCCTGCCCGGAGATCCGAATGGGGGACTATTTTACCTCCGGAATATATTACCCGAGAGGATGCCATCATCATATGTTCATACAGTAGAGCTGCATGTCCTCGGGAAAAGTAGCGGCTGTAGTTTCCCCTTGCTTTCAGCCACATTAGCTGATGTTACAAGGCCAGCTCAGTCAATCATCCATACTGTTGCCCCTGTAACTACTGAAAAGGCTGCTGCCCCTCTTCAGGAACCACACGTTTGTCTGGCCTCTCCACAGATATCCCTCCTCTGTGGTTGCACCTACGGTACGGGTATCTGCATCGTTGAGGCACGCAAGCCACCCCACATCGGCAATGTCTGTGGTTCATGGGGGTGGAGCGTGAATAATTATATTATAATCCCACACCTGCCTTTTATAACATAAAATGTTGGTATCTCAGGCAAAGGTGCTTGGTCTACTGTTGCATAACTGCAGTTTGGATTCAGTTTGTGGTTTCGTGATGCGAAATTGAAAATCAAATGTAGGGGGAGTTGCACTTCGTCTTGTTCAATATTTGTCGCGATAGAGTGGCCGAGCGTTCTAAAGCGCCTCGCTGCGGAGCGCGCGGTTGCTCGCCGTCGGAGGTTCGAGTCCTCTCTAGGGCATGGGTGTGTATGTTATCCTTAGGTTAGTTTGCCTTAGTTTAAGTAGTTTGTGAGCTACTGACTGATGACCACGTAGTTTGGTCCGATAGATTTACAAACATTTGAACATTTTTTTTGTTCAATATTTAATGGAAACTGTTGCTATGGCGACAACGGTGATTTCTTTTTTTTACCAAATAGGCCGTGTTGTTTCCCACATAAATCCATTCAGTTAAGAAAATTTAACGGAATGGCGCTTGGTCTAGTAGTGCATAACACGATCCAATTATTGTTCCATTGACGTGAGTTGGTTTCGATCATTAGAGACTGATTAGGGAGCTATTTGTCGAATACCCAGGATCACTCAACGACAACAGTGTGTTTAGAACTTGTACATTCTCGAAAACTGTCGAGGAGAAGTTCAGGTTTTTTATTTTTATTTCGCTGACAGTGTTTATCAAATGTTCAAATGTTTGTAAATCTATCGGAACAAACTGTGTGGTCATCAGTCCGTAGCTTACAAACTACTTAAACTAAGGTAAACTAGCCTACGGACAACACGCACATACCCATGCCCCATCCCTTTCCCCAACAAACAGCTCAGTTCATACATACAATACTAGGAATAAAAATGATCTACACAAGGACTTAAAAGCACTTACTTTAGTTCAAAAGGGGGTCCACTGCTCAGGAACACACATTTTCAATGTTTTACCATAAAGTATAAAAAATTTAGCTACAAATAAAGATCAGTTTAAGAGGAACCTAAAAGACTTTCTAGTGGCCAACTCCTTCTACTCCATTAGTGAATTTCTAAATTGTACCAAATGATGCATGTACTCATACTATTTAGTATTATTATATTATCAGCTAAAAAAAAATTAAAAGTGTATGTATCTGTATTTATATTATTAGTGTTATCTAGTATTCAACTTGTAAATTTTGTTTCTGGACATGTTCCACATCCACCAGGATGTCCTCAACGTGGATCTACGGAACGAAAAACTAATCCAATATATATATATATATATATATATATATATATATATATATATATATATATATATATGTGGCGTCTGTCCCGAAAGAACAGACGTCACTTCTGATCCTGCAGTTGTTATTATTTAATATTCATAGAATATATGACATCAACTGCGATTGGGCAAAGCTGAAAATGTGTACCCACCCGGGATTCGAACCCGGGTCTCCTGCTTTCTACGCAGTTGCGCTGACCCCTACACCACTGGGTACACAGTGATCAGCGCACCTGCAAGGACTACCTAGGCACGCCTCCCGTCAGATACAAATTCCCAGCTTCGCCCTGCCCACAGCACTCAAACTGATAGTTATGAACTAATTCCTGTAAGAGTAAAGGCTTCAAATTTGCCCACCCCTCCCCACTAACGATAGGATCATTGCCCGTCACCGGCATATTATATATATACATGTGGCGTCTGTTCCGAAAGAACAGACGTCACTTCTGATCTTGCAGTTGTTATTATTTAATATTCATAGAATATATGACATCAACTACGAGTTTGAGTACTGTGGGCAGGGCGAAGCTGGGAATTTGTATCTGACGGGAGGCGTGCCTAGGTAGTCCTTGCAGGTGCGGTGATCACTGTGTCCCCAGTGGTGCGTAGTGTTCGTCGGGCAGCCGTGCCGTGCGGACGTCTTGTTTACGTCCTCGCTATTTGGCAGCCGAGCGGAGTTATACGGTGAGTGCGCGCTTTTAGCGTTCATATTTACCTACTAGAATGTCTTGCACACGAGCATAATGGATCGACCACAACGAAAAGACACGCTAAGACTGAATTTCGACCCGAAATTTAGTAGACCAAAATCATTTGAAGTTGAATTGTTTGTTAGAGATGTTATGAAGATTACTATCGACGAACTGATAGGAATACACTTATCGATTGTTAGCAGTACAGTGTATTTAAAATTGATAAGCCCAGAAAATGCAAGAAAATATTTGAATCCTGTGAAGGACGTTTACAGTTTAAACATTCAGACGGCAATATTGGAGACGTTACAGTATCATGAGCCGGCATGGGTATTAAAAATGTACGCATCTTCGAACTGCCTTTCGAAATTCCTTCTGAATCAATTAACGAACAATTCAGGGAATACGGCATAGTCATAAATAACATCGCGGAACGATGGTCAGACTCTCACATCTTCCCGGTTTTAAATGGTGTCAGGCAAGTAAAAATAGATATGATGAAGCACATACCGTCTTACATTACAGTTTGTGGCTATAGAGCGATCGTAATTTACGACGGGCAACCACGCACTTGCTCTGGATGTGGTTCGACAGAACACGTTCGCGCGCAGTGTTTACAACGGCGCGTGACGCAGATACCGACCGGCGAGCAAGACAGACCTGGCGTCATGTCTACGTTGCCTATTAGCTACGTAGCCGCCGCGCGAGGAAACATTGCCCCACAACAAAACCTAGACGCAGCTCTGGAGGCCTACAACGATCTGAACGAACAGGAAACAGCAATGGACACGAGCACACAAGATTCCCTTCCTTCTACTGCCCAGGCTACGGAAGAAGATAAACAGACAGCCGTATGTGAAAACAGCAATAACGACCCAAGTATGGAACAAATAGCAAAAGCAGACCTGACATCTCAGTCATTACCAACTGAAACAAACGAAGTAACTGACCATGGGTCTACAAAATCTCCAAAGAAACATAAAAAACGCCGTATTGCACGCGAAGGTGCCGAAGAAAATGCACGAATAATGCGCGAGAAAGCCGTGCAGATCCGCAAAACACTAACGGAAGGGACACCACAAATCCCTCCGGGAAACCTTCCAGCGCAAAAGAAAACCCGAACACAGGAATCCGATTCTGACCAAATGCAAATAACGTCGAAAGAACATACAACAACCTATCAGGAAGGAAATCTTGAACATGGAAAAGACAGGGGAAATACGAACCCAAAAGCATGGTCAGATGACACAGTTGAGGACACTCGAGAGGAAGAGATGCCAGAGTTTCAGGAAAACACGGCAGGGGCGTCGTCTGATGTTTGTAGAGGCAAACCTGAACATCAGCAAAACACTGCTGCTACATCGGGTGGAATAGACGATGATCCAGAATACTTTAAAGTCATGTGTCTTTAACAACAGTTAAGAGGAAGCATGACATCAAGTATGCCTGCACATGTGACATCGTTGCAAGCGTGTCGGATTGCTACCGTTAATATTAATAAAATAAGCTGCACATTTCAATTAAAAAACCTTCAAGACTTCTTGTACGCCGCAGATATAGACATTGCGCTATTACAGGTAGTAACAGACATTAACCTGGATCGTATAACAGGATACAACACCTTAATTAATCCTGGTTACGGCAGTGAACTCGGGACAGCGATCATGACAAAAGAAAGAATCCTGACAACAAACGTCGAGAGGCTCACGAACAGCAGGGGCATAGCTTGCACAGTAAATAATACCAGGATCATTAATATTTACGCTCCTTCCGGAACGGGGAGAAAACACCAGAGAGCGGAATTTTTTAAAGAAGAAATAGTGCCACTCTTCATGCGGCGTCCCGAACAAATCATATTTGCAGGCGACTTTAACTGTGTCATCAACTCCAAAGATCAGATACCAAATTTCAATAACTGTATCGAACTTGCGAATATCATCAGAGAGGTCAACCTAATAGACACATGGGAACTCAAACATGGTGATAAGGCCGGTTTTACCTACATCACCAACCATTCCGCTAGCCGTATTGATAGAATTTACGTCACGCCGAATTTACAGCATCACGTTCTGCAAGCAGAACTATGGCCGAATATATTTTCCGATCATGTGGCCTACATATGCACCGTTAATCTACAAAAACATGGAACGTACAGAGCAAAAGGACAATGGAAACTGAATGTCACACATCTGACAGATCCAGGTTGCCACGATACCTTCCAGAATACGTGGAGAGAATGCGAGAGAAAGTTTCCAAAGTACGACTCAGCCCTTAAGTGGTGGGTGAAATGCGCAAAACCCGCGTTAATAAAGGCCATGAAACAGTACTCTTGGGAGAAAGGTGTTTGGACAAAGAATACAATAGAATTTTATTATCAGTGCCTCAGAGATCTATACAAACAAGATGCTACCATCATAGAAAATTATACACAGATCAAAAGAATGAAGGCCACAATTTTAAGCCTCAAGCGAAAGCAGTTAGAACGCTGCATAGTAAGAACACGACTACAAAATACAGTTCAACGAGAAACAACATCCATGTATCATATAATACAAGAACGAAAAAGAACAAACCGGAAAATTTTAACAGAATTGAAATCAGTAGACGGGAACATTTTGACAACACAACATGACATACGAGAAGAAATCTATAAATATTTTACGACACTTTTAACTGACAAACCAGTGAATGAAGTGGCGCAACAAGCCGTCATCGCAAGGCTAACCGCGAAATTAAATCCGGAAGAAGCGGCAAACCTGTCAGTAGATGTAACAGAAGAGGAAGTGGCAGACGCCATTCGAAGAAGCGCGAAGAATAAGTCCCCTGGTCCTGACGGATTACCAGCAGAATTTTATCATACGTTTGAACAACAGCTAATCAGCAAGCTGACGCTTATATGTAATGAAATTCTGAACGCCGGTAGTGACATGTTACTAGAATTTTGTGAAGGTATAGTGGTTTTAATCCCTAAAACGCCAGGAGGGAAGACCGTCAACAACCTGCGTCCAATAACACTACTCAATACCGACTACAAAATCTTCACGCGCATCTTGACGCAAAGATTAACTTCGGTTATAACAACCATTACCGGGAAATATCAAACGAGTGTTGGGAAAAATAGAACCATTTACCAGTCATTGTGTGAATACAGAGATATTATTGCAACAGCAGATGCTCTGGACATTCCAAGTGCGATAGTATCTCTTGATTTTGAAAAAGCCTTTGATAGAGTTAACCATTCATATCTTTTTCGGACCATGGAAGCAATGAACATTCCACAAAAAATTATCACTACAGCCAAAAACCTACTAAAGAGTTCCACCTCTCGAATATGTGTCAACGGCCAATTAAGTAGACCGATCAGAATTATGAGCTCAGTACGCCAGGGATGCCCAATGTCCCTGAGCTTGTTTGCGATAGCAATTGAACCTCTGCTATGCTCCCTGACGCAGGACCTCGCAGGGCTACATATACACGGCCGCAAAATAACATGTCAAGCGTATGCAGACGACGTCAGTTTCGTTGTCATGGAAAGTGACGAACTACGGAAAGCGCTCCAAAATATAAAGACCTATGAAGAGGCGTCAGGAGCAAGATTAAACCGTAATAAATCAGGAATAATGAACATCGGCCGGGCATTAGAACATAGAGCCGACGAACAAATAAATTACGTAGATACTATCAAGACGCTTGGCATTGAATACACGCCAAATATCCGCCGCACGGCTGCCCTTAACTTCAAAAAATTGTTGGCAAAACTACGAGCTGCCATACGGCAACACAGTTTACGTAATCTAAATGCCATCCAAAAAGTGCAATTAGCAAACACTTACATAACTTCTAAAGTTAATTATGTCGCCCAAGTACTACCAATACCAAAGATAATAGCTCAACAAATGCTAGCAGCACTCGGCCACTTTGTCACCAGAGGACAAATTTTTATGGTCCAGTATGAGACCTTAACGCTACCTTTCAGGAACGGAGGCTTACAGTTGACACATATTTACAATAAATCACAGGCACTGTTCGTCAGCAAGTTCTACAAACAGTGGAAACAATGGCCCGATTCTCTTACAGCTCATCTTTTAAATGAAATGACACCGATTAGTATGGACGCACCCATAGACGTGCATCACATCCCCGACTCGTTCCATCATATCAGACATTTTCTTATAGAACTGAGCTATATTCGACGAAATACTCCCGAGAAAGACCTATACAAAGTCAAAGAAGTCTATCACAACATGACGAAAAACAAAACGAGAAACAGAATAGAGGAGAAGTACAAAGAATACAACTGGGAAAAGATCTGGGAAAACGTTCAAGACCCTTACTTACCGACTAACGTGCGATCGACATGGTACACGGCAGTTAATAGAAAAATTCCTACAAATACAAAGTTGCATGCAATTCATCTCGCAGAAACGCCTAATTGCATCACCTGTAATTTAGTTGACTCAGAGGAACACCGTTTCACATGCGACGCTGTGAAAAACATCTGGACACTCTGTACAACGAAACTCGCAAGTGTACTGCGAACTTCTCCCAGAACAATCACACCGGCTAGAATACTCCACCCAGACGAAGTCCCCTACCCAAACACAAAACGAAGAGCAATAAATTGGATTAAAGGACATACTGTGTACTACATTTTTTCAGAAAAGAACAAGACTAAAGAAGACTATTGGATTTATCTCACGACAGAACACGAAAAACTTACGAGAACTAAGAAATATAAAGACAAGTATGCGAATTTTCTACTTAGAACCATAACATAAGAAAAGATGGGTAGCACCCATAGAAGTATTTTTAATTTTCTACATTTAAGTTTTAACTCTCTTTTTAAAAAAAATGTCCTTAAAACTTCTGGGATTTCGTAAGGTAGTCCTGAGCTGTTGCTGGCCGATACTTCAAGGTGTACTGAGAAGACAAACAAATAGAAAACGATAATTAGGAAACAAAGAAAACGAGTGAAACGGCATAAACTGCAGTAGCAGCCTTTACGTGAAGACAACTTTGAAGTACTCGGTAAGCCGAAAAAGCGCATGTGCAACCATGAAAGTACAGAAGAAGAAAAGGAACATTATATTAATTTACTTGGAGACACATTTCATTCCTTTATGGAAGGAATGGGTTTTATAAACCCTACAAAGAAGGTCCTTAATTTGGTTTCAAAGGAATTAAGTTTTTCACGTCTGTTGATGAAGAAGCCAACAAGACAATTTGATTATTTTCTAAGCGTCAGTTTCATTTCGTAATCAATAAGAAGTTTCCCTTCATTTGTCAATGAACACACAAATATCAAAGCTACAGAAGCTAGCCGGAGAAGGCGATTTTGGCGAGCGGAAGGACCCGGGTTCGAATCCCGGCTGGGTACACATTTTCAGCTTTGCCCAATCGCAGTTGATGTCATATATTCTATGAATATTAATCCAATATAATCAGGGAGGACTCGAACTTTCGACGGCGAGCAACCGCGCGATCCGCAGCGAGGCGCCTTAGACCGCTCGGCTACTCCACCGCGGCTCAATGTTTATCCATGTTCAGCATTAGGTGACGGTAGACTCGTGAAACGCGTTTGAAGAGAGCAGACGCCTAGGAAGGGGACTTGACGCACAGACAAATACTCTGTGCTTGACGTCATCGTTGCCGCCTTGTAGGGCCTTCCTGCCAGGTCTTCAACAAACTCCCTGGCAGCTCATCGAAAGAAATCTGCTTCGTAAAGTTTTGCCTTCGTGCCGCTAGAGGCGTTCCCAGCAACACGTGTGCATCCGCACGCTCCCTGTGAGGGTGTTGAAGCGTCGCGCAACCGTGGCGAACGCACAGAACAAGGCAGGGCTCCGAGGTGAATGACCGCAGCATTCTCGAGCCAGAGGTCCAGTCGTCACCGGCACAATGGAGAAAGGCTGGCGGTTGAACGACTCCCCGGGTTGCGCCACGGAGCGAGCTTTCTCCCCGTGTGGAGCCTTTTGTCCCGCCGGCCGGGCCGGTTCGCGAATATTTGGCCCTTCTGCCGCGCCGGGGTGGGCGCGAGCGACTGCATTGTGTGCGCTGGTCAGGTACTGCCGCCGCGGGGGGCGATAGCAGTCGCAGAAACTGCGTGGGACACGGCCGCTCAAACGCGCCGACCCTAAAGCCTTCTTTAGGCCGGAAAAGAGCTGGAACAATGGCTCGCCAAAACGGCTTACAAAGCCCCGACGGCTTCCACGGCCAAACAACGAGCAGGCTGTCGCCCTCTCTTCTGTCTTGCCTCGCATTCCCCTCCTCTTTGTTTTGTGTTTGACTCCGCTGTTGCGCAAAGTCGACGCAGTTGAAGGACAACATGAGAACGGAGCGTAGTAAGTAATTGAATACTTGAAATAACAAAGACTCCAAGTGATATTGATTGATTCTACTGTCGGTTCTTGGTGAAACATTTCAAATTAAATAACTGAACACTTGTTAAACGCCTTGTTTCACAAAACTTTATTTTACGACCTAGGTTTCAGGTTACGAGCCCATTTTCAAGTACTTTACTGATTCGATAGTTGTTACATCAGAGGACACAAACCATTACGATACTAAAGGTCTCTACTTATCGATTTTAACATTAGAAGAAAATACTTTTACATTGCAATTTAGGAACTATTACACCTGCATTACCTTATTAGAATATCCTTAATTATCTATTGTACTAATATTGTGGTTAATGATGTTATCTATTAATGAAATTACTAATCATTACTGTACCTCGAAAAATTGAACAGTTTATAGTACAAGACTTTGCTTCTTGCCTATTGTTAGTGATACTGTTATTATCTACTACGTAAAAGTTACTCATAGTTTAAAAGAGGTGTCCACTCCCATGACCCAAGAAGACTATGACCAAGAACTAGACACAAAAAAAAACCATAGCAACAAATAATGACTTTCATTCCTCCATAATTGACAAAATTCTTGACAAGAAAAAGAAGAAATAGCAAGATCCCTACTCTACCCAGTAAGCTTCACTGAAAAAATAAAAAAAGTAAATGGTGTAGGTTACCTTTCATAGGTAAAATTTCCAATAGGCTATGTAACATTTTGAAAGCAAAGGACTTTTCAGTATATTTCTATGTCCCACATAACTTAGGTAAAAGTCTGTTCAATTCAAAGGATAGACAGACAGCCATTATGATCAGTGGTGTTTATAAAATCAGTTGTAAAGAGTGCCAGTCCTGTTATATAGGACAGACAGGTCGGTGAGGCTTAGGGAACACCACAGGAGCCGGACATTAAGAAAACCAGATTCTGCCTTTGCCCAACACTGCTTAGAACAAGAGCACAAATACGCCATAGATGTAAAAGTCTTGCATGTTGAAGGTAAAGGTGCAAAACTGACCCAACTAGAAATTTTGGAGATTAAAAATCATATGCTCACAGCCCCAAATTTGTTACTGAATGAACAGACAGAATTCAATTATTCATCGCTCTTAGACTATGAGTAACTTCTATGTAGTGGATAGTAACAGTATCACTAACAATAGGCAAGAAGCAAAATCTTGTACTATAAACTGTTCAATTTTTCGAAGTACAATAATGATCAGTAATTTCATTAATAGACAACATCATTAAACACAATATTAGTACAATAGATAATTAAGGTTATTCTAATAAGGTAATGCAGGTGTAATAGTTCCTAAATTGCAATGTAAAAGTATTTTCTTATAATGTTGAAATCGATAAGTAGAGACTTCTAGTATCGTAATGGTTTGTCTCCTCTGATGTAACAACTTTGGAATCAGCAAATTACTTGAAAATGGGCTCATAACTCGAAACCTAGGTCGTAAAATAAAGTTTTGTGAAATAAGGCAATTAACAAGTGTTCAGTTATTTAAAGACTCCAAATGCTATAATAATGAATAAAGTCCGACCGAAACATGATTTGCGGCGGGAACCGTAACCGAAACTTAGGTTTAAATTTCAGGTAAATCTACATTACACCACAAATCACTATTATCCACGTTTTGCAAGATCACCTCCAGGTATTAAGCCTACTTGAGTGTGCGTAAGCCTAAATTGGAGTCTGTAGAAGATGACATGGAAGGCGAACAGGTTTAGACAAAACGACGGTAGTTTTATTAAAATACTTCCAAATTGGATTCTATTCTCCTCGTTGTGACATTTTTCTATCCGAAAAGATTAAAGTAATTTAGCGAAGAATTAATCTGAACTCTATACAGTGGTGTCTCGACTTTTCGAGTCTCGGAATTACAAACTTCCCATAAAGACGAGCGGCGCCGCGGTGGAGTAGCCGAGCGGTCTAAGGTACCTCGCTGCGGAGCGCGCGGTTGCTCGCCGTGGAGATTCGAGTCCTCTCTGGGGCATGTGTGTGTGTGTGTGTGTGTGTGTGTGTGTGTGTGTGTGTGTGTTTTGTCCTTGGGTTAGTTTATCTTAGTTTAAGTAGTTTGTAAGCTACGGACTGATGATCACGCAGTTTAGTCCGATAGATTTACAAACATTTGAACATTTGAGCGTCATAAAACAAAACAAAAACTGCGGGTACATTCTGTCTTCATTGAAAAAGTCACTCCACCATTATATCGCGTAGTCAATAGTTAATAGACTTTAGAACCTTTAGGTTGCCAATATAAATGTCTAATTAAACACTTTGTTTAAAAGAAGTTCATATTTTTTAACACATGTATTCTTTTCAAGTTTGATTTACTTCTTTTCGCACAAAGAGATTCAAACAAATTGAGTGCCAAATAGGAGGAACAAAGTTAGAACAGGTAGACAGTTTCAAGTACCTGGGATGTATTTTCTCACAGGATGGCAACATAGCGAAAGAACTGGAATCCAGGTGCAGCAAAGCTAATGCAGTGAGTGCTCAGTTAAGATCTACTCTCTTCTGCAAGAAGGAAGTAAGTACCGAGACTATGTTAGCAGAGCACCGCTCTATCTTTCGTCCATCTTTGTTATATGGAAGTGAAAGCTGGGTGGATACAGGTTACCTTATTCATAAGATAGAGGTTGCAGATATGAAAGTAGCAAGAATGATTGCAGGTACCAATAGATGGGAACAATGGCAGGAGTGTGTCCATAATGAGGAAATCAAAGAAAATCTGGGAATGAACACCATAGATGAAGCAGTTAGAGCAAACAGACTGAGATGGTGGCGTCATGTTACACGCATGGTAGAAGCAAGGTTACCTAAGAGACTCATTAGCTCGTCAGTGGAGGGTAAGAGGAGTCGAGGTAGACCAAGAAGAAAGTACTTAAATTCGGTGCAGAATGATTTTGAAGTAAAAGGCATAACATCAGACGAGGCATCAATGTTAACATCGAATAGGGGATCATGGAGGAATTTTGTTAGAGGTACTATGCACCAGACTGAACGCTGAAAGGCATAATCCGTCTATAATGATGATGATGCACATAAATTTCGATAGTTCGATTAGGTTGTGATCCCGTTCACTTCGAATTAACGAGAGCGCTCGACCGTTCCAATGCGGTCAATTGCTTTGTGAAAGAAAGTATTGATATTGCGGTTGATGGAGTAATGTATCATCTAGAGAGATAGTCGTTAAAGGTGATGTGTGTTTGGGGTTGCGGTGGCAGGTGAGGTAGGAACGCTTTTCAGCCGTCAGCAGGCGTGGTGTGAAGGGCTTCCCGCAGGTGTCACAGCGTAGGGCTACACACAAAGGGTTGAAGGGCTGCGCCCCGTTACACCCCGCCGGCTTACAATCAGCTGGGGGCTAAACCAGCCCGCACCGGTTCTGCTCTGCACTTGTTCCACAGTCCAGTGCCCCTGGTCTGAGAGGATGCCAGACACTTGCCACGCCGGACTTTTGCCACGCCGGCACAGAGTAACATATATTTGCATACCTGCCAACTCTCCTGATGTAGGCAGGAGTCTCCTGATTTTTCACTTTTTCTCCCGCCTCCTGAGTTTGCCAGTATTTCTCCCGATTTTTAGCTTACATTATGAAACCCATGATTCGTTTTTTGACCAATGGTCAAGAGTCCTTTGTTCATTTATCGAAATTCATAGATATTAGGAGGTGCGCATGACTTGTATATAGATTACTTCTGTTCTTTCTGCGTGTGTGCAAATACATGTGTGGTGTTTCGATGTTGTGCGCCGTGGTGGAGTAGCCGAGCGGTCTAAAGCACCTCGCTGCAGAGCGCGCGGTTGCTCGCCGTGGAGGTTCGAGTCCTCCCTGGGGCATGTGTGTGTGTGTGTGTGTGTTTGTCCGTAGGTTAGTTTACCTAGGTTTACGTAGTTTGTAAGCTACGGACTGACGACCACGTAGTTTGGTCCGATAGATTTACAGACATTTGAACTTTTTTTTTTTTAATGTTGTGCTATTTTTGAATATGATGTTTCGTCATTGTACGTAAGTGCAATCACTTCGGTGTTTTTTTTTGTTTTGTTTTTATCGATAGAAACCTATTGAGTTGATCGATAGGTGCATCAGTTTCATACGCGAATTGCAGAAAGACAATTTTCGTGTAAACAGCTATTTTATGTGACTGTGGTATTTCAGTTCTGTGGTATGTGTTCCAGTATGGCAAAAATATAATCCCTTTTTTAAGCAGTATTCGGAACATTATTTGTATTTTGCATTCTTTGTCGGTGTGTTATTTTCACATCTCGTGGTGGAAGAAGTGATGAACCGGAATATGTGCAGAGACTGTATGAGTAACAATTAAAGACTGAAATTACTGAGAGAAGTGAAAATGATCATGTGATCATGCAGAGTGCTTATTTACATTGTTTATTGTAGAGTATGGTTTACCAATTAAATGTGATGACCATGTTTGTCACTTGTTCCATAAAATGTTCCCAGGTCGCAGTATAGCACAAAAATACAGCTGTGAACATTTTTATTTTAATGAAAAATCAATCACTTTACCTGGGCATTCTTACTAGGAGACAGTCTCCAGTTTTCTAAATTAACTATGCAAGTGAAGACCATATGTAGCTTACATTCAAAGAAATAGTATCAACAGCACTGGAGGAAATCCTATCAAATAAATAAATAAGAGACTAAACTGGTTCCCCGTGGTACACAAAAATAGAACAGAAAGCTTTTGCAGAAAATTTAGACGAATGCAATATCCCCAAATTTGCCGAAGTTTTACTGAAGCTCGAAATTTAGGAGGAGGAGACAGCGGCACCCGACCCTTCGCAGCAGGTAAAAGTGTGGCAAATGTCCGGCGTCGCAAGTGACCGGCGTGGCAAGTGTCCGGACAGCATCGGAGAGCAAAGAACCACTTACTAGATATCCGAAGATGTTGGTCCTAGCAAGCTCATGTTGAACGTCTAATTCCGTCACCTATTACCTCATAGAATATGCAGTGCTTTCTTCTTCGCGGCTGGATCACTTAGGAATCAACATTTGTTGGACTTTTTTTCCCCCTGTATTCCTTCATAGGCAACGAATGGATGGATTTTCGATACGTAGACCATGTACAATGTGAGTCAAAAGTCGCAGTACACAATTTCATTTCATAAACTCTGCAGGAATTGGGAAACGTGAATATTTCAATATGGTATACGGGTGAAGGGATCTATCTTTTACGCTATGTAAAACCTCATAACCCCGTACGTTTGTGACTTTTCTGATTTTATGTCTGTCATCTGGATCGGGAGATCCTAATTCTTTGAAGTCTTTTTCTGTCTGTTTGTATCAATTCGGAATAGTATTTTGTTATTTAAGAATGTGTAAATTGTGCGCGTCACCTGTTTGAGTGCATTATTTCCTAATCCCCTATGAATTGGATTCTTCACTTGTGCGTAGTGTCTGTGATTTTTGAGAATTTTTTTATATATTTCTGCATTAGGTTTTGAACAATGCACACCAACTTTAGTTCGTGGTCCTAGGATTTTCCTCATTATTTTACGGGTTCGCGTCTAATTGTCCTCTTAGTGTTGTGTACTGAAGATTTAGTTTCTCAGATGCGAGGAGAGCTTCGGGTTTAATTACTTTTGTGTACTATTGGACTTTGCTGATTCAGGAGAGATTCTTTCAGTTTTTGGTACTTTTGTTAATTGAAAAGCTGTCTCCATTTTGTGGAATTTCGAATTGATACACTTCTTTTCATTAGCAATTTCTGCAATGCATACGCCTAAATATTTAAATACTTTCAATATCAGAGGGTGCATCTTTAATGCGTGTCGCTGTTTTCACTTTTTTGCTACATATTCTTGTACTAGTTCCTGTTGATTTGGTGCATCAACGATGTCTTGGACAGTTAGTGCCACGTCCTCAGCAAATGCTAAAGAGAATAATTCTATACCCATATGTTTTGGTCCCATTCCGTAAGCTGGTAATCTGCCATTCTCCCACTCTTTGTAGTGTTTTACTGTCTTTAGTTCTCAGAAAACGCGCGGTAATGGCCACGCATTCTAAAATACCTCTCCCCCCAGAGGTTCGAGTCCTCCCTTGGACTTGGGTGTGTTTGTTGTCCTTAGTCTAAGTTAATTTAAATAGTTTGTAAATTTAGGTAGCGATTACCTCAGCAGTTTGTTGGCCCCTTCGGTTTACAGGTTATTGAGCTGAATAGCCTCCTAAGAATTCAATGAGAAGGTATTGTAAATCCTTGTTGTGTATTGACTACGTTGATTCACAGTGGTATTTATGTCGAATTTTTCCTGTAAACGTTCATCATAGTTAAATTTTGTCGCCTATACTCTTCAGTCATTATCAAACGTTCTTCCTATGATCTTAAAGAGTAAACTAATAGGAAGAGAAAATATTCTTGTCTGAAAAAAATATCTCTTCGTCGAATGCAGCTCACTGAAGCTATAGAAAGATATGACGGCTATCTGAATTTGCTGCTCCAAATGTATGTCATAATGATGTATTCCAGTCGATACGTTATTAATGAATTTGGTATTATATGCATTTTTTTATGTTTCTGAAATTTCAGAAGTTACTCCAACCAGTCGTCTTTATTTTTATTTATTTATTTATTTTCATACGTGTATTTATTAAATCCTAATCGGTGTTTAACTGCCTTGCAACTTACCGTCAACTGGTACATATATTTTGGTTGAAACTATGTGAGGGTTGCTGTGTATCTGTGGCAAGACAGAAAACGAGAGCAATTAAGCACTACATGTGGTACGTTGAATAGAATATCTGCAATATATAATTTCTTAAAGGTGTTAGAACTGGGAGATTCATTATAAATAAATCCAATGTATATATCCATTTGGAAAAAATGTAGAATTGGGATTATTCACTTCTAATAGCCAGTGGAACGTAACGTACCTTTTCCTTGGAAAACTCATTTCAGAATCTGTAAAACACCTCTTCAAAGATATTCATCAATAGTTTTACAATCCTTTGGCGCCAAAATTGTAAAATTTAACAATGCAATCGAAGTTACAACATTCAATGTTGTCAGTAGTTCGGTTGATTCATATGATCAACTTAATCGTCTGGCAGTTTGATCACATGGTAATGTGGCCTCTTTGAATTAGCGCGCAACATATGACCCGACAGTATTCATTCACTTCTGCCGATATGGAGGACTCCATTTTCAGTTTAATCACACTATCTTATAAGTCTCTGTGTCATCGACTTGTCAAACTTCCCCTTCTTTTCTTTTTGTAAACTGGGCTGCAGTCCAGTTCTTGATTTGAGCATCTGCCATCTTTGATTCGTGCGCAAAGGCCAGGGCACTGTCATTTCAGAGTATTGACGTTTCCCATAATGTTACTGATCTTTGTTAAACGTCTGATATAAACTGCTTCCTTTACTTCTTCCTGTAATCCAACATTGGATTTTCTTTTATTCTTTCGGTTACTATTTGTTTTCCAACAAAGGGCTCACGTCTCAAGCCGTAAGTTGTTACCAGAACGAAGTAGTCCCTATCACAGCGCAAGAAAAGGCGAATACGCCCCGACAAGAGTCAAGGTGTAAAAGAAAAGAACTAGCTTTATGACTTACCTGCTTCAAAACTTCTGACGTAATCGCGCATTTGTAAAATAACGCCATAGGTAATGCCACTAGGAGGAGGGGGACGGTAGAAAAATCATCCACGGCACATTTTGTGTCCCAGTACACATTCAATAGTCGTCTTTGTGGAACTGCTACCGTCGTGAAGGGACTGGACCAAAGGAAAAATCCTCACCACCGTTCGTAACTCGGAACTTTACGATTAAAAATAGAGAAAAACGTTTAAATTTGCTTTCATAGTCTTTGAAACGAATTTCTAAATTGAAATTTTGAATTTCGCGCCATACGCTGACTGTGATCTCATGTCCCAGTTACGTCGTCACGGAGCGGCACATGTCAGACGAATTGGGTCTTGACTCATCTTGTACGTTACCCCTAATACTTTGCGAACGTCGAAATTTTGACCCACTTTAGGTTACGGTAGTAACACTAAATGTGGGCCTTTGCGATCGTCTTTTGACAGCTCGGAATTTAAATGAAAATAATGGCTTAACCACTCATCTGACATGAAAATTGAATAACCGAATTTGTAGAGGAGGAAATTCTCTACAACTTTGATCGGTTATGTTTTTTTCGAATCTCGTATCGTTTCAGAGATATTTGCAAAAATAACGGCGATTTTGGGATGTCTGTCCGTAACGTGTTCCCTGTTTTTAAGTGAACCGTTCAACCGATTAGCACCAAATTTTACAGACATATTTGTAGACCGCCAGAGACCAGAACCCCCCACCCCCCATTTTCAAATTTTTCGAGCAAAAATACGGTAGTAATAAAAAAAGCCGTTTGTAATATAATTGTAATTGCAAAAGAACAGTTCATCTGACACGAAAATTGAAGAACCTAATTGGCAGAGGGAAAATTCTCTACAACTTCGCTCTTATTATTATTTTTTTTCATATCTTGCATCGTTGCAGAGATAATTGCAAAAATAACGGCTATTTGACGGTCTGTCTGGCTGTAACATGTTCCAACTTTTTAGGTCTAACTGTTCAACCGATCGGCACTAAATTTTACAGACATAATTGTTGGCTACCAGAAACCTGAACCTCGCATTTTGGAATATTTCGGACAAGAAATACGTTAGTAATAAAAAAAACCGTTTGTAATGTAATTTTAATTTCAAATAAACCTTTCATCAGACGCGAAAATTGAAAAAAAAAAAAAAAAAAAATGTGGAGGAGATAATTCCCTACAACTTTGTTCCCTTGTGTTGTTTTTTCATATCTCGTACCGTTTGAGAGATATTTGCAAAAATAACGCAGTTTTGACACCCTCCATTGAATTAACGAAAAGCAGCCGTTCGCAGATGTCACGTGACATTCCTCGCCCAGAACTCTCTCTGGCATATGCCATTTTGCGTTGCGTATTTGATGATTTCCTTATTGTAACTTACACGTTGTCATTTCAAAGCAATGCCGCACTGAATAATTAACTAAAACACATCGTTCTTCGTACGATAAATGATAATCTAGTGACTACAAATGCCATATTAGCATCAGTTAACAACGGCCATTAATAGTATGAGATTAAGGAACGCAACTTCTAGTTGTTAGCCATAGCGTATTTTCTCTTCCCATCACTAAGTGATCAACAATCTGGACTTGGGGGACAGAAAGTATAATTTCAACTGACGATTTATTTTCATATAAATATGCAACTCGTTGCCTTTCTGGATACGTTTTATTATCTCCATCAAGTAGTTTTCGAGCCACTGAAGGCATTTTAAGATTAAGTTGTTACAGGAAGATCAAAATCAGGTGTAGCTAGGAAGCTATAGAGGTCGTTTCTAAATTGCCTCTTGGTGTCTGTATGAAGTCCGTTTCCTTTTTTTTTCTTTCTTGTCTTTCAGTCCTGTGCATATTGAATTAGAGGAGAATAATACAGGTACGGTAGGACGAGAGTGATTGAACGGCCACGGTGGAGTAGCCGAGCGGTCTAAAGCACCTCGCTGCGGAGCGCGCTGTTGCTCCCCGTGGGGGTTCGAGTCCTCCCTGGGGCATGGGTGCGTTTGTGTTGTCCTTAGGTTAGTTTACCTAGGTTTAAGTAGTTTGTAAGCTACGGATTGATGACCACGCAGTTTGGTCCGATAGATTTACAGACATTTATTATAATGATCAGTGTTGCCTAAGCATGTGCTATTACCCGTATTTTTGGGCAATTAGACATGAAATACTTAAGCAAATAAATCAGTTATTTACACGAATGGGTAATACAATGGTGTTCAACTACTTTGCGTACAGAGTACTTGTAGCAGTTTATTTTTAAAATTGATTTCTTTATTTAATAGGTCATTGAAGGAACATTACCTACAAAATATGGTAAATGCGTCTATTTTCGTGAATAAAAATGCACTTTTTTGGAAGTGATCAACAAAAATTATTACTACTATGGTGCAGGTCAAGTATTATATGGACAAACAATATACCTATAACATTAACTAATAGTCAAACCCCCCCCCCCTCTCAGCCAAGTTCCCACGCGCAGAAACGCATTTTTGTCTTCGGTGCTGGGCGAGTCCAATCCTTCTATTCGGAGGGGCGGCCGCCTCAGTTGCATCGAAAGTTAAGCCAGTCAAGTCAACCTCACACTTAATACGGAAATTGATTTTGTATTAACAAATGAAATAGAATAAATTTTTGATCTTGACGCTAGAGGTGTTTCGACTTTTACATTCTGACGACAGTCTGTAAACTACAGTTTTATAGCTACTTCATTCTATACGGATTCGTTACTTTACAGTGGTAGTGTCGCTTACACGACGTTATCCTCAACATTCTACCCCGGGAGCCGTCAACAGTATCATGCAGGCGATATAAAATGGTTGATGCAATAGATTTACAGACATGTGAACATTTGAGTGATTGTACGCTTTACAAATGTGAGTAAACTATCCATTCATGGTGACACCGGTGGCATGTAAGGGAAATATCGTTTGCTTGAAAACCAGACCGGGGTCTACATCTAAATGGGATACTCTGCAAATCACATTTAAGTGCCTGGCAGAGGGTTCATCGAACCACCGTTATATTACTTATCTCCCATTCCATTCTCGAATAGCGCGCGGGAAGAAAGAACACCTGAATCTCTCCTTTCGAGCTCTGTTTTCTCGTATTTTATTCTGGTGAGCATTTCTACCTATGAAAGTGGGAGTCAACAATATATTTTCGCATTCGGAGGAGAATGTTGGCGATTGGAGTTTCGTAAGTAGCCCACGTTGCAGCGATAAGCTCCGTTGTTGTAATGATTTCCATCCCAGATCCTGTATCATTTCCGTAACGCTGTCTCCCCTGTATCGTGACAATACGAAAAGAGCTGCCCTTCTTTGGACTCTTTCGATGTCCTCCGTCAAACCCACCTGATAAGGATCCCACACTGGGCAGCAATACTCCAAAAAATGGACGGACAAGCGTAGTGTATGCAGTTTATTTTGTAGTTCTGATGCATATTTTAAGGGTTCTGCCAATAAAACGCAATCTCTGGTTCGCCTTTCCTACGAAATTATCTAATTGTTCTTTCCAGTTTAAGTCTGAAGTAATAGTAATTCCTAGGTATTTTGTGGAGTTTACAGCCTTCACTTTTGATTGATTTATCTTGTAAACAAAGTTTATCGGATTTGTTTTCGTACTCATGTGGACGCCTTCACACTTCTCAATATTAAGGGTCAATTGCCAATTTTTACACCATAGTGATATCTTATACGTATCGTTCTGCAGTTGATTTTGCTCATGAGATGATTTCACTTGCGGAAAATGACGGCGTCATCTGAATACAACTTAAGGGAGCTACTTAGATTTTCTCCCAAATCGTCTATGTAAATAAGAAAAAGCAGGAGACCAATAACACTACCCTGTGGAACGCCCGTTATCACCTCTGTTTTAGCCGATGCCTTACCATCGATTACTACGAACTGTGTATGCCGGACGCGGTGGCCGAGGAGACTGAGGCGCTCCAGTCACGGTCTGCATGGCCACTACGGTCGGGGATTCGAATCCCCCCTCGAGCATGGATATTTGTGCCGTCCTTAGTTGTAAGTAGTTTTTAAGTAGTTTGTAAGTTTAGGGACTGATGACCCCGTAGTTAAGTCCCATAGACTCTACAAACATTTGAACATTTTTGAACTGTGTATGTTACCTTTTCCTAAAATCTGAGCACGTATAATAGGAAACCAATTTAAGACTAGAAGTACGATTACCTAGCACTGGATATCAGTATTTGTTGTTTTTGTTGTTGATATTGATGATGATGATGATGATAATGATGATTAATTGTGGTTGTGACAATGACGATAACTATTTAGATTTTTGGACGCCCTGAGACTGTCGTTTTTAAATGAGGAAAATTTGGCAAATAATTTGGGTTACGTTTTGGTAGTAACTCTAAAAGTGGGTCTTTGCGATCGTCTTTGGACAGCTCGAAATTTAAATGAAAATAACGGCTTAACTATTCATCTGACACGAAAATTGAGTAATCTAATTGGTAGAGGAGAAAATTCTCTACACCTTTGCTCTTTTATTATTTTTTTTTCATAGTTCGTAGCGTCTGAGACATATTTGCAAAAATAACGGAGATTTAACACCCTCCATTAAATTAACGAGAACCAGCCGTTCGGAGATGTCACGTAACATTCCTCGCCCAGAACTCTCTCTGGCATACGCCATCTTGCGTTGCGTATTTGATGATTTTGTTATTGTAACTTACACGTTGTCATTTCAAAGCAATGGCGCACTGAAGAATTAAGAAAAACACATTGTTCTTCGTACGATAAATGATAATTGATTGATAGCCGTAGCGTAGTGAGCAAGGCGTTGCACTATGACGCTAAAGTTCGGTGGCTCGGAACCCGCCACCACCTAATTTTTTTCCTAAAAGGGTTTCAGACACTGTTATTAATTAATTTTTTATTATTTAGATTATTATTTCGGTCCAAAATGTTTGCAAAAACTTATAAAACTACCAATCTAAAGTGGGCCGTAAAACACGCCAGTGCGATTTTTTACCAGACGATGCTTGTACTTCAGCATGTAAGCTGACTTTGATTAAGGATAGACGTAAAGCGGTGAAAGCGGCAGGTAAAAAGCCGCAGCCAATTTGTGTGTTTTGGCGAGCGGGCTAATTCGCGGCGCGTGGCGTGAAGAATTGGCATCGTTTGTGCGCAGGAAGCCGGGCGCGCGCCGACAGAGCCACCTGCCGGCAACCCTTGCAGCCATTGTGCGCGCGCAGCCCTTTCCTTTTTTTGGGGTGATCAACCCCTTCCAGCCTTCCGGCGCGCGGCACGCGCCACTGCTCGGGGCTGGGTTTTTTAGCGGCCGGCCGTCTTTATGGCTTTTTAATGCCGCCGAGCAAGGGTAGCGCGTGGCGAGGCGGGAAGCCCGCCGTAAAAAGGCGGCCCCGCGCCGGCACGCGAACAGGTAGCAACCCTTTACACAAAAAACAGACGCGCCACGCGCCGCGCAGCTGCGCCACCGCCTGCACCTGTGAGCGACGCACCTGCAGCCGGCAAGGGTTGTCGATTCAGTTACTCTCTGCCGCCACAACGCCACACGCCTCTACTTCTTAATACATCTATTGGTGGTAGACTGATTGACACTTGATCCCGGAAGTTGCTCATGTCTAACAGCACTGCACATGTGCAGAATTTCTGGCCGGTCCCGGTATAAACCACTGCATTCTGAGTGACAAACAATGGAATTCCAGCGTTAGTCCTAGGTGGCATTACTGATGAAACAATAGTATGAAAATTTAGACTGCCTTGGACAAGAAAATGATTGTAAACGCTAACTGCGGTCGCCGCCGCCGCTGCCACTGTACATTAGACTTGCGCATAATAGTTCGCGATCGGGAGCGCTCAGTTTAGTTCGCGGCCGAGCCGCGAACTAGTTCGTTCTTTTAGTTCGTCCGCTCCCAGTGACGAATGAGCCGCGTGGTCTGCGCATGCAGGTGGAGGGGGAAGTACCCCCACCTAGCTGCTTCATGCGCTTGCTGCTTGAGCCGCTAACGATATCACGCAAGCCAAAAGAAACAGTTTGTGGATAATTTCTCGCGTTTAAGTTTAGATTTATTTCTATATCTTGGCATTATGGAATTTATTAGTCAGATATTACAGAGAGCAGAATACCTCAAAGCATAAATTTCGTAGCACTGAGCTATGTAAGCTAGCAGGCAGACGTTAATCTCGAAATGGCTCTCATCAGCAGAAGACAAACACGTGATTTTTAATTCTATTCGCCAGTGTTGCCAGACGTAGGGAATTTTCCCTACACATAGGTACTTTTAAGCATTAAAATCAAGTAGGGAATTTTCATCCAAAAGTCCTCAACGCGCAGGTACTTTGGTAAAATTTTACAATCGCCGACACAGGCCTAGCGGGTAATGTTGGCAACAGAACAGTTGTCAGCACGCGGGAATGAAGCCGACCAATTGTGGCAAAGTTTGAAGTAGCTAGTGATATTTTAGACGGCATAGTTGTTTTCTGTTCATAGTAAACATTATTAATTTGAAAATCTAGTTTCAGACACATTAAAATTGATACGAATTATGATGATTTCAATGTATATCAGTGGAATGGAGAGTCAGTTTGAAAATATTGTTAGAATGTGTCAGCACAAGAAAAATTCATTGTATCCATGAACTAAACACGTTTTTTATTACCTTGGCTAGACTGTTATTTATTTACGACAGGACGATATACTATTAAGTACTTATAAATGAGAAGATGCTGAAAGTAAACGCTAAAACATTTGCGACAGTCAACATTATAATGAACAAAGTGCTAGATATTCGTTCTCAACATAGCATTACTCTTTGAAAATCGAATCATGTAGAATGACGGACTTCCTTTTTTGTGCTGACTGAAATAAATAATTCCTACTGTTCCTACTCTATGGTTGATAGTGTCTCGATGTATCCTTGTGCGGTCAATAAATCAGTTATTCTCGTGTAACAGTGTACTCCGAATAAGCGACATATTTGGGGAAACTAATTAATGCTGTTGCTCTCTATGGTTGCCAGGATCTTGATGTCCGATCGATAAATCAGTAATCTTGTTGTTACAGAGCACTTGGAATTCGTGGCATAATCTACACTTGATTCCGTCGCTCAGTAACGATCGGTCACTGGAAAAACATATCTAGCAAGTGAAGCATGATGACAAACATTTATTTTAAAGTTTTTCAAAATTGTAACATGTCACATTAATCAAATGGTTAACCTCCGCTGGCAGGACTCCTGGATTCAGCCCCTCCCAGACCCAAATCCTGGCTATCCCTGATGTAGGGACATTAATGAGGTGGTAGGGAGAAAGTAGGGAAAACGAAGGTACATTTTTGTGTGACTGTAGGTATTTTCTCTCTCTGCAATCTGGCAACGCTGTTCGCGACATATCGCGCATCTTTTAGTTCGTGACCTATAGTGCATATTTTAGTTTGTGACCTATCGTGCATATTTTAGTTCGCGACCTATCGCGCATATTTTAGTTCGCGACCTATCCCGCATATTTTAGTTCGCGACCGGTAGCTCTCCTTTTAGTTCGCAGCTCGACCGCGAAGTAGGTCGCAAAATAGTTCGTTCGTTTTGGCTTTTGCTACCGCTACTAAAACTACAGCTGAGCTGCATCCCAGCTCGATATGCTGGCAACTGGCAGAAGGGAATCACGCAATTCTGCGCGCTCTCGCAGCCTCTCGCTGTTACTCGTCAGTCATCGGAAAAGGAGCGGACAAACTAAGAGACGAGGGATCTGCGAACTAGTTCGCGGAGTTCGCCTGTGGGAGCGCTCTTCCGAACTAGTTCGTTCGCGACCTACACAAGACTAATTGGTGGCTTTGGTAGCACTGACCATTCAGCCAACGATTATTACAACAGTAATCTTGTAATATACTGTGGGGTATCGGAAGGAGGATATCTTTAATTGACCGTAATAGCACACAGGATGACTTGGACAAAATTTCTAGTTGTGAATCTAGAAAAATGTAAGGTGATGCATATGAGTAAGAAAAATAATCCCATAATGTTCAGTAGTGAGCTTCTTGATGCAGTAGTGCTGTTCAAATATCTAGGCGTAACAAATTGATGAAAGAAGAAAATATAAAAATGCATTAAAAGAAACAGGTAAAATGGAGTACAGACGACTAAGAAATGAGATTGACAGATAGTGCAAAGTAGCTAAGCAGGAGTGGCTAGAAGACAAATTCAAGTATGTAGAAGGCTGTATAAATAGGTGTAAAATACACTAATGGCCATTAAAATTGCTACAACAAGAAGAAATGCTGATGATAAACGGGTATTCATTGGACAAACACATTATACTAGAACTGACATGTGATTACATTTTCACGCAATTTTGGTGCATAGATCCTGGGAAATCAGTACCCAGAACAACCACCTCTGGGGCCGTAATAACGGCCTTGATAGGCCCGGGCACTGAGTCAAACAGAGCTTGGATGGCGTGTACAGGTGCAGATGCCCATGGAGCTTCAACACGATTCCACAGTTCGTCAAGAGTGGTGACTGGCGTATTGTGATGAGCCAATTGCTCGGCCACCATTGACCAGACTTTTCAGTTGGTGAGAGATCTGGAGAATGTGCTGGCCAGGGCAGCAGTCGAACATTTTCCGTATCCAGAAAGGCTCGTACAGGAAATGCAACATGTGGTCGTGCATTTTCCTGCTGAAATGTAGGGTTTCGCAGGGATCGAATGAAGGGTAGAGCCACGGGTCGTAACACATCTGAAATGTTCAGAATACCGTCGATGCGAACAAGAGGTAACCGAAGATGTGTAATCAATGGCACCTCATACCATCACGCCGGGTGAGACGCCAGTATGGCGATGACGAATACACACTTCCAATGTGCGTTCACCGCAATATCGCCATGATGCTGTAAACAGAACCCGGATTCATCCGAAAAAATTACGTTTTGTCATTCGTGCACCCAGGTAGCTCGTTGCGTACACCATCTGTGGTGCAGGGTCAAGGGTAACCGCAGCCATGGTCTCCGAGCTGATAGTCCATACTGCTGCAAACGTCGTCGAACTGTTCGTGCAGATGGTTGTTGTCTTCCAAACGTCCCAATCTGTTGACTCAGGGATCGAGACGCGGCTGCACGATCCGCTACAGCCATGCGAATAAGATGCCTACCATCTCGACTACTAGTGATAAGAGGTCGTTTGGATCCAGCACGGTGTTCCGTATTGCCCTTCTGAACCCACTGATTCCATATTCTGCTAACAGTCATTAGATCGTGACCAACGCGAGAAGCAATGTCACGATACGATAAACTACAATCGCGACAGGCTACAATCCTACCTTTTTCAAAGTCGGAAACGTGATGGTACACATTTCTACTCCTTACACGAGCCATCACAATAACGTTTCACCAGGCAACGCCGGTCAACTGCTGTTTGTGTGTGAGAAATCGGTTGGAAACTTTCCTCATGTTAGTACGTTGTAGGTGTTGCCACCGGCGGCAACCTTATCTGAATGCTCTGAAAAGCTAATCATTTGCATATGACAGCACCTTCTTCCTGTCGGTTAAATTTCGCGACAGTAGCACGTCATCTTCGTGGTGTAGCAACTTCAGTGGCCAAGAGTGTAGATACTGTGTAGAGGAAAATAAAAGAGACATTTGGAGACAAGAAAAGCAGCTGTATGAAAATAAAGAACTTAGATGGAAAACCAGTTCTCAGCAAAGAAGGCAAGCGGAAAGGTGGAAAGAGTATATGGAGGGGCTCTACAAAGGAAATGAACTTAGAGACAATATTGTAGCAAGGGAAGAGGAAATAGATGAAAATGAAATAGGAGATACTATATTGAGAGAAAAATTTGACAGAGCTCTCAAAGACCTAAGTCGAAACAAGGCCCCTGGATTACATAACATTCCCTCAGAGACTGAAGTCTCTGGGAGAACAAGCCATGAAAAAACTACTTATCACCTAGTACTTAAGATGTACGAGACAGGCGACATACCCTCGGACTTTAAGAAAGATGTAAAAATCCCCACTCCAAACAAAGCAGGTGCAGACTGGTGTAAAAATTACAGAACCATCAGTTTAATAAGCCATGGTTACAAAATTGTAGCCCGGATTATTTACAGAAGGATGAAAAAGATGATAGAAGCTGACCTCGGGGAAGATCAGTTTGGATTCAGGAGAAATGTAAGAACACGGGTGGCAATACTTACTTTACGGCTTATCCTAGAAGATAGATTAAGGAAAGGCAAACCTACATTTTTAGCTTTTGTAGATTTGGAGAAAGCTTTTGACAATATTGATTGAAATACACTCTTTCAAATCCTGAAATTAGGAAGAGGAAAATATGGGAACGGAAGGTTATTTACAACTTGTGCAAAAACTAGACAGCAGTTATCAAGAGTTGAAAGGTGTGAAAGGGACGCTGACAAAAATTCAAATGTTTGAAGAGTTTATGGGACTTAACTACGGGGTCATCAATCGTTAAACTTACAAACTACTTATGAACTAGCTACAACTAAGGACGGCACAAACATTCATGTCCGAGGGGGCAGACCGTAGTGGCCGTGCAGACCGTGACTGGCGCGCCGCAGTCCCCTCGGCCACCGCAGCCGGCGGGACGCAGACTACTTAGTAAATAGGAGGTCCTGGGTGTGAATCCCGGCCACAGCACAAATTTTAATTCAATGCATCTCGTTATGTTTAATATTTAAATTAACTTAACCTAAGAAAAACACACACACACAAACACACACACACACACACACACACACACACACACCGAGGCCCGAGGGAGGACTCGAATCTCTGATGGGGAGCACCATCGTGCCTTAGAGCGCTTGACCATTCCACCGCGGCACCACGAAGGGCTATGTAATCGATTTGTATTTGGAGTGAAGCAGCAAACTCAAAAAACCTTCATATTTAGGAGCTTTTGTGGCGCTATAAATTGTAGCAGATATCAAGAATATAATCTAGACAGCTCTCATTTGCAAAGAATGCTGAGAAGTAAGGGAATAACGTTATAGATAACAAGTTTTTATTTACGGTGGTTTGTTATACTTTTAGGCATGATGGAATCTTCTAAACTCCGGCTCTAAATGAGAACTGCAAATGCTTAACCACTACTTTATAATTTACTGCTGTATAAAAACATTCCGATTGCAGTTAATCAGGTATTTCACTAGGCCAACATACTGTACGTGATGACCAACCAGCATAAAATAGTTTAGAGAAATAACTCAGAAAATTTATTTTAAAACTTCGCCTAAATTTTACAAGTGTTCTCCAACTGCAACATCCACCCTGACAACTTTACCAAACCTGTTCACCTTGCAGGACAGAGCCGGCCAGCACCAGTATTGACTGCTGATTCTAAAATCACGCCACCTTTCTGGGGTCCGTGCTGAAACTACTGACGTTTCTTTGCTACCGTGTGAGCCAATAGCACACACCCACGACTGATCACGTGTGCTTCTGCTGCAGGACTCTGAGGTGCGAGAATCAGTTCCTTGGCTCTCTTCCGTTTTAGTTCTCGTGCAAAACAGACGGACTCCGGAGACCCAGTCTCTGTGTGGATGAACGGCCGCATGCCGTCCGTTCCCGCGTAGCGGCAGTTCGGTATCAGCCACTAACCGTGTGAACCGCAACTGTTTTCTATTCCGCTTCCTTAGACTGGCACTCATTCATTGCATCCGACCTCAGGGCGACTCCCGCTATGTATCCCGTACTTTTATAATATAGCCAATATACACAGAGTACGCGATGGAACTTGCCCCCTTTCTTGCAGTGGTGTACCCTAGGTCTCTAGAAGAGCGTAGCGTTCCGAAAGATTGGAAAATGGCGCAGGTCATCCCCGTTTTTAAGAAGGGACGTCGAACAGATGAGCAGAACTATGGGTCTATATCTCTAACGTCGGCCAGTTGTAGAATTTTGCAACATGTATTATGTTCGAGTATAATGACATTTCTGGAGACTAGATATCTGCTCTGTAAGAATCAGCATGGGTTTCGAAAAAGGCGATAATGTGAAACCCAGCTAGCGCTAATCGTCCACGAGATTAAGAGGGCCATAGACTCGGGTTCTCAGGTAGATGCTGTGTTTCTTGACTTCCGCGAGGCGTTTGATACAGTACTCCACAGACGTTTAATGAACAAAGTAAAAGCATATGCTCTATCAGGCCAATTGTGTGATTGGATTGAGGAGTTCCTAGATAACAGAATGCAGCATGTCATTCTCAATGGACAGAAGTCTTCCGATGTGAGAGTGATGTCAGGTGTGCCACAGGGGAGTGTCGTGGGTCCGTTGCTGTTCACGATATATATAAATGACCTTGCGGATAACATCGGAAGCTCACTGAGGCTTTTTGCAGATGACGCTGTAGTATAGAGAGAGGTTGTAACAATGGAAAATTATATTGAAATGCAGATGTACCTGTATCGAATTGGCGAATGGTGCAGGGAATGGCAATTGAATCTCAATTTAGACACGTGTAATGTGCAGCGAATACATAGAAAGAAGGATCCTGTATCATATAGCTACACTACAGCAGGTCAGCAACTGGAAGAAGTTAATTCCATAGATTATGTGGCATCGTTGGTAAAGCAGATGCCAGACTTAGATTCATTGGAAGAATCCTAAGGAAATGCAGTCTGAAAACAAAGGAAGTAGGTTACAGTACAATTGTTCGCCCACAGCTTGAATACTGTTCACCGGTGTGGGATCCGTACCAGGTGGGATTATTAGAGGAAGTAGGAAAGATCCAACGAAGAGCAGCGCGCTTCGTTACAGGATCATTTGGTAATCGAGAAAGTGTTACGGAGATGATCGATAAACTCCAGTGGAAGACTCTGCAGGAGTGACGCTCTGTCACTCGGTACGGGCTTTTGTTGAAGTTTCGAGAGCATACCTTTACCGAGGAGTTCAAATGTTTGTATAGCTTATGGGACTTAATTACGGGGTCATCAGTCCCTAAACTTACAAACTACTTATGAACTAGCTAATCCTAAGGACGGCACAAATATGCATGCCCGAGGGGGGATTCGAACCCCCGACCGTAGTGACCGTGCAGACCGTGACTGGAGCGCCTCAGTCCCCTCGGCCACCGCGGCCGGCTTAGCGAGTAGTCTAGCAGTATATTGCTCACTCCTACGTATATCTGGCGAAGAGATCATGGAGATAAAATCAGGGAGATTAGAGCCCACACAGAGGCATATCACAATCTTTCTTTCCGCGAACAATACGTGACTGGAATAGGAGGGAGAAACGATAGTAGTAATCAAGGTAACCTCCGCCACACACCTATCGGGTGGCTTGCGGAGTATGGATGTAGATGTAGACTCCTTTCTTTTATTTATCAATCACTCACCACTTCCTAGGGCGCCCACAAGCCTTCATCGCTTCGCCTGCAACCTTATTTGTACAGCAGTGGAATGGGTTTTACAATTTTGGTATCATCCGTGGGATAAGGATTAAGGGCTGTACAATACCGACATACTTAAGCGGTTACTTACTGGTTTGCAAAAGTGAACGCTTAGCTGCAAACAAATAGTATGTCCACGTAGGGCTGTAAACTGTTAATATTAGCAACTCACCGTCTTAATGATATTCAGTCTGATCCTTGCCAAATAGCTAAAAAAAAATACGATGTATACACTCAAGGCGCAGCAGCAAGGGCAATGTGAAAAGAAAGTTTATAAGGAGATTTAAGAATCTAGTCCCCAAGAGTGTAAAAATCGTGTCTATCTGCGAAAGTATTACAATCTCCGGAGTCTGCTACAACAATATTCATGCAATGTGAAAGTACGCACCGACCTCGCGAATGTAATCATAATCACTTCCTTTTGAACTCGAGCACATCAGGTTGCAATACATTTCTGTTGTAACGTTTTTGGTCTATAAGATTACGATTCTGCTACTGTGAGCCGCGTGAATTACAACTGCAATAGCATTGTGTTATTACAGACTGACAAACAGAAGCAGTGATGTTACTTCATGGCGTTTTCATATCTGTATCGTTCGATGACGAGAAAATATGAAAGTAACAGTATTAAAACCTGAAACTTCTCAGTTTGTATCATGCCATTCCTCTTTTACTCCCTACTGACAGCTAAGAGCGGTAGCATCGGTTTAGCTGCTTTAACCTCTCTGTCAACTGCTGTCTTAAATCATCTGTATAGATTAGGAGCAAAATGTTCGAATGTTTGTAAATCTATGAAACCAAACTACGTGGTCATCAGTTCGTAGCTTACAAACTATTTAAACTAAGTTTAACTAACTTAAGGACAAACACACACACACAAACGCGCGCATGCCCCAGGGAGGACTCGAATCTCCGACGGCGAGCAACCGCGCGCTCCGCTGCGAGGTGCGTCAGACAGCCTTTGACACTTGGAGGCACGCGAGATATAACTTCTGTAGCACTCGATGATTTTCAATGTTGTTTTGTTCAAGTTTAGTGAAATATTTTAGAAGTGTCTGGCATAGGGTCTTAGATCGTGCTCCTTTGAGCTTACATTCCGCTCTTGTTTACATCGATATGTGGATTAAACACAAAACCTCGCGTTTTCTTCACTTATTGCTGCTTTTCTTTGCTATTGGAATTAAGATAAATGCGCAATAAACATATATATTTCTGTGAAAAAAAAACCGCGTACTACGTTTAATTCTGCCGAAACTGGTCGTCCTCTGGTTAACAGTTTTAAGCGATCTTGGCTTGTATTTGAATAATGACTATTAATATGCGAGGTTTGTTTGCCGTCTTGCAATAATTGTTTGTTGTCTGCTGTGACAAATACACCACATCGGGTTTCTTGTTCTCACATTGCCGAATGTACTTCTATTACGTTATTGAGGACGTTTCAAAATGTATTACAAACACTAAAACGAAAAAGAATATTAGTGTACAGGATCTAAAGTTTATGGTCGTAGAGGCATACGATGGCGCTGTTGGCAACACTCGCTGAATGCTATTTGAAAAAATCGCATTGACGTTTTTTACAGCACACTTTAGATTTGTAGTTTTATACGTTTTTGCAAACATTTTGGACCAAAATAATAATCTATATAATAAAAAATTAATTAATAAGAGTGTCTGAAACCCTTCTAGGGGAAAAAGTTAGGTAGTGGCGGTTTCCGAACCACTCACCTTCAGCGTCACAGTCCGACGCACTACCCACTACGCTACCGTAATAGTTATACTCTTTCATTCCATACTATTGATGGCCGTTGTTAACTGATACTAATATGGCATTCGTAGACAGTACATTATCATATGTCATACGAAGAACGACGTGTTTTTTGTTAATTCTTCAGTGAGCCATTGCTTTGAAATGGCAACGTGTAAGTTACAATAAGAAAATCATCAAATACGCAACGCAAGATGGCGTATGCCACAGAGTTCTGGCCGAGGAATGTCACGTGACATCTGCGAACGGCTGGTTTTCGTTAATTCGATGGAGGGTGTCAAAACTCCGTTATTTTTTGCCAATATCTCTCAAACGATACGAGATATGAAAAAAAAAACAACAACAACAACAACATAAGAGAGCAAACTTGTAGAGAATTTTCTCGTCTGCAAATTCGGTTATTCAATTTTCGTGTTAGATGAATGGTTGCCGGCCGCGGTGGTCGGGGTTGGAACACTTGCGCGGAGTGACACTTGCGCGGAACCCGGGGCCCTTGGGGCGGCTAATGGCTTTTCCTGGGTACAAGCACACCAAGAAGTCTAGCACCGCTGTTGTCAAGTTTCCACACTGTCAACATAACACGAAAATCAGTGAAATTGCACAACCCTTTGCAAGCTGAAGAGCAATATAGTTACTTGTTCTACATTTTAATCCGTTGAGTGTTCCTCCTGTAAACAAAAAGGTATTTTAATAGTGATAATGTTTGGAGAGTTAGTCTCTGCTACTACAAGACTATGACTTTCCACAGTCATACCTCCTAAAAGCATATTATTCAGAACACTATGCATATCAAGACACGTGCGCAAGCAATAAATATATTAGGCATCCTGCACAGATACGTTGATGTAATTGACCGCTATGTAGTTAACCCCACTATCACGCAACTTTCATCTCTTTAAAAATAGCTACAATGCTTTTTAATAGGAGATGCAACCTTAAACCTTCAATTAAAAAACGTTAATAATAAGTCAATGAGTATTTTACATACTTAAAGCTTTTATTCGTAGACCCCAAAACGATTTGGCTGTATTCGAATTACAAATACATCTAAGAAATATATGAAATACGGAATGTGTAAGGGAATGTCACACACCGAAAAATGCTAAAGATAAATTCTATTTTCCATCACCGTCATATAGAACCATTTTTACTCCGAACTTGGCATAAACCAACAGGGAGAAATAAGTTGCAAGACTTCCAGGAAAAATGAATCGAAATTGGCAGCCAATAGTTGGTTATAAATTACATTGTCTGTTAACTGTATAAATTACGGAATACGCGGAAATAGTGTTCAGTACAGTCAAAAAGGTCTAAGGTAATAGGCAGTGGTTTACAATCAGATATCCATATCACTCTCCTCCTGAATAAGTCTGTGTGAAGATTTATATTCAGAACATTCAAGAAAAAGGTGTTGAAACTATAAGAAGCAGCTCATTTACTCAGGAAGGGAAAACGTTATGGCGCCCGTAAATTTGAATGGCTGTATCTCTTGTAGTAACATTTAATTTTTGATGAAATGTTAAAATTCAATATACCAAATTTTTGTTTTTCTAAACTCAGTGCCAACTTTTTTTTGTCAAAATTTTTGCAGGAAGTAGTCTTGACGTGATTTCATACTTCTATGCATTAATATTATCAAACATGTAATTTGTGCCACAAATTGCGCGGCCGGTCCGGTCGGAGGTTCGAGTCCTTCCTCGGACATAGGTATGTTTGTTTGTACTTTGCCTACGTTATTTTAAGTAAGATTAAGTAGTGTGTAAGTCTAGCGACCGATGACCTAAGTAGTTTGGCCGCATAAGACTACACATATACACGTAATTTATTTATTTCATCACCACATTTAAGTACTAATAATTAAAGAAACTTAAAAGAGAAATTGAAGTAAACATTGAAAACAAATGATTGATATTTCTCATAAGATGAATGCACACAACCGTTGACTTATGTCTTGTGAATGTACCTACAAATTCTGCCATATGAAAATTTTAGTGTGAGTCCCAAATTTGTATTTTCTATAATAACATTAAAAACATATTAAAAATTCAGAACTCGAAAATCAGTGAAGTTTTGGACTTGAAGCGTTTTGTGTTGCTACATCTTTACATAGTAGACACGATTTTAAAATTTGGTTGCTATCGCCAAAGTAGACGAAACGTTAAATGTTTTGGTGTAATCTTCGCCGTGTAGACTGTATGTTGTAGAAGTCTACGTCGAACCTAATCATACCTCTGAGGAGAGAACGTTGTTTGCCCTTCTCCTGCGTTTCCAGTCGGCTGTGCTGTGCTGCGTAACGACATCGTACCGTTCCACTTTACCGAGAGCTATATATGTATTGGTGTGATGTCTGTTCTTTCGAAATAAGACATCACACCAATATATGTATCATTTAGACGCAAAGATTCTGGGTTCTGTTTTCGTCGCTAACGCGATTAACAACGTTAGACCTTGTGTGTAAACAAAATGTTCAAGTGTTTGTATAGTCCATGGGACTTAACTACGGGGTCATCAACCCCTAAACTTACAAACTACTTATGAACTACTTACGAACTAGGACGGCACAAATATCCATGCCCGAGGGGGCATTCGAACCCCCGACCGTAGTGGCCGTGCAGACCGTGACTGGAGCGCCTTAGTCTCTTCGGCCACCGCGGCCGGCGTGTGTAAACACTTAAAGTTTATGAGTGCCACTGGAAAAATGCATAAGTAACACCTGTTGTTTGAGACTTGAAGATGACCTGAAATTAGCCGAAATCGATATCTCATAATAAACATAAGGTGTAGCTGTCTATATTTCATAATGCTATTCCTAACATATTTAAAAGCTGCTAAAAACCACCTACAAAATTTTTTATGAGATTGTATATAATGCCACGATCAAATTGTGTTTTAGTTATTTGTAGTAATACACCCAAAGATCTGCCCTTGCTTTTAGTGCCTTGATCAGCTGTTTATTTTTAGAGGTATTACTAGGGACAGGAAAAATTCGTATTTTCGATAAATGCGAATATAGATGCGAATTCTGACTCAAAATGCAGTAAATCCGAAATTTTAGTTAGCAACGGTTGCGCTAAATTCCGATTTCATCACATTCCTCTTCACATGGTGCTGTATTGTAAATCGAGTGATATTTGTATGACGTGTTATCTCCCTGTTGAATGAGGCTGTGATATCTCCGGGCCGTTACTACTGCTCCACCTCGCTCGGTGGGGCTTTCCCTGAATACGGCACAGGTAGCGGCTGGAGGGCGAGGAGTAGGGGTGGTGTATCCCTACTTCTGGAACACCCTGTTCACTACCTGCAGCGTCCGGGTCTCCGCGCAAGTGTCTACACATTCCCTTTCCGCGCAAGTGTCCCCGCAAGTGTCACAAACTCGCGGTGGCCGAGGAGACTGAGGCGCTCCAGTCACGGTCTGCACGGCCACTACGGTCGGGGGTTCGAATCCCCCCTCGGGCATGGATATTTGTGCCGTCCTTAGTCTTAGTTAGTTCATAAGTAGTTTGTAAGTTTAGGGACTGATGACCCCGTAGTTAAGTCCCATAGACTATACAAACATTTGAACATTTTTGATGAATGGTTAAGCCGTTATTTTCATTTAAATTTCGAGCTGTGAAAAGACGATCGCTAAGGCAAGCTTTTAGTGTTACTACAGTAACCTAAAGTGGGCCAAAACTATTCGTATAGAATGAGGGGAATAATCCTTTGTGTTGACCATAAAATAAATAAGTAATTCTGTTCCTTCTCTAAGGTTGACAGGTTTTTGAAAGTAACAGTAGCCTTGTCTTCTTAGTAATTTAATAATCCTTGAAAAGCAAACATTTCGTTGCGAACATTAGCGCACTACGCCGCCGCATACGTAAGTAAAATTTACCCGGTACTCTGTGACTGTTATGGTATATTATAGTCTCTTATAGATAAGCGTAAATATTGGTATTTAGTAATAAGAAATTGAATTGAGGGTGTATTTTGTGATAAGACATCAGATACTATTTTTTTCTAATTGCGTACTTTAAGTTATAACGCTAAAACTTCGAAATACCACAAATAGCATTCAACAGCAATTGCCTGTAACAGCACATTACGCTGCCACAGCCGTAACTATACTTTTTCGCCGGTTCAGAGGTACCCACCTCCCTTGGTCAATGACTAATCCCCCTACGAGATAATAGGTGCTATTTTGTCATTTAATATTGAAATTGTATATCTTTTATTCCACGTTTTGCAAATTGTTTTATAAGCCCCCTCCTCTCCTGTGGGCATCTCTGGCACAGTATATTTATATTCTCCGTCTGAGTGTTTGTAATACTTTCTCGTAATAACGTAATAGAAGTATCTTCAATTTGTGCAATGTCAGTACAAAACTTTTTGATCTCAATATACTATATAAGACACACGTGCTCTAAAAACTGTATGTTCTGGGATGTTTTGCTGTGTAATATTTTGCGGATGTTAACTCCCTACAGGTAGCTTCTCTCTTAAGAGGTATTACTTTCAAAAGAGCTAAACAAAAACTTGTGTTCGGACATCACAGATGATTTTACTATTAAATATTGCTTCAAGTCGTAATAATAAATAATATTTAGGCTACTTACAATACATAACTGTGCGCTCGGTCCGGGTTCCCAGTTTTGCACCGACTGTTAATGATTCATTTTTTCTTGTCTGGAGAAAGTAAACATTCTGTAACCACCTCTGAGCAATTTACGGCAACACAATCACCAATAATGACGTGTTAATGTGCTGTGACGCAAATCTTATAGCAACGCAGTATGTTTAACTTACGAGCTAGAGGAATAAAAATGGCGGATGCGTCAGCTCGTACTTACAGGAGCCTTGCCAGAGGTACGGAATTTGATTACAAGCCGCTTAATTGCGGACGTCCTGGCAGGAAGACGGAGACGGCAGGAAATTGGAGTGTTCCTGTTTAGCGATCCTGAATTGTCGGAGCGTGTCTCAGGAAGACGCCTACTCACTTCATCGGCGCAGCTCCGGTCGCCTCCGCGGCGGCAGGGCGATGCCCCCTGCGACCACGTGCGCCGGGAGGGAAGGGGTGTCGCCGGCCGCGCGCGGGGTGGGGGGCGGCCAATGGCGTGGGCGCGCGCCGCGGTGGGCGGGCCCAAAGGGTTGCGCCGCCCCGCCCCGCCACGCGCCTCCAACCCTTCCCCCACTACCGATGAGCAACAGGCCGCCGCGCCAAGCCGACACCCTCTGCTGCCGCCGCGCCGGCCAGGTCGCACCAGTAGGCGTACACTCGCCAGTAAAAGGCGCTGATCAAGTTTAGGCAATGCTTTTAATACACAATTTCTTTATTAAATACTTACAACAGAGACATTCCGACCGTGTTAGTCTTTATTAGTAACATCTGGTACCGCCCTTTTACTCATGCCCAGTCTTGCCAGTTGGCAGAAAGAGAAAATACCTACAGTCTCACAAAAATGTACCTACGTTTTCCCTACTTTCCCCTACCACCTCACTAATGCCCCTACATCAGGGTGTATCCAGGATTTGGGTCTGGGAGGGGCTTAATGCAGGAGTCCAGCCAGCAGAGGTTAACCAATTCATTAATGTGACATCTGACAAATATATATTTGGCATTATGCTTCACTTGCTAGATATGTTTTTCCAGTGACTGATGGTTACTGTTTGATGGAGTCAAGTGTAGATTACGCCGCGAATTCCAAGTGCTCTGTTACAAGAGGATTACTGATTTATCGATCGGACAAGGGTACATCAAGAACCTGTCAGCGATAGGGAGGAACAGTATTAATTAGTTTCCCCAAAAATGCCGCTAATTGCGAGTGCACTGTTACACGAGGATAACTGATTTATTGACCGCACAAGGATACATCGAGACACTATCAACCATATAGTACGAACAGTAGCAGTAGAAACAGTGTAGCTTACGGCCGGCCACGGTGCTCTCGGGGACTGAGGCGCGCCAGTCACGGTCTGCACGGCCACTACGGTCGGGGGTTGGAATCCCCCCTCGGGCATGGATATTTGTGCCGTCCTTAGTATAAGGTAGTTCGTAAGTAGTTTCTAAGTTTAGGGACTGATGACCCCGTAGTTAAGTCCCATAAGCTATACAAACATTTGAACATTTTTTTTCTTTTTTTTTCTTTTTTTGGGAACAGTAGTAATTGTTTAGTTCGCAGTTAACACGAAAAAGGAAGTCCGTCACTCTACATGATTCGATTTTCAAAGAGTAATGCTATGTTGACAACGAATATTTGGCGCTTTGTTCATTAGAACGTTGGCTGTCGCAAATGTTTTAGCGTTTTCTTGTCAGCATCTTCTCATTCACAAGTGCTAACTAGTATATCGTCCTGACGTAAGTAAATAACAGTATTTTGCTTATGGAAACAATGAATTTTCCTTGTGCTGAGATTTTCTAACACTATTTTCAAACCGATTCTTCATTCCACTGATATACATTGAAATCATCATATTTAGGATCAGTTTTAATGTGTCTGAAACTAAGTTTTCAAATTAATATTGTTTACTATGAACAGAAAACAACTATGCCGTCTAAAATATCATTGGCTACTTCAAACTCTGCCACAATTGGTCGGCTACATTCACGCGTGCTGACAACTGTTCTGTTGCCAACAGTACCCGCTAGGCATGTGTCAGCGATTGTAAAATTTTACCAAAGTGCCTACGCGTTGGGGACTTTTGGATGAAAGTTCCCTACATGATTTTAATACTTAAAAGTACCTACGTGTAGGGAAAATTCCCTACGTCTGGCAACACTGCTCATGGCTTCTTACTCCGACGAGAGACGTGCATATAACTGTCTGCCACATTTTAACTGAATGTGTCTTATATCGTGCTGAGAGAGCAGAGGCACATCCTGGTGGCGTCTGCCATATTAGGCCAACTTATGACCTTAATCCCTATGCGGTCGCGCGGCTTTTGGTAACGTTAATAGTCGCGCGGAATGTTGCTAACACCCCAAATAACATTATCTATAATGACATTGTTGTGCAACATATCACTGATATGAATATGTTTACTTCACAAATGGATGCTTGGAATGTTATCTCTTGGTATATTATCGTTTTATTTAATATTACTTTAGTATTAAATTAGGTTATATGAAACATATGCAATAAACCCCATTTTCTTACAATATTTTATTTAATTATTTATTTCTCTTATTTTTCATACTGCATTACATGTATAAGCGATTATACATATAATTAAACATTTTTTCAGTCAAATCATTCAACAATAACTGACACAGTTTGACATGAATAATTCAAACACTTCTCTGAACGTAGCTAGGTGATCAAATTCTCTACGCTATAGTCTGTCTTGAATATCATCGAATCTCAAACAACGCAACAAGAAACGAAAGCGCAATAAACTCATTGTTGAATGAAATATTGCAATTCCAAAACTATTTGTGTCCCATAAATCTTCTAGATTTTGGTGTCCTGCCCTGTAATGTCCAGCCATTATCAACAGACCCAGAAGACATTTTATTTCATCCTCATTTGTTGCTTCGGCATCACAGTCTCTGGTGAAATTTGATGCAATGTGTTGTATGTAAATATTTGTGCACGATGTAATCATTCAAATTATGTCATTTACAAATATTGAAAAACAGTCCACAGCAGTTTTTTTTTTTTTTTTTTCAGATTTTGCGATAGCTTCCACAGCAGGTAGATGAATAACAAGGTCTACACTTCTAGTTCTTACGTTGCGACTAGGATAATTTTTAATCCATTTGGCAACCTTATTCTTTCCAATAAAAAAATCATGCTTGCTTTCATTATCCGCTGCACTTACTTGCGGTTCAACTTCCAGGTTGTCTGCATCCTCCGTTTCCGCGTCACTGTGATGAGAGAGAACTTCACAGCTGTCTGCTTTCTCCTCCTTCAAAACTTTCGTCTAAGACTTCTTCCAGAAGCTTCAGGACTCTTTCTTGTTCTATTTCATAACGATCCATAGCTGTTCTAGCTGCACAGAGCGACAAAATACAAACAGCTGCTAAGGAACACGACTGTGCACTTTCTCGCAGCACTGCAACGTAAAGGGTCGAGCGGGCTGCCGACAACACCCGAAGGCACATTGTTGCGCGTTTTCTTGGATTGCGCTTCCATTGTAGATTCTACTGCTACTGAAAACTTTCATATTACGTCCTAGAAAGGTACCAAAGAACATGATGTTATACTCGTATCCATTGTGTAATAATCCATCGATAAGGATGACTGGGGTGTTCTGAACACCCCGCGCGATCGCTTAAGGGTTAACTTGAGAAAGCCTCTCTGTCTTTTAGTTTATCTGCAAACGATATTATGCTAGTTTTTCCACTTTTTTTCCTCTTCAACGTATTTACACATGTTGAGTATGCCGACATAATATTTGTGTATGGGTTTTGTGATGGGGGACGATGCTGCTACTGCTAGTAGAGGATATGACATACGATTTCCTATCTGAAGACTACCAGGTTCAAATGTTTTCGGATGTACAATGCACTTCATGACACTAATACAGTGCCCTGCATCTGAACGTGTAAAGACGGACATTACATATGTAAGAGTTGTATAGATGCTATTTACAGCTCATTTATTACTTCGAGCACAATGCGAAGATAAACGACTGGACTTTCGTCTTTGGATACTTGAAAATCGTCAGGTGACGCTATTCGCACTCTCCGCTGATGGAGCCTCTTCCATAGTGACGTCATTAACAACATTCGTAATTCATGTCAGTGGTCCGAAAAAACCCACATGCCATTTTAGAGACGCGTTTTCGAGAATTCATATCTGTAAATGTGTACTGTGGTGTGATAAACAAACAGATGATCGGATCTGTCGTGTTACGCGTCGTCTTATTGAAACCCGTTAGCCACACTTCATTGAATATGAGCTACCAACATTCTTGGAAGAGATTCCTTGATTAGAATGCTTATGTTCTTGTATCATGACAGGGTTCTGAACATTCTAGTCGTCAGGTGACACATAATCTAAACCTCGTCAGAAGATTGTTCAGTAGACATGAACACTTTGCCTGTTGACATGGTTCGGATTATCAATAGTGTAGCCTTCGTAAAAGAACGTAAACACGTCCACAGAAGAGGTACATGTGATGTTATGAAGAGAAGTCAAAAGTGCATTTAAATTGGTGGTGGAATTTTTGTAAATCAAATTTGAACGTCCTAACACTACCTCACAAACGTCTTCTAATCAAATTGCGTACTTGTGGAATATCGCCACAGTAGTGCGATTGGATTCGTGATTTCCTGTCAGAAAGAACACAGTTCGTTGTAATTGATGGTAAGTCATCGAGTAGAACTGAAGTGATTATCTGGCGTTCCACAGGTAAGTGTTACAGAGCCCCTACTGTTCCTTATTTTTGTAAACGATTTAGGAGATAACTGAATAGCTCTCTTAGACTATTCGCGAATGATGCTGTCATTTATCGGTTAGTAAAGTCACCAAAAAGTTAAAAGCAACTGCAAAATGATTTAGATAAGATATCTGCATAGTGCAAAAATTGGCACTGACCCTTAATAATGAGAAGTGTGAGGTCTTCCATATGAGAACTAAACGAAATCCGTTAAACTTCAGTTACACGATAAACCAGTCAAACCTACAGGTCGTCAGTTTAAATAAATACATAGGAGTAACAATTACGAAACAGTTAAATTGGAAAGAACGCATAGAAAATATTGTAGGAAAGGCGAACCAAAGACTACGCTTCATTGGCAGATGTAGCAGTTCTACTAAAGAAACTGCCTACACTACACTTGTGAGTCCTATTTTGGAATATTGGGAAGGAAGGAAGGAAGATTAGTGTTTAACGCCCCGTCGACAGCGTGGTCATTACAGGCGGAGATTACGCTCGGATTGTTCTTTGGGTAAGGATGGGGAAGGAAATCGGCCGTGCCCTTTGAATGGAACTATCCCGGCATTTGCCTGGAGTGAAAAACCTACATCCGGATGGCCGGAGGTGGAGTTTAACTATCTTCTTTCCGAATGCGAGTCCAGTGTGTTACCACTAGACTTGCGCATAATAGTTCGCGTTCGGAAGCGCTCACTTTAGTTCGCGGGTCTGCCGCGAACTAGTTCGTTCTTTTAGTTCGTTCGCCCCCAGTGACGGCTGAGCGGCGTGGCCTGCCCATGCGGAGGGGGAAATCCCCCCACCTGCTTCATGCGCTTGCTGCTTGAGCCGCTAACGATATCACGCAAACCAAAAGAAACAGTTTGTGAATAATTTCTCGCGTTTAAGTTTAGAGTTACCTCTATATCTTGGCATTATGCAATTTATTAGTCAGATATTGTGGAGTACAGAATACTTCAAAGCAGAAATTTTGTGGTACTGAACTATGTAATACAGTAGGCAGACGCTAACCTCAAAATTGCTTTCATCAGCAGAAGGCAAACATGTGATTTTTAATTCTGTTCGCGACCTATCGCGCATATTTTAGTTCGTGACCTATCACGCATATTTTAGTTCGTGACCTATTGCGCATCTTTTAGGTCGCGACCAGTAGCTCTCCTTTTAGTTCGCAGCTCGGCCGCGAAGTAAGTCGCTCTTTTTAGCTCGTCCGCTCGTTTGGGCTTTTGCTACCACTACTAAAACTACAGCTGAGCTGCATTTCAGCTGGAAATGAAGGCAACTGGCAGAAGGGAATCACGCGTTTCTGTGCGCTCTCGCGTCCTGTCGCTGTTACCCGTCAGTCTTCGGAAAAGGAGCGGACGAACTAAGAGGTGAGGGATCTGCGAACTAGTTCGCGTAGTTCGCCTGTGGGAACGCTCTTCCGAACTAGTTCGTTCGCGAACTACGCAAGACTAGTTACCACTGCGCCACCTCGCTCGGTTGGAGTATTGCTGCGCATTGTGGGAGCCACACCAGGTGGGACAGACGGACGATTTAGAGAAAACTCAGAAAGACAGCTCGTTTTGTACTATCGCGATATAGTGAGGAAAGTGTCACGGGAATGCTGCACGAGTTGGGCAGGAAATCGTTAAAAGAAAGGCGTACTTTGTTGCAGAGATATCTATTTGCGAAATTTCTTTCACCAACTTTCTCTTCTGAATGCGAACATATATTGTTAGCGCCCACCTACATAGGGAGACATTCGGCAAGGTATTAGACAAGGGAACTATACAGAAATATCATAAACGTGTTTCGATGAACCATCTGCCATTCACTTCAATGTGACTCTCAGAGTATCCATATAGATATAGATATTGAACTTTGTCTTTGCTTTAAGTATTTTTGGTTTAGAATCTAAACACCTATATCTCTGCACTCAATAAACATTGGACAGATGTTGAAAGCATTTTTATTTGACTTCCGAAGCTTTCCCGGCCTATTCTTCATCCAATAACTTTCGGGTGTGCGTTCGGATCCCGACGTAAGCGTCACAGCGTAATCGACACCATCAATCGATTATTAATGATTAGAAGGCTGTTGCTCTTCCACCACCGACGACAGCACATACAACTCGGCTGTATCGCGCATGACGCCATCTAACGCATGCGCAAAATGATACCAGCACTTTAGGCATGCCCAAGAACCACTTTAAATACCGTACTGCACATAGGTATTCTGCCGCAGCGGACTCAGGAGACATCACAGGAGCTCAGCTGCAGCAGAACCTCGCATTAACCGGACTGATTGTGCCTTTATCGAGCAGATGGTGTCGAACAGCAGATGATGACGCTGGCTACATCGGTTCTCCGTGCAGGTTCAGAGCAGCCACCCCCGTCGGTGAGTGGGAGCGGTGAGCAGCCTTTGTGCCGGCATAAGCTAGAGCTGGGAGCTGGGGCGGTGGTTCTGATCCGCGGGCCAGTGGCTACATCACGCGCCGCGCTTCTCCTCGGCCCGGTGTCGCGTGCGCCGCCTTTCACGGCTCTGCTCACGCACGTGTTCGCCCAGAGCGGCTGTTAACCTCTGCCACACTCCTGCCCTGTCATCGCTTTCAGATACGTCTCAAGCAGCCGGTGGCACGAGGCCACAAAACGACTTCTCAGCCTTGGCAGTAAATCCGACGTAATTCCTCAAATATTCGATACAGAACACGGCAAATTGAAGTTTGGGTCGTTCCGGGAGTCGTGCCCGGGTAGCTGAATGGTCGCGCGAAAATCGGGAAATCCGGGTTCGAGTTTCGGTCCGACACAAAATTTTCATAACTGCTTTCTAGGCAGTTGCGCTGACCCCTACACCACTGGGGACACAGAAATCATCACACCTGCACGGGATTACTCAAGTACGCATACCCCTGCCCACTAGAACTCAAACTCGTAGTTATTGTGTACTTATTCCCGTAAGAGTAAGAGCCTGGGAATGTCTCTGCACTGAAGAAAGGATCATTGTCTGAACGAACAGACGCTATATATAAAACTTATAAAAATGCCGATGACGGGCAATGATGCATTCTTCAGTGCAGAGGCACTCCCAGGCCCTTACTCTTACGGGAATTAGTACACAATAACTACGAGTTTGAGTTCTAGGGGGCAGGGGTAGGCGTACTTGAGTAATTCCGTGCAGATGTGATGATTTCTGTGTCCCCAGTGGTGTAGGGGTCAGCGCAACTGCCTAGAAAGAGGGAGAGCTGGGTTCGAGTTCCGGCTGGATACACATTTTCAACTTTACGCATTCGCAGTTAATGTCATACATTCCGTGAATATATATAAATAATGCCCTATTGTCACATTAAAAATGTGTATTCTCTCTCTCTCTCTCTCTCTCTCTCTCTCTTTCAGCGATATTAGTGATACAAACAGACCAAAATACAAAAAGCAAGTACGTAAATGTTTATCTAGTATAATGAAGAAAATGTGAAAAAGAAAATATAGATGCACTACCATATTTCGATGTTAACTGTTATCTTTGGATATAAAAGTTTAATAAACGTAAAAAAAAAAAAAAAAAAAAAAAAAAAAAGAAAAGTTCGATTGCCGGCAGGGGACTGGGTGTTGTCCTAATCATCATCATTTCATCATCGGCACGCAAGTCGCCCAAGAGGCGTCAAGTAAAAAGACTTGCACTAAGATGGCCGAACAATCCCTTATGGGATCTCCCGGACAAGAATGCCATACGATCATTTCCATTTTCCATCGAAGTGTGCGGCTCGATTAATACTTTCGAAGGATCACATGGCAGATGAAATGGCAGGTTGTGATCTTCAGCGATGGAGGCAGATTACGCCAACACGCTAGTAATGCTCGTCTACGAGTAAGACGTAAACCTTGTGGACGCTGTCTCGTAGAGTCCATTCGACTAAGAGACACTTGCTCCATCCCAGGCCTTGTGGTCTAGGGTCTGATAAGCTACAACTCTCGTTCACCTTTGATGCTTGTGGACGGAACACTGAGCAGCGCTCGATACGTGCAGACCCAGTCGTTTGTCATTTTTGTGTGTTTGTATTTGTGTTTTTCCATCAGGATTACGCTCGCCCATACTGTATGTCAAATCCAACGTGCTGGGCAAGACGTGCAGCAAGTTCCCTCACCAGCGGGATCTTCGTACTTGTCTCCGATCAAGCACGTGTGGGATGTTGTGGAACTACAACTGGAATTCTCTGTAAGGAAAAGAAAGCGAAGGAAAACGGTGTAACTAGGGAAAATGAGTGACGGAAGAAGGTGTTTGTTAGAATTTTGTACAAAGCACAATGTAATGATTACAAACATTTGGTTTAAGAATCGTGAAAGAACGCTGTATGTGTGTTAGGGAGAAGGAGACACCAGAAGATTTCAGATTGATTTTATAATGGTAAGTCATAGATTTCAGAACCACATTTTTAATTGTAAGACATATCTATGGGGAGATATAGACTCTCAACATACCTTATTGTTTATGAACTGTAGATTAAAACTTAAAACATTGCAAACATGTAGAAAAATGAAGAGATGGTCTTGAATAAATTGACGGTTTTAAAGAGCATTACGCAACGCTTGACCGAAACAGGGGAAAGTAATACAATAGAAGGAAAATGGATAGCATTCAAAGGTGAAATAATGAATACCACAGAGCATCAACTAGGTAGAATGACAAGGGGCCTAAGTGAAGGGATAGATTTGATGGGACATATTCTGAGACATTAAGGAACTTTCAGCTTAGCATTAGAAGGAAGTGTGTGGGGTAAAAATCGCAGAGGGAGACCGAGGGACGAATACAGTATGCAGATTCAAAAGGATGTAGGTTGCCGAACGTATACTCAGATGAAGAGACTTGCACAGAACAGGGTATTGTGGAGAGCCGCATCAAACCAGTCTGCAGACTGAAGACCACAACAACAACATCCAGATAGGGTAGGCTGGAGAGCTACATCAAACCAATCTCCGGATTGAAGACCACAAGAACAAAAAATATCTCATAAAAGTGACTTACTGCAGTAATTTCTAAAACCTCTAAATTTACGATGGTTTAGATGCATTGTAACATTTCTCATCTTCAGTGCTGTAGCGTTAAATGTGAAGGTGAGCAGAACTGTCATTTGGTGGGAGAGGTTGAGATGTTGACAAACTGAGACCTATCTCGAGTCGTGTTCCCAGAACCGTATCCGAGAACTGGAAGTGTGGAATAGGGCAGAGCTGTGAAGCAGCAGGGCAGAGGGGTGCGGCAGTGGTATCTGGGAGCGGCCGGTGGCGTCTCGGTGTTTTCCTGGAAACGCGAGGGAGCGGGGCGCGAGGGCGCGGCGCTTCCGGCAGCGTGTGGCGTCCGCCCCAGCAGAGGTCGGCGACCGCCGGCCGTGGCCTTGAACCTCACAAGGGCCGACGAGAACGGCAACAGCCCGCAGCATCTCGCTACCAGTGGCGCGGGTTGCCTACCGGCCCAGCGTCGGCACAGCCCGCTTCTCGCAGGAGGGCGAGTGCAGCGGAGGAGGGTTGAGCCAGAGTCGAACATAAAGGCTAGTTTACACGACGACACTAGGTTTCATGAAACTGCGCTACTGCCCAGTGCGCATGCGCGGCAGGCGTTCTCGCAACTCGTTGACGAAACTAAACTGTTTCGGCACCTTCCAACTTTGGCGAAACTGATTGCGCGTGTTTTAGGTTAGGTTATGTCCAATACAGAACAAAATATAATATACAGGGGAGAACGGAAGAAATAATTTGGTTTTTGAACATATATGCGTTGCGTAGGTGTTTGTGCGATTTAAACGGCGTGTTAGTGCTCTTCTAGCAATTATTTGTGAAATTATATATTGATGGGTTGACGATTAGTGAATTGCAGACTAAAATACATCCAATTCGAAATAACTATACAAACGAAGTATGGCAATCGTGGATTTCGGAACACGGTACAAGTACTGCAGAGACAAATATCTACTTGACAAGAAACGTAATGCTATTTGTAATTTCAGTTCTGGTAACAATTCTTCACGCATAACGGTAACTTGTTTGTTTATTGGATTACTAACTCTGTTTAAAAGAACGTGAATTGCTCTGGTGACATTCTAAGTTGATCAAAATAGCTTCTAGGGTCTTCTATCACAATTTCTTTCAGCAAGGTCGCTGAGCAACGGAGCTGACGTCTTTTTTTAATCCATTCACGAACCCAAAAACGTTTCTTATTCATTTTATGTTTAGTCTTATCCAGCGACTTCTCACAGACAAGCAATAGATTCGCCACAACTCTTACAGTTACAAAAGCTTTCATTTTACGGCGACTACGGTACTCACAAAACAACGAAACTGAAGTGTATAGTATTGGCGCCGTGTCTACAGACATACACGAAACCAGTTGCGCGCAGTTCATTTCATGTATCGAGTTTCGCAACCTAGTGTCGTCGTGTAGACTAGCCTTAAGAGTCGCGAAACTCGCAGTGATTTTCTGCAACTTCGCGACTAAGCGCTGCCAAGCGGCCGCGTCGTAAAAACACACCGTGAAGCGATTGAGTAATGAATGTGTATTTCGACTGAAGCAGCATTTTCAAAATAACTTCGTATTTACGAGCTTTTGTGGCATTATAAATTGTAGCAACTGTCAAAAATATAATTCGGAAATCTCTCATTTGCAAAGGATGCTGAGAAATAACAGAATAATGTTGTGTATAACAGGTGTTCGTTTACAGTGGTTGGTTATACTTTTAGGCATAGAAGTAAATCTTTAAAAATTCATTCACGTCCAAACTTCCGCTGTTAATGAGAATCGCAAATACTTGATCACTATTTCATAATATTACTGCTGAATGAAAGTAATGTATGAATGACTGCTTAGGTTCGTACCTCGGGTTCACAAAAATGATAACCCTGTATACTAACATATTTTGTCGATTACCTACTAGTTTGATAAAGTGAATACGTAGCTACAAATAAATAATATGTCCCTATATAACTTGTTAATGTTAGCACGTCACATTCTCGAACATATTCTGTTTGATAACTACCAAGTAGATAAAAAATTGTAATAGGTACACATAAGCAAGGACGAGGTGAAAAGATGGTTTAAACGACGATGTAGAATCTAGTCCCCTACAATGTGAAAATCCTGTGTACTTTTGAAAACATTACAATGTCCGAAATTCGCTAAAACAAAGCTCATGCAACATGTCATTACGCACCAAACAGGCGATAATCATAATCATAATCAGTTCCTCTTATATATTTCAGCACATCAGGTTACAATTCATTTCTGCTTTCAAAAAGTTTTGGACGATATTAATATGACTCGGGTATTGTGAACTGTATGAATTACATTGCACTGACAGTTTGTTAAATTATAGACTGCCATTAACAGAAGCACTGATATTACTTTAATGGTGTTTTCGTATTTGTATTAGAAAGTTCACAGCAATGTTCAGTGACCAGAAAATATAAAAGTAACAGCATTAAAAACGGCAACTTCTCAGTTTGCATCATGCCATTCCTCTGTTATTCCCTTCTGGCCGCTAGGAGCGCTAGTTTCCCATCAGCTGCAATTTTCTTCCTAGAGAGTTGCGCGGCTGTCTGTGATACACTGTGATTGAGCCGTCAGCACACGGGGCATGTGTCTGAACGAATGCCGGACAGTTGCCAAGCCGGACACTTGCCATACATGACCCTCCACCAGGTAAACCGAATAGTGCCCCCCCCCCCCCCCTTCCTCATGGTTGCAGGAATATCAGATTGAGCAGGGTACAAATGTATCACGTGACACGTCGAAACCGGAAGTTAGCGGCATATCGTTGAAGGGCAGCGTCGGCGTTCATACTAAGGAGGGTACAATACAGGGCCGGCCGCGGTGGCCGAGGGGACTGAGGCGCTTCAGTCACAGTCTGCACGGCCACTACGATCGAGGGTTCGAATCCCCCCTCGGGCATGGATATTTGTGCCGTCCTAGTTCGTAAGTAGTTCATAAGTAGTTTGTAAGTTTAGGGACTGATGACCCCGTAGTTAAGTCCCATCAGCTTTACAAACATTTGAACATTTGAATACAATACAGGGAGACGACCTGATCGCGAAGAAGTGAAGCCAGAACTTCGTCTAAATAAAGCTGTATATAGAATGAAACTTTCACTTTGCAGCGGAGTATGCGCTGATATGAAACTTACTGGCAGATTAAAATTGTGTGCTGGAACCGGGACTCGAACCTGGGACCTTTGCCTTTCGCGGGCAAGCGCTCTACCGACTGAGCTATCCCGACACGACTCACGATGCCGCCTCACAACTTTACTTTCGCCAGTACCTCGCCTCCTACTTTCCAAACTCCTGCAGGAGAGCTTCTGTGAAGTTCGGAAAGTAGGAGGCGAGGTACTTGCGGAAGTAAAGTTGTGAGGTGGCATCGTGAGTCGTGTTGGGATAGCACAGTCGGTAGAGCGCTTGCCCGCGAAAGGCAAAGGTCCCAGGTTCGAGTCCCGGTTCCGGCACACAATTTTAATCTTCCAGGAAGTTTCATAACAGCTGTATATGTTCAGCTCATTTTCACGAAGTAGATATTGATAGACCATCGTTGACCTGTGTCTGAATATGAGACGGTGTAGTGCCTTGTATTTTCCGGTCATTTTCAGCTTACATGCACTCTTATTTGGTGCGAATTAATTTCCTGTTTGAGTGAGTTGGAAAATTGTTTGCCGTTTTGTGGAGAATTCTGTTTGCTAGCTACTGAGCGGCCAAGGGTATATACAAGTACCTGTCAACCATTGAGCAGTAACAGCATAAATTATTTACTTCATGTTCAGCACCAAAAAGTATTCTTGTAGTTCGATAGGAGTCAGCTAATATTATTTGAAAATTCGAATCCTATAGAAACATGGGAATACATTTTTGCGCTGACCACGAAGGAAATAATTAATGCTGTTACTGCTCTATGGTTGACAGGTTCTTGTATGTAACCTTATCCGACAAGTAAATTAGTCACTCTCGTAAACTTTTTTAAAGGGCACCCTTTTTTTTTATTCAGTAATTCAGTTCCTCTCCTAAAGACGTATTCAAAAATGTATCATAGTGTACCTTTTTAAATACTGTTGCGTAGAATAGGAATGCAGTAAAGGCTACCCTTCCTAAAAACTGCATCGACACATATCGGACTGTTTTACATTTTTAATATTTTACGTTTTTCTGTTAATACCTAAATTATGACGCTGGTCGTTTTGCAGACCAATACCATAATTTTAAGTAAAGACGTCAATGTATCTTATTTTTAATCGTCTATAATGGTGCAAAACACCATTGTAAGGCATACTACAGGTGGCGGCCTCTAACGAAGCCACGAGGTATCGCCTAAACGACGCTGACATGCACAGTACACGTTGGAGGCCTGTGGATGCATCATCTATTTTAAACGATTTTAAATTTTAATGTAATTATGTATTGACAGTGGACAACGTACAGATTTTATCTGTCATTTGCTTCATGCAGTGTATTATTACGGTTGGAATAAGGCAAACCTGCAAATGTGACTTTTCCAGCATCAATACCAACTGCTGGTTTTATGTTTTTTTTTTTAATATGATCAGCGTTTTAACGTTTGTCGATTTAGAGAAAGCTTTTGACAATTTCGACGGGAATACACTCTTCCAAATTCTGAAGGTATCAGGGGTAAAATATAGGGAGCGAAGAGTTATGTTCAACCTATACAAAAACCAGACAGCGGATATTAGAGTCGAAGGACAAGAAAAGGTCGCAGAGGTTGGGAAGGGAGTAAGACAGGGTTGTAGCCTTTCCCCAATGTTGTTCAATCTGTACATTGATCAGACAGTGAAGGAATGGAAGGAGAAGTTTGGAGAGGGCATTAAAGTGCAGGGAGAAGAAATAAAAACATTACGGTTTGCCGATGACACAGTAATTCCGTTAGAGACCGTAAAAGATCTGGAAGAGCAATTGAATGGAGTGGACAGTGTCTTGAAAGGAAGATATAAGATGAACATTAACAAGAGTAAAAGGAAGGTAATGAAATGCAATGTCAGACAATCGGGCGATGCTGAAGGAATTAGATTAATTAATGACACAATAAAAGTAGTAGATGAATTTTGTTATTTGGGTAGCAAGATATCTTCTGATAGCCGAAGTAAAGAAGATAAAAAATGCAGAATAGCTATGGGAAGAAAAGCGTTTCTAAAGAAGCGAAACTTGTTAACATCCAATTTTAATTTAAATGTTAGGAAGTCCTTCCTGAACGCATTTGTCTGGAGTGTAGCATTGTATGGGAGTGAAACGTGGGCGATAAGGAGTTCAGGTAAAAAAATGATAAAAGCTTTTGAAATGTGGTGCTACAGATGAATGATGAAAATTAGATGGGTAGATCACGTAACTAATGAGGAGGTGTTTAACCGAATCGGGGCGAAAAGGAGTTTGTGGCGTATCCTGACTAAGAGAAGGGACAGGTTGGTTGGACACATTCTGAGACATCAAGGAATTGTCAACTTAGCATTAGAAGGAAGCGCTTGGGGTAAAAATCGTAGAGGGAGACCGAGGGACGAATATAGTAAGCAGATTCAAATGGATGTAGGTTGCCGAACGTATTCTCAGATGAAGAGACTTGCACAGGACAGGGTAGCATGGAGAGCTGCATCTAATCAGTCTGCGGACTGAAGACCACAACAACAACAATATAATCAGTGTAAAGTAATGCTTTTAACTCTCTTTTTTAGGCCAACGGTTTGAAAATGGACGATTAAGTTCGAATCTAGTTACCAACTCCTAAATAGTGCAACTGTGCCGGAAAAATAAATTGTTTTCAGTATATTAACAGTTGCTGGTCCTGCACCATCTTTACAATGAATTTTGGCAAGTTAAACTAACCTAAGGACAACACATAACACCCATGCCCGAGGGAGGACTCGAACTCCCGACGGCGAACAGCCGAGCTCACCGCAGCACGGTGCCTCAGTGCACAAGGCTGTTCCGCCGCGGAAATTATATTCTCTTGCCGTTTTCTTGTTTTTTACCACTTCACCACTAAGCATATGCCATTTTGTTTGTGTTGTGTTTTTGTTTTGGGTGGCATTGCCAACTGTTAAATGTGTGTTTGTCCTATCTTTGCTTTATGTCAGTGTGTGTGTGTGTGTATGTGTGTGTGTGTGTGTGTGTGTCATCGGCAAACCGCAAAGTTTTTATACAACATCGCCTTCCGTTGGCTTTTAGTACGAATCGGAATTCAGTCGCAAGATGTGAACAGAGAAAGCAGCAGAAGTGTAGGCGTCATGCGGTCCGCGCCGATGTGTCGTGTCCACCGTGCTATTTAGCGTGGAGCTGCTTTCGATTTGGGCGCAGAGGCGTCTTGGCTGCCCCTTGCGAATGACATCCCCTTCCCGGGGGAGGGTCGCGCCTGATGCGGTCTGGGGAGCAGGGAGAGCAAAAGCGGACGCAAGGGGCTGTCTGTCTCGTGTGTGTGTGTGTGTTTGTGTGGGCAGGTCAGCGAGACTCGCCCAACGGACGGCTACTGGGGAGGGACACCACTATCTGTGGCGTCTGCTCCGCGCGCCGCAGCGCTCACAACCCAATCACCACACTAGAGTTGGCTACGAAAAAATGTTCAAATGTTTGTTAAGCTTATGGGACTTAACTACGGGGTGATCAGTCCATAAACTTACAAACTACTTATGAATTACTTACGAACTAGGACGGCACAAATATCCATGCCCGAGGGGGGATTCGAACCCCCGACCGTAGTGGCCGTGCTGACCGTGACTGGAGCGCCTCAGTCACCTCGGCCACCGCGGCCGGCGGAGTTGGCTACGGTTTCATGGTTTCGAAACCAGGTTTCGATACACACAACAGTATCAGTATTTCAAAACCGGCATGTTTCACGGTTTCGAAACCATGCGGTTTCATTCCGTTCTGTTTCGGATCACATTCGCGGTCGATTGTAGATACACTGAAACCGTTTCTTCCTGGCGGTTTCACGGTTTCGTGTCGGTTTCACGGTTTCGTGCCGGTTTCACGATTTCAGGCCGGTTTCACAACACCGGTGTTTCAAACCACTAATGCAGAAAGGCGGAACAGACTACTGGTATCGAAATGAGGTGTTTCATTTTACTGAAGCTCCACACAGTTAAACATATAACTTACTAGTAAATAAACCATTTACAGAGTCTCAAATAGTAGTTGACACTCGTGAGTCTGCAGTTTATGATTACTGAAATCAAAATTCGTTTGCAAGAGACTGCTGTATTCCGAAATGACATAATGTCTGCTTTATAAGTGTAAAAGAATAATAAAACAACGTTCACTATTTGCATTGAAATAACCAGTTAAATTCTAGGTTTATCTACCACATTAAAAACACACGAGTGAAACAACATTTTTTAAAATAAGATACAAAATGAAGCCTGCAATGTTCAAATGTTTGTAGAGTCTATGGGACTTAACTACGGGGTCATCAGTCCCTAAACTTACAAACTACTTATGAACTACTTACGAACTAGGACGGCACAAAAATATCCATGCCCGAGGGGGGATTCGAACCCCCGACCGTAGTGGGCGTGCAGACCGTGACTGGAGCGTCTCAGTCTCCTCGGCCACCGCGGCCGGCAAGCCTGAAATGACATTTTTTATACTGACAAGGGTAGATCGCATATTTACTCTCGTGTTAAAGAGTTAGTTTCTTACGTGTGAAAACGAAGTTACCTATTGTCGTTATAAGTTTTCGACAGTGATGTTAAAGGAATTGCGGCGGTGGTGTAACGGTCAATACGTATAAGTGGTGAACTTGTGTCTTGTTTTATTATTTTTGTAATTCCATAGCATTATTTGTGATTATTTAGTGTGCCCTTCATTCCCTATAATTAATTTAGTATGTATAGAAAGTAGCATTTATGATCCCTCACTGCAATATGCGTACCGTATTGCAGTTTGTGAGTTCCTAACGGGGTAAACTTTTACCTACCATACCGGCGGCTTCGTGTGACTATGTTGGCAACATCGACAACACGAGAGAAAATCTTTATTAACTTGTTTCGTACAGACCAAGAAGTAAATATATACTCTATGGTCGACAGGTACTTGTATGTACCCTTGTCCACATAGTGAAAACTATTGCCCTCCTAGAATGAAGATATCATGACAAAACATACATTGCTTCCGTTTCATGGTTTCGAAACAGTGTATCGAAGGCACAGATGGTACGGTTTCATTTGTTTCGAAACCGTCATATGTTTCAGTTTTCACATCTCTACTCCACACACACCAGCTTTCCTTCAAAAATCACAAATGACATGTTCTTTTTACGCACAGACGGTGGACAAAAGTGACCACCTAACATGAACACGTTATTTATGTATTAGTACTCTAGTAATGTAGAGTAGACTTGCGCATAATAGTTCGCGAGCGGGAGCGCTCACTTTAGTTCGCGGCTCTGTGGCGAACTAGTTCGTTCTTTTAGTTCGTCCGCTCCTTGAGACAACATTGTAAGTAGGAGGTCCCGGGTTCGAATGCCGGCCACAGCACAAATTTATATTTAATACCTTTGGTATAACGAGACAATGTTGTCTCAAGGAATTGTATTATTTGTTGATTTTTATATCACGCCGGCCGCGGTGGCCGAGGTGACTGAGGCGCTCCAGTCACGGTCAGCACGACCACTACGGTCGGGGGTTCGAATCCCCCCTCGGGCATGGATATTTGTGCTGTCCTAGTTTGTAAGTAGTTCATAAGTAGTTTGTAAGTTTAGGGACTGATGACCCCGTAGTTAAGTCCCATAAGGTTAACAAACATTTGAACATTTTTATATCACCTCGGCCTGAGGAACAAGGCGCGATTGTTCCCATTCGCGTTCTTTGCTGGGGTGCTATTCCAACATAGGAGAGCCCTGGAAATTAGATACGCATTTCGCAGGGTAAATGAGGCTGAATTAAAGTATGCGGTGTAGAGGGAGACGTGCTTTAAGACAGTCCATGTAGTCGCTTTGGCTGCAACGCTGTGTTAGTTGAGTGGTCTAAAGCTCCTACCTACTAAGTAGGAGGTCCGGGTTCGAATCCTGCACACAGTACAAATTCTAATTCAGTGCCTCTCCTTGTGTTTAATTCGTTTGGTGAGAGTTCTGTCGTAATAGAAAACAGAATACGATACTTATGTATGCAAGCTTATTATTTCAGTATTTACTTATGCTTGTTGCGCCTGGTGTAAGGTCCAAAATGTGATTTCTTCCTCTCATCTACAGGAACAGCGCACTTTCGCCTGTGTGCAAATTACTGCTTGCACTAAGGCAGTACGCACTTCAAAATATGTTCATTGCCATAGGGGACTCGTTGGTGTCTCCAAAACGTCTGCTTAGAAATCTGTCTACGGGGTCATCAGTCCCTAAACTTACAAACTACTAATGAACTACCTTAGACTAGGTACGGCACAAATATCCATGCCTTACCGTAGTGGCCGTGCAGACCGTGACTGGCGCGCCTCAGTCCCCTCGGCCGGCAAAATTCGAGCTTCTTTCACGTTTGTTTTCCACAGCGCCAAATAACAACTGTCTGCTAACATCTTCCCTGCTAGTCAAATGTGGCGAACAGCTGTTTATTGCCCTAGTTTTGCTCTTGTTAATGTTAATCTTATATGCACCTTTCAGCACACTGTCCATTCCGTTCAACTGCTCTTCCAGGTCCTTTGCTGTCTCTGACAGAATTACTATGTCGTCGACAAAACGCAATGTTTTTAATTCTTCACCCTGAACATTAATTCCTTCTCCAAATTTCTCCTTGCTTTCCTTAATAGCTTGCTCAGTTTACAAATTGAATAACATTGGAGAAAGGCTACAACCTTGTCTTACTCCCTTCCCAACCACTGAATCCCTTTCATGTCCTTCAACTCTGAAAACCGCTGTCTGGCTTTTGTACAAGTTGTAAATAACCTTACGATCCGTATATTTTACTCCTGCTTGCTTCAGAACTTGAAAGAGTTTATTCCAATCAACATTTTCAAAAGCCTTCTCCAAATCTACTAAAGCTAAATATGTAGGTTTGCCTTTTCTTAATCTATTTTCTAAGATTAGCCGTAAAGTGAGCATCGTATCATTTTCTCCAAGTTAGCAAACGAGAGGTGTATCTGGCAATGACAAATACACTGCACTTAACGAACACATTTAACTGGACGTTAAAGGCATCTTCTGTCTTACTAACGAAAAGTTTAACGAGAGATGGACGAACCGGCTGTAAGAGGTGGAGGAGGGACTGCCCGTGAACAAGCAATGCGGGAACATTTGCCCACCGATGATGTAGCTGTAGAAAGGTAGGATGTACTCCACCGCAATACCTACAGTTATCTTTGTAATGGGCTCGGGGTGGTAAATATTTGTATATATATATATATATTACGTTAACTTTGAAATATTGCTTTGATTATGATCGTTAGATGGTTGTTGGTGGATTTTCAGTTGGAACTGATCTTGTGCCAGCCCACATTATTCCCCTGAGCCACCAATACACCCTACTTCTAAACTATGCACTTCACTCTGAGGCAATATCGTCGATAAATGATTCTCATTCATTAACACACGTTAATTCAGATTTGAATAAGTGTATTGAAACTCATGCAATAATAATTGGTTGTACTGTAGTAAAACAAAGAATGACGGACAGGTTGAAGGTTCACACATAGTGTCAAATCAACAGTACACAAGCGAGTAATTGAATGTCTTGTTCGAGAATAAAGAAGAGCTTGAGGTATTAGCACATATTACACAATATGCTAACCCAATATGTTATTCACGTGCAATAGCAGTCCAACTTCATTTACAGCAATTGTTGCCAGTTCGACACGGCCGGCCGCGGTGGCCGAGGGGACTGAGGCGCTCTAGTCACGGTCTGCACGGCTACTACGGTCGGGGGTTCGAATCCCCCCTCGGGCATGGATATTTGTGCCGTCCTTAGTTGTAAGTAATTCATAAGTAGTTTGTAAGTTTAGGGACTGATGACCCCGTAGTTAAGTCCCATAGACTCTACAAACATTTGAACATTTAGTTCGACACGTCCCATCGCGACGCGGTTGCTCGACAATCTTGATGTCACAACAGCGACGAAAGTTTGTATTTTACGATATCAAAGTTCCACGTTAGTCAGATGTTCTCCTTTTCATCCAATCCATATATAAAACCGTTACCTACGCGACGCGGTTGATTGTTTCTCAAAAGTAACGAAAGTAATACTTTAGACGAAGTAAGAATGTACAAAAGAGTTAAGGAAAATTTGGGAATAGGGAAATACAAGTTGCTAGGAATGAAAGAAACAGGAAATATAAGGAAGCCAAGGCGAAATAACTGAGGGAAAAAAGTGAAGAAATCGAAGAGAAAATTATCGCCTGTAGGACTGACTTAACATGTAACGAAATCTTCGGTGGTAACGAGTGCAATGGGAATTTGACTGAACACAGACGAGAGAGATGGGACTAGTACTTTGAGAGTTTCTATTAGGAGAAAAACCGATGACGTACAAGAGATATAAAGTGGTATTGATATGGAAGACGTATTTTGCATTGGATTTAAAAGAACTTTGAATGACTTATAATCAAACAAAGAAGAATCCATTGATTTCTGTCGCCGCACGACACACGTTAGCGCATACTTTGACAGAAATACACGTTCCACTGACTCGAAAGATACTAGATAGCTTAGCGTGGCTCATCAGTAAGAGTTACTGTTAAATAAGTTGCACGAGTTTCAATAATAGCCATTTCGTTCGTGCCACTGCCGTAGTTAGCTAGATCTGCCCCCTCTCAGCCACGCACACCAACTGCTACTGTTTTTAAACTCGACTCCTTGGACGTGATCGACAATTGATATCACTCGGATAGTCAAAGATGTTCAATACCACAATAATTGTAAATTATTTTAACACTGCTTTAAAGTTTATTAATTCACTATAAGCTTATTTCGGCCTTAGGCCATCATCAGGTGTTCTGCAATACAAGTAATATAGAAGAGTTGTTACATATAGTCTTATAACATAATTACATACATTTTTTACAAAGTTTTACTTACATTACTTATAATATTGTTGTTGTTTATTTACTGCCCAATTGATTATAGAAGCTGATGTAATGCTTATCTGTATATGTGCAGCAGCACTGGTAATGTGATTAGATTGTTTATCAGTTTTCCATAGTGGCAGTTTGTGGTGGCGGCATCCAACGATGCCACTATGGAAAACTGATAAACAATCTAATCATATAACCAGTGCTGCTGCACATACAGGGTGTTTCACTAAGTGTGTTTGCCTCTGTAACTTATAAAATAATAGGTGCCGGGAAATTTTAATGCGCTAGGTCAACACAAGAAATGTTACACTTTCTGCGGAGCTATGAGCATAGTTTATTGTATTATTTTCCAAAGAGTTACAGCACAAAGATATAATTTCTTAAATGGAACAATAGTTTTTTTTCTATCGTGTATTGGATTCGTTTAAAAAAGCTGCGTCCAAATCAATTTAAACTACATTCCTATTACTGTTAGTTTGAGAGCTACACCCCTTCAAACTTCCGGGGGCGGAGGCTGCGATAGTGTAGCTGACTGGCCGAGTGGCTATCCCCTGGGGCACGGCCCACTGTCTCATGACCACCAGCCAGTCAGCTACGCTGTCGTAGCCTCCGCCCCCTAAACTTTGAAGGGTTGTACCTCCCAAACTAACAGTGATAGGAATGTAGTTTAAATTGATTTGGACGCAGCTGATTTCAACGAATCCAATGCACGATAGAAAAAACTATTGTTCCATTTAAAAAATTATATCTTTGTGGTGTAACGCTTTGAAAAATGATACAATAAACTATGTTCATAGCTCCGCAGAAAGTGTAACATTTCTTGTGTTGACCTACCGCATTAAAATTTCCCGTCACCTATTATTAAAGTTACAAAGGCAAACACACTTAGTGAAACACCCTGTATACAGATAAGCATTACATCAGCTTCTATAATCAATTGGGCAGCAAATAAACAACAACAATATTATAAGTAATGTATGTAAAACTTTGTAAAAAAATTTATGTAATTATGTTATAAGACTATATGTAACAACTCTTCTATATTACTTGTATTACAGAACACCTGATGATGACCTAAGGCCGAAATAAGCTTATAGTGAGTTAATAAAGTTTAAAGCAGTGTTAAAATAATTTATAATTATTGTGGTATTGAACATGTCAATCAAAGACATACTCCACACTGCGGGTCCCAGAGAACGAAAAAAGTCAAAGATGTAGCCTGCAGTACGCTTACATCTTGTCTAATTCATCTTCAGTAAAAGACTTCTGATAGTAGACTACATTTTCTTTATCCTTCGATGATATTTGCTCTTTTTTTACTTAACAAAATTTTAGAAGATACACATCTGCGGGTGCACTGAACCCCACCTTCCTAACGGAGTGTTTAGGAAGAGTAATGCACACAAAGGTCCCGCTTTATGAATGCTCACCGGAGCGGTTTCTTGAGCCAACAAGAAGCCGTCGCGTGTGGCTGTTGTGAGTGGGGCAGGTGACGTCGGATGCTGCTGGATGAGAAGCGCCCACGCGCCGCCCCCGCCCCCTCCCTCGCCTGTCCCAGAGGGCGCCGCCGCCCCTCGGCTATTCAAAGTTGCCGCATCACGCGTTTTAACAGAATTTCGGTTAGGCGGGCGACATTCAATATGCCCGCTCGTTGGCGGGATTTGGGCTGCCGGGGGGACCGCCGGCTGCGGGGGCGACCGCATACTCAAACAGCTACTTGCGGTGCGTGGCGGACGGCACTTCTTACCGTTATCCACAGTTTCGTGTCGATCCGTTCAAGTGCTATCGACAAGGGTTCGCAAATCGATTCCGTATTTCTTGATTTCCAAAAGGCTTTCGACACCGTACCTCACAAACGGATTTTAATCAAATTGCGTAGTTATGATATATCGCCCCAAATTTGCGACTGGATAGGGGATTTCCTGTCAGAGAGGACACAGTTCGTAGTAATCGATGGTAAGGCATCGACTAAAATAGATGTGATATCGGGCGTTCCACAGGGTATTGTTTTTGGTCCTCTGCTGTTCCTTATTTACATAAACGATTTAGGGGAAAATCTAAGTAGCTCTCTTAGGTAGTTTGCTGATGACGCCGTCATTTAGCGTGTAGTAAAATCATCTGAAGATCAAAACCAACTGCAGAACGATCTGAATAACATATCACTATGGTGTAGATATTGGCAATTGACTCTAAATAATGAGAAGTGTGAAGTCCGTCCACATCAGTACGAAAAGAAATCCGTTAAACTTTGTTTACATGAAAAATCAATGAAATGTGAAGGCCGTAAACTCCACAAAATACCCAGGAACTACTATTCAGATGTTTGTTAAGCTAAGGGACTTAACTGCGGGGTCATCAGTCCCTAAACCTACAAACTACTTATGAACTAGCTTATACTAAAGACGACACAAACATCCATGCCCGAGGGGGGATTCGAACCCCCGACCGTAGCGACCGTGCAGACTGTAACTGGCGCGCCGCAGACTACTCGGCCACTGCGGCCGGCTAGGAATTGCTGTTACTTCAGACTTAAACTGGAAAGAACACGTAGATAATGTCGTGGGAAACACGAGACAGAGACTGCGTTTTATTGGAAGAACCCTTAAAATACGCAACAGAACTACAACAGAAACTGCATACACTACGCTTGTCCGTCCTTTTCTGCATTATTGCTGCCCAGTGTGGAATCCTTATCAGGTGGGTTTGACGGAGGACATCGAAAGAGCCCAAAGAAGGGCAGCTCGTTTCGTATTGTCACGATACAGGGGAGACAGCATTATGGAAATGATACAGCATGTGGGATGGGAATCATTGCAACAACGGCGCTTATCGCTGCGACCTGGGCTGCTTACGAAACTCCAACTCACCAACATTCTCTTCCGTATGCGAAAATATATTGTTGACTCCCACTTACATAGGTAGAAATGATCATCAGAATAAAATACGAGAAATCAGAGCTAAAACGGAGAGATTCAGGTGTTCTTTATTCCTCCGTGCTATTCGAGACTGGAATGGGAGATAAATAGTATAAAGGCGGTTCGATGAATCCTCTGCCAGGCACTTAAATATGATTTGCAGAGTATCCCATGTGGATGATGACCGCTACGTCTACCTCTACATCCACACCTATACTTCTCTGGCCACCAGAACACAATACCCAGTCCTCGAGCAGAGAAATAATGGTCCTTGTGGTCATTGAATCACCAGTTGCTTGTTGAATCGATGATGATGATGATGAATCTGCGGCTGACGTCTCTCTCCTGATAGCTCGGTTATCAGGTTCTGTCAGCTCTCCAGGTCGAATGTTTCCTTCTTGACGCTGTGTCCAGTTACGGTTCACCTATTTCTGTCAACATTGACGATAAAGGTAACGCAGCTATGGAGAGCAGGGCACCCCATCTGGCTTATTTCACATTAGATTACAGATTAGATTAGTTTTTCGTTCCGTAGATCCATGTTGAGGAGATCCTCGTGGATGTGGAACATGTCAAGAAACATAATTTACAAGCTGAATAATAGATAATACTAATAATATAAATACAAATAGATACATTTTTTAAATTTTTTTTGAGCTGATAACATAATAATACTATATGGTATAACTACTGATACATGCATCATTTGGTACAATTTAGAAATTCACTAATGGTGTAGAAGGAGTTGGCCACTAGAAAATCTTTTAGGCTCCTCTTAAACTGATCTTTATTTCTAGCTAAATTTTTTATACTTGATGGTAAATTATTGAAAATGTGTTTTCATTAGTAGTGAAGTCCTTTTTGTACTAAAGTAAGCGCTTTTAAGTCCTTGTGTAGATCATTTTTGTTCCTAGTATTATATGTATGAACTGAGCTGTTTGTTGGGAAAAGGGATATATTATTTATGACAAATTGAATTAAGGAATAAATATACTGAAAGGCAGTAGTTAATATACCCAGTTCTTTGAAGAGGCTTCTACAGGACGTCCGTGAATTTATTCCACAATAATACGTATTACACGCTTTTGGACTCTGAAGACTTTTGACTGACTTGAAGAGTTACACCAAAATAGTATACCATATGGAATGAAAGTAAGCAAAGTATGCAAGCTTTTTTATTTTTATGTCTCCTATGTCTGATAACACTCGTATTAAAAATACAGATTTGTTGAGTCGTTTCTGCAGTTGTGTGGTTTTCTCCTCGCAACTGAATTTATTATCAAGCAGTAATCCCAGGAATTTAATACTGTCAACCTCTTCTATCAGCTCTTCTTCATACTTAATGCATATGATGGTGGGAAATCTCTTAAATGTTCTGAACTGCATGTGGTGAGTCTTTTCAAAGTTTAATGACAATGAGTTGGCTTTAAACCATTTATTAATGTTCATGAAAATATCATTAGCAGACCTTTATATAACTATCTTGACGTACTTTTTATTGCAATACTTGTATCATCTGCAAACAAAACTGGTAGTGTAACTGATGACAGGTCATTAATATACACAAGAAAAAGCAATGGCCCTAAGATGGATGCTTGTGGGATCCACATGTAATTTCCCAATCCGATGATGAGTGTCGGCTTAATTCACTAGTCATTTGCACTGACACCCTTTGTTTTCCGTTAGTGAGGTACGACATGAACCACTTTGGAGCGTTTCCCGTGACACCATAGAATTCTAATTTACTTAAAAGGATCTTATGGTTCACACAATCAAATGCCTTTGACAAATCACGGAAAATACCTGCTGCTTGCAGACCTCAAAACAATCCATGTAGCACGGATAAATGTATGTACTGGGTTCTGTTATCTAAGAAATATGCCGACCTTTAGAAAGCGGCAGTAGCCTGTACGTATTTTTTAGAGCTGAATGACATTGATAGCTTCTCGACCGGGCACAAAATGTAAGTTAAGCACATTTTCAGTCGGTTTCGGTCTTGAGAGTTCGCTACGTCCGCTGGTGGAGAGTATTTTGACGGCCGTCTGACGCGCAGCTCCAGAAGCGGGCGCCGCAGTAGTTCTTGAAGGGCCGGGCAGGCCTCGACGGCTTTGTTTCTCCTCGCATCGCTCGCCCCCACTTCCGTCGCCGCCTCCCCAGGGTCCGCCGCTGCTCGACAGCCAGCCACCTTTCTCCCCTCTCTCGCTGTCCCCCCGTATTCGCCGCCGGAATTCATTTTGGGAGGAGAGCTTTTTTATGGATGAAATATTGGGAAGTATTTGAGCGCAAAGTGGCTGGCTGCGCCGGGCGAGGTGGCGGGCGAGCGCGTTGCGGGGGAGTAGCCTCGCAGTCTGCAGGCGCTAGCACAGCGCCTCCACAACAGCCGCTCCAACTTATCGCATGTAAGATTTTAACAGCTGTCCAGTAAGAAAATAATGTTAGGTAACTCCGGAACAGATGAGTGAGGGGGACTCACGCCGCCGGCCGCGGTGGCCGAGGGGACTGAGGCGCTCCAGTCACGGTCTGCACGGCCACTACGGAGTTTGTGACACTTGCGGGGAGTGACACTTGCGCGGAAAGGGAATTTGTAGACACTTGCGCGGAGACCCGGACGCTGCAGGTAGTGAACAGGGTGTTCCAGAAGTAGGGATACACCACCCCTACTCCACGCCCTCCAGCCGCTACCTGTGCCGTATTCAGGGAAAGGCCCACCGAGCGAGGTGGAGCAGTAGTAACGGCCCGGAGATATCACAGACTCATTCAACAGGGAGATAACACGTCATACAAATATCACTCGATTTACAATACAGCACCATGTGAAGAGGAATGTGATGAAATCGGTATTGAGCGCAACCGTTGCTAACTACAATTTCGGATTTACTGCATTTTGAGTCAGAATTCGCATCTATATTCGCATTTATCGCAAATGCGAATTTTTCCTGTCCCTAGTAATACCTCTAAAAATAAACAGCTGATCAAGGCACTAAAAGCAAGGGCAGATCTTTGGGTGTATTACTACAAATAACTAAAACACAATTTGATCGTGGAATTATATACAATCTCATTATAAAGGTTTTTTGTAGGTGGTTTTGAGCAGCTTTTAAATATGTTAGGAATAGCATTATGAAATACAGACAGCTACACCTTATGTTTATTATGAGATATCGATTTCGGCTAATTTCAGGTCATCTTCAAGTCTCAAACAACAGGTGTTACTTATGCATTTTTCTAGTGGCACTCATAACCTTTAACTGTTTACACACGAGGTCTAACGTTGTTAGTCGCGTTAGCGATGAAAACAGAACCCAGAATCTTTGCGTCTAAATGATACATATATTGGTGTGATGTCTTATTTCGAAAGAACAAACATCACACCAATACATATATAGCTCTCGGTAAAGTGGAACGGTACGATGTCGTTACGTAGCACAGCACGGCGACTGGAAACGCAGGAGAAGTGCAAACAACGTTCTTTCCTCAGAGGTATGATTCTAATTAGGTTCGACGTAGACTTCTACAACATACAGTCTACACGGCGAAGATTACACCAAAAAATTTAAGGTTTCGTCTACTTTGGCGATAGCAATCAAATTTTAAAATCGTTTCTACTATGTAAAGATTTAGCAACACAAAACGCTTCAAGTCCATAACTTCACTGGTTTTCGAGTTCTCAATTTTTAATATGTTTTTAATGTTATTACATAAAAAACAAATTTGGGACCCACACCACAATTTACATATGGCAGATTTTGTAGGTACATTCACAAGACATAATTCAACGGTTCTGTGCATTCATTTTATGAGAAATACCAATCATTTGTTTTCAGTGTTTTTCAAATTTCTACATTTAAGTTTCTTTAATACCCATGTCCGAGGAAAGACTCGAACATCCGACAATTTGTGACACAAATTACATGTTTGATAATATTAATGCATAGAAGTATGAAATCACGTCAAGACTACTTCCTGCAAAAATTTCGACAAAAAAAGTTGGCACTGAGTTTAGAAAAAAAAAAAAATTCTGATATATTGGATTTTAACATTTTATCAAAAATTGAATGTTACTACAAGAGATACAGCCATTCAAATTTACGGGCACCATAACGTATTCCCTTCCTGAGTAAATGAGCTGCTTCTTGTAGTTTCAACACCTTTTTCTTGAATGTTCTGAATATAAATCTTCACACAGACTTCTTGAGGAGGAGAGTGATACGGATATCTGATTGTAAACCACTGCCTATTACCTTAGACCTTTTTGACTGTACTGAACAGGAGTTCCGCGTATTCCGTAATTTATATTTATACAGTTAACAGGCAATGTAATTTATAACCAACTATTGGCTGTCAATTTCGCACATTTTTCCTGGAAGTCTTGCATCTTGTTTCTCCCTGTTGGTTTATGCCAAGTTCGGAGTAAAAATGGTTCTATATGACTGTGATGGAAAATAGAATTTATCTTTAGCATTTTTCGGTGTGTGACATTCCCTTACACATTCCGTATTTCATACATTTCTTAGATGTATTTCTAATTCGAATACAGCCAAATCGTTTTGGGGTCTACGAATAAACGCTATAAGTATGTAAAATACTCATTGACTTATTATTAACGTTTTTTAATTGAAGGTTTAAGGTTGTGTCTCCTATTAAAAAGCATAGTAGCTATTTTTAAAGAGATGGAAGTTGCGTGATAGTGGGGTTAACTACATAGCGGTCAATTACATCAACGTATCTGTGCAGGATGCCTAATATATTTATTGCTTGCGCAGGTGTCTTGATATGCTTAGTGTTCTGAATAATATGCTTTTAGGAGGTATGACTGTGGAAAGTCTCGTCTTGTAGTAGCAAAGAATGTCTTAACTCTCCAAACACTATCACTATTAAAATACCTTTTTGATTTCAGGAGGAACACTCAACGAATTCATATGTAGTTCGAACAAGTTACTATATTGCTCTTCAGCTTTGAAAGGGTAGTGCAATTTCACTGAGTTTCGTGTTATGTTGACATTGTGGAAACTTGACTACAGCAGTGCTAGACTTCTTGGTGTGCCTGTACCCAGGAAAAGCCATTAGCCGCCCCAAGGGTCCCGGGTTCCGCGCAAGTGTCACTCCGCGCAAGTGTCACTCCGCACAAGTGTTCCAACCCCCCACTACGGTCGGGGGTTCTAATCCCCCCTCGGGCATGGATATTTGTGCCGTCCTAGTTCGTAAGTAGTTCATAAGTAGTTTGTAAGTTTAGGGACTGATGACCCCGTAGTTAAGTCCCATAGACTACACAAACATTTGAACAATTTGGACTCACGCCGCACTTCTAAGAAATTCGTCAGTACACATTGTTGTACGCGCGACGCTCATTGTTGCTGGTGAGATCTTTTTACTCGCACGTTTTTGTACTCCTGGGATGAAAGTACAGGATAAATGTAAGAAAGTGGAAGTTCGAAGCCGAGTTTATTCAAGAAAACGCCGAACGGTGTTAGGTGTACCAATCCATATTACGATTTTAGGCAAGGGAGATAAAGGCCTCTGTGGTATTTCTATTAGAACCTCAATAAGAGGGGGAAAAAGTCCTGCCTCAGACGCACAGCCGTAGGCAATCCTAGAAAATGGCTTCAGGGGTAGTAAGGTCTCCCAGCCAGGGTGGAAAATATAGGCTTGTTAACGAGTTATCTAAAGGAAACAAGTATTGGCACTGTAAATGTGTGTATGAATTTTGTTTACATTTGAGGTGGCAGCTGCTAAGACGTTTGTATTATCTTCTTGACATTTCAGGATGGCGCATCAGCTCCGTACCGGTTTGGCATTCACACGAAGGGAGTATGAAAGCATTGACACAGAAACAAACATGCCCAAAATACAGAACATAACACAAGTGATATGCATGCGGGAGAGTGGTCTAGGGAAGAGGCTTCACAATTATCGGCCGACGATGGATGATATCTGTCGCTGTAAGCCATGCCAGCTTACCTACTCGGAGCTCCGAGACCATCCGCTGCTATTCTTTTTAGTAGAAGGTACTAGTAGATACAGCCCGGGTAGCTCGTAAGTCGTATTTAGATTGTGCAGTAGAAACAGTGTAGCTTACGTAGATAGAGTAATGGCTACTTTCGCTAACATATTTGGTGAACATGCGGGTGAGGCCTTTATCCCTACGAAAAGGACATATCTAGAAACCTTACGGAGAGAAAGCAACTTGCTACTCTTAACAGGAATCCATACGATATTTTCTTCTGTACATAGTGTACCAGTTGTGGAATCCACTTTCTATATTGTAGGATGAAAAATGAGACACTTTGCCCTTTTTTAATTTATTACATAATATAAAAATGGATTATACGAGGCGCATTCAGAAAGTAAGTGCCGTTTGGTAATAAAATGAAATTGTACACAGATACAGAAGAAATTTTTATTGCACAAAATTCCACAACTCTTAAATTACTTTTCCACATAACTGCCGAAATTTTGTAGGCACTTGTCATAGCGTGCCACAAGTTTTTGCATGCTTCCTTCACAGAAGGTTGCCGCCTGTATATGCAACCATGTGGTAACAGCTCTTTATCATCCTTGAAGTGTTGACCACCAAGGACAGATTTTAGGTGTAAGAAGAGATGAAAGTCGCTAGGAGAGTGGTCCGAGCTGTATGGAGGATGATCAAACAGGTCCCATTGAAATTTCCGTAAGAATTGTTTGGTCACATTCGGTGTGTCAGGCATTATCGTGGAAAAAAATCTTTTGACAGTAATCCACTTCTTACACCTAAAATCTGTCCTTGATGGACAACACTTCGATGATGACGTGCAGAAAGAACATGTTACCACATGGTTGAATACACAAGCGGCGACATTCTATGAAAAAGGCACACAAAACCTTGTGCCATGCTATGACAATTGCCTACAAAATTTCGGAAGCTATGTAGAAAAGTAGTTTAACAGTTGTAGATTTTTGTACAATCAATATTTTTTCTGTATGTGTACCCGTTCGTTTTATATAACCAAACGGAACTTACTTTCTGGACGCGCCTCGTATTACACAAATCAGACCTACCCACATTAAGTCCGGATGGTCCGCTAAATTAATCCATGGATGGCGTGGTAGACTGCCACACAGGGGGGCGCGGGTTCAATTCCCGATCGGGGTGGAGATTTTCTACACTCGAGGGCTGGGTGCTGTGTCGTCATCATTTCATCATCTTCGACGCGCAGGCCGCCCATATGGTGTCACACTTGCACTGGGCAGGCCTAACACAATTCCAAACGACCAAAAATGTCACACGAAATCTTCATAATTAAGTCGGGATGCATGTCCCCTGTATGTTTTTCATTGCACTTAATCCTTTTGAAAATCCCTGCTAATGACATAATTTCAAAGTCCAAAATAAAATTTTAGCTTTTAAATCTCTTTTAGGTCACAGTAGTCAGTACATTTTTCTCATTTGTTCCTTGAACACACAGTTTATGTGCTGACAATGAAAGAACTGTGCACTTGTAACCCGTTCGTTTATAGTGTTCACATTTGTTTTGGCTAGCTTCTGATTTTCCGTCGAAATTACGTGCCTATGACTTTTTCAAATTTGAAAATCGGCCAAAACACTTTATCGTCGTGAATTGTATTATTTTTTCCAACAGAAGATCTCTAAATTATCCTACGTAAATCCTCAATTCATCTTGAAAATCAATCCAGTTAAAACAAGATAATTCATTAAAAGCCATTCACGTATTTAGATGCTCACACCAATATAAATATATATTTTTCGTTTTACATGTCACACTATAGTTTTTCGAAACATAAAAGGATTATAAGCAAATAACAAATTACGTAATTCAATAGTGGAAGTAAAAAGTTTATACATTCTTGACTAGACGATATCAAAACTTAAAATGCGGACATAAGCATAAATCGTAAGAGTTCATGCGGACACCAGAGTATACATCGAAAATTCGGTCATGTCCGCATAAATGCCGACTTCTGGTAACTCTTAGTTGTGAAGGAATGCAAGGGAAAATTTGGAGAAGGAATTAAAGTTGAGGGCGAAGAAATAAAACAATTGCGTTTTCCTGATGACACTATAATTGTGTGAGACAGCAACGGACTTTGAAGAACAGTTGAACGGAATGGTCAGTGTGTTGAATGGAGCGTATAAAATTAACATTAATTGGATTATTGATAATATTATCGGTCGACTTTCAGTCGAATTTCAAACTCTCGCATCTTAGAAATCAGCTATTACCGAAAGTCAAAACTGAAAGGCGTTATGAAAGCAGAGGGTGTGAACAAGCCCGGGAGTTGAAAATCTAAAAAAAAAAAAAAAAACGGTGTTCATCCGGAAGACTATCCCAAAATACGCAAATCTTCCGGAAAAACTGGATAACTTGGCTGGTATGTCGAAGTTTGCAAAACAATATGTGAGGCCTTGGTAGGCAGTGTTAGGTGATGTTAACTTTTTGCATCCAGTAACCGAGGCTGTCAAAAGCGCCAATAAGTCCGAAAAGCATTAGTTTCCATTTTAAGAATCTATTTCAGTGCTGTCATTATCATGCCTAAAGTTTGAAGTTACATTTCTATTTTTGTAGATGCTGTCACATTTTTTTTATTTTTTATTTTTATAAATACAGCTGTACTATTTACAAAGACATTTCGAAACTTTAAAATAAACGGCTTAGGAGACTGAACGGACGAAAGAGGATAGACGAGAAGGATAGAACGAAACAACGTCGTCTGCAACGTGTGGACCACGTATCGATATTGGACCAACGTCCTTTGATGTTTGATCAAAATACCGACAAGCGACAGAGCAGTACCAACTAGAGTTGGGGCGATTCGTGAATGACTCGTTCAATTGAACGAATACAAATAATGAATCGTAAGAATCGAACCGTGATCCAGACGAATCGTCGTTCGAAAGAATAATATTTGTTCGAAATGATCTAAATTGTAACTCCTAACCCTACGTTGATTAAAAGATGGGATCGTTTGGTAAGACACATTCTTAGACACTAAGGAATTGTAAATTTACCATTGAAGGGGTTAAAACTGCAGAGGGCAAGGACGTAGCCAAAGGGGGGCGGGGTCTTGGGGGTCCGGACCCCCCTATCACCTAAACGATAAAATACTACTCAAAATTATGCTAAGGACAACAGACACAACCATGCGCGATGGTGAACTCGAACCTCTGAAGGGACTAAATGAAATAAGACACGACCTAGCTACCGTGTAGTGAAACTGAATGATATTGTTATCAGTCAAACGTCGAAAAAGGGATACGCACTATCGACAGTCAACAAAGCCATCTATAGTTTCTAATTATCGATACATGGATAACAGCATCGGCTAGTCCACAGTCCTCCTTTCGCCGTTGTCCATTGTTTGCCTTACTCCATTATTGCTATGTTAAGCACTACAGTGGAATGCTGCCGCTGCCATTTTTTTCTTTTGTGCTGTTAAGATAAGTTTCCAATTATGAGTAAGTTCACAACAAGAAAAAAGAGAAAAACCGAGTTTCATTTGTCCACTAGCGTTATGGTAAGTTATAATACGTGTACTATTATAATAGCTTATTTATCTATTTACAGCAGTGGAGTCGTTATTTGGAGTGACGGTATTTCAGTATATCATAAGGCACCTCACTCAGTATGTGTAATACTTCTTAAAGTTAGATTTAAGAGTAATATTTTATCTAGAGGATGGATACGTTTCAATGCCAACAAGAGTAAAAGAACCAATAATCTTGGAAATAAAATTATAGACTTACAATTCCTAAATGAATTAAAAATGTTCAAATGTTTGTACAACTTATGGGACTTAACTACGGGGTCATCAGTTCCTAAGCTTACAAACTACTTATGAACTAGCTAAGACTAAAGACGGCACAAATATCCATGCCCGAGGGGGGATTCGAACCCCCGAACGTAGTGGCCGTGCTGACCGTGCGCCTCAGTCACCTCGGCCACCGCGGCCGGCTAAATAAATATGCAAGGTATTTATACTAATGCAAAAATTAATGCAAACCGAGCTACAGTCGTGGCTGACAGGCAGTGATCTCGGTGACGTGCAACCGTGTCGTTGCCAGCGTTCAAATATAAAGAAAAACTTCTTCTTCTGATAATCTGACTTCGTTTGGAATAACAACTGAAGGTTCTGCTGGCTTGTATTGAAACAATTTTTAAGAAATGTTTTCCTCAATTTTGTAGGCCGATATAAAATATTGCAGTATTTGTAAGAAGTTCTTACAAACGCAAACTATGTGCATAAAATATAAAAAATGTGTTAGCCTGTGTTTGTTTTTAGAATAAATGACAAACATGAGCCTTTGTAAATTTCTCTTTAACCACTCGGATCCCACCCCGTTTGACAATATCCTGGCTACGTCACTGCAGAGGGAGATCAAGAGACGATTTGATGAAGCAGATTCAAATGGATGTGGGTTGCCAATCTTATGGAGAGACGAAGAGGTTCGCTCAGGACAGAGTAGGGTTGAGAGCTGCATTAATCCAGATAGAGATGACGTCCTTCCAGAAGGACGAGAAAGGCAACTTACTTTATCACTCTTGTATTTAATAATTTGTGCAGAGTGTCGTATTTTATTTCTTTGAGTAGCGTGCTCCCTTTTCAGATGAACTTAGGTTGTATTGTTGACTGCGAAGTGGTTAGATACGACTTCGAAGTTGAGGTTCACACAGAAGATATTGAAGATTTCCTCGTAGTTGGGTTTGTATTTGTTGAATATTCTTGACTTTCTGTGACGATTATATGTATGTATTTCATTTTAAATGATATTTTAATAATAATAATTCACCAGATTGAAATTCTAAAACATTCATTTTGTTGTGCTTCCAGAAAGAATGACATTATTGCAAAACTAATGGCGTGACTGCGACACAAAGCACTTATAACGATCATGTGCAGTAATATGAAGGTAATCAATAGCTTCTGAAATAGAATTTAAAGCAAAAATAATTCCGCCCCATCTGGGTTAAACCGGTCCCAGGAGTGAACAATACTACAACACACTAACATTGTTGAGAATTTACTTTTTAGGGTAGAAAGGAACTGATGACCTAGTAGATCGGTCTCTTAAATCAAGAAACCAACCAACCACCCACGTCGTGTAGATTGTTTGTCCTGAACGTCGATGTTAAGACTCGTGATTTTCAGGTATGATAGGCTGCAGTCGCGTTTTGAAGTTGGTGGCTGCTCCCTGGCTGACGAGCAGCAACTCGGCAGCCCCCTCCCCCCCTGCCTCCTGATGGAGAGGGCAGGAAGGGTCTGACCGCAGCATCTGCGAGCTGCGCGCGTGCCGGCCCCCCTCCCCTCCCCCTCATTACAGCCGGCTGCCGGCTGCCGGCGGTTGCGTCGTTTTTGCACGCCGGCCCGGCTGCGTGGTGGGGGGAGGTGGGCGGAGCCTGCCCCCTCCACCGAGGGCCGGCCCCCCCGCGAAGCGCCGGCGCGCTCGCCAGTTCCTCCCTGACCGCCGCAGCGCCCGGCACGGCTCGCCACCGCACGCACCATGGCGCTCTTGATGCAGGACTCAGGTGCGTGACGACAAGGCTCGCTCGCAGCTGCCGCCGCCGCCCCGCGCCATCGATCTGCCGCTCTGCGCTGGCTGGCTAGCTGGCCTGCCACCGCGTCTAGTGCCGCGGCGCGCGTCTGCAGATAACAGCTAACCGGAGTCTAGGGACCGGGCAGCGTCCACGCATTGGAACCGACGTTGGCGCCGACAGTGATCGTCCAGTTTACGGATCGGTGAAACAGCATTGGAGCCAACGTCGGGTCCAATGTTGGAACGGCTCCGTTGCTTGTCGGCATTTTGACCAAACATCAATCGCCGTGGAGGTTCGAGTCCTCCCTGGGGCATGGGTGTGTGTGTTTGTCCTTAGGTTAGTTTACCTAGGTTTAAGTAGTTTGTAAGCTACGGACTGATGACCACGCAGTTTGGTCCGATAGATTTACAGACATTTGAACATTTTTGAACCAAACATCAAACGACGTTGGATCAAAATCGATACGCGGTCAACACATTCATGACGTCTTTCTCGTCTGCTTGTCTTAAAACTTCGTTCGTTCTCCGACACCGTTTATTTTAAAGTTCAGAAATGTCTTTGTAAACAGTACAGCTGTATAAAAGAATTTAAAAAAAAAAAAAAATGTGTCCGCCTCCGTAGCTCAGCGGTAGCGTCACTGACTACCGCGCAGGAGGTCCGGGTTCGATTACCGGCAGGGGACTGGGTGTTGTGTGTTCTAATCATCATCATCTCATCAACATTGGCACGTAAGTCGCTCACGCGGTGTCAAATAGAAAGACTCACACTCATGCGGTCGAACAATCCCGTAAGGGATCTCCCGACCAAAGAAAGCCATAAGCTCATTTCCATTTTTTTAAATGATAAAGAAACTACAAAAATCGAAAAGTCACTTCAAACTTTAGGCATGATGAAATGTTAAAATGTGTGTGAAGTTTGTGCGACTTAACTGCGGGGTCATCAGTCCCTAAAGTTACAAACTACGTTATACTAAAGAACAGCACAAACATCGATGCCCGAGGGGGTATTCCAACCCCCGACGCCTTCGCGCATCGTAGCATAGCGCATCGATGTGCTCGGCCGCTCCGCCGCGGCAGGCTGACAACACTGAAGTATATTCCTGGAAAAGGAAATTAATGCCTTTCAGACTTACTGGCGCTTTTTGCAGACTCGATTACTGGATGCAAAAGTTAACATTACTCAACACTGCCTACCAAAGCCTCATATATTACTTTGCGAACTTCAAGCAGTAATGGCGCTATTTTTTACGTGGATATTTGAAAGAAGGACATGTAAGCTTTCTAAAATGTAACCTGTACCAAGAAATCTAGGCCTCAATGCAAATACAAGTATAGGTTTCCTGCAAAATATTTTTCTCTTTTTATTTCTATTGAAGAGGAACTTTAATTCTGGGTAACGAATACCTGCCAAAAAAAAAAAAAAAAAAAAAAAAAAAAACAAAAACCACAACGTTTTCAAGATGTACGGAACGAAGTGATACAATACAGTCCATCATACATCATATTCTTTTACATGGTTCCCTTTCTTTATTTTGCAATGACGCAAAATAATTACTCGTACTCAAAACTGCTGGCGAATCGGCCGCTATCTGTGCGTCAGATATATTTACGTCGGCTTCGGCGAATTCAACTGAATGTTAGCTCCAGTGTGTGGGCGCTGTACCAAAAATATCGGCAGCGTTGGTACCAATGTGGGGACGTGGAGTAGGAGTCACATTTGCAGACTTTCTGCAGCGCTGCCAAGCGGCTGTGCTGTAAAAACATACCGCGGAATGAGTGGTGTAGCCTATTCTAGAAGTGAATTTGGAATTGAGGACCGCATCCAAAAATGCCGTCGTTTTTTCGGATTTTGCTGTGGCGCTCTACACTGTTCAAGCTATGATAAATATAAACCGGAAATCTCTCTTTTTCGATTTGCAAAGGATGTGGAGAAGTAAGAGAATAATGTTACGATTTGCAAGTGTTCATTTACTGTGGTTAGTTACACTTTTAGTTATTGAAGAAATATTTCAACATTTACATTGACGCTTAGCATCTCAAAAGATTAGGGTTTTAAGGAGAAATGCGAAAGATTAACCACTGATTCGTAATTCCTTCTGGACGTTTCCGACAGCAGATAGTCAATTTTTTTTTCAATAGCGCGTACGTAGTTCTTTACTTCAGTTACACAAAACGTGCAAGTCTTATACCGACATATTTTTCCGGGTCACCTACTAGTTTGCTTAAGTAAACACGTACTAATTAATATGGACATGTACAAACTACCAAGAAAGTTAACAGATCAGATTGTTGAAGAATTACAGTTTGATACCTGATAAGTAGGTAAGGAAAATTCGGAAGGTATGCACAAGACGAAATTGTGCGTTTAGAAGACGACGTAACACGCAGTCTTCAAGAAGGTAAAAAGTGTGTATAGTTTTGCACATATTGGAACGTGCAAAAACTGCTAAAAAGAAAAAGAAGAAACATCCATGCCCGAGGGGGGATTCGAACCCCCGACGGCGGACGGCCGCGCGCACCACAACACGGCGCTCCAGCACGCGCGACTAATCCGCCGCGGCTAGAAAGTTTATCGCCACGTTGAGTAATTAGGAAATATGTACATAACAGCATTAAAAATAACAAGTTCTCCATTTGAATCATGTAATGATGTGCTTTAACGCCGCGCTTCGATCAAGGGAAGCTAAATTCGTGTTGTTAGTTGCGCATGCGCTCTCAGTCTGCTGCTAGCTACTTTTTAAGTGCCTGACCAGCTGCGCTTGTCACTTCATCTTTCCTCACCAGCACCTCTTTTATACGTCATTAGGAACTATCAATACTTTTCGGCTCCGGAAGTCACGGTTAGCGAACTGTTAACTGCACACTGCTTTAAAGCAATTGCTCCAAATCCTTTCTAGACCAGGGAACACAAAAAGTTTAATGGAAAATATCCGAGTCAGTCTAAAAATAAACTTTATTCGCAACTTTTAACATATTCGTCCAATTTTAAAACATCCTCGTTGGATTACAAACTGCAACTGTAAAGTAAATTAACGTTTTATTTTGGTAAAAATATGGAATTAACTGCTTTTATGAGTGTTTTTATTCCTCCATAACTAATTTTCGAGCTACTGAAGACTCATCAGTGGAGAATAAGGAACATATTTTCTAGCACTAAGTGTGAATAAACAAATGTGTGAAATTATAACGCCAGGTATAGTAGGATATTGTGATGTGTAAATATTGACAATGCCCAAGCTACCAACTTGCCAAGAGTAAAAACGCAAACTACCGACAAGGCGTCTACCTACACTTAGTGCAACGTAATGTAATGCTCCTGAAACATCTCCACTGATGTTGAGCCTTCCGTGGCTCGAAAACTAGTTATGGAATTAAAACATCCATAAAAGCAACTGGTTGCATATTTTTACCAAAATAAATCGTCAATATTCGTTAAATTCGGAAGTAATTTTTAACAGTTCCATTATAATAGATACTTTTAGTAGAAAATTGAATGATTGATTGACCACGTAAGAAGAAATTATAATTGAAATGAATAGAAGTTTCGCGAAACATATTTCGTCAGCTCTTGCGGACCACTTGTAGTTCTCGGACCACTGGTTGTAAGCGACTGCTTTTAAGGAAACGAGTCGATTTTGATTTGTGCAGCGAAATCTCTTTAGAATGTGACAGATCCGCATAGTGATAGACTAGCTAGAGGACTGATTTTCATGGCTCTAATTTCTGTACGATTTAGCCGGAAGTATTAAAATTTTCGTCTTATTTCGCAATATTGATTTTGTCCTATCTCTTTAATTTCCCTTCACTGAAATTTTAAAATCAGAAGCCATGTCCGGACTGCTGGGTCGTCTTGCTTCTCTAGCGGCATGTTCGACTTCAGCAGCTCTCAGTTGCTTCGTGAATAAATTACGTCCTTTCACTCGTAACCTTTATTTCGTGGTCTAAAACGAGTTCTGTAGTTGCCTCAATTTCACTATTCAAGTGGTTAATTTGCGTTTAAATGTTTTATTATTTTAACAGCAATGTTTTTTAGAAAGTATCTTTTTTCTGCCATCGATACAAATCCTATACAAAATTGCACATTAAATTACTACTTTCCAACACGTAGTGTCTATAAACATTGATTAGCAAACTGCTTAGCTCTCTTGTCCATTGAACGACCCATTTTCTGACAGCAGTATTTGTCGTGGAACATGACGTCAACACATGCCGTCAATGTAGTCATTAGCGATTCCACGAATACCGCACTAGGCTATATCCATGAGACTGTATAAGGTGGGATTCCCAGCGACATTCCGAACAGTTCCTTTTGCAAGAAGTCTGGAGACAAAGGCTCCAACATTTGTTCCGAATTGCTTGGAGAAAACCTAGCTAGCCCTACCTGAAAATTTCACTTTTTGTCATAAAGAGCTTTTCCAGAAAAAAATAAAGATAACTGATATTTCTGTACCGCTTAGGAATCTTTATTCTCTGCTCCCTTCCTCATCGCACATAGCATCTTGTAACAAAATTTAAAACATCATTTTCGCTACAAATTTGTATGTATTATCTTTTTCATCATTAATTAAGAACATTTTGCTTTTAAATGAGATCATCGCTTGAATTCACAGAAATTGATTAATTATTTTCTTAACCAGAAACATACAATACAAAAATAACATAAAATGGCTTCGAAATATCCTTTTTCGCACTTTTCGCCAATAGGAAAAAAATTGCGCCTTTAGTAATAGCTTACATCTTGATTATTGAGAAGTGCCAGTTATTTGAGGTAAGAGAGTAATTTCCTGCTGTCACGTTTCACTGACGTGCTCAATATTACGAAACGTGTGCTCATTTACACAACACGATCATATCCACAAACATCGAATATTCTTTCATTACCTGACATTGATTTTAAATCAAAATAACAGTAGGCTAGTTTCTGTTGCGTCTTGGCACCATGTTTACTATCTATTGAGTCCACTTCTTGAAGTAATTAATTCGTATACAATATTTATTTGGCCCTTTTGTGCATACAGAGTATAACTCACCGTTATAGCGCAGTTCTAACAATAACTGAGATAGAAGACGGGCTGAATTTATAAAGATGACGTAATTTCTTATTCTGTGTTGCAACATTTACTGCGTAGTTGAGTTATTCGTAACCATATTAGTCTGACAGCTTCGACAACTACAGCGATACACCCTAGAACCGAAGTACAGGGATAACCGAAATCGCGCCCACTCGGTTCGTCAACTTTCATGACTCTTACTCAGATATTTCACTTTGTAGAAATATTGCACCTGCAATAAATAAAAGATTAACTTCCTAACCCCTCGGCGCACGCGCCTGCAACCAGAAAGCAAGAAGACGCAGACCGTTAAATTTGCATTACTTTTAATATACTGTGTGAAGGGAAGCATTAGTAAATGTAGTTCTGAAAAGGTAGCGCCTAGGTAGCTATTTTCAGATATTGTATTAAAGAGAAAATATTTTTCTTGGTCTGGCAACCACTTGGGTGTACTGCCGGGATAATTTCTTTTCACGACGTTTAGAAACTGAACGTTTTCCTTCATCAGCGTAGGGCGACATATGAACTCGTTTCATTCAGGATCCAACGCGAGTTTCCGCTTCTCTTAATCGTTTCTGCGTTTCGAGGCATGGCTCTGTCCAGCGCTCTTAATTTATGAGTGAGCACTTAACATGAAATATGCTTTTATTTCTTATTCTCTACCTCTTACACCCTCCATTCTGTTGCTGAATTTAGATACTGGCTCTCTGACAGGCAGAAGAACGCCTTTCTTATTTGCATTCAGCCACTTAACACAAGACGAGAAATACGTGCTCGACAGTAATTCGTCGAATCCAATAATGTTAGCAGTTCAATACGTAACCCCAGCACCACACTGCGAATTTTTGGTACGGATCACTCTCTGCGGGGTTGACCATGTACCGAAAAATAAATCACTGTATTTTATATATATAATTACTAATCTGTTTCGCTATTATGTCTTCCGACTTACATTTCTGAATACAATTACACTTTTTCTTCTTTACAATCAAATCATATTCCCAGCCGACGTTCAACGCAAATAAGTGCTCTCAGCGCAAATGACACTATTGATTTGGCCTTTTCTGACCATTCTTGTGGGACAGAAAACAGCGTCTAGGATAAGATTTCGGTTTTGGTGCTTTAGGTTCATCTTCGATCCCTGATATATGTTCTTCTCTTTTATCACTGAGAACATTACCTTCTTCACTTTCCATTTCACTCTACATCAGATGAATCGGTATCACAGTCTGCTAATTCACCCAGCATAAGTCTTTCAACATCCGCTTTCTGGTATCCGCTCATGACTTTTCTCCATTACTTTTGCTAATGTAGGAAACGATTCAGCCAATAAACAGCAATATTATAACCACATTGTGGCGTCGCACATGATAGGATGACAACAGTATTCACGAACGACGCACCAAAGTATGGTAACTTGTCAGTACATCAGCTCTCAAAGCGATGAACAGTTCGACAATTGGATTCCAGCAAGGGATCGGGTGTTTAATGCGTTCGCATTGAAATGGTCAGCTGCCTGTTGGAGTCAATTATTGATGTGGACATGTGCGAAAAACAGCATGAGCAGGTTCCTTTTTGGGCTGACTGTAGCTACAAACTACTGAAATAAAAATTCCGATATCGCTCGAAAGACCAGAGGCAATGTAACTGATCTTGGGAGGAGACCTGGTATAAAGTCGACGTACAACAGCAGCACAGCGGTACGTAAGCAACTGTCTGGTTGATATACTGTGCAATTTCCACAACTATGTCCTACCGAAATCTCTGAACCATGGGAGAAATTAGTATACCGACAAAGCCTTAAACATCAAATTATATATATATATATACACCACTGGCCATTAAAATTGCTACACCCAAGAATAAATGAAGATGATAAACGGGTATTAACTGGACAAAATATATTATACTAGAACTGACATGTGATTACATTTTCATGCAATTTGGGAGCATAGATCCTGAGAAATCAGTACCCATAACAACCACCTCTGGCCGTAATAACGGCCTTGATACGCCTGGACATTGAGTCAAATAGAGCTTGGATGGCGTGTACAGGTAGATATGCCCATGCAACTTCAACACGATACCATAGTTCCTCAAGAGTAGTGACTGGCGTATTGTGACGAGCCAGTTGCTCGGCCACCATTGACCAGACGTTTTCAATTGATGAGAGATCTGGAGAATGTGCTGGCCAGGGCAGCAGTCGAGCAGAAAGGCCCGTAACAGGACCTGTAACATGCGGTCGTGCATTATCCTGCTGAAATGTAGGGTTTCGCAGGAATCGAATGAAGGCTAGAGCCACGGATCGTAACACATCTGAAATGTAACGGCCACTGTTCAAAGTGTCGTCGTTGCGAAGAGGTGACCGAAACTTGAAACCAATGGCACCCTATACCATCACGCCGAGTGATACGCCAGTATGGCGATGACGAATACACGCTTCCAGTGTGCGTTCACCGCGATGTCGCCAAACAAGATTGCGACCATCATGATGCTGTAAACATAACCTGGGTTGATCCGAAAAAATGACGTTTTTCCATTCGTGCACTCAGGTTCGTCGTTGCGTACACCATCGCAAACGCTTCTGTCTGTGATGCAGTGTCAAGGGTAACTGCAGCCATGGTCTCCGAGCTGAAAGTCCATGCTGCTGCAAACGTCGTCGAACTGTTCGTACAGATGGTTGTTGTCTTGAAAACGTCCCCATCTGTTGACTTAGGTATCGAGACGTGGCTGCACGATTCGCTACAGCCATGCGGATAAGATGCCTGTCATCTCGACTGCTAGTGATACTAGGCCGTTGGGATCCAGCACGGCGTTCCGTATTGCCCTTTCGAACCCACCGTTTCCATATTCTCCTAACAGCCTTAGGATCGCGAGCAACGCGAGCAGCAATGTCGCGATACGATAAACCGCAATCTCTATATGCGACAATCCGACCTTTTTCAAAGTCTAAAACATAATGGTACGCATTTCTCCTCCTTACACGAGGCATCACAACAACGTTTCACCAGTCAATGCCGGTCAACTGCTGTTTGTGTATGAGAAATCGGTTGGAAGCTTTCCTCATGTTATGTGAATGCTCTGAAAAGCTAATCATTTGCATATCACAGCATGTTATTCCTGTCGGATAAACTTCGCGTGTGTAGAATGTCATCCTCGTGGTGTAGCAATTTTAATGGCCAGGAGTGTACATATTTCGTTATGCATTGTCCGTGTTCTTCCATGGAAAACCAATGCAGATGTCCGTCAGTCACGCATACATTCATCAGTCATGCCTGAAGGAACGGACTGTGCAACGACTACACCTGAGAAATTAGGGCGTGTATCCCGGATAGCGAAAATGAATGCTCATCCGTTGTACATTTTAATGGTCAGATAGAAATATTTGTATCAGAAGAGGGCTCAAACGCGGTTTTCTGGAGCGGTTGTGTTAATCACTACGCCCACCGGACTGACCCAAATCTGCATATGCCACACACTGCCTTCGTTTCGTGCAATCCACTATGTAAGTCCTGCACAGGGCGAGACGCTTAGCAGAACAGTCGCATGTACGGCTCGTGTAATTACAACGTGGAGTGTCCGTATTTATCGATGGAAGCAATGCAAATATCATTCAGGCATGCATGCATGAACGGACACTGCAGCGACTATAGCTGTCAAATTAAATACAAGAAATGTATTCGCATTTTCGGATATGAATCAGCATGTATAATTTAATGCTGACATATGAATGCATGTCTGGAGGACATTTGCATTGGTTTCACCGATAAACACGAATTAAATGAGCCACATCAAGGCATGGACAATTATTGTGAACTTGCACATTATAATGTACAAGCACTCATTGGTAAGTGGTATTGTATGACACATGCAGATCTGGGTCGTAATGCAAGGCCGGCCAAACACTACACACTGTGCAAAGGTGCGGAAGTGCTGCCTAGGAGCGCACATGTGAGGGAGCGAGCAACAGCGACATCTGTTATCAGACACGGGAGATAATGAGCGGCGACGGCTGCACTTGCTGGTTCATGCGGTACAAGCAAGAGCGCAACACTCAGCCTCGTTTACCCCTGGCGACCCTGTAGGCAGAAACACGCACTACATGAGCGTAGGCGGCAGTGGAGTGCACGTCGTGACCCGGAAGTTTCAAATGGCCAGAAGCATCGCACGTGTGTAAAATTTCTGGCCGGCCCTGGAGTAATATTTAACGCGGAAAACGCGAAATCTGGGTTCGAGTCCCGCTACGGCACGAATTTTCATATGTCACTATTAAATTTTTAACTCGGGTTTTTGAGTATCAGCTACTCGTACGTATTGCGTTGATACGAGGACATTTGAAAGTTTGTGGCGGGGCCGGGTTTCGAACTCGGGATCTTAAGCGCTTAAAGCCTCTACGTTACTCCTGGCGCATAGTCGAAGTTGTAGAACATGCGAGAGTCTGGGTCGCTCGGGATACGCCCTTAGATAGTCTTAGCAGGTGTGTTAAGACCGCGTGTCTAGGGTGTAGAGGCCTAGCGCAATTGGGAGAGGTCTCGGGTTCGAATACCGGCTCCGGCACACATTTACATACATCAATGCTGTATCATTACAACGCCTACGACCAGCTGAGACTCAAAAACCCCACTCTGCAGCATCGCATAGCGACATCTCTTCTTTCGGATATGTTTAAAAAAAAAAAAAAAAATACACCGCAGTTCTTAACACTTAAATTGTACTGCTGATGAAACTTCCTGGCTAATTAAAATCGTCTGCCGGAACCGGGATTCGAACCTGGGATCTTTATCTTCCACGGGTAAGCGCCCTATCGTCTGAGCTATCCCGGCACGCTTCACAATCCCTCCTCACAACTTTATACCAGTACCTCACTCCTACTTTCCAAACTTGACAGAAATTCTCCTGCGAACCTTGCAAGACGAGTACTTCTGGAAGGAAGGATATGGTGGAGACATGGCTCAGCCACAGCCTAAGGGATGTTTCCAGAATGAAACTTTTCACTCTGCAGCGGGGTGTGCGCCGATATGAAACTTCCTGGCAGATTAAAATTGTGTGCCGCAACCGGGTTTCGAACCTGGGACTTTTGTCTTTTCACAGGCAATCGCCCTACCGAGTGAACTATCCCGGCACACATCACAGTCCGTCCTTACTATTTTAATCTGTCAGGAAGTATCAGCGCACACTGCACTGCAGAGTGGGAGTTTCGTTCTGGAAACATCCCTTAGGCTTTGACTAAGCCACGTCTTCACCATATCCTTTGTTCCCAGGAGTGTTAGTCCTGCAAGGTTCGCAGGAGGAAGTTTGGAAAGTAGGAGGCGAGGTGCTGACAGAAGTTGTGACAACGGACCGTGGAGCGTGCCGGGATAGCTCAGACAGTAGTACGCTTGCCCGCGAAAGGCAAAGGTCTCAGGTTCGAGTCCCGGCTCCGGCACACAATTTTAATCCGGCTGGAAGTTTCAAATCAGCGCTCACTGCACTGCAGAGTTATAGTTTCACCCCGTGCTGCTGATGCTGACTGTGTATACAATCCTCGTATTTCGTTATGCACAAGCCTCTCGCAGAATTTTCGACGTTATCAATCCGTACCCTTCCGTCGCAAAGGTTGAGCTGCGTCGTGGTGTGCTGTTCAAGTGTTTGTTAAGCTTAAGGGACTTAACTACGGGGTCATCAGTCCCTAAACTTACAAACTACTTATGAACTACCTACAACTAAGGACGGCACAAATATCCATGCCCCAGGGGGATTCGAACCTCCGACCGTAGTGGCCGTGCAGACCGTGACTGAAGCGCCTCAGTCCCCTCGGCCACCGCGGCTGGCTGGAGTGCTGTGACGGCGGGTGTGACGCGACGTGAACTGATCACTCCCGGCGTAACAGCTGAGCGTTCTGTCCTTGACCGGCTGGTCGTGGTGCCGTGTGCAGACGCGCTATCCGGCGCGTCTCCTGCGGTCGGCATACACGCCGGCTCCACAGTACTGGGCTGTGCTCTCTACGCTGGCAACGGCTCGAGGTCGGAGACAAGTTTGTGCTTCAAGAATATTGTCACTCTGCAGCGGACAGTGCGACGATATGAATCTTCCTGGCAGATTAAAACAGTGTACAGGACCGGGGTTCGAACCCGGGGCCTTTGCCTTTTTCGGTCAAGCGCTCTACGGTCGGTTTTTCTTTTCTGGGTAGATCGGTTCTTCGCCGTCGTTCGTACTAGGTTATACGTTGAGTTCATGGCTCAAATTTTTATTTTTTTTGAATCTTCCTGGCAGATTAAATTTGTGTGCCGGAACCGGGACTCGAACCTCGGACCTTGGCCTTTCGCGGGAAAGCGCTCTACCGACTGAGCTATCCCGACACGACTCACCACTATGCCGCCTCACAACTTTACTTCCGCCAGTACCTCGCCTCCTACTTTCCAAAAGTCACAGAAGCTCTCCTGCGAAACATGCAAGACTAGCAGTCCCGGAAGAAAGGATATGTTGGAGACATGGCTTCATCCTAGGAAATGTTTCTTTAATGATATTTTCACTATGAAGCGGAGTGTGAGCTGATATGAAGCTTCCTGGCAGATTAAAACTATTTCATATCACCCCACACTTCGCTGTAGAGTCAAAATATCATTCTGGAAACATCCAAAACATCCACTAGGATCTGAGAAGGCCATGTCTCCACCATATCCTTTCTTCCAGGAGTACTAGTCTTCCATGTTTCGCAGGAGAGCTTATGTGAAATTTGGAAATTAGGAGGCGAGGTATTGGCGGAAGTAAAGTTGTGAGGCATCGTGAGTCGTGTCGGGATAGCTCAGTCGGTAGAGCGCTTGCCCGCGAAAGGCAAGGGTCCCGGGTTCGAGTCCCGGTTCCGGCACACAAGTTTAATTTGTCAGGAAGTTTCATATCAGCGCACACTTCGCTGCAGAGTGAAAGTTTCATTTTATTTACAGACGTCGCTGAGCTACCACTTTGGCAGCGACTGAGCCATCCTGGTAGGTTTCATGCCCCTTCCTCACAGCTTTATTTTCGCCAGTACCTCGTCTCCCATTTTCCGCACTTGACAGATGTTCTCCTGCGAACCTTGCAAGACTAGCAAACTTGAATGGAATGATATCGTGGGGACATGGCTTTATCACATGCTAGTGGATGTTTCCAGAATGATATTTTCACTCTACGGCGAAGCGTGCGCTGATATGAAACAGTTATAATCTGCCAGGAAGTTTCATATCAGCTCACACTCCGCTGCAAAGTGAAAATATCATTAGGGAAACATTTCCTAGGATGTGTTCAAGATGTCCAAATGTTGGTTAAGCTTATGGGACTTAACTGCGGGGTCATGAGTCATAAACTAGAAACTAATTATGAACTAGCTTATACTAAAGAGGGCACAAACATCCATGCCCGAGGGAGGATTCGAATCCCCGACAGGGAACGGCCTTCTACCACGGCCATAGGATGTGGCTAAGCCATGTATCTACATATCATTTCTTCTAGGACTGCTAGTCGTGCCCAGTCGGTAGTGCGTTCGCCCTCGAAAGGCAAAGGTCCCAAGTTTGAATTCCGGCCCGGTAAACTGTTTTAATCTGCCAGGAAATTTCAAGTTTGTGCTGGTTAACCGGAAATCACTACAAAGCTAGCGCGAAATTATGGAAGAGGTTGTCTCACGTGGTTGTCATAGCCGCTGCAGAACTTCCCTTCGTCGTAACATTAACCAATGTTTCCAATTATTTATTGCGGATCTGTAGAAATCTACGGTAGGCACACTTATGGATAACAGTTTCCTGATAGTTTGTGAAGGGAAAAAAATCGCGGGATGTAACATACGGTACACACTGAGATAATGAAACTTCATAAGTTGTATTAAAAATTTAACGTCTGGCCTGACGCCATCTCGGTGGCCCAATGTGTTCGGTAAGATGGTTGAATCCCCTCTCTAATAATAATGATGATGAAAAAAACTGTGCCAAGAATTCAACTGGAAACAAAATACAAACAAGCGTCTGCATCGACTTGAACTACCTCAACAGCAAAATAAATAAAATAAAAAAATCACTAAAACAGTGAAGGGCCGTGGGTTCGAAGCCCGGTCGAATCAAGAATTTTTAGTCTGCCGTTTAACATAGCCGTAACCTCTCAACGATGCGAGGAGTTGCCAGAAACGACACGTAGTTTAGATTCCAGGCTAAGCTGTCGATCCCCTCCGCGGCGGAATAGCCGTGCGCACTAAGGCCCCTTGCCGCGGTGCACGCGGCCGTTCCACGTTGAGGTTTGAGTCCTTCCTCGGGCATGAGGGTGTGTGTTGTTCATAGGATAAGTTAGTTTAAGTAGTATGTAAGTTTCGAGACGGATAACCACTTACAAACCATTTACAAACATTTGAACCTTTTTTGGTCCCCTTTCCTCGGTTGGATAACCGAGTTAGGTTAGGGACACGCAAGTCACCGAAATGGCGTCCAGTTGTATTACTTGCACCAGGAAACTGAGCCAATGGTTGTTAGTTATTTGAGGGTAATATATCGCAAGGTACCCCCAAAATAGGCTCTTACGACGCAACAGCGGCGACAAAAATACTGCGTGATACAAGAGAAATATCACACAATTTGTGAGGTGTATCTACCTGTGAAAATAAACTGGAAAACTAATATGAATATGTATCGTATGAAAATGTTACGGAACTGGTAACACACTGGACTCGCATTCGAGAGGACGGCGGTTAAACTCACCTCCGGCCATCCTAATTTAGGTTTCTCCAAGATTTCCCTAAATCACTCGAAGTAAATGCCGGGATGTTTCCTTTCTAAGGTCACGGCTGACGTTTTCCCCATCTCTGACAAAAGCTTTCGGAGCGTGCGTTCCGCCTCTAATGGCCGCGATGTCGGCGTGACGTTAAACCCTGATCTTCCTCCTTCCTTTTGGAGTAGATTGAAGACTGCACACATCGGTGAACGATTATGAAGACAAGTTTGAATATTACTTACCGAAATGCTGTAACACTAAATAAGAGACAAGTAGTGAACGGTGATAGTAAGCAGCGCGAAAGCGGGTTTCGCGAGGCGGCCCGTTCGAGCGATTATCGAGTAGCGTTGCTTTCCCGACCGCACCTTCGCCTTGAGCAGTCGCGCCGGCACTATTTCCTTTTTCCTTATCAGCGACTCCTGGATGACTCAATGCACTACGTCTGTGTGCGTTTCACACTTTCCAGGAAGACAGCTGAAGGACTGCATCATCCACGTTTATCTCTGGGTACACTGGAGAAGACAAACAAGAGTGATAGTATCAAGGACGGACATGACGGAGGGGTGCTCAAATCCACCCCCTCCCCTTCCATGAGCCATATTGGGCCTTCACACTAAAACCCGTTGAAATGTCTCTGCGAGTAAGCTGAACACTTCGTACAGCAAACACAAATAGTCAACTGTTAAAAAATGTTTTCTAAATCGGGATAAAACTACTAGGTTCTATCTACACAGCACTCATGTTCTTCAGAAGACAAACAACTTTTATTTAAACAGAAATAATACACAAATAAAAATTATCTTCTTTCTTTGGTTCAAATTACAATTTTAAATCGACTTCCCTTCAAGCAGTCGCACTGAGATATTAACTCTGTTACAAAGTCCAAAATAGTCTTTATACTGAATACTGACACCAGGTAATCGCTCACAGCATTGGCGCGTCACCCATTTGACTAACAACGTAAAATATTCCTTGCTAGCTTAGATCACGTTGCATAGCTTTTGAATGTAGATATCCCTCCACAAAGCAATACTCTTACTCGCTCAGATCATTATCACAGTGTTTAAATAAACTTAATATCCCTATACTGACGAAATACATCTGCCACACATTCACTGGTTCTATCAGTTCAACATATAAACTTGATAACAACACACACATATAGAGTTCGGTGTACCCGTGTATCTATATACAATACAGTTTACGTCATAGTGATAATTACGTCACTTCATGTGACACACAAATCTCAGGGTTTTAGCATATTAAGTTTCATATAATACCTATATATAATTATTTGTGTTAATGGATTCATTCCAAGTATTTTATGAATAAGAGTAGTTGTAATAATAAATTGTTAATATAATTATAAGTTGACGATCGGCAAACATATGATCATCAGTAGCCATTTCTTCTTAAGAATCTTTCAAATACATTAACTGCCGCGGTGGAGTAGCCGAGCGGTCTAAAGCGTTTCGCTGCGGAGCGCGCGGTTGCTCGCCGTGGAGGTTCGAGTCCTTCCTGGGGCATGGGTGTGTGTGTTTGTCCGTAGGTTAGTTTACCTAGGTTTAAGTAGTTTGTAAGCTACGGACTGATGACCACGCAGTTTGGTCCGATAGATTTACAAATAGTTGATTTTTGAACACATTAACTGTAATAGTAAACAAAATACATGGGTCGATTCCGAACTTAAGTGGAATGTTATACTAAATTTCATGACACATTCAACCTTAAATATACATCAATAACCGTAATAAGGCGAGTTGGAGTATATTCCGTTCTTTAACTAAAAAACAAATCATTAGTTACAATTTTCAAAATAAATGTATCGTCACACCATGTTCCAATTTTAAAAGTTGAAACGGCATGACTGTTCAGCTGCAGACATTTCGGGTACTGATCTGAGAAAAGACTTGAAAACTGACCGACCCCCCAAGTAAGACAATCGAACCCCCCCAACAATACTCACACAATATATATATATATATATATATATATATATATATATATATATATATATATATATATATATATATATATATATATAAGGCATATGGTGGCAGGTGGTAGTGATTTATATCAAATGTTTCTTTCTGACAGAAGTGTATATATATAAATAAATACACTAGAAATAAATAAATTTCAGTTTATGTATATAAAATTCACTTAAAGGATACGGCGACAGGTAGTAGTGGTATATTTCAAATGTTTCTTAGTGGCAGTGTTGCATTTCTAAGCCTCTTGCCTAACGTTCATGAGCTGTTTTGAAGAGTCACGTGCTCTGGTGTTGGTGAACGAACAACGTTTTTCAGGCCCTAACAGAAATCACAGTAACATAATTGCAGTAGTCATGAAGTATTGTAGTAGTAAGATGCGAGGTTCAGTAATTGCCGACGATCTGCTAGAGGTGTTTGACAAAAGTTCAGTTGTCTCTTACGACATTCTGTCGCCCTGCGAGCTCCTCGATATTTGCATAGAGTGCAGTGAAATCACACTGGACACGTACTCTGGAGGGTGGCGGTTCAAATAAGCAGACTTAGATTTTCTAAGGTTTGTGTAAATCACTTCAGCGAAATTTCTGGATGGTTCCTTCCAAAAAGATAAAGATGCCATCCACACTTCGAGTCTAATGACCTCGTCGTCAGCGAGATGTTAAAACCTTTTTTTTTTCTTTTTTCTTTTTTTTCCATTGATTCGAGGTAGAACATTTACTAACTGTAGATTGTTATGCATTATTTTTCACCTAATTCATTATCGTGTGCTTAGTCATTCTTAATATAGACCTAGAAGTTAAGTCGAAATAGTCAAATTGCGGACGACGAATCCAACCAAGCAGGCAGTCTAACAGCGCGGGGAATAAAAAATATTGCAAACTGTTTTATAGTACTAAGTTACTGTGTCAAAGATTCAATCGAAGTGTTCACAAATTCAAATAGTTTACTGAGGAAGCCTTTTGCACTCTTTCGTCTGTACATATATCTTCGTTCCTCTACACTATCTTATTGTGGTAACGGTTTCAAAGCTATGCAAACGGTCGATAGTGTGTGCTCTCAGAAACGAAAGTCAAGGAAACTCTAACTAGTTTCCGTTGTGAATATATGCACTCTTCAAATTGACATTTGTTTTGGACTCTGGTTGTGTATTTATGTTAAATATGCTTTATATAACCAATTGTCTTCTCTGACTGGGTTGAAGTGCAATGTCTCGACAAACGCTTGTCTTCCATTGATGTTATCGGGAGGTTGCCTGAAACTCTTGGCGCTAACGGCAAGATTGAAACTTCCGGACAGAATTCAGATTGATGGAAAACATTTCCGTAAAATTCCCTGTTTCCATTATTAAAAGCGTGCTTTACTAGTGATATTACCTCAGAAAGAAATGCAAACATTAGAATGGCTTGCGAGAGATTCGAATTCTACAAACTCTGGGGCGAGCCAAGTGTTGTGGGTGGAAAATACTGCTGGCAATGACAAGCCTGACTGCGTATCGATGGCTGCCAGATACCAAAGAAACACTAATATAGGGGGAAAAAAACAGTCAGTGTAATGTACCAGAGTACTTCCAACTTGACTCATGTCAGCTATATGAAATGATTACGCAAGTACCGGTAGCGGTGGCCGAGCGTTCTGCGGCGCGCCTGTCACAGTCTGCACGGCCACTACGGTTGGGGGTTCGAATCCCCCCTCGGGCATGGATATATGTGCTGTCCTTAGTATTAGCTGGATCAAAAGTAGTTTGTAAGTTTAGGGACTGATGACCCCGTAGTTAAGTCCCATAAGCTCTACAAACATTTGAACATTTTTGATTACGCAAGTTAATTCAGCTGTTAAAAACATAACGAATAGGATTGCATATGGAGAAACCACAATCCTCACAGTTTCCTTATAGCAGTATTTCTGTGTGGCTAGAACAAATCTGCACTGCCAAACACTCGTGCTGTCGAAACGTGAGGAATATAGTCTCCCCTCCCTATCCTCATTCTAATTATTTAAGGAAACGAACTTCCATATATAAAACACTTTCAGATCTCATTGTTACTCAGAATTAGTTAATGCATTAAATATTTGACGTTAAGAACGAAAAATCCTTATGGCTGATGACGCAAAAATCCTAATTTTATTGGCAGCAAAAAGATTCGAAATTGTTTGTAATTTTCTTTCAACTTTGAAAAACTCATTGCTATCATTATCAAACTGTGGACGATAAGAACCTAGGTAATTTGTGCTCCGTTTTAAGAAAAACAAGTTTTCCACACATCTCGATGCGTATGATTACATGATCTTATCTTCTAAATTAATTATTCAAAATTATATAAATTTGCAGGTACATGCTATAGTAGATGGATACTGCCTGGAAAATGGGATGAAAACAAAGAAGTGAAAATATGTAAGGTAATGCCTGATGCTGAACCCTTACTGCAGATGTTTGGGATTACGGCGGTTCAATCCCGCCTGCGAACTCTCCGATTCAACTTTCCGTGAGTTCCCTAAATCACTGTAGGCAAATGCCTCGATTTCCTTCCCCGGCTTAGACCACAATGTCGACGAGAAATTAAACCCCGATCTCCGTACCGCATGAACAGTAAAACTATTGTAATCGATAAAGTATATTTTTGCTTTTTAAGTATATATGCAGACTGTATTAGCGTATAAAAATTTGTTCCAAGACCGGTATTCGAAACCGCAGTTTCGCACAACACTGCGGCCGCGCCTGAATGGCCGTGAATTCTGAGGAACGGACGCTCACGCCGGAGGTTCGAGTCCACCTTCGGGCATATATATATATATATATATATATATATATATATATATATATATATATATATATATGTGTGTGTGTGTGTGTGTGTGTGTGTGTGTGTGTGTATGTTAGTGTTACTTACAGCAGTGGCGGCTGGTGATAATGTGGTAATGTGCTGCAGCACACTGTAAATATATTTCTAAAATTATGCCATTTCTCTTCGAATGCAAGGGAGAAATCGCTATAATATTACGTGCTTTCTCTTGGAATGCGAGCCAGATATCACAATAAAATTATGCCAATTCCTTTCCAATGCGTATTAGAATGCTAGTAAAAAGGATGAAAACGCATTTTGGAGCGCTCTCGCCACGATAGCCGGAAACCAGCTCCGTGTGCTGAAGTGGGATTCAGCCGTGCTAGTACGTGCGCAGAGAGGCGGCGCGGTCGTCTGTTGGATACTGCGCATGCGCAGACGTGACGTCAGGCCTGGCGACTCCTGTGCTGAGACCGACTACAGCACCAGATCAATATTTCTCAATTTCTCTTCGCGCTGCGTGTAACGGCTGCGGAAGAATAGTATATGACGAATATTGCGGCATACAGAGTCAAATAGCGCGCTGGCTCAGGCGTCTTGCGCGTTGTCTCTCAAACCTACTTGTGAGAGGCTGTAAATAAAATTAATATGTTTTAAACGTTATATTTACTATCTGCAGTGAATACATGCAGTTGGCGGCGCTGTTATAGATTCCCCTGAAGATCTTACTGTCAATACAGTATTAATTGATATTTAATTAAAGGCAATCACACAAAGGTTGACTTTTTATTTTAGTATATTTTGTTTCTTGTTTATTTTTGTAATATTGTAGCACACTGGTCAAATTTTGTACGAGCCGCCACTGACTTACAGTTAAGGATAGTACACACGCCCATATCCAAGAGAGGAGTAGAACCTCCGGCGACACAAATAAAATAAAGGAAGAGACAAACACAACACCCTGCGTCAACAAACAGAACATGTAAACCAAATTTGTAAGTAATAACATCAAAACAGCATTAGCTATACTTAGATAACGCACCAGAACTGTTTATAACCTAAAATACGAAAAATAGTTAAAAAAACAACTAAATACTGTAAAATATAATCGTGTAGACTATGTATTCCAGCCCACTGAAGATGCCTTGCTAATAAAGATGAAAGACGTATGGCAAAATAACTTGTCTTATTTCAGTTGCATAGATGGCTTATATAAATACCTGCATATTATTACAAAAAGCAACTATGGGAATTAAAAGACTGAAAAGAGATAACAAGATTCGAAATGTTTTAAATTATTTGAAAAGTTAGAAGACGCTATAAGCTCTTTCTCGAATAATGGATAAATATATAAAGAAAATTAAACTTTTACGATAAACAGTTTAGAAAGGAAGAGGATAGATGCTTTTGAAATGTAGGGCTACACAAGAATGCTGAAGATTATATGGGTGGATCGCGTAACTAATGAAGAGGTATTGAAGAGAATTGGGGAGAAAATGAATTTTTGACATACCTCGACTAAAAGAAGGGGTAGATTGGTAGGACACTTTCTTAAATATCAAGGAATCGGAAATTTAGCATTCGAGGGAAGTGTGTGGGTAAAAAATCGCAGAGGGAGACCAAGAGACACATATAGTAAGCAGATTCAAATGGATGTGGGTTGGCGTTCATATGATGAGATGTAGAGGCTTGCTACCAGTCTCCGGACTGAAGTAAACAACTACTACATAGAAAAAAAGGAAGATTTAGGTTTAAAAGTTCTGCCTATATCGTGGTTATTAGAGACAAACTCGAATTGCTTTTGATGAGAATGGGGAAGGAAATCGACCGTGCTAATCGAAATTAACCGTCCTGGCATTTACCTGGAGCGATTTAGGAAAGTAACGGAAAACATAAGTCTGGATGCCGGGAAGAAGATTTGAACCACCGTCCTCCCGTATTCGAGTCCAGTGTACTCGCTCAGCAGTGTGGATATGTGTCATCTATGTGCTGTTAGACTATCCTGAGAAATACACAGCCCCTAACCATTCGCGTTACACCTTTAACATAATACTGTAACTCATTATGAGTAGAAAGTTTTATGTTCAGTCGATTATTAAATTCATTACTGCAATCGACTTCTGGGACCGAGTACCTGATCACTGTTTCAGTAGTTCGGCAATAACTACTATCGTCCGAAAACGCCGTGGAATGAAACATGATAATACGCATGTCATTAAAATGTCTTCATGAAAAAAAAAAAAAAAAAAAAAAAAAAAAAAAAAAAAAAAAAAGTTCAAATGTCTGTAATTCTATCGGACCAAACTGCGTGGTCATCAGTCCGTAGCTTACAAACTACTTAAACCTAGATAAACTAACCTACGGACAAACACACACAACCATGCCCCAGGGAGGACTCGAACCTCCACGGCGAGCAACCGCGCGCTCCGCAGCGAGGTGCTTTAGACCGCTCGGCTACTCCACCGCGGCAAAAAAAAAATAAAAAAAAAAAAAAAAAAAAAAAAATTTAAAAATAAAATGTTTGCATTACATGGCGCTTTCTGTATACCTTTGAGAAAGAAAATCGCATTTGGTGTAGACTTTTTTATTTTTGTACAACATAGCAGAAAAAGTGTCTTCCGAAGATATGCTCGGAGGATCAACCAATATTGTTTAAAAGTAAATTTCTCATCAACTGAGGCCCGAATAAACCTTTCGAGCCGTTAATCTTAACGCCTTCTGCTGCCGAAAACGCTCGAGTTAAATATTTGTAAACCTATTGGACCAAACTGCTGTGGTCATCAGTCTCTAGACTTACAAACTACTTAAACCAACATACACTAAGGACAGCACACTCACCCGTGCCGGAGGGAGGACTCTAACGTCCGGCGGGAGCGACCGCTCAGTTCGCAGCAAGTAGCCTTAGACCACGTGGCTACTCCCGCGCGACAGGAAGGAGTTATCTCGCGAGATAGTCCACGGGTCATTGCGTGAGTCGGTAGCTGTATTGACACTCCTATGCAAGCCGCACTGAGTATTTCTCGGTTATCTTCCGCTGGGGCGAGTACACAAAAGTCACGTTTGTCGTTCGAAGCCAACGCGTGTTGTTAGAATAATGCAAGTGCATGGCTCAGGGCATTGAGCCCGATTTTACAAATATATAGATGAAAGGATGCAAGAGATAAATATATGTGCAAATATGTCCAGAAGAACCACAACTGGCATATCACACTTGAGTATAACAATAATGATACAATGGCAAATGGTAATATTTACTCGATTTTCCATGTGTTGGAAGAGAAGGTGTTTTGTTGGAAATTATTAGAGAAAATTCCTTTTTTCCGAAACAAGGAAAAACGTAAGTCATTATAACCTTTCCGGAAACCGAACAATGTACTCCTCAACCAAATATTAATCTTGAATACGTTTGGTTTCATGAATCTCAGATGATGATGATATACGTCGAATATAAACACCTTTAAAATAATCTCCTGTATTACGTTGTTTTTTTCTCTCCGCGCTTAATAAGTAGTTGTGTCAGCATTTTTTTTAAATTTTTAATTTTTTTTTTTATTTCTTTATTTTTATTTTGTCCTGTTATTTCTGCTGCTGGAATCTTGTGTTCACAGGAGTTTTGAAGACTTACCCCACGTCTTATTTTATATGTTGAATGCTGTCTCCTTTTCTTATTGTGCTCTTTGATAATCTCAGGAATGGATGCTCTTGTCATTCTTCACTGCATAAGACATGAAGTACATAATGCCAAGCTGAAGCGAGATAGAATTGTGTTTCAGCCCGGGAAAATGTTTTAACCACGGGTATTCAACACAGCAAAAACAGGAATTTATAAAATTTAACTCTATTTTTTTTCTTTGTGTTGCTTGCGGTAGCTATTAAAACAAATTCACATATTTCTGCGTTTTTATGTCGTATGTCGTAATTTTGTAGGTCAACATAATATTTTGTAATTACATTTTGCTATTTTTCTAAACTAAATTTGTGTCTTGCGTCGATTTTTTACTTTCAGTGTAGTTTCGTCACACTGTGACGTTGTTATCATTTACAAAAATTGCAAAAACACTTCTAATTGCAATGAAAAGTAGTTTAATTTTTCAGTTTGAACAAAGGTGTTTTTGTTGCATAAATAGGAAAATAATTGTTTATTACAAGTAATAATTTCTCGTTTACCTTGTTATTTTTTTCTCTTGTCCCGACAACATTTAATATATATTTCTCACTTGGTTCATAAAACCTTCCATTTTTATGGAAAGCGACCATACGTTGGCATGCATAATTTTTATTTTATTTTACTTTTTTTTGTGTAATGTCTTGGTCGCACTGTTGTTATCATTACGCGTTTCGGTACCTCATCAGATCTGTGGCAAAAAATAATTTCATTTCGGATGTTTACAGTTCTTAATCATAAAATTCATATGGAGCACAAACACATTATATGAAAATATACTTAAAACTTTTTTTAAAACGATGGTAATTAAAATACATCTTATTGGAGATGACAAACTAAAATATAAACCACCATTGTGGATGTCTAGTCAAGGTGTGTCGGCTAGAATCTCATGCCAAACTGTGATGAGAAGGAGGGAACACCGTAATTAGCTCCGATACACTCCAGATGGCGCAGAGTTAAACTTAAGTATTATTTAAATGAATTATGTAACCATCATCTTGCGCCCTCTGTACTGTCAACTGACATAGGAACTACGAAAAACATGGCTACAAGATGTGTTGATTCAAAAGAAAATATCAGATACCTTATTAAAACATATTACATACATTGGCACATTGAGTTCTGCCTGTGTGTATATATTAAATTGTCAGTTGGTTGTATTGATTTTTTGTACGTCCATTTTTGTACCACCATTATTCGAAAAACCACACAACACATTTCAGTTTTATCCCCGAACTAAAAACTTAACACAAGTAGAATTTTCAGATAACGAAATAATAGATAATGTTAATCTACCAATTAGACAACAAAACGAACCACTTGACAATGCCAAATACGGCGAAACAAGCTGCAGTGGATAAATAAATAAAGCTAATAATCAGCAGTAAAGTTTATTATACTTATTAAAAATGTCATATTTGATCTCAAGTTTACATATATATTAAATCCAATAAATTCAGTACAGCGCCCATGTTCAGTTCATACCGTAAAAGATAGACCAGCTCACCCGTAGCTTACTGGAATACTCAGGATTCACAGTTTCTGCAAAGTTTTTGAAATAAGAGGGTGTAGTGCGAGTTTTGACGCAGCCTGTACAGTACTGGTGGCCTTTCGGACACGCCGGTACGTGGTGAGGCGACCGGCAGGTGTTGGAACCGCGGGCAGTCTGCAGCTGCCGCTGACCCGCGCGCTGACCCCGGGGTTGCGCTAGGGCAGGGCTGGCGCGCGGGTTGCCTGCCCAGCCTCGCGCAGGCGCACCACTGGCTGAGCGCTTAGCCCCACCCATGACAAGGCCGCGGCGCCCTCGTGTCGTGTCAACACGCAGCAGACCGCAAGTTCGCGTTGCCTTCTGGTTGGTCGCTTGGACACAGCTAACCAAGCCGACTATGAAGCATCGTAAGGATGAACTCTAACCCTTTCGGGACGCGGGACCAATACACGTGGCCCGATTGTCACGTCACACCCAGAGCTATATCTATCAACTGGCTTGGAGTACTGACACGAGACGGGGCGCATTCTGTTGGGTAAAATGTTAACTGTTTTGGCAAAAGTGTAATTCAGAATGAAACTTTCAAATCAAGTGTCTGTAAATCTATCGGACCAAACTGCGTGGTCATCAGCCCGTATCTTACAAAATACTTAAACGTAGGCAAACTAACCTAAGGACAACACACACACACCCATGCCCCAGGGAGGACTCGAACCTCCACGGCGAGCAACCGCGCGCTCCGCAGCGAGGCGCTTTAGACGGCTCGGCTACTCCACCGCGGCAATGAAACTTTCACTCTGCAGCGGAGTGTGCGCTGATTTGAAACTTACTGGCAGATTAAAATCGCGTGCCGGAAACGGGGCACGAACCTGGGTCCTTTGCCTTTCGCGGGCAGGCGCTCTACCGACTGAGCTATCCCGACATGTCTCACGATGCCGCCTCACACCTTTACTTCCGCCAGTACCTCGCCTCCTACTTTCCAAACATCACAGAAAGTCTCCTGCGAAACTTGCAAGACTAGCACTCCTGGAAGTTTGAAAAGTAGGAAGCGAGGCAGAAATAAAGTTATGAGGCGGAATCATGAGTCGTGTCGGGATAGCTCAGCTGTAGAGTGCTCGCCCGCGAAAGACAAAGGTCCCACGTTCGACTCCCGGTTCCGGCACACAATTTTAATCTGCCAGGAAGTTTCATATCAGCGCACACTCCGCTGCAGAGTGAAAGTTTCATTCTGGAAACATCCCTTAGGCTGTGGCAAAGCCATGTCTCCACCATATCCTTTCTTCCAGGAGTGCTAGTCTTGCATGTTTCGTGGGAGAGCTTCTGTGAAGTTTGAAAGTAGGAGGTGAGGTACTGGCGGAAGTAAAGTTGTGAGGCGGTATAGTGAGTCGTGTCGGGATAGCTCAGTCGGTAGAACGCTTGCCCGCGAAAGGAAAAGGTTCCAGGTTCGAGTCTTCGTTCCGGCACACAATTTTAATCTGCCGGGAAGTTTCAAAAGGGTAATTGTTCTGGCTACTTTCAAGCGGCGATCGTCAACGTTTACTAACTATATGTGATCATAGCACAGAAAAGAGGATAGACACCAAAAGAGTCATTTGTAGTTTTGCAAGAGTCTCGTCAAGGAACTTGTGAGCGACGCCAGGGCTCAGCCAAGCTCATCGTGGAAGAGGCCACGCTCTGAGAGTGGTGACCTACACAGCAGCGTGCTATCGCAAGAACGGACACCGGAAAACAGGGTAACTGTGTCGTTTACAGTAATCCCTCCATGCCTGGAGGGCGAAAACGGCCTTTTTTTTTTTCTTTTTTCGTAACTTGTCTGTCTAACCCTTGTCCCAGAGTGCTTCAGCAGGTATCACAAAATAGCAAAGTACCGAAAGGACTTGTGAAATATGCTTTAGCCGGCCGCGGTGGCCGAGCGTTCTGCGGCGCGTCAGTCACGGTCTGCACGGCCACTACTGTCGGGGGTTTGAATCCCCCTCGGGCCTTAGTGTTAGCTAGTTCATAAGTAGTTTGTAAGTTTAGGGACTGATGACCCCGTAGTTAAGTCCCATAAGCTATACAAATATTTGAATTTGAAATATGGTTTCCTATCGAAAAATCGACATGCCAAAGTCGTAAAGTTTGTTTTAAGCAAAATATTTTTAGAAACATTTTTGTTTCGCTTTTTGGGCAACAGCACTCTTATATAAATATATATAAAAAGAATAGTCTAGTGCAAAAATTTTATTTTTTTTCCTTAAAAAAATAATTTTTTTGCACTGTAGGCTGTTCTTTATATATAGATTTTATTTAATTTTGTAGTTTATTGACATCTACGTCTGATACTCTGAAAATCACATTTATCCCTGAAACCGAACTTTTTATTTTTCTTCCCAAGGGCGTCCCATAACAGATAAAATTTTATTTTATATGTCGTTTTAAAGCTAAAACATTAAAAAATAAGATGCAACTAATTGTAATACGTTCAATTCAATGCATCGCCTCTCGGCTAGAAAAGGAAAAAAAAAACAGGAAAAATCAAATTTTTCACTTATTTTTAATTTAACACCACCACCAAGACAAAAAGTGCGCGATATGGAATAATGGAAATAGCACGCTAGGAAAAAGCGTGTTTAAAGCTCCATTAAAAAATAAATAATAAAAATAAAATAAATAAATAAATTAAAAAAATTACACCGATAAATCAAAAACTGTAGATTTAATAAGTGACGAAAGTAGCCTGAGGGATATGGAACCCGCCTAGCACTTAAAACAGCCGCGCCGAATTGCTCCGCTTTGGGGAACCGCTCTCCGTCCCGAAAGGGTTAACCCTTTCTAGCCATAATTTTATTAATTTGTGAACAAAAGTATTTCTTTGCATATTTCTATTCATAAAGATTGGAATAATGAATTATTTTTTTAATTTTTAAGATTTTTATAGTTTTGGGGGGTATATTTGGAATGACTTCATATGGCATCATTGGGCAGGATATGTTTCCTTTACTGCATCGGACACCTTTTTCAAACTGTTTACTACTAATTTAGATATTTTACAATAATTTGTTAATGAAATTTTCAGATTATTTTGTTCCCTTTACCTTGATGTAGTAGTTGCTAATTTGTACATTGAGCAACAATACATATATTGTCAATGCCTTGTAGCCTAATGCTCCTCTGTTCCCTCGAAGTAATGGTAGCCAAGCTGCCCACAATGAATTTTGGAAAGTCTTGCAGTGTCCTTTGTAATCTCTGGTCAAATGGTTGGCCCGAGAGTAACATAATGATATCGTATGGCGTCATTGGGCTGGAAAGGGTTAAATTAACCATGATATAGTTCTGGCCGATGAAGCTGTGGATTAAAATATGTTAAAAATACTGCAAAATATATTGTTTTCTTGATGGCAAAATATTTTTGGGACATTCATCTATTATCATTTGGCGAAGTACATTAGTACCTTCACTAATTAAAAATTATGTTGGTCATAAATGAGGGAGGAAAAGTGAAGAACCGATGAGCTAATGTAAAATGACAAAAGACGAATATGAATACAAAGTCATTTTTCTTTCATGTACTATATACCCAAAATCGAAAGAAGAACAACAGAAATCAGGCTTTTATTTACATGCACAAAAACTCAAGACAGACGGTAAAGGAATAGAAAGGAAATGCATAAGGTGGCTAACAGGATGTTAAAACATTCCCCTCTAAAACACACATAAAAGGAGGAACTTTAATGGTGATCAGTCAAACATCGTCCAAGCCAACAATAAACGAATATATTGCTACCGGCTACGTGTATCTCGCAAAAAGAGCGTGAGGATAAAATTAGATTATAGCAAATTTGTCCATGACTGGGGCTCGGACACGGATTAGCCACTTTTCGCGAGCGGTCGCCTTGTTACTAGGCTACCCGAATACGACTCGAGGACCAACCCAAACTTCCATATGCCACGCTGACTACCTATATGAGAGTCAACTTATATTCATCGCTTAGAACTCGCAGTCATACTGTATTTCTACACCAGGGAGAGTGAAAACAACAAGGAATTCCCCTACGTTATTGTCGTCACTGTCTCGCTTTGGCATTTGTAATATTCCTTTCATGGTGACGAACTACAGTGGTCCCAGTGAGGCACAAATTTACATACATCACCATTTGGTACAACATCTATACTTAATGCATAGCACATGTGCAAAATTCGCTATTGCGAATATATTTCATTAAATTATGTAGTCCAATGTTTTTCAAATTGTGGGTTCCGACACCCACGAGGATCGCAGTTACAGGTGGATGTTCTTGCGGTGTTAAATAACTAGGGATTCAGTAGTACAAACACGTATGCCTAAGTGAAAATTATTTAATGTTAAAATTACGGAGTTCTTTCGGTAATATTCATTATGAATTGAAGAGATCCTAGATTGTCTTACAATACAATGAGCTAATGATGAATAAGCGCAAATTCTGAAAGCAGTTTTCAGGAAAAAAAAAAAAAAAATGTTCAAATGTTTGTTAAGCTTATGGGACTTAACTACGGGGTCATCAGTCCCTAAACTTACAAACTACTTATGAACTACTTACTAACTAGGGCGGCACAAATATCCATGCCCGAGGTGGGATTCGAACCCCCGACCGCAGTGGCCGTGCTGACCGTGACTAGAGCGCCTCAGTCACCTCGGCCACCGCGGCCGGCCAGTTTTCAGAAAAGGAATTTGATACAATAAGTAATTCATAAATATTCGAAAAAAGATCTACATCAATACAAATTGTCTGTACAGTGGGACCTTTCTTAATTATAATAATTCGCTTCTGAGTCTTGTCTGAGACGTGAAATACTCGTTCATAAAGTATAATTTGCTGCTGGAAATCACGTAAAATAGGATATAAGTAACATTGCATACAAAAAACCTTGGCGTAACAATTTAAAAGAAAGCTGAAGCAAAAGAAAGATAAAATTAGTTTCCTTTGACATAACATTGCTTTGTTAAGATTCGTCAGAGAGGGGGATCGACAAAATACTTCTGGTCGAAAGGGCTCGCTACAAAATTTTTACTAGGAAGGGGGTCGCATATTCAAAAAGTTTCAAAAACACTGATATAGACCACTGTAATTCGCCACCATGAAATAAATAAAGTACAATTGCGAAATAGTGACTAGGCTACTTCCTCCAAATAGTAGTCAAACCACAGATGAGTTAAGCAGGGCCACGGAACGGAAGCTGACGCGATATCTATGGAGCCACAGTGCTGGGTTAGTAGTGCAAATAGATAAATAAAGCAAAGAGGGTTGACTGCCAGACGAATGCGCGAGACTTTGAGACTGACCAATGTGATCACCTCATATGCACAAGCGATAGAGCAGTCTGTCGTTTCAACAGTGTTCCTTGTCTGGGTACCTTTGAACCTTACTGAAAGGGGAAATCTGTACAAACACAAGAAGTCACACGTAGCGATACAGATAGGCCTACGTCCAATACTTACTGTCCCCAATGAGGAAGTGGTGCGAGCGAAAGGGATGTTGTGCTTCCGTCAACAGAGTCAGACTTTCTGTAGTGACGATATCAACAAACTCGTTGGGAAAAATTATTCATCGTCAAGGGGAGAAGTAAATATGTAAACATGAAGAATAAAGATGTAGAATATTAGGAAAGTTTTTTATTTATATAACTAAGGTTTTTCACATAAACGGATACTGATACTTTACTTTTGAGCACGGACTATTAATAAAGCCTCTGCTAGAGTGTGTGGGATGCCCAACAGATTGAATGAAGGGAAGGTCGTGAAGAAATCCAGACTAGTGTTGCTATATTTGTTGCTCGTAGGCTCGATCAGTGAGAGATTTTTACGAGGATGCTTCGTAAGCTGAAGTGGTAATCCATAAAGGGAAGATGACATTCTTCTCACCAGACGCTACTGGAATAATTGAAGGCTGAGAACAGAAGTAATCTACTGCCGCTAATATACATGAAAATAAATAAAGAGAAAGCAGTGCACATACGGAGGCATTTTAGGCTTGTTCGCTTAGCGAGTGGAAGGGGGGAAGGAAATGATTTTTAATTATACATTTTTTCCCAAATTGCATCATGCAGTGGGTAGCGGAGTATGTATGTACTTGTAGATGTAAATATAGAGGCAGATTACGATAGAGGATTGGTGTTTTGTTCTTGGCTACCATCGAATTTCCACTTACATTTGTAACGGTGCCAACAGCAAAACGTCGCATACCTTTGTGAGGGAACACTTTCGGGAACTGTGTAGGTGTGTGGTAGATAATCAGTTTATGTGGTCAGTTGTGCTGCTCCATCATCGTGCAGGGTCTCCTTACCTAGACTCCCTTGAAAACTAGCTTTATTGGAAGAGATTCCCTTAGCAACAAGGAACCTGAGTAAATTCTATCATGACGGCGTTCCTACACATTCCAATTATCAGGTGACACTCATCGAAATGTAACCTTATTCCGAAGTCAGATGAAAATGGCCGCGTCTGCTTGGACAACAGTGATCTCGTACTGTGGGACTGTGTTGGAATGTGTGATACACAGAGAAAACCTAAACACAAGAGAAGAACTGATCGTTCGCTATTAGTAAAGAACTACCCTCTCAATAGAATGCCCGGACGACTGCGGAAGGACTACGCGAAGTTATTTCAAAGCCAGTGTTTAAGAAAACCATTTTAAAACTTGATCTTATGGTTGTATCCTTGGACAGATTTTAGTTTCATTATGATATTAGATGACGAGCACAGGGTGAAGTATTGAATGAAAATACATACCAAGCCCGGAATTCGAACACAGGTATCATGTTCTTTAGGCAGGTGCTTTAAACAGTTTTACTTTTTTGTTCTTCGGGTTATTCATGTTGGTCCTAGGTTGTTCGTCGAGTTCTTGGCTCAGTTTTTATTGTTATTGTTACAGATGGCATAGAGACCCCTGGCCGAGCGCGCTAACACATACGCCTCCCTTCGAAGAGCAAACTTCAGTTGCGGCTCACTCCATCTTAAAGTATCCTTTTAAAATCTGCATCAATATTGCCGAATTACAGTCGGAATTATACCCATTAAGTTCAATGCTGAGGTGCTATTCTAGCGTTGGACAGCTTCAGCAGTATTGATACGGATGGAAAAGGGGAAATTGAAGATACGCTTGTATGCAACTGAAGTTTGTGTTGGTGAGGGAAACGCACTCGAGTAGTCCGTCCAGGTGCATTTCTCGTAGTAGAAGAGCACCTCAGTGATTACTGATTTCAAATGTTCAAATGTTTGTATAGTCTATGGGACTTAACTACGGGGTCATCAGTCCCTAAACTTACAAACTACTTATGAACTACTTACGAACTAGGACGGAACAAATATCCATGCCCGAGGGGGGATTCGAACCCCCGACCGTAGTGGCCGTGCAGACCGTGACTGAAGCGCCTTAGTCCCCTCGGCCACCGCGCTCGGCACTGATTTCAAACCCTGGTCTTGGCACACGTTTTAATTAAATCTTTATACTTATTCAGAATGTTGGACTGTCGAAGTACAGCAATTTACGGTGCGTCTCAAACTCCAAGTCGTACGCTATGGCTGTAGCGCCCCTACCGTCGATGCCCTCTTACACTCCCCACTACGGATTTCAAATCAAATGTTCAAATGTTTGTAAAGTCTATGGGACTTAACTACGAGGTCATCAGTCCCTAAACTGACAAACTACTTATGAACTAGCTAATCCTAAGGACGGCACAAATATCCATGCCCGAGGGGGATTCGAACACCCGACCGTAGTGGCCGTGCAGACTGTGACTAGCGCGCTGCAGAACGCTCGACCACTGCGGCCGGCTACCCCTGCTGACTTTAGAATTTGTAAGAGTGTATTCCACTCAATATTGTCAAAAGCTTTATCCAAATGAACAGAAGCTACAAATGTTGGTGTCTGGAGCGCCTCAATCCCCTCGGCCACCGTGGCCGGCACTACAGATTTCCGTGCGAGGTCGAACGTATGTCCGCATCTGCGGTGAAATAAGGAAGCTAACGAAAGAACAGACAATACACCCCGTCGGGGGATTCGAATCCCCCCTCGGGCGTGGATGTTTGTGTCGTCTTTAGTACAAGGTAGTTCATAAGTAGTGTGTAAGTTTAGTAGGGACTGATGACCACGCAGTTAAGTCCATTAACCTTAACAAACATTTGACCATTTTGATTTTGGAATCCGTAGTGGCGAGTGTAAGAGGGCATGGACGGTAGGGGCGCTACAGCCATAGCGTGCGACTTGAGGAGTTTGAGACGCACAGGAGGCGAGAACGGGTAGCCAAGTAGGTCTGGGAGCCGTGGCTTAGCGCGCCCGGACAAAGTACTGAACGCCCTCTGTAATAATAATAATAAAAAAAGAAATCTGAGCCAAGAACTCATCGGACAATAACGAAAAAACATGATCAATGACCACGAGGAAGAGAGAGAGAGAGAGGGGGGGGGGGGGAATGGTTAAGGCGACCGCAAACCCGCAGCGGCAGTCCCGGGTTCGATTCTCAGCCAGGCTAAAATTTTCACTTGTTTGAATCCGATGCCATAATGCAGTCACTGTCAGTCGTTTCCTTCTTCCTTCGCCTCCTTCATCAATTATTTGCAGATGCAATGTGGCTGCGAAGCACGTGTGGTGTCTGTTATTACCGACACCACACCAATATAACAACTAATTATATGGATTAGATAGTTTCCGCTGTTTGAATAACCGACCAGTATGGACACTTGTTATATGAAATTGTCTATTCGAGTTAGTCTGCCAGCCTACTAGCACTTTGCAAATTACGAACCATTATTCTTGAAACATCCTGTACAGTCACGTGACACGAAACTGAAAGGGCACACGGCCATTAAGAAGCTGCTGGTGGAGAAGGGGGCGGGTGGGAAAATCTTCGGCGGTTGCCGAATGGGAAGTCCGTTAATCTGTTTAACGAGGTGACTGCGGGGCAGCGAGCGTTTCCTGAAGCACAGCCGCCACGCAGTAACGACGGCCGTTCCCCGGTAACGACCGCGCGTCAACACCAGCTAATGCCTCCGCCTCCGCCTCCGCCTGCGCTGTGGCATCGCGCGATATCGCCGCCGGATGTGCGCGCACCACAAGCCCTTCAATGCTCCTCCCAGGGTCACCAGCAGGCCGTTTCGGCGGCTTGCGACCTTTCCTCTCGGACTACGTTCGCCAGGAGCAGACTAACGAGTTACGTCATGCCTGAAATATGACAAAGTTGCACGCGGTTTACACCGTATCCGTGCCGGATGCTGCCTGGCGTAGTCAGAAATCAGACGATATCCGTTCAAATATCCACCTCCGTAATCCAGTGGTTGCCGGGTGCCTTGGCTCAGCGCCCCCGGTCGAGGGGCTGAACGTCCTTTGTAATAAAAAAGCTGACCCAAATGCTCAACGAACGACCAAGTACTAACAATGAAAACGACCGCAAAACATAGATGTGGCCATAGAAGTAGACATGGTGGTAGATTGTCACTTAGGGGGCCTGCGTTCGATTCCCCGTCGTGTTGGAAACTTTCTCCACTCGGGGACTGGCTGTTGTGGTGCCACACGATCACCACCATTCAAATAAAACATCTAAATGCCAAGTTGTATAAGACTGAAAACCTATTATAGTATGAATAACCCATTCATTCCCAGTGTTCTTCCTCGACAACAACGTATTAAATCTGATTTATGCCGTATTTCGTGTATCAATCCTTAGTTGCATTGTTGTTGATGAACAACAAGCTTCTAATACGACAGTATGCCGATTGGTACAGCATGCAGCCACTTCTGAGGCATTAATCTGTTCGTCTCGGATGTTGTGTTACGTTGCCTTCTTTACGTCGCTGTGAATGTGAGCGTGAGTGTGATTCTTGTTATTTTATTTCAGCGGAATTGTCATGTCTTTTGTGCTGTGGCGAAGATAATGCCAGCACTATTGATTTAACAGTGTTAACTATCAAAAAAATAACGTGCCAAGTAATGAAATACCTCGATACAAACGTCTGTGTTGTGCATGAAATACATGACATAAAAAAACAATAGTTCGATCAAAAATAATTAAAAAAACTATTTTGAATGACATTTTATCACGTTTAGTTTGGCAGCTACAACCCTTCAAAGTTTAGGGGGCGGAGGCTACGACAGTGTAGCTGACTGGCTGGCGGTCATGAGACAGTGGGCCGTGCCCCAGGGGCTAGCCACTCGGCCAGTCAGCTACGCTATCGCAGTCTCCGCCCCCGAAACTTTGAACGGTTGTTGCTGCCAAACTAAATGTGATAGAAATGACATTCAAAATTCTTTGTACACAGCTGGTGCCAAAATTCCAGAACATGGTAGAAACACCATTGTTCCATTTCAAAAACTGTGTGTTTGGATTAAAAATAACACTTTCTAATTAATATTACAATTTGTTTGTTGGCTAAAAATACGAGCCCCTTAATATCAATCCATTCTGTGAAAACCGAACATCAATCGCACTTTCCGTTTCCGCAATATTTGCTGTGCAAATGTTAGGTGATTCACCCTGTATAACTGAATTCGAAAACGAAAAATATACCTGTCACAGCGGGATTCGTACCACCGACTCTACGGTTGTGTGACCAGAACGCTACCACCAGAGCTACACCGACAGATGCTGCAACTGCTTTAATTGTTAGTACTTACAAGTAGTTTCAAAACTTTAAAGTCGATTTTCTCGAGAAATTTCGAGAGTTGCTTCGAATGGGCTTGGCTGAATGTTATTTAAGTTCTGAACTTCACGTACCACAAATACAAAGAAATTCTAAAAGCCGATACCCATATGGTCTCTTTGTTATAGCAGTAGTTGAACGATTTGGAAATAACATGGTAAAAGATCTGAATAACGCTTGAGTTAAATATGGGATGACTATGAACACGGCAAGAATAAAGAGTATGGTAAACATCAGAAGAAGGAGATTGGCAAATACTAACATCGGACAAGTTGGCTAGTAGGAACATTTAAACGTTTTGAAAATGCGATAACTGAGGAGTTGTGATGTCATCAGGAAGTAAAGATTCGCAATGCTATAGCGAAGAGACGTACAATTGAAAGAGAAGATTGTCACCTAACATAGTCTGAGAAATAGGCTTGCCAAGTGTTCAGTCCGGAGTGAGATACTCTTTGGGGCAGAAACGTGGTCACTCAGACGAGAGGATGGAAGGAGGCTGGAAGCGTTGTGGATGTGGAGGCGAATGGAAAGATAAAGCAACGAAAGAATGACGGTACGCATTGGTGGGAGGATAGAACACAAATGATGATGTCTCTTTTATAAAGTAATGAGAAGTTAAAAGTTGCTATATACGTGGAAGATCGACTCTTTAAAAGAATAGAGACTGCTTGTAAGCTTCTAAAGCAATATGGAGTTCTTAAAAAGTTTTGTGAAGGCGAGCAACGAGGAACAAACAGGTATAATCACTCGGTCGTTCCGATGATGGACGTGAAGCTTAACTCTCGTCAACAAGCTAGTCGTTACCAGGCAATACGTTCAGCCCTGGAGGAAGAAAGAAGACGCAACCAGCGACCCTGGCGCGGCGCAGGTAGTTATGGAAGCTGCACAAGGCGAGGTGCCAGGCAAGTGTTTTACCTGCGAAGCGCGACTGCTGGCTTCTCTCCGGACGTGAATCACCTTTTCGAAACTCTTTGAAACTGCGGCAGGAAATCGTTAGCCGGTTAGAGTCGTCCTGTTGCTTAATAGCTCGTCGTTGATGAGAATCTTGTAACTTTGGATCACTTTAACATGTTGCCGCTGAAAGGTATGTCTCTTTTAAAAACTTTAGAAGCAAAGTCTTTGTATTTGATGATCACTATAACACGACACTGGTACTTGTTTTGTAATAGTTTTACGATTGTCACACATTTATTTACCACCTCTTTCCAATTTCTACCCAAGACACTAAAATTATTTCATGTGACCTCTTTTTGGCAAATTTTTGCCTAATTTTCACTTACTTTTTAAACAGTTGTCATATAATTAATCGTTTCATATTGTCGCATACCTTTTTTAGCCACTTACTATGAGAACTCATAGGTATCGGATTTTAGAATTTTTTTCTATATAGAGTACGTGAAGTTCAGAACTCAAATACCAATTATTCAGTTAAAAAAAAAAAATCTTGATTGCAGATTGTTTTATTAAGTAATGACGCGTTTCGCCCTTTAGCAGGGCATCTTCAGATTATAATGCGCTCTCCGTGGTGTGACACCGTAAGTTGTTTTGTGGTGTTTCGCTTTTTCTGGAATTTGTTGATTTCCTTGTAGCCCTTAATAGAAACGGTGGTCTCTGGTGGTACAAGATAAGCCCATGTTTACAATTGCGCTCACGGGCGGTGGGCGGGCGTGGTGTGCTGTTCCGCCGACTTGTACAGCGTAAGTTAAAGTTAGTCAAGTAATTAGTGTGTAAGTCTAGCGACTGATAACCATGAAGTATGGTCGCATAAGACCTCAAACACATTTGAACATTTTTACACACATACGTTACCCTGCCGAAACACTTTGTCTTTCACGGCCAGCAACTTCCCGGACGAATGCATTGAGGCGCTAAGCTACGAAGCTCGAAGTCGTTACCCGTCGGGGATTCGAATCCCTCCTCGAGCATCGATATTTGTGCCATCTTTAGTATAAGCTAGTTCATAAGTAGTTTGTAGGTTTAGGGGCTGATGACCCCCATAAACTCTACAAATATATTTTTTTATGCATCCCATTCTCCTGTGTTAATGTTACGCCTTATTTCAAACTCAGTGATATGACGGCTCTGGCATACGTCTGTGATGCTTCCTGCACGCCTGCCGAAGTCACATTGGTCCTTTACCGCGGGTACACTTTGCTAGTAGGTACTGCTACGCCACGATTTCGATGTTGACCTTGAATCCGCGTTCCAGCGTGTTTCAAATGCTACAGATGGTACTAGCGAACATGTCCTGTCAGTGTGAAAATCTTACAGTAGTATTTCAGTGTGTTCTTTTTTTCCAACATGAGTGTGATACAGGTGCTGATTTATTTACACCAAAGTCTGAGGAAAGTAGGAAGCTGGTGTACATCACAGTCACATCGAACGACTTCGAGCTTGTGTTATCACTAACTTCGGAACTAAACTGAAAATTTGATTGTTGTTACGGATTTCAGTCCGGAGAGTGGTTTGATGCAGCTCTCCACCATACTCTATCCTGAGCAAGGCTCTTCATCTCCTCATAAGAATAGCAACCCACATCCTTTGGAATCTGTTTACTGTATTCATCTCTATGTCTCCCTCTGCGACTTTTACCCCACAAGCATCTCTCCAATGCTAAATTCAGGATTCCTTGATGTCTAAGAATTTGTCCTACTAATCTATTCCTTCTTTTATTCAAGATAAGCCAGAAATTCCTTTTCTCACCAATTCTGTTCAGTGCCTCCTCATCTTTTTGCCATCTATCCACTTAACTTTGAGGACTCTTCTGAAAAGCCTCTATTGTCTTCCTCTCCAAACTATTTATCATCCAAGTTTCACTCCTGTACAAGGCAACACTCCACCCGAATGCCTTCAGAAAGGACTTCCTTACACTTACATGAATATTCCTCTTTTTCAAAAACGATTATCTACCCAACGCTATTCTGTTTTTTATATCCTCTGTACTGTGATCGTCGTTATTTTACTGTCCAAGTAATAAATCTCATCTACCACCTTTATTGTTCGTTACCTAATCTAATTCCTTCACCTTCGCCAGATTTTCTTAAACTGCATTCCATTACCCTTGTTTTCCCCTTGTTCATCTTATACCCTCCCTTCAGCACACTGTCCATTACGTTTAATTGCTCTTCCATGTCCTTTGCTTTTATCTGACAGAATTACAATGTAATCAGCAAAAGTCAATGTTTTTATTTCTTCACCCTGAACTTGAATCCCAGCTCGAAATTTTTCCTTGCTTTCCTGCGCAGCTACCTCAATGTACAGATTGAGCAACATTGGGGAAGGGCGACAACCCTGTCCCACTCCCTTCCCAACCACTGCTTCACTTTCATGCCCTTCGACTTTAATAACTGCAGTCTGCCTTTTGTACAAGTTACAAATAACCCTCCTTCCCTGTATTTTACCCCTGCTGTGCAAATGTTCAAATGTTTGTAGAGCTTATGGGACTTAACTACGGGTTCATCAGTCCCTAAACTTACAGACTACTTATGAAGTTGCTAATACTAAGGACGGTACAAATATCCATGCCCGAGGGGGGATTCGAACCCCCGACCGTAGTGGCCGTGGAGACTGTGACTGGCTCGCCGCAGATCGCTCGGCCACCGCGGCCGGCTACCCCTGCTGACTTTAGAATTTGAAAGAGTGTATTCCACTCAACATTGTCAAAAGCTTTTTCCAAATCTACAGAAGCTAGAAATGTTGGTTTTCCTTTTCTTAATCTATCTTCTAAGATAAGTCGTAGAGATTGTCAAATACAATGCCACAATATATTGCCACGTTGCAATGGAAGTAGGCTTGACTTCGAAGGCAACTAAACACTGCCCTTATACTGAAAGCACGTTTATTACGAACTCAACATACACGCAGCACTGACTGCCTCTCAGGCAGAGTGCTCTGCTATTTATACACAGAATTTACCAGAAATTAGAAGAACAGTTAACATAAAAAACACATAGAATTTACAAGTGAACATAAGAAAGATGTAGAACCTTCTGGAATAGTTAATTACAAAGAAATAAATTTTTGCCGATGGGCGGGATTGAACCAGCGACCTTCTGCTCCGCAGTCCGTTACGCTATCCCCTGCGCCACGCCGGCAGTTGGTATTCGTGGTCTCTCGCGGCAATATATATATATATATATATATATATATATATATATATATATATATATATATATATATATATATATATATATTAATTTTCGATGATTGTGTCCTGAGAGCTGGGTAAAATATGTTCTGAGGGGTTGAAATGTTACTGAATAGTGATTCATTTATCACACATATCGTAGCTTTTACTGTTTGGTCCTTACTCTCAACCGAATGGTGCACAAAGGAATATTTCTTTGCCCTGAACAGTCAACAGTTGGGCAGCATGTTTGTTATCCGTGTCTTGCTTTACCTGGAAGCTGAAACCACGAACGCTGATGCCCTATGGTCAGAGTCCGAGAAAGAGAAAGGGGCCGTTGTCCGATAGGAAAGGATCAGGGCGCGGCTATCTTGTTGACCACCCGCTCCCGCTCGCCACCTGACCCCACCTCAACCAACAGCACCTTGGTCAGCGCCTTGAGCGCTATCTCGCCAGGCTTTACTCAGTCACGCGCTCTGCCCGTCAGTGACAACACACTCCATAACAAACAAATCAGCTACAGCTTACAAACGATGTCGACTGTTGATTCTCTTCACGGGTTTGCAACCGGATTGCATCGTTCTTATGACGCGATATTTCAGCGGTCCAACAACGGTCTTCAGGTGAAATAATATTTACTGTTCACATAACTAAAGGTAAAGCCAAGTAAAGGCGTTGATTTCATTAGAATCTCATTATATATAGTTCGAATCCACCCTCGGGCATGGATATTTGTGCCGTCCTAGTTCGTAAGTAGTTCATAAGTAATTTGTAAGTTTAGGGACTCATGACCCCGTAGTTAAGTCCCATAAGTTTAACAAACATTAAATCATATGGGTGTTTCACTAAGTGTGTTTGCCTTTGTAACTTATAAAATAACAGGTGACGAGAAATTTTAATACGGTAGGTCTACATCTACATCTACATGGGATACTCTGCAAATCACATTTAAGTGCCTGGCAGAGGGTTCATCGAACCACAATTATACTATTTATCTCCCATTCCATTCTCGAATAGCGCGGGGGAAGAAAGAACACCTGAATCTCTCTGTTCGAGCCCTGATTTCTCGTATTTTATTTTGATGATCATTTCTACCTATGTAAGTGGGAGTCAACAATATATTTTCGCATTCGGAGGAGAATGTTGGCGATTGGAGTTTCGCAAGTAACCCACGCCTCAGCGATAAGCGCCGTTGTTGTAATGATTCCCATCCCAAATCCTGTATCATTTCCGTAACGCTGTCTCCCCTGTATCGTGACAATACGAAACGAGCTGCCCTTCTTTGGACTCTTTAGATGTCCTCCGTCAAACCCACCTGATAAGGATCCCACACTGGGCTGCAATACTCCAAAAATGGACGGACAAGCGCAGTGTATGCAGTTTCTTTAGTAGTTCTGTTGCATCTTTTAAGGGTTCTGCCAATTAAACGCAGTCTCTGGTTCGCCTTTCCCACGATATTATCTACGTGTTCTTTCCAGTTTAAGTCTGAAGTAATAGTGATTCCTAGGTATTTTGTGGAGTTTACGGCCTTCACATTTGATTGATTTATGTTGTAAACAAAGTTTAACGGATTTCTTTTCGTACTCATGTGGACGACTTCACACTTCTCATTATTTAGAGTCAATTGCCAATTTTTACACCATACTGATATCTTATTCAGATCGTCCTGCAGTTGGTTTTGATCTTCAGATGATTTTACTAGACGGTAAATGACGGCGTCATCTGCAAACAACCTAAGAGAGCTACTTAGATTTTCCCCTAAATCGTTTATGTAAATAAGGAATAGCAGAGGACCAATAACACTACCTTGTGGAACGCCCGATATCACCTCTGTTTTAGTCGATGCCTTACCATCGATTACTACGAACTGTGTCCTCTCTGACAAGAAATCCCCTATCCAATTGCAAATTTGGGGCGATATACCATGACCACGCAATTTGATTAAAAGCCGTTTGTGAGGTACGGTGTCAAAAGCTTTCTGGAAATCAAGAAATACGGAGTCGATTTGCGAACCTTTGTCGATAGCACCCATCACTTCGTGTGAATATAGAGCTAGTTGTGTTTCGCATGAGCGATATTTTCTAAATCCGTGTTGACCTTGGGTCAATAGATCGTTCTGTTCGAGATAATTCATAATATTTGAATACAGGATATGTTCCAAAACCCTGCTGCAAATTGACGTTAATGAAATAGGCCTGTAGTTTAGTGGGTTACTCCTACTGCCTTTCTTGAATATAGGTGTGACCTGTGCAACTTTCCAATCTTTTGGTACAGATCCTTCTATGAGAGAGCGGTTGTATATGACTGTTAAGTAAGGAGCTATCGCTTCAGCATAATCAGATAGAAATCTAATGGGTATACAATCCGGACCAGAAGACTTGTTCTTATTAAGTGATTTTAGTTGCTGCACTACTCCGATGATATCTACTTCTATGTTACTCATTACGGCATCTGTTCGTAATTCGAAATCTGGAATATTGGTTTCGTCTTCTTTAGTGAATGAGTTTCTAAAAGCTAAGTTTAGTAACTCTGCTTTAGTAGCGCTGTCATCGGCAGGATCGCCATTACTATCACGTAGTGAAGGTATTGTTTGTGACTTTCCCCGAGTATATTTAACATATGACCAAAATCTCTTTGGGTTTTCAGTCAAATTACGAGAAAGAGTTTCGTTGTGATAAATGTTGTAGGCATCTCGCATTGAAATCCTCGCTAAATTTCGAGCTTCTGAGTACAATCGCAAATCCTGGGGATTTCGTGTTCGTTTAAATTTAGTATGCCTTTTCCTTTGCTTTTGCAACAGTGTCCTAACCTGTTTTGTGTACCAAGGGGGATCGCCTCCTTCTTTTATTAATTTATTAGGTATAAAACTGTCAATTGCTGTCGATACCACTTCTTTGAATTTGAGCCACATCTGGTCTACACCTACGTTTAGTGTTAGAAACGAGTGGAAGCTGTCTTTCAAGAAGCAATGTATTTTGTTTCTATCTGCTTTCCTGAACAAATATACTTTGCGTTTACTCTTTCTGCGGAGCTATGAACATAGTTTATTGTATCATTTTCCAAAGAGTTACACCACAAAGATATAATGTTTTAAATGGAACAGTAGCTTTTTCTATCGTGTATTGGATTCGTTTAAACCAGGTGAGTCCAAATCAATTTAAACTACATTCCTATCACTGTTAGTTTAGGAGCTACAACCCTTCAAAGTTCCGGGAGCGGTGGCTGCGATAGCGTAGCTGACTGGCCGAGTGGCTATCCCCTGGGGCACGGCCCACTGTCTCATGACCAGCAGCCAGTTAGCTAAGCTGTCGTAGCCTCCGCCCCCTAAACTTTGAAGGGTTGTAGCTCTTAAACTAACAGTGATATGAATGTAGTTTAAATTGATTTGGACGCAGCTAGTTTCAACGAATCAATGCACGATAGAAAAAACTATTGTTCCATTAAAAAAAAATATATCTTTGTGGTGTAACTCTTTTGAAAATGATACAATAAACTATGTTCATAGCTCCGCAGAAAGTGCAACATTTCTTGTGTTGACCTACCGCATTAATATTTCCCGTCACCTATTATTTTATAAGTTACAGAGGCAAACACACTTAGTGAAACACCCTGTATATATATAAACCCGAAATGTATATTTAACGCGTTTTTTTCGTATTTGGGAACGGGATCATTTTGTTCTAAATCTACACTTAACTGTACTTTCTGTCCTTTCCATATTTACTACTCAGCATAATATCCCTGTATATGTCAAGCTATTTTTACATTCTTTCTGTTACGTACACGCCCCCCCCCTTTTTTTTAAACACAAAAAGTAACTAGTTGCACTGTAGAAATACTTATTTCTCACCTGATTCGGTCACTTAGTTCAACTTCTTCAGAGTCATCAAGTCCACGTATGGTGACTTCTCACCATACCTGAACTGGACGCATAAGGTGACACTAAAATCATGAAACGGCCAAGAAATAATTATTACACATGTGCAACTGCTTGCTGTTCCTTTAATCAACAACAATACAGTCGCTGAAGATAGACAGCTAAAACGTTTTCCTTTATTATGATATCGCTAAGAAAATAGTGAAGATATTCTAGCGCACAATACAGTGTTAGCAATGAAGGGCAGTCTTCTACTTAAAAGTAATTTCGAGTGTCCTCCAACTGCATTACTTTTCTGGTTATATGTGAATGACCTGATAAACAATGTCGAATTTTCCGTGGAACTCTTGGCGAATTCCGTGATGGTTCCTCTTAAAGAGCACGACCGATTGCTTTGCCCATACTTATCAAGAAAGAAAGGAGGATTAGCGCTTAGCGTCCCGTCGATATCGATGTCATTAGAAACGGCCATCCTTATCAAACCGATCCGAGAAGGGCCTCGAATCTAACAACCACGTTATCGACCGGTCGTTAAACCATTATCTCTCTTACCTCAATTCTCTGGAAAAGTTACATCGCATTCTTTATTGGTGCTATAATTCACTCCTTTTATATTTGTTTAATGTTATTCTTGTTTTATTTTAAGGTTATATAATTAATTACTCCATTTCCTCTAAACTCTATTGACTGTGTACATTTCGAATTTTATCTTCATTGCTTCTAAATTAACAGCATTTTGTTAAAATATTAAAATCGAACTATACATTTTTCATATAGACTTTTGTCTGGAGAAATCGACTACAAACAGGTTATGGTCGTTTCTTTTAAACAGGTTATTTTACTCTGTTTATTTTCGCATATTTACGTTTGGTTCTATTTTTTGTCAGTGAAAGCAGTAAATGGAACTTTTACACACACACACACACACACACACACACACACACTTGCGTTCATTTGTATTCCGTCGGTAGCTCAGTGGAAAAGTGACAGACTTAAAATCCATTGAGTGTGGGTTCGATCCCAGAATTTTTAACTGTTACTTATTTCTTTTTCACCTCTACCCATGTTCGCCGATGTGAAAAATCCCCAGTTGCACTTCGATTTGGAAATCAAGTAAAGCCATTGGTTCCTCTGTAACTGCGTAAGGCAAAGGGTGATAACTGCTTATCATCTCTTACAGAATAACGGCTAGTAAAGCACCGCCGTGTTCAACCCAATATTCGTATTTACAGTAGCTACGTGACTGGACGATGAGATACTGACAGCCGGGTTGTGTTTAAAAGTCTATACACTTTGTAGAGATTAAGAATTCAAATATATTCACAGTAGTACTTCCTGAAACAATCTGTGGTTTCGTCATCTTCCAAGGATAAAATGCGCTCTACTTCCTAGACCTTGGATTTATAGCGTGTTCATTGACTTTGTTTGGGATTTTTTAAACTGACAGTTGCTATGCAAGGCATTTGGTGAGAGGCATCTAAACAGACAAGGTTCCGTAGAGATGCGAAATCATCGGCCTCGTGGTAACATTTCTCAGATCCAAAGCCAGTAAAGGCGTCTGCATTGCACAATATTTCGCGGAACCTGTTTTTTGCCGCACGAATGAGGGAGAGGCTACCTGGAAGATTCTGAGTTGCCTCATCTGCCCAGGAGGGTCTGCAATTTCTCCACAGCCATTGACGAGGTTATCGCGTGCCGGGATGTTACTTTCTCGCCGAGTGAGCTTGAACTCCGCACTTGGTGGTAGATCGGGGATGAGCGTCGTGAATGTAGCCAGTAAGTAAGACGCGCATACGCCTACTTTTACCATTTTGCATCGTTGTTCAGTCGAGTGGTTCTAGTTTGGTTTTCCTTTCGAAACAGCAGTCTTGGAATCGGTACTGCGACACGAACAGCGGCACTTATCGATAAAAAAAGAAAAAGAAAATACGACTTATATCAACCTTGGTGTAGTCGTAATTTAATGCAAAGTCATGAGATGAAACGTGTGGAATATCTGCCAAGTTTTCCTGTTTTCCCAGAAGATATCCAGATTTTGGGGTCGTGTTCCAAATATCGGGATGAACATCGTTTTTTTTTCCGGATTTTCAACTGTGTGTGTGTGTGTGTGTGTGTGTGTGTGTGTGTGTGTGATACAAACATTTCTTACGAAAGAAGAACTGAATTAACAAATAGTATTAAATCCGTTAAACATGTCCCAAATACTTCGCCGATTCCCGTAAGAGTTCGAGGGCGGTGTTCCATCGAGAGATGACTCATTTGTATACTGCATGGCAATATTCCACCGTTTGATTAAAATGCCATAACAGTTACCTTATTTTTGCAAAAAATATTTAGAGAAAAATATTTTTAATGTGGGGGAAACATGTACTTAATATTAACATAATTTATTCTTTTCTAAACAAAAATATCCTGTAAACTATAGGATACAAATTAATATGCAACAAATTATTATTCAGGACATGAGTGGCAATCGATTTTTCGGATATATTTTTATGTGGATATAGAACAGAAATAATTTAAAAGTACATACAGCACTGTCTCCGATTAATAACATTTTTAAATTGCATCAGAACCTTTTTATGAGAGAAATAAGAGTAAAAATGATTCTAAAATACTTTCTTCGTGAAAGTTATCTCCTAGTAATCTTATTTTTATAACTTGATGATAATGTCAAACGATTAGTGATTGTCTGGTACAAGACGTTGGTGTATTTTATAATTTTTAACACAGATGATCATGTTTATCTGTAATCCAGTATCTTTTAGCTAGATTCCTGTCGGGAGAGCGTGGCTGTGCTGTTTAAGGCGCCTTGCTGGGAAGTGCACGTCTGCTCCGTCGAAGTTTGAGTTTTCCCTCGGGCTTGGGGGCGTGTGTTGTTCTTAGCATCCAACCATTCAAGTGTCTCGTAAAGTTAACAAGATTTCAAGCGATAATCTTAAACTGTGTAACGTTAGTTTGTTGTCCAGTCAGATGTTATCTCTTCCGGTTGCACGCCTTTACTGCTATCGCATAACTTTGTTTGCTTACTACTAAATACCCTTTGCCACACTATCACTACGCCTCCGTTAGATAAGGAAATTCCCGCGCTACCCTTGTTATACTTACATATGACGTCGTGTGTAGAGGCTCGGATTAGTGGAGTCAATAATTCATTTATTTCATTTAAAGGCAGAATTGGTAAATTCTTATTGAAAGATGAGTACGGAAATGTTAACAGAAACATCATTCTTCCTACATTATAACTGACGCGTTGCCTAAAATGAAATCTGTTACATTTCAGTGATAAGGTTTCAACACACTTGACATTATATATATATATATACATTCATGCTTAAAAGACAGGTGGAACGAATGCTCAAAAACTGAGACTCAGTTTCATTATAGCCGCGAAACAACCTACTCCTTTCACTACGACGTCGGAATAACCGCGCGGTCTAAGGCGCCTTTCCACAGATTGCATGGCTGCTCCCCGTCGGAGGTTCGCGTCCTCCCTCGGGCACGGGTATATGTTGTTCTTAGCAGTTTGGTCCCTTAGGTTTACAAACATTTGAACCATATGACGTCACACTGCTATATAACATTAATAAAACAACAAATGACTCGGTAATGCCTGAACAAGATTTATTCCATTTACGAAACACGTTGAACAATCAGCGACTTCGCTTAAACAAAATGATAATAAACAAACATAGCTGCAAACAGAGAACAATGCGAGTGTACAATCCAGAAATGCACTGGAAAGAGGAAAATAACAGCCAACATACAGGCCGCTTGGGTTTCGATACGATTACTGACTAAAACGTACTAATGAGACTAGGAAAAAATGTGATAGGGTGTTTTTAGAGACAAATCATTTACATTTGATAATAGTTACCTTAATATAGGGAGAAATAATTGAATTATCGAGGGGCGGGAGAAAAAGTAGAAAATCTGGAATTCCCCCAAAATTAGCAGGTACGAATGCTACGTAAGGATAACAGTTTACGCAATTTTCTTCGTTTATCGAATTCGTAAGTAACAAAGCTTGCATACAACCATTCTCTTATTAGCAGTTAAAAAAGGGGACAGAAGTTCACGGAATATTATGATCAATTAAAAATGAAGCGAACAAATTTCTGCTCTTATTATAACAAGGCCAGATTCAGAAGTGGTAAAAATGGACCACACGAAAAGTGGTCTACTTCGCTTACTTTCATTCACTTATGACGTACGGCGTTATTTTTTGGGGTGACTCGACTTATAAAAAAAGGACAGTTTTGGCTCAGGAACGGGCAGTTCGACCAATATGTGGTGTAAAGTTGACGAACGTAATGTCAACTTTTCAGTAGTCGGTGAATTTTGACACTGTCGTCACAATACGTATTCCTTTAATGTCGTTTGTTTCTAATAATATCAGCTTATTCCCACGAGTTAGTAACTTTAACTCAGTGAATACTAGACAGAAGTCAAATCTACATTTGGATCACACCACCTTGACACTTGTGCAGAAAGACGTAGAGTATTTTGCAGCATCCATTTTCAATAAGCTACCACAAGAACTCAACAATTTCAGTACTAACCCACGCTAAATTGAAGAGTTATCTAATGGCTCACTCTTTTTATTTGTCGAGGAACTCCTAGAAAAGTTAAACAATTAAGCTAATTCCTATTTTTTTCCTTCGTTATTGAGTGTTTTCACTTACAAGGAGACCTCGTGAGTATCGTAGTTTAGAATTTCTATATATTTATGGTACGTGAAGTTCAGAACTTAAACAACAATCCGTCAAAAGCATTCAACGGAATTCTAAAAAATTCACGAGAAATTCGAATTTGAAGTTTTGTAAAGTTTTGTAAACGTTTGCAGTATCTGGCGGTGTAGCAGAGGAGGTAGCGCTCTGGACTCACAAGCATAAGGTCTGTGGTTAGAATTCCACTGCGACAAATACTTTTTTTTGTTTTCGAATTCAGTTATTTAAACATTTCTCACATGACATCTTGCAAGCCATGGATGAAGGGCAACAGGCGGATTGTGTTTTTCTCGACTTCAAAAAAGTGTTTGACGCGGTGTCACACTGCAGACTGCTAACGAAGATACGAGCTTATGGAATAGGTTCACAGATTTGTGACTGGCTGGAAGACTTCCCAAGTAATAGAACGCAGTACGTTGTTCTCAACAGCGAGTGTTCATCAGAGACGAGTGTATCGTCAGGCGTGCCCCAGGGGAGTGTGATAGGACCGCTATTATTTTCTATCTATATAAATGATCTGATGGGCAAAGTAAGTTGTAATTTGCGGCTGTTTGCTGATGATGCTGTGGTGTATGGGAGAGTATCGTCTTTAACTGACTGTAATGGCATACAAAATGACTTAGACAAAATCTCTAGTTGGTGCGAAGAATGGCAGCTAGCTCTCAATGTAAAAAAATTTAAGGCGATGCGCATGAATAGGATAAACAAGCCCATAATGTTCGAATACAGCATTAGAAGTGAGCTTCTTGATGTTGTCGCGTCGTTCAAATATCTAGGCGTAACATTGCAGAGTGATATGAAATGGAACGAACATGTAAGGACAGTTGTGAGTAAGGCGGACAGCCGACTTCGGTTTATTGGGAGAATTTTGGGAAGATGTACTTTATCTGTAAAGGAGACCGCTTATAAAACGCTTGTACGACCACGTCTTGAGTATTGCTCAAGTGTTTGGGAGTCTCAGCAGATTAGTTTAAAGGAAGACATAGAAGCAGTTCAGAGGCGAGCAGCTAGGTTTGTTACTGGTAGGTTCGACCACGGAAATGCTCCGGCAACTCAATTGGAAATCGTTGGAGGAAAGACGACTTTCTTTTCGTGATATTCTGTTGAGGAAATTTAGAGGGCTGAAATTTGAAGCTGAGTGTTGTACGATCTTGCTAATAATAATAATTTCGTGTGGCTCATTGGCCTGGTGCAAGTCTTTCAATTGGACGCCACTTCGGCGACTTGCGAGTCCCTTGCCTTCCCCAGTTATCCAACCGGGGAAAGGGGACCTACAGCTTAACGTGGAATCCGAACCACGTGTCGTTTCTGGCGACTCTTCACATCGTTGAGAGGTGAAAGATGGGTTAAAGTGCAGACTGAAAAATTCCGAGGTCCGACCGGGTTTTGAACCCGCGACCCTTCGGTTTCCAGTCGAGCACTTTACCCTAAGACCACCGGGCCCGACTACGATCTTGCTGCCACCTACTTACATATCGCGTAGTGATCACAACGACAAGATAAGAGCCGGCCGCGGTGGCCGAGGAGGCTAAGGCGCTCCAGTCACGGTCTACACGGCCACTACGGTCGGGGGTTCGAATTCCCCCTCGGGCATGGATATTTGTGCCGTCCTAGTTCGTAAGTAGTTCATAAGTAGTTTGTAAGTTTAGGGACTGATGACCCCGTAGTTAAGTCCCATAAGCTTAACAAACATTTGAACATTTGATTTTATGATAAGATAAGAGAAATTAGGGCTCGTACGGAGGCATATAGGCATTCTTTTTTTCCTCGTTCTGTTTGGGAGTGGAATAGGAAAGGAAATGGGTAGTAGTGGTACAGTGTACCCTCCGCCACGCACCTTACGGTGGATTGCGGAGTATGTATGTAGATGTAGATTTTGTTTCGGTGGGTACTCAACAACGGAGAAGTTTACACGAAGAAGAGCCGTTAAGTATTGGTTGTCTTGGCTCCGGCACGCTACGGCTGCACACGGCACTCGGCCCAAGGCGAAAGGCGGTGTGCTGGCCGCTGTGTGTGAGGGTCGGCAGTGCGATGTTGACGCTGCTGTCTGTGTGGAGGATCAGGGGACCGTGTGGAAGCGGCAGCGGCGCGCTGCCCGCCGCGCCGCACCGCGCGCTACGGCTCGCCTTGGAGACAGGTACCGGCTTCCTACGTGTGTCTCTGTCAACAACCAACACCGCCGCCGTCGGAAGATTCCGCTCTCACAGGTTCCGAATCCGTCACGCCCGCCTCACGACTCGGCCTCATTTACATCTACATCTACATACACTACGTTTACATGTAACACATCTACCGGAAGACGAAAACCAAATTTTCGTAAACCGTTTTTCGCTGTCGTGTTTACATGGCACAGCCTGAATCGGATTTCCTAATCCACTTAAGATGGCGGCTGAAAAACAGTTGATTCAGTTCCAAATTTAGTCAGCACAATCGCCATTTTTCTTTACTTAAATACGCAGATTCATGCTCACTCTAATATTAATACTTTTATTTCACATTAGAAAATATTACTCTGTCCATATGTGCCGAAAAATCTTACAAAAAAAAAAAAAAAAAAAAAAAAAAAAAAACAAAAAAAAAAAACCACAATCTGACAAGCCAAGAACGCTTCAAAAACGGTTGCGTTTACATGGGCTCGAAAATCGATTGTGGAACTGGAAAACCGCTTTAGAGAAGTGGATTTCCAGAATCGATTTTGGAGTGTTTACATGACCTACCAAAAGCGGAATTGGGAAATCGGTATACGAAATCCGGTTTTGGGAGCCCATGTAAACGGGGTGATAGATACTCTGCAAATCACATTTAAGTGCCTGGCAGAGGGTTCATTAACCACTTTCATAACTCTTCTCTACCGTTCCATTCTCTAATAGTGCGCGGGAAGAAAGAACACCTAAACCGTTGCTTGCAGTGGCCGTTTTGAGCAGCAGCTGAATTGTATTTCACTGTAATGTTTTTTAAAGTAAACGCCTTTTGCTACTGCGAATGAAGGGTTTTATTTTTATGCTTATAAGTCACCCATACGCGTTTCGCCTTTGTCTCAAGGCATCATCAGTGGGTGTCCTGAAATATTTACATGTTTTTGTTTACACATAAAGGTTAGGTTTCTTACATATGTACAAAACATTTCATTTCTGATTTAAAACAGTTCGTTGTTTGCTATAAAATGGTGTACTTACAGCACTTGCTACTCCACGTCAGTCTCTTCCTGGCAACCAGGTCGAAAGGTTATACAGTTTTCTGAAACACATTGCAGTTTTCTGGTTCCACTGTCACCTGCTGCCATACTGTGTCCACTGTTGTTTGTTTTGTAGTGTTGCCAACCTTAGCTTATTTGAAATTCAACTGTTTCATTGAAAGTGTGTTGAAGGATTTGTGTGTGTATGAGTGTTTGTAATTTTTTTTTATCACTGTTTGTGTATGTGTGTGTGTGTGGTGGGGGGGGCTTATGATTATGTGTTGCGATTTGTGTCTTATCATATGGTCAATCAGTGAGAACAATGATTGATTGGTCAGGTTTATTTGGTCATTTAGTAGCAACTTTTTCTCAGCTAAATTATCACATATATAAAACAAAGATTTATGTCTTATCATATAGTCAATCAGTGAGAACAATGATTGATTGGTCAGGTTTATTTGGTCATTTAGTAGCAACTTTTTCTCAGCTTTTGTTTTATATATGTGAATCAGAGGGCAGTGAAGAACATTCTGGTAATTACAATTTCTTCACTTCACTTTCACTAGCGAGAGAGCTGAAAACAAATCGAACCATCTTTCTTGGTACCATGAACAAAATTAGACGGGAACTGCAAGACTGTAGTTTTCAAAACCGACGATATAATCATCAGTTTCTTGCATCCGGATGTACAAATTGGAAATGATATGAAGTATAGGGTAAATGTCTTGACCAAAAGACCCGCAACCACTCATTGAAAGCTGGTGGAAGAAGGTGGCCTGTTAATACTTTTTATAATATTCTAGATTTAGCAGGCATCAGAATAACAAGGCGGGATTTCCTTCTGAATCATGCAGATGAACTTGCCAAAGACTATTCAGATATCAGGGTCGAAGCTCTACCAGTTCACGTTGGAGCATCAGATGTAGGTGGGAACTGCTGCCGTTGACCGGTTCGAAAATCCAGCAGAGAAGGAAAAAGTTTATACAAATGTGCATCGTGTGACAAAGCAGTTTAAAAAGAAATGTGTCGCTGTAGTTCCCTATGTTTGTACAGATTTCGAAGTACAGTCTACAGACAATGATGACCAGTAGGTGTCTAAAAAGAACTACGAGATAGACTGTAATTTTATCTTTGTAAAATAAATCGTAGTGCAGAATAACAGTAGACTACGATAATATATTGATGGTGTATTATGTTATTAGTTGTAGAAAAAATCATTTTGAACTGAAAACTTCATGCTATGGCTGGATTTCTATTGAAAAAGTTGATTTCTTTATGACGTAATGAACAATTTTCAACTATTTACATACTGTAGTTCATTTGTCAAAATATAAATAAAATATTTTATATTTATGTTGTTACGTGAAACCGTTTTGAATTAAATTGTATCTAGCACGTTTGTACTTAATATCTAGAATAAAAACGACATATGAGAACATCAGTGTCAATATTTCTTACAGAAATAACCGTGGCTTAAAATTAAAAGACTAGGGTCAAGGCCGAGGGGACTGAGGCGCTCCAGTCACGGTCTGCACGGCCACTACGGTCGGGGGTTCGAATCCCCCCTCGGGCATGGATATTTGTGCCGTCCGTAGTATTAGCTAGTTCATAAGTAGTTTGTAAGCTTAGGGACTGATGACCCCGTAGTTAAGTCCCGTAAGTTCTACAAACATTTGAACTTTTTTTTTTAACTAGGGCGAAACAGAGTAACGCATTGATCTGAAATGGGACACTTTTGCCCCGTTGGCGGTTTTAGGGTGTTAAAAACTCCGGCGGTTCTAGTGTTAACGTATGCTAGGGCAACAAATACACCCAGGCCTGAGGGAGGAATCGAACCTCCGACGGCGCACTCGGCAGCTAGGCGCCTTGGAACGCCGGGCCACATCTCCGCGGCGGAAATTCTGCCTTTATTTCGGCAGGGCGGTAGGTGTGAGGGTCGCTAAAATGGCGGTGAGTGAGTGACCTGGGGCAGTAGGGTGGGACCCCCGCAGACCGCGCGTCTAGCGATGGCCGCCCCGCGCCACAGCTGGTCACTCCCCGCGGCCGGGCGCATGGGCGCTTCTTGCTCGCAGCCGCCGCCCTCCGGGGCTTCTCCCTCGCCTCCCCCGGCGCTGTTTGCGCATGCGCAATTGCGCATCATGGCCGCCGGCCGGGGAAGCCCCCTGCCGGCGGGGCACCCCCGCGTTCGTGACCAGCCGCAATGACTTCCCCCGGGCGCTGGCCAGTGACTCAGTGCGCTGTAATTTACCGGACCTGCCCTCAGCTCTAGGGGTGGGGGGTGCAGGGCGCCGGCGACGATGGCCCCCCTGCGGCAGGCGACAAACGGCCCACCGCGCGCTCAACGGCCGACGATGACGTCTTGTTTAACATGACGTGGCCCTGCCGCCTAGCACCGCCCCTGTTAACGCAGCGACACATCGCTCCAGCTCCATCTACATCTACATAGATACTCTGCAAATCACATTCAAGTGCCTGGCAGAGGGTTCATTAACCACTTTCATAACTTTCCTCTACCGTTCCATTCTCTAATAGCGCGTGGGAAGAAAGAACACCTAAATCGTTCCGTTTTCGATCTGATTTCTCTTATTTTATTGGGATGGTCATGTCTCCCTAAGTACGTGGGCGCTAGCATTTTTTTTTTTTTTTTTTTTTTTTTTTTTTTTTTTTTTTTTTTTTTTTTTTTTTTTTTACATTCAGAAGAAACAGACGGTGATTGGAACTTCGCAAACAGATCACGCCGCAATGAATAACGTCTTTCTTTTAATGATTTCCACCCCAATTCGTGCAACATTCCGTGACGCTTCCCCCCCCCCCCCCCCCTGTAACGTGATAAAACAAAACGAGCTGCCCTTCTCTGAACCTTCTCAATGTCTTCCGTCAGTCCCACCTGGTGAGGGTCCCACAAGGGGCAACAGTACTCCAGGAGAAAACACACAAGTGTGATGTAGGCAGTCTCTTTGGTGGAGCTGGATCATCTTCGAAGCGTTCTGCCGATGAAACGTAACCTTTGGTTCGCCTTGCCCATAACATTTTCTATCTGTTCTCTCCAGTAAAAGTTCTTCGTAATTGTAACTCCTAGGTATTTGGTAGAATCTACGACCTTAAGGTTTGACTGATTTATCGCGTAATTAAAGTTCAGCGGATTTCTTTTAGTGGTCATGTGTATTACTTCACACTTTTCTTTATTTAGTGTCAATTGCCGCACCAAGTAGAAATTTGGTCTAAATCGCTTTGCAGTTGCTTTTGATCCTCTATTGACTTCACTAACCGATAAAAGAGAGCATCATCCACGAACAGTCTAAGGGCGCTATTCAGATTGTCTCCTAAATCGTTTATAAACACGAGGAAGAGTAGGGGACCTATAACGCTTCCCTGTGGAACGCCAGATATCACTTCTGTTTTACTCGATGACTTACTGTCAATTACAACGAACTGTGTTCTTTCTGATAGGAAATCGTGAATCCAACCGCACAATTGGGAAGATATTCCATAAGCACGCAATTTCACCTTGCTTGCCTGGCTGCGGCGTTCATTAGTACATTCGCACAAAAGTACGAGGAAGAAAAGCATCAGCTGTAATGTCGTTTTTATTAATAACGGCAACCAGTCTCGGTGGGCTATGTCCTCCTCATCAAGGCGTTTAACAATGGGAATCTACATCTACATACATACTCCGCAATCCACCGTGAGGTGCGTGGCGGAGAGTACACTGTACCACTACTAGGCATTTCCTTTCCTATTCCACTCCCAAATAGAACGAGGAAAAAAATGCCTATATGCCTCCGTACTAGCCGTAATCTCTCTTATCTTGTCTTTGTGATCACTACACGAAATGTAAGTAGGTGGCAGCAAGATCGTACTACACTCAGCTTCAAATTCCGGCCCTCTAAATTTCCTCAACGGAAATACGCGAAAAGAATGTCGTGTTTCCTCCAGCGATCCCCAATTGAGTTGCCGGAGCATTTCCGTGACACTCGCGCATTGTTCGAACCTATCAGTAACAAACCTAGCTGCTCGCCTCTGAACTGCTACTATGTCTTCCTTTAAACGGATCTGCTGCGGGTCCCAAACACATGAGCAATACGGAAGACGTGGTCGTACAAGCTTTTTATACGCGGCCTCCTTTACAGATGAAGTACATCTTCCCAAAATTCTCCCAATAAACCGAAGTCGGCTATCCCCCTTACTCACAACTGTCCTTACATGTTCGTTCCATTTCATATCGCTCTGCAATGTTACGCCTAGATATTTGAACGACGCGACAAAATCAAGAAGCTCACTACTAATGCTGTATTCGGACATTATGGGCATGTTTTTCCTACTCATGCCCATCACCTTACATTTTTCTACTTTGAGAGCTATCTGTCATTCTTCGCACCAACTAGAAATTTTGTCTGTCATCCTGTATGCTATTACAGTCACTTTAAGACGACACCCTGAAACACACCTGAAACTCCATCATCCATATTCTCCTTCCCTTATGGATACCACCGCACTCTATGATGTTCGTTCAAGAGGCAATGAAGTCTATTCCAAGGCATCCCATAAGTGCTCTGCGGAGATACACATTCCTGAAAACAATTAGGAGATCAGTTGAGATATCTAGGTTCTGAACTACTGTCATCGGCGGGATTAAGTAACTGGTTCGACATCTTTTTGTCGAGTCTACGGTGTGGAGACAAGAATATTAAGGCAACCGATATAGTGGTAATAACAGAATGTTGTTGCATATGGGGTGGTGTTGACTTTTCTTTACTCTACCAAACGAATTACACAACTACTTGCCTTCAGATAGCGTAGTGAGCAGGGAGTGCAAAGAAACAATTGCATGGAGAGCCATTGGAAGGATGCAAGAGGGACAGGCAAAGAGGGAGGTAGCTGCAGCTATTGCAGTGTTCCAAAGTGTAATTTCCAGAACCAGGACACGATTTCAGATAGCAGTAGCCATTACAAGAAGGCAAGACCAAGGTCGTCCACGTCATCAGCAAGAGATGACCGTTATCTCCGGACAAGAGCCCGTCGAGACAGGAGGCTGAATGCATCTCAGCTGAACGCACTCTTCAGGCAGTAACAGGAGGCGCAGCCACGCGGCAATAGCCGAGCGGTCTGGAGCGCCACGTTGCGGGTCGTGCGGCATCCCGCGTCGGAGCTTCGAATCCTCCCTCGGGCATGGACACCGTTTAGCCCGCAGAAACTGGGCGGAGGAACATCAGGATTGGAGTCGTAACGAATGGCGCTAGGGTTTGTTCACGGATGAGTCAAGATTTTATCTTCAGCCGGACAATGGTCGTTCTCTCATCTGGAGAGAACGTGGAACTTGGAACAATCCTGTAGGAAATATCACCATATCATAGTGGAGGACGAATGGTATGGGCAGGAGTCAGTAATGGCGGACGTACGGATATCTATGTCGTTCATAATGGCTCAGAGGTGTAGAAATGAGATCCTTCGACTTTTGTTGTGACCTACGCTCGTGCCATGGGAGATGGGTTCCATTTGGTGGACGATAACGCTTGTCGCCACAGAGTTGTTGTGCTGAACAACATGCTTGAAGCTGAGGGAATTGAACGAATGGAGTGGCCAGCTTGTTTACTGGACTTAAATCCGATTCAGCATGTATGGGATGCCCCTGGCAGACGCATTACAACCAGACTAGCATCTCCCACAACGGTTGCAGAAATGGATTTTCCACTCATGGAAGAATAAATATCCCTCAAGGGCTGACTGATAGATAACCAAAAACTGTACATGCCATGCAGGTGTGCAAGTGTACTCGCCGTCTAAGGTGATCACACATATATGAGAGGACAACGAGAATGACCTTTTCTCTATTATGGTTGCCGCATGGTGCCTCGCTCTAAGTAAACGCCATGAAAACCTCAGGTAAAGAGTTGAGACAGGAAAATATCTTACTGTATCACACCCAAATTACAACAGTAACCAATATCTCAATAAAATACGTTACTTTATGTATATTGTGTATGATATCTCACTTGATCTCATTTTTCTGAGCAATTTATATTATGTACAAACGTTTATGATGACCAGTCTAATAGTGTCGAAGTCTATTGTAAGAAAAACCCGTCCAATTGTTTCATCGTGAAGGAGCAACAAACGTATGGGCACTTATTTGCTGAAAATATCTGGGACTATGTATACTAATATTTCAATTGAAACAACCTACAACTAAGCTTAAGTACGAAGATATTAGACTGACGCTCGTTGGAAAAATCCTCAGGATATGTTCTACCAAACAGACGCACATTGCAAGTGGCTTGAGAGATTTGATGCAGATATTTTGGATAATGACCGAAAACAATATGACTAACCCCCCCCCCCCTTTCTCTCTCTCTTCCCTAGGAGATAACTGACATCCTCTCTCCTCCAATACAATTCAATATCTACGCCCCTGCCACCAAAAACGAAAGCGATTTGTTCAACAATAGTTCGACAAATACTTGAATATTGGTCATCAGTGTGAAATATGTACCAAACAGAATTGATACATAAAGTAGAGCAGATCCTAAGAGGAGCTGTACATTTCTTTACAACTTAGAAAACACGATAGCGTCACAGAGATGCTCGGCCAAATTCAGCGGCAGACACAAGGGATTACTTCAAAGCGTCAGGCAAGAGACTTGCTGCTAAGTATACCTCGCGAAATGAAAGTGCCTTCCCATTCAGGTTTTGCATCTACGGACCACCCTTACTTAGCACATACACTGTCCTTCCTACAGGCTGATATCCCCTGATGATTCCATGTGCTATAGGTAGCACATGCCTTAGACATCCTACAGTTTATACAACCAACGGGTTGCTTATGACCATCTCAGCACACTTCGTTTCCCAATGAAGTGATACAAACACTAACTTTACTACAACTCATTTATATTGCGTCGTGTTGTTGAATATGATTGCTTGTTTAATGCAGCTCTTCTCGTTCGACTACCCTGTGCACACGTACTCGTACTAGCCTAACAACTGCAACCCACACTCTTGTCATTGCATTCTAGCCTCTACAACTGATGACTCAAAATGTGTCCCCCCTTTAGTCTCTTTTCACCATTAATTTATTTCCTTCCCCATTCACTATAGTACTTCCTCAGTAGTTATTCAGTTTCTACAACTAATCCAGAACGAATTTTCATTCTGCTGTGCTCTGTGCATTTCTGCCGGAACTGGACTCGAACCAGAAATCTTTACTTTTCGCCTGTAGGCACTCTAGCGATTGGTGTATGGTTACACCATGGCTCCGAACTTGTCCTTTCCAGCAGGAGTGTTAATCCTGCGGCGTATGCTATAACTTCTGTGAAGTTTAGAAAATAAAACAGTAGTATTGGCGGAAATGAAACTGACAGCTCTGTTGGTAGAGAACTTGCCCATAAAAAGACACAGGTTCTACGTTGGAGTTAAGTACTGGCACACAATTTTATCTGTCAGGAAATTTCAAATTAGTACACACTCAACAGTAAAGTGAAAACTCATTCTGGAAATTATAGACACTGCTGACGGCTAAAGTAGGTTTGCTTTTATTATTATAACTAATGTTTTATTGTTATTATTACTGTTAACATCATTATCCTTAGTAATCCCTTCCTTAAGAGAGTGCTTCATTTTCCCCCAGTGTATTGAAGAGTAATTCTCTGTCTACGAAGTTGGTATATGTTTCTGAAGTAGATAAAAGGTATTGGTTCTTGGCTTTCCTGCTCTTAATATAGTTCTCAATCATGAGATATATTTACTGTATGATCACCCCTTCCTGAACTCTCCTTGCTATTATCCTGTTTGTGAAACTATCTGAGACTCTATCTGATTTAACAGTGTTTTGTGTAGAACTTGGTATGTGACAGATAGCAGTAAAATTTCATTGTTATTGCCAGGGAAAGGGAAATTTTGTAAAATGATTCGAAAAATTGACAGTTACGGTGAATCAATGTCAAACCGCATATTTTTATGAAATATCATAGAAGTTGCATTTTTCCACCAACAAAAAATTTATTGATCTGTTAAAAATTTGCAAATATTGGTTTGATAGAAATTGAATGTTGCAATTGCATTTCATGTCTTCTGAATTTAATGTACGATTTTATAATGACAGTCCATTTTGCCCGAATCTAACTATGATCTAACATTAAAAAAAAGCACCGAATCTGGCAAAGAATGCCACTGAAATTCACAAACATACCGCTACAAACATACCGAAATCAGCACAAAATAACGACTATAACAAAAATACCGAATTTGGCAAAATTATTACACAGAATTTGACAAAAGAAACAATGAATTTGGGAAACAGTACACCGAACCCAAAAAACAAAGCATGAGAAGTCAGGAAATAAGCTACACACATATAAGAATAACAACTATCATGGTAAAAATAAATTTTACAAGAAAAGATATGGAAACTGGCAAAAATTCCGCACTTAAAAGAGACCAACAAAGTTATTAGAACGCTAAAAAAAAAAAAAAAAAAAACGCCAGAATGACAAAAGAAAAATAACAGCAACTGTGGGAATAAACAATGAATTTCGCTGACTGTAGTAAAAGAAGTGGAAACATTTTTTTACGAAAATTGCCAAAAAAATATAAAAAAATTCCCAAAAAGAACCAAGTTTGTCAATAATTAGACTATCGTTTGCAAAATAAATAAATTAAAAAAGAAAAAAAAGTGCGAAAAATCATAGTAGTAAAAAAATGTAATTAATCGGTAAAAATTAAGACCGTAACTGGGGAAAAAATAACAACGAAATTGGCAAAAGTATGCACTAAAATTGAAAAAAAAACACTTGCAAAGGAAAATTAATCGTCCAAAAACGAAGAAAAACACCAAAACTGAAACACAAATGACACGGAAATATCGCTGAATTTTCAAACAGAAACACTTGTTTAGACAAAATTGTATAGAAAAATAATAACACTGAATGTGTGCATAAAATAAAAAGGTTTTTCCTGTACCTATTTATTCGGGTCCGTATTGTCTTCTTTCTTATGGTGGGAGTGCATTAAGCTTGACTTCCGTTCTCATGATTCTTCTCCTTTTACTTCATTCTTTACTTCCATACTGGCAGTGTAGCAATGCTACTCAGTCATAGTTCATGGCATTATACTAAGCGAATAGTAATTAAATATATTCAATAATTGTCATAATAATAACATGCCGTGTCTGCATTGTATGTTAATACCAGATTACTAATAATCTGCAGGGATCGAGGATGGTGACGGCCATGACCTATTTTTAGGAATCTTCCCGGCTCTCGCAAGGCATGTTTTGGAAAACCGATGGAAATCGCAAGTCCGGATGTCTGGATCAGGTAATACACCTGAGCCTCTATTACAAGAATGATAGTTCTTGAATTGCATTCGTTTATAAGTTACAGTTATATGGACTTTTGGGTATTCCTGTCTGGGATTCGATGGAATCTGAAAGGGAATTACCTTGTCCTTTATTTTACTAGCAGTTTAATACTAATCGTACTTCTTGTAGAAGTGTATTGGAAAATTGGTGCTACAGAATTAGCTGAAAAGACCACAGCGCTGTTCATTTGCCATGTATATCACGAATACCTGAAGTTGCTGGCTGTTCGTTTTCATAGACGGAGTGAGTTGGAACATCAAGAGTTACAATTCCCAAAAAGGCCAACCATGATCTCTCGAAAACTATTTCAGCGAATACCGGGATGGTTCCCTTAAATGCGTCACGCTCGACTCTGTTTTCGATCCTAGCCTACGAGGAGCTGTGCTCTTTCATCTTTACGGACCTCGTCGTCTGCGTTCCATTCCATTCCTTTATTCCCTTTTGCATGTTGTTGCTACTAAATTTAGCGAGAGAATTGTTCCAGTATAATTCAGACTATTGCAGACGAAATATTTATATGAGAATTCATTTAGAACTGTGTTGGAGCTGCACATTGCTTATACTCTCACCTTTACGTAGGAAAATCCACTTTCCATGATTAAACATATTTAGTGTGCCTGCACGTTTTGATCCAAAGACTTTGAAGCACTCTTTATTTGCAAACGTGCTCATACTGGTAACCGTGGAGTTTATCTACTCGTATGTAGATCATGTTCGTTTATATAATGCTATAGATGATAACTGTTGACGAAAAATACATTTTGTTAATACAAAAGAAGTGAAGTCTATGAGCTATGCGCGATGTAAAGCAACCAGAGAGGTGCGAAATAAGCCGTGGCTTCACAGCTGGGAGCAAGGGTGAATGCAGAGAGGGTAGAAGAGGGTATTTAAGTAAATAAAGGTTTTCGTTACGTTTCACCTGTAAATTACGTAAACTTACAGACTCATCGATCTATTTAGGAGTAGAAAAAGGCTCATATAGATTCTAACGAGAATTTTATACTACAGTTTGGATGTCCAAAGATACAGGGGAAAAATTTTTCATTATAAGCTGTACTGTAACATTCTTAAGAATATACTATAAAACTCTAAAAACTTATGTTTTCGGAGAAAAATTGAAAGTTCGGAAAATAAGATGAAAACTACGAAAAACATTGTGACGAGAGAGACAAGTAAAGAACAAAAAGGTGTAGAAAATATTGATACCAAAAATCAAATCTATCCATTAGCGCCCAAACTCGTCTGTTTTCCAGCAAAAATCTAATTAATTTGTACCGGCCAGGCACGTAAACGTAACGAGGGAAGTTGGTAAACTTTCAACTACAATAAATTTTTCAACGTATATATAATATTAGTTGGAAGTACCGCATCTGACACAGAAATACATGAAAGACGAAAGTCGTAATTTTGTTAAGAGGTAGCCTAAAAGCTAAAACACAGAACAAAACGAAACGACATTATGTGTCATACACATTTACTTTGGTGTTACACGGCCACGATACTTGCGCTTGAAAGTGCGTTTCTTTTGACATTATATTGGTTGCAATTTGGAAAGCTGCAAATATATTCGGATCGGCACTTATTTCTGCGTGAGTAGGTTCCAGCTTTCGTCATTTGTATATTTTAGCATAGTCTTTTTCATCTGACATCAGACTAACGCCCTCGAGTCGGAAATAAAACAATAGTATCGTAAATACGTAGAAAAGAGTTGTGGAATGAAGTGTTACTCGCCCGATGTACACTGTGTACTTCGGGAATCGAGTCATTACTTTGGAATATCCCAAATTTACTGGTGCAGGCATGGATTGGCCTGCATATTCGCCGGATTTAACTCCCTGTGACCTTTTTTTTTTTTTTTTTTTTTTTTTCTTTTTTTTTTTTGCTTAGCACAGTGAAAGACATGGTCTACCCGAAGCATCCCGCCACGCTGGACGAGCTTGAATCGGCGCGATCTCTGTGGCATGTGAATCCATTTCGGTTGAGAAACTACGAAATGTAATGGCGAATTTCATTCTTCGTTTGCGCCACCTCTGTAGTGCCAATGGTGAACATTTTCAAAACATTGTGATGTGATTGTTTGCAGTGTGTTTTCATACGATTATTTCACTTATGTATGCTGATATGAGCTGTACAGCGTACAGCGCCATGTGTTAGTAGCTTTTATAACTATTATTTCAAACTGCTGTATAACTTCTTACAGATTTCACAATAACCATAACGTTTACTACATTCCTCTATCGATCTCTGTTTTCGAGATATTTAATTTTGAAATCAGGGAGTCCTTTTTTGTACACCCTGTATATGACGTTAATAAGCGGCTCCGTTGCTCACCGCTTGGAGCGCTACTGTCGCCCCAGCTGTCAAACGGTAACAGATTTCACACCAGTGAGTGTCTACGTTCGACTGTGGTATCATCGCGTGTAGCAGCAAGGCGGGAGGACAAAGAGGCGGCGGCTTGTAATGGAATACCGGCGCGGCCCCCGGGCGACGTGATCGACTGTCGACTGCCCTCCGACCGGCGCGCTCATATCGATCATGGCAGACGGCAATACGGCGCTCCCCCCACGCCTCCCCCGCAGACAACCCTCGCCTCCGGCCACCCCAGCGCTGTCGCAGTCGCCACTTCTGTATTCTTAAATTCTCCTCCGGCTCTGCCTTAGCCTTCCGTGCAGATCTTAACATTCCTCGAGAACTTCGGAATCCTCGCTTCTTCTAATAGCATTAATTTCCAGTTCATTCGGCAAATTCTCCTGCGGAAACTTCAGCAAAGCTCACCCCCTCATCCCCTCTCTCCCCCTTGCCTTTTTTCTTTTTTTTCTACCCTGCTTTCCTCATTTTTATTCACTTCTATTCCGTAAATCGCTGCTTTCCTTGGTAGAGAACTACCACGGCTCTGTAAATCTCTCGTTGAATGTTGAGCTTAATGATGAGTCTCACAGAGGTTGGATGTGCTAGCTGCAGTTTTGGACCACAGTCTAACATATACAGTCACGACACTCCGAACTTTGTTATACGCTGCGATAGCAGCGCTCCAAGCGGCCGGAAGCTACGTTTCTGAATACGATATTGGATGATTGCATATAATATCGTTTAGATTGTCTTAGCATACCTTGTACATTAGGGAACGTATCTAGTGCCTTATAAATAGGTAATGATTTAAAAATAGCTCCCCATTTCTCTTTCTTAGGTTTCGTAAGATCCCTGACAAGATACGAAACGGTACATTACAGGACAGTTAATTTACATTTATCCTGTAACATACAGGCTTTAAATGAATAATTTCGTTTTAGATTAAAAATAAGAATGTCTAGTAAATACCAGGAGTCATGCCCTTTAGCAGAGAGACGACAATTTCTATGCAGGAACTTTAAGTAGTCTTCATTACAATTCCAGTAAATTCGGCGAGTGTGGAAGATAGGAAACGTATACAGAATGCAATAAATACGGTATTTAACGTACTAAATCAACCATCACAGCTGTAGCTGAAGGAAAAACGTCACAGACGGAGCAATATAACGATAAAAACAACCAAACTGTTTTCCAACAAAGAAGAACCCAATTCCACAATTGCTGACACATCTGAACCACAAACGGCAAGAATAATCAAAACATAGTTTTTTTTTTTAAAAAAAAAAAGCTAAAGTAATTACACTTAAAAGAATATGCACATATAAGAAAGAGGAGTGACGTATAAAAATGTGAGAATCATTAGACTCCATACCGAATTGATGCACGTCAAAAACTGGCTGTCATAGTAAAAACAGACAATAATTGACATATATTATACCATTAGTTTAAAAGCTGTACGCGTGTTTTGGAATGTTGAACCTTTCGTTAAATCAGACAATAAATTGTTCATTAACACAGCTATTTGGTTTAATTATGGCCCTGATATTGATGTATAAGAAACAGTGCATTAAGCTGATTATGTGCGCAACGGATATTTTTAACAAAACAACTGTGACATGTAACCTTTTGAAACAGACACTGACTATACTCAAAAATTTTGACTGCGAGAAAGATATAGGAAAAACCGCAAATCACTTTCTCAATGCTTGACTGTGAGAATTTATGTCGATCAGTTATTATTGAAATCCAAATCAACTATTATCTTACTATGGCACCAATAATGAAATATGTTCAATAATATTATTCAAATCAACACTCCACTAAATCAAGTAATTATCAAATGAAGGAAGTAGGTTAATTTTCTAACTACGTAAATGAAATATGAAACAGGGTTAAGTTACTTATTATTGATAAACAGCATTACATTACCTACATAATACAACTTCTGACTTGCTGGCAAAGCAGCCTCTGCTCTACATCGGAGCCATACACACAACCCAACCGCTCTCTAAGCGAGCTGAACCACTAGTGCTACTCTCTCTCTCAGTGCGAGCTACAATGCTATGCAATACATGATTTTTGCCAGAGATGAAGCTTTACACATATCGATACATACAGTAGAAGCGATATTATACATTTTCTTGCAAGCAAGTTACTCGATACAAAACAGGAGGCACAATATTAGACATTTTCTTATAAAATAATTTTTTATGGACATGTTTCATCACCCCCCTCCTACCTATTAAAATTTTGTAGGGTGGGTGATGCCAATGGCATTGCCTAGCCAGCAAAATTACTGAATTTCAAGTCCAAAAATCCATTAATGACATCCAAAATATAACAAGATCAAAACAACAGATGGAGTACATAGAAAATTTAAAAAAAAATGTGACAGTCATAAATACATGCCATTTTACAGAACAGTACCATCAAAAGTCATGCATGGAGAGGTACAGGGTGTGACAGGCATAAGCAAATGTCAAAATTTACAGAACATCAGCAATAAGTGGAATATATGACAATTATACATAATGGTAAACATAAATATATATATAGAATTTCAGAAAACATAGTTTGACAAATGATATAGTGGAGAAAATGAGATAGCTAGAAGTAATACACAAATGGAAAAAAAAAAAAATACAATAATAAACATGAACATATACAAAGTTTTACAAAAGATATTTTAACTAATGTCATCATTCTTTAAAGAAAATGTGGTAATTACAAGTAATACACACAGTAGTGTAAGTTCCATGGGTTTACATTTTGTACAAGAGATCAGTATTTTGGGAACATAAAATGAACATTTGTATCTTGTGCACAATGTAGTCTATGTAAATTTTTAGTGCACTTAGTATAAGATAAAGTGTCAGTTTTGTATTCTGTGATGCATTTAAAATGCTATACTTTCATGGATGCTAGAACATACATGTAAAATTTTTGACTACATAGGCTTCTGATCATGTACAAAATAATGTTACTACTTCAGCACAATAGGATTTCAATATAACGTTTGTCAATCGAATAGGCACAATGACATTTCAGACTAAGTATATGTATCTATCAAGAGCACAATTTTATTTTGGTCACTGACTGTGAAAGAACCATGAAATATACCTAAACACTGGTAATGAACCTGTGGACAACGTTTGCAATGGGAGGCACTGAATAGTATATGCACACGAATAGCACATTAGCTCCTAACATTCATTTTAGGTCTGCACACGAACACAAAACACTGTAAGATTACACCACACTGTAGGCGGGCTGGCTGGTTGCATTGAAGTGGAAGTCATGGGGAAAAGGTTCTGATGTATTCCTCCATGCAATTCGACAACCAAGTGTGCTCCAACCAACAGAGCTATTAGCAGACTGCATCAGCATAGCCAAAATTAGAGCAAACTGGTGGTGGGTGGCCAAGGCTGCAGTGGACAGTACTGTGTGGCCAAACATCATCCAACAAACATCTTCATTAAAAGGCCCAAAATCAGTGGTGTATAGTAACTCGTCCATTGTTCTGTGTGCATTCTGGAATCTCGTGTGCGAAATCGCCACTTCCCATGCGTGTCCAAAGTACATGAAATAAAGCATTTTACACACAAATTAGTAACATAGTCATGATATTTCAGTTTAGACTGAAAGAAAAGTCATTGATTAGAACATATCTACAGAAATATTTTCCCACAAATTCAAGTGGTACAAATGGGGTCATGGTATTAAACCATATTTTTACATTACAAGTAGTGTCTTGAAGACGGATACATTTGAATACTAATGAGTAATTTAATTCTTATTTTAGAGTATCTACAACATTAGTGTCATTTCATATAAGCACAAGGCTGTACATACTATGTACATATTGCTTTACAAATACATAATCGTATGAAATACATTGAGGGTGCTTGTCATCAATTTGGCATGATATAACTTAAATTGACATTCCAATTACCATTAGTTCATATCTCTTTAAATTAATATATATCACTATGATGGTGATTACATTACCACAAATTATAACACTTAAATTACATAAGTTGCCATGGCCAGGCTTTTGTCTCAACTGAGCTACATATTTCATTGCCTTAAGGTATAACACATCAGGGTAGTTTCGTGAGAATATCAAAAGAGGTTCAAGTCATCAGGTCATGTCTGTGTCTGTCTGAGTCAACAGTGGGGTCAAACAAAACAATTAGTGCAAATTTTGGCACAGTAATAGATGTACAACACATTAAATCATCCGATAACATAAACACAGACGTAATATTCGTTAGGCATAGCTGCAGATTTTCGTCAACAAGATCATCAATAAAATTTGGAAGATAGTAGTAAGCAAAAGCAAAATATTTCTGTGCATTATCTTTCTAGACTTAACTAGGCGCAATTTATGGCATAGCTGCAAGTTTGCAAGATAGATGGCTGTGTGCAACGTATAAGCATAACCATACATTGTCATTGAGCTTCATTATAAAATTAATTAGCATAGTGGTAGGGCTTAGGTATATAATTAGTGAGCATAGCGGTAAGCTTTGATTACAAGAGCAATACGCATAGCTGCAAGCATAATTAGAAATATTCATTACACATAATTACAAATAATTACAGATCATCAGAAGGATATGAATCTCACCAATCACACATGCCATTGAAGGCACAATGCATCAACATACAAAATGGTGCACATAAGCACAAAGAGAAAACACAAAAGGGCAGTGCGAGTAAGCACATAAGAAAAGAACAGAACATAGCATCATTAGCAACATAGCGATTCTCCTCATAATTGCTTCATAATCATTGTATAATCTCGTCATCATTAGCAACATAGCGATTCTCCTCATAATTGCTTCATAATCATTGTATAATCTCGTCATCATTAGCAACATAGCGATTCTCCTCATAATTGCTTCATAATCATTGTATAATCTCGTCCACATAATTACATTTATCAAACATCTTTGACTGTTACCAATACCTTCCTTACCATCATTTATCCATAAACAATAATGCATTTTAAAGACCACCATGACATATTGTGTATTGCCTTACTCATCATCCTCCATAATGTTCTTGGCTTACCAAATGCTCATGTCAACTCAAAATCTTCTTTACTCGCTCAGAACTTCGTAAGTTATGCAATTAGTAACACAGAAGAGAAATCTGATATTTTCTGAAACATAGGAATTTGATTAGATTACACAATCAAAAATTTCCATTAATTTTATTTGTCTTGCACAGCCACAGAGTTCGTTATATGCAAATTGCAAGATAATCAAAGTTTCGTATGACAATATCCCAGCGTAGCACAGAGCATAAGTATTCAGAGTTAGAGAAAAGTAACAGTGAGAAAAAGAGGTAGATAGAGCGCACTAAGGAAAAGCGGAAGAATAGTGACACTCAGCTCGAGAACGGGGCACCAATCGCCACTTGGTGTGTCCAAAACAGATTAATGGACTCTCTACCCCAAATTTATGCCTTGAAAATTTTAATATTGGAAATGTGGTGTATGCCTTTCGACTTGTGCGTCTTTAAAGTTTCTACCTCAACGACGTTGTCGTGGATGATACGTTTGATTCGATACGGACCATTGTACAGTAAGAAGAATTTGTGAATCATAGATCTTCCCTTGTGGGATAAGTGGTGGGATCTAATTAATACCTTTTGTCCTACATAGAGTTGTTTAGCATAACAATTACGTTGAGAGCGTTTCCTTTTTTCAGCGGCTTTCTTAATGTTTTTAAGCGCCAATTCAATGATCTCATGATGACGTAGTCTTCTGTGTTTAGGAAAAGGTATCAATTCCTTGATACGGTCGGGAGGTTGCTTGTTTTTCAGAACCAGAATTGGTGAAAGACCTGTAGAATCATTAGGAAGTTCATTTATAATATTTTGAAATGAAAGAAGATATCTATCCCATATGTTATGTCGTCGGTAGCAATATAGCCTACAAAGTTTTCCAAGTTCTTTCATCACTCGTTCACAAGGGTTAGAGGCGGCATGATAAAGTGATATGAACACAGGTTTGATGTTTCTGCGCCGCAACATCCGTGCCCAATCATGAGAACGGAATTGAGGTCCATTATCGGAGATGACTTTATCTATATGGCCAACATCTTTTAGGAAGTTTTTGACAAAGGCGTTAGTTACTGTCTTCGCCGTGGCACGGCGGAGCGGAGTAAAAGATACAAATTTTGATGTGAGCTCAATAGCAACGAAAACAAAAGAGAAACCATTGTTAGTTCTCGGAAGAGGTCCAAACAGATCAACGGCTGCTAACTGCTTTAATTTTGAAGGTATAATCGGAAAAAGTGGAGCAGAATTCGATATGGTCGGTGGCTTTGCTTTCTGACACAATTTGCATCGAGATAACACATTGCGTATACGTTTCTCCATGTTGATGAAGTAACAAGAGTCGCGTAATTTCGCGAGGCACTTCTTGGCACCATAGTGTCCGTAACTGAGATGAATATACCAAATCAATTTGTTCAAACAAATTCTGATTAATTCCGCAGGGCAGTAAGGTGCCGATAAAAATTGATTTTTGTATACTAAGTTTTGGAAATATTCCACAGGGCTCGAGAAATTTGATCGCTCAAAAGTTTTGAATGTCGCAATACTGTTTTTAACGCGGTCTTGTGCCGCTTCCGACCAGTATGCGGATAGAAATGAGCGTCGGAAGTGATTCTCGCTATAGCACTCTTGTGCAATAGCTCTCATTCTGGTGGCTGGCTCGCCTTCCAGATAACCACATATAAATTCTAATCTGTGCTCAAGTGGCCAATTCAGGGGAAGACAATAATCGAATTGCTGCAACCACTCTTTAGGGTGCAAGTCATTCGGAGAGTTTTTAAATGTCTTGAATTTACGTACAGTCAGGAAATGCTTGTAGTCAAACGCTTCCTTTCGCCCGTGCGGCGTAAGTGAGCGTAAACTACGCACTGCGTCTTCATTGTTGTTACTATGAGGTACACTTCGTTCACGTACCAAGCGACCTACTTGGCTCGAATCATCATTGTCATTTTCGTTCAAATTTTCTTCCACATCTTCGTATGGATTTCCACAAGTGTGGTCAAATTTCCTCTCTATTCGCGCCACGCGATCATCTAATTTTCTGACCTCAGCCTTGTATTGCTGATTAATGGTCATTTGACCTTGTTTGAAACGGTCAAGGGCGAGATATTCATTAGTTTCATTAAACGGGGTAGGATGCGTTACATCAGAACTTTTGTCAGTGTTATCACTAATTTGGGTAATCTTAAAAGTAATATCCTCAAACTGTTTATTAATTTTATTGATCTGTTCCGTCGTGACTGACTGGAAGTTCTGCAACTTTTCAACAACTAGATTACTCTGTTGCTTCAATTGAGCGAGTTCAGTAGTTTCCATATTTTCGACTCGTGACGCAAGGTTTTCCATATTTTCCACTCGTGACGCTAGGCTTTCCACTACCGGGTTAATCTCGTCGCGAATATCTTGTCTTATTTGCTGAGATTCACGTTTGAAAGTATTGAGCAGTTGTTCCCTGAACCGATTGTTGTCCTCGTTTATCTTATTAACACTACTTTGAATACTCACAAACCTCGAATCGCACGTTTGTTCAATTTTCTCAAGTTTTTCATTTAATTTCTGAGATTGTTCCTCAAGTTTTTCATTTAATTTCTGAAATTGTAATTGACTATTCTCAAGTTTTTCATTTAATTTCTGAGATTCCTGAGATTGTAATTGACTATTCTCATTTAATTTAGAGAGCTGTGACAATAAAATTTGTATGAAATCATTTGGTAATACGTTTTCCATAGCCGTCGCACAAGTATTTTTTGTAGCAGAGCTAGGCGGAACCGATGCATTATTTTCCGCAACCACGTTACAAGAATCGGAATTCTGTATTGTCGAATCCTGTACTTTGTCATTATCCATATTGTCTGTTCCCGAACTAATCTGTTCCGCGTTTTCGGACACGGTATTTACTGTCGTATTTGTATCAGTGCAGTGAGAAGACTCTTGTAAAAATTCAGTTTCTCTCCTTGCTTCATTCAAGGTCTCATTTTCGGAAGCAGTTTTAGCATCAGCGCGGACTCTCCTATTCTTCGACATTGTTAACAGAATTTTGCAGTAAAGTGACCAATAATATTTATTTTCACCTACTGCTAATTTTTTGAAAATTACACACAGTAATTATGAGAGAACAATAGGTTGAATCGGGCTAGTGCAACATACAATCACAATCGAGATTACGCAAACCGTTAATTATCACACGAGTTCCGCGGTACTAGAACTTTCATCACAACAAACATCAGACAATATAAAAGAGAGGCTTGTTCAGTAGTAATGCAATTATTTGTATATTCAATTCATCTACTATAAACAATACTACACAATCTCAAGAATGGTAAGTAACAGACTACAGAAACAATTACTATGCTACTGTTGCTACAACAGAGGATGGTGCTACAAAAATTAAATTAAGAGCCAAAAGGTAAGTTGGTTAGTGGAAAAGACAAACTAACTGAAATAAGACTACGTATCTAACTACGTCACGATCCTGTTTGTGAACTATCCTGGCAGAAAGGGCGCCAGATAAAAGCTGTACGCGTGTTTTGGAATGTTGAACCTTTCGTTAAATCAGACAATAAATTGTTCATTAACACAGCTATTTGGTTTAATTATGGCCCAGATATTGATGTATAAGAAACAGTGCATTAAGCTGATTATGTGCGCAACGGATATTTTTAACAAAACAACTGTGACATGTAACCTTTTGAAACAGACACTGACTATACTCAAAAATTTTGACTGCGAGAAAGATATAGGAAAAACCGCAAATCACTTTCTCAATGCTTGACTGTGAGAATTTATGTCGATCAGTTATTATTGAAATCCAAATCAACTATTATCTTACTATGGCACCAATAATGAAATATGTTCAATAATATTATTCAAATCAACACTCCACTAAATCAAGTAATTATCAAATGAAGGAAGTAGGTTAATTTTCTAACTACGTAAATGAAATATGAAACAGGGTTAAGTTACTTATTATTGATAAACAGCATTACATTACCTACATAATACAACTTCTGACTTGCTGGCAAAGCAGCCTCTGCTCTACATCGGAGCCATACACACAACCCAACCGCTCTCTAAGCGAGCTGAACCACTAGTGCTACTCTCTCTCTCAGTGCGAGCTACAATGCTATGCAATACATGATTTTTGCCAGAGATGAAGCTTTACACATATCGATACATACAGTAGAAGCGATATTATACATTTTCTTGCAAGCAAGTTACTCGATACAAAACAGGAGGCACAATATTAGACATTTTCTTATAAAATAATTTTTTATGGACATGTTTCAAGTTTATATGAAACTTACTTTCAGCAGAATAAGCTGCAAATATACACATATTCGTAAGTATTTGTTCATGACGGTATTGTTCTTTATACCATTGAATCATTTAAATTAGGCTGTTTTTATATTAATTTCAATATTACGTCTGTCTCTCGATATTTTACTAATGCTTGTAACGCAAAAATTATATTTCGTTAATTACGTACAAAAGCGATTATAAACAAACATCACTACTTGAGCGGCTTGCCCACCGCTAGGAGCGCTAGTGTCGCAGCAACTGTCAGTTGGTAACAACTTTTACAGCAGTGAGCTGTGAGCAGTGAACTGTATATGTTAGACTGTGTTTTGGTCTAAGCGTGTTTGAGGCAGTGTTCCCAACCTGAATGAGACAACGATCGTACCATGGGCGTATAATTATCGCAAATGAACCAAGCAAAGCTATCACACTCATCAGCATATTGATCATAATGAATACTAAATCTGTTTTTATATACGAGGGATATTCCAAAAGTAAGGTCCATTTAAAACAAAAACTTCCAAAATCAAACTTATTTCCAACGCAACAAGAGCAAAGCAAGGGCAATGGAATGGAATCGTAGAAAATCAGGCGATGCTGAAAGAATTAGATTAGGTAACGAAACAATGCAGGTGATAGATGGGTTTTGTTACTTGGTCAGTAAAATAACATATAATGCTCGCAGTGCAGAGGATATAAAATGTAGAATGGCAATGGGAAGAAAAGCGTTTCTGAAAAAGAGAAACTTGCTAACATCGAGCATTAATTCAAGTGTACGGAAGTCTTTGGTTAAGGCATTTGTGTGGAGTGTTGCTTTGTATGGAAGTGAAACATTCACGATAAATAGATGAGACAGGAAGAGGTTAGAGGCTTTTGAAATGTGGTGTTACAGAAGAATGCTCAAGATTAGGTGGGTAGATCTCGTAAGTAATGAAGCGGTACTGAACAGAATTGGGGAGAAAAGGAGTTTTTGGCATAGCTTGACTAAAAGAAGCTATCGATAGGTAGGACACAGTCTTACAAGAAAAGTACATAGGCTCGAAAAAACATATCTATATGAACTTTTGCTTACAGGATCTGTACGTACACCTGAGTGTGCTGGTGGGTATCGTTTTTGTGCAAAACTTTGCAATCATGCTCTAGGTAGCACTGTAGATGTAATTGCAGACGCCATACGTAATGCATATATCTTAACTATAACTTATATAATAATCATCGTACATGTTCTCTAGTGTATTGTCATCAAATGCAGTGATGATAGTACCAACATTAACCTTCTTCTCGGAAGACTGCTGGTATTCATTGCCACTGCTTACATCGCTTCTTCCCGCACTTACCAGTAGCACTACCACTTGCAATTGGTTGTTCGTCATTATCATGCCTATTATCATCATTATGTGTTAGTATTACAACAGTATCTAACTTATGCTCATATTTCAGTACCATAACAGATACGAGAAAGCATGGGAATGATTCATCTTCTACACTAATACCATTAATACCATCTTCACGAAAAGGGTTCTTCGTAAATTCATCTCAACCACTCGCAATACATTAGCAGGATTGATTACCAATCGCCGCCCCATCTGACGCTTCACCACGCAAATAACATCTCAAAACGCAACTTCGGAGGCACTATGTACCGTCCCTACTGGCGAACCGACAGGTCAAAGTGCAATGCGGCATGGCACACGCAGAGGCCTCTAACGGACGACTGCAGAGTTTTGCAGATGCGGGAGTATCACTAGTGCGATAAGGGATCTTTACATTATCTCTCATACATTTTGGTGTATATGTGTTTGTTCGAGCCCAAGTACTTTCCTTGTTAGACAATAAATAATCATAAATTTAGCATTGGTGGAAAGTGTGTGTGTGTGTGTGTGTGTGTGTGTGTGTGTGGGCGGTGGGGAGGGGGGGGGGGCGAATGGCAGAGGGAGACCAAGAGACGAATATAGTAAGCAGATTCAAATGGATGTAGGTTGGCATTCTAATGAGTGGATTAAGAGGCTTGCTCAGGATTGAGTAGGGTGGAGAGCTGCGTCAAACCAGTCTCCGGACCGAAGAGTACAACAACAGAGCAAAAGACGAAATATTATTCCGTCAGTTTGGTAAACAGTGTGATTCTCGACCCTGATGCAACTGACATTTGTCGTTGGAGCGCCTCGCCGTCTCTGAGCGTTCAGCCGCACGGTGCACTCGGCTCGTTGAACGCACACGTTCAGCCTCACGGTCCGTGTGTTTAACTGCCGCATCGCTGGCGCAGACGCTGAAATTGACTGTCTGCGGAGGGAAGTGACCACGGACCGACGAGTCTCTCGGCAGGGGTCGGTTTAGAATTACAGATAAGCCGCGAAGAAGGAAATGGAAAAACAGCTCGCCGCGGGCGACGCGATATTGTAGGCGGGGAGAAGTCAATATACGGCTGCGTACACACCTCGCGGCATCCATATTTATTACGCGTCTGGACGTCGGCAAACAGGCGACATGCAAACAAAAAGACGCTGAGCGCGCGCCATTCAAACAGGAGGATGCGCGAAGGCACAATGTTATCACGCTGACCCTTCCCTCCGTAACGCCTGGACGGAGATCGCCGCCTTCGTATTCAGCCGTTTCCAGTTCTTCGGTCAGACGGGCGCAAAGGTGAAGTCACTGGGTAAATACGAAATAGTAGGGGAAGGAAGGGAAGCTGACTACATAAATACTTGAATACGAGAGCCAGAGATTGTATGCCAGCGATCCACACCGTTGCAAATACTAAAACACACACACACACACACACACACACACACACACACACACACACACACACACACACACGGACGAGTAAACTTCATCTGAACCTGAACCAAGAAGAAATGGTTGGTGATATCTCCATTAGTATTAAACGAAATCTGTTCGCTGGATTGCGTACAACCTACATAATGTGATCAACCCTTAACCGGAATCATTATTTTCATTGAGCGTAACTGGAATCATGGGTCCATATGGACCCTTGAATAAAAAAGGGCACGTAATTCCTATAAAAGCTATAATTAACCGCCGCGGTGGAGTAGCCGGGCGGTCTAAAGCACCTCGCTGCGGAGCGCGCGGTTGCTCGCCGTGGAGCTCCCTGGGGCATGGGTGTGTGTGTTTGTCCGTAGATTAGTTTACCTAGGTTTAAGTAGTTTGTAAGCTACGGACTGATGACCGCGCAGTTTGGTCCGATAGATTTACAGACATTTGATTTTGATTTTATAATTAACCCTCTCAGACCTGGCGTCCAATATATTGGACACCGACCTTGTATTGATTTTAGAACACTATACGATTGCGCTATACTTTGAGACCCAGTAGCCTCCCTACTGGGTATCTGTCGCTTTTGTTTTCGTGCTTGTTACTGCCACCTTTCACCACAGTGGCGTGCTACAGTGAACATGGCGGACCCGTTGCGGAGTGCATCAGACTTGATACCAATCGTTGAAATTATTTTATGTATTACTTTACGAATTTTGCACAAATTCCACAAATTATTTCATGTCTTAATTTATGAATTTTGCACAAATTCCACTTTGCGATATAATTTACACAATAAGTATGGAGTAACATTATCACTGTTTACTTCTTATTTCGCATCCTTAACTGCTTTCGAGACTCTTGGCATTTTTTATTTTTGGAACCAACCATGAATTTTTTTTAATTTTGCTCATATATAGATAGGGTCTTATAGACACGTAAAAGTGCAGAATATTTCTTTGTATGTGAGGAATGTTTCCTGAAAGTTTGGCCGTCCTTTTGTAACACCCTGTAATTAAAAAAGAATTTAAAAAAATAAAGAGAAAAAAGTTGTTTCAGTCACTTCTTGAAGCTCTTCTAAGATTTTTTTAAATTATTATTTTTCTGCTTTCTGGAGCCTATTAATCTTTCTTTACCCTTATTAGTATTAGGGAAAAAGAGAGAGAGAGAGATAAGTTGAGAAAAAAAGGCAAAAAAGAAACATAGCGTAGTAATAGCGGCCCTAGATTCTGAAACAAATGCACGTGGGCGGTCGTTCGCGTTCCATCATATATATATATATATATATATATATATATATATATATATATATATATATATATATATATATATATATAACAGAGATATGAGGCAGTCCCTTTTTTTATTGTAACCCTCTGTTACATTTTAGCGTAACATGATGGGCTTAAAAAGATGTTTTCAAATACGTGTCTATCATAATATTTAGGCGAATAGTTTTTGAAAGACATATGTTCTCCTATCGTATTCGGCCTTCGAAACGGTGTTGTCCAATGTGACCTTTCCTGTTGTGTAGACTACACTGTAAACGTCCCGAGTCAGTCCTTACACAAACAACGTCGCTTCGAAGGACAAATGCGATACCTCAACTTATATGTGTCTCAAAAACTATTCGCCTAATTATTATGATATACACGGCTTGGAAAAAAATAGCACAGTGGTAGTATGCCAGACTACAAATCCTAGGGTTTCGGGTTCGATCCCCGCCGGGTCCTAGGATGACAAAAAAAGGTCACTTTCCACTTCTTTCACCTCTGGCAGTGTTACTGATGTGAAAAATATCGAGCAGCACCGTGATTCGGAACCCACGTTAAATTGTAGGCCCACTATAACTGGCTGCGTAAGTCAGTTCCAAGGTCGGAGGAAGGCAACGGCGTACCACCTCCAAACAGTACTAGTAAAGTACTGTGGTGTTCAAACCAATCTTCGGATTGTTGACTGCTTTACCTTTACACATAATTGAAAGCGTCTTTTTAAGCCCAAAATGTTGCGCTTAAATTTAACATAGGGTTAAAAAAATTAAAAAAAAGAACTCCAGATGGCCTCATATGTCTGTAATAAGGGAATAGCACAAACATGAACAGCGCGCCCGGTCAGGGGGCTGAACGCCCTCTGTAATAAAAAAAAGGTGAGCCAACCATGGAACGAACAACCGCGAACAAGTGAACGAACGACCGCGAACCATAGATCTACGAAGTTAAAAAAAAATCGGTAGACCGCTTGCCCGCGAAAAGCAAAGGTCCCAGGTTCGTGTCCGGGTTGCGGCACGCAATTTTAACCTGCCAGGAAGTTTCATATCAGCGCGCACTCCGCTGCAGAGTCAAAGTTTCACTCATGAAATGTCATGTATTGAAGCAGCCCCTGTCCCTGCAATTCACTGTCCAAACGGCATTTTTGTATCTATCACGGTTGGGGCGACACAAGGTGTGTTATGATTTAAGTGTCACACCCTGTATGTTAACATAATATTAAAAATAAAGAAATTGTTACGGCTTCTGAGTAGTAAGGAGGAGGTCTGGGATTCGAATCCCGGTCGTAGCACAAATTTTAATTGAATGCTTGTAATTAAGTGTAATGTTCAGGAAGTGTTATGCCACGGTGGAGTAGCCGAGCGGTCTAAAAGCGTCTCGGTGCGGAATGCGCGGTTGCTCGCCGTGGAGGTTCGAGTCCTCCCTGGGGCATGGGTGTGTGTGTGTGTTTGTCCTTAGGTTAGTTTACCTCGGTTTAAGTAGTTTGTAAGCTACGGACTGATGAGCACGCAGTCTGGTCCGACATATTTACAAACATCAACATGTATGAGACCTTGTGTTGACCTGCGCTGTGTTTTCGGCAGGGTTGGTGTCGCGGCGCGCGGCCCCACCTGGTGCCCCTCCGGGCAAGGGCTCTCCGCCGCCGGAGTCCGAGAACAACAACGAGCCGGCGGGGCTGCTGGTGCCGGCGCACGCGGCCGCCTTCCCGGGGCTGGCGCCGCACCCCGGCCTCTTCCTGGACCTGCACACGACGCTGGCGCACCGCCAGCTCTTCTGGCAGGCGCTGCCGCCCACGCCGCCGCCCCCGCCGCCCGCGCCCGCCCCCGCGCAGCCGCCGCCCCCGCCCGCCACAGCCGCCGCCACGCCCCGCCGCAGGCGGCCCGCTGCCGCCAAGCCCGGCTCGCCCGCCGCCACCACGCCCTCGCCCGACGACAAGGCCGCCACCTCCTCTGGACCCACCACCCCCAACGGCGACAAGGTACGTCACCTCCGACAAATACTTACTATAATTTATGAATATTCATCGTGAAGATAGGGCAGAATCAGCAATTGGATATGTAATGAAAACCATTTATTTTTTATTTTTCGTCACAGTTGCACTATTTAGAAGCTGGTAACTTTTTTATCCCATCCTTGTCGCCACTTTTGTGTCTCGTCCTCCGCCGGTTGTCCTGAGTGTCGGTGGCGAGTAGAGAGAGACCGACACAGAGAAATAGGATGCACGCGTGTGCCGGTACAGAGTCTCAGGTGACCAGCCAGTGGGACAGCAGAAACTAGAAACACTAAGCTAGATTAGAACAAGTATATTTCGTAGGAAAATGATTAACTTTTACAAAGTTCATGACTGCCAACCAAGTGTACTGCTGAGACAGAGGTTAACTAGGTAGAGGCCTGCCTACTGATGAGTCCTAGTGCCTGTCCTAATCCCAAGTGGCGGATGCAGTTCAGAGCTGGCCACGAGCGGAGTTGCAGCAGAGGGCGCTCGTCGCTGACGTCGTAAGAACGCCGCGCCGTGCGTGCATGGCGACGCGCGGCGAAAGTACGTGGCGCGCACTTAAGGACTTGGGCGACACCACAGTAACTACTTTCGGACTCGTTCGTCCATTTTAAAACCATATGCCTTATTCCAACCGTAACAATACACTGCATCAAGCAAATGACAAAATCTATACGTTGTCCACTGTTAAAACATGATTACATTGAAGTTTCAAATAGGTTAAAATAGATGTTGCGTTCACGGGCCTCCACGATGGGGGCCCGTGAACGGAACATCTATTTTTCAATGTAATCGTCTTTAACAGTCGACAACGTATAGATTTTATCAGTCATTTGCTTCATGCAGTGTATTCTTACGGTTGGAATAAGGCATATGGTATGAAAGTGGACGAACAAGTCCGAAACTAGTTACAAGCTTCTAAATAGTGAAAGTCTGACGAAAAATGAAAAATTAATGGTTTTCATTACTTATTTATAATGGTGTGGTGTCTGTTCTTTCGGACATGTCCGAATGCTTAAACTTTCCCAACATGCACTTACGTCTTCCGAAGCCTTTGACGAAGCAACATCAGGGAACAATACGTTCATGGTTACACATGAGAAAAGAAGAGATTGTAAACCTGTGTACAAATAATGAACCTAAAAAACGAAAATACTGTACGTTTTGCAGCTATAAAAAGAAAACGCATGTCTGAAAAGACCTCTGCCTATTACAAGGAGCACATCAGCAAGAACATTACAAAAATGAGTATGAATTGCTGTAATAAAGAATAAAACTTCACATTGTTCCTTTTTTGTGAAAAATACAAATTTTCTTTATTGTTACTTTCTTAATTCAAGAGATAGTTCCTTTGTTAATTATGTAAAACTGACGAATTAATGTCAAATTTGACTGATTGTGTTCCTTTTCCTGTTATGTATTCTTTTTTAAAACAAAGATATGTTTCGAGACTTCACTTATTTTGAAAAATAAGTGTTAATCCATTAAAGAGTGGTAAAAATTGACAAACATGCTTGGAATGACATGGGGTTTTATCAGAACTAGGGGGAAAAAGTTCAAAAAATGTCAGACAGATGGCGATTCATCTGATCAGAAAAGCAATAACTAGGTTAACAAATTAAGACAAAGCAAAGATGATGTTCTTTACAGGAAATGCTCAATATGTTCATAATTATTCCTCAACAATAGCTGTAGTCGAGAAATAATGTTGTGAACAGCACAGGAAAGTATGTCCGGAGGTATGGTGAGGCATTGGCGTCCGACGTTGTCTTTCAGCATCCCTAGAGATGTCGGTCGATCACGATACACTTGCGACTTCAGGTAACTTCAAAGTGAATAATCGCACGGACTGAGGTCTGGGGACCTGGGAGGCCAAGCATGACATGATGAAGGTGGCGGCTGAGCACACGATCATCACCAAACGACGCGCGCCAGATATCTTTCACGCGTCTAGCATTATGGGGTGGAGCGCCATCCTGCATAAAAATCATACTCTCCAGCAGGTGTTTATCAGCCAGGCAGGGGATGATGCGATACTGTAACATATCGGCGTACCTCTCACCGTCACGGTAGCAGTTACAAAACCAGAATCACGCAGTTCCTCGAAGAAAAAAGGCCCGATAACGGTAGATGTAGATGTTTGGTTCTAATAAAACTCCATGTCATTCCAAGCAAATGTGTCAATTATTACCTCTCTATCTACGTTATTACGCGATTTATAAAGTTTTCAAACTTAAACTGACTGTTTGATCACGCGATATATAAAAAATCTAAAATCTTATACCCATGTAGCTCCTTGTTAGTTTTTTAAAGGTGTTTTTTTTTTTCTTTAAAAAGAAATAACGACGTAGACTCCGTCAAACAGAGAGCGGGCAGAACGCGCTGTTGTCCGCCGCGTTCCGCAGCAGTCAGGCACAGCGCGGGCAGCGCTCGGCGTTCCAACTGTTGACTGGCACTTGTAGTGCGTGAGTCACTCGCGGAGCGTATAAACGTGAGCAGTAGTTCAGGTGACGACGAATTTCTACTTCTCCTCGCAGTTGCGTCAAAGAAGCGAAGGAAATGGATACATGAAATTAATACGAAACGAGAAGAATATGGTAAATTACATGGTCTTTGTAAAGAACTTTGGCCGTGTGAAGACAGTTTTTTATTTATCTATTTTTCCAATTTTTTCGAATGGCTCGCAAACAATTTGTCACGATACACAACCTGATTGAATCACATAGTACAAAAATTCAATGAAACAGGAGAAAGCCTATTGAATCTCGGGAAAGATTGTCAATTTGCTTGAGGTAGGCATGCTATTTATTACACGTTTCATTCAATTTAATATTTCATTTATTGTTTATTGTAACTACATAAGTTGCCTTTTATGAGGCATATTACAACTAATATCACTATTGTAGTTTTGAGCTGTAAATAAATGCCCACCAACATCCGAACCTACCCTAATACCATTACATATATAAACAGACAAACAATTACAGCCCTGCACTGGAAAAAAAAACGTATACAAAGTAAAAAGTCTCTTTCAGGGTTTCCTATAGTTGAATATGACAGTGTGCCCACTCATATACTTGTTTCATCGATGAAAATTCTTCTTCCTTGTTTCTGCCTTCTTAGACGCTTCTAATTTTTGTGTTTTGGGTCACGTGTGTCATACAGGAAAGGTGTTGGACGCACCGAATCGATCACTGTCTGTTTCTTACGCCACCCTGCTCAGCTTGCCCGCCGCGGTCTCTGTAGAAAATCACAGCCTGCCCGCTGCACGCGACCGCTACCTCTTTGACCGAGGCGGTTAGTTCTAATGCAACACAGTGCCCGCGCTCTCTGTTTGACAAGGCCTTGTGGCTCTCGTGCTTCTGTCGGCGGATAGTACAGCGGAGTGTTTTGCTTGTGTGTGCGCAGGTGTTCACGTGCTCGGTGTGCCAGCGGTCGTTCGGCTACAAGCACGTGCTGCAGAACCACGAGCGCACGCACACGGGCGAGAAGCCGTTCGCGTGCGCGTCGTGCGGCAAGCGCTTCACGCGCGACCACCACCTCAAGACGCACATGCGGCTGCACACGGGCGAGAAGCCGTACCACTGCACGCAGTGCGACCGCCAGTTCGTGCAGGTGGCCAACCTGCGCCGGCACCTGCGCGTGCACACGGGCGAGCGGCCCTACGCCTGCACGCTGTGCCCGTCGCGCTTCTCCGACTCCAACCAGCTCAAGGCGCACGCGCTCATCCACCGCGGCGAGAAGCCGTTCGAGTGCTCGTCGTGCGGGGGCCGCTTCCGCCGCCGCCACCACCTCGCGCACCACAAGTGCTCGGGCCCGCCGCCCCCGCAGCCGCCGCCCCCCGCCGCCCCCCTGCCTGCCGAGTCCCCGTCGCCGCCCCTCTCGGACGACGCGCCTCACGGTTCCGGCCACGAGGATAACGGCGCGGACTTCGTCAACGAGGACGACGAGATGTACGACGAGTACGCCGACGAGCAGAACCTGATCGCGTACAGTGTGCCTCCCGTGCAGACCGCGTACCAGGGCGTTCCCGAGCAGACCGAACCCGAGGACTTGTCCATGAAGAAGAACGAGGAACGAGAGACGGCCACCATCCCGAGCAAGTGCGAGAAGCAGCACCCCAAGTTCCGGCACAGGTCGCAGCAGAGCTCCTAGCCCGCGGCGTTGCAGTGTCGGCGCTGGATGCACCGCCCTTCCTCTGCCAACGACTGCTGAACCACTGTCGGATCTCCTCCTCTGGAGCAGAGTGCTGGAAACGCACTTCTGGTGAACACCTGGGGGACTCGCTCCACCGGCGAGTGCAAAGATGTTACGTCGACGTTCAAATTCTGCATATCAGCGAAACAAATGTACAAGAAGAAACTCCTGTCTTTCACTAGAAACAGTGCTCAAATACACACACATATCGATATTAGCCGTTCCGAGTTCCGTATACCGAGCTGGCTCACTTGGGGGGAGAAATCTCCCGTGCTGTACCTGAAAGCAAGCCAGTCCTCTGGTCACAAAAATATGAACTACATCAGTCTGGAGAACGATAGCCTCACCGCAGCTGCAGACAGACAATAACCTCAATTTTTTTCTCCATTATGATCAGTGCCAGTTGGTGTGAATGGAATCGACCATCTGCTCACGAGAATATGAACTACATCAGCTTGGGGAATGACAGCTTCAAACAAGATAAATATCTCCCATCTTCAGTCTGCAAGAACTTTACATTTCTCACTACAAGCAATGCTCATTTCTAGCTGATGAAGAAACAATACCAAGCTTCATATTCCAGTCTCGTTCACCTGGCGAAGAACTCACACAGTACCTGAAAGCAAAGACGGTCCTCAAGAATGAAGTCGACAATCTGGTCACGAACTGCCTCAACTTGGAGAGAAACAGCGCAGCAGCAGACAAGTGAATAATGTGCTGGATGATGTACAGGGTTATTATTGAAAAAAGAAAAAAAGAAAAAAAATTACACTTCGAGGACATGTTGAGAGAATGAGTACGTAATATTTTGAATAGAAAGACATGTTTCCAATTGTCATCCAACGATGCTACAATGAAGTATGCACCAAAACAAGAAAATATGTCTAGTAAAGTTGGTCTCTAAAATGCTTATCTTATGAGCTAAGAGCGCTTGACCAGTAGATGAGATGTATTTCGGAGATATATGTATCGAGTGGAAGAACTACTCATAAGCGTCGTTGGATAACATTTCCAGACATGTGTTGCAATTCTCTCCTAGTCCTAAAAGCTTGTAAACGTGCAATCTGGCTCAACCGAGGGAGAATCCGCCAATGTTGTACCTGAAAGCAAGCCAGTTTGCAAGAATGAAGTCGATAGAAAATCTCGTCACGAGACGTGAAATACAGAGTGACGAATGAGAGCATACGAGCGTCGTGGCTTAAGCACGGCTGCAAACAAGTTCGAAACTCATCTGCAGGAACCCAGAATTTTGTTTGTTTTCCTCACATTATTTCCTAAAAAATAAGAAATTAAATCCAGACATTAGCCGTCCAGAGCCATTTTCTACCAATGAAATGTGATGCACAAACTGTGATCTGAACTACGAGCACCCAAATCAACTTGGAACTGAAGAAGAACCGTCCAGTTATATCTTATCCGCTAAAATTTGGAAACCAAACAAGGGGTGAAACGAATGCAGCCGTGGAAAAAGCCAACGAACGTCCTTTCTGAGCTGAAATTCTCCAGACTTCTGCAAGCCTTCACTACTGTTTGCAGCTCTCCAGCTTCTAGTCACATGCAGTTACTGGTGAGATATTCGATTCTACTCAACTGCCAGCACGCCAATCATTTCTGACACCTGCTTGCTCAAAATCGTCGCCCTGATTTCCTCGTCACGTGTATTGCGATAGATCATCGCAGAACTTTATATAGTCGGACGCTATTACAGGGTACATTTCCTCAGTGTAATCACTAATCACTAGGCTGTGTAATTTCTCCTTTTCCCTAGACTCCCGTCCCAATGTCCTCTTTCCCCTGTACTAGCCTGTAGTTCGGCGCCTTCTTCAACCGCATTCACATGCGCGACGCCAGTCCTTTTATCCTCTAGTGACCCTATTCCTTGCTCAAGGGTCACGCACCTCGTCCTACCAGCTTTGCTGGTGGACACACGTCGTAGCTGAAACACGCTACGCCGTTACAAATACGGGTATATACCGGATGGTATGTAGTCATCTGTAGTTTGTAAGGATTAGTTTAAGTTGGAAGTCATTCCAAACACTCTCAGGGCATTTACTTTTGTATGGATGTACTATTAATAAATATTACATTTTCTACACTTTTGAATGTGAAAGTAGTATAATGTATATAGTAGATTATCTAGGAGATATTTTGAAAAGAGAAATACATCGTTGAGATAAATGTATAAACGTGTACTTTTCATACGTGAATTGCTGTTCCTATGGTTCAACTGACATATATATATATACACATATATTTATATTTATATTTGCATGTGCAACAGATATTTTTTATCTTGTACAATACTATGTGGTAAATCGCATCTGCATACACATTACTATGTGAATTCAGATTGCATACTATTGCTGTTTAGTTCCTAATGGCTGCACTGTCCTAGCAATTTTGTTATTTAAGAATCTTTTATTGGTGTAGAAATCAGTGATGTTGCTTTTATTTTTATTACTGTTGAATCAATGCAGTGTTGATATGATTTATGCTTAAAACTCTGTATTTCAACTTTATACTAGCTTAAATGGAGCAGTTCCTAATGCAGTGTATGCAAATTATTTTCTAGAGAGAAAATATGTATCGTTCCTTTCCACTAATAAATAAGTGGGGTTTTGCTGTTAACTAATTCTGAAATCTCTTTGCAGACAGTTGTGAAATAGTAGATCTTGTCCAAGTTTATTTTAAAGAGATGAATTATTTACACGAAGAGATAAGACTGTCAATTAGCCTTTGAGTCCTAAATATGCAACTTTGTAGTAGTAATTTCAAGACTGAGTTTTTTAATAACAGAACTGTGTTGTGGACCATAGCTTTAAATATTAACTTCCGGTGTATGCCAAAGAGATATGAACTGTGGTTACTGTTGATTTGTATTCAGGTTTTTATTTAATAAATATCTTATCTGTCTGAAAAAAGTATTGCTGTGAATTATTCCAATGCTGTTATACTTAGCAGACCTATACCCTTTGCTCCTTTCTACTTGCTCGCTTCTTCCAACAGTGGCCCAAAATGTACACCGTACACAAGCTGGAATGAATACTACAGTTCCTGAAATTTGCACATGCATTAGCTGAAAATACATGAATAAAATTTACATGTACATATGAAGTCTCATTTTAGTTTTGTGAAGATATAAATATGATCTGTAAGATTTTTCATGTTAGGTACTACAACCGTAAATTCATTGAGGGACGCTTTGCAAGTTTCCGTGCTCGGCTGTTTCAATAATTCACTTTACTTTAACTCTTTCACTATTAACCAATTTACGTATTGCAGGTCATTTCCGAGTACGGTAAGTGTCAATGTATTTACAGCATTACCCAGCCATAGTTGTTCATTCTACATTCCGAAAGAGAGCACACAACTGGACAAGCGTTGCAGTTACGTCAGGAAACATGAGTGTAGTAACTGTCAAAATCATTGCTAACGCCATTATTAGGGAATGAGTGACTTGCTACAAACTTTGCAACTAATTTAGACCCTTTAAAAACTTTTTCTCGCTGACAACCCCAGCAAAATTGCCTAAAACATCGTCGCTTACTACTCTTCAGCTTTTCACGCAGTAAAACTAAGACATTCGGTAGGAAGTTAACCCTTTAATGATCAAATTATTTCCAGAAGTTGTAGACTTTTTACGAATAGTATATTGGGCAAAGAAGCCATACATAAAATCATAGTTTAAATCTTGAAAGTGAGAGTTTAGCTTAGACGTATAAAAAATTAGTGGGAACTATTGTTCCCAACGAACTGGACTTGATAATTTGAAAAATATGTATGCCCTTTATTTTTTAGTACAAAAAGCATATTAAACATTTGATTTACTTATATTAGTTCATATTGTCCATTGAGTTCACTAAGGTAACGTACTATGGAACTTAGAGAAGCATGGTGCTACACACAAAGGTACACGACAGTTGCTACATATTGTCCTCTTTTCTTTGTCTTTGGTGCTACATTGGCAGCACCTTCAGTTTGTAGTACCTTTTTGTTGGCAAATGAGTTCCAACTTTCACCAGAGGAATTTCATCTGGAACTCCAGACACACCTCTTTTTGATGTCTGAAAATGAACGGGCCTTCCTCTTCGTTTACGACTTGAGAAGCCGGAGATGAGCTGCCTTGCCAAATGCAATCTAAACGTTAGCTGGTCTGCTTCTGGAACTTCCACATAATTTAGACATTAGCGACTGCCAAATATACAAGAAAGAAAAATAGTCTCTGCCACCACTTCCATGAACGACGACCAACAGCATACCGTTCTCGCAGCTGATCAAATTGATCCACTCTTCCCATTAATTTATTGTACTTTATCGCAGCCAATGGACAGAATACTTCTGCTTCCATCTTTTGTTCAAAATCTGCGAAGTATTTGGTGACACAAAACCTTCATCAGAGTCAGCTTGGACATCTGAATCTTCTACATCTTCTGGTAAAGTGTTCAAAATTCTCAAAACCTCTTCTGCCACGAAGCCAGGCATTCTAAACAATAAGAAACAAGCAATAACTGCAATGCCGATTGCACAGCCATACGCACTGCACTTGACACACATTCACTGGGAAACATAGTTCCCACTAACTTACCTTGTAATAGTTATGTAATTTTCATTGATATCCAGCAAATATACACGAATACTATCTCCCCATAAATATAAAAATAGAGAAATACAACACATGTCACTTCACACACAAAAGGAAAGAACACTATACAAAAAAACACTGTTATGATCGAAACAGTGGCTTGTTTTCCCCGCGAAAACTGCGCTTCTGCATTGACTAATAACGTAAAGATACAACCACATTCGCACGCCTGTTGACAATCTATATGTAGTTGGCACACACTAAGAAAGATGGTAGCACAAGTTAGAAGTGGGAACACTGGACTTATAGCGAAAACAAGTAAGTGGAAACTGTAGTTCCCACTGGTCAGTAAAGGGTTAAATTCATTACTTCTGCGTTACTGTTTACACTACTCAAAACAATTAGGGTATCAGGTAAGATATCATACACAATATACATATAGTAACGTATTTTATTCAGGTATTGGTTACAATTGTAATTTGTGTGCGATACAGTACTATATTTTGCTACTTCAACTCCTAACTTGAGGTTTACAGAGTCAGGAACTATGGGTCTACCATAATAGTGAAACAGTCATTCTCGTTGCCCTCTAATATGGTGTGTGATCACCTCGGATAGCAAGTACAGTTGAACACCTGCGTGGCATGGAGAGAATGAGGTTATCAATCGCCTCTTTAGGGATATGTGGTCATTTTTACATGAATGCAATATCCAGCTCTGCAATCGTTGTGGGAGGTGTTGCTCTGGCTTCAGTGCGTCTGCCAAGTGCATCCCAGACATGCTTAATCGAGTTTAAGTTCTGTGAAGGAGCTGGCGACTCTATTCGTTGAATTCCTTCAGCTTCACTCAATTAGTCCACCAGTGCGGCTCTGTTTGGACGAGTGTTATCGTTCACCAGAAGGTACCCATCTCCTATGGCACCACCGTAGGGCACAACATAAGGTCGAGGGATCTCGACACTGCCTCTGAGCAGTCAAAGCGCTATTCTGAACGTACGTCCGCCAATACTGCAAAAAGGTAGGAAAATAAGGAGATGGATCCTGGATAAATTGAAGGAACCTGAAGTTTTTTAGAATTTCAGAGGGTGCTTTAGGCAACAATTGACAGAAACGGGGGAAAATAAAACAGTAGAAGAAGAATGGGTAACATTGAGAAACGAAGTAGTGAAGGCAGCAGAAGACAAAATAGGTAGAAAGGCAAGACCCGCAAAAAATCCTTGGATATCGCAGGAAATACTAAATTTAATTGATGAAAGGAGAAAATATAAAAATGCAGTAAATGAAACAGGCAAAATGGAGTACAGACAACTAAGAAATGAGATTCACAGGAAGTGTAAAACAGCTAAGGAGAAGTGGCTAGAAGACAAATGCAACTCAGTAGAAGAATGTATGAATAGGGAAAGAATAGATGCTGCCTACAGGAAAATAAAAGAAACAAGAAAAGCAGCTATATGAATATAAAGAACTCGGATGGAAAACCAGTTCTCAGCAAAGAAGGGAAAGCTGAAAGGTGGAAAGAATATATAGAGGGACTATACAAAGGAAATGAACTTAGAGACAATATTGTAGGAAGGGAAGATGATGTAGATGAAGATGAAATTGGAGTATTATACTGAGAGAACAATTTGTCAGAGCACTGAAAGACCTGAGTCAAAACAAGGCCCCTGGAGTGCACGACATTCCCGCAGAACTACTGAAGTCTGGGAGAACCAGCCATGACAAAACTATTACACGTGGTCCGTAAGATGTGACAGGGGAAATTCCCTCAGCCTTTAAGAAAAATGTAATAATCCCAATTCCAAAGAAAGCAGATGCAGACAGGTGTGAGAATTACAGAAACATCAGTTTAATAAATCATGCTCGCAAAATTTTAACGCGAATTATTTACAGAAGGATAGAAAAGTTGGTAGAAGCCGACCTTGAGGAAGATCAATTTGGAGTCAGGAGAAATGTTGGAACTCGGGAGGCAATCCTGACTTTACGGCTTATCTTAGAAGGTAGATTAAGGAAAGGCAAACCTACATTTCTAGCTTTTGTAGATTTGGAGAAAGCTTTTGATAATGTTGATTGGAGTACACTCTTTCAGATCTTGAAATCAGCAGGTTTAAAATATAGGGAACGGAAGTTTATTTTCATCTTGCACAAAAACCAGACAGCAGTTATCAGAATTGAAGGGCACGAAAGAGATGCAAAGGTTGGGAAGTGTGTAAGACAAGGTTGTAGCCTTTCTCCAATGTTGTTCAATTTGTACATGGAGCAAGCTATGAAGGAAAGCAAGAAGAAATTTGGAGAAGGAATTAAAATTCAGGGTGAAGAAATAAAGACATTGCGTTTTGCCGATGACATTGTAATTCTGTCAGAGACAGCGAAGGACCTGGAGGAGCAATTGAACGGAATGGACAGTGTGTTGAAAGGAGCATATTAGATAAACATTAACAACAGCAAAACATGGGTAACGAAACAATAAAGGAGGTAGATGAGTTTTGTTACTTGGGCAGTAAAATAACAAATGATGGTCGCAGTACAGATGTGTAAAATGCAGAATGGCAATGGGAAGAAAAGCGTTTTTAAAAAAAGAGAAATTTGTTAACATCAGGCATTTCTGAAGGCATTTGTGTGGAGTGTTGCTTTGTATGGGAGTGAAACATAGACGATAAACAGTGCGGACAGGAAGTGGATAGAGGCTTTTGAAATGTGGTGTTACAGAAGAATGCTGAAGATTAGGTGGGTGGATCACGTAACTAATGAGGAGGTACTGAACAGAACTGGGGAGAAAAGGAATTTGTGGCATACCTTGACTAAAAGAAGGGATCGATTAGTAGGACACATTCTTAGACATCAAGGAATTGTGAAATTAGCGTTGGAGGGAAGTGTGTGGGGTAAAAATCGCAGAGGGAGACCAAGAGATGAATATAGTAAGCAAATTCAAATGGATGTGGGTTGCCGTTCTTATGAGGAGATGAAGAGGCTTGCTCAGGATAGATTAGGTTGAAGAGCTGCATCAAGCCAGTCTCCGGATTGAGAACCACAACAACACATAGCCGATGAAAGTTAAATTTGCTAAAATCTTTATTGCAATTTTGTCAAAGTTGTATTTTTTCTATGTGGCCTATTTAAATTGCAGTAACTTTACTTGTCCCGCGACGGCAGATGTAAATATCAGCAACACACAAAACAAGTCTCTTACACTGCCAACTAACTTCATATACTTAGAGCGCAGTTTGCATTTTAACATAACTAATATGTAATGCTGTCGGACACCATGTTGGAAATAAATACTCCCATTTGTACTAATTGGCCTATCTTCACTTGTCTTATTAGGACTATGACAAATAGGTTACGATAAGATTGTAAAATGATACTTGCAAGAAAATAATTTACACACATAACAGGAAACGATGAACAAACCATCCTTGGTATGGAGAAACGTTAAAAGAAATCGATTATTCAATTTGCATTATCAAGGAATTCTAACGGTACAATCCTTGAGTTTTTTCTAATGATTTACACTGAATGCTTCTCACTGTCAGCAGTAATGATTAAGTAATAACTGATAAATTACTCGTCATTTTTAAATGTTATCAAATAATATCTTAGTACAGCAATTGTACAAGAACAATGATTACTTTCCTTAAGGAGCACTCTCTGGCAAAAACATTGGAATTTTTTATCAGGTAAAGTGGTCTTTCGAGGTGTTGGCGAGGCAACTGTGAATACTTAGAAGGAAAAACACAAAAATTAATCCCAGACATAATTTAAGGTTACACAAGTGAAGACTCCACTCAAACACAGATGTCAGTGAAACTGTAGTTACGGGATGCTATGTATTCTTATCTCGTTAAGTCCAGAAATTTACATATCTGAATATTCAAAGCAAGGTTTCCAGGAGGAAGTAATTAATATTTTATGGTCTAATTCTTTTAAATGATTGTATTAATGATTTTAGAAACATTTATACCATTACATGTTGCCATTTTCAAACTAGAAATGGTGTGAACTGAAAAACAAGGCATATTTGTATGTACTAAAATAATTTATTTTGAAATATTATCTGTTATAATGAATGTACAGGTTATTAAATAATTACCATGCAAAATAACAACAACAAAATTTAGATATACGGCGGAATACAACTAATCCACGCCATCAATGTATTCTGGTGTCTACAACCAGCTGGTCAACGTAACATTCACTTGTTGAAATCTTTATAGTGACCCACGACAGGTGCATGATGAAGAGTACCAACACTTAGGATCGTACATATATGGTTCCGTTGCAACTGGGAAACAGTAACAGTTATTAACACAATTGTAGCCATTGGGTCTGAAAGGGTTAAGGTAAATCTGCATTTATTGAAGATTCTCTAATTCAGAAATCTCTCTTTCAAGCAATCCACAGCCGACTGACAAGAAATCATTAACAAGTAAAATATAACTTACTTGTTCAGTATACATGCTGTTTGGGAATCCGTTTAAAGCAAAACATGTTTCCGATAGAATCTACAATAAATGACTGTAGTGTGGTGCTTCCGTGCGGAATTAAAAATGTTCCACAAAAAAAACCTTTCATCTTATGTTTTAATGTGTAAATTTTAACACCCATATTTCTAACTTCTTTTTGGAAGTCAATTGATAATCAAAGTGCAGAATAAGGGACTTTTTTTTTTTTTTTTTTTTTTTTTTTTTTTTTTTTTTTTTTTTTTTTTTTTTTTTTTTTTTTTTTTTTTGGGAAACTGGCTGGAAAAGTGTTACTTGCAAATGACATCAGCATTATTCAAACGAACTTGTTGATTTCAAACTAAAAACAAATCACTGCCCTCATCATTAGAGACAGATTATGCCGTTAAAGTGTGGAGTATAGTCCCCCTAATCATTCCCACTATTCAGTGCTAACATCGATGCCTCATCTGTGTTAAGCCTGTTATTTCAAAATCATTGTTGACTGAAGGCAAGTACTTTTTCCTTGGTTTACCTCGACTCCTCTTACCCTCTACTGCTGAACTCAAAAGTCTCTTAGGCAACCTTGATCTCCCATGCGTTTAATATGACCCCATCATCTCAGCCTATTCGCTCTAAGTGCTTCATGTATGGTTTTCATTCCCACTTTTTATTTGATTTCCTCATTATGGATATAACAACTCAAATTTCATCAAGCTTGTTTCCATTATGGCTCTTGTGCTTATCGGCTGTTTTTAGACTTGTAGAAAATTGTCAGCAATCAGTCTTAAATGTTATGTTTATTCAGCACATCAAGATTACTATCACTGTGTGGTCACTATCAGTACTAAGACAAATACAAACGAACTATTTATGATGTAGACTGCGATCAAGATTATTAAGAAGTTACCCAATTAAAAAAAGTATTTTAAAACTATTACTGTAATATACAATATTAGCAACAACGTTTTAGCGTACCAGCTAGTATATTATAGCTGATTACCGTCAATCCTGTATAACTGATAAATAATATTTATGAATACAGGACATTTTTAAAGTAGAAAGTGCCTCTTAAAATAAACACAATAAATATACCACAGAAACAATTTTTGATATATGAACCTTTAAAGAGTTCAATGCCCAAATACTGATATTATTCTTGATTACATGATTTTTCAACCGCGATTCAGTAGAAGAAAATGTGATTTATTTATTTAAATTTTTTTTTGTAGTAGGTAGATGGACTAAGTTCTCTTTCTGTTCCCTATTTTACCAGCTATTCTGATTGAAGAAAAGTGTAATGCAAATGTCTGAGGAAGTCTTAAAATGATTCAACATTTGATTTCTACATCTATAACTGGAAATAATACTAATAAAAAAACGAAAACTGGTTATTTAAAAAACCAATTACCTTGAGTGGTTTTTACAGGAAGGTTACACTAGAGATGAAAAACCGGTTGTTTCAGCGGTAACCGCCACCCGTTTTCTGCACTGCCTGTGCACTGACCATCAAGAGTTATATCTCTGAAATCTTGGAGGCTGTCGAAAACGTCTAACTGTAAACCGAGAACAACATCTTCCGGTAATTGAAGTTCGTCGTGCAACCAATTGTGAACTTCCATCGCGGACGGCCTGGGAGCAGACGGATCAAACTGACATTGTACGTTATTTTCCCGCTCTTCAGAATCCATATTCATTTACGAAACATAGCAGCGCGAAGACAACGGCCGACCTCGTAGCACTTGACGTAAACAACCGCCCGGCCCGCGCACCGATGTGACCAGGCGGGCAGCCAGCCAAGTACTGTGTCCCTTCGGCCATAGCGGCCGGCCATAATAGTTCGCGATCGGGAGTGCTCACTTTAGTTCGCGGCCCTGCCGCGAACTAGTTCGCTCTTTTAGTTCGTCCGCTCCCAGTGACGGCTGATCGCCGTGGTATGCGCGTGCAGATGGAGGGGGAAGTTCCCCCACCTAGCTGCTTCATGCGCTTGCTGCTTGAGCCGCTAACGATATCACGCAAACCGAAAGAAAAAGTTTGTGGATAATTTTTCTCGTCTAATTTGAGAGTTATCTCTATATCTTGGCATTATGGAATTTATTAGTCAGATATTGCAGAGTGCAGAACACATCAAAACCGAAATTTTGTAATACTGAAGCCCTCTCGCTATTGCCCGTCGGTCTTCGGAAAAGAATCCAATGAACTATGAAGCAAGATACGTTTGGCATAATCGTCCGCTGCTCCTAGTTCGTCCGGTCTTTCTGGCTTTTGCTACCGCTACTAAAAGAGCTCTTTTTTATGACAGCTTTTTATATAATGAACTAGCTGGAAACCAGGTGCTGCCCGGGTATTTATCTATTTTTTCCTCCCATTTTTCAGGTATATATTCATTTGTATAAGGGTGGTATGTCTCTAAAATCTCTTGGGAAGACAATTAGTAGTAAAGAAGTAAAAGATTAAAACTTGGTGCGTGATGGGCGGTTTTCCATGAACCTTACTATTTATGTGCTCATATCTCATGAACTACGTGTCGTACTGCGATACAATTTAGAAGGTACAGTCAACTATATACGTGTATAGTGTAAGTAAAATTTCCTGTCGCTACAATTTATAGTGTTCAAATTATAAATGTAACGGCATACCGAGAGCCGTAGTTTCACTCCATAAACAGCGGAATAGTAGTAAGGGAGAAACTTTTTTCCTTTCATCATTTTACTTCGGTTGCCAGCGAGAAAAAGTTTAATAAAGGTTTGAAATTATGTATAAAGTTTGTTGCAAGTCGCTAAGTACTGTCATTCTCATACAGTGTATTTCGAAAATCTCGCTGCATTTTATGGCATTTTTCGCGGTTTCCATTTGTCATGGCGTAATATCTTTTGAACCGTGTGTCGTATGTGATTCTTAACCATGCAGCAATTGTTACCTCACGGTAAGGAATGAGTGTACGAAATTTGGTTGAAATCGGTCCAATGGTTTAGGAGAAAATTAGCAGTATTGTCGCTAAATGCAGCTGTTTTTCACGCATCTCATTGTTTATGACGGCATATCTCGTGAACTATATATCGTACTTGATTTTTACACTTACGGCGACCTCCTCATGGATTGAACCTTACGTGTACAAAATTTCATAAAGATTGGAGCAAAACTGTAGATTTATATGCAACACGTACAAATATACGGACACTCTGTTTTATATATTAGATCAGTGTTGCCAAAGTGTGTGCTATAACCCGTATTTTTGGGTAATTTCACATGAAATACTTAGGCAAATAAACCAGTTATTTACACGAATGGGTGATACAATTGTATTCACTACTTTGCATACAGAGCACCCCTAGTACTTTATTTTTAAAATAGATTTCTTGTGGCAGTGAACTATGAAACTACAGCTGAGCTGCATCTCAGCTCGAAATGAAGGTAACTAGCAGAAGCGAATCACGCGATTCTGCGCGCTCTCGTGCCCTCTTGCTGTTCCCCGTCAGTCTTCGGAAAAGTAGCGGAGGAACTAAGATGCGAGGGATCTGCGAACTAGTTTGCGTAGTTCGCCTGTGGGAGCGCTCTTCCGAACTAGTTTGTGGTGTCGCACAAGTATGAAGTGCGCGCCACCGACTTTCGCCGCGCGCCGCCATTCACGCACGGCGCGGCGTTCTTACGACGTCAGCCACGAGCGCCCTCTGCTGCAACTCCGCTCCACGAATGCTGCATCGGCCACTTGGGAATCAGATAGGCACCAGTTAAGACTTGGCTATCGGATAGGCACTAGGAATCAGTGGCGTAACTAGGACTTGGCTTTGGGGGGGGGGGGGGGGATAGATCTGCTTGACGAGCAAAATTTTAGTCAGTTTCCAGACAGACTACCATCTAGCACTCCCGTTGAAGAAACTAATTCACTCCCTTCCAATGAAAGCTTATGGTAAAACACCCCAAGTTTCCAAACTTTACCAGACTGCTGTTATACAACTTCTTTTTCTTTACTTCTCTCTCTCTCTCTCTCTCTCTTTTTTTTTTTTTTCTTTTTTCTTTTTTTTTTTCTTTTCGGGTTCTGGGGGGGGGGGGGTTCTATCCACCTCATCCCCCCAAAAATTTTCAAATGTTTGTATGTTTGTATAGCTTATGGGACTTAACTACGGGGTCATCAATTCCTAAACTTACAAAGTACTTATGAACTAGCTAATACTAAGGACGGCACAAATATCCATGCCCGAGGGGGGATTCGAACCCCCGACCGTAGTGGCCGTGCAGACCGTGACTGACGCGCCTCAGTCCCCTCGGCCACCGAGGCCGGCCTCACCCCTCCCTCCCCCCCCCCCATAGTTACGCCACTGCTAGGAATCATCAGTAGGCAGACCTCTATCTAAACTATGTATCAACATTCTACTAGTTTGCTGCTCTCCAAGTTAAGTATTGTAATCTTTCTACGAAATATACTACTTGTTCTAATTTAGCCTAGTGTTTCTAGTTTCTGCTGTCCCACTGACTGGTCACCTCCGTACCTGCTCACGCGTGCATCCTATTTTCCTGTGTCAGTCTCTCTCTACTCGGCCACCGACACCCAGGACGGCCGCGGTGGAGTAGCCGAGCGGTTTAAAGCGTCTCGTTGCGGAGCGCGCGGTTGCTTGCCCTGGAGGTTCGAGTCCTCCCTGGGGCATGGGTGTGTGTGTTGTCCTTAGTGTCAACAAAGCGGGACGCGGCTCGCGCAGCACGTGTGGCTACAGGTTGCGGGTTCCGCGCTGACCCCGCGCTAACGAGAGCGGCAGTCGTCGCCGGCTTCCTGAGCGGTCTCCACGGCAACACGTGTGTCAGCGCCAGCTGCGCGCCTGCCGCTCCACACTTCCTCTCCGGGAACCGGGAAACGCGCCAAAGGGTTACCGGGTCAGCGCGGTTTCCTGCCGCCCCCGCAGCTGCGCTCCCAGATTCTCCACGGGGTAGCGGACGACTCGTGGAACCGCTGCTCCCTCTCCACCACACGGTGCTGACTTGCGTCACCATCTTCAACACCACCTCGAAGAGAACCACCTATATTGTCCCATAGTCAACACGGATTTGGAAAGTTTCTTCTTGTGAAACGTAAGTACCTCTTTACTCACAAGATGTGATGAATGCTAGGGGTGCTGCCAGGTTTGGTTCTGGGGGGAGGGGGGATAATTTTTTGTAAAAATAAAGCCTAATGAATTTATTATTCTATTACTTATTTCTACATTTTTTAAAATACTTTAACCAATTTTATATACACAATTATTTTAAAATTGTAATAATCCCCATCCCCCCCTCCCAAAAAAAAAAAAAAAAAAAAAAAAAAAAGCAAGTGCAGACAGGTGTGAAAATTACAGAACCAGAGAACAGAAGGTCGTTCGTTCGATCCCGCCAGGTCCTAGGATTTTTACCTGTCACTTTCCATTTCTTTCACCTCTGGCAGTATTGCTCATGTGAAAAATACCGAGTGTAAGAAGATTGCCAGTTGGAGGTCGTCAAATAATCTCAAAATTTAGAATACGTAATAATATACTCTAGTAATAATAATTTCGTTATTGAATGTTGCAGCAAATCACAACTAATAGGTCGCAACAACACTTTCGCAGTGAAAGTTAAAATTTTGAATAAAAAGATATTAATTAACTTGAAACAGTCACTGTGGTAATTAATTAAGCTTGGCCCTATCTGACTTAGCATTAACTACAGCCGCCAATTAGCACCTCTTACGATTCACGAACAGCACAACTTCACTAATAAATGTGTCCGAATTTATGTAGTAGTGATGGCGTGTTCGTGTTATAATCAAAATTGTAATAGCAGATAGACTCTGATTGCAATTATAATAGCTCAGTACAGTGAAACTCCGTGGTGCAATGAGCTTCATAAATACTACAGTCGAAGTTCCCAATAATTTTGATAATATTCTTTAAAGCATTCAAGTTCCTTATAAAACTTTACGTGAACTTTTTTTTTTTTTTTTTTTTTTTTTTTTTTTTTTTTTTTTTTTTTTTTTTTTTTTTTTTTAATTGGTTCCAGGGCCTGGGTAGCGTACGCGTGTAACTGGCTGAGCAGAGTCTGGCATTTCACGTATTTCATAAAAATTACTTTCGTCAAGTCTGGTAAAACTACTATAATACTTTGAATACTATTAGCCTGGTTACTTTCTGTATATATGAAAGCAACTCTACTTTACGTGCAAACTCTCTAGCAAGTTAAAAGCTTTGGCATAATAATTGGTTGCAAAACTTAGAACAACACTGCACATTAATTATTAGTCTCTGTAGATGTAACACGTTTAGCAATTCTTTAACTCGTCTAGCAATTTCTTTAACACTGATCGTAATTACTTTGAAAATGATTGAACTTGTTAGCCAATGTACAGGCTTGCATAATCAACATAATCTAATAATGGTGATAATGGGGTGACTACAACTACTTACAAAATTAAGACTGGTTTCAAAATAAGTCATGTATAACTGAACCAAAATTCTGATTGGGTTGACACTACATTTACATGCATACAAAATAAAATGTTACAAAAGTACTCATCTGCTTTCGTCGTCTTCGTCGTGAACTACGTAAAAGACCGAGATGATTACAATAGGTACTCTTACTGCTGGTTCAAAAATATTTTTATGGACAACTCTTTGTTCAGCTCGCCTGGCTGAAATCTCCATGCATTGATATTACCTCGATACACCTTCTAATCTCCGTAATTACAACAACGATCACATTCGGTGACAATAGACTTGATAACCAAACGATTACTTTTCTTGCACACATGAAACAACTTTACTCTGATCACTTTCGAGTATAAATAAACTTATCTCGCACTTCCTTCAATACATAAAACAGTACGCCTCTCAGGCTTATTGCACATGCATTAAACTCGCGTCACACTGCGCCTACCGTGCCTCTGCACCACCAACAAAACATTTATGTGTTTACTTTGGCGAGTCCGCTCCGCGACTGCTTCAGCAGTGCGACACTCACAGCTACTACTTCTGTTCCAAAGACAGTCTTTACAACTGGTTCGACATTTTCTGTGGCGCATTGCTAACTTGCAGCATAAGAATGTCCGTGCATTCATGCGGGTTCACACATATAGTACATGTTTAGACTAAATGATTCAATATAGAAAATGACGTTACATAAGAAATATATCTAGCATAAAAGAAATGAAAATACGTGAAATGAACAAATTTAAGACAATATATACATTACGTTAAATCAAACTGTAAGACACAGCGACAGGTGTACTCTTACACGAGTAGCACAGTGGTTTGGAACTCACATTAAACTGTAGGTACACCTATAACTGACTGGGTAAGTTAGTTCGAAGGTCGGAGGAAGGTAACGGTATACCACCTCCAAACAGGACCATGCCTAGTAAGGCACTGTGGTGTTCAAACCAATCTACCAATCTTCGGATTGTTGACTGCTTTACTTTTACAGTTTAATAAGTCATGGTTGCAAAATTTTGACTCGAATTATTTGCAGAAGAATGGAAAAGCTGGTAGAAGCCGAACTTGGAGAAGATCAGTTTAGGTTCAGGAGAAATGTAGGAACGCGGGAGGCGATCCTCACTTTACGGCTTATCATAGAAGATAGATTAAGAAAAGGCAAACCTACATATCTAGCTTTTGTAGATTTGGAGAAAGCTTTTGACAATGTTGATTGGAATACACTCTTTGAAATTATGAAATCAGCAGGAGCAAAATATAGGGAACGGAAGGTTATTTATAACTTGTACAAACACCAGACAGCAGTTATCAGAGTTGAAGGGCATGAAAGGGATGCAGAGATTGGGAAGGGTCTAAGACATGTTGTAGCCTTTCCCCAATGTTATACAGTTTGTACATTGAACAAGCTATAAAGGAAAGCAAGGAGAAATTTGGAGAAGGAATTAAAGTTCAGGGTGAAGAAATAAAAACCTTGCGCTTTGCTGATGACATAATTCTGTCAGAGATAGCAAACGACCTGGAGGAGCAATTGAACGGAATGGACAGTGTGCTGAAAGGTCTATATAAGATGAACATTAACAAGAGCAAAACAAGAGTAATGGAATACAGTCTTAGAAAATCAGGCGATGCTGAAGGAATTAAATTAGGTATCGAATCGATAAAGGTGATAAATGAGTTTTGTTACTTGGGCAGTAAAATAACATATGATGGTCGCAATACAGAAGATATAAAATGCAGAATGGCAATGGGATGAAAAGCGTTTTTGAAAAAGGGAAATTTGTTAACATCGAATATTAATTTAAGCATAAGGAAGTCCTTTCTGAAGGCATTTGTGTGGAGTTTTGCCTTGTATGGGAGTGAAACATGAATGATAAGCAATGTGGATAGAGGCTTTTGGAATGTGGTGCTACAGAAGAATGCTGAAGATTAGGTGGGTGGATCGCGTAACTAATGAGGAGGTACTGAACAGAATTGGGGAGAAAAGGAATTTCTGGCATACCTTGACAAAAAGAAGGGATCGATCTTAGACGTCAAGGTATTGTGATTTTAGCGTTGGAGGGAAGAGTGTGAGGTAAAAATCGCAGAGGGAGACCAAGAGATAAATATAGTAAGCAGATTCAAATGGATGTAGGTTGCTGTTCTTATGGGGAGATGAAGAGACTTGCTCAGGATAGAGTAGGGTGGAGAGCTGCATCAAACCAGTCTCCGGACTGAAGACCACAACAACAACATAACCAAGTATACTACGAAAACAACCGCACAAGAAATAAAATGATTAGGCTCCAGTGGTGTATGCTGGGTTTGTAACTTGGACTATCACTACTGTGTCACTTTCTAAGGTTGTACCGAGAAAGAAATGCTAAGAAAAAAAAATCGTTATCTTGCGCTGCTTCAGAGATATTGTTAGTGACCGTGCCAAATATCTCAAGAAATTTTCAGCAAACAAAGAAACGGCTACCGGCAAATGTTAAAGCGTTGAGGGGGACATCCAATGACACTACACTCGCCCCCCACCCCTTACCGAAACCAGTGATGGGTGCTGGGAGGCAACTTTGAAATCTTTTATAGGAATGCCCACTTTTTATTGCAGATTTGGATTCTTCGTGGAAATATATGCAACTTTCGTATGAAACATTTTTTTCCCGTTTCATGATAGGCGTAAATGGCGCTGTAATCGGAAAAATTTTTAAGTTAGCATACCTGTGACGAGCTTCTTCAGCATTTCTGCGGGCCTCATAGTACCAGAAATGACATCTACTCTCTCTCTGCAATCGTTAACTCGGTGAACAACTGCGTATAGGTGCGTACAGTCCGAATCATTGAAACACAACAAACCGTCTGATAGCATGATCATAGTTTTTGTTCCATTCGATTGTGGGAGACATCACGAGATAGCATTAACAGAAACATGAAAAACTGTACTCTGATTTTCCTTATGTGCTCTGTATTTGTTTGAGATATTACCGTTTTTCAACAATTTCCATTTTTGCCTATTACAGCGCCATCTATCATGAAACGCATAAAATGTTTTGTACAAAAGTTACATATTTATGCACGGATAATCCAAAAAATTGTTTAATTACACATTGCCCATCCATTTTGAAGAATTAGCACTAAGAGCTACACTGCAAAATATGGATTAAATAACTCCAATATTGCTGTTGTGAAACGTAACAAACACACAAACACGCACTTTGTTGCTTTAAACTGATTCCGAGTTCGCCTAAAAAAAAGGGGGAGTCGTGTCCGTTCGACATATTTCGGAAACACTCGTGCTTGTGTTGCAACGAGGGATTCCGAAGCCTTGGTGAACTGTTGGTCGCACTAACCCACACCACCCCTCCCTTCCACTCACCATAGCGAAGGCTGCGGCAGTGAGCGTCCGAAGCTCTGTTCTCACACTGTTGGAATGAACCGAACGAGACATATTCCACACTACACTAATTCTTCATGACGGAAACTGACTTCTGTTGCCATTTTGGTTAATATTGGTACTTAATTTCTGGTTAGCTTTAGATATAAGCTTCGTTTATAGCTTTGACAGCCCACAATATACGCCACTTGCAGGCTCGCATTAATTTGAAAGTGGAAGAGGAGCAACGTTGTGCAAATGGAGTGTATATAATCAACTCGTAAAATAATTAAGCAGCTTCTGTGTTACGAGCCAAAGAGATATGGCTTCAAGTTTAATTAACGTGAGGCTCTATGTGTAAAAATTGTTGTTCTTAAGATACCACTCGGTGTCGACGATGACCAGCTAAGCAAGGGGTCGCCACATATGAACAAAAAAATGTTCAAATGTTTGTAAATATATCGGACCAAACTGCGTGGTCATCAGTACGTAGCTTACAAACTACTTAAACTAAGGTAAACTAACCTAAGGACAACACACACACACCCATGCTCCAGAGAGAACTTGAACCTCCGACGGCGAGCAACCGCGCACTCCGCAGCGAGTTGCCTTAGACCGCTCGGCTACTCCACCGCAGCACCGCATATGAACAATCGGCACGTTACTTCAGCATAGCAGCAACAATAGCGGCAGCATCTAAAACCGCTCATAGTAACAGCAACACACGTTCTCAGTGGCAGCATCACGTTGGCGACCCATTGCAACTTTCACTTGGGCTTTACATATTATAGTTACGTTGTGATTTATGACATGTGTACTATTTCAAATTTCCGGCGGTGACCTGTTTATAAAAATAAAAAATGAAAACAATAAAAAATAATAAAATGAAATAAATCTTTGGGTGGTGCTGGGGGGGGGGGAGGCTTCAGCCCCATCAGCACCTCCCATGGCTGCGCCACTGATGAGTGCTATCGATAAGGGATGTCAAATAGATTCCGTATTTCTAGATTCCGTATTTCTACATTTCCGCGAAAGGCTTTCGACACAGTACCTCACAAGGCGTCTTCTGATAAAATTACGTGCTGATGGAATATCGCCACAGTTGTGCGATTGGATTAGTAAATTCCTGTCAGAAAGAACACAGAACTTTGTAATTGACGGTAACTCATCGAGTAGAACAGAAGTGATATCTGGCGTTCCCCATGGAAGTGTTATAGGGCCCCTACTGTTCCTTTTTTTATAAACGATTTAGGAGACTATCTGAGTAGCTCTCTTAGAAAGTTCGCGGATGATGCTGTCATTTATCGGTTAGTAAAGTCACCAGAAGATCAAAAGCAACTGGAAAATGAGTTAGATAAGATAATTGGAAAGTGTAACAATTAGCAATTGACCGTTAATAATGATAAGTCTGCGGTCATCTGTATGACAAAGAAAAAAAATCATTAAACTTCAGTTACACGATAAATCAGTGAAACCTTGAGGCCGTAAATTCAACTAATTACTTGTTGTTGTTATGGTCTTCAGTCCGGAGACTGGTTTGATGCAGCTCTCCACCCTACTCCATCCTGAGCAAGCCTTTTCATCTCCTCATAAGAACGGCAACCCACATCCACTTGAATCTGCTTACTATACGCGTCTCTTGGTCTCCCTCTGCGATTTTTACACCACACACTTCCCTCCAATGCTAAATTTACGAATCCTCGATGTCTAAGAATATGTCCTACCAAGCGATCCCTTCTTTTAGTCAGGGTATGCCAAAAATTCCTTTTCTCGCCAATTCTGTTCAGTACCTCTTCATTAGTTATGTGATCTACCCACTTAATCTTCAGCATTCTTCTGTAACACCACATTTCAAAAGCCTCTATTCTCTTCCTGTCCGCACTGCTTATCGTCCATGTTTCACTCCCGTACAAGGCAACACTCCACACAAATGCCTTCAGAAAAGACTTCCTTACACTTAAATTAATATTCGATGTTAGCAAATTTCTCTTTTTCAAAAATGCTTTTCTTCCCATTGCCATTCTGCATTTTATATCCTCTGTACTGCGACCATCGCATGTTATTTTACTACCCAAGTAACAAAACTCATCTACCACCTTCATTGTCTCATTACCTAATCTAATTCCTTCGGCATCGCCTGATTTTCTAAGACTACATTCCATTATTTTTGTTTTGCTCTTGTTTATGTTCATTTTATACGCTCTCTTCAACACACTGTCCATTCCATTCAACTGCTCTTCCAGGTCGTTCGCTGTCTCTGACAGAATTACAATGTCATCAGCAAAACGCAATGTTTTTATTTCTTCCCCCTGAACTTTAATGCCTATACCAAAATTTTCCTTGCTTTCCTTCACCGCCTGCTCAATGTACAAATTGAATAAAATCGGAGAAAGGCTACAACCCTGTCTTACTCCCTTCCCAACTGATGCTTCCCTTTCATGCCCTTCAAGTCTTATAACTGCGGTCTGACTTTTGTACAAATTGTAAATAACTCTCCTTTCCCTGTATTTTACCCCTGCTGACTTCAGAATTTGAAAGAGTGTAGTCCAGTCAACATTGTCAAATGCTTTCTCCAAATCTACAAAAGCTAAAAATGTAGGTTTGCCTTTCCTTAATCTATCTTCTAAGATAAGACGTAAAGTGAGTATTGCCTCCCGGGTTCCTACGTTCCTCCTGAATCCAAACTGATCTTCCCCGAGGTCAGCTTCTACCAGCTTTTCCATTCTCCTGTAGATAATTCGTGTTAAAATTTTGCAACCATGACTTATCAAACTGATGGTTCTGTAATTTTCACACCTGTCAGGCCTGATTTCTTTGGAATGGGGATTATTACATTTTTCTTAAAGTCTGAGGGTATTTCGCCTGTCTCATACATCCTACACACCAGTTTAAATAGTTTTGTCATGGCTGGCTCTCCCAGAGACTTTAGTAGCTCTGAGGGTATGTCATCTACTCCTGGGGCCTTGTTCCAACCTAGGTCTTTCAAGGCTCTGTCAAATTCATCTCTCAGTATAGTATCCCCTATTTCATCTTGATCTACTTCCTCTTCCCTTCCTACAACATCGTCTCTAAGTTCATTTCCTTTGTAGAGCTGCTCTATGTACTCTTTCCACCTTTCAGCTTTCCCTTCTTTGCTGAGAACTGGTTTCCCATCTGAGTTCTTGATATTCGTAGAATTACTTTTCTTGTCCCCAAATGTGTCTTTTATTTTTCTGTAGGCGGTATCTATTTTCCCCCTTCTTATACATTCTTCTACAGATTTGCATTTGGCTTCTAGCCACTCCTGCTTAGCCATTTTGCATTTCCTGTCAATCTCATTTTTTAGTCGTCTGTACTCCATTTTGCTTGTTTCATTTACTGCATTTTTATATTTTCTCCTTTCATCAATTAAATTTAGTATTTCCTGTGTTATCCAAGGATTTTTTGTTGGTCTTGCCTTTCTACCTATTTTGTCTTCCGCTGCCTTCACTATTTCATCTCTCAATGCTACCCATTCCTCTTCTACTGTTTTATTTCCCCCTGTTTCTGTCAATTGTTGCCTAAAGCTCCCTCTGAAATTCACCAGAACTTCACGTTCCTTCAATTTATCTAGGTCCCATCTCCTTATTTTTCTACCTTTCTGCAGTTTTTTCAGTTTCAGCCTACAGTTCATGACTAACAAGTTATGGTCAGAGTCTATATCTGCCCCTGGGTATGTCTTGCAGTTTATAACCTGGTTCCGGAATCTATGTTTTACCATTATAAAATCTATCTGATACCTTCCGGTGTCTCCTGGTCTCTTCCAAGTATACAACCTTCTTTTGTGATTCTTAAACCACGTGTTTGTTACAATTAAATCATGTTCCGTGCAAAATTCTACCAGGCGACTTCCTCTTTCATTCCTTCTGCCCAGTCCATATTCACCTACTATTTTTCCTTCCCTTCCTTTTCCTACTACCGAATTCCAGTCTCCCATTACAATTAAGTTTTCCTCTCCCTTAACTGTCTGAATAATTTCCTTTAGCTCCTCATATATTTCTTCGATCTCCTCATCATCGGCAGAGCTAGTTGGCATATAAACCTGTACTACTGTTGTCGGTGTTGGCTTCGTATCTATCTTGACAATGATAATGCGATCACTGTGCTGCTTATAGTAGTTTACCCGTATTCCTATTTTCTTATTCATTATCAGTCCTACTCCTGTGATACCCCCAACTGCTTTTGTATTTATAATCCTGTACTCACCTGACCCACTACGGTCGGGGGTTCGAATCCCCCCTCGGGCATGGATATTTGTGCCGTCCTAGTTCGTAAGTAGTTCATAAGTAGTTTGTAAGTTTAGGGACTGATGACCCCGTAGTTAAGTCCCATAAGCTTAACAAACATTTGAACATTTTTTCACCTGACCCGAAATCCTGTTCATCCTGCCACCGAACTTCACTAATCCCCACTATATCTAACTTCAACCTATCCATTTCCCTTTTTAAATTTTCTAATTTTCCTACCCGATTAAGGGATCTAACATTCCACGCTCCGATCCGTAGAATGCCAGTATTGTCTTTCCTGATGATAACATCCTCCTGAGTAGTCCCCGCCCGGAGATCCGAATGGGGGACTATTTTACCTCCGGAATATTTTACCCGAGAGGATGCCATCATCATGTTTTCATACAGTAGAGCTGCATGTCCTCGGGAAAAGTAACGGCTGTAGTTTCCCCTTGCTTTCAGCCGTTCGCAGTAGCTGTGTGGCAAAGCCACATTAGCTGATGTTACAAGGCCAGCTCAGTCAATCATCCAGACTGTTGCCCCTATAACTACTGAAAAGGCTGCTGCCCCTCTTCAGGAACCACACGTTTGTCTGGCCTCTCCACAGATACCCCTCCGCTGTGGTTGCACCTACGGTACGGCTATCTGTATCGTTGAGGCACGCAAGCCACCCCACCTCGGCAATGTCTGTGGTTCATGGGGGTGGACTAATTACTTAGGAGTAACAATTACGAACAACTTAAATTGGAAAGAACACGTAGAAAATATTTTAGGAAAGGCGAACCTTAGACTATGTTTCATTGGTAGAACACTTAGAAGATACAACAGTTCTACCAAAGAAAGTGCCTACAATACACTTGTGCGTCCTATTTTGGAGTAATGCTGCGCATTGTGGGATCCGACCCAGGTGGGACTGACGGACGATTTAGAGAATATTCAGAGAAGGCAGCTCGATTTGTATTATCGCGATATAGGGGAGAGAGTGTCAAGGAAATGATTCACGAGTTGGGGTGGAAATTATTAAAAGAAAAGCGTTATTTGTTGCGTGTAGATCTATTTGCGAAATTCTTTTCACCGACTTTCTCTTCAGAATGCTAACATATATTGTTAGCACCCACCTACAGAGGGACACATGACCATCATAATAAAATAAGAGAATCAGATCGAAAACAGAAAGATTTAAGAGTTCCTTTGTCCTGTGAGCTATTAGAGAGTGGAACTACAGAGAAATATCATAAAAGCGGTTCGATGAACCCTCTGCCAGGCACTTCAGTGTGATTTGCAGAGTATCCATGTAGATGTAGACTATAGCCCTCGGTGACTCGAGCCTGAGATTGCGACACTTGCACGGAATGACACTTTCCCGGAGAGGGAATTTGTTGACACTTGCCCGGTGCCCAGGATACTGCAGGTAGAGAATGGGGTGTTCCACAAGTAGGGTACAACGAACTGTCCGCCGCAGTTGCTTTGGGCTTGCTCCCCTTCTAGGTTGTGAGGAATGCCGGACACTTGCCACGCCGGACATTTGCCACACCTGACCCTTCGCCAGGTAATTTGAATAGCGACCCCCCCTCCCCCCGTCCTCATAGGCAAGTGTCACCCTTCCTAGTACTCATGCTGTCTGTTTACAAACCGCAGTCTCCACATCTTGATAAGCCACTACACAAGAGACCTTTTTTTTTTCGACATCTTGGCAAAATGTACAGCTTCTTTTCAATATCCCGAAATCTTAATATAACTTATGGGAAACAAAGGCAATACCGTCGTCTATGTCAGTACGTAATTAGTTCCTCCAAGCAAAATTATCGATCCATTCTTCCTCTGTCTGTACGACAGCTTCCTTCCACACTTACTGATTGTGATAGTAACAGTCCATCGCTATGGAGGAACACGCAGGAAAGAAACGATGTAAAGAGAATGAGAATGTTCGCTAATCATTTAATTTTGATCACTGCATTTGTACCTATTTCAATTACTACAACTGCAAATTAAAAAAAATAGACAACGAGGAAAGAAGAACGACACACTCCATATTAAATTACTCTCTAAAATCCGATATCACTTGCAGCGAAACATTTATTAGTGAAGAGTATTGGAACAATATGCAAAACAGTGACGGAAAATGCATTCAGAAAATAGGGGAAGAGCGTCTATGTTTAAAAGATCACCTAAAGTCGGCATACAAATTTAATGTGTTTGAAATAAGGAAATGAAGTAATAAAGAATGCCATGCTTATAACGTACACTGTTGTTCTACATTGTTTAGCTTTGATATCTACAGAGTTGCAGAGAAAGCATCCGAGTTTTTAAGGGAAAAGCCATAATAGCTATGATCTGCTCAACAGGAGAAACAATAAGCACAGCTTAAGGAAATTATAATGTAATGTTGAAAGACGACCGTCTGTGGTCTTCCAAATTTTTTGTATATTTCTGTAAAGTTATAATTTATTTAATGTCGCTAGATTATCATTTTGTTAAAACTTGAACCCCACTCTTTTCAAGGCTTGATGAATAGCATTTTTATTTCATGTGTTAAAATATCAGTTAATATTGCTAGGTTTTTCCTTTTTTTGTTATGTTATTAATTTATTATTATATTAATTGATGTGGCATAAGTACAGCTTCTCCGCTATGCCACTGTCCGTGTGAGAATGTGCAGTTGTTTTACTTTTAAGTGGGTGTGAGAATCTATGGCTGTCTGAATGTGGGGAATAGCTCGCTTTGCATCGTTCTCTATGGCTCAGTGTAGATAGCTGCTGATACTTCCAAAGAGGTTTCCACACCCTTTGGTTGCGAGATAGTTAGCGAGCCTTCCCTCAGAGTGAGTCTACTCGCTCTCCGTCCCCACCACGCTGTATCTTGGATTTTCCGGCTTCCGGTGCCTTCCCGCGTCTTGTGGCCGCTCGGTCTGATCATTCTGGGCTGGTCGTCTGGTGAGCTAAGTTGGTTCTGCTCTCGTGTTTGGAGATGGTAGCGTTTCATTGAGTAGCACGTTTGACTTAGATTCGTGAACCCTAGAATCATTTTTTTGAATATTTTCTCCGATCGTGTGAGGAAATGTGTTCTCGTTTTTCAATTCAGTGATTTCCAAAATATAAACGCGGTGTGTGTGATTCTAGTTACAGTTTGATAACGGCCTGATATGTTAAAACATTTTGTGATCATGGGGCCGTATATGAACTTTGTGTAAATACTTTCTAGCTTTGTAAGGCCCGATTTCTAATAGGTGACATGTTCATTTTTATACAGTGCATGTAAAAATCTTCTCATCGTTTCCTTTTGTGAGTGATATGTGTTCCACGTGGTTTGTTCATAGAACAAAGCCTTCAGCTTCCACTCTTGTTTGTTCCATGCCCATCAGGCAAATAACTATACTGGTATCCTTCTGATTTCCACTAATAATTCGCGATATACTCTTCCCGCCTATTTAATTTTGCCATTTCTTCTCCGACTTACAGTACGTACTCTGTCTTTGTGTGTAATTCTCTCTGAGCCTTGTACAACCTACTTCAATAGCTTTCGTATGTAATTCTAAACATTTCTATGGGTTGCATGATGTAATTCTTAAATTTATTTTCCGACTTTGTAATTATTAAAACTTCCTGGCAGATTAAAATTGTGTGCCGGAACCGGGACTCGATCCTTGGACCTTTGCCTTTTGCGGGCAAGCGCACTACCGACTGTGCTATCCCGACACGACTCACGATGCCGCCTCACAACTTTACTTCTGCCAGTACCTCGCCTCCTACTTTCCATACTTCACAGAAGCTCTCCTGCGAATCATGCAAGATGGTAATTGTAATTATTTTACTTTTACGAGATTTTTGAGACTGGACTCAATCCATCTCTGTAAGCGCTCCCTATCGCGTGTAGCTCCATTTCTTTCGCTTATTCATGTAATTGTAAACATTTTTATGGGTTGCATGCCGTAATTCTTATTTTTATTTTTCCGACTTTGTAATTATTTCATTTTAGTGGTTTTTCTGAGATAGGACCTCATCCGTCTCTGTAATCCCCCCCCCCCCCCTATCGCGTGTAGCTGTATTTCATTCGCTTCCTTATATAATTCTAAGCATTTCTATGGGTTACATTTTCTTTATTTTTCGGAAACTTAATTTATTCAATTGTATCGGTTTTCGGAACCACGTGGGTCCGAGTTCCGACTGCCGGGGTTTGCAGCTAGTTGCCTGAATTCACGCCACTTCTCATATAAAACCAGTGTCTAGATCGATTTCTAACAGACTGTAACTTAAGAATCCACCGTGATTTCGTGTAAGGAATGCGATTTTCAACCACTTCACCTTCAGTGGAGTGCGTTCATGTAACGAAGCCGTGTGTCGCCGTTAGCGTGTTTGCTCGCGATCCAAGTCAGATGTAATTTAACTTAGCTATACACGCGCACCATCTCAAAACAGGCACGACAGACCAGAGCCAGCTTCAAAGTGTTTTTGTATATTGTGTTTTGTGCTACCTCCGACTTGCTGAATTTCGCCTACGATAGCGGCGCCTGCTTCCGCCTCGTCTCAGCACGCTGTTTTTGGTGAGTTTTGCTGTGGCATTGCGTGCGTGTGTGAGAGAATGAGTGTTGTTTGTGAATCCTTCCCCCCAGTAGCGTTAAGTCATGTATAATTTAGGCTGGGCACCGTCCGCATTAATCCCTGTAAGATATGCATTCTTATTGTATTAACAAAATTGGTTCCCCATTTTGCTTGTTTTCTATCTGAATAAAAAAGTTTAAGTTCAGCATAATCCCTAAGTTGCCTATAAATTGTAGTTTTAGAGTACCTTCCCTTTTTTATTTAATATTGTTCGTCCTAGTGCTGAAAATAAGATCAGATGCATTTTTTCTTACGTCTAAATTTCGTTGCGCCATAAATGTTTTCTTAGCCACCTTTCTAAGATAACTTTGTGGTGTCTTGCTGATTAATGTCTGTGTGTAATAACGTGTGAGCTGCTATGTATATTGAGCACTGTAGTATTAACTTCCTGTTATTGAAGTAATTTGAAACGAGACAGTTCTCAGTTTGGGCCAGGGAATAAGGGTTTGTAGGAGGGAGTAACCAGTAGCTCACACGGACCTCATTTACTAATTTTAGTGTTAAAACAAGGTTCTTGTTAGAATAGTGGTCGACTTTTAATGTGTGTACTAGGTCACAAGCGGAACTGAAGTAGAGAATTCCTGTGAATTAGCATGAGCAGAGGCTATATTTGACAACCGGAATAAATTAATAAATGGCTCAGTTTACCGACCCCTGGACTCAGATGATACAGTTCAAAGAAAAGTTGAGTGTCATCACTACTCATATAATTATAGTTGGCAGTGACTTAAATCTACCATTTGTATCTTCCCAAATTGTCCTGAATACTTTTTTTGTAATTATTTTGTACAGTTAGTTCACGAGCCCAGATAAAAATTCGGTTGACATATTCCTAGGAGATAAAGAAATAGCGCATCAACAGAACTCTAGGGATTCACACCAAATCAATTAATAAGAGGGTGAACTGATCCCACATGTTACACGAAACAGGACATTTAGACTAACACAAAATCTCCAATATTGGCGAAATTTTACTCTAGCTCGAAATTTAGAGCGGGCTTCAATGCGAGATTCATTTAATAGTTTTCACAACGAAACTCTTTCTAGAAATGTACCAAACATCCAAAGAGATTCTGGTTCTATGTCATGTACACCAGTGGAAAGACTTAGTCAATGCTTTTACTGCGCGATAGCGATGGTAATGTTACTGATGAGAGTGCCACTAAAGCGGAGTTACTAAATGCAGTTTTCCGAAATTCTTCCACCAAAGAAGACGTCGTAAATATTTCAAAATTCGAAATGAGAATTGTTGCAAACATAACATAGAATTAGATATCCTTGGTGCTGCAAAGCAAATCACCCTAACAAGTAAGTAATGCTGCAGAGATGTCTGAACTGTCAGTGATAGACAAAATGGTCAAAAATGTTTTTAAAGTTTCTAATGTGTAAGAAAAGTACGTCTAATACATTTGTTTATAATATTTTTTTGCAACAATTATTTTTGAATAGTAGTTTCAATAGCTTTTACTTAGCTGTTTAAAGATAGTCAACAATATGGTAAGGACTTTTCATTTTTAACGACTGTATCTAAGTTTACTATATGAGATCTACATCTACTGTAAAGTTATTTCTATCCTTGTCCATTTTAAGAGATAAGGGAGAGAAGGAGAGAGAGAGAGAGAGAGAGATCAGAGGAAAATCCTCGGACCTGTGAGATTACCGCCCAATAGAAACATTGATAATTAATATCATTTGATAATTAAATAGTATGAAGTTCACTGCAAACTTTGACCATGCCAATGCAGTACATGTTACACAATTTTAATCTTATTAATTATGGTCGCAATGTATGTACGCAGTTGGGTGACAACATTTATAGTTAGGCCATAGTTAGAAATTCTCCACGTTGAGATTTGCTGTGTGCTTCTAGCTGACGGGAGGCCAGCGAGCAGGCCGACGTTGGTGGCTTGTTCCAGCTTAGGATTTTCCAGTTCGTTTCCGGTGAGGGGAGAGAGGGACAGTGGCGAGTGCCAAACACAGTGTAGTGCACAGCGTGAAATAAAATATTCTAATACTACTGGCATTTGAAGTAATACGAGGCAGTCAGGAACCTTTAAGACCCTCATTACAAAATAGCCTATTGACAAATAAACAATACATTAGCTGATATAGTCACATCTGGCGTAATATGTTTAATTGACAATGAAAAGTAATAAATTACCAATGAATACAAGACAGTTACACAACTAGCATGGCAATGTTTGTTGATAAAAGTAATATATTAACTATTTCTCATTTTATTTTCAATTAATCTTGTGTATTTTATCTTGAAATATTCAGTTAAATCACTTATCTGTGATAAAAGAAATTACACGATTGTAATAAATAGTGTAAAGGATGTTTATACCAATATAAAAACATAATAAGAAATTTGTTTAATGCGTAGTGTAATTATTTTGATTTTAAGTAAAGTTTTAGAAATGTATTGGCTGAGCGCTGTACGTTGGCAAGTCGATTAGAACAGCTCACATGGGGAAGTTGATGACGTAGTGAAAAAACCAGGCAGTTGGGCTTTTGGCGCGCGCGCGCGGGCGGGCAGGGAGTGACGAGTCGGGAGCGAGTGGTGTAGCTGGCCGGGCGGCGTCGCTCTAGGCAGTCGGCATGTGGATCTCCAGGTGGAGACTTTAGATTTTTGTGTGGCAATTGCCAAGTGTGGTTGCTCGTCGTAGACGGCACCAAGTTGTATCGAGTGCTACTGTGTGTTGTGAATATTTAGCCGGTGGAACAAGGTGTGCATCACACTAAAAGTGACTGTGTTTTGTTAATGTAACACGTGTCGTCGCATAGGCATGAACATAAACGGTGTTTGAGACAGGCACATGGTGTGAAAACAATTTGCGACAAATATTCATTTTGCCTGGGGGCTCACGAGCTATAACCTTATTTGATAAATGTGCAACGTACAGACGTATCAGCCACCAGGGTTTTAATATGGTGAAATAAACAACATAAAGTGAACTTTCACGTGTTTTCAAAAATAGTAGTTAGTACACCCTTTTCTCTCATGAACTTGACTTTATTATGAATTTTTTTGTTAATCATATGCAGGGAAGGAAAGCTGCGAACGTGTGATATCATACCCTAGAAAACGAGTCAAACAGTAGCGATCACAGTTCCAGTGTTTTTGCATGTTTAGGAATTTGGTTCGCAGTTGGTGGTTGTGAGTTTTAAAAATTAAACTCTCACCCCGATCTTCAGCCACGCAGATCTTTGGAGGTGACAAGAGTCCCACCTCTAGCTGACAGACCAGGCAATCCTCAGATACGACTTTGCAAACGATCTGGAATAAGATGAGGACTATTAATAATTAGTCGGGACTAAACTGGAAAGCAGAAACAGCTGGGAGAAGCTGCAAGTAAAAAGGGGTTAGCTGTTTTAATTGTTGGTCACATGAGAGTAAGGGGAAAGAAAGAGCACGAAGTGGGACAATATAAGGTCTACTTGTCAGGAGCCAAAGCAGGAAGACCACAGTGGGTTGTAAAGTTTTACATCAGGAATACAATCGAACCCAGCATAACTGCAATACGGTATGTAAATGAACGACTGATGTGCATAGGTTTGGCCATCTCCAGCTAGAAAACTGGGATTGTGTCAATGTCTTCGCCCTGATAGATCAAGATGAAATGGGCAGATTGTACAGCATATTCAGTGATGAAGTAGTTAAAGCGAAGGAGGAGGACAATGTTTTGCCCATGGGTGACTTCAATAACAGGATACCATATCGAATAGAACGGTATAACAAGATTATGGTTAAGTTTGGAGAGGATATGATGGCCAACAGGAAGGGAGAACAGCTTTTGGATTTCTGTGACATTATAGAATTAGTTATCAAAGACTCATTTTTTAAGCATAAGAACATTCATCGATATACTTGGAAAGGCAGGGGAACAAGATCTGTTATTGACTATATAATAACAGATCAGGAATTCAGAGAGGCAGTCAAGGACACACATGTTGTCAGAGGGTTCTTTGATAATACTGATCGTTATTTAAATTGGTTTTGTGAGACCAAAAGTGCAGAAACTCAGATCAATATGAAAAGGAAAAAGGTGGACAAGTTCCAGGACAAGGAAATCAGGCACAAATACATAACAATGATCTCAGAAAGGTACTAATTAGTTGGACGTAGTCATTTACAATCATTGGAAGACGAATGGGCAAGGTACACGGACACACTACAATAATTGGCTAGAGAATGTCTTGGAACAGTAGTGTGAAAAACGGAATGAACACCGTCATGGGTTCGGCGGTAGAAGGTAAGAGGAGTCGAGGTAGACCAAGGAGAAAGTACTTAGATTAGGTCAAGACTGATTTTGAAGAAGCAGGCCTAAAATCAGACGTGGTATCATGGAGGAATTTTGTTAGGCAGACTGTGCTTCAGGCTGAAAGGCATTATAAGTCTGTAATGATGATGATGATGATCTGTCTGAATAATTTCCTTTATCTCCTCCTACATTTCTTCTCTTCCCATTACCAGCGGAGCTATTTGCCATATAAACCTGTTCTATGGTGGTCGGTGTTGGCTTCAGATCTATCTTGACTACGATAATCCGCTGCTCATAGTAGTTTACCCGCATTCTTATTTTCATATTCATTATTAGAACTAATCCAGTAATATCCCAAACAGATTTTGCGTTTAGAACCCTGTATTCCCCTGACCAGGGGATGAGATTCAGGGTTGTGTCCACTGGACTATTGTAAGTATCTCAATACTTAAACTTGTAGCCTTAGTGACATATTAAAGTACAGTAGTATGTTGTACATTCTTGTAGCAAAATAAAAACAAAACAATGAAGAGCCTGCATCCAGCTAGCAGATATATAGGATGAGGCTTTTAAAACTGTACGCGGAATATTTGGAAAAATACAAACTGGATTTTTAAAAAGTTGCCATAAAAGTTGTTCACTTTGGAGAGCGACATAAATTAATATAAAGCTCGAGCCCCCTCATCACCACCAGGTACGAGAGGGGGGTTGACTTTGAAAACTTAAATAGGAAACCCTATAATTTATAGCAGATATGGATTCTCCATGAAAAAAAAGTTACTTTTGTATGAAACAGTTTTTTTCGTTTGTGGAAAACGTCACATGATAGCGTTATCAAGACTATCTAAAACTGTATTCTGAGTTTCCTAACATTATATGTATTTGTTTGTGGTTTTTCCGTTTATCAATAATTTTCAATTCATTTTTATTTTTGCTGATTTACCGCTATCATTGAAAGTATCCCGTTATTAAAATAACCATAATCTCAGGCAGTTGAGATCCGCAAATGAAAGTTAATACGCTCACTGCTGCTCTAAATTACATTATGTGTGGTCACAGTACATGCGCAACAGAAATTTAACTAACGGCTCACTCCTTAAGGGAGCAGCCAATGATTTAACAAACACAAAATCAAAGTTAAAAAATAAATGAATCTATAATTAAACATGGGACAAGAAGCATGAAATCATAAAGCAGAGGTTTGATACTTTCAAATCATAATCTATTCAGAAAAATTACAAGCAACTAAATGTGGGAAGACCAAATTAAGCACACACCTTGTACAAAAGTGAGTTAAATCATACAACTAATGCCCATATTTAAATTATTTCTGCCGTTTATGAATACGGAGGTAACGAGGGAGGAAATTTTCAAACACACAATGGGTAGCTGAAAGTACGTTCATTCATTCACAGACACACGCATAAATCTAGGCAGTACATTACAAGCTGGAACCCATGAAATCAGCGGTAAAACGAAGCATCGGCGGCGTCTTGACGAGATGGCAGGTGTCTTGGTTACTAATTTTAAGTACACTTTGCACTAAACGAACTTCGGAGTGGGGAGGCAGCAGCTCACTATTCTTAAGTACCACATGGTGTGAGACATGCCAAATTTAATAACATTTACAAACAGGAATTAATTCAGAATAAGCAAGTAAAGCACATTCAAGGGTTCATATAGAAGAAAGCTAGTATTAACAAAACCATGACTGAAGGCCGAAGTAACGACTGTTACGAAAGCACGTGGTGCAATCGGTCATACAAGACAGGAAAAACGGACTGAAACAAGAGAATCTGAGAAATATTTAGCATACTCGCAGATACAGTAATGACGCGGAAAGCCGGTTAAAACCAGCAAGGAAATTCAAACTCACTGTATTTTACACAACGGCTGAAGACCACATACATGTATTCTAACTTGATCAAAACTGGACACACAATCATCACTGGAATGAAAATGCAAATAATAAATTTACACTGAATTTACTCATGTTCTGTAAATTAAGAAACACTTCGCTTTGCATAGAGAAAGAATTACTCAAAAACCATCACTGAAAACCAAGACTGCCTGATCACAAAGAAAGTAAAGTCCTTACAGCATGCCTTCCCCTCAGCATGATTCGGCGGAGTACTTATTGCCACAGTCGTCAGAGCCAGAATGAAGAGTGAAGACTAAAGCTCTAAGGCCTCGGAAAAACCTCACCCCGTCATACACAGGATGTAGAGCGCGCTAAAAGCGACTCAGAGTGTGTTCAGAGACTTGTGTTTCTCAACCCTTGCTACCTGGCCAAGACACTACCCTCTTCAATCGCTCCCAGAGAGGTCTCCTGTCACCTCTTTCTTACAAGATTAGGTTGGTACGACACTAACGACACGGCCACCTCGCTACCTTACCAAGTAAGCTTGTCTCTGGCCAGCCAGCAGACGCCAGCGCAGACTACAAACGAAGCCATACACTCATAACTGCAGCAAAACGAGGCCTAAAGCGGGAGGCGGCGACTGTAGCCATTGCGCGGCAGTCAATATTAAGAGCACACATTCACATGAACACACAAGTTTAATCACAAGGATGGAAACATTTATAAATATGGGGCAAACATACATAAACAAGGGGCATGGATCATTAATAAAAAGAATAAAATAATTAACACACAGATAGATAACATTAATGGTGCAGAAACACTTTAGGTTAATCAATAAATCAAAATGGATCACGACCGCACATTCAGTAGACGTGTTTCATCATGAATGGATAAAGAAAATTCACACGAGTTTCATCTTTTGTCACGGAGGATCCAAATCTATAAAAAATTAGTGTTTACTTTTTAAGATTTGAAAATAACTCTCCCTCCACCCGTCTCAGTTTTCAGTGCCTCACCTTGTATAACCTAAATCACTCTTCCAGCTCAAGATGAGAATGTAAACTTTCGAAACGCGTCGTGCAATAAGTAAACAGAGTGATCATTAGTTTTTGAACTTTTACCGATCTTGAAAAGTGTGGCGTCATTTCTTTATGATAGTCTTAGAATTTACTGTTAAAGTATAAGATTAATCTTCGCGGTGTGGTTCAAGTCTACAATTTCTTATTATGTGCATAGACTTAGAACTTTTACCAAGAGATGTTGGTAAATCTTGGGATTAACCCATGCGAACTGCTAAAAGCTGTACGAAGACTTCAACCTCCGCCGTGCAGGTCCAGAAACGTTTCTGTGATGACATTTGGCAGCTCAACGCTGTCTAGCTTCAGTCTGTGTGGAGTATCGTGTGCGCATGTGCGGTCATCTTTCCGACTTGTATGCTTCTTTTGCAGCTTTGTATGAGAATGAATGACATATTTTATGAACATTTAAGTGAACAAGAGAAACGACAACAATTTTTATTTAACTATGAGCAATATAAAATTGTTAGTGTACGCGAAGTGGTTGCCAAACTGACTTGGTTTTTAATGTGCATCTTTTTAAAAAAGGAGCCCCCTAAAAAAATAATTGTGCACATCGTCTTCCATATTATTTAATCCTAAATGCCAAAACAGTCATCCTTGTTCCAGCAAAAATAGCCAATCACAACGTAATATTATTACAAATTTTTATATAACTATAAAATGTTTCACTAATTTTGAAATGGAGTCACTTTATAACATTGGAATGGTAGAATATTTAATAATGTGATTTTTCAATTAATACAAACTATTTCAGTAAATGCTAAGGTGACCTTCTAAATAGCTCGCATAGGTAAATTGTAAGATTTACCAACGCTCTGGGATAAAATTCGAAATTTATGCATATAATTGGAAATTTCGGACTTTTACCATAGTCAGATTGTAAATGTTAGATTTTACCGGTAAATTCTAGGGTTTAACAATCATCTTATTTTTATAGTAACACGTCGACTACAGTTGAATATTGTATTGTTCAATCAATATGTAAGATAAAAGAAGAATAGGTCAAACGAAAATCTATTGGAAAAGATTGTCAATAAACCAAAGAAAGCTGAATGAGAATGCTAAGGGAAACCTAATGTACCAAGAAAAAGAGTGGGGGGGAGTGGAGATAATGAGGGACTTAAAATTATAATCAATGGCAGAACATTACAAATAAAAAGTTCTGAATGATCAAAATCAATAAGAAACATTTAATAATTTTGTACGTATCAGAAACAACAGTAATTGAGAGAAGAACGAAATTCATAGAACTGGAAAAACAATATAGGAAAATTTCGAGAAAGAGCTATGGGTCAGTTCAGAGGGAAGAGATCTTCATGAAGGGACCAAGAAGATTTTCAATTTAGTGATAACTAATAAAGTGAAAACTGTGTAAAATAAGCCATGGAATACCTCAAGAATCTGAAGATCTCGACAGAAGACATAACAAATAGGGGGAAAAAAATACAGAGAGAAAAATCAGAAAACAGAATTTTGAAGAAACACTTGAGGAGAGAGGGGGTAAAACCCAAAGAAAAACGAAAGAAGTAGATAGATGAGAGGAAGAGGAAACACAACTTAAAAAAAAAAAAAAGAAAAAAAAATGTCCCCAATGAGGAATTAAGGATAATAATATTAATAATAATAAAAGGAAACGTTTTGTTCCATTAAACTTCATTCCATTACAGCATAAATTCTAGTCCGTAATAACATCTGTCAGAGAATGAATCTATATGTTTGGGCACGAGTTTATTCGTAGTTATTACTTGGACAATAACGCAGCCAAATCTAAGTAACAAAAAAGTGTGAAGCGATGTGTCTGATAACCACGAGAGACAGGGAGAAAAGACCAAACATTTAATTATTTTCTGGCATTATAAATTAAGAAGAAGAGACCCATTTCAGTGATTAACTTGTATGATATAATCAATATAATCGATAAATTATAGACTACAAAAATATCATTGTTTTATAACGAAATTCGTATCATTTAATAAGAAATAAGAAGTAGTTAGTCCAGGCAAATATACAGTGGTGAAAGTATGTTCTCAGAAACCGTTGTACAAATTTACTGTAGTTGAGTGTCTTTCCTCATTACTGAGAAATGTCGATTACCTAGTGAAATGTATTTATTTTCTTTCGACAAAGTAAATTACTATATAGTCAACTGTCATACGAGATAGAAAAAGGCAGTTTGTGGTGGGTTCGCAACATGCTAAATGACAAGTATACGTAGAGCAATTCATACCACGATATAACGTCATACAACTGAGAGTCATTATTGAAAACGAGCCAGCGGTTTGACTGTGATTCAGTAGTACACCATCAACTCCGCCACCAGTACAAACAAAGAATCACGCCGCAGACGTAATGCTTTCCGAGACGATAGGAGCTATCATGTTTACAACAAACTCAGCTCTAGGAAAAGGGTCCAATGCTGGTTGTTCTTGGCGCAACTGTCGTTTGTCCTAGTTGAAGGAAATTGTGATTAACTAAGGCCACAACGTCCAGACGCCCGAGTAACGGACATAGCAACCAACTCACAAAATTACCACGTGTCACAGATGGGCCTGCATGTTTATTTATGTCAGCTTCTCGTTCTTATGGTCATTCCGTCAATAGTTAATTTGACGGTTCTTTCGGGTTTATACTGCACTACCTAAAACCCCGGCGATGCCCGGGTATTTATTTTTTTATTCCTACTTTGAGTTAGTACTTTTCCTATTCCTTCTCTCTCTCTGTTCCTCTTTTTTTTTTCTTTCTAAAAACATGTTATATTTATCGGACGTTATGGGTAATAAGGCTGTCTTGCATAATATACAAAATTATACGTGCAGTATCAAAACAAAGAAAGATAACAATCAAAATACAAATGGCATATAAAATTCGCACGAGCTCATATTTATTGTGTTATATATTATACAATTGAATAATTTTTCTGTTATATATTCATTTGTATAAGTGCTGTACCTCTATAAAATCTGTTGCGAGTACAATTAGTAGTAAAGAAGTAATATATTAAAACTTGGCGCGTGAAAGGGCGGTTTTCCATGAACGATACTGTTTATGTGCTCATATCTCATGAACTAAGTGTCGCACTGTGACACAATTTCGAAGATACATTCAGCTATATGTGTGTATATTTTCTGTAAAATTTCCTGCAGCTAAATTTTACAATGTAGAAATTATAAATTGTAACGTCATACCGAATGCCGTAGTTTTAGTCCATGAACAGCGGAAAAGTAGTAAGCGAGGAACCTTTTTCCTTTCATATTTTGCTATGGTTGTCAGCGAGAAAAAGTTCAATAAAAATTTGAAATTATGTTTAAAGTTGGTTACAAGACGCCAAGTACTGTCATTCTCATACAGTGTGTGAATGAAGTCTTGTCGCATTATGTGGCAGTTTCTTGCAACTATATTGTTTATGACGTTGTATCTCCTGAACCAAGTGTCGATGCGGTTTTTACCCCGACACCATTTTTACCTCGCGGTAAGGAATATGTGCACCAAATTTGGTTAAAATCGGTCCGCCGGCCACGGTGGCCGAGGGGACTGCGGCGTGCCAGTCACGGTCTGCACGGCCACTACGGTCGGGGATTCGAATCCCCACTCGGGCATGGATGTTTGTGCCGTCCTTAGTGTTAGCTAGTTCATAAGTAGTTTTTAAGTTTAGGGACTGATGACCCCGTAGTTAAGTGCCATAAGCTATACAAACATTTTCAAAACATTTTTCAAAAATCGGTCCACTGGCTTAGGAGGAAATGTGCAACACTGTCGTTTGATGCAGCAGTTTTTCGCGCATCTCATTGGTTACGAGTCATATCTCATGAACAATGTGTTGTACGTGATCCTAACATTTATGGCGACCATTCTCATGGATTGAAGCTTACGTTCGCAAAATTTCATAAACATTGGAAGAAAACTATAGATTTGTATACAATACGTACACACAAACATACCGACACACTGCTTTGTATATAAAGAAGAAGATTATTTGTATAAACTTTCTGAATGACGTCTTGCTCTGCCGATAAAACGGATTGATGGATATTAATAAACATACTTGCTATTGTTTTTATTTTTTTGTTTTAATCATTACCCATCCACTTCTGAATCAAGACCTCTTCCTTATTCTTCGCCTTTGAGCGGTTTTGTGTCATCAGGTATCATTGTGTTAAAGCAGCCTTCTTGATATAACAGTCAGCAATCCCAGTTGTCCTCCAGTGCGTCATTTTGAGCCCAACAGAGAGCAATCTTCTAATCTCATATAATACAATGAGCTCTTGCGTCGCAGTGAGGCCGTCCCCTTTCTATTTGAGCTTGAGACGTCTCTCTCTTTCTCTCCCTTGGATCACGAATTTATTTGTAATTAGAAGACCCGGTGAACTTCGTATCACTTTACCTTTTAATACAAACCATATTAATTTAAATCATATGTGTTTTAAACGCAGTAGCTTTATAAAGGCGTCATCAGACAGTCTAAGTATCGGCTCGACAGTGGGCTGAAAGAGTGGGCAAATCACGCACACATGTCCAGGAAAATGTCCATGTCACATTCGTGAAAGTTCATGGAACGTTTAAACGGTGATAAAATTTGGAAAAATTGAGAGGAACATTTAGATTTAGAACATGTAAAATAATGACTTGGTTGATGTGTTGCGTGCGTTCAAAAATATACTTTGAAGGAGTAAACTTCGCTTCACACGATCTGAACCCGTATATGAACTGGCAAAGATAAAAATGAATTGCTGTTCGTTAGTCTCGCTAAAACGGCTGAACCGATTTGGCTATATATCATTACATAAACCACTGAATTTATTTCTTTCAATTTTCCATAAATTTTCCAATTTTCTGGCCAACTATTCCAAACTTTTATTTCACTCATACTTTCATCTCGCTTTGAACGTCGAATTTGCAAAATTTTATCGCAATCAGACGAATGATATTGATATGCCATTAAAAAAAGCTCTTTCAGTTTCTCGCGAATTTTCTAATTTTCCGGATAACTTTCCCAAATTCTTAATTCATAAGAACGTTCCTCTTTCGTTGAACGTCAAATGATCAAAACTTTATCTCAATCGGATGAACGGTTCTCAACTTCTAGTGTTGAGTACGTTCAGAAACACATTGAAAAAGGAACACATGTTGTTTTATGATCGGTATCAAACGACGAGGCAATATAAGGGTTGTTTACGCCTCAAATATTGATATAAATATACAAAAAAATACTTATTACTTAATTACCCTTTCTTTTGAAGTTGTAATAGATTCTACTTCGATTATGTCAAAACACTCTTCTTTGGCTAAAAAATGGTCTCTTTAGGGGTAGTTGGCACCCTACTTGTCACTCCTCCTCCAATATAGTTAGGCCGATTTTCGTCTTTTATGAAAAGATACTTTCATACCAGAATCATTAAAATCGCTTCACTAATCGTTTCGCCCCTTAAATATGTTTTACCAGCTAAAAAAAAAAAAAAAAAAAAAAAAAAAAAAAAAAAAAAAAAAAAAAAAAAACCTTAGTTTTTCATGATATAACATATCCAAATTTCAGACAATCGGAGAGTGATACTGTGACACTTAGGTAGGTTTACTTGTGAATTATAAGGGCAATGGAACTGCTTAGGTCAGGAGGCAATGAATAACAGTGTAAGGCAATAAATTAGAGTAGCTCTGTACAAACCACATATTGTTCAGCTGGGTGTCAACCAGCCTTGTTCGTCCAAACAAGTGTGCAATTCTCAGCACTTGAGTACACCAACATCAAGACCGAAGATCGCAATGTGATTGCTAAAAATTCCCCAAGTAGTTCCTTGTAGCTCATGGAGAATGCTGTTTCGATTCCTTAGTTTCTGTGGCAGGTTCAAAAGGTGCTGTTTCAGACACTGTGTACGTTCCTCCGTCCCTAATGACCACGCTGTCGAAGGGACGTTAAACACTAAACTTTCTTTCCTTCCTTGTGTACGGTCCAAGATGTTTTGGGTTCCAATAATGATGTTGAATACCGCGTCTGAAACTTTCATTCAATTTCATGTTCGCCAAACACTTATTTAAATGGAAGTGGGATATCTCTGTTTTATTGACACTGGGTTGAAGTTTCTAGATTTAGAAGAAATATTCCAGTAAAGTCAAATATTTCGTCAGGATCTCTTCTATTGTCTCCTTTTCCTGGTGTTCTATGGCTAGGGCCAGGTTGCAGGTTTACAAGAATTTTCTGGACGAAATGTCATGAATTTCAGATAGATGCAGCATGAAAAGCATTGGCTACAGAACTAATCCGTGGAGCAATCTGTTGTGCAAGTTGATCTCCTTGTTTATCTTGCGTCCGATGAGGGGAACAACTAGATACTACCATTCGTGACCTGGAGTCAATCCCGATGGATCTCAATAACCATAAAGTAATGACTACCACCGATGGACCTCTTCAAAGCATTGGAAGTAAGGCATCTCTCCGCAGATAGCAACCACCATACTCACCGACGTTTATAATCAGAGTAGGGCAGAACCGATTCTCATCGTTGAACGCGATAGTTTCTTTTGAGTGGTGTTCAGAACCGTCGAAACACGAACAGGTGATCGGGTTGCATTTTCGACCAATTCCAGCAGAATATATCTGACTATCTGTCTATCTATCTATCTATCTAAATACTCAAAACGATTAGTGCAAAGCCTAGACATGGCAGGAGAGCAAAGTTTTCAACTGGTCGATTTATAAAATAGAATAAATATGCAACCAGTGTCAGTAACATATCCACTGATTATGAGCCTGAAGTAGCTTGAAAACTATGGAATAAAAAAAATCATGAAAGCAACTAACTGTTTTATAGCTAATTTTTTTTTTTTTTAATTGAAATATTGTAAGTTCTGGTTCATTTTTCTTCTTTGTCAGATACCGGAAGATGCCCTAACCGGGCCAAACGCGGCATTAAAAAAAAAAAAAAAAAAAAAAAAAGAAAGAAAAAAATTGCAACCAATACACTCTTTTATTCAAGATTATTTTGTATATTGACCTGAGCAAAGAGTGACGTGTATACTTCACCACGCTGAATACAATAATTGCTAAGAAGCTTCATCTGTCAAGAAAGCAAGTTATAAGAAGTTCATACTAACAACCTTACGCTGGATATCTATTGTCAAAAGAGACAGTGGGTCATTTATCCGCACTGACTACGCAGCAATCACGATAATTTATACTTCATTAGCAATCCCTCCACTGGAATATTTCAGTGTACCGGTACATTTTCATTTTTCGGACAAGTTGGTGAGTGCCAAATGTCGAATTTTCTTGTAAGGGATTCAGCACTACCTTTTCAAATTCCAATGTCCGACCCAATTTTGGTCTGTTTTTCATGGATGCACTACGCTACGAATGACCCAGTTCCCATACGGTGACACTCATTTCTTTCGGTTCTTTACCTGTGTCCTCTTACCCGAAAGTTCCTTACAGATAGAAACATAGGAAATGACAGGATATTGATCGTAGCCTCTTTACGTGACACTATGGATTAAAATGTTTGAAACAGAGTTTGGAGTACTAGGGTATTAAAATGCAAGTCTTCGAAGTTGAAGAGCGTCTGGCAACGGAAAGAAAGAAACGAAAAAGCTGAAAAAAGATGAAAAATTGATAAAATCGACTACACTGTTGTAGCCTCTCATACAATCAAAGTTTATGTAGGAAATAATTCTCGTACAATAATATGCTACAGTATTCAGCTTTGTATAGTACATGATACTGCGTTCATTGTGTCTATATATTCCTATGCGAAAACAGATACCAGATTCTAAGTTACACATCATAGAAGTGTTATATGTCATTTAAAGTGGTTTAAATTAACTGACAAATTCAATCGTGATACTACTTGCACACGGTTTTGAAAGTTACCATTGGCAGCAACCAGAAACAAGTGAATGTCTGGCCTAAGTCGTATACAAACTTTCAACCTCTGACGAAACGGCTATTTCTGTCAATCAATGTTTCGAGAGTCTTCTCAGAGTCAACGTTTAACACTTGTTGAGTCAGATAAGGAGATACACAATGCCAATGGCGTAAGAGGTCATGTACAAATGATACCCACAGCTGAAAATTACTCATCACTGAAATGAAACAAACCAGTAAACAATGACGATGATAGTATCAAGCCTAATGTGCACAGCTTAACTTGATTGCAAAAGTTGGGAACCAAGAAATAATGTATTAGCAGTTCGATATTCAACAGTCTGTATAGATTTAGCACCTGCTAAATGAGAAGCTAAGAACATCTCTGGTTTGTGCTTAGGAGTTGCGCTCGTATGTAGACGAAAATGACAAATTAAATGGTTATAATTAAGGAGATAACAGTTTCAAATTACCTTGCATCCCTTTTAAATATATAAAAGATTTAAACGGCAAATTTATTGTTATAAATATAACGTATTTTGTCAAAAACTGACATTTTGAACCCTTGGTTGTGTGTAAAATGCAGGACAATTCTCAAAATGAAGAAAACAGCAGTCAACCACATTTCATTATGCTATGGTAAAACTGCAGAGTCTGTTGCCCGTGTTTTTAGCATGGAAGCGTATGTTGGCAACTGAAAATAAATCGTTTTTGAACCGGAGATTCGGGCGCTACGCGCCCTCACATACTAAAAAAAACTTCATATTTAACCTATCCGTAACCTAACTTTTACTTAAAATGATCACTGTTTCGTACAGATCACAAAATAAATAAAACATATACCTGCTCTATGTTTGACTGCTGTGGTGTTGCCAACATTTGCAGGGCGTGGGCAACAGACTCTGCCTTATGCTATTTATTTGCTTAATAGTGCCATCACCGGTTTCGAACTTTCCAGTTCATTGCCAGACGGCTGTTCACGTCCAGATATACATATTTTGTCATCCACAGTTCGATTATGCATATAATTTTGCATTGTGGTTCTACGGTGCCCTACAATAAAAAGAGTGATTGAAATGGCTTACTTGAACGTAATTATGACTAATGCAAGTAAGACATGTTGTAAACAAACTTTTACGTTATAATTTTTGTTGCTATTCATTTACTCACGTCGAAAAATCAGCTCCATTACGTTGTAGTGTTGTTTACTGCAGTTGTTAAAGCAATGCGCACTTTGTGTATCACTTAATTCTCTTGTTAGGAGCAACATAGTGTGATTAACCACATGCACACAAACACTCCTAAAAATTTTTGCCGCATAGAATTCAAATGGTGATATTGCCAACATAACAGTAACAAAGATGTTTTCTATCAGAGATATATACATTGGTTTCACACGGAAGTTATTTTACAAAAGGAGAAACATAAAATTATTTTACACGGGAAAACCGTTATATATATGAATTATACATTCAGTGACAGAGGCTATAAAAAGACAGCTCTGTTTACAATTTAGTTAAATAATTTGGTAATTTGGAAGAATCCGTGTACATTGAAGGAAACGGCATCGGGATCGATATATATCGAACGTTCGACTCTCGCTTCGGTACCAATGGCGGAAAACTGATATGGCGGAACAGCTGATTTATATAGCTAATTACGATGTGGTTTTTTGACGTGATGATTGTATGAAATTTCGGCTTATCTGAAGGCTGGGATATCAGCAGTTAGATTTGACCCGTGGCATTGGCATGTTGTCGTGTTCGTGCGTATTTGTACGTGGCGTGATTAATTATGTTTGGGCTGAGTTGTAGACAATGGCAGGCTATATCATGGACGGTGCATTCTGTTACAATATGTAATTTACGAGGATAACCACAGATTATTTATTATCTATAATACCTAAGTATTTAGATATTATCCCGTATAAATGTTTTCCGAGATTGTGGTTACATCATGGGTTAAAGCTGACTAATAGTATCCCTGTCTTCAGTTATGACGATATTTCGGTAATTTCCAATAATGCTTGCAATCGAAGACCCTCGGCCTGAAATGATATATATCTAACGTACAACTGTAAATCAATTGAGTGTTTCTTATTCGGAGATTCGGGCGCTACGCGACCTCACCTACTAAGAAAAAAACTTTTTGTTTAACCTCTACCTAACCTAACTTTTACTTTAAAAGAAAGTGATCTGTAGCGTAGCCTTAAGAAGGTTAGGTATCGTTCAAACAGGAAGTTCTTTTTTCTCTTTATTACGCGAGGGCGCGTAGCGCCCGAATCTCCGTTTCAGAAAAACTAAATCGTTTACAGTTGCAGTTTGAATTATACCATTCTTGGAAATTACCGTTATTTCTTTCGGTATTTAAAATGGCAACCAGATACTGAGTCGGAAAAGTACAAGAAAATGTCACAAATTCAACGCAATCAAAATACAATTTAAATTAACTGCTTCGCGTTTGTCATATCGAATGCGGAGCAAGAATCGAACTATGGCTATATATCGATCGCAATGCCGTTTCCTTCGATGTACACGTATTCTTCCAAATTACCAATAATTTTACTTAATGACATATCACAGGCTGTGGAATAGATAGGGTAACGTGAGGCGTGATGAATAAGTGTGAATATTTTAATGTTGTCATAGTATGTATTAACTTGCTTAAGCCAGATAAATTTAATGATTCCTCAGACGTTTGTTGATGGCTTATCTCGTGAATGTCGTTGTTCATCAGTGCTCTTACTGCATTTCACGGTTGTCTTAAGATCTGGCCTGCGGGGAGGGATACATTCACGTTGCTCGTCAATCTCCTAGTCTCCAACTAACGCTACGTAACGGTATGGACCGCCGCGGAGACGCCAGTATTGTCGAGAACTGCGCAACATCGGGAGATTTCGTTTAAGCCCCTTTTACACGATCGACTTTCTTGTTTCAGTTGTGTACTCGAAACGAGTGGGTCTGCTGCAGCGCCGCTGGCGTTACTCAGATGAACTTGTTTTGAGTGGTCGTTTTCGTTTATACGTTCCGCGTGCAAAAGCGGTAGAGATTGTGCTGTATGCTGTGTTTTGGTTGTCAGATTTGTCGCGTAATTCGAAGCTGAACTCTGTATCGTGTTGCTGGTGGTTGTGTTTGACTATTAAAGGTATATTTATTTTGTTATGAACGCGTGGATTTGCGTACATACAATTCAAGTTGCATTTAAACGCAATATATACTTCTTTCGGTCTTTTCGAAAACTTAGCGATGGATAGTAATTTTCTGAAAATAGCTGATGCAACAATAACAAATGCTGCGTTGGAAGAAGAGGAAAAGGATAGAAGAGGCAGAAAAAAAGTTGCTGGGCGTGACACTAGCTGCAAAATCGGAAAGAAGGGAGGGGTATTTACACTACGCTAATGAACAACTCTGTTTAATGATTCTTACCTTGCATGCTGCAAAATAATAGCAGGTTCAACGATACATCTCACCATATGAATTTATCTGGTTGCATCTATACAGCACGTTAAGATATAAGGAGCACAAAAAATAAGTATTACAAACCGAATTTACCCTATTGTGATAAAATGGATTGCTGGGTCTACCAGAACAATTTCGTCCTGGTATGCTGCTATTAACACCGACATCGATTTTTTTGCCCATTCCATTTCTACAAAATAACAAATACTTACAGACTACTGTGACAATAACAAAATTTGCAGTAAATTTATCAATAAGTATCGATGAATACTCACTATAAACAATACGATATCTCTTCAGTCTCCTACTGGAAATCGCTGAATGTAAACATATGTGGCGTCAATATCGCCTCTGCTTCTAATTCTGCGCATGCGCAGTGCTTGGCGTACTCGGAATTTTAGGATTCCACAATTGACATACTCGATTGATTGTTGACGTCACTTCTCCATTCACATTGTGGTTGGTTGCTGATTTACATGCAAACACGAAAGGCGTACACATTTCAAGTAGTCGATTTTCGCCAGAAAGTCGATTGTGTAAAACAGGCTAAACTCAGAGGACACACGAAGATGATGTGTGGCCTCAGGCATCATGCTACAGACTTGGCGGCACTGCCCGCCGGAGGTTTCAGTCCTCTCTCGGGCATGGATGTGTGTGTGTGTGTTTTTTTTTTTTTTCAATCCTTACTGTAGGTTAGTTTAAGTAGTTTGTGTGTCTAGGGATTGATGACCATAGCAGTTTGGTCCAATAGGTTTACAAATATTTGAGTATTTGACACGCGGTAAATAATAACCGCGCAACTGAGGAAATTTTCCAGTAATAGTAGTAGGGGTGTAACTTGCCTAGAACCACTGGAGCAGTACCTCAAAAGATAAGTATCATCTGAAAAAATCAAGTAAAAATGAAGAAAAATGCGGCTTTCCTATCCCATTGTTAATATTTATTAAAGACTAGCTTACGTCTTCCATAGTTACTCGTGAAACAAGGTGATTATTACACCGCCTGGGATATATCAGAAAGTTATCGTTCATTAACGTGCCATAGATGTTTCTCAAACAAGGCGATTGTTACCTGATATATACCAGAAAGTTTTCGCGCAAGGTGTCTCACTTGAACTTTTCACCCCAGATATCTCTGGAACAACAATGGATATTGAAATAAGACTTTCACAGGCATGAATTTATGGCAGCGGCTTATGGAGGTAACACATACTACAACGCAAAACAAATATTATTTTCAACACAAACTTATGATTTAAAAAAAAATGGATATCCCAAATTATTCTTATGCAATGAACAACATAAAAAATCGTGTAAGTAATGGCGTTGGTTTCATCCCAATACTTAAATACGAGATATTGAGTTGACGCTTGGAATAAACGGAACGCGCAGCTAGCGCACGTCCCGAAACTCAATTCTCACGCTGCTCATAATCGTGCCATAGCTGCGCAATTCCTGCATTTCAGTGGTCAACTTCGCTACTCAGTATTTTGGGATTTAAGTGACGTATTTACGATTTTTCGTATTGTTGATTGCTTAACCTTTTAATGCTTCCCTTTTTATTTGAAGCTATAAAAATACCACGATTAATGTATAGAGCGTATATATTGAGAAAAATATCGAAAAAAAGATACCTTAAAATTATTATGCCCTACTAGCAACAAAAATTTCATAGATTGTCAGCTGTATAGTGATTCCATGATGAACCTGATGTAGTAAATGTCACTTTTATGCCTCTCACCTTTCCAGGATGTGAAGGAGCGTCCGAAAAAAAAAAAAAAAAAAAAAAAAAAAAAAAAAAAAAAAAAAAAAAAAAAAAAAAAAAACCAACTTAACTACGGGGTCATCAGTCCCTAAACTTACAAACTACTTATGAACTACTTACGAACTAGGACGCCACAAATATCCATGCCCGAGGGGGGATTCGAACCCCCGACCGCAGTGGCGGTGCAGACCGTGACTGGAGCACCTCAGTCCCCTCGGCCACCGCGGCCGGCGGGGAAAGCGTTTCTGAAGAAGCGAAATTTGTTGATATCCAATATCAGTTTAAATGTTAGGAAGTCCTTTCTGAAAGCATTTGCCTGGAGTGTAACAATGTATGGGAGTGAAACGTGGACGATAAGGAGTTCAGACAAAATGATGATAGAAGCTTTCGAAATGTGGTGTTACAGACGAATGATAAAGATTAGATGGGTAGCTCACGTAACTAATGAGGATGTGCTCAACAGAATTGGGGAGACAAGGAGTTTCTGGCATATCCTGACTAAGAGAAGGGATACGTTGGTGGGATACATTCAACTTAGCATTAAAAGGAAGTGTGTGGGGTAAAAGCCGTAAAGGAAGACAGAGCGAATACAGTAAGCAGATTCAAAAAGTTGTAGGTTGCCGTTCATATTATCAGATGAAGAGGTTTGCACTGGCAAGAGTAGCATGTTGCATCATACCAGTCTGCGGACTGAAGATCACAGCAACAACAACACTGGTCTTTTGTTGGTGCTCTTTTGGTATTTGAGAATGTTGAAATTTTTATTTATAGCTTTCTGTACGAAATGTTCTTCTTGCAGGGTGAGTATCCCCCGTTAATATTATTATTTTATTTTATCTATTTATTTTGTTATAGCACACGTTATCCATATCTGTTTTCATCCCAGAGTGATGGTGATTTCCTTTATTAGACATCATCATAAACTAAAGGCCATACCTTGTCGATTTAGCCACGTCTCTCTCTCCATTGTCACCCTCTTCAATTCCTCATACGATTTTATCCCCATATCTTCTTTGATGTTATTAAAATACGTTGCTCTTGGCCTGCCTCTTGGTTTTTTCCCTAAAACGTTTCCTTCAAATGCATTCATTAGGAATTTGTTGCGTCTCATTATGTGCCCTACCCTTTTTGATTTTCTTCTTCCTATATAATTTAGCAGAGTTCTCTTCTCATTCACTTGTCTTAAGACCTGTTCATTACTTTTCCTATCGCCCCATCTTGTTTTCGTCATTCTTCTCCATATCCACATTTCCATGGCTTCCAGTCTCTTTTTCTCTGCCTTTCCCAGAGTCCACGCTTCACATCTGTATGTTAAGACACTCCAAACAAAAGTTTTGGCAAACTTTTCTTTCTTTTTTTGGCTTATATGATTGTCTATTAGTAAATTACTCTTATTTTGGAAAGCTTGCTTTGCCATGGCTATTCTTCTCTTTATATCTGTGATACATTTGTTGTCGGCAGTGATTGTGATTCCCAAATAAAAGAAGTTCTCAACCTGCTATAGAACATCATCTTCTAGTTTAATATTAACTTTACCCTTTTATTTTGTCTTTCCAAATACCATAGTTTTATAGGTTTCAGAAATTACTGCAACCAGTCGCCTTTTTTCTTCTTAATGAAGATTTATTAAACCATGACCGGTTTCAAGATGCCTAGCAGCTCATAATCAGAAGGTATACATTTAGTGCAAATTACATTTGTATCTGTGGCAGGGCAGAAAACGAGAAAAAAAGTAAACACTAATTTTGGTATGCTACACTGAATAATTACAATATAAGTTCGTCTTCAAGATGTTACTTACAGTTATGCGTTCCACATTTAATTTGACCATATGTGTTCCGCTTTTGGATAGCATTTCACAACACTGCCCTCCATCAGCACACCACAGCAACTCCCACGACTTTCAAGTGGTAAATTTTAAGTAAAATAAATAAATAAATAAATAAATAAAGACTGCACACACATTACGACTGCACAGTCACTACCACGTCTTTCAACTTGTAAGCAAAACAAAGAGTATGTTTATACCACAGGCTAAGAGCTATCATATGAAACCAAAGACTGACAAAAGCTTATCTTATTATAGGATATAAATATGATGCCAATTTAGATTAAATAAGAACAAAAGTTGTATTACAAAGTTAATATGTGTATAAAATATGATTTCAGAATGATATTTACGTTAATACTAGGAGTATTGATTTTATGATTACTTTAACATCTGTTTACATTCGTCACATGTGTTGTTTTAGGTGGCATATAAGACATTTGAGTTTGTGTGTTATTCGTTGATTCGAAAATTACAAAAATAACTTTGGGCTTTGGTAGGGAGTAGTGTGGGCGGTGGTGAAAGGAGTGGGGTAGAGTGGGGTGAAATGGAAGAGGACGAAAGAGACAGTGTAAGTGCAAGGAGAATTCAAATGTCTTACATGCCACCTAAAGCTTGAAACCCTTCATGGTTTAATAAATGTTCATTAAGAAGAAAAAAGGCGACTGGTTTGCAGTAATTTCTGAAACCTATTTCATGATACAGTCGCAGACTCCAGTCACGGTCTGCACGGCCACTACGGTCGGGGGTTCGAATCCCCCCTCGGGCATGTATATTTGTGCCGTCCTAGTTCGTAAGTAGTTTATAAGTAGTTTGTAAGTTTAGGGACTGATGACCCCGTAGTTAAGTCCCATAAGCTTAACAAACATTTGAACAGTCGCAGATTCCAATATAATGGATAAAACCATAGTTTTTGTATTCTTCTCATTAATATGTAGATTAAATTCTCTTAGGATTTTGGCAAATTTTAGCAACATAAACTCCATTTCCTTTACTGAGTCAGCAAGTACTACTATATCATCTGCAAAACGGATACAGTGTATTCGTTCCACGTTAATTTTAATTCCTTTGGTTGCTCTTTTCAACTTTTCAATGGCTTTTTCAATAAATAAGTTGAACAAATATGGTGACAATGGGCACCCTTGCCTTACTTTATTAGATGCGGCTTAAATTGGGTGAAACGCATCCTTTACATTTTGTACAGTCATTGGCTGCTTATGAAAATAAATAAATATATTAAACAAAAACAAAAAAATGAAAACGAAGTGAAAGAGTCTACAATAGGGTATTTTCCTGTGTTAAAAATATGGTTCCAATTGTTGTCATTCTGAATGATTATAACATTCAGACAGCATTTTTGCTCATAATTCTTACAAAACATCTGTTATTTTTACGCAATTAAAGCTTAAAAATCATCAAATTTCACGATTAGATCATGTGATCGAAAACGCTCCGTTATTGGCTGAAGTACTGGTGACGACATAGGGAGACCTACAGCGCAGCAACTAGAAGTCGGAGCTGTATTATTGTAAGCGTTTCCTCCATTTCGCAGCTTTAAGTTCAGTTTTTTCGTGATCCAAACGCGTTTACAGTTTTTATGCCACAATGGAAGATGGTTATGTGAAGGCTGACAGCGGAAACCTCCCTGAAGTTCATGCAATTATGGTGTCTTCATTCTTTAAAAACAATCCAAATTTTTACGTGCCAGAAATAAGAAACGTGAAAACTGCATTGTAAGTAACGCATACCTACATTTTAAAGCTAGTTATTTCGAGAGATATTTTATGCCATTGGAAAAAAGTACCCTATTTGTTGATGTCAGCAGACTTAATCTGAAGTCACCATATTATGCAATAAAGGGTTAAATTTTATCTTCTATCCAAGCGGCCTTGAGTGATTATGTTGGCAACATCAACACGATAGAAAATCTTTGTCCAGATGTTCAGACCACATAGAATGACTAGATTAGTGTATCGTACAGACCACGAAGTAAATAAATAATGCTTTTCCTGCTCTATGATTCTTGTATGTACCCTTGTCCGGTCAGTAAAAGTAACTGCCCTCGTAAATCAAATATTTGCGCTGTCTCGCGATTGGCTAATGGCGACGTCTCATGATTCTCGCTATTCAGCATCTGTTGCCAACATAGTCACAGGACGCCGCCGGGATAGTTAGTAAATTTTAACCCAGTAAAGCACGCAGTTAAGAGAGTAATTTTATTTCACTACTTTAATACTGGTGCAAAGTGAAACATCAAAACCTGTAAAATACAGCAAAAATGCCTTGTGTATAGCTATACAATATATCTATAGTCTAAAACAGCGACAGTGGGTTGCATCGGTGGTATTTTCATATCGCTCGTAGGTTGGCAACGCACATTTCGTGTAGCCAAAGGCATGTCACATTCACGTAAACATTGCGAGCGAGACACGATGGAATAAATTTATAGCTCCGAAATTACAGTGATCTTCTGGTTTGTTGTTTTTGTGAGTGAATGTTTGCGATTGTGTGTAAACTTTCTGTCATGCATATCAGTATTTTCCTTACATATTCAAGATTTGCTTTGATATGAATGTGTCACTACTTTTGACACTACAAACTAATCCATTTACGTTTACTCGTCCACATACGAAGCCACGAACAGAAATACACACATTAAGTAGCCGCTATTTCATTTGGATCTCTTCCCGCCAATGTCAACCACTTTTTGCGTATCTTCTCATTTTTTTGGTACTTGCAAGAACAATTCTTCTGGAGTCTTGACAGATGTATTGGTACAGTGCGGAACTAAGCAATGTTTGTAGATCATTATGCAAACGTTAACGCCCAAACACGAGGCCTCGGCCCAAACAATATACAGGTATTTGTTTATCTTACGAGAGCAGCAGCAGCTGCAGCAGCGTGTTGTATGACGTCACAGGCATCACGTGACTCAAATGTAGCGTTTCAGCGGGCTTTCAAATTATTTGAATTTAATTTTTTTTTTCTTTAAGTACTGAAATCCACGAGGTAAAAAAGCATGTTCGGGCCATAATATAACATAATTAACAATTTATAACGATTTCCAGAAAACAGTCAAATATCCTATTCCGGATCCAACTGACAACGCGCCGGCGAATTAAATGCGGGCTGCGAACCCACGTCCATCGGTTCAGGCAGCAAACAGAGCTGTCGGAACGGTCCCGGTTGCACGCGGCTCCGTTTACACAGCGCTCAATCGTTTACACAGCGCACGCTGATACGGCAGCGGGAGGCCATAGGACGGGTGAGACGTGGTCGGGAACTGGGCCAACGCCACCTACCTTAACAACGCCTGCGCGCTGCACAACATTACTCATATCAGTCTTATCTAGCGCTGCGCCGAGTTTGAGAAGGCGTGCACGTGGCACACTGTATTTCAGAATGACAACATTGTTATTTACGTGATTCTCAACGCAAATATGTGCTGGTAGCAGACAAAATACGTCCGATTCCAACTTCGGTTAGATACCTTACTATCAGTTCATAAATATCTTATACCAACCAAAATTTGTCTGTGAATCACACAAATAACATTCTGAAACACAATGTGCAAGATGCACGTATTTCGAAACTCGGCACAACAACTGACAATACAAATAGTTCACTTGTGTTATTACTACTTTTGACTGAAAGTGCACAGGCCTTGTGTAACTACGCACGATAGCAGGACATGTGTAACTATCATATTAAACATTGGGAGCATATGTAGTTTTGCCCTACTTTAGGTTACTGTTTACATACTTACTGCCAGTGCCATTTGAACCGCAGCCAGTCCTCAGTCTTACGTAAACCAGTGCTCCATTCCTCTACCTTCAGCTACTTCTTCATTCCTTCCCATCTTCAGCAGATCCTTGTTAACCCTTTGAGTCCCACATTATGAAATCAGCTTTGGAAAAATTAAAATCAGTTTTACTGTATTAATACAGTGCAGTAAACATTAAAATATCTTCATCTTGTGATGGTGCAGCTTTGTGTCTTCCGTGCTTGCAGTACTAGATTTGTGGTTCATTCCTCCTTATGTAAGACACTTTTTTGGTTTTGATACCCAAACTAGTTTCGGCACTTATTGTGCCATCTTCCGTGGGTTTCTGGTGTTTATTTTCTTTTATAACATGTTACATATTTTGGTTCGTTTGAACAAGTTATTTGGTTTGACAATTTTGTAAGATGTTTTAGGCTTAATTTATTCAAGGTACTTACATTGTGTCATTCTCAGGATTTTCATGTGCATTACTTGTGGAATGACAAGTTTTGACAGCCTGTCATCTGCAAACAATAAGACATTTTTGTTTGCGAAAACTGACTAATTTATTGTAAGCCTACATAGAAGTTACATTGAAAATATTTCTATGTGGCTGTTTTGGCTTACTTCAGTGTTGGAGGAAGGTTTCCCTAGTCTATTCTGTATTGTGTTGTTAGTTTTGTATCCTACGTTTAGCCCTTGTTTCTTAAATATGTTGCCCTCTCTGTGTGTGATTTTGTTGTTGTAAGTCATGATGTGCCATTTGTTGCTTACTGTGTGTTGGTATGTTGGTGCAGTGTTTCATCTCTGAGTGTGGGATTTTCCTGGCTGTGTATTACCTGTTTTTGTAATTTTCTGAGTATTCTATCCACTTTTTTAGGGTCATACCCATTTTCTTGTGCAATTTGTTTAATTGTGTCCAGTTCTTCTGTGTAGCCTTGTTTGCTCATTGGTGTTCTGATTAATCGGTGTAGTAGAAATCTGAAACTTGCTTCCTTCTGGATTATTGGATGATTGGACTGGTTGTGAATCACAGTGCTGATCATTGTGGGCTTCCTGTAGATTGTGAATTCATGTTTGTTGTTTCTGTTATGAGTGGTGAGTTCTAACCATTGCATAAATTAGGCCTAAAACATCTTACAAAATTGTCAAACCAAATAACTTGTGAAAACGAACCAAAATATGTAACATGTTATTATAGAAAATAAACACTAGAGACCCACGGAAGATGGCACAATAAGTGCCGAAACTAGTTTGGGTATTAAAACAGAAAAAGAGTCTTGTATAATGCGGAATCAACCACAAATCAAAATTTCTGTTTCAAAATTTTTGGTCGAACTATTGATTTTTTTATATCCTGTATTTCATGCACAACACAAACGTTTGTATCGAGGTATTTTCTTATTTGGACGTTATTTTGTTGATAGTTAACACTGCCAGATAAATAATGCTAGCATAATCTTCGCCACAGCATCAAAGACAAGACAATTCACTGCTGGAATAAAATAAAAGGAACCACATTTACGGTCACACTCTCAGCCACGTACAAACGGCAACGAAACGCAGCCTCCAAGATGGACAGATTAATGCCTCAGAAGTGGCTACACGCCGTACCAAGCGGCAAAATGTCGTGCTAGAAGCATGTTGTTCACCAACAAAAATGCAATTTTAAGGATTTATACACAAAATACGGTATAAATCAACTTTTAGTTCGTTGTTATCTAGGAACAACACTGGCAATGGAAGGGTTAACGTCATCCATCCACCTCGTTCGTGGCCTTCCGAGAGGTCTCTTTCCCTCATCACATATCGTACAGTGCTGGCAATTTTGTTTCTCACCATATGACCATAGCATCTCATTCTCTGCCTTTTGATTATGTTTACTGTGCCTGGCTCTTTCTACATGTCCCGGATCTTCCTGTTTCGTCTTCACCTCTAACCATTATTTTCCGTTACTGGTCAATTTATTTTCCTCAGTACCTTGCTCACAAATGTGATCAACCTTCTCAGCGTCTTCGGTGTCACTGGCCATGCTTCACTGGCATCTCACTATTGGTCTGATGATTGCCTTATATATTATCAGTTGCATTCTATATGACAATGAATGAATAGCTACGCATGAATAGCTACACTTTCTGCTTGTATTTTATTTAAAATTTCTGTCTCAAGGTTGCTGGTACTGTGTACTGGTTCAAATTCAAATTGTTGATATTTATACTGGGCCGCGGCGGAGTGACCAAGCGCAATGAGGCGCTATGCTTCGATGCACGAGGCCGTTTTCGTCGGGGTTCGAATCCCCCCTCGGGCACGGATGTTTGTGTCGTCTTTAGTATAAGGTAGTTCATAAGTAGTTTGTAAGTTTAGGGACTGATGACAACGCAGTTAAGTCCCACAAGCTTAACCAACATTTGAACATTTATAGTGGGTGGTATGTTCTGTCTCCTTGCTACTACTACCAGCTTGGTCTTACAAAAAAATGTTCAAATGTTTGTATAGCTTATGGGACTCAACTACGGGATCATCAGTCCCTAAACTTACAAACTACTTATGAACTAGCTAACACTAAGGACGGCACAAGTATCCATGCCCGAGGGGGTATTCGAACCCCCGACCGTAGTGGCCGTGCAGACCGTGACTGGAGCGCGTCACCGCGGCCGGCTTGGTCTTACAAGGAGGCCACATGGGTATCGGATTTTAGAATTTTTTGATACTTATGCTACGTGCAATTCAGAACACAAATAAAAATCATCCAAAGCCATTCGAACCAACTTTCAAAAAATCTGGAGAAAATCGAATATGAAGTTTTGCAAGTACGCGTAAGTAACAATAATTAAAAGAGGTGACCCATCTGTCGGTGTAGCTCACGTGGTAGCGTTCCAGCCTTCCAACCGTAGGGTCAGTGGTTCGAAACCTACCGTGACAGGTTTTCTTTATTTTTTCCGTTGTGTTCAGATACTCAGACAATTTTAATATCTAATGGCATTTTTTTCGATAAATGCACGTATTTTTGTATATTCGTAATTTTCTATATTGTATAAGAGATTGTTAATAATGATGGTTACAAGCGAAAAACAAACTATATTTTAACAGTATTGGCTTCACTATTAGTTGATGACAGTAGTCTTTGTTTTTTCAGTGTGTCGAGAGCTAAGACGCTCTTTATGGAAAGTCATCTCCATAGCTATTAATGACTTTCTAAGCACCTAACCTAATGAACCATCGTTTTATGTGACGACAAAGTGTTCAGCTCATCGACATGAACACAAACAAAAACTGACACAACAACTGTAATTTGGGATCCTAAAATGTTTTATGTAACTAAATTCGAAAGCAACGAAAAAAATATTTGTTACAGGAGGTTTGAACCATCGACTCTATGGTTGGGAGGCCAGAACGCTACCACTTGAGCTACATCGACAAATTTCAAAGTCGATTTTGTCGAGAATTTTTGAAAGTTGGGCCAAATGGCTTTTGCTGATTGTTATTTGTTTTCTCAACTTCACGTAACATAAATATCAAAAAAATTTAAAATCCGATAGCCATGTGGTCTCCTTCTTAGGCTTATTTATCGTTAGTCTCATTCTTCCAGCTTACTCCATCAGCTCTCTTCCCATTACCTCCAACTCCATCAAGTTTTTAGCAATCAGAACGACGTCATTTGCAAACGCCAGTATATTTATCTTCCTCCTATGTCTACTCCGGTGTTTGTAATTCGTTTTAGGGTCTTGTTCAGTGCTATATTAAACAGTGTTGTCGGTATAACGTATCCTGATTTAATCTCAAACTGTTATGAATGTGTTTTTTCCTATTCCTACTACGCATTTTGATTGATTAACGCATAGCTGGGTCTTCCTTATCAATGTTTTATACTTTTCCATTATCTTTCACATCTCTCATCTTGTGATCGTGTCGTACGCCTAGTTTATTCCCTGTTCTTCTCTAGAATTTGGCAGGTGCAAGGGAGGGGGGGGGGGGGGGGAGGTCATCGGTAGTAGATTTACCTGCCATGAAACCTGCTTCGACATCTTTTATTATGTCTTCAACGTAATGCTTGGGTCTGTTTAGTATTATTCTTGATATAATTTTGTATGCTATACACAACAGCGATTTACGAATGTAGTTCTTCCTCATTGTGATATCGCCTTCTTCAATATTGGACATATGATGGCCACTGTCCAATCCTCAGGTATCTCTTCCTCATTCCATATCTGTGTTTTCAGTTCGTGAATCTGCGTATGTTTCTCCTCACCAGCGTATTTTATAAACTCTGCTGGTACCTGATCTATCCCTGTTGCTTTGTTGTTCTTTACCATCTTGATATCTGTTGTCACTTCTTCTAACGTGGGCACTACGTTTTCCGGTTACACATACTGAAATAACGGGTTTACAACCAAGATAGCTTTCTTCATTTAATTACATTACCGGTTTCGGCGTGCTAGACGTCATCTTCAGACCTAATACACAAAGATTTTTACAAAATGAGCTGCTATATGTAATAGCAAAACAATAAAAAAAATAAAAAATAATAATAAATAAAATAATCTACAATTATACATTTACAAACCTGTAATAATTTTACATGAATTCACTGCTATTATGACAATTTTGTTACATAGTAAAACGATGTACATCCACATTGATGTGTCATCAACATAAAACTTACAAGTCAGCAATAAAACGTCTGAACCCATCTTTCTTATGGCCTTAACCAGCGACACTTCAGAATCCAAGTTCAATACTGACTGAAGCCAAGTTCAGTACTGACTATTAGGCGGGAAGGCACGGACAAAGATTTTACATATACAGTAGAATATATTACACATTGGTCTTTGCCTTTGAGGCTGTCGTTTTCTCTCTCTCTCTCACACACACACACACACACTTTTTTTTAATATATAAATGGCATATAATTTGTATGAAGTACACTGCTAAGCAACATAGAGTATGAGATGTTATACCAGGTACCAAACACAGAAGTAAGTAGCATTTCAAGTGATCTACAAGAAATTTAAAATTATTATATATTACATTTTTTTTCTTGTGAAATGAAACAGACTGGATAGAATGTGTTAACTACATTCTACCCTTTGTGTGGCAGACGACAGCAAAATAAGACTACATGTCTAGATTATTGGTAAGTGGGTGTATACGCTATTGCCTCAGATGGACTCTATATAAGGCATAGTATCCCACAAAGTGCAATGCTTTGTGTCATCTACCTCGCATAGTCGCATGTATAAGAAGAAGGGCTTGGTCTACTAACATCTCGGATCAAATACAGACACCATAGTAACTGCTTATGTACCTTATATAGGTACCAGTATGTTTCATTTCACATGGAAACTATTTTCCAGGGTATACTAGTTTATATGTAATCTGGTTTTACAGCTTTTATTAAAACAATTGTAATCAGTATACATATATAAAAATGGAACGTGGGGCGTGTGTCCGTATATTTTACTTGGTAGCCAAAATTATTCACTGTAGACCAATGGTGGTTGTGCATGAGAGTAGCCTTTAGGTGCGCGATGTGCACTATGGTGTTTTGGTCGCGGTGTGTGGCGATGGGTGAGTGTGGCGAACAAATATCCATAAAATATGGAGCAATATGACGATCAACAATTGCTCAAAGATAAAAAGACTCAAACATAAAACACTGGGAAACACAGACATACATTAATTGAGCATTACCTACACTGGCAATACACCAATGATCTCAATATAAACACTAGAAAGACAACTGTAGTGTTTAGGATCAAAATACTGATAACTGGATTAGAGAGAGAGAGAGAGAGAGAGACAAATATACGTCGAGCATCACGGTTTCATAATACATAGTACCATCTCCATATTATCTTAGAGCTTACTGCAATACACAGACTCTAGACATACGTTAATGTATGTTTCTGACGGAAAGTTCGTTAAGTAATAGATTACTTTGGTTTAGCGCACAGTATCGCGTCACTAAACAGATTAATACCATTCAGTTAGGTAACAGCTGTGTTTGTCGCCATAGTACAGAAAAGGACAAATTGATGAGACGTTAGTTACAGAGCACAGCAAATAACTAATAGATGCCAATGCTTCGTTTTTTCATTCTCATAACTGTGGTGTAATACACAACAAGGGGTACAATTTTACTTACGGCATCGGCGAAGTATGCTGATGTTGGCAACGGCCGTTAAATGCTCTTTCAAAAATCAGTCATGTAGAATGATATGAATAATTCTTCATGTTTACGATTAAATAAATAATTTATGCTGTTTCTATTCATTAAATTAATCCTCCTCCTAAAGCAGATAGTTCGTTGCCAACGATAGTAAACTGCCACTGCAAGTAAAATTTAACCTAGGTAGGACACAACAAATTTTTTTTCTTCCTAGCTATACCCCATATGTTTTGCAATGTCATGGAAAGAAAAGATGTGCATCTTTCGACGGGTATAACCACTAAATTGTACACAGAGTAGAAATATATATGGAGTGAGCATTGCGTTCTGGACATCTTCTCAACATTTGGCATTACCAAGTGATATTGAGACAAGTGCACTCTTTCAACACATTTATTTGCTCTTACGATTGGTTTGTACCTCATTGGCTGCAAAGAAGCCCCACCTTCTTTTCGCAGAGCAACCACTTAACATGAAATATAATCTAAATGTGCTACAGAAACAACAAGAATGTTGAGGAAGCGACGCTAAAAGGGCCATTTACACATAGTCATCTGTCTTAACCGAACAAAAAAAAAACCAAGATGAAGTCAACGATTAGTAGATTTTCCCCATTATCACGTGACATTTCCACCTTAATGTTGAGGACACAATCAGTTCTTTGCATCTAAATGCTCACTCCAAAGATATTTCTCCTCTGTGCCTGCCACTAGAGATAAATAAACACGCGAGCTCAAACTCATCAGAAAGTTCTCTGCTTTCATAATTGTTCGGTACAATATTGTGATTAAAATTTTTAAGTACTTACTTTTGGTGCGGACTACATTAAGATAGAGATTTTGCAGGGATTTTACTTCGTGCTTTACGAAGTAGGCTAATCACTGTAGGACGTGGGGACACGTATTAGCTGAAACAATGGTTGATAGTGCTAACACAGTCAAGACAATTCACTGGAAATACTATATTTAATGGAAATTTTTATTCAGTCGATCAGCTGACGCCATTCCTTCAACGATTACCCAGACTTACTTTATCGCACATTGACACCACCATGACGTCATATTTAAACTGACATGAACTGCTCTGTTGATTGAATTACCATACTTTCAGCATTCGTTGAGTTTTCGATAATAGGGAGGACTGCATACAGAATAACTACATTGTCCCCAGTGCAACATTGAAACATACTAATACTTAAGCTTACACTTTCGGTGAGTGATAAACAACTTAGTACTACACCACAGAACCAATACATGGTGCTGTTATTATTATTACTATTTCTCATGTCAAAGATATAAGTGTTTTCAGAAGTTTACGTCAAACAGACGATTACATACTGCAATCTTAACTTCATGAACACAACCTAACAATGAATTTACGTCGTTCCTGAGTGTGGACTTACTTTCACTTTTTGTATGAAAAACTTTATGAACATTCATCGTTTTCGACAATGACTTCTACTCAAATTTGACATCTTGGTTAGGAAAACTGAGTTTATTGACAGAGCTATCAAGCAAAGATTCTTTATTTGCTGACCTACGTCCTGAACCCTAAAAAACCGTGATATACACAGGTCCCTCTTTAACAACCGTTGCAAAGCACGGCCATTTAAGTTAGTATATAATAATTTTAAATTTCTTGGAGATCACTTGAAATGGTACTTCCTTCTAAGTTTGGTACCTGACATAACACCTCATACTCTGTTGCTTAGCATTGTACTTCAAACAAATTGTATATATATTACATTCAATGTATAAAAAATTGTACTTCATGGAGTTTCTGTAGATATGCCCCATACATAAGGAAAATGACTGCCTAAAAGGCAAAGACCAATAATTTATATATTCTACTGTACATGTAACATCTTTGTCTATGCCTTCCCGCCTAATAGCCAGTATTGAACTTGGCTTGAGTCAGTATTGAACTTGGCTTCAGTCAGTATTGAACTTGGATTCTGAAGTGCCTCTGGTTAAGGCCATAAGAAAGATGGATTCAGACGTTTTATTGTTGACTTGTAAATTTTATGTTGATGACACATCAGTGTGGATGTACATCGTTTTACTATGTAAAAAAATGTTATAATAGCAGTGAATTCATGTAAGATTACTACAGGTTTGTAAATGTATAATTGTAGATAGATAAGATTTTTTTAAAATTTGCTATTATGTATTGCAGCTCATTTTGTAAACAGGTTTGTGTATTACGTCTGAAGATGGCGTCTAGCACGCCGAAACCGGTGTTGTAATTAAATGAAGAAAGCGATCTTGCTGCAAGTCTGTTATTAAACAACGCTAGATGGCCCCAATAACGAGTTCCTTATACAACATAATGAAATGTTTCTCGGTCTTGATTATCCTTCTTATTATCATCAGACACTTCCAGGAGGATTTCAAAATATACCTTCCTATTTCCTAAATCTTTAGACTAGTAACACCAAAAAAAGAGTGTTTGAGATGACCTTTAGACTGCTCGAAATCTATTTGCAAAAATATATTAACTGTTCATCTGAGTCGAAAACTGAATAAACTGATTTATAGAGGAGAAATTCTCTGCAACTTTGCTGTATGACTTTCTCTTACTCGCACCGTTTCACAGATATTTGCAAACAAATAACGACGATTAGACAGTCTGTCTATAACATGTCCCCAGTTTTTTAGGCCAGTCATTCAATCGATTACCACAAAATTTTACAAATGTATTTGTTAGTCTCCTTAAAAAAATGCTCAAATGTTTGTAAACTGCTATGATCATCAATCCACAGACTTAAAAACTTCGTAAAGTAACCCAAGGACAACACAAACACCTATGCCCCAGAGAGGACTTTGACCTCCGACGGAGAGCAACCGCGAGCTTCGAGGGCAAGGCGCTTTAGGTCGCTTGACCACTACATCATGACATAACTGTATAATCAAATGCAAGAATGAAGATGATAAAAAAAAATCGATGAACTAAATGATAAGAATATTGTAACACTAAGACAGCGGAGTAAAGGACGATCTTCTTTAAAATTAAACATAAAAATTAAAATATTGTGCAGAAAATGAAGATGTCAAAATACATTGTTCCGCATAATAGGCTAACAACAAATAAAACTGCTGCGGAAGATCAAAAAGATACTTGATTAATTAAATTACAAAAATAAAAATCGCACTGGCCTGTTTTATGGGCTACTTTTCCAAACATTGTGGATAAAAAATAATATAAATAACGTAAAATTAAATATAAAAGGATTATAAATTGTATTATTATTTAGTACATACGTGATTGTGTATTATCTTATTAAATATTATGTATTACATTATTATTTATTTATTTAATTTTTTTATTTATATTTTATTAGTATTGGACCTAAATATTTTCAAAAATCATAAAACTAAGAAAGACCTAAGTGGGCCGTAAAACACGCCAGTGAGATTTTAGTTTTCAACATGGCAGTTTTTTGTTTTTGAGAATTGGTAAGTGAAGCCCGTCCTAGGCGGTTGGAGATAGTGCGCGGTGGATCCGAAGACCGCTCACCTGTATATGGGACCACTGGCATAAGAAGCACGCTTGCGATCGCTTGTAGAGGCAACTGCGTACGACCTAGTCAGGCGCTTGATAAAGTGCTTCGTACATGTGCAGACGTCTCAGCGGGCACGCCAGCTGACAAACGACGTGAACTCGCGAATTTTTAGTGAATTGCATACGTGTCTCCAGTTTTGCTTAACATAGTCTGAAACTTCCTGACAGAATAAACTGTATGCCGCACCTGGATTCGAACCCGAGACCTTTTCACACACAAGTGATGTAAAGCTGTGATGACAGGACGTAAGGTATGCCAGGGTAACTCAGTCGGTAGAGCACCTGACCACTAAAGGCCAAGGTCTCGGGTTCGACTCCCCGCCTGGCTCACTGTTTTAATCTGACAGGAAGTTACGTAACAGCGCATACTTCGCAGCAGAATGAAAATTACATTAAAAGTCTGTTGGTCTCATAAATAGTTGATGGGTGAAACATCTGCTCAACCGGGTCTATGTCCTCTGAAGAAGCTGGCCATCCCATACCTTCAGTTTCCTCAGCTTCAAGGATGTTGTCTACCAGTGCAGCTCATTGCGTACCAGCGTTATCGTCCACCAGCGTCATCTCCTGTGGCATCAGCATAGGCACAACAGGAGATCCAAGGACCTCGACCCTAAACCTCTCAGCAGTCAAAACGCCGTTCTGAACGACATGGAGGTTCGTTCGTCTGCCAATACTGATGTCTGGGATGTACTTGGCAGGCGCATTGCAATCAGACCAGCACCTCCCACAAGGGTTGTAGAGCTGGATATTGCACTCATGGAAGAATAGCCTAATATCCATCAAGAGCTGATTTTTAATCTCATACTGTCCATGCCACGGAAGTGAGCAACTGTATTGGCCGCCCGAGGTAATCATACACCATATTAGAGGACAACGAGAATGACTTTTTTACTATTATCGAAGCCTATGGTGTCTCGCTTTAAGTAATAGCTATGTAAACCTGAAGTAAATAGTTGAGACAGGAAAATATTGTACTATATCACACACAATTTATAATTGTAACCAATATCTCAAATAAAATACATTACCATGTTTATATTGTGTGTGATATTTCACCTGATCCCCTAACTGTTTGAGCAAAGTATACCACTTGATGGAAGAATATTAAAACAAGTTCAGTCAGTGCGTTATTTTGGATGCTGCATAACTTTCAATGGAAGTTGTACAGAAGAAATGAGACTCATAATTTTAATGGGAAATGAATGACAGCAGAAGTATCGCGTTAATCTCAGGAAGAGGTCTGCCAAATGTTTTGGATAGTGTCTTCTTGAAAGTGGACGGTCATACAGAAAAAATAAAAACATTTAGAAAACTTTGATACGTCACTATGGTAAAGAATGGAGAAAGTGAAATGGCCCGACAGAATGAGAAATGAAGAGGTGTTGAGGAGGGTATGAGAGGAGAGGAAGTTCATGAGGATGAAACAGAAAAGGAAAAGATCTTAGGTGGGATACATATTACGTAGGATCTGTCTACGGAGAGGACACTGGAGGGAAGAGTAGAAGGAAAAAGAAGAAGTAGATTTGGTATGCTGACAGATATGAAGGAAAGAAGAAGTAACAAGCAAATGAAGGAACATACCAAGGGCGTAGCCAGGGGGGTGGTTTCTACAGTTCAAACCCCTCGCGAAATGTTGATAAAGCCAACAAAAACTGGCATCATTCTGAGTCAGGATAAAGCACGCCTACATTTCGCCGAGACTGGGAAGCCGTTACACTTGCTCCACACAGTCACGATTCCCCCTCCCCCCACCCTCCCCAAGCGGTTCCCATGATTTTAGAACCCTGTAGAAAGACATTCATGGCCATCGGTATGTTTCGGAGAAAGAGGTGCGCACCTGATCCTGTATCTAACTGCAAACAGTGAGGAGTTCAACGTCTTATCTCATAGTGTGTTACATGTATCAACAGTTATCGTGATTACTACTAAAATAATGCGAACTTTATTTAGTTTTCTCTCGAGTGTCTTCACTTACTATGTGTATAACGTGATGTAGATGTGTTGCAATCAAATTGTTGCTCAAGGCATCCACGGTAAATTATGGTAATGAGGAGGACTAAATCCGGCAGAGATCCTGTGTAGAAAGTGTCGGGCTATAGAGCTTCTCTCTGCTTCCGAAATTTGAGATATTTTCTAACACCATTGTTAGTAATTACAATGTCAGCCAGTAATATTTGTTGAAGTTCCTATGTAAACGAAGGTTCCCGTCTAGTCAAAGAGTATCTTCTGTAAACTTATTTTTTGCCAGTGACATATTTCACGTGCCGAAAAACTTTTGCGTTAGGCTGTGCTTCTCTGTTAGTGCTTCAGACGTTGCTGATAGCACACACACTGCGTTTTCATTGCCATCCGTGTTTCGATCCACATTTACTGTCATCATGATATGATTTGCCTTGTCCCTATTCTGGAGAATACATAGATTGTTAAGAAGTTTTCGAATTTTGTTTCTATACCATGATGATTGTTACATATCCAGTCATCTGCAATGAAAAATAATATATACTGTATTAGCGCCAGGTGCATTTCTACTAAGACTAGGGTAAATCCGGCAGAAATGGCGCACATTTTCAAAATTATTCATAGAAAATCCCATAATGCACTTAAGTCAAAGTAATTTCTTTTACAAGTAAACAAACCAGTTTTCCTTAAAATATAACTTTTTTAGAATTTTACATGCACACATTCGTCATATTTGACCACTCAGAAAACCTTACAGTGCGGCATCTATCCAAATGTTCAAATGTTTGTCAAGCTTAAGGGACTTAACTGCGTGGTCATCAGTCCCTAAACTTACAAACTACTTATGAACTACCTTATACTAAGGACGACACAAACGTCCATGCCCGAGGGTGGGATTCGAACCCCCGACGGGGAATGGCCTCAATGCGCTCTGCCGCTCCGCCGCGGCGGTGGCATCTGTCCCTTAAGGCTGAGGGTGACATGCTTCATGTTGATATTTGTTGAAATTTATAATTTTTTAAGCAAAATATGTTAAAACTTTGGTTTATGATTGTAAGAATTGAGGAATAAAAACAATGAAGAATTGGCAAACAAATACTTTATTTTTGTTATATCAAAACTCTGAATTAAATTTTTAATTATTTTCAAAGATTAAAATTAGACCTATCAGAGTTTTTCAAAAGAAATCCTCTCCATCATAAGCTTTTATTCCTAATTTCCCTGCCACAGTCCACACAAAAGTATCAAAGATTTTACATTTTTCATGTACCTAAAGCTTACTTGCCAAGCAACATAACCAGTCACATTTTTAGTGGTTTCACAATACAATTCTTTACACTCCTTATATGGTGACTTCTCAAGAGTTTTTTATTTTTTTTATTTTTTTTTTTATTTATTTATTTATTTATTTATTTATTTTTTTATGAAGGCCTAGGCCTATGTTTGTTAAATCCGGATCGTAAGTTTTATTTCACTTCTGCGGCAAGTATCCATAAACAAGGGGCGGCATATATACCGGATACCACCGCTGCATCATGTATCCCGATCTATCAGGGATAGCCACACGAGAGTAGCGGAGCGGTCTGGAGCGCCACGTTGCGGATCGCGCGGCCTCCTGCGTCGGAGGTTCGAATCCTCCCTCGGCCATGGATGTTTGTGTTGTCTTTAGTATAAGTTAGTTCATAAGTAGTTTGTAAGTTTAGGGACTGATGACCCTGTAGTCACACAAGCTTAACAAACATTTGAATATTTTTATCAGGGATAGACGCCGCACCCTAAGACTCTGCGACCGTAGCAGCCAAGTTGGCCGGACTGGAATCAAAAAGCAACCTACAGAAGTTACTGCTCGTACAGCTACTCAGATATTTAAAAATATGTCACTATTTAGTTTTGCCTCAAGGGATACTGTTGGAACCCATCCCAGTAGACACAGGAGTTAAGCAAGGATGTTTGCTGTCACCTATCCTATTTCTGATGGTGCTGGATCTTGTGATGCAGAAGGCAATGAATCGTCGAAGAGGAATTCAATGGGGATTGACAGGCAGGTTGGAGGATTTGGACTTTGCAGATGACCTGTGTTTGCTAGCCAGCAGTTACAAGGATATGGAAGCAATGATGAATAATTTAAAAACCGAAGCATCGGAGGTGGGGCTGAAGATAAATGGAAAGGAAACTAAGGAGATGCGCTGTAATAACTGAAATGAAGCACTATTTTTTTTAGGAAAACAAGAAATCGAGTAAGTCAAGCAGTTTTGCTACCTGGGAAGTTTAGTCACCCCTGAGGGAGGAACTATCGAAGATATAGGAAACAGAATAAATAAGGCTAAAGGGGCATTTCGAATGCTGAGACCAATCTGGAAGTCAAGGGAACTTAACAGCTATACAAAACTACGCATATTCAATACAAATGTCAAGTCGGTACTGCTCTATGGGTGTGAATCATGGAAAACCAACAAACAGCTGATTAGCAGACTTCAAATATTTGTGAATAGAAGCTTGAGGAATATCTTGAGGATATGGTGGCCACAAGTAATCTCCAACGAAGAACTATGGAGAAGAACTCATCAAACGCCCATTGATATTGAGATACGCCGAAGGAAATGAAAGTGGATTGGGCATATATTAAGGCGTGGCAAAGACAACGTGGCAAGACAAGCCCTAGAATGGAATCCACAAGGCAGCAGGAGAAGAGGCAGACCAAGGAGTACATGGAGAAGGAGTGTGGGAACAGAAGGGACCGACACACCGTTCACATGGGCTCCCAAAACCGGATTTCGTAAACCGATTTCCCAATTCCGCTTTTGGTTGGTCATGTAAACACTCCAAAATAGATTCTGGAAATCCACTTCTCTAAAGCGGTTTTCCCGTTCCACAATCGATTTTCGTGCCCATGTAAACGCAACCGTTTTTGAAGCGTTCTTGGCTTGTCAGATTGTGTTTTTTTGGTAAGAATTTTCGGCACATATGGACAGAGTGATATTTTCTAATGTGAAATAAAAGTATTAATATTAGAGTGAGCATGAATCTATGTATTTAAGTAAAGAAAAATAGCGATTATGCTGACTAAATCAGGGACTTAATCAGCTGTTCTTCACACGCCATCTTAAGTGGATTAGGAAATCCTATTCAGGCTGTACAATGTAAACACAAGCGAAAAACGCTTTACGAAAATCGGTTTCCGTCTTCCGGAAGTTGTGTTACATGTAAACGTAGTGCGAGAAAGGAAGCAAGGTCTGGACTGAGATCAAGACACTGGCGCAGAACAGGGTACGGTGGCGGAAGTTCGTTGATGCCCTATGCTCCTACTGAAAGAAAAGCAGTTGCCTCGCCGCCCAGCGTCTACCGCGCAACTGCAAAGCGCCTACACACGCACTTTGTGGGCTCTGACCAAAACTAGGGAGAGGGGGGGGGGGGGTTTGCGCAGTCTGTACCGCATGCGGCAACTCTCCCGGACTTGCTTTACAAGTTCTTACAGTGTCCTTTCAATGAAAACCCCTCCCAAAATGATATCCTTGCTACGTCTTTGAGCATGCCCATTACAGAGAGATATGGAAGATGTAAAGTTGATACCTTGTAAAAGGTGGCCTTGTTGGAGGTCGTCAAAAACTGTCAGAAATCAGAATGCGTAATGATATGCTGTAGTAATAATAATTTCGTTATTGAATGTTGCAGCACGTCACATCTAACGGGTCGCAACAACACTTTCGCAGTGAAAGTTAAAATTTTGAAAAAATAAATAAAATTGATATTAATTAACTTAAAACAGTCACTGTGGTAATTAAATAACTTTGGCCCTATCTGACTTAGCATTCACTACAGACTCCAACCAACACCTCTTACGATTCACGAACAGCACAACTTCACTAATAAATGTGTAAGAATTCATGTAGTGGTGATGGCGTGTTCGTGTTATAATCAAAACCGTAATAGCTGATAGACTCTGATTGCAATGATAATAGCTCAGTACAGTGAAACTGCGTGGCGCAATGGGCTTCACAAATACTACAGTCAAAGTTCCCAATAATTTTGATAATATTGTTTAAAGTATTCAAGTTCCTTATAAAACTTTAAGTGAACTATGTTTTGATTAATTGGTTCCAGGGCCTGGGTAGCGTACGCGTGTAACTGGCTGAGCAGAGTCTGGAATTTAACGTATTTCATAACAATTACTTTCGTCAAGTCTGGTTAATCAACTATAACACTTTGACTACTGTTAGCCTGGTTACTTTCTATATAAATGAAACCAACTTTACTCTACGTGTAAACTCTCTTGCAAGTTAAAAGCTTTGGCATAATAATTGATTGCAAAACTTAGAACAGCACTGCACTTTAATTACTAGTCTCTGTGGTTGTAACACGTTCAGCAATTCTTTAACTCGTCTAGCAATTTCTTTAAAACTGATCGTAATTACTTTGAAAAATAATTGAACTTGTTAGTCAATGTACAGGCTTGCATAATCAACATAATCTAATAATGGTGATAATGGAGTGACTACAACTACTTACAAAATTAAGACTGGTTTCAAAATAAGTCATATATAATTGAACCAAAATTATGATTGGGTTGCCACTACAATTACATGCATACAAAATAAAATGTTACAAAAGTACTCATCTGTTTTCGTCGTCTTCGTCGTGAAGTCCATACAAGACATATATGATTACAATAGGTACTCTTACTACTGGTCCAAAAATAATTTTATCGACAACTCTTTGTACAGCTCGTCTGGCGGAAATCTCCATGCATTGATAAAACCTCGATACACCGTCTAATCTTCGTAATTAAAGGAACGATCACTCTCGGTGACAGTAGACTTGATAACCAAACAATTACTTTTCTTGCACACATGAAAAAACATTACACTGATCACTTTCGAGTATAAATAAACTTGTTTCGCACTTCCTTCAATACATTAAACAGTACGCCTCTCAGGCTTATTGAAACTTTGCTACTTCATTAAACTCGTACCACACTGCGCCTACCGTGCCTCTGCACCATCAACAAAACATTTATGTGTTTACTTTGGCGAGTCCGCTCCGCGACTGCTTTAGCAGCGCGACACTCACAGCTACTACGTCTGTACCAAAGACGGTCTTTACAATAGGTTCAACGATTTCTCTGGCGCATTACCAACTTACAGCATAAGAATGTTCGTGCATTCATGCGGGTTTACACATACAGTACATGTTTACACTAAATGATTCAATACAGGAAATGACGATACATAAGAAATATACCTCGCATACAAGAAATGAAAATACGTGAAATGAACCAATTTAAGACAATATATACATTACGTTAAATCACACTTTAAGATACAGCGACAGGTGTACTCTTACAACCTGTTTGAATACTGATTTTCTGATAGCAGAAGCGTATTACAGGTACGCGGCAAGTGTTGAAGAGCGGTAAATTGAACGGAATCACGCGGCACCTGCAAGGCGTTGTGGTAGCACCGGGCGGCGTTGTTTTGGGCCGGGGCCCCTCGGCGGTCCTCTAGGCGCCTGTAATTAAGCCCTGGGTGCGCGGTGTGTGGGTCCGGTAATGGCGGCCTCCATTCAGCAGCGCTGGAGGCTGTAGCCGTAGCTGGAGCCGGGCGCTGGTTTTTGCGAGCGCAGCCGGCGGTCGTTGACCCGGCGGCGCGTGGGAATGCGCCCTGACCTGCCCTTCTGAGAACCGCGCGCTGATGGCTTCCAGACGGCCCCAGAGACCTCTCCTTCTTCTTCCTTTTGCTGGCGCAACAGCCGGCCAGCAACCCTGCCGCCACCCCAAACCCCACACCCCCTGCCCAGACTCCCTGCCCCATCTCCCTGGTCCATCGCGCGCAAAACACGCCGCCCTACAACACCTCGGTCAAGGGCCTGCGCGTCTCGTCTAGCACCGTGTTTTCACTATCAGCCACGATTTCTCTTTCTACAACTACACGCCGTTTTACACGGACTACGTTCTGTTAAAAATAGACGACTCGTTGTGGGTGAGCGTTAACGGAAAGGCAGAAGGTTTAACCCACTAAACTACAGGCCTATTTCATTGACGTCAATTTGCAGCAGATATTTGGAAGATATCCTGTATTCAAATTTTTGTGTCCCAGCCTCGTCACCGCTTTTGTGTCTCGTTTCCGTCGTAGGTGTCGGTTGCCGAGTAGGAAGACCGACACAGGAATAAAGGTAGCACGCTTGTGCAGGTACGGAGGGGAGCAGCCAGCGGGACAGCAGAAACTAGAAACACTAGAGTAAATTAGAACGAGATATATATTGCACAGAATTTATACAATACTTAACTTTTACATAGCCCAGTACTGCAGAACGCTGATATATAGTTGAGCTAGAGGCCTGCCTAGTGCCTGTCCGATAGCCAAGTCTTCACTGGTGCCTATCTGAGTCCGAAGTGTTAACTGGTTCCTATATCAGTCCCAAGTGAACGATGTCGTTCAGTGGTGGCCACGAGCGGAGTTGTAACAGAGGGCGCTCGTGGCTGACGTCGTAAGAACGCCGCCCCGTGCGTGCATGGCGGCGCGCGGCGAAAGTAGGTAGCGCGCAGTTTGGACTTGTGCGACACCACATAAATATTATAAATTACCTCGAACAGAATGATCTATTGACCCAAGGTCAACACGGATTTAGAAAATATCCTTCATGCGAAACACAACTAGCACAACGAAGTGATGGGCGCTATCGACAAGGGTTCGCAAATTGTATCCGTATTTCTTGATTGGATGGATCTGGTATGGGAATCATTACTACTTCACTGTAGATGCGGTCATACGTTCGACCTCGCGAGAAATCCGCAACGGCGAGTGTAAAAGAGCGAGCACTGGTAGCAAGGTACTTAAGGCGACCGTTGGCCCAAAGCGGCAGACCCGGGTTCTATTCCCGGCCTAGGTCACATTTTCACTTGCCGCCTTGACCGAGGGGGGATTCGAACCCCCGACCGTAGTGGCCGTGCAGACCGTGACTGGAGCGCCTCAGTCTCCTCGGTCACCGCGGCCGGCTAATCCTCATTCCTTCCCCTCCTTCATAAATAAATTGAAAAGATACTTATTGGAAAGTTGGTCAGAGGGAAATTAGAAAAGTGACTGGAACATAGTGGACTGAAAGGATGAGACATATTTGTGCACAAAGGAAGGCCATCCGTCAACAGCCACACTGACTGACTGTACCTCGCGCGGTTCTACTGGGCCAATACGTAAATAATAATAGTGACTGGTTGCTGTTTTCTTCATTACAAGAATAAACCACCAAATGTTCAAATGTTTGTATAGCTTATGGGACTTAACTACGGGGTCATCAGTCCCTAAACTTACAAACTACTTATCAACTAGCTTATCCTAAGGACGTCACAAATATCCATGCCCGACCGTAGTGGCCGTGCAGAGCGTGACTGGAGCGCCTCAGTCCCCTCGGCCACCGAGGCCGGCAAACCACCAAATATTAAAGTCTGATAGCCGTTCAGAAGATCCTAGAAGATAGATCCAAGAAGATAGATTAAGAAAAGGCAAACCTACATTTCTAGCTTTTGTAGATTTGGAGAAGGCTTTTGACAATGTTGATTGGAATAAACTCTTTCAAGTTCTGAAGCAAGCAGGAGTAAAATATAGGTTATTTACAACTTGTACAAAAACCAGACAGCGGTTGTCAGAGTTGAAGGGCATGAAAGGGATGCAGTGGTTGGAAAGGGAGTAAGACAGAGTTGTAGCCTTTCTCCAATGTTATTCAATTTGTACATTGAGCAATCTATAAAGGAAAGCAAGGAGAAATTTGGAGAAGGAATTAAAGTTCAGGGTGAAGAATTAAAAACATTGCATTTTGCCGACGACATAGTAATTCTGTCAGATACAGCAATGGACCTGGAAGAGCAATTGAACGGAATGGACAGTGTGCTGAAAGGTGCTTATAAGATGAACATTAACAAGAGCAAAACTAGGGTAATGGAGTGCAGTGTAAGAAAATCAGGTGATGCTGAAGGAATTAGATTGGGAAACGAAGCAATAAAGGAGGTAGATGAGTTTTGTTACTTGGGCAGTAAAATAACAAATGATGGTCGCAGTACAGAGGATATAAAATGCAGAATGGCAATGGGTAGAAAAGCGTTCTTGAAAAAGAGAAATTTGTTAACATCGAATATTGATCTAAGCCTAAGGAAGTCTTTTCTGAAGGCTTTTGTATGGAGTGTTGCCTTGTATGGGAGTGAGACATGGACGATAAACAGTGGGGACAGGAAGAGGATTGAGGCTTTTGAAATATGGTGCTACAGAAGAATGCTGAAGATTAGGTGGGTAGATCGCATAACTAATGAGGAGGTACTGAACAGAATTGGGGAGAAAAGAAATTTATGGCATACCTTGACTAAAAGAAGGGATAGATTGGTAGGACACATTCTTAGACATCAAGGAATTGTGAATTTAGCGTTGGAGGGAAGTGTGTGGGGTAAAAATCGCAGAGGGAGACCACGAGACGCGAATAGTAAGCAGATTCAAATGGATGTGGGTTGCCGTTCTTATGTGGAGATGAAGAGGCTTGCTCAGGATAGAGTAGGGTGGAGAGCTGCATCAAACCAGTCTCCGGACTGAAGACAATAACAACACAAAGTAGCCGAAATAACTCAGGCAGTCGTTACAGACATATTTGTTTGGAAAGTTGATGAGAAGTAAATTAGGAAACGGACTGTAGCACCATGATCTGAAAGGATGAGACATATTTAGGCTCAAAGGAAGGCCATCCATGAACAGCCACACTGACCAGTTGTACCTCGGGTGGTTCTTCTGGGTCCATACGTAAATAATAATAGTGACTGGTTGCTGTTTTCTTCATTACAAGAATAAACCACCAAATATTGCCGTTCAGTACTCTTGAAGATCTTCGTGTTCAAACCCAAGCTTTGGGGATGTTGAGACACACAAGTGGTCGGTGTGGTTTGCATGCGGGGCAAGGAAAGTGTCGGGTTTCGCGGGTTTGTGGTGGTGGGGCGGCTCGGTGTGGTGCCAGGAAGTCGCGAGAGGCCGTCGACCCTGCAGGGAGGAGGGAGGCCAGCGACCTGGCCACCCCGCCCCCACCTCTGCCCTCAACCCACCCTACAGCCCCCTTTGTCCGCCTTCCGCCCATATTTTTCCATCAGCGAACACCTAAAGGTAGTGGTTACGTTGCAATCCTACGGCGGCGGAACGAGAGGTTGGAAACCCTGCCCCGTCCGACAAAACCCTTATATCGGCTGTAATCCTTCGGACCTTTTCACATTCGGCCCTAGGTAAAAATATTGGCAGTTTCAATTCATCGAAAGGCTCACCTCCCTCTTTTTTTGCCTTCCCTTCCTCCTACGCGCTGTCGAGAGCTACCGCTTTGGTGTTCGGCGTCCTTTGAGGACGTAAAATTATTTAAGGTCTCACTTCTTTGCGATGACACTGGGCGCAGATAAGGCGTGGAGTGCTGCGGCAAAGCGACGCCGACTTCAAAACACGGCGTTCCTCATACGTCGCACGAGCAATGAGTTTCTCTCAATAAATTAATCATCAACATTGTCTGGTTTCTTCAGACACCAATGAATGTTTCTTCTTTGTGTTTTACACCTCTTTTTTAGGCAGTTTCGCTTATACAGTTTGTATAGAACAATTCGCCGTATTTTGCAACTGTAAATAATAATCTAATTAAGACCAGATGTGTTTCGCTTAATTTAAAAGCATCTACAGCGGACAATCTTTTCTATGTCGCCCTCTTTATACTTTTTCTTCTGCGCTACCACATGCCCTACACTGCCACTAAATATTTTGTATCACTCGTCGTTTCGAAGAATGATACAATAACTTACTGTCAGTGGTTGTTCAACATTCAGAACAGGTCCTTTGTAACATATCCATTACCCAGAAAATCCGTGACGTCGATTTGCAGAACAATTTTGGAATGTATAATTTGTTCGAATATTGTGAACTGTTTGAAGAGAACGACTTACTGACCGTAGTCAACACGGATTCAGACAGTATGACATTACTGTAATATTTAAGTAAAATATTCTAGTGCATATCTACTAAAATCATCATATCTCCGTCACAGAGCCAACTCCCTTGACCATTGCACAGCTTCCTCACTGACTAAATAGAGTTCGATCATCCCGCCTGAAAGTTATTCTAATGGACAGTTAGTAAGTATGTGGATCATTGTTTGCTCCACAGTCACACGACTGATCATCTGACTGTCCTCAGTTGAATTTATAATAGTACGGAACCGTTTCGTCAAAGACCTGTCACTCCTGGAGAGGTCTACCCTTGATGCTTCTCCGAGCGGTCGTCTATTCCGATGTTTTGTACATTAAACGAACCCCGTCTCCTTTCCCAGTTGGATTTAGGCGAGAAGCTGCTCTTACAGTCTCATACAGTTGAACAATTTTAAGACGTGGGTTACGCAATTTTAACTGACTTCTCCCTTTTTTTTTTCCCTCACTTGAAGTGATGAGTATTATCGGCAATGGATCTAAAAAAATGTTCAAATGTTTGTATAGCTTATGGGACTTGACTACGGGGTCATCAGTCCCTAAACTTACAAACTACTTATGAACAAGCTAACACTAAGGACGGCACAAATATCCATGCTCGAGGGGGATTCGAACCCCCGACCGTAGTGGCCGTGCAGACCGTGACTGGAGCGCTTCAGTCCCCTCGGCCACCGCGGCCGGCGCAATGGATCTCAGATCGATTCCATATGTCTAGAAAGACTTTTGACAATGTACTTCGCAAGCTGCTTATGGAATACGTTCTCAGTGTGCGATGGGATTCGCGATTTCCTGTCAGGAAGGCGATAGTACGTAGTAACTGATGAAAAGTCATCAATAAAACAGAAGTTCTGTCAGCTGTTCCTCAGGGAAGTGTTACAGGGCGTCTACTGTTCATTGTTTTTATAAACAACTAGCTTAATACCCGCTGCTTCGCACACGTCTACTGGATGCTCTGCATTGGTTGTTTCCACTTCTAAATATAAATTTTCATAGATTTAGCTTTAAAAATGCATTCCTAATCAAGTATTTTGATACATCTTACCACCCCCTATTGCACCATTGATTTCAGAATTCCAAACATCCCGAAACGCATTATTATTATTGAAACAGTTGTACTAAAGAAACTGCCTACACTGGACTTGTCCTTCCTATTTTGGAGTAAGGCTGAGCATTGTGAGATCTTCACCAAGTGGTCGGGGGTATAGAAAAAGTTCAAAGTTTTGTATTGTCGCGATACAAGGGAAAGTAATTGCGGAAAGAATGCAGGATCTGGCATGGGCCAGCCACGGTGGCCGAGGGGACTGAGGCGCTTCAGTCACGGTCTGCACGGCCACTAAGGTCGGGGGTTCGAATCCCCCCTCGGGCATGGATATTTGTGCCGTCCTATTTTGTAAGTAGTTCATAAGTAGTTTGTAAGTTTAGGGACTGGTGACCCCGTAGTTCAGTCCCATAAGCTTAACAAACATTTTGAACATCTAGCATGGATTTCATTAACAGAATGTCGGTATTCGTCACAGCGTGATTTATTTATCAAACTATCACCGATTTTCTCGTCCGGATGCGAACATACTTTGTTGGCACCCATCTACATAGGGAGATAAGATCATAATAATCAAATAAAGCATCATTTTTGTTTGCTAAAATGAATGTGATTTTTTAATTGGGTTGTCTGCCTTCAGCAAAACACTGTATTACTTCTTGTCACCTAGACATGTTTCACCACAGTTCGTGAGCAGTGGTTGTGCCAGTTAAGGAACGTTTCTTCCTTCGCTTTGAAATAATGAAGACTCCATAGAAGTAAGCAAAACATGTTACATACGTAAAACGAAAACACACACACATCCTCTCAACACAGTAAGACATAGTATTAACATAACCATAAAAATAGCAGTGCATAAAATTTCGATCTAAAATAGCCTCATATATACTTGCAGAGGACAAAATAGGGCTGCAGTGGAGTATCCGAGCGGTCTGAACCATTAATAATAAAATAAATAAATAAAACAGGTGCCTCACTGCGGAGCGCGCGGTTCTCGCCGTCGGAGGTTCGAGTCCTCCTTGGGGCATAGGTGTGTGTGTTGTCCTTAGAATAGTTTCCAGCCGGCCGCGGTGGCCGAGGAGACTGAGGCGCTCCAGTCACGGTCTGCACGGCCACTACGGTCGGGGGTTTGAATCCCCCCTCGGGCATGGATATTTGTGCCGTTCTAGTTCGTAAGTAGTTCATAAGTAGTTTGTAAGTTTAGGGACTGATGACCCCGTAGTTAAGTCCCGTAGACTATACAAACATTTGAACATTTGATAGTTTACTTTCGTTTAAGTAGTTTGTAAGCTACGGACTGATTACCACGCAGTTTGGTCCTATAGATTTACAAACATTTGAACATTTTTTTATTAACAAACTAGGAAAATAGGTCACTACAAACTATTAAAAAATTGTTAAAAATTATTCAATATGAAATGTTCGAATGTTTGTTAAGTTTATGGGACTTAACTGCGGGGTCATCAGTCCCTAAACTTATTAAACTACTTACAAACTAACTTATACCATAGACAACACAAACATCCATGCCCAAGGGAGGATTCGAACCTCCGACGTGAGAGGCCACGCTATCCGCAACATGGCGCTCCAGACCGCTCGGCTACTCCCGCGCGGCTATTGAACATGAAAATCAAGATACACATATTGACCTATACCAACCAAATCTTACATGTTTTCTAATTTCTAAATATTATGTACATGCTGTAAAAACATTTCCTACTGTCGGGTGTTCGAATCCCCCCTCGGAACGTCCTTAGTATAAGCTACTTCATAAGTAGTTAGGGACTGATGAGCCCGTATTTAAGTCCTATAAGGACTACAAACGTTTGAACATTTTGAACATTTCCTGTTGTTCAACAGAAATTATTAAAAGCTCATTGAAGATGGTGTTACTGCAGCGAAAAATGTCAGGTTGACAAGAAGAAACATTTTTATCTGAAAGCAGACCATGCCAGTTAAAAATTCACATTTATGGGAGATCGAAAACGGAAAGGTTTAGGCGTTCGTTTCTCCCGCGCGCTATTAGAGAATGTAACGCTGGAGACATATTAGGAGCCGGCCGCGGTGGCCGAGGGGACTGAGGCGCTTCAGTCACGGTCTGCACGGCCACTACGGTCGGGGGTTCGAATCCCCCCTCGGGCATGGATATTTGTGCCGTCCTAGTTCGTAATTAGTTCATAAGTAGTTTGTAAGTTTAGGGACTGATGACCCCGTAATTAAGTCCCATAAGATTTACAAACATTTGAACATTTTTGAACATATTAGGAACGCGGCTAAATGTGGTTTGCCTAGATGAAATATGAAGCTGTAGAAATAATGTATGCAGATGTAGAGCAGGTCTGATTGTCCCCTTGTTAGGATACGCTCCCCGGCTGTCATTCCGTTCTTCCGCAATTTGTGGTGGCTCCGCAACTTCGTAAGTTGTGTCATCGCGAAAACCCCACTGCCACCGCAAACGAGTTCTCCGGTGCTGATGGCGAATACATAGAGTCGGTACGTGTCGGTCGCCTCTTCCAGCCGATTCCCCGTGTGTACTCAGCAAACATGGCAGACACCTCTGCGCAAGGTAGAACTACGGGCGCGTCGCCGCCACCCCACCGGGGGAAAAAGGGTCTCTAATCCTTCCAGAGCGAAATTTAATTTCATAGCCGCGAGATAAAAAAGGAGAGGGAACGAGTCGAGGTGGCAGGGCGCACCTCACGCACGCGCTGCCTCCTACCTGCAGAGGGTCGGCCGCACAAAGGGTGAAAAAAGGGTGCTAAACGCTTTTGTAAACGCCGCCTTCCGGCAAGGGTTGCCCCACCCCGCTCGGCCGCGCCACGCGACTCGTATTTAATCGACGGGAAAAAAAGAGACATAAATATATATATAAACCCCGCGACCCCTATCGATTTCTGTCTTGCCCGTCCACAGAACCGCACAGACCTGTTCCGAGACCGAGACGCCGGGAGCGTAAAAAAAGCGATGAAAGGGTGTCGAGGTCAGGTAAACGGGGTACGCCTAACGCGGCAGCCCCGCTCAATGGTGGAGGCAGGTTTTTTTTTACCGGCCGGACCCGCCCAGCATTAGCAACAAAAGGGGTAAAAAGAGTGGCGGAACCCTTTACAAAAGAACCACCGCGGCAGCAGCTTCTGTAAAGGGGTGGGGCGTTTGTGGCGGAACACACCACGGCTAATAAGGCCCCAGCAGGTGGCTGTTTGGCAAAACACCGGCAACCGGGTCCTCTGTTTACACAACCTCCGTGACAGCAGGCGCAACAAGGCAGCAAGTGGCTCCTGCAGTGTATTACTTTAACACAATCCCCCTCCACTTCTACTGATTCTGCGCAGGTTATATTTCCACCTTTACTACCTCCAATAAAACTGATTATCAATATAAATACAGGGAGTCTCATTCAAACTTTTCAATTATCTATGTTGAAAGACCACCGTTAATTGTAAAATTAACTCTAGCTGAGGGGAGCCAGTTAAGAGCTTACTTTAAACGTATAACTCTGGCCGTAAGACCAGCTAAAGGATTCGCGTAAACTACTGACTACTTCCTGCAACAGAATCTACATCTACATACATATATAACCTCTTTACTATTATAGTGTCAAAAGTCATCGCTGGTCTTCAGTCCGAATTTTACATAAGCTGACAACTTTCATCCACTATATCTTCCACCCTGTTATAGCTATCAACATGGAACTGCTATCGTGTACAACGGGAGACTTTGTACTACAACAACACAGGGAGATCGTAGTTTTTGATGAAGACCAAAATATTGAGACCCACACGTAGAATTTTATACAAGTCGGTAGCTTTCAAGTCCCATATCTTCCACCCCCTTATCGTTATCAACCCTCTATCACCATAGTGCACAATGCGAGACTGATACCTACTACCACATACAAACACTATTCGTTTGCGCTGTGTAGTTTTGGCTGCAGAGTGAAATATAGGCACAAATACCTCCGGTTTTATATAGTACATTAAGATATGAAAAGGTCGGCTTCTACCAACTTTTCCATCCTTCTGTAAATAATTCGTGTAAAAATTTGCAAGCATGACTTACTAAACTGATGGTTCTGTAATTTTCACACCTGTCTGCACCTGCTTTCTTTGGAATGGGGATTAGTACATTTTTCTTAAAGTCTGAGGGTATTTCCCCTGTCTCATACATCTTACGCACCAGGTGAAATAGTTTTGCCATGGCTGGCTCTCACAGAGACTTCTGTAGTTCTGCGGGAATGTCATCCACTCCAGGGGCCTTGTTTCGACTTAGGTCTTTCAGTGCTCTGTCAAATTCTTCTCTCAGTATAATATCTCCTAGTTCATCCACATCCTCTTCCCTTCCTACAATATTGTCTCTAAGTTCCTTTCCTTTGTATAGTCCCTCTATATATTCTTTCCACCCTTCAGCTATCCCCTCTATGCTGAAAACTGGTTTTCCAACTGAGTTCTTTATATTCATACAGCTGCTTTTCTTGTCTCCAAATATTTCTTTTATTTTCCTGTAGTTATCTATTCTTCCCCTAGGTATACTTTCTTCTACTGACTTGCAATTGTCTTCTAGCCACTCCTACTTAACTATTTTACACTTCCTGTGAATCTCATTTCTTAGTCGTCTGTACTCCATTTTGCCTGTTTCATTTACTGCATTTTTATATTTTCTCCTTTCATCAATTAAATTTAGTATTTCCTGTTATATCCAAGGATTTTTGGCAGGTCTTGCCTTTCTACCTATTTTATGTCAATTGTTGCCTAAAACTCCCTCTGAAATTCTCAAGAACTTAAGGTTCCTTCAGTTTATCCAGGGCCCATCTCCTTGTTTTCCTACCTTTCTGCAGTTTTTTTCAGTTTCAGCCTACAGTTCATTACCAACAGCTTATGGTCAGAGTCTATATCTGCCCCTGGGTCTCTTTTACAGTTTAAAACCTGGTTCCGGAATCTATGTCTTGCCATTATGAAATCTGTCTGGTACCTTCCTGGTCTCTTGGTCTCTTCCACGTAAATAACCTTCGGTCCAGATTCTTAAACCAGGTGTTTGTTATGATTAAGTTATGTTCCGTGCAAAATTCTACCAGGTGATCTCCTCTTTCATTCCTTTTGCCCAGTCCATATTCACCTACTATTTTACCTTCCCTTCCTTTCCTACTATTGAATTCCAGTCTCCCATCACGATTAAGTTTTCCTCTCCCTTACTGGTCTGAATAATTTCCTTTACCTCCTCATACATTTCTTCGGTCTCCTCGTCATCGGCAGATCTAGTGGGCATATAAACCTGTACTACTGTGGTCGGTGTTGGCTTTGTATCTATCTTGACTATCGATAATGCGATCACTGCGCTGCTATTTTCTTATTCATTATCAGACCTACTCCTGTAATACCCCCAACTGATTTTGTATTTACAATCCTGTACTCGCCCGACCAGAAATCCTGTTCCTCTTTCCGTCGAATTTCACTTATCCCCCCTATATCTAACTTTAGCCTATCGATTTCTCTTTTCAAATTTTCTAACTTCCCTACCCGATTAAGGGATCTAACATTCCACGCTCCGATCCGTAGAATGCCAGTGTTGTCTTTCCTGATGATCACTATTTTACCTCCAGAATATTTTACTCGAGAGGATGCCATCATCATATGTTCATACAGTAGAGCTGCATGTCCTCGGGAAAAGTAACGGCTGTAGTTTCCCCTTGCTTTCAGCCGTTCGCAGCAACTGTGTGGCAAAACCACATTAGCTGATGTTACAAGGCCAGCTCAGTCAATCATCCAGACTGTTGTCTGGCCTCTCCACAGATACCCCTCCGTTCTGGTTGTACCTACGGTTTAATAATAGGGACCAAAAATGCATAATGAGATTATATTTATGCAATGTCGTTGGAAATTGTTGGGTGTTTTAGAACATCTTTAGCTGATGTAATACTCACTCCATCCTCCGGCAATTTAAGAACAATGTTTTTAATGTCTCTTAAACGCTTGCTGTAATATTCCACGGCCTCTAGCCACGTTCCCCTGCCAGTAAGTTTGGGTTCTGGTGGAAGTGGTACATCGGGGATTCCTCTCTAGATAACTGGATTCTTGTAGGTGCTTTAATAAAAACCTGTCTGATGGTTGAAACTAGCTTATTTACATGTGGAAATTCGGAGACGTATCGTGTCAGCTAGACGATTCATGTCATGGACAAGACATGTGATATCGAGTAAGGCTGGGTAAAATACTTTCAATAATTTATCAGCAGCAGTCATACACGCAGCTGCCACGAGAGAATTTTTGGCATAATTCTTTTTTATTCAATTCGATTTTTAAAATTTATTTACAATCAGGTAATAACCTAAATTTAGGTATTTTTAGGTGCTACAAAACTAGTGTTTTCGATCATAAATTTGCATAATTCGTGTATGTACTACTTTTATTGCCTTTATTTAATGAGGAACAAAATAGGTTTTTACTTAATATCCGAGGTCTAGTGATTATACTTACCGATATTATCTTCGAATACAAAGTTACATCACTGCCCGGCCATCTCTTCTGGATTTTCACTTTTTTTTTATCAGTCAGTGTATTTCGTTGAACCCCCCTTATCATAGGGTAAGGTGGTACAATTGCGATCATTTCGAACAAATGTTATTGTAACTGGAAATGTATCCACAACAGAAATAATTTTAACTATGTCACTTGTTCTTGGATGTTTAATGGATAAGTAACACAAATATTAGACAATTACAAACCAAAATGGTTACGGAATTGAAGAAAAAATCTATTGAAAATGTACCTCACTAGGTACAATTGTGATCACTTCCTGGTACAATTTGGATCTTGGCATCTTTCACACAAAAATCACTTTTTCCCTCGGGCACCAACGCATACTTCGTGGTACGAAACATTGCATTTTTGGTAGCGAATCCAGTCACCCTTAACTAGAAAATTTATAAGAGCGCGTTAGACTACGTAGCTTCATTTACTACTTAGAAGGAAAAACAATTATATCTCCATAGCACAAAGTGCTGTATTCTTGCAAAAGACAGGAGGAGCTGTAGAAACCTGCTATACTACAACGCCACATATAGGCAAATCGCACGGTACCTTATATTGATCGGTATTGTACCTATGTCGAATTTGTAGTTCCTTACCCTACGGAGAAATGGTTATCGAATTAAAATAAAGCATGTTTCGTATCGAAAGATATAGCCTTTGTCGCTCTTCAATTTCTCCAGGCGTATTTTATGACGAAATGAAACTCGGATGAACAGCCTGATGTATGTGTGTGTGTGTGTGTGTGTGTGTGTGTGTGTGTGTGTGTACAAAGGGGCCATCTATTTCGGCAATCGACCATGTTGCCATCATCAGCACACCTGATGATGGCGGCTGATGATGGCAACATCGTCGACTGCCGAAATATTGGTTTTATGCACACACTCTCCAGGCTGTTCACCTGAGATCTATTTCGTCATTTAGGCTTTTATTTTTCCTACGTATTATTTGAGAGTGGAGTTATCTATAAACTGTTTGAAATTGGTTCTGTGAACATACTGCTATACAATTCCATGCGAACTGCAGAGTAATCATACAGCTGTAGACAAGAGGTTGAATGGTTCACACGTTCCGTACTTCCACAATCCGGGCTTGTGCACCCGATCCAATAACCTTGTCCTTCTTTTGGTAGGGGACGAATTGGGTCCGGAGTTTATCGTTGACTTCCACAACACGTTCCTCTTATCTCAGATTATTCTAGAACACGTACGATGCTGTTTTCTTTGAAACTGTGCTTAATCTCAGTTCTTCCAACCAGACTACAGCACAAATACAGACAATCCTAGCGTGCTTAAGATACTCGAAGCAAACACCGCCAGAACGAACAGGTCATGGGCATTCTTCTGTTCTGTTACCTGGCAAGAGGTCGCCTCGTTGATACCTTGAACTTTGTATATCTGCCTCGTTACGAGTTGGCCCGTGTCCCGAATGGAAAAGTTGTACCGTGCGGAAAGACAACCCTTAGATCGATTTTCTATAAAAATAAAAATGAAAATAAAAATAAACTCTGCTTCAAATAATGGAACATTTTTTTCTCAATTTACGAAATATTCCAACTTTTAGCTGACTTCACAAACTGATCCATCATTATCTGACAGATGAATATTTCTGCCGGACCCGGTCTCGAACTCAGGTCTCCCGCTTTTCGCAAGCGATAGCCTTGACATTTCGCACACTCGATCACGTTTCCCGGACCTACCCAAACGTTTATCAGTCATACTTGCTACATTCTCTTAATACTCTCACACATTTAGAGTGATTCTCGCGATGGGGAGAACAGATTTTCCCTGATATTTTAATTTCATTCATCGCAACGATGTTTTTTTGAAAGCCTGTAACTGTGTTATTCACAATTTATATAAAGAAAACGCACCAGTTACTTGTTTTAAATGCTCAGAATTACGCGTTTTGAGAATTTATTCCCACCTTCAGATGCTTTTTGTTAAATATTTGTATTTATTGTGATGTCTCTATTTGTGGTTGTTAGTTACAATTATTTTACAATCAATGGTAATATTTTTCAACAGACACATGGGCTAGCCGTGAGTTCATCCATACCTGGCACAATAGCAGACAGTTTCATAAACCACCTAGAACAGAAAATCTTCAGCAGCCGGGAACCCTGTTTAAAAAATATAATTTACTACAAAAGATATGTAGACGATACCTTAAATTTAGTGAATTGTGACATCAAAGACACTAACAACACCATAAACCTATTTAATAAGGTGCACAAGAAAATAAATTTCACAGCTGAACAAAAAAAAAAAAAAAAATTATCGATTTTCTAAATTTGTGATTAGAAAATCACAACAAAAGGCACAGTTTCAAGATACACAGAAAAAGGATAGCTTCTAGTGCACAATTTCTGCCTCATCATGCCACCCAGAAGCACACAAGAAAGCTTCATATAAAACAATGGTACACGGAACAAAGAAAATACCATTAAATAAAGTGCACAGGGAAAAAGAAGTAGACATAATTAAGCAAATTGCAGTGGATATTGGCTTTCTTGGCTCAATGATTGACAAAATACAAAACCAAATACCATAAAAGAAAGAAAACCCAAACACTTTAGAAGCAACAAACAACACAACTACATGTATGGCCAGCACACCTTATGTAGGTAACATTTCCAAAATGTTCAAATGTCTGTAAATCTATCGGACCATCAGTCTGTAACTTACAAACTACTTAACCTACGGTAAATTAACCTAAGGACAATCACACACACCCATGCCCCAGGGAGGACTCGAACCTCCGACGACGAGCAAACGCGCGTTCCGCAGCGAGGCGCCTTAGACCGCTCGCTACTCCATAACATTTCCCAAAAACTAGCAAACATACTTAGGTCACATAAAGTAAAAGTAGCTTTCTCCACAAACAACAAATTAGAACACAAATTAGTACACATCTTAAACAACAGAAAAGATAAATTCTGAGACTCAGGAATATACAAAATCACATGCAAGACTTCTCAAAGTACTATATAGGACAGACTGGCAGGAAATTTCAAATTAGATATAATGAACACATCAACTGTTACACACATAACCAGCTCACAAAATCAGCAATAGCAACCAACACATATAAAGTCACTGGACACCCAATTGAAAACATAGAAGTAGAGCTTAAGATATTCCACCATTTCAAAAAGTCACATGCAACGGATTTAATGGAAGAACTTGAAATTGTTGTACACCATAAAAAGGAACAAGAGAAAATCCTCAATGACAAACTGGATAGTGAATCGTCTAATTTCTTTAAAAGATTCTCATGTCTTACATAAATGGTAATGTAATCTATTTAATTCCCCACAATAACTCTAAATAATTTAAATAACATGTAAAAAAAAAATAACATCTTAGAATGTATACCAACTCTGTATAAAAAGTAACATCTCTGAGTGTATAGAAACTCTTTGTAAATCTGTGCTTCATTAACATCTATGTAACATGTTTGTTTACAAGAACAGTGTAGGGATGTTCTCTATATGTGTGAGATTCTGCACAATGAAGAAGGCACAATACATGTAAGTAGAAGCTTAAAAACACCATTTATAAAATGAATGTAGAAATAACATCCTAATATATAAAATAATCACTAAAAACAGCTCTTCGTTTGTGGAAATTTTGGTAAAATTTTTAGTTTACCATGGTTTCGGCTTCACTAGGGGAGCCTCCTTCATCAGAAGTAAAACAGTTTTTATCTATATTTACAATTCTTTTTCTTAGGTCCTGATATTTAGAAACAGCCTTAGACGTCTGAGCAGGCAAAAATCGTACAATTATAAACATGGCTGTTAAAGACAGCAACCGTTCGTCAAAATATACACATTTTACCAAAACTTCCGCAAGCAACGGAAGAGCTGTTTTTCAAGTGATAATTTTATATTTTGACGAACGGTTGCCGTCTTTAACGGCCATGTTCAAAATTGTATCCTAATATATATTCTCAAAACTATTCTCTGATTACAATATAATGTCTCAACCACGTGGCAGGAGAAACAAACCATCGCAATAAATACAAATATGTAACAAAAAGCATCTGAAGATGGGAATAAATTCTCGAAACGCGTAATGCTGAGCATTACAAACAAGTCAGCAGATATTTACTATAACTGTTCCAAGGGACCAGACATTGGTGAAGATCAGTAGCTGCATACAGGAAATAATTTGATATTTATTAGCAAATTTCGAATTGTTCGTTAGTTGCCTCCTCTATCGTTTCGTGACACATGAAACTTTGAGCCGGATCGGGACACGACCCGAAGCTTTAACTTTTCGCTCGCCACCCGAGCACGCTTCCCGCGACGACCCAACCTTCCATAGGTCACACTTACCTATATCTGCTTAATACTCGCACATAAACGTACTATGTGGCCGAAGGGTTAAGCTGAACGTTCGTGAAAAACTGGAGACACACTAAAAGTCACGAAATGTTGCAAATTCCGAATAAATATCCCATTATTTGGCTCACCTGTAGACTAGGGATACCGCCCGTCAGCTTTAACCCGTGACGTCATCGTAGTGCGGTAGTTTTGAGGTGCGTGCGTGTTTGTAGAAGGTGTGAGTGATTATGTGGTGGCTGAGTTAAAGACGATAGTTTGTTTACAAACAAAACAGATTAATATTTTGCGTTTAAAAAGTGATCTGTAGCTTCTCTCTGATGGTTAGGTGTAGGTTAACCGAGAGAGCATTTTTTCTTTCCGTATGTGAGCGCTGAAGGCGCGAATTTTTGAGCTAGGACCTGTGATTGAGGGTACATTCTGTTATCTATAATAACTACAGATTATTTGTATCTACAATACAGAAATATTAAGATATCCCGTATACTGGTTTTCCGACATCTTGATGATGTCATGGGTCAAAGCAGACGGGTGGTATCCCAGTCTACAATTATGCCCATTATTTAATGTATATAGCTGTGCATCGTCACCAACATCTGTCCCTTTCGGAATCTCGGTTTCCGCTAATATTCAAATGTTTTGCTACAATTAAGTGCACCTGAGGCGTTGCTTGGTCCTTTGCAGCTTTAAAAAAAAAAAAAAAAAAAAAATGTGTGTACAGTCTATGGGACTTAACTACGGCGTCACCAGTCCCTAAACTTACAAACTACTTATGAACTACTTACGAACTAGGACGGCACAAATATCCATGTCCGAGGGGGGGATTCGAACCCCCGATCGCAGTGGCCGTGCAGACCGAGACTGGAGCGCCTCAGTCCCCTCGGCCACCGCGGCCGGCCTTTGCAGCTTCACGGCTCTCCAAATGTTCATATAGTCTTGCAGCTCGACTCACAGAACTTTGTATTTAATGTTAATTACTACATCCGTATATCACTCCATAGTGCTAGTAACACATATTTTTAATTAATCTGTCACAGGTGATCTAGATTAACGTCAAGATCTTTACTAAGTGGAAAGTTACGCACGGACGAATAATCGTTCAGCACTAATCAATAACTTTGAAAGAACTTCTAATTTATATTCCAGTGTAAAAAAAGTGGCGGATGGTAACAGTAACCACCATTGGCGTGGCGTCAAAATGCAGTGGTACATTTTATCTAATATACCGGGTGATCAAAAAGTCAGTATAAATTTGAAAACTTACTAAATAACGGAATAATGTAGAGAGAGATAAATATTGACACACATGCTTGGAATGACATGGGGTTTTATTAGAACAAAAAAAAGTTTAAAAAAACTGACGGATTAAAAACGTTAATGAGAGTCGTAGCAGATGACAAGCTCTCAGTACTAAAATTCTTATAGGTCATAGGTTTTAGCCTCGATAAATCTCATGCTGAATGTTTCGGTAATAGTGTATGCCCCGGAGCATTAATGCAGTTGTTTAATTAAGACTGCCGCGGCGGAGCGGACGAGCACATTGAGGCCCTGTGCTACGATGCGTGAGGCCGTTCCCCGTCGGAGATTCGAATCCCCCCTCGGGCATGGATGTTTGCGCCATATTTAGTATAAGTAGTTTGTAAGTTTAGGGACTGATGATCCCGCAGTTAAGTCCCATAAGCTTTACAAACATTTGACCATTTTAAACAAGACTGGCATTCAAGAGAATCTTCCGAGCGCAACTGATAGTGCCTCACCATAACTCCGGACATGCTTTACCGTGCTGTTCACAATATTATTCCTCGACTACAGCTATTTTTGAGGAATTATGGTGAACATATTGAGCATTTCCTGTAAAGAGCATCATCTTTGCTTTGTCTTTTTTTTATGCTAATTATTGCTTTTCTGATCATATGAAGCGTCATCTGTCAGAATTTATGTTTTTGTTTTTTTATTATTGTAAGACCCAATGTCATTCCAAGCAGCATGTGTGTCAATTTTTACCTCTCTATCTACATTATTCCGTGATTTATTAAGTTTTCAAATTTATACTGACTTTTTGATCACCCGGTATAAAAACTAGCTGAAAAGCCGGCTTTGCCCGGGTATTTAGTTATTTATTTATTCAAGCATTGAGTTAGTATTTCTCCTATCCCTTCTCTCTCTGTCCATCTCGTTTTTTCTAATAACATGTTATATTTATTAGAGAATACATAAGAAATAAGACTGTCCTGCATAATATAAAAAATTTTAAGTACAATATCCAAACAAAGAAAGATGGTAATCAAAATACAAATTATTTGTAACATTCATATATTAATTTAATTTACAACTTTAATATAAACAAGATTTCTTGTTACTTGTCCAAGATGTAATATGAATAATTTCTTTAGTGAGGCCACCCCTGAGCAAGAATTTTACTATAAGATTTGAGACTATATGATTGAGACATAAATTTTATCTTCCATGACGAATTACTATCCAAGGTTGTATAGAGAAGCGATTGAAATATATAAACATAATGATAATGTCAATAGAAAAGAAGAGACTATGAAACTCAACGATATAGACTGTGGCTCTGCAGAATCGATGACTGTTTTTATCTTTGACATCGTTCCATAGTATAGCTTTATCTTTGACAAGGATCATCCCTGCTAATCACGTGGATCTTAGCCATTCCCCCTTTTAGACGGTATTTAAGAAGCTCTCAGACCCCCGACCCGTCAGTCGGCAAGACTCAGCAGACGGACAGCCTCCGAAGAAGTCCGACGCAGCATCGGACGAAACGTCAGGAAGCAGCAAGATTCCAAGAACACGGCCTTACAACTCAGAAGATATAATACCTACAATGTCAACAGGTCATGAAAGCTTTCACTCCATCACTTTTTTTGATGTTTTTAATTTCGAAGATGTCACACATTCTGTCTATGCGAATGTTATTGGGCTGTTTGCTCACATTAGGCAATAACGTATTAGTAATCTTCCTTCCCACTCCCATGAACCACAGACATTGCCGAGGTGGGGTGGCTTGCGTGCCTCAACGATACAGATAGCCGTACCGTAGGTGCAACCACAGCGGAGGGGTATCTGTGGAGAGGCCAGACAAACGTGTGGTTCCTGAAGAGGGGCAGCAGCCTTTTCAGTAGTTACAGGGGCAACAGTCTGGATGATTGACTGAGCTGGCCTTGTAACATCAGCTAATGTGGCTTTGCCACACAGCTACTGCGAACGGCTGAAAGCAAGGGGAAACTACAGCCGTTACCTTTCCCGAGGACATGCAGCTCTACTGTATGAACATATGATGATGGCATCCTCTCGGGTAAAATATTCCGGAGGTAAAATAGTCCCCCATTCGGATCTCCGGGCGGGGACTACCCAGGAGGATGTGATCATCAGGAAAGACAATACTGGCATTCTACGGGTCGGAGCGTGGAATGTTAGATCCCTTAATCGAGTAGGAAAATTAGAAAATTTAAAAAGGGAAATGGATAGGTTGAAGTTAGATATAGTGGGGATTAGTGAAGTTCGGTGGCAGGATGAACAGGATTTCTGGTCAGGTGAGTACAGGATTATAAATACAAAATCAATTGGGGGTATCACAGGAGTAGGATTGATAATGAATAAGAAAATAGGAATGCGGGTAAACTACTATGACCAGCACAGTGATCGCATTATCATTGTCAAGATAGATACGAAGCCAACACCGACAACAGTAGTACAGGTTTATATGCCAACTAGCTCTGCCGATGATGAGGAAATCGAAGAAATATATGAGGAGCTAAAGGAAATTATTCAGACAATTAAGGGAGAGGAAAACTTAATTGTGATGGGAGACTGGAATTCGGTAGTGGGACAAGGAAGGGAAGGGAAGATAGTAGGTGAATATGGTCTGGGCAAAAGGAATGAAAGAGGAAGCCGCCTGGTAGAATTTTGCACGGAACATAATTTAGTTATAACAAACACCTGGTTCAAGAATCACAAAAGAAGGTTGTATACGTGGAAGAGACCAGGAGACACCGGGAGATACCAGATAGATTTTATAATGGTAAGACATAGATTTCGGAACCAGGTTTTACAGTGTAAGACATACCCAGGGGCAGATATAGACTCCGACCATAACTTGTTGGTTATGAACTGTAGGCTGAAACTGAAGAAACTACAAAAAGGTAGGAAAATAAGGAGATGGGACCTGGATAAATTGAAGGAACCTGAGGTTCTTAAGAATTTCAGAGGGAGCTTTAGGCAACAATTGACAGAAACAAGGGAAAATAAAACAGTAGAGGAGGAATGGGTAAAATTGAGAGATGAAATAGTGAAAGTAGCAGAGGACAAAATAGGTAGGAAGGCAAGACCTACGAAAAATCCTTGGATATCACAGGAGATACTAAATTTAATCGATGAAAGGAGAAAATATAAAAATGCAGTAAATGAAACAGGCAAAATGGAGTACAGACGACTAAGAAATGAGATTGACAGGAAGTGCAAAATGGCTAAGCAGGAGTGGCTAGAAGGCAAATGCAAGGATGTAGAGGAATGTATAAATAGGGGGAAAATAGATGCAGTCTACAGGAAAATAAAAGAAACATTTGGAGATAAGAAAAACAGCTCTATGAATATCAAGGACACGGATGGAAAACCAGTTCTCAGCAAAGAAGGGAAAGCTGAAAGGTGGAAAGAGTATATAGAGGGGCTCTACAAAGGAAATGAACTTCGAGACAATATTGTAGGAAGGGAAGAGGATGTAGATGAAGATGAAATAGGAGATACTGTACTGAGAGAAGAATTTGACAGAGCCCTGAAAGACCTAAGTCGAAACAAGGCCCCTGGAGTAGATGATATTCCCTCAGAGCTACTGAAGTCTCTGGGAGAACCAGCCATGACAAACCTGTTTCACCTGGTGCGTAAGATGTATGAGACGGGCGAAGTACCCTCAGACTTTAAGAAAAATGTTATAATCCCCATTCCAAAGAAAGCAGGTGCAGACAGGTGTGAAAACTACAGAACCATCAGTTTAATAAGTCATGGTTGCAAAATATTAACACGAATTATATACAGAAGGATAGAAAAGCTGGTAGAAGCCGACCTCGGGGAAGATCAGTTTGGGTTCAGGAGAAATGTAGGAACTCGGGAGGCAATACTCACTTTACGGCTTATCCTAGAAGATAGATTAAGAAAAGGCAAACCTACATTTCTAGCTTTTGTAGATTTGGAGAAGGCTTTTGACAATGTTGATTGGAATAAACTCTTTCAACTTCTGAAGCAAGCAGGAGTAAAATATAGGGAGCGCAAGGTTATTTACAACTTGTACATAAACCAGACAGCGGTTGTGAGAGTTGAAGGGCATGAAAGGGATGCAGTGGTTGGGAAGGGAGTGAGACAGGGTTGTAGCCTTTCTCCAATGTTATTCAATTTGTACATTGAACAAGCTATAAAGGAAAGCAAGGAGAAATTTGGTGAAGGAATAAAAGTTCAGGGGGAACAATTAAAAACATTGCGTTTTGCCGACGACATTGTAGTCCTGTCAGATACAGCAAAGGACCTGGAAGAGCAACTGAACGGAATGGACAGTGTGCTGAAAGGTGCATATAAGATGAAGATTAACAAGAGCAAAACTAGGGTAATGGAGTGCAGTGTAAGAAAATCAGGTGATGCTGAAGGAATTAGATTAGGTAACGAAGCAATAAAGGAGGTAGATGAGTTTTGTTACTTGGGCAGTAAAATAACAAATGATGGTCGCAGTACAGAGGATATAAAATGCAGAATGGCAATGGGTAGAAAAGCGTTCTTGAAAAAGAGAAATTTGTTAACATCGAATATTGATTTAAGCCTAAGGAAGTCCTTTCTGAGGGCATTTGTATGGAGTGTTGCCTTGTATGGGAGTGAGACATGGACGATAAACAGTGCGGACAGGAAGAGGATTGAGGCTTTTGAAATATGGTGCTACAGAAGAATGCTGAAGATTAGGTGGGTGGATCGCGTAACTAATGAGGAGGTACTGAACAGAATTGGGGAGAAAAGAAATTTCTGGCATACCTTGACTAAAAGAAGGGATAGATTGGTGGGACACATTCTTAGACATCAAGGAATTGTGAATTTAGCATTAGAGGGAAGTGTGTGGGGTAAAAATCGCAGAGGAAGACCAAGAGATGGATACAGTAAGCAGATTCAGACAGATGTAGGTTGCCGTTCTTATGTGGAGATGAAGAGGCTTGCTCAGGATAGGGTATTGTGGAGAGCTGCATCAAACCAGTCTCCGGACTGAAGACCACAACAACAACAATCTTCCTTCTTGTATTTTTTTTTTAGCAAAGGACAACTCACTGTAGATCATTCAACAAAATAAAAAATGTCACGCTGCTCTTGGAACAGCATTATCTAAGAACACACTAAGTCAACGAACCAGCATTCGTTCAATTTCATTATTTAATACTCACCACAGGTGCCTATTAAGCACAACCTATCATGTTGATTTTCTGCCCGTGGAAAATAAATCTCACCACAAGATAGTCCGTTCCTTCCCTCTTTTATTCGTCTATATAAAAGTTAAATACCAGTAGTGCGAAATAGTAACCTCACATAAGACCTATGCGAATTCTGCCCTGACAAACCTCCACAAGAATGCTGACGCCCCATTCAGTTTTTCATAACAATAAAGAGAAAGTGTTACCTCAGTAGTCGAATAAAAAATGGACAAATCTTAAACACACGAAACACACCACACTAACAAAGTGTACAAGGGATGGACAAAATTGTAGAACTTCTGGAAAGCCGCGGCGCAGTGGCCGACCTCATTGAGGCGCTATGCTCCGATGCGCGAGGCCGTTCCCCGTCTTTCGTTTGAATCCCCCTTTGGGCATGGATTTTTGTGTTGTCTTTAGTATAATGTAGTTTATAAGTAGTTTCTGAGTTTAGGGACTGATGACCCCGCAGATAAGTCCCTTAAGGTTCACAAACAAAGAAATTGTGAAAATATTACAACAGCAATTTTAAGAATTTATTTAATTAAGCAACCAGTTTTAGTGCATCAGTTTCGTAATTTATTGTTTAGTTAAATCAATAGTAAAACCTGACCACGATTCGTAAGAGCTCAGTCTGACATGAATTGTGCGTTAAGGTAAATAAACGAATTCTTGCGAACATAGATGTCAATATGTTACATGTTGGGATTCCTGTGACTACCATGTTTTCAGTTCAGCTCCCTAGCAGTGGTAGCATTTAAGCTGCCTGGTATGCACGTGTTAATGAAAAACAAGCATTCCAACACTCAACGTTCCTAGAATATGATTCCACAGAAATTGCTACTTTGGTGTGTCAGTTTTACCACTACCCCTGATTGGTAGCACTTCAGTCTTCGACGTTCGTTTATTACGACAGTTGGAGCTTTTAATGCGTGATAGGAAAGGTATGAAAATATCTACTTCCTTCACTGTTGATGGCTGCGGGTTACAAGACTTTAATTTTGTGCAAATCTATGAAAAAGCACCTTTCGAACTACACCTCCGGAAATAAAAATTAGTGCACCCTCTTACAGTTTTCCAGTTCACTCAACATTTATTTTTGAAACAGTGCATATGGAGTACACTAAATGATTATATTTACAGCTCAAGATGTCGATCTTAGCTGAAACACCCATATTATTGCATGGTGTAACCTCCATGGGCGGCAATACAAGTTACACTACCGGCCATTAAAATTGCTACACTAAGAAGAAATGAAATTCATAAACGGGTATTCATTGGACAAATATATTATACTACAACTGACATGTGATTACATTTTCACGCAATTTGGGTGTATAGATCCTGAGAAATCAGTACCCAGAACAACCTCTGGCCATAATAACGGCCTTGATACGCCTGGGCATTGAGAGCTTGGATGGCGTGTACAGCTACAGATACCCATGCAGCTTCAACACGATACCACAGTTCATCAAGAGTAGTGACTGGCGTATTGTGACGAGCCAGTTGCTCGGCCATCATTGACCAGACGTTTTCAATTGGTGAGAGATCTGGAGAATGTGCTGGCCAGGGCAGTGGATGCCGGACACTTGCCACGAAGACATTTGCCACACCTGACCCTTAGCCAGGTAGTAGGATTAGCGGCCCCTGAGGCAAGGGACGCCCTTCCCCGTACTCCTGCTGTTTGCTTCCAAAACTCCGTCTCCGCATCTTACTTGATACAGTCCTTACGGTAGAGATCTTTTTTCTTCGGCATCTCGCCGACATGTACAACTTCTTTCCAATATCACGAAATCTAAATATTTATAACTATTGGGAAACTAAAGCAATACCGTCGTATATTTCAGTGTATAATTAGTTCTTCCATCACAAATATGGATCCATTCTCCCTCCGTCTATACGGTAGCTTTCTTGCACATTTACTGATTGCGATAGAAACATTCCATCTCTATGGAAGGAACACGGAAGGAACGACATAAAGATAATTCGAATGTTCACTGGTCATTCGAGTTGATCACTGCATTGAAAAATAGAGTGGAAAGAAGAACGATACACTTTACAACTTCACTCTCTTGCGGCGAAACATTAGTTAATCAAGTGTATTGGGACAATGTTAATGACATAAAATACATTTACAAAATAGAGATAAGAACGTCTACGTTTGACAGGACATCTGAAGTCGACATACAGTTTTAAAATATTTGAAATAAGGAAATGAAGGAATATAGAATGTTATGTTTGTAACGTACACTGTTGTTCTACATTGTTTAGCTTTGGTATCTACTTAGTAGCAGAGGAAGCACCCTAGTTTTTTAAGGGAAAATCCATAATTCCTATGATCTGCACTATAAAAGAAACAAAAACCACAAAAGGAAATCGTAATGTAATTTGTGTACTAGCTCACAAGCGAAACTGAAGTCGATAGTTCCTATGAGTTAGTATGAGCAGATGTTGTACTCGACAACCGGAATAAATGAATAACTGACTCCTCGCACTCTCATGATGCAGCCGCCGAACAGTTCATAGAAAACTTGAATCTCATTACAAATAGGTACGCTACTCATATAATTATTTTTAGCAGCGACTTAAATCTACCATCCGTATGTTGACAGAACTACACCTTCACACAGGATGCCAGATACATTTTCCGAAATTGTTCTAAATGCTTTTTTATAATTTTGAACAATTTAGTTCACGAGCCCATTCAAATTGTAAATGCTTTCGAAAACGCACTTGAGGTCTGAGTCACAAATATTCCTGAGATCACGACGGATACAGGCATAAGTAAAAACTAGGGTTGTATCAAGCTCAAATCCGTAGCAAAGATATTTACCAGAACTAAACGCTAAATACATCTATTAAAATAAATAAATAAATAAATATTCGGTTGACATCTTACTACGATAATCTCCAGTTTTTCTAAATTAACTAAGTAAGTGAAGACCAATGTGGCTTACATTCAAAGAAATAGTATCAACAGCACTGGATGAATTCCTACCAAATGAATTAATAAGAGACTAAACTGGTCCCCCGTGGTACACAAAATGGAACAGAAAGCTTTTGCAGAAAATTTAGACAAATGCAAAATTCCCAAATTCGCCGAAGTTTTACTGAAGCTCATAACTTAGTGCGGCCTTCAATGCGACATTCATTTAATAGTTTTCACAACGAAACTCTTTGTAGAAATGTGGCCGAAAATCAAAAGAGATCCTGTCCTATGTTAACTACACCTGCGGAAAGACTAAGTGAATGCCTTTATTGCACAATAGCGACGGTAACATTACTGATGACAGTGCCACTAAAGCAGAGTTATTAAATGCAGTTTTCCGAAATTCTGTCACCAAAGAAGACGAAGTATATATTCCACAATTCGAAATGAGAACTGCTGCAAACATAACACATAAGTCGATACCCTTGGTGATGCAAAGCAAATAATTCCATCAAGTAAGTGATGTTGTAGACGAAAATATATTTTCAAAAAGTTCTAATGAACAAGAAAAATACGTCTAAAATTTAGCATTAGAAGGAAGTGTGTGAGGTAAAAAACGTAGAGGGAGACCGAGGGACGAATACAGTAAGCAGATTCAAAAGAATGTAGGTTGCCGAACGTTTTCTCAGATGAAGAGCCTTGCACAGGACAGGGTAGCGTGGAGAGGTGCATCAAACCAGTCTGCGGACTGAAGACCACAACAACAACATTTGTTTATGATATTGTTTTGTATCAATTAATTTTGAACAGTAAGCTCCTTGCCCTGTTTAAATAGCTTTTACTGGGCTGATTAAAGATAATCTATAATATGGTGAGAAACTTTAATTTTTAAGGACTACAGCTAAATGTACTTCATGAGATCTGCATCTACTGTAAATTTATTTCTATCCTTGTCTAAGTGTGGAGATGTGGCAATTATTTCAACACTATAGCTGCCGAACTTGTCAACCTTAGGAGCAGATCTGTTTTAGGGTGTCTCTTTTAGGTGCATTTCAGAAGTTCAGATTCCTTTTAGAACCTAAAGTGTACCTTATGAGTATAACATAAATAAGATTTTTAAAGGCTACTTGCGGCTCTGAAGCTACAGGAAATAATTTTAGAACTCACAATCTTTGATGGTATGACAATATTAGAAGGTAGAAAAAAAATTCTCTTTACATGTAAACTATGGGAGCTTTTACTTAAGTAGGAAATTGCAAATTGAAAAGTGGTAGATGAATTCTGGTTACAGGAGGATCATTTGAGTGATGCTTAATGTATTTTCTTCGTTGAGTCAAATTTCACTGCCACGCTAGTGAACCGAACTGTGACCACCTAGTTTCATCATTAAGTTATTTAAGGGTACTGAGGTCTAATACACTCTTTTTATTTTTATAACTAATAAAGTTCGCATCGTTAGGTGGTCCTCACAGATGTTCTCTACGTTCAATACGTCTCCGTTCTTCGAAAGCAGCTTTCCCTTGCAGTGATCCTGTTTTCGGAGTAAGCACATCCACACCTTATTGTCACGTAACTATTGTAGTGGGCAAAAAGCCTGCCCTTGGCCGTTGTAATAACTTCCATACTGACGGTTGTACTACGAAATGCGGAAGCGACCACAGTGTGCATATGTCGGGACACCGTCCAAAGAGTTCTCGGGTCGGGTGGAAGGGGAGGGGGAGGAGGAGGAGGAGACAGGGGCACCCGACCCTTCGGAGCAGATAAAAGTGTGGCAAATGTCCGGCGTGGCAAGTGTCCGGCGTGGCAAGTGTCCGGACACCAGGGCAGCAGCCGAACATTTTCCGTCTCCAGAAAGGTCCTGCATTGTCCTGCTGAAATGTAGGGTTTCGCAGGGATCGAATTAAGGGTAGAGCCACGGGTCGTAATACATCTGAAATGCAACGGCCACTGTTGAAAGTGGCGTCGATACGAACAAGAGGTGACCGAGACGTGTAACCAATGGCACCCCATACCATCACGCCGGGTGATACGCCAGTATGGCGATGACGAATACACGCTTCCAATGTGCGTTGACCGCGATGTCGCCAAACACGGACTCGACCATCATGATGCTGTAAACAGAACCTGGATTCATCAAAAAAAAAAAAAAAAAAAAAAAAAAAAAAAAAAAAAAAAATAAATAAATAAATAAATAAATAAATAAATAAATAAATAAATAAAAAAAATGGCATTTTGCCATTCGTCGTTGCGTACACCATCGCAGGCGCTCCTGTCTGTGATGCAGCGTCAAGAGTAACCAGAGCCATGGTCACCGAGCTGATAGTCCATTCTGCTGCAAACGTCGTCGAACTGTTATTGTCTTGCAAACGTCCTCATCTATTGACTCAGGGATCGAGACGTGGCTGCACGATCCGTTACAGCCATGCGGGTAAGATGCCTGTCATCTCGACTCCTAGTGATACAAGGCCGTTGGGATCCAGCACGGCGTTCCGTATTGCCCTCCTGAACCCACCGATTCCATATTGTGCTAACAGTCATTAGATCGCGACCAACGCGAGCAGCGATGACGCGATACGATAAACCGGAATCGCGGTAGGCTACAATCCGACCTTTATCAAAGCCGGAAACGTGATGGTACGCATTTCTCCTCCTTACATGAGGCATCACAACAACGTTTCACTAAGCAACGCTGCTCAACTGCTGTTTGTGTTTGATAAGTCGGTCGGAAAAGTTTTCTCATGTCAGCACGTTGTAGGTGTCGCAACGGGCGCCATCCTTGTGTGAATGCTCTGAAAAGCTAATCATTTGCATACCACAGAATCTTCTTCCTGTCGCTTAAATTTCGCGTCTTTAGCAGGTCATCTTCATGGTGTACCAATTTTAACGGCCAGGAGTGTATGATTGCGGCATCTTTTCTATCACACAGATGGCTTGTACTGTAGGATACATTATTCCACTCTATGGCTGCTGGATCTGTTCACTTTTTTCTGCAAGAGTTGTGAGTTGACGAATCGCACGTGTTAAGTGTTGCCCCATCATAATTCGGTACGTGCTCGATGGGAGATGAGTCCGCAGGTCGTGGTCGCCAGAAAAGTTGCTGCACGCCTTTCAAAGCACGTTGAGTTTCAGTCGCAGAGTATGGGAGAGCATTATCGTGCTGGACCAACACTTAACCTACCTGTTGATAGAATAAAAATAAAAACAGCTTACAACATTCTGCATGTACCGAGTGTTGTGGCGTAAAGTCAGCGCCGCACGCGAGACGTAGAGAACGATCGTGGAGAAGGCAGCGATCGAAAAAAAAAAAAAAAAAAAAAAAAAAGAAAAAAAAAAAAAGTTCAAATGTTTGTATAGCTTATGGGACTTAACAACGAGGTCATCAGTCCCTAAACTTACAAACTACGAACTAACTAATACTAAGGACGGCACAAATATCCATGGCCGAGGGGGGATTCGAACCCCCGACCGTAGTGGCCGTGCAGACCGTGACTGGAGCGCCTCAGTCCCCCTTTTTTTTTATTTATTATTATTATTATTATTATTATTATTATTATTATTAAGGGAGTGGGGTGTGGGTTTTGGGATGTATGCATTCTTTATTTTGTTTTATTATTTAAACTTCATCAAAATAAAACAGCCTTTTCCTGGCAGACATAGAAAATTTGAATAAGGAAATAAAAATTTCTGTATTATTTTCCACGCGCCTGTCACCCCCTTTAGGGTAATCTCTCTCTTGTTTATATATATATATATATATATATATATATATATATATATATATATATATTTGCGCTCTATACTAACGGATTTAGCGTGTCCGTGCACAACTAAAAACTAAAAACAGTAAAGTAAAGAAAACTCTCTGTGGGGAGTGAGTTTCCGGGCGGTCGATTCCAGTGCTTCTGCCGCCAGGCACGTCTTCTCGTTTTATTGTAAGAGGTAACCGTTTCATCATGTTCATCATATGCCTCTTCATCGTTATCATATCAGCTTCTCATACCCGGGACATTCCAGCTCCTTGGAGGATCTCGTAACGCACTCCCCAGAAAATTAGAAAAATATTGTTGATACTTCGGGTTCCGTATCAGCGCCATATGTTGTTCTTGTAAATGGTTCCAGAAGTCCGGCACATGCTTCGCGCCGTCGCGATGCAAATAATACACCGCCTGGGCTCGAATCCACGTCACCGCGTTCGTTTTGGTTCGTGGGTAATACGTTCTGTCTGGAAAAAGGACAATCTTTGGGTCGATATTTTGCTGTCCGACGCGCAGTAGAAAGCCAATCATCTGCGTCACCAGCCGCCATACTTCCGCAGAGGGCCCGCACATGAGACGATGAGCATCGTCGCCTAGAACCTGGCATACTTGGCATAACGGCGTGTTCACCATATTGATGGCGTGCAGGCGGGATCCAGTAACTTGTTTACCGTTAACCAACATGTACCATGTCGTTCTTGTTTCCGTGTCAAGTGTGGCATGATGAACTGTCCGCCATACCACCGGCCACTGGATCGTGGGGTGCCGTGCTTCCACAGGGTTGGCGGGACGCCTGCTCGTAAGTATCCGATAGATGTCGCGCGCTGTCGGAGATCTATTTATTGGGAGTTCTGTCATAATATAGCTATATTCAAGGAAACACTCTCTGATATGTTGAAACGGCGAAGAAATGTTCTGCACCATCACCGGCGCTTGCCGAGAAGCTGGCGCCAGTTCGTCTACCAAGATTCCTGACAGACTCTTGTGCTGTCTTCTCCATGTTTTCAATGTCGCGCTAATATATAGCGCCACCGATCGATCGTGAACGTGAACAAGTCCGAGGCCACCTATAAGAGTTGGTAATGTCAGAGCCTCATACCGGATCTTGAATAGGGCTCCCGTGCTGACAAAGTATCCAAACGCTGCCAGTATGCTTCGGGCGATCATCTTTGGCATCGGTAGAATCTGTGCATAATGTGGAATGCGCGACGCCAAGTATGTATTTATATAAATGACGCGTTGAATCATATTTAATGTCCGCAGTGCGTTCGCTTTGACACCATTTCGTATGGTTATGAGCAACCTCTTGAAGTTGAGCGCGACCGATCGTCGTACATCATTCGTGAAGACGATTCCCAAATACATGATCCTGTCCTGTAACGGGAATGGGGCTACGCAGTCGGCAGGTAGTCCTGTACCTATATTCAAGGCGACGGATTTGGCCACATTCATACGGCTACCCGTAGCGGCACCGTATCGATTGATCCAGTCCAAAGCCGCGTTAACGTCGTTGCCGTTTCTCACCACCAATATAAGGTCGTCGGCATATGCTTTGCAACGAAATGCGTAGCCACGCATCGTAATTCCTGTCAGGCGTTGGCGGAGGCCGCTGAGAAGTGGTTCAAGAGCCATGGCATATATGATCGTGGACAAAGGACATCCTTGTCGAATCGATCGCTGGATAGCTAGGGGTCCAACCAATCGTCCGTTGACAAGCACTTTAGAAGGAGCCCCATGTAGTAGTCGCATCACTATAGTTATGAAGGGCGGCGGGAAATTCATGTGCGTCATCAGTTCCTTAATGTAGGTGTGGCTGACTCTGTCGAAAGCACGATCGAAGTCTATAGAAATCAGAGCTCCACGTAAACGACATGCTTTCGCCAGTGCGATCGAATCGCGGTATTCACTAAGCGCCGTCTGGATGTTGTTGTCACTGCCGAGGGATGTCTGGTCTGATGACACCACGCGATGCAGAACTTTTTTAATTCGTGTCGCCATCAGTCGAGTGAAAATCTTGAAATCACAGTTAAGTAGTGTTAGGGGGCGATATTCTCCGATTCTTGTGCTGCGTGATGTTTTAGGTATTGGGATGATGACGCCCTCTACAAATGCTGGCGGAAGTGGCTCTTCAGGAGACATGAGTTCGCGACAAATTTCCGTCCAATAGGGAGCAATCAAGTGTTGGAAAGCCCGATAAAATTCCAAAGGTATTCCGTCAGGCCCTGGCGACTTGTTGAGTGCGCCCTTGCCTATGGCATCGATCACTTCGTCCTCAGTAATGTCCTCCAGCAGTATCGCTTGCGCCTCTTGATCTAGAGTCCCGAATAGCGTGTTAGTGACTTCGTGGAGGGCCTCCCGCTCTAGTTCTTCTGCGGTGTATAATCGGGTATAATAATCAGCGAAGGCACGTGCTATGTCATTTTGTGACGTGAGATGGGAGCCATCATCAGTGTCAACGGTATGTATTAGGCCCCTGCGACGTCGCTTACGTTCCTGAATAATATGGTGCATCGATGGACGTTCACCCTCAACACGATCCATTGTCCTCGCACGGACCGCTACACCATCCAGATGAGAGCGCATAATAGCGACTATTTTAGCCTTAGCTCGTTGAACCATCATTTGTCGTTCCGGTGAAGGGGCCTGATATGTGCATTCTCTTAGTATAGTGAAATAAAAGTTTAAAGTTTGCCATTTCCACCGTGATTGTTCGCGCCCCAACGCAATGCATGCACGCCGTATCGCCGGTTTTGTGCATTCTAACCACCATCTTAATGTCGTAGGGTAAGTCCGTCGTCGCCTTACGCAATTATTCCAAACTTCTTCAATAACTTGATGACACTCCGGAGCTTGAAGATGGGCCACGTTCATCTTCCATATTCCATGGCCTCGCCACACTTGTTGCCTTTGGAGGCCGATCGTGCAGATATAAACCGAGTGGTCAGTGAAGGCCGCTGGCCATAGCTCTGCGTCATGGATGTCACGTTGGAGGCAACGCGTAACGTAGACGCGATCTATGCGGCTGCCGGAATGGCTGGTTACGTAAGTGTACCCGGTTCGATCTCCGTGTACATATTCCCACGTATCTACCATCCGAAGTTCCTGTGTTACAGTTCTCAATTCTGGACAGGGATTATAGTGTGGGAACTGGTCCTTCGGCGACAGCACACAGTTGAAATCGCCGCCAAGGATGCATTCAGCGTGTCGCCCTAGAAAGAGCGGAGCTATTTCTTCGGCAAAGAAGTGGGATCGTTCTCTCCGTTTGTCCGTGCCGGACGGTGCGTAGATGTTGATAAAGCGCACTCCAAGTACTGTTATAGCCATTCCTCGTGCCGATGGTAAGTATATGACATCCTCCGCTACAAGACCTTCCTTTAGGAGCATCGCTACGCCGCTACCAGTGTCTGAAGCTGGTGACATGAAGATGTTGTAGCCATAGAAAGACGGGAAGTCGTCGACGTATACTTCTTGTAATAGAGCGATGTCTATGTCTGCTGCGCGCAGCATATCCTTTAGGAGGGTAGTCTTGATTTGCGACCTTATATTATTGGTGTTGATGGATGCTATGCGGTAGGCTTGTTGCTGTCCTACTCGTTGTTGGGCGTGCATAGTAAGCGTGCATTGTTATTGCTGGCGCGTTCTCCTTCGGTGGTGCCAGTGAAGCGGCAAACTTTAGTTATGACGGGACTCCGTGGGCGGTGTCATCGCAACCGCGGTGCCCGCGGTTAGCGGAGTCTGGATTTCATCGACGTCGTCGAGTTCACTTGTCCAAGAGGGGCCCTGTGTCCGGAACTTTGCAGCCACAGCCGCTGGCACCGTATTTTCGTTTGTCGTGCGAAGTTGTGCGACTTCTTGCGGAACGTCCGAGATGGTCTCACTGGTGTGTCCTGGGTCCTCAAGTTCAGCGTTGTGATGTTGTTCGTCGTCAGAGGCTCCGGTACTCTCCATCGTGGCGTCCTCATCATCTGCCCGGTCTGTACGTAGGAAACTATCATCTGATGGTGTGCGACGTCGTTTCCTCCGTCGTTTGGGGGATCTCTGCTTGCGTTGTCGTACATCCGCATCCGCATCCTGTGCAGAGGCTTGGTCGTCCGGTGCATTGGGCACAAAAGCGGCCGTGGGTGGCACCAGCCGATCGACGTCCATAGACGCCTCCGTTGTAGCCACATTAGTCTGTTGTGTCATCTTGGCAGCGTTGTCATCATCTTGTGTCACCTCTACTGTGGAATCATCCACCACTTGATACTCAGTATCGTGCGACGGAACATCTTGTCGAGTAACGGCAGAGTAGGTAAGAGGCATAGAAACGTTCGTGGGTGGTGGTGCAGTTTCGCCCGCCGGAACTTGTGTGATTCTCCTTTGGATGCATTGCGAACGTAGATGGCCCTCCTTACCACAGCCAGAACAGGTCTTGGGCTGACCGTCGTATATAATTATGGCTCTGCAACCTCCGATAGTGAGGTAAGACGGAACGTGCTTTGTAAGGTCAATCCGTACTTGTCGCACCCCATTCAGCACGGGGTATTTCGTAAATGTGATCCATTTTTCGTGAACATGGCTGATAACACGTCCATACGGTTGTAAGGCATTGACCACTACATGTTCCGGAACCTCGAAGGGCAGCTCAAAGACTCTTATAGTGCGGATTCCTGCGTGGTCGATCGAAACTGCTCCAACATTGCCATCGGCATGTTTAAATTTTAGTCCATCCGCATGGTCACGTACAAGTTTGTCACATACTGTGTCGTTGCTCAATTTCAGATATACCACACTGCTCGTGATAGAGAAATGAATTCCAATCACATACTCGGGATCGATTTTTAGCTCTTCCTCTATGAAACGTTCGATTTCAAATGCTTTGGGTCGTGCGTATCCAGGCGTGAAAGTGATCTTGATAGTTGCTTTCCTGTATGAGTGTTCCATTGCGTGACAATAAGTAGTCACTCGCGAGAAACACAAACGGTAAACAGCCGCGCGCGCGCCCGAGACTCCGCGGCGGGACGTAAACACGTCCACCTCACCGCACCGCTGCCTGAAGCAGACTGGAGAAGGCAGCGATCGAAAAAAAAAAAAAAAAGAAAAAAAAAAAAAGAAAAGAAAAAAAGTTCAAATGTTTGTATAGCTTATGGGACTTAACAACGAGGTCATCAGTCCCTAAACTTACAAACTACGAACTAACTAATACTAAGGACGGCACAAATATCCATGGCCGAGGGGGGATTCGAACCCCCGACCGTAGTGGCCGTGCAGACCGTGACTGGAGCGCCTCAGTCCCCTCGGCCACCGCGGCCGGCGGCAAAGATCGACCGAAAGCCAATAGCAAGCAGGCGCCGCGCATCCTGGAGCGAGTAACCGAAGATGCGCGCCCTATACAAGCCGCTATATATAGGCCGACATATGCCTGGACGCCCGGCAGTTACTATTCGGGAATACGACAGTTACTAGTGAGCACTCGTCAGTTACTATTCAGAACTCCGGCAGTTACTGCGCAGCTACAACGACAGAACTAGGACAGTACTAAGCCAGAACGCGTCTACGAACTTAACAATAACTAGGTCACAGTGCAGCTAGTATCATACAGACGACGCCACGAGAATCAAGAAGAGTGAAGAAACAGACTTATGGTCTTGAGTATTCTAATATTCATTCAATAAAACTTGTTTCAGTATACATCGTTTCCTGCACCAGTTCCTTTCCTAACAACTATACCGCGACGAGTAAACAACAAAAGACGACAAGGTCACAACACGGAGCGCTAGTCAGGTTCCCACCACAAACACCAAACGTGAAGGAGAGTTGGAGCCTCTTGTACCGCAGACCATAAGGCTTCGAATGGGGCCTGTGTGTGTGCGTGTGTTGGGTGAATGCACTCTGCGAGACAGGGCTCGCCAGGTATATGACGTACGCGCAAACGACCACCACTTGCTGTATTCGATCAAGACCACGACCCGCCATTCAATCTTGCTAGTGATCCTCAAACCGCAGCAGTCGATCCGTGTACTTTGTTGCAATGACGTGAGTGAAACACAACCTAAAGGTGCGCATACCGGTAGTCCCACTGCTAGTAACGGTTGGCAACAGTTCGTGTTAACATTTCTTGGCTCAGAAACCATCTTATACGTGCTCTGGTGGTAGCTATCTGATCTCCTGCTGTTGCCCTCATAATACGACGATCTTGGCGGACGTCTGTGCTGTGTAGACGTTTAGAACCTTGTCTACTAGTTCGAGAACGTTCACGTGACTCTTACATCGTTGCACAACTGACGCAGCATTTCCAGCTGGTGTGACAATTCTGCGAAAGGACCGTCCTTTCACCTGGAAGTCGCAGTTTGACCACTTTCAAACTATCTTCCCGTCAGGGGTTCGAATCCCCCATCGGGCATGGCTGTTTGTGTCGTCTTTGGTATTGGGTATTTCATGAGTTGTGTGTAAGGTTAGCGACTGATGATCCCGCAGTTAAGTTCCATAAGCTTGACAAATATTTGAACATCTTCGTGACATGGCGCCTTTTTTCTTTCACACGTTGGTATCGCACTGATCCTTATGGCTGTAAACATTTCGTATTAAAGAGTACATACATATGGTGCCTTGTCAATTAAACACTGCGCTATCCCCCCAGAGGGCTCACGGTTTTTCGTGAGTACGTGCGTAGCGAGCACGGGGTCCCGAGCTAATGCAGTCTTTCTTCTTGCCTCCCTGGACTGCATTTCCTATCCCTTCCCCTCCCCACTGGAGGACCGATAACCTTAGAAGCTTGGCCCCCTATCCCAAACAACCAACCATCCAACCAACCACTGCGCTATCTGTCGGAGCACGACGTTGACACCTTTATTAGTACATCTACCATCCTCCATGTGCTATCTGCCCTCATCGGATGGAAAACATCACCTTCCAGGCGTACTATTTGTGTCTGACAGTACCTGTAAGTTTCATTGGCCTCCTTCTGTAATTAGTATCACTAATCGGTACTATAATTTTGGTATTTGCGTACGTATGTTTAAGTTATTCTACAAGTAAATGACCAATTTTATTCCCACTCTCTTCAAGTACAAATTGGAATTATTTGAAGAAATATGGCAGCAACAACTCCATAAGACATTAGCATCACTAACACGGTCTAGGAAAAACCGCTAATGATCACTAAAACACACACGATTTCTTCTTCTTTCTTTTCAGCCTTTTACCGCACATGCAGGGTCGACTTGTTATTCTGGATTTGGCGTGTTAATATTGACGGAGTGGCCGGATGCCCTTCCTGCCGCCAACTAAAACAAACACGACCTTGGTGTAATATTCCACAATACTTATTGATTTACACAAACTTGTTTTCGGCTGTTACGCCATCATCAGGTACAAAGATTACTATAAACAAATGTTATGTCAAAGATGTTTCAAAATAGGCATCAAAGAATTACATAAACGGCCAAGAGATAAACGTACTGAAGGAAGGCATACAGTGAACTCGGGCGAAACTATTAAGTATTGTACTAAGAGGCTAAGAAAGCTATGCAACAATATGAAATGATTCATTACACGACAGCTGTTACAAAAGTAAGTGACAATTCGACAAAAAACGAATTACATTGTTTGTTTGCGAAAAATGAGGTCACATAAAATAATTATAGTGTCCTGTGTAAAAATTTCGAAAGAGGTGATAAATGTGTGACAATCATAGAACTATTACAAAACAATTACAATGATTAGATGGGAGTATTACTATTATCTGCAGTTAGAAGTGGAGAATAAGTGAACTCTGGTCGTTGAGTACCAGACTTGAGCAAGTAGTGGTAGTTGCTGTGTTGTGGTAATGTGTGTCCAGTGTTATTTCATTTTATTACTTGAAAGTCGTGGGAGTTACTGTGGTGTGCTGATGGATGGGCAGTGTTGTAATATGTACGAAATGCTATCCAAAAGCAGAACACATATGAACATACTAAATGTGAAACTCCTAACTGTACAAATTTAATTGCACTAAATGTAGATATGCCGTCTGATGATGAGCTGCTAGGCAGCTTGAAACCGGTCATGGTTCAATAAATCTTCATTGAGAAGAAAAAATGCGACTGGTTGCAGTAATTTCTGAAACCTATTTCAAGATACAGTCGCAGGTTCCGACACATAATGGATAAAAGTTTTATTTTACTACCTAGCCAGGTAAAAAGAACAATGAAAAAATACAGGGAGTGCAAAATAAAATTAATAAAAACCGTTCTTGCCATAAAATTTAATAAGCAATGTATCTATGATAAGGTTACATCTAATTTTGTTAGAGTTGTTGTCAAAGTCCAAAGTGCATCTGCAATAGCGGTCAAAAGGAAATTTGAAAATACATGGATCAACAATGAAATTAGATCACGTTACAAACGAAAAGACTTGTTAAACAGGGATATATACATGCGGCACCCAACTTTCAAATTTCTTAGATACAGTCCAACTATCTGTAGACAAAGAGATACTAAACATCTCATGCAAACAAAAGAAGAAACTCTCACTCCTCATTGCCAAAAAATCCCCCCTCCTCTCACTGATACACCTTGTGAACATTCTTTGCGAGGGTAATAAACACTACCATCATTAACTTCAACAACAATGAAACCTATTTGTGGCAGCCATGTATTTATTGATTTCCAAGCTTTCTAGGTAGTTCTGGTTGCAGAATATTACACCAGTGTGTGTTTTATTGATCATGTATCAAATATTCTACGAAGCACCAACGGAACATTCGATCAATGAAAAAAAAAACCTAATATTCAAAACATCTTCGATGGTATTTATGACACAAGTCCAGTGTACTTTTTTAAAGAAAATCTTATACCATTCTTCCCGCAAAGTATTGACGAGGGCAGGTAGCGATGGAAGAGGTGCGCAGGGGGCACTACGGTAGTAGCGTAGGTTGTGTGTTGAGAATTTGTCTGGCTGGGAGCGTGCCAGGATAGTTCTTGCGGGTGCTGCATCCACCGTTTCGCATGTGGCTTAGTGGGTAGAGCATCTGCGTGGCAAGCACAAGTCCCAGACCCGGTTGCCGGTCTCGAAACAAATTTTAAACTGCCTCACTAAATGTCATTCAGTGCCAAGAACAAGCAGCGAAAACGTCTTTCACATCCTTGATTGTATATGCTGAGACATATACAATCCGCTGAACTTCAGTTACACGGAAATCAGTCAAACGTTAAGGTCGTAAATTATACCAAATACCTAGGAGTTACAATTACGAACAACTTTGACTGGAGAGAACACATAGAAAATATTGTGGGGAAGGCGAACAAAAGGTTACGTTCCATTGGCAGAACACTTCGAAGATTCAACATCTCCACCAAACAGACTGCGTACATCACACTTGTGCGTCCTCTCCTGGAGTACTGTCGCTCAGTGTGGGACCCTTACCAGGAGGGACTGACGGAAGACATTGAGAAGATTCAGAGAAGGGCAGCTCGTTTTGTTTTATCACGTTACAGGGAAGAAAGCGTCACGGAAATGTTGCATGATTTAAGGTGGAAATCATTGAAAGAACGACGTTATTCTTTGCGGCGAGATCTATTTGCGAAATTTCAATCACCGACTTTTACTTCTGAATATGAAAATATTTTGTTAGCACCCACCTACATAGGGAGACATGACCATCCCAATAAAATAAGAGAAATCAGATCTAAAACGAAACAATTTAGGTGTTCTTTTTTCCCATGCGCTATTAGAGAATGGAACGGTAGAGAAAGGTTATGGAAGTGGTTAATGAACCCTCTGCCAGGCACTTAAATGTGATTTACAGAGTATCTATGTAGATGTAGACATGGTGCACTTCCATTAACCCTTTCCTGCACATGCTATCTGATATTAGGCCACATAAATTAATATTGGGTTTTCACAATTTTTTACTTTCCTTATTTGATGTAAAAAAATAAATAAATAAAATAAAATTAAACACACATGGGATTTGAAAGTCCCAACAGGATATAATTCTATTAACATTATGCAATGCTTCGCTCTGTTTACATGGGGATTTACCAGTAACAAAGAGATAACATAGTTTTTATGTCGAAATGCCACGATAGATATTAATCTGAATGGTTAAAAAAAGTTAAAAATGTAGCTATCCCTGGATCTTATTCATATTCCATAATTCCTGAACAAAAGAAAACAAAGCTACAACCACTTCCTACTGATGCCTAGCGGCAAAGGCAGCTACAAAGGTAACAATAATGCTTTTGACAGACTGTCGGGACTAAAATGTCCTGCACACATTTTTGAATGCTATATAAATAAAAATAGGTCTATACCTTCAATAATATTAACCTGCATTAGTTAAAACAATTACCAAATTACCAACGTCAAAATACTTACAACAGTGTCTTTTTTAGACAACAACCCCCCTGGCGATATCGTACGTACAAACATTAGACAGTCCACTGTTTACTGCTCTCTGTGAGCAGAGATAGCAAACAATTTCATTCAGCGAATTTCATATGACACATCAGAGCATAGACCATAGAGTAGAAATATCTCTGGAGGGAGCATTCAGATGCACAGAATACATTTTGTGTCGTCAACATCTATTGCCGATATGGTCACGTGATCTCGGGACGACGTATGTTTGTCTGTAATGGGAATGACCTAAAGAGTGACGGTTCGATAACAGTGATTTATGTGAATGCTACTTTTCGGTAGTTCAAAATATTCAAATGTTTGTGAAGCTTATGGGACTTAACTACGAGGTCATCACTCCCTAAAGTTACAAACTACTTATGAACTACTTACGAACTAGGACGGCACAAATATCCATGCCCGAGTGGGGATTCGAACCCCCGACCGTAGTGGCCGTGCTGACCGTGACTGGAGCGCCTCAGTCACCTCGGCCACCGCAGCCGGCCTTTTCGGTAGCTGTGACATTTAGTTGTGATTTGTCACTGTGTAAATAAGAAGTTTTCGAATTTTCAGCTTATTCTTTCAAAACTTTACCAATTACGATTTCTCCCATTTCTGCGAAATCTACGATGAATCATCTTCTATGCTAGTTCAATGTGACTCGCATTCTCACTTAGCAATTGGCAGTCACTGGCGAATATATATGCTAACTGTTAATTCTGGGTAAAATTTTATTTACAACCTTGGCGGCGTAGTGTGCCGATGTTGGCAACAACCATGTAATGGTCTTTGTATACTCAATCACATAGAATAAGAGGGAGTCATTTTTCGTGTTGGCCGAGAAATAAATAATTATTGATGTTGCTGCACTATGATCAACAGATTCTTGTACGTACTCATGTGTGGCCAGCAAATTTATTATCCTCGTCAAGTTAACATTTTGTTGCCGACTCTACCACACTAAGCGGCCGAGGCCATAAGTAAAATTTATCAGTATCTCTGTTCAGGTAAACTGTGTCAGTGTCAGTGATATGTTCTTGCCTGTAAAGTGTGAAAATTGAAAATTTGAACAGTATATTGTTAAAGTCATTAAGCGTTTTGAAAGGTTGAAAAGTTCATTCTCTTATCAAAGTCATTCCATATTTTGCAGTTTTCTATCGTTATTGATAAGGCATTGATTATTTACTTTACAGCTGCTAATATGCAAATGAATGATGTGCTCCAAATGAATCATCGAGTTCAAAATTTACATGTGAATGGCAGTACTGAGAAAGAAAATCAGTTTTATGAATGGACTACTGTTACACATTTGGTAAAGTGTGTCCGACTTTGTCATGAACCTGGCTATGCTTTACATCAATCTCTTGCTAAAAACTTGACTCGACATTCAGATTCGTTGTCTTCAGAAATTCTCAAATTAGTTATCCCGTTTCAACGTCATATAATGCAACACAACCAAAATTCCAGGGTTTTTCAAAATGACTTGATAGTAAACCTTGACCTTCAATACGTCTGGAAAAATTACGGATGGAATTGATTCTTCATTACTTTTTTTGTGGATTGTTATTTCTTTTTATTTTTTATTTTTATTTATTTTATTTTATTTTATTTTTTTTTAAGCTTGCACGCAAATTCGCTTGCTGGTAACATTATTTACATTGTGCATTCTATGTGCAGTCCCTCAGTAATTAACAGATGAAATCTCAAGTAAGAGAAAATCAAACAAAGGGGCTACAAAAATATTTCTGTTAACACATATAACAACATATGTAATTCACCTCTGTTATTATGAATAAACAAATGGATCACCCGCAACATAACCTTTGAACTTAAGCAAAAGGCTAATTCACTATGGCCGTCACGTTAAGTTGTACGTTAGGTCGAGTCAACTTGCTTAGCTCTGTACCGACCAGTGTAAGTGAAGCTATAACTACTATCCATGATACAATATTTTGAGTATAGTGTCAGATCTGAGAAAATAACAACGATGAAATTATTTAATGACCATAGTGAAGGTCGTGATCTTGATCAGTTGTATGTGGGAAAGTACTGAGAAGGAAAACATCATTTCAGATTATCGACATGAATTTTCTAGCGAAACCACTGACCAATATTCAAACACATAAACCAAAATTCAGCTTTCTTCACGTCAGTGAGTTTTCATTTTGAGATATCTGAGATGCCGACATTGCTTCTGGAATAAAAACTCAATGAAAAAAAAATGCAATTCGTGGTGTTACTTTTGCAAATCACAGTCATAAATTGAAAATTAAGAAACAACAAAAGCACAAAATTAACTACAGAGCACGCCGGAAATAAATTTCCATGTCACCAGAAGACGATGTTGTTAAAACTTTGCTACCGAGAAAGCCTTAAATGACATGACATGATACTTAGTGTGAATTAACGAACAGCGTCGTCCCCAGATCACGTGATAATTCAAGTTTAATGTTGAGAATATGCGCAGAATGCAATGCTCTCTCCAGAGATATTTCTACTCTATGGCATAGACCAAAGATAACGTAGACTGCGTATGTCGTCAATACACTGAAACCAACATCTAAGTTACGTGACTCGGGCAACAAGCTGTTTTCGTCATTACGAGCAATGTGAAGTGGAACTGACAGATGTAGTTATTCTCATTTATAAGTGAAAAGAGGAGTTGATCTTAACAAGAAAACGTCTAATCATATCCTTATAACGCTTTTAGCAGTACAGTTAACGTATTTCCCCGCCATTCCTAATGTTAATGCGATGATTATGATTTTTACATGTGCCTAAGTGAAAATTATAAATGACTTGCTCTTATTAAGTGAATAGTTGTTTTTGTTGCACTGCGAGTCTCTTACTTTGCAACCGCTATGGGAGTAGAAAACGAAAAATCAGTTTTAAAAACAGCATCAATTTTCTTACGTTTTTGTGATATGCTTTTATGGAAACTAAAAACCGTCTATATCCATAATACCAGATGTTTTACACAATACAAGCGTTTGTATTTTACGACTTCTGCTTATACAGCGATGCCAATACGTAAACAAGCAGAGTACTCGCTATTGACATTACAAGAATTGATGTGCAAACAACAACTAAAACTAGTTTTATATAAGTATCTGAATGTTCTGATTCAAATATAACTGTGTACAATGCTATTAAAAGTAGGTATGCACTACAAAATTATTTACTTAATGAAATACAAATTTAGTCAATAGCAGCTAGAATTGTCCTCCCGTCGATCATTATATTCATCACTTATAAAGTCATATTGCTGCACATACAGTATCTGTAGTCCTATTTTTTGTAAAAAGAACTGTGAATAAGTGTCATATCGTCGCATATAAAAACGATCATCACATTAACATTAGTGTAACTGAGCGAAAACTACGTTACCTCTAGTACTGCATGTGTAATAAGCACACAAAAGTCGTTTTATTGTTAAAATCAGTACTTGACTCCAGCTGAAACCTACAAAAACTGTTGCTCATAATGACTAAAACTCAGTCACATGACTCGGGGCAGCGTTAGATGTTGGTTTCAAACCACAACACGGCAGAGATAGGGTCACGCGCAGTCTATGTTATCTTTGGTCTATGCATCAGAAGAACCCTACATCCCGTCATGAACACAAGTCCGTATTAGCTTCCTGTTTGTTTTATGGTAATAGCAATGTGCAGGGACTTTTGAGTCCGTCGGGTAGGGAAAGAATTGTGTGAAATCGCTCTAGGTGAAACATGTAGGTAGTACTGATTCCAAAGGGGTTGGAGGGAGCATCAGCGACTCAAGGCAGTAGCACAACTTGAGAGGATGAAGTAGGCTGCCCGATAACAGCTTGACAGCTCCCTCTGTTCTTGCAGCACGCCAGGCCCTGCTGTGTGGCATGAAGACTTCGCTCTTCCGTCACGAGCACCCAGCAAGGGGGAAAACAGACTTTGTTGACCAACGCTCCGATCCGTCAGTCGCTCTCTGACGTCAGTCGGAATTTCACTAACAAACTCTGATAGTGGAGTCTCCACTGTTTGGCGCGTTTTTCGGGTTTTCCCAGGGACGGGACTTATCTAACACGGTACCTTCTCAGTGGACACAGTCCAACTGTAATACGATTTGTGCTTTCGGCCGTACTGGTGGGAGAAGCGAGGATAAGATCTTGGCACGTGAGTGAGGGGGTGGCTGTGATAACGACAAGGTCGCAGCCAGATATCGTCTCAGCTGTGACTGCTGTACTCTTGGCTGCGTTTGTCGAGAGCGCACTGACTCAGCAGTTCTGCTCGCAGACGTCCTTGTCACGATCTCGAGATAGATAACAGGCCCTCATCCTATGGCAACACACTTCATCGTGTCATTCACCGCGATGACGGTATCTGTTGTTTATTACACTCACACCAACAGTTTCTTAGGTGGGAATTGACATTTATCACAGGATTACCTAACACATGAAGAACTCACATGCGAAACCAGTTCTCAGCAAAGCTGAAAGGTGGAAAGAAAATATAGAAGGGCTCTACAAAGGAAATGAATTCCGAGACAATATTGTAGGAAGGGAAGAAGAAGTACATGAAGAGGAAATAGGAGATACTATACTGAGAGATGAATTTGACACAACACTGAAAGACCTACGTCGAAGCAAGGCCCTTGGAGTAGATGACATTCCCTCAGAGCTACTGAAGTCTCTGGGAGGACCAGCCATGACAAATCTATGACTCAGGTGAAATACCTGAAGACTTTAAGAAAAATGTATAAATCCCCATTCCAAAGAAAGCAGGCGCAGACAGGTGTGAAAATGACATAAACATCAGTTTAATAAGTCATGGTTGCAAAATACTAACACGAGTTATTTACAGAAGGATGGAAAAGCCGGTAAATTTGGAAAAGGAATTAAAGTTCAGGGTTAAGAATTAAAAACATTGCGTTTTGCCGACGACATAGTAATTCTGTCACATACAGCAAAGGACCTGGAAGAGCAATTGAACGGAATGGGCAGTGTGCTGAAAGGTGCATATAAGATGAACATTAACAAGAGCAAAGCTAGGGTAATGGAGTGCAGTGTAAGAAAATCAGGTGATGCTGAAGGAATTAGGTTAGGTAACGAAACAATAAAGGAGGTAGATGAGTTTTGTTACTTGGGCAGTAATTTAATAAATGATAGTCGTAATACAGAATATATAAAATGCAGAATGGCAATGGGTAGAAAAGCGTTCTTGAAAAAGAGAAATTTTTTAACATCGAATATTGATTTAAGGCTAAGGCATTTGTGTCGGGTGTTGCCTTGTATGGGAGTGAAACATGGACGATAAACAGTGCGGACAGGAAGAGGATAGAAGCTTTTGAAATTTGGTGCTACAGAATAATGCTGAAGATTAGGTAGGTGAATCGTGTAACTAATGAGTAGGTACTGAATAGAATTGGGGAGAAAAGGAATTTCTGGCGTACCTTGACTAAAAGAAGGGATCGTTTGGTAGGACACATTCTTAGACTTCAAGGAATTGTGAACTTAGCGTTGGGGGGAAGTGTGTGGGGTAAAAACCGCAGAGGAAGACCAAGAGATGGATACAGTAAGTAGATTCAGACAGATGGAGGTTGCCGTTCGTATGTGGAGTTGAAGAGGCTTGCTCAGTATAGGATATAGGGTATTGTGGAGAGCTGCATCAAACCAGTCTCGGGACTGAAGACCACAACATATGGTGTACCCAACTATTTTTAATAAAATTTGAAATTATTACTAATTTCGTCAATAATTCGATTCTACTTCACAATATCACGTTTTTCTGAGACGACTAAACTTGAGAGAGTAAAAAAGGAAGATGGTTGTATTTGAAGACGGAACGCAACGTTTATAATTCCCGATGATAAACTTTACGCTACCCAACAGCTGCAACAAATATTGTCCGTCCAGATAACACAGATTCACAGATATTTTTTTTATAAAGTATTTAATGTTGGCACCTACATCAAAATATTTAGCCTCTTATCCTCATGCTTCTTTAGCCGCTCAAGTTACGATTTAACAAGACAAGTTTCTTTGAAACCAATCATTACGAATAAAATGCATAAGCCTACTGATATGTGGAAAGTGACGAGGACTATAGCAGTCCCCGGTGCGCTCCCGAAAGGTGATGGGATATTATGCCCGCCAGGAAAACTTCAGGAATCAATTCCGGTATGTCTCCCCTTTATACAGCGACACTGGTGTCCGCGATGTGCTATTGGACTGACATGCGAATGATGTGAGACTCCATCAACGCAAACACTTCCTTGGTTGTTGCCTTGAGGCTCTTGCATTTTTTTATATAAATGTGGCGTCTGTTCTTTCCGACATGTCACTTTTCAAATGTCCAAATGTTTGTAAAGTCTATGGGACTTAACTACGGGGTCATCAGTCCCTAAACGTACAAACTACTTATGAACTACTTACGAACTAGGACGGCACAAATATCCATGCCCGAGGGGAGATTCGAGCCCCCGACCGTAGTGGCCGTGCAGACCGTGACTGGAGCGCCTCAGTCTCCTCGGCCACCGCGGCCGGCCATGTCACTTTTGATGCAGCTGTTATTATCTATTCATATTCACGGAATCTATGACATTAACTGCGAATGGATGAAGCTGAAAATGTGTACTCAACCGGAACTCTAACACGGGTCACCTGCTTTCTAGGCAGTTGCGCTGACCTCTATAACATTGAGGACACAGCGGTCACCACTCCTGCACGAAATTACTCAAGTACGCCTCCCGTCAGATACAAATTCCCAGCCTTACCTTTGCCCAAGTAAGCGCCTAGCAGTACCTCCACACTGAAGAAAGGATCATTGCCCGTCGTCGGAATTTATATAAGTTATATATATACCGGGTGATCAAAAGTCAGTATAAATTAGAAAACTTAATAAATCACTGAATAATGTAGATAGAAAGGTAAAAATTGACACACATGCTTGGAATGACATGCGGATTTATTACAACAACAACAACAAAAATGTAAAGTTCAAAAAATGTCCGACAAACGGTGCTTCATCTGATCAGAAAAACAATAATTAGCATAAAAATTAAGACAAAACAAAGGTGATGTTCTTTATAGGAAATGCTCAACATGTTCACCGTCATTCCTCAACAATAGCTGTAGTCGAGGAATAATGTTGTGAACAGCACTGTAAAGCATGGCTGGAGTTATGGTGGGTGATGTTGTCTTTCAGCATTCCTAGAGATGTCAGTCGATCACGATACACTTGGGACTTCAGGTAACCCCAAAGCCAATAATCGCACGAACTGAGGTCTGGGGACCTGGAAGACCAAGCATGTCGAAAGTGGCAGCTGAGCATACGATCATCACCAAATGACGAGCGCAAGAGATCTTTCACGCTTCTAGCAATATGGGGTGGAGCGCCATCCTGCATAAAAATCGTACGTTCCAGCAGGTGTTTATCAGCCAGGCTGGGGATGATGCGATTCTGTAACACATCGGCGTACCTCTCACCCGTCACTGTGGGAGTTACAAAGCAGGAATCACTTAGTTCCTCGAAGAAAAAAGGCCCGATAACGGTAGATGTGGTTATAATAAAACACCATGTCATTCCTAGCATGTTTGTCAATTTTTACCTCTCCATCTACATTATTCAGTTCAAATGTTTTTAGAGCTTATGGGATTTAACTACGGGATCATCACTCCCTAAACTTACAAACTACTTATAAACTAGCTAATAGTAAGGACGGCACAAACATCCATGCCCGAGTGGGGATTCAAACCCCTGACCGTAGTGATCGTGCAGCCCGCGACTGACGCACCGCAGACGGCTCGGCCACCGCGGCCGGCCGTTATTCCGTGAATTATGAAGTTTCCAAATTTATACTGACTTTTTGATCACCCGGTATGTGGCGTCTGTTCTATCCGACATGTTTACAATAACTACGAGTTTGATTTCTAATGGGCAGGGTAAAGTTTAGAATTTGTATCTGACTGTACTCTAGTTGAGTAATTACTTGCAGGTGCAGACATCAGCGCAACTGCCTAGAAAGCAAGAGACCCGGCTTCGAGTTTCGGCTGGGTAGACATTTTCAGCTTTACCCATTTGCAGTTAATGTCATACATTCCGTGAATCTTGCAATTTTGATGCCTAGTAGAGTAGATGGAGGATAATCGTATAGCACTGAATTGCATAAAAATGATCAGAGCGTGCATACCGTTTGCCTCCCACGACTTAAGACCTTCCTATACGAGACGTGCAACACGCTCAAGGAAGTCGTTGTCAACTGCAGCGCCCCTTGAGATAGACCGTCGAACCACAAAGACGCGTTCAAACGGTACGCATTTGTTGAGTCGTCTACTTCGTTTGTTGTCAACTTATAGCAAATGAATCGCCGAGTTAACATCACTTTTCGAAACTGTGTGATATATTGTGATTATTAAAACATTTATTTGTGTTTTAGACTGCCACTATGAAACTGTATTTAATTGTTTTCAAAATGTTCAAATGTTTGTTAAGCATATGGGACTTAACTACGGGTCATCAGTCCCTAAACTTACAAACTACTTATCAACTACCTTATACTAAGGACGGCACAAATATCCATGCCCGAGGGGGGATTCGAACCCCCGACCGCAGTGGCCGTGCAGACCGTGACTGGAGCGCCTCAGTCCCCTCGGCCACCGCGGCCGGCTTTGAATGATTCTTTCATCGGTTCTTTGTAGATCACCATATTGACTTATTTAAATAACCGGTTTAGGACGTAGTTTAAAGTCTGAATATGTCCTAGCAAGCAGAAAACCGGGTAACTACGTGGAAATGAACGTGTAGAACATAAACAAAATTCTACTTTTAAGTAAGTGTGATGTTGTACTACCAAGAACCGACGGATAAATCAGTGAAAATTTCTTGATTTACATTTGCTCTACGTTTGTTTGGATTTCATAATAACAGTTATATCTCTATATTCAATAAAAATTGTACACAGGTTATATTACATTTTTAATGCAATTCCTCTATAGAATCACCTCTTAAAATTCTTATGACTGACAAGGAAAGTACTTGGGCTCGAACAAACACATATACATCAGAATCGTACGAGAGATAATGTAAAGATCCCTTATTGCACTAGTGACACTCCCGTATCTGCAAAACTCTGCAGTCGTCCGTTAGAGGCCTCTGCGTGTGCCTTGCCACATTGCATTTTTGTCTGTCGGTTCGCCAGGAGGGACGGTGCAGTGTGCCTCCGAAGTTGCGTTTTGTGACATTTGTGTGGTGAAGCGTCAGATGGAGCGGCGATTGATAATCAGTCCTTCTGAAGTATTGCGAATGGTTGAGATGAAATTACGAAGAACCATTTTTCGTGAAGATGGTACTAATGTAGCAGATGAATCATTCGCATGCTTCCTCGTATTTGTTATGGTACAGAAATATGAGCATAAGTTAGATGCTGTTGTAACACTAACACATAAGGATGATAATAGGGATGATAATGATGAAGAACTCATTGCTAGCGGTAGTGCTACGGTAAGTGCCGGAAGAGGCGATGGAAGCAGTAGCAGTGAATACCAACAGTCTTCCGAGAAGAAGGTTAAAGTTGCAACTATCATCACGGCTTTTGATGACAATACGCTAGAGAACATGTACGACGATTATTACATAAGTTATAGTTAAGATATCTGCATTACGTATGGCGTCAACAATTACATCACAGTGATATCTAGAGCATGATTGCAAAGTTTTGCATAAAAACGACACCCACCAGCACATTGAGGAGTACGTAGAGATACTGTAATCAAAGGTTCATACAGATATGTTCGAGCCCAAGTACTTTCCTAGTGAGTCGAAAAACTCCGTTCCTCTGAACAGGAGACAAGAACACATTCTCAAATTCCCTACTTGGCTTCTTTTGTCAGCCGCGTTCCCCATTCGGTCGTCTGCGCATGCGCGAAGCACTTCCATACGCGTGAGAATAGGATCCATCCTATTCCGTGTACTAGCGATCGTATGCGCTATCTTGTGCAATTGGACGCGTCTACACTGTACGCGGACGGCGTGACCGATGCATCATGGGTAATCTCGTAAGCTCTCACTTCCCGTGTAGAAATGGCTTTACGTGAACGGGAGAGGGTTACGTTATCGCCTTGTCCCAGTTGTGCAGCACGTACAGCAGCGACCTGTGGCCAGGTGGTTACCTAGTTCATAAGTAGTTTGTACGTTTAGGGGCTGATGACCCCGTAGTTAAGTCCCATAGGCTGCACAAACATTTGAACATTTTGAACAATGTTCTGCAGTAGGGAGTAGTCGGTAGCTCACACGGATCTTTTGCTAATTTTATGGCTAAAATTAAGCTTTTTTATAACAGTAAATTCTTATCTGGATGTTTCCTACCAGAATTAAGCTTTTATTTCGTACAGTGGCCTACTTTTAACGTGAACGTGAGAGGGTTCCGTGGTGGCCGAGGGGACTGAGGCGCTCCAGTCACGGTCTGCACAGCCACTACGGTCAGGGGTTCGAATCCCCCCTGGGGTATGAATATTTTTGATGTCCTTAGGATTACCTAGTTCATAAGTACTTTGTAAGTTTAGGGAATAATGACCCCGTAATTAAGTCCCATAGGCTGTACAAACATTTGAACATTTTGAACAAGGTTCTGCAGTAGGGAGTAGTCGGTAGCTCACACGGACCTTTTGCTAATTTTATGGCTAAAATTAAGCTTTTTTATAACAGTAAATTCTTATCTGGATGCCTCCTCCCAGAATGAAGCTTTTATTTCGTACAGTGGCCTACTTTTAACGTTAACGGGAGCGGCTTACGTGCCGGCCGCGGTGGCAGAGGGGACTGAGGCGCTCCAGTCACGGTCTGCACGGTCACTACGGTCGGGGATTCGAATCCCCCCTCGGACATGGATATTTGTGCTGTCCTTAGGGTTACCGAGTTCGTAAGTAGTTTGTAAGTTTAGGGAATAATGATCCCGTAATTAAGTCCCATAGGCTGTACAAACATTTGAACATTTTGAACAAGGTTCTGCAGTAGGGAGTAGTCGGTAGCTCACACGGATCTTTTCCTAATTTTATGGATAAAATTAAGCTTTTTTATAAGAGTAAATTCTTATCTGGATGTCTCCGCTCAGAATTAAGCTTTCATTCCGTACAGTGGCCTACTTTTAACCTGAACGGGAGAGGGTTACGTGATCGCCTTGTCCCAGTTGGGCAGCACGTACCGCGGTCCACAGCGACCTGTGCGCCCCTGTGATGGGGTGCACTGTATGTGGCCAGGTGGTGCGACAGAGGAGACGGAGCCGCGCGCGAGGTGTCAGGTCGCCTCGCTGTCGCGTTTTTCCGAACGGTTGGCCGCCGTCAAAGGCGACGTCCTCCTTGTCCTCGCATCTGTCACGTCCGCCCACCAACACACGAGCCGGCGCTCGCGGCGAACGACGCAGACTTTAAAAAGGCGGGGGAGGCAGGAGGCACAGCTGCCGGCCCTCCGCCTCCGCCTCCAGCTGACTCGATCGATAGCTCCGGCGGTAATCCTTCTCCGAGAAGCCGGCTACACTCACAATCCCCAAAGGACTCCCGTCTCCGACAGATACCTGCCTGCCGCAGATCTTCTTTCCTGCAACTGCCGCAGATGTTACTCCTTAGCAGTACCATAGTTCTGCTGACGGGATAAATTATTACCCTTGGATGGTTCCAAGAATCAAACACTCCTTTCGTCTCTTCTTTGAAGCTGAACTAACAAGGCGACCGTCAGAAGAGTAAATAACGGATTTCAATGGGTCTCGGATATGTTACTCCGTACCACAACCATAGTTCTATTGACGGGGTAAATTATTACCCTCGGATGGTTTCAAGAATCAAACACTCCTTTCGTCTCGTCTCTCTAATTTGACGAAAGCTGACATTCGGATTACACATAATGGGCATGTGATAAGTGAGACTGAACAGTTCAAATTTCTAGGTGTTCATATAGACAGTTGGCTGTCATGGAGAGCCCATGTTCAGGATCTTGTTCCAAAACTAAATTCTGCTATATTTCCCATTAGAACAATATCTGAGATAAGTGATTTTTCAACACGAAAAGTAGTCTATTACGCTTACTTTCACTCACTTATGACGTACGGCATTGTTTTTTGGGGTAACTCGCCTGATGCAAAAAGGATATTTCTGGCTCAAAAACGAGCGGTTCGAGCAATATCTGGTGTAAGTTCGCGAACGTCATGTCGACCCCTTTTCAGTAGTCTGGGAGTTTTGACACTGGCGTCACAATACGTTTTTTCTTTGATGTCGTTTGTTGTTAATAATATCAGCTTATTCCCACGAGTTAATAGCTTTCACTCATTGAATACTAGACAGAAGTCTAATCTACATTTGCATCACACCACCTTAACACTTGTGCAGAAAGGGGTACAGTATTCTGCGGCATCCATTTTCAATAAGCTGCCACAAGAACTAAAGAATCTTAGCACTAATCCACACGCTTTCAAATCTAAATTGAAGAGTTACCTCATGGCTCACTCCTTTTATTCTGTCGAGGAACTCCTAGAAAGGTTAAACAATTAAGCTAATTTATTTTTTCTTTATTGATTCTTTTCACTTTGTCTTAAGATTGTCGTGTGCAAAGGACAACTTAAAATTTTTCTATTACCATTCTTGTGTAACAATTAATGTATTGACTTGTTCCATGACCATGGAGTCTCACTCCTCAATTGGGTCCTATGGAACAGAAAAAACAATAAATAAATAAATAAAAATCCTGCCATGCAGCCGAACTAACAAGGCGACCGTCTGGTGTGTAAATAGCGGATTTCAGTGGGTCTCGGATATGTTGTGGAGCAGTGTTTTTCAACCTGTAGGTCGCTACCCCCTGGGGATTCGCGGTCGCGGGAGGATGCAGTGGCAGCAATTTCGATAGCAAATCTACGTTTCGTGACGATCAGCTGCTATGGCAGAAGTACTGCCCGGGAGTGACAGGGTTACGTGAAAGTCGCTTAATTAACAAGTCATCCGTAGGTGGGAAATAGGCTTTGTTGCGACATGTTTTGAATGGCCCTTAATCAAAAATGTTCAAATGTTTGTAAATCTGTATGAAATAATTCGCAATTTGCGATGTTATGGCATCACTGTATTAGGTGTAGATGGAATACCAAAGTGTGGCGAATGAAAATTTGTGCCCGGCCGGGATTCGAACCAGGGATCTCCTGCTTACTAGGCAGACGCGTTGACCACTCCGCCACCGAGGACACAGTGGCCAGCCCGACTGCAGAGGACTCTTCCCTGCACGTTTCCCGCCACACACAAATCTCCATTGCTGCGCTGTCTCTTTCCTATACCACAGCCTATTTATTCCATCTAAACCTAATACAGTGATGCCATAACATCGCAAATTGCGATTTATTTCATTCATTTGAACGCTGTAATTCGTCAAAAAAATATATATGTTTGTAAATCTATCGGACCAAACTGCGTGGTCATCAGTCCGTAGACTACAAACTACTTAACCTAAGTTTAACTAATCTAAGAACAACACACACACACACACACATGCCCCAGGAAGGATTCGAGCCTCCGACGGCGAGCAGCCGCGCGCACCGCAGCGAGTTGCTTTAGACCGCTCGGCTACTCCACCGCGGTGGCCCTTAATCAGACATAAACAGTGTGACAGGTATAAGATGTACCTATGGCACTTTTGATTTCTGATGAATGGCCGACCGAAAGTCGAAACAATGAAGCCATTTTTCCACCTCATGATACTTGTTTATTAAGCGACATCACAGCGTTCGTGCAGTTATTTACAATAGTCGCATCCTTGTTCAAATGTCTGGAAGGCTTAAGGGACTTAATTAAGGGGTCATCAGTCCCTAACTTACAAACTACTTACGAACTATCTTATAATAAAAACGACACAAACACCCATACTCGAGGGGGGATTCGAACCCCCGACGGTGGACTGGCGCGCGCTCGAATCCTTGTTGTATGACTAAAATTATTTTAATAAATATATAACAATATGTTTTTACTACTGGATCATAGTAGTTTGTAGCTGCTAACGAATTTTCGATGCATATTATTTTTAATCAAGTAATAACAATACTATGTTATTATTGGATCGTAGTAGTTTGATGCTGGTTAAGGGTTTTCAGTTTTCTTTCCCACAAATTCAAAGTTTTTGAGCTTCCATTAAATATTACGAAGTGATGCATCAACTTCAATGGTTTTAGATTCGCACATGACAAAACTTCGCCACGTATTACACATTTAAATTTATTATTGATCACAGTGTTATATGCGAATCTAAAACCATCAAAGTTGATGCATCACTTCGTATATATTTCACTTTGATTCGCTACCGCTACTGCAGCTTTCCCAGACGGAAACGGCTGCGCAGATTTTAGATACATCTAAGAAAGCCGGCCGCGGTGGCCGAGGGGACTAAGGCGCTCCAGTCACGGTCTGCACGGCCACTACGGTCGGGGGTTCGAATCCCTCCTCGGGCATGTATATTTGTGCCGTCCTAGTTCGTAAGTAGTTCATAATTAGTTTGTAAGTTTAGGGACTGATGACCCCGCAGTTAAGTCCCATAGACTATACAAACATTTGAACATTTAAGAAAGAAACTTATATACTTAGTCTTTCGAATCACTGACGTAGCTTGATTACAAGCCTTGGGGGGAGGGGAGAGGGGCGGGAAGGTCGCTGGACAGTTTTACTTGGAAAGTTGTCGCGGGTTCAAAAAGGTTGAAAAACACTGTTGTAGAGGGACGTACCCTAACTATGACGGTATCCGCATTTTTAGCGACTGACCTTGGCCCAGAAATGAAATATTTCGCTTTGAGTATTAGCTATGCAGTAATTTGATGCAGTAGTTCTGTTATAGTAGCAGATAGTTTGTTTATCAATGGATCATATCTTGTAGTGGTATCAGACAGGTCCCGCGTGCACTGTTTTAAGCGAACTATACAGTTTTTCGTAGTGACGACTTCCTAATTAATTAGTTCTGAGCAAAGCGATAGCCCGGTAACTTCAAAATTCCCTGCGTATCGTTTGCAGACACGCAGCCCGAGTCATTTGTTATCTGAGTCATCGAGCAGTTCGATAATGTATCGAGTTCTGCGCTATATCGGGAAATCGCGAGCATGCTTGAATGCGAGTATAGTTTACTCAGCTCTAACTATAGATATTCCCATGGCCTTATCGACTTGTGTAGTAGTCTTTATTTGCCTCACAACAAATTTATGGATCAATTTATTTTGTGGGTCAAAGAGAACTACCGACTGTTATTCCGACTGACTTAATTGTCCTGAATATTAATAAAGATATGCCAATACACATTTTTGGCTAAATCTATAGAGCAACGTCTTTCTTGCACCCCTTCCCTCCCCCCAGTGTGGACTATAGGTGAGGCAGCGAGTGGAACTTACAAGGCGACCATTAGAAGTGTTAATAACGGATTTTGATAGCTCTCAGATATGTTGTAGAGGGACATACCCTGAGTATGACGGTATCCACTTGGCGACAGGCCTTGGTTTTCGAGAAAAATGTTGTTGAAGTTCACTGTGCGATGTAAAACGCGTATATTTTACAGAATATCAATAAACAGAGTACATTGTGTGAGATTAGTAAGAAACTAGAGGAACGCCGGCCGGGGGGACTGAGGCGCTTCAGTCACGGTCTGCACGGCCACTACGGTCGGGGGTTCGAATCCCTCCTCGGGCATGGATATTTGTGCCGTCCTAGTTCGTAAGTAGTTCATAAGTAGTTTGTAAGTTTAGGGACTGATGACCCCGTAGTTAAGTTCCATAAGCTATACAAGCCGAGGGGATTGAGGCGCTCCAGTCACGGTCCGCACGGCCACTACGGTCGGGGGTTCGAATCCCCCCCTCGGGCATGGATATTTGTGCCGTCCTTAGTTGTAAGTAGTTCATAAGTAGTTTGTAAGTTTAGGGACTGATGACCCCGTAGTTAAGTCCCATAGACTCTACAAACATGTGAACATTTTTTGTCTTCATGACAAAGTTTTTCCATCTAGTACTTCGCACCAAGTGTTCTTTAATTTTTGTCGATAATCAGCTAACCATTAAGATAACCGGAATGCTGAAAAATCGTATTTGGTATTCACTGAAAAAAACACGATGTGTTTGTCATGAAAACAAGCTCAAACCTGCAAGGATCGCTTTGCCGAAGAGAGCACAAACGTCGCAGTCCGGTAACACACAGACTTCGCAGCAAATACCGGGAACGGGTTGCTATGCGTTGTTCCCATGGAACTTGTATCGATTTGAACCCGACCGTTGGGAAAGGCGGACTTCTCGTTGCTCACAGATGCGGAAAGATTTCCCACGTTCTTTCTTGAAGCAAAGATAAAGTACCGTTCCGGTAGGGACCGTGATGGCGAAAATACAGCGCAGCCAGAAGCCTCCAAGTAGCAATGTTCCCATTCTCAGTCCGTGAATAAAATGTAAGTAGTAATGGAAGTTTGAAAATGCTTTATCGCATTTCTGGAGACTATTTTATTAGAGGTACTATGCTTCAGACTGAACGCTGAAAGACATTATCAGTCTCTAATGATGATGATGATTTTTTTTATGTGGTCGTATTATGTGGTGGATTTGAGAGTGGGGTAGGTTTGTCTTTGTCTTCTATGTGTTTTATTAGTTTAAATAGTGTTTGGTTGCTAGTGTTTATTTGGTTATTTAATAATATGTTTCTTTTCTAGTAATGCTTTTTGAATTTAGAAATTCTCTTGGAGGATTAGGAGATGTTTCTTACGGTAAAAGTGCAGTTTATGCGGCAGCGGCTAGCCGTCGCGCTCGCTAGGTTAGGAACGGCAGAGCAGCCAATCAGGAGTCGCGACGCCGCGGCCAATAAGAAACAGCGTTACAATGTAAGCAAATCGAAGCGGTGTATACGAAAGTTTTTGACGATCTACAAGTTACAGTTACTATCAGTACGGATGTCACTTGACCACTGTTTCGAACATATTATAAAATAAATAAAACATGCTATACCTGCGCTATGATTGACAGGTTCTTGTATGTACCCTTGTCCGGTCAGTAAAAGTAATGGCGATAATTTCCAAGAATGCTTTTAATCGAGATATCTCGGACTGGAATGATATGTATATCGATCGTACAACTGTGAATCGATTGAGTGTCTCTGAACCGGAGATTCGGGCGCTACGGACCCCCACATACAAAAAAAAAAAAAAAAAAAAAAAAAAAAAAAAAAAAAAAAAAAAAAAAACACCAAGTCCTCGTTTAACATATACCTAACTTAACTTTCACTTAAAATGATCACTGTTTCGTACTGGTCATAAAATAATACATGTTTGACTGCTGTGGTGTATTAATAATTCACTTATATCCGTAATACGACAATTATCTAAAAATCTCTTCAACATGGAAAATCAATTACAATCACACATTCGCCGCACCGATATCCTCGAATAAACTTCGAAATTGACGCCAAATTTACTCGTAATGAAACACGCAATCTCATTGGCCGGCATAACTCGACTCCTGATTGGCTGCTCTGCCGTCCCTAACCTAGCGAGCGCGACAGCTAGCCGCTGCCGCATAAACTGCACTTTAACCGTTTCTTATTGCTAAATCTGACTATTTTCGTGTCGGTTTCTATGGTAGTGGGATAGTGGTTTTCTTGCCAAACGTGTTCTGCAAATGTTGAATGGCTTTTGCCACATTTCCATGATCGTTTGTGTTCTTTATATCGTGATTGTTATTTGTCTTACCCGCGATACAGTGTTTTCTATAAGAAAATGAAAAAAAGTATCGGTACCACTTTCGGAATCACGTGATATAAAGGCAGAGAGGTGATTGCTAAATTGTATCAGTGACAGGGCATTCACTGTTCATTATCGGCTGTTGCGCCACGCTCGATCGAGCGCCACGGAAGGGTTGCAGGTGTCGGTCCGTTAACGGCGCTGGCGCGGCCCGCTAGGCGTGCTGTTGCAGGCTGCCACAGTGGTACGGCAGGTGGCGGCCACTGGCGCGGAAGGCCGCCGCTCGACTCCCGCTACCCTTTTGTGCCGCCGACAAAGGCGCGCTCGCCGATCGCGCAGCTTGCGACCCAAATATTTTCACCCTACCGGCACCCCGGACCACCCTCCTTTTCACAACACGGCCGCACTCGCGCACATGTGCACAGCCCTTTTTATTCATCCCCCCTTTCCTCTATTCCCCTGCCCTCTCGGCCGCACCTTTACTTATTTTTTCCCGAAAAAACGGAAGAATCCTCAACCCTCGCGCACGCTCCGCGCCATTGGGGAATTTTTTTTTTTTCTTTTTCTTTTCGAGCGAATCGGTAAAGGCTGGGCGTGAAAAGCAAAAGGGGCAGGCGGGAGATGAAAGGCACCGTCTCGTCTGTCTGGCACAGCGCGGCGCGGCGCTCGCGCAGAGGCGAGGCGAGTCGCCGGCAGCACGCGCCCTCTCAAGAAAAAGAGTTATCATCGATCGCGTGCCGGGCGGCCACCCCACGGGCCGACCCACCCCCGGGCTTTTTTTCCAACCCTCGCTCGCCGGCGCACGCCGCGTTTTTTTCTCCCCTTGCCGACACGGCGGTTCCCATAGCAACGCGGACAGTCCACGCACCCTGCAAATTGGGCATTCACTGGGCCCGGCGGCTGACGGGCAGACCGACGCCGCCGCAGACGCCACCCACCAGCCAGTTACGACACGAGGCCACTGACTGATAACGAGGGAAACACATTTTCCCAAACAAGTATACAACCGCTGCGGTTTTTTGTGAATAAAGTACTCGGACAACATCAGGAAAACCAGAATGAAAAGTGCAGGATTCGCAGGAGATACACTAAGGTAAAGCAGTCAACAATCCGAAGGCTTGTTGTTTGTTGTTTGAACACCACAGTGCTTTACTAGCCATTGTCCTATTTGGAAGTGACTTACCCAGCCGGTTATAGGGGGACCTACAGTTTAACGTGGGTTCCGAACCACGGTGCTACTTGGTATTTTTCAGATGAGCAATACTGCCAGAGGTGAACGAAGTGGAAAGATAAAAATCCTAGGACATAGCGGGGATCGAACCAGCGACCTTTGGATTCGTAGTCTAGCACTCTACCACTATGCAACCGACTATGTGATGAAAAGTATCCCGTGTAGGACGGCTACCTCATGGTCATATACATTTCCGTGAGAAAATACCTAGACGTATTGTGATTGACTACCTCCACCTCTGTATGAGATCCCCTCTATGATTTTTTAAAATTATAAATATCAGATAAACCACTGTATAGATGGTAAAGTGATTATGTATTATTAATGTGTTTACATGAAGCTTTAGTATGGTATGTTTTCTTTGTGTAATTATGCTCTAGTTAACAAAAACAATTCAATGTAGGACTTCTAGAAAGTGCTGTTCGCGCCAAACTTGGTGGTACGCGCGGCGAGCACTGCCCAGTTGCAGGCAGTGCAGCACAGACGGCTCTCGCGTGAACAGCTGTGACAACAGCGCTCTTAAAATAGTCTGCCAGGCAGTTCCAACTTTATGTTCTTCAACTACTGTGACTAGAATTCAAGTGTACTAGGGTCGTAGGCAGTCTTACGTTGCTTGTTTTTTCACGACATATAAATGAATATTATGAAATAACTGACATCCCTTCTTATTTGAAAAGTAGCGACAATTTTAAATGTTCAACATCACTTCACTTCAAGATACAAGAATCAATGACCAGTGCGCTGCTTCTGCGTGAGGAGAACAACGGAAAAGAAGAAGCCAGGTTAGTGAACACAAACTTTAACTGCACGCACTGACGATGCGTGTACTTCTACGGCCCTCACGTGCAGTGCTACGTAATTAAATCTTACGATATTGGCACGAGTGTGGTAGTAACACCTCCGAGAAAATGTGTTAGTGAGACAGAGAGATTATATAACATTCTAATTACTTTTAACAATCTATCAACTTATTATCTCCGACCACGCAGTACCGGACATCCCCAAAAACATACGTGTTTCATATTGGGTGCATTGTGCTGCAACCTACTGCCAGTACTCCATATCAGCGAGCTCAGTAATCACTAGACATCGCCAGAGAGCAGAATGGGGCACTCCGCAAAACTCAGGGACTTCGAACGTGGTCAGCTGATTGAGTGTCACCTGTGTCAGAAGTCTGAACGCGAGAGTTCCAAACTCCTAAACACCCCTATGTTCACTGTTTCTGGTGTGATAGTGACGAAACGTGAAGGGACACGTATACTACGAAAGCGTACAGGTCGATCACGTCTGTTGACTAACATCGCGTCGGCCGCGGTGGTCGAGGGGACTGAGGCGCTTCATTCACGGTCTGCACGGCCACTACGGTCGGGGGTTCGAATCCCCCCACGGGCATGGATATTTGTGTCGCCCTAGTTCTTAAGTAGTTCATAAGTAGTTTGTAAGTTTAGGGACTGATGACCCCGTAGTTAAGTCCCATAAGCTGTACAAACATTTGAACATTTTGAACTAACATCGCTGTCAGTTGAAGAGGATCGTACAGTGGAATAGGCAGGCCTCTATCCAGATCATCACACAGTAATTCCAAACTGCATCAGGATCCACTCCAAGTACTATGACATACGGGACGTAAGAAAACTTGGATTTCATAGTCGAGTGACTGCCCATAAGCCACACAGTACGCAGATCAATGCCAAACGACGCCTCGCTTGGTGTAATGTGCGTAAACATTGGAAGACTGAGCAGTGGAAAAGTGTTGTGTGGAACGACGAATCACGCTACAAAATGTGGTGATTCGATGGCAGGGGTGGGTATGACGAATGTCCAGTGAATGTTGTATGCCAGCGTGCGTAGTGCTGACAGTAGAAATCTGAAGGCCGTGGTGGAGTGGCCGAGCGCTCCAAGGCGCGTTGCAGCGGAGCGCGGGGTTACTCGCCGTCGGAGATTCGAGACCTCGGGCATGGATGTGTGTCTTTTTCTTGGGTTTAACTTCGTTTAAGTAGTTTGCAAGCCTAGGGACACAAATAACCATAGATTTACAAACGTTTGTATATTTTGAAAGTTCGAAAGCGGTGGTATTATGATGTGGCCATATTTTTCATGGAGGGGGCCAGCACCCCTTGTTGTTTAGCGTGGCATTATCACAGCACAGGCCTACTTTGATGTTTTAAACACTTTCTTGCTCCATACTGTTGAAGTGCAATTCGGCTTTGACGATTGCATCTTTCAACACTATCGAGCACCTTTTCATAATGCTCGGCCTGTGGCGGACAATAACGTCTTTGTAATAGACTGGCACGCAGAGTCCTGACTTGAATCCTATAGTGAATCGTATAGAATACCTGAGCTATACCGGCTTCTGTTTCTTTGATTGGCCCTGTTCTTGATTTAATTGATGGCGCAAGTACTATCGATCTCTATGTGCTTGCACCGCTCTTGGTGCTGTTTGATCTATCGCGCGTCAATTGTCTTCTGACGTGTTTTCCTTGCCGCGTGTGGCGCTACGACGGCACGCAGAGTTGTTGGAGAGTGGAGTGAGAGAGTAGCAGTGATTTGATACGTTGCGTGGCATCGCCAAGATCGAGTTATTTTGAGTAAGCGGCCATTTGTGGCACAGCCCGGCGTGTGCATCGAAGTCTGTCACCTCGGCGCGGGCTGTTCACCTCGTCTTCCGGCTATGTGGTCGCGTTCCTAGCGACACCGCGTCCGTACCTCGCCAAGCGTCGGAGCTGTCAACAACTGCTACAGTACTCCGCACTCAGCCCCGGCTGCGCCTCGCGTCGTTCCAGCCGCTTTTCATCTGGGACGTATCAAATGTTTCCGGGCGTCGGATGACACCCTCCTCCTACACCATCGCGAGGGTGCCTGCACTTGTCGTGGAGTAAGAAATAAGTTAAGTGACCGATGCAGTCCTGCTGTGCAAATTTGTGTGTGTGTATTTGTCAGGATCGGTGGTCGCTCCCCAGGGGCCGTCGTTGCCTGCGTCTACGTCGTTAGTTGTTTATTCACGTGTTAGGCCGCACTTCTAGTTTGGTTCAGTTGAATTATTTTTTTTTCCTCTTTGCTCTGACTAGCAAATACTTTATATTCATTAACTTGCTTAACGTAATTGGGGAATTTATCTGGTTTGTACCCCTCTGCCTGCTCGGATCTGCACGGGCGATAGTTTCCCTGTAACTAAACCTAACTGCTTTCATTTAAATTGCAGGGCTCATTTGTAAATTTTATTGTGTGTTGTTTAATTGGCCTTCTGCCTTGCATCACTTACCTGAACTGTCTTGTTGTGCCTTCAGCCTCTTATTGTAATATCAAAATACAGGGCGTTACAAAAAGATACGGCCAAACTTTCAGGAATCATTCCTCATACACAAAGAAAGAAAATGTTATGTGGACATGTGTCCGGAAACGCTTAATTTCCATATTAGAGCTAATTTTATTACTTATCTTCAAATCACATTAATCATGGAATGGAAACACACAGCAACAGCATGTACCAGCGTGACTTCAAACACTTTGTTACAGGAAATGTTCAAAATGTCTTCAGTTAGCAAGGATACGTGCATCCACCATCCACCCTCCGTCGCATGGAATCCCTGATTCGCTGATGCAGCCCTGTAGAATGGCGTATTGTATCACAGCCGTCCACAATACGAGCACGAAGGGTCTCTACATTTGGTACCGGGGTTGCGTAGACAAGAGCTTTCAAATGCCCCCGTAAATGAAAGTCAAGAGGGTTGAGGTCAGGAGAGCGTGCAGGCCATGGAATTGGTCCGCCTCTACCAATCCATCGGTCACCGAATCTGTTGTTGAGAAGCGTACTAACACGTCGACTGAAATGTGCAGGAACTCCATCGTGCACGAACCACATGTTGTGTCGTACTTGTAAAGGCAGATGTTCTAGCAGCACAGGTAGAGTATCCCGTATGAAATCATGATAACGTGCTCCAGTGAGCGTAGGTGCAAGAAAATGAGGCCCAATCAAGACATCAACAACAATTCCTGCACAAACGTTCACAGAAAATCTGTGTTGATGACGTGATCGCACAATTGCGTGCGGATTCTCGTCAGCCCACTCATGCTGATTGTGAAAATTTACAATTGGATCACGCTGGAATGAAGCCTCATCCGTAAATACTAAAATGAGCTCTAACATGGAAATTAAGCGTTTCCGGACACATGTTCACATAACATATTTTCTTTCTTTGTGTGTGAGGAATGTTTCCTGGAAGTTTGGCCGTACCTTTTTGTAACATCCTGTACAAATGGAACTTCAATGCTTAACTCCATCAACCAACTATCCACCGCTCCCGCAAACCTACCCTCTCAACACCTTTATGATGTTTTGGAACCCCGACTTCGTACCAGGCCTACATCGATACCTCTCCTCAGTGCAGCACTTCGTGAAGAGTAGGCTACAATTCTCCAAGAAACCTTCCAGCACCTGATTGAACGTATGGCTGCGAGAGTGGAAGCTGTCATCAAGGCTAAGGGTGAGCCGACACAGTACTGAATTCCAGCAATACTGATGGAGGGCGCCACCAAATTGTAAGTCATCTTGTCAGGTGTCCGGATACTTTTGATCACATAGCGTATTATCATCATCAGTAGCAGCAGCCAGTTCAATCGATAATGTAGCCTCTACACATGAGCGTGCAACACGGGATCGCAGGAGAAGGAAGGGAGGAATATTAGAGTTTAAGCGCGGCCTGTGTGAAGGGAGGCCCGCTACTACCTCTAGTGACGTCACGACCTGAGCGCTGCGCACGGCCGCAGGCGCGGCGGCATCAGCTGTTCTCGTTGCCCTCAGCAGTTGGAAATTTCTATTCGAATGTCTACAGCGTCTTGCAGATTACATAACAACTCCACAAGAACTGTAAAAAGCGTCGCGTGGGAGTCGCACAGCGCTCTAAAGCCCTTTTTTAACGATGAACGAAAGTGAACAAGATAGATACTGAAGCGATGTTTGTAGAACTTATGGGACTTAACTACGGGCTCATCAGTCCCTAAGCTTACAAACTACTTATGAACTAGCTAACACTAACGACGGCACAAATATCCACGCCCGAGGGGGGATTCGAACCCCCGACCGTAGTGGCCGTGCAGATCGTGAGTGGAGCGCCTCGGTCCCCTCGGCCACCGCGGCCGGCAAACTCATGCAAGATCTTGTAGCAGCGTGTTTAGACGATAAAAGTAACCAGACATTAAATAATACCCGATGTTGAAAGTGAGGTTGTGAGTTGCGATCTGTTATGTAGGAAGTCATATTTTAATACTGGAATTGAGGAAACAAAGCTAAATGTTATTGACGGCCAAAGAAAACTTTGCAATGTATGTTTTTGGTCAACTTAGTGTGGTAAAGTGCTAGGAAGTGAAACAACGTTTCAAAACATCGACATCTATTTTCAAGCGAAAAAATAAATATATCAACACATCAAACAATATTTATAAGAGCATAAATATAGCTTGTTTACTTTATCTTCTACGATTTGCCCGATGACATTGTTAATAAGGTCATGCACAACTGAATGTTTGTTCAAATGTTCAAATTTTTGTTAAGCTTATGGGACTTAACTACGGGGTCATCAGTCCCTAAAGTTACAAACTACTTATCAACTACCTTATACTAATGACGGCACAAATATCAATGCCCGAGGGGGGATTCGAACCCCAGACCGTAGTGTCCGTGCAGACCGTGACTGAAGCGCCTCAGTCCCCTCGGCCACCGCGGCCGGCACACAACTGAATATTTGTCCTTCATTTGATTTGACTTTTTCATTTAAAATGTTATTTAATGAAAATTGTGTCATAAAATTACAATTTTATTCAAATAAACAATTGGCTTCAGTCTTTTCTGTTACAATATTGTAAAACATAAACCATTTTTCGGTTTCAGATATACGACCTCACTTTTAGGAGGACGTTCAATTGAGGAAAAATACTTAAGTCGTCATGAAATATTTGCAATTTACCACTAAACCAAAGTATAATAATAACGTAAAGATTAACACGACACATTTGCGTGCAAACCGTGTAAACGTCGAAAACAGCCTGAAAATCGCGTGACGAAAATAGTTTAACTTGCGAGTCGCGATGTTAGCAGACGACCGTTCTATCAAAACATTCTTCCCGAGAAATCTCACGTTGGCGTGAGCTGACAGTCCGGCGACGGACAGTGTGAATTCCGCCATTAGAAATACAATACATTGTTGAATACATTCTGATACTTCGACCAAACGCAAAATATACGTAAATATGAAGGAAAATGGTGGACTAACTGGAGCGGTGACTGCAGCAGACAGCTACTAGCTTGCGCATGCGCAGTGAACCCACTAGTACCGAATTTAGAACTGTCCCTATTTCTTTATCGCTATGATTATCGCACTTCGATACTAGCGAGATCGTACTAGTGCACCCGTTCAAACGACAGACGGCCATCATTAACGCAACTTGTATCAATATATTACAAGTTCAGTCATCGTTTAAAACGGACTTAAGGCGCCTTGCTGTGCAGTCCGCGGTTGTTCCCCGTCGGAAGTTCGAGTCCTCCCTCGGACATGGGTGTGTGTTTAGTCATTAGCATAAGTTAGTTTAAATAGTTTGTAAGTCTGGTGACTGATGACTACTGCAGTTTGGTCCCATAGCTTTGCGAAAATTTCATCTGAGTGGAATAGTGTTATTGAATTTATAAAAAATTCTGGCAGTACGAATGCAACTTAGCTCCTAGGCAATTATTTAAAAGAATGCTTCACTTTTCAGGAGCAGCCATGTAGCTCGATCTAATGTTCAGAATATGATTTCTGTGTAACGTGGCGTAAGAAAACAGACATTCAAAACGAAAAGATTTTCACACACATTAATCCCCATTTACTTGAAAAATACAAGTAATTTACTTACCCTATTGCTTACAAGATGGTTATTCCTTATTTTACAATAATTACTCGTGAAAATATTTTCCAAGTTTTTTCCATTGATTTCTTTCACAGTCTTCACCTCATTTCTGAAAAGCTGTAACAGTTGTCATATAAAAACGATAATTGCATACTTACCTCTGATTTCTCTTTCTTAGGAACAAAGTCACCTGATGTGTTTCCAATAATCTGCATCCTTCAATGATAATTCCATATATGAACTCAGATGATACTAATACTTCAAACTTAAACTGGAAAGAACACGTAGATAATGTCAAGGGAAAGGGGAACCAGAGACTGCGTTTTATTGGCAGAACCCTTGAAAGATGCAACAGAACTACTAAAGAAACTGTATACACTACGCTTGTCCGTCCTCCTTTGGAAAATTGCTGCCCAGATTGGGATCTTTATCAGGTGGGTTTGACGTAGGACATCAAAAGAGTCCAAAGGAGAATTCGTCTTGTATTGTCACGATGCAGGGGAGACAGAGTTACGGAAATAATACAGGATCTGGGCTGGGAATCGTTACAACAACGGCTCTTATCGCTGCGGCGTGGGCTACTTACGAAACTCCAATCGCCAACATTCTCCACCGAATGCGAAAATATATTGACTCCCACTTACATAGGTAGAAGTGATCATCAGAATAAAATACAAGAAATCAGAGTTCGAACGAAGAGATTCAGGTGTTCTTTCTTCCCGCGCGCTATTCGAGAATGGAATGGGAGATAAATACTATAATGGTGGTTCTATGAACCCTCTGCCAGGCACTTAAATGTGATTTGAGTATCCCACGTAGATGTGCTTTACATTTACCTCTCCCTCTTACGAATTTTAATATTTATATGTTGATAAATGTACTCTAAATTCATAATGGACTCCTGTTCATGAAGAATTTCTACAGAACTCAGTGTCAGTTCTTTCGGACGAAATATCCTAAAAGAAAACGGGAGCAAATCTTTGCCGCAGGTGACGGTCCTCTCCCTGCTCTATAAGCTTCCTCAACGCGTGATCCCGCACCGGATACCTTGGGGTTTCCTTCCGCAGCCTAGCAGCATCCAGATTGTGACGTCACGCGGTCTACGTGTCAGTTGTTGAAAGCTCTATATCCCGAAGGCTATCGTTAACGCCCCGTCGATATCGTGCTCATAAGAAGCGGAACTCACGCTCGAATTGTTTGCGTATGGATTGTCCGCGCCCTTTCAAAGTCTGGAGCGATTTAGGAAAATCACCGAAAACTAAAATCTGCAAGGCCATAGTTGGAGTCGAACCACCTTCCCCCTTGAATACGAGTCCAGAGGTTACCTCCGCGCCACCTCGGTCGGTCATGGAATCCTACTAGGTGCTTCCATTTCTGTCGATCTTGAGCTTCCCGTTACCAACTGAATCCGGCTTTGTTAACTGTCTTATTTGTCTTGCGGCATGCCTCTTAGCCTGTTTTACGTTTTTTCGCCTCCATCCTAAGTCTTATTTTAACCACCTACAATCTTGCGTACGGCCAACTAATTGCCATTCAGTGTAATCACTATTTCCATTATTTGAGTGACCTTTGTTGTACGTCTAATCGCAACTGCCCCGTCTCGGCAGTGTGTTCGTGAGACCTTTTTCAGACTAAATAAAATAAAAGTTCTCGCTAAATATGATTCGGAATCAGCTGTGTGATTTAATGGTGGTATATGAAAATTTGTGCCGGACCGAGGCTGGAACACGATTTCCTGCTTTTCGGGAATACTCGCGTTAATCATTCCGTACACACTTTCCATACCGAACCACTTCCATATGCCACGCATTGTCTGCTACCCATGAGTGCTCGTACAGTACGTACTGTAAAATCCGTAAAGGAACACGCGTTTACTACGTCACTCACAAGCCCTGCTGTGGCTCATTTACAAAGGATGTGAAGTGCCTGTGTTTATTATGGAAACGATGCAAATGCCCTTTAGAAATGCACGCATGTCTGAAAGAACGAACGCTGCCGTGATTACAGAAGTCAAATATCAGAAACGTATTCGTATTTGCGAATATGATTCAGCATCGTTCCAATCCGGAATACCACACTGGAAGAAAGAACACCTAAATCTCTCCGTTCGAGCTCTGATTTCTATTAGAGGATTTTTTTTCCTGTGTAGGCGGGAGTCAAAAATATACTTTCGCATTCAGAGGAGAAAATTAGTGATCGAAATTTCGTAAGATCTTGCCATAACGAAAACCGTCGTTGTTGTAATTAGTGTATCATTTCCGTGATTCTCTCTCCCCTCTATTGCGATAATACAAAACGTTCTTCCCTTCTTTGTAATTTTTCACTGTTCTCCTTCAATCCTCCTGATGAGGAGTCCACACCGCGCGGCAGTATTCCAAAAGAGCACAGACAAGCGTAGCAGAGGCAAACTCCTTAGAAGTTCAGCTGCAGTTTCTAAGTGCTCTGCCACTGAAAGACAGACTTTGGTTCGCCGCTCTAACAACATTTTGTATGTGTTGTATTTAATTTCAATCTCTCGTAATTCTAATCCCTGGATATTTAGTTGAATTTACCGCCTTTACATTTGATTGATTTATTTTGTAACTGCAGTTAACCGATTCATTTTAGAACTCACGTGAATGACGCTGCAATTGTCATTATTTAGGGACAATGGGCATTTTCGCCTCATAACATCTTATCTAAACCGCTGTGTAGTTGGTTTTGACCATCTGCTAACAACTCGTAAATCGTGTAAACAGATAAGGAACAGCAGACAACTGGAAGCAGTACCCCGATGTATGCCAGAAATCGCTTCCGTATTAGTCGATGTCTTTCAGTCTTTCTTTTTGTAACCAAATATTGATGTTTCCACTCCTGTTTGGATAACTATTAGTTTTCTAAATATTAACTCATTTAAATGTCTCTCTTCCACACTCATAACATGATAGTGGTAGTATACATTGATAAAATGTGTTTCCTTGCCTCAGCTGACGTCTTAGACTTTAAAACTTAACAGTGTCGTCCGTAAACTGTCTAGCCCAATTTAATACGTCGAAATATTTCTAGATTTAAGTCATGTTTAATAGTTGACCCAGATTGACATATTCTGTCACATTTGCAGTTGCGTACTTCCAATAGATATGGAATATGTTATCGTAAGAATGTGTAAAAATTTAACAGGTCATAGAAGAAGCTCCACAGAACAATTTGAGGCAGGGAATTTGTGAGGGAAGAAGTCAACATAAGGAGATAATAAAAATACAATTACATTATTGGGTACTTCTTTATTTGCATTAGATGTAGTTATCTGTAAATACCATCATTGGGACAGTGAAATTAGCATTTGAAATATATGTTACAAAATGTGCTTAAACAGGCAGCCATCAACCTAAATGCAAGCATTACATCGGCGAACAAGATTCTGACGCTCCCTGACAAAAAGGAAATAATCGTATTACATTTTTGGCTGGGAGATCCGTGTAGGTTTGTTCGGCCGCCTAGCGGAAGTCTTTTTAATTGACGCCACTTCGGCAACTTGCATGTCGATGATGCTAAAAATGATAATAAGGACAACTCAGAGCACCCAAACGCCTGCCAGGAATCGAACCCGGGCCCCTTGCGTGGTAGTCAGCGATGCTGCCGTCTGAGGTACGGGGCGCAGACGCCCCCTGACAAATATCCCTGGTCTTTGTGTCTACTGGGGATTCATTCACAAGAAATAATAATAATAATGTTCAAATGTTTGTAAACCTATCGTACTAAACTGCGTGGTCATCAATCCGTAGCTTATAAACTACTTAAACCTAGATAAACTAACCTAAGGACAACACAAACACAATGCCCCAGGGAGGACTCGAACCTCCGACGGCGAGCAACCACGCGCTCCGCAGCGAGAAGCTTTAGACTGCTCGCCTACTCCACCGCGGCTCATTCACAAGAGACTGTTGATATCCCCATAGGAACTAATCAAGGGAATACAGGTCAGGTGATCTCGCAGGCCATGGAATAGGAGCTCCCCTTTCCACTCTATCGACCAGGAAATACAGCATTGAGACGGCTGCGGACACCCACAATCCAGTGAGGCGGAGCACCGTTATGTTGTATGCACACCCTCTCACGAACAGCAAAGGGCAAATTCTCCAACATCTCAGGTGGAACTCTTTGCAAGAAGCAGAGGTGACCATCACCGTAGGTAGGCAGTTTGAAGAAGAAGGAGGAAGAGTTCCTAGAAATTAGTCTCGCCCTCCTTGTTTCCTAACAAGAAATAAAGAATGTAAATAAGAAGCATAGTACGTGAAAGTTGTATGCACGTTAGTAGTAAGTAAGCTGGAAAATAATAATGCGAGACAAAGAAACAAGTTTACTTCCGTATCTTCTAAAGCCGGTTTTTCCGACCCAGGTTCGCTACCTCAAATTGATCAGTGGAGTATTCTGTAGGTGCTCTTAAATTTTAGCACGCTGTCACGAAAACAGCCTGTAGAAGGGCGGTGTATCTGCAGAATTGGTATTCACGTGAAAAGGTTTCCGACATGGTTATGTCCCCACGAAGGGAGTTAATAGGCCGGCCGCGATGGCCGAGGGGACTGCGGCGCGTCAGTCACGGTCTGCACGGCCACTACGGTCGGGGGTTCGAATCCCCCCTCGGGCACGGATATTTGTGCCTTCCTTAGTGTTAGCTAGTTCATAAGTAGTTTGTAAGTTTAGGGACTGATGACCTCGTAGTTAAGTCCCATAAGCTATACAAACATATGAACATATATGGAGTTAATAGACTTTGAACGCGGAATCGTAAATGGATATAAAAACACGGGACAGCCCATTTCGGAAATCCATAGACAAATCAGTATTCCGAGATACACAGTGTTTGCATAGAATATATCAGCATTGCCTTTCTCCATGGACCACACAGTGGCCGCTGACCAGAACTAAATGATCGAAAGCAGCGGCGTTTGCTTAGAGTTGTCAGTGTTAATCGCTGAAGTGAATGTAGTACGTACGAGGAACGTATTCGTTAGAGTCACAGAGGTGCAATTCGTCGTCCGTGAAGAACAGCAGAGGCGACCGACTCCAGAGCCTTTGCATACATCGTCTGAAGAAGCCCGACGTGCACTTGACCACATCGGTTGGGCCCTAGTCGATGGGGAAACCTTGGTAAGTCCAGATTTCAGTTGGTAAGAACTGACGGTAGATTTCGAAAGTGATAGAGACCTATCGAAATCTTGGACCGAAGTTTTCAACAAGGCAGTGTGAAAGTTGGTGGTAGTTCCATAACGATGTGGCCTTGTTTTACGTGGACTGGGTCCTCTGGTCAAGCTGAACCGATCGTTGACTGTAAATGGTAATGTTTTTAATTTCTTTACTGTATAAGTTTACAATAAACACATCATTTCTACAAAAATTGGTCCTATTATGTTACACTGTTATTACATTTATTCTTAGTAGTATGTTTGTATAGTCTATAGGACTTAACTACGGGGTCATCAGTCCCGAAACTTACAAACTACTTATGAACTACTTACGAACTAGGACGGCACAAATATCCATGCCCGAGGGGGGATTCGCACCCCCGACCGTAGTGGCCGTGCAGACCGTGACTGGAGCGCCTCAGTCTCATCGGCCACCACGGCCGGCTTTATTCTTACTTTTAAAAGTGGGCCACTGTACGAAATTCTGGTAGGAAGTACCCAGATAAGAGTTTACTGTTATAAAAAAAAAAAGCTTAATTTTAGCAGTAAAATTAGCAAAAGGTCAGTGTGAAGTACTGGCTACTCGCTGCTGCAAAACTTGTTCCCAGGCTCAAATTGAGAACTGACTTGTTCAAATTATTGTAATAACAGGAAGTTAACGATACAGTGGCTAAAATACGTAGCAGCTCACACGAAATTACACACACATTAATAAACAAGCCATCACATTTAAAGTTATTTCATAAAGGTGGCTAAAGAAAAACATTTATGGCGCAATGGAACTTAAACATAAAAAAATTGCATCTGAGCTTGTTCTCAGCACTGATGAAACACAATATTAGATAAAAGGGGGAAGGTGCTCGAAAATAACAATTTATAGGCAAGTCAAAATTATACTAACTTAACTTGTTTATTCAGGTCGAACGCAAGTCAAATGGGAAAAATGAATCTAAGTTCAAGAGTCTAAGTTAAACATGCTAGACAACGAATTGCTACCATCTCCACGAACACAAGAGCAGAACCAACCTCACCACGATCCCAGCACAAAGTGAAGACCGAGTTGCCAGGAGGCGCGAAGCTACCGGAAACTGGCAAAATCCGAAAAACGGCGGTGGTGGGAACGGAGATTCGCCTTGGAGGCTCGTCGACTGGCTTGTAACAGCCATTAGATTCTCGCACATCCACTTAAAAGTAAAGGAAGTACACTTCCTCGAAGGGACACTGGCGTAGAGGAGAAGCCGTACTTATTGCCACAACAATAAATTATTAAAATAACGAAATCCTAGCAATATTATCTAACATTTCAGAAACTAATATTTTAAAACATGAAATAAAAATGCTATTCCTCATGACTCGAAAAGAGTGGGGTTCTAGTTTTAAAAAATGATGATCTAGCGATATAAAATAAATTGCTATTTTATAAAAAAATATATGGAATACGACAGACGGTCGTCTTTCACTATCCATGCTTTAGTTCAGAGCTGGGCAAATGCCGTTTCGCGAGCGCGAGCGCTCTCAGCGGCTCACACGGCCTGCTCGCGGCTTCCCCCCCCCCCCACTCCGCCAGCCAGCAGTGCCCCCCCCCCCCCCCACTCACACTCGACTAGCCGCGCACGTCACTATATCACGCGGAACCACTCGTTCTCGATAACTTCGAGATGTTGGTTCAAAATCATTTTAAATAAATCCAGAATTATGTAAATTAATGCTTATTTCTTTTTTGTTCGTAGTACCTCTCCTCTGAAGTGACAATTCTTTTATGTGTATGTCACCTTGTTGTTTATCTTGACAGGAAACTGGTAGGCTTTGTGATCATAGACTTTCTTCCCCTTTATGTTTTCTATATATCATAGGAGTTAAGTTTAGTTAACCCTTTTACTTCCTCCAGGGAGAAGGTTTTTGCTTCCCGCAGTAGGGATATTTTATTTTCCTTTAGCTTACAAATTTTCCCATGTACTTATTTGGTTATTTTTGAGAAGTTCTTTGTCGTACCACGACAACTTCGTTGTGGTACCACTGACATAGGCAGGGAACTTTTCCATTGCTCTCAAGTCTTGAGTTCCGGAATTTTTTCCCCTTCAGAATGGTGTCAGTTTTCATCCTTTCCTAAGGATGTAATGAACCTTAATAATTGCTACCTTCTGACCGACCACCCAGTTTCACGTCATTGTAATGAAGCAGGTTTTTAGTTGCAGAAAGTTCAGTTTTGTTACATTTTGTTTAAAAAAATCTACACAATTCTGTGAAAATATAAGGTAAAATTTAGAATAAAAGAGTCTTATCTTAATTCTTTACGTCTATGTCCTATTTGTGGCCACGAAAGTAGGTTTTACAGTGTTTCGAAACTGTGTTTCATCCTTACATGAGCAACCGTTGCATGGTACAGGATACACAATTTTCGGATAAGCACTATTAACACTTACATCCCACTCAAATATGCTGTGGCAGATATGATTGTACCGGTGCCCTTTTCACGGTATCCGCATCAGCTTGAAACGACCTTATGTGTTTTCTACGTACAGCTTGTCCTTACTCAACAAAGCGCCCCGACAGCTGCACAGTTACCCCCATGCACTGTGCACAGCTCTGCTAGCCACACTGCTGGCTCTCAAGGCTGCTCAGCGCTGCCCTCGCGGCTCTCGCTTCTCGCGGGCAGCCGCGCGAGCAGCTCTCGTGCCCACCCCTGCTTTAGTTACTTGGCTATTTGCGTGAGAGTCGTACTTGATCTCTACTGGGAGTGGTATTTGTGCGTATGTGCGAATGTTTTTCACCCCCCCCCCCCCCAATCTGCAGTGCTTACAAGTGTGCCAGAAGTTACAAACCTACTTTGGTGTCCGATATCCGCTGAACTAAATCCAAAGGGCGTGCCCCTGGCACAGGGATGGTCCAATACACTGCAGCTTTTATGTATTGTTTCATGTTGTGTTTACTACTAACTAACGTGAAGTCATTTGTATAGATTCACGGAATCCATTAACCCGAACAGCGATGGAATATTATGATCGATAATGCACCACGTTACCGAGTCACACCCTCGCGGGAGTAGCCGAGCGGTCTGGAGCGCCACGTTAGGATCGCGCGGCCTCCCACGTCGGAGGTTCGAATCCTTCCTCGCACATGGATGTTTGTGTTGCCTTTAATGTAAGTTAGTTCATACGTAATTTGTAAGTTTAGGGACTGATGACCTCGCAATTAAATCACATAAGCTTTACGAACATTTGATTTGAACCGAGTCACAATTTTTCGCTATTCGTTTGAACATTCTGGACAATCAAACCGAATGATTTGACCACCCATTCACCCGACGTGAACCACACACTTTAATGTACGTAATGGAGAGGTCAGATCGCGCACAAAATTATACACCGGAAACACTTCTGCATTAATGGGCGGCTATAGAGGCGACGTGGCTCAATATTTCTACAGTGGACTTCCAACGGCTTGTTGAGATCATGGTACGACAAGCTGCTGCACTGCGCCGGACAAAAGAAGGTGGAATCGATGTCAGAAGGTATCTCGTGTCTTTTGTCACCTCAAAGTATATAAAAAATGTGTCAGAAGGAAGGAAGGAAGGAACGACGGAAGATACGAATTTAACTTTCCGTCTCCGGTGAGGTCATTGGAGACGGAATACGATCTTGAGATAAGGAAGTATTGGACAGGAAATGGTCTGCACAAGGAGCGTAACTTCGGTGACGAGCTTCAAGAGCAAGTGCTAAAATCGGGTTCCTTGCCCCTATTTAAGCCTATTCATAATCTGTTCCCAACAGAAAAACAGGTGACGATTTCATTGTCTTCAGAGTATGATTTTGCGAGATGTACGGCGCTTTGCTTCACGTCCTACCAGTTAACAGTTGCCAAAATTTATATGACACATGTTTATTAATCAAAGAATCATGTGACCATACGAAACCTCCGTTTTCCTATTCACAGACCAGATGCCCGTTCATCTCATTGTACAATAAAGTATTTTCCATAGTTTTAGCTTGGAAAATGAATGCTTTGTCAACAGTTATAGGTTCTGTTGCATGCATTTAAACAGTTGTGTATACGCCAGGACATTTAAGTTTCGTATATGGGGTAGTTTGATAGACTCTTAACGAAAATATCGACTGTGAGAAATGTCAGGAGAAGATGTAGAGAAACTATACTGATTTATATTTAAGATGTTCGTTGCAGAAAGCAGATACGAACAAATGCTGCGCTGACCCACATGAATCTATACTCCTTTCCTCCAAATAAAATATTCTCAATTTTATTCGAAACATACTATTCTGTGTCAAATAATAAATCAGTGCCAAGAGACATAATTTGTCTAGATTTGTGCCCTGGCTGGGATTCGAATCTGGGACATCGAGCTTACTAGGCAAGCGCTACAATCATTTTTTTTTTTTATGTCCTTCAGGTAGACTTCGGGTAGATAGATGCTTTGAGATCGTTTGTTAATGTTTGTTCTGGGTTTTTCGTTGAGTATTTCTCTGTTTTTGTCTTTTTATTTTTTTTTTAATTTTTTTTTTTTTTTTTTTTTTTTTTTTTTTTTTTTTTTTTTTTTTTTTTTTTTTTTCTGTGTCGACCCACCGCACCCAGCACCACTAAGCTACGGGACCGAATGTATAATCATTGTACGGTCTATCTTAAAGCACGTCTCCCTCCACAAGACAAACTTCTATTCTGCCTTATGTTCCCCCTACATAAAAACGTATCAATGTTCCCAAGGCTCTCCAATACCGGAATAGCATCTCAGCAATGAATGTTAATGGGAACTTTCCTACTTTCCTGCCTTGTACCTCAGACACAGCTGACACAAATATCAAATAATAAATCAATGTCCAGAGACATAATTTGTCTCGATAAATATCAAAGATATCAAATTGAATTTTAATTTAAGGGCTCTCCTTCAATTTAATATATCGAGATAAATTATGCCTCTGGACATTATTATTTGATACAAAACATTATGTTGCGAATAAAAATTGCCTATAACTGCATTAATGAAATACTGGATAGTATGCTTAATTATGCAGGGATTATTTTCTGCATGTCTTCTTCGAGTAAACGACAAATCGCGAGATGACGTAGCCCTCAACAATGCAGCATTTCCTGCGGTACCGTTGCTGAGCATCAGTCATGGTCGACGCGACTTGCCAGCAGCATGAATGTGTCCGTGTCTGGTCTGCAGAGGAAAAAGTCTGAATCCCAGCCTCAACACACAGCAGTGGGGCAGTCAGAAGGTGAGCCATCAATAAACATGTAAGCTCTGCTAATGCCTTGCAACCAAACCCAGCCCTCAAACTAAATGCGCGTCGTAAATTAAGACACTCTTGAAGAGTGTGAGGAACAGTAAATATTTTAATAGGTTGTAGTGTAAAGGAATTGCAACCGATACTGTATAGAGATACAGCTGTAAGTATCTAACAGAAGCCGGCCGCGGTGGCCGAGGCGACTAAGGCGCTCCAGTCACGGTCTGCACGGCCACTACGATCGAGGATTCGAATCCCCCCTCGGGCATGGATATTTGTGCCGTTCTAGTTTGTAGGTAGTTCATAGGTAGTTTGTAAGTTTAGGGACTGATGACCCAGTAGTTAAGTCCCATAGACTATACAAACATTTGAACATTTTTTATGTAACACAAACAAATTTACAAATTTAAAGAAAAGGGAAATGAGGACATTGTACTGATTCTTCCGTTGGTTCTTGGTAGATCATCATCATATTGAATTAAAATTATAATTTTATGTATGTACTACAACTCTATTTGGTAATTTTGAAGATGTGATAGACTACATAGCACGGCGGAGGCGTCCAAACGATATATATATATATATATATATATATATATATATATGGTCTGTCTAGGTGTGTCTGCGTTTCGATATGTCTGAGTGTGTGTGTATTTGTTTACCTTCCTTTTTTTCCCCTAAGGTAAGTCCTTCCGCTCCTGGGATTGGAATGACTCCTTTTCCACTTCCTTAAAACCCATATCCTTCCCTTTTTTCCTCTTTTTCCTGAAGAAGCTGCCAGTGGTGGCGAAAGCTTGTATGTGTGTTTGTGTGTGATTTTATTTGTTTCTCTCGACGAGCCGGTCCTTTTGGTAAGTCATCTCTTTTCTATTTTTATTTTTGTATATATATATATATATATATATATATATATATATATATATATATATATATATATATAAGCGATAGTATCGAACAAGGGAATGTCTGGACGGGAAGCAGCGGTTGATTGGAAATAGGGTTTAGTGTATGAAGCAGCAGTTGCTTATAATAGTGATTACTGTGTGATGTGTAGTGCCGTGTAATGTCTAGTGCAAACAGTGGCGTACTCAGCGATAGGATTGGAGGAGGATGACAAGGACGAAGAACAACATACCCATTAAGAAAAGTACGTAAACTTCATATTTGAACAAGCGAATGGAATTATAGATTAAGATTTTGTCTTTAAAAAGTGATCTGTGGCTTCCAATTTTTTGAACTGAGACCTGTGATCGATGGTACATTCTGATGTAGTAATCTGTAATTTATGAGGAGGTTAAATTTTACTTACCGTCTCGGCAGAGTAAAGTGCTAATGTTGGCAACAAAATGTTCGCTTTACTGCGATAATTAATTTACTAACCGGATAAGGGTAAATACAAGAACCTGACAACCATAGAGCAGGAACAGCGTTAATTATTTATTTGACTGTCAGTACGAAGAATTATTCCCTTTCATTCTATGTGATCGAGTTTTCAAAGACCATTCGAAGGTCGTTGCCAATATCAGCACACTACATCGCCGGGACGGCATGTAAACTTTTACCTCACGAGGGTAATCACATATTATTTATTATCTAAAATACAGAAGTATTAAATATTATCCCGATGACACTGTGATAATTATGTTTACTCGAAACAATAGCTGTACTCTCAGATTCCTGCCTAACCATATCCTTTAAAATCATGACATATTCGTAATAGGTAGAGAGATCAATGTCTAAATCTCAACATTCACGTGTTCGCTACAAATCGTTTCGATATGAATAACTTCGATATATCGAAGCGATATATATCGTTTGGACGCCGCCGCCGTGCTATGTATCACAGCTTCAAAATTACCCTTTATTTTTATTAAGTTAACCGTTTCTTGGCTTACAGGGTCTTCTTCAGACTTTAATGTATATACTGCCACCTATTCAAATTCCTCTTGTAACACCCGGGTATGCGCAACGATATGCCGACTTTGGTCACGGCAGCCATACTCCGAATAATTTCACAGATCGTTCCTCAAAAACGTTATCACATGTTATTGTACAAGCCCAAATTTTACAAATCTTGTAATTACAGAAAACTCGGACTATTACAAATTATTCTATCTTCTATAAAGATTCCGTGAAACGTCTCAGCTTAAGCTTTTTCATGGTCCTTGTTTCGTGCCATACTTTATTTGTTCTAATATTGGCACTTTTGACTTATCCTACTTGGCGGAGGCTGAGCAGTAAATTTTATTATTTATCACTGTCGACATCATTATTCAGACAATATGTATGCTGGATTATTTTTAAACATATCTTTGGCTGCACATCCTTTACATATGACTTCCCCACCCGACCGACACCTTATTTTTCAGTACCTGAATCTAACAGGTCTTTTGTTATTTTCGCTTCCTTCGCCTGGAAAGAGTGACAGTGAGTGAATATCTGTGTTTATGTAGTCACAAAGTAGTCAGTAGAATAATGCATCCGTCCGCTGTGGAAACTGTTTCACCGCCGTTGGACAGCTTATCAAAGGCAAAGAGGCTCCTACCATCTGCATTAATCAGTCGTAGGTCGTTTGGTGAGCATCGTAAGCGAATCTGGCGACTTGCGTTGTACATGAGTGTCTCTCTTGCTCCTGATTGTTGGTGAGGTAACGTAATTACTTAAACTCTTCATGAAATTGTGTAATCCTTCAGGCCAACAGACGTCTTTCAGTCGTTTCAATTCCAGCTTTAGCTTCTAAATCTTTGTGCAAGACTTATTTAGAACACGGAAGGCTACATTTTGCTGACAACTAAGTTAATTAAGGAACTTAGTTTGTTCCATTGTAATTTGAGATGTCGAAGTACAATCCATTACAAATTGCTTGTGACTTCGTGTGCTTGTAATTTTTTTCTCTTATGAAATTACATATTTTGCTCAGTTTTTTCTTGTGATTCCTCTCCGTGACCTTTACCTTCTGAACCAAACGTTGATTAGTTAAACGATCATCCAGCTCCGCGATTTCTTATTTTAGTTCGTGTCCTTCAGTAATTCGAAGTAATCTGTTCCATATTGTTTTTATGAGTGAAATTTGTTGTGGCTTTATCGGTATTTCGGAATCTTACTATGTTCTTGTGAGCCACGTGCTTCGTTAAATTCATTTCACACGAGAATACGCCGTAACTGTTTATGACGCGGCTAGTCAATCAGTAGGGATTTATTTGCCTGAAGTGTGTGTTTCACGGAGGTCTAATTCCTTCTGGTTTTCGGTATTTTGTGCATGAGTTTATTTGCGAGGGCGTAGAACCATCCGCTATCCTTCCATGTTTTATGAATAACTAGAATTGACAGACTTCATCGGCCATCACAGCGCCATCACACGACCAAAGATGAAAACCGTCAGCAATGTCGATAATAAACATTAGTTTTCAGCAGGTGAGATGGCGTTAATTTTTTCCCTTTGTTTTTGGGAGCAGTGAGGGAGCAAATGAGAGAGCAGGATTCCATGCAGAATTCAAACAAAAACCTCCATCCCTATTCAGCAGATTATCCGCTAAATTCATTTCAATCGCTTCCTTGGTAACAGAGTCTGAGTATCTGGAAGTGCATGCCAAAATTTCCGTTCTGTTTCTATTCCATCGGACGACATGCGTCCAAGCAGTGTTCGACAAAAGCAGACTTGTTAGTTTGTTTCAAACGCGTGTGACGTTTATGCTCAATACCTCGGCCCTCAACGGTCCTAATTGCTTGACCGATATATGACATGCCGCAGCTACATGGGATACGGTAGACACCGGCCTTGCGTAAGCCCAAATTATCCTTAATGAACCCTAACAGTGCCTTAATTTTAGAAGGTGGTCGAAACACACACGTCTCGCCATATTTACGTAAAATACGGTCAATCTTGTTAGAATACTGTCAACGTAATGCAGAAAGACCATTTCTTTGGGTGCCACCTCTGTGCTATCATCTATAGCATATTGCACATTTGGCTGGAAGCGCAACGCTCTTTTAATCTGCCCTTTACTATAACCATTCTGGCGTAAAGTGACCTCCAAAGAGACAACTCAGTAGACAAGCTCTCCGGGTCTGATATATGACGCGCCCTATGTACTAAGTAGTAAACGTCTTTTTTTTTTCTCTTTTTTTTGTGTTTTTTTCCATCGTTTGTAGGTTTGTTTTATGTTTCAATAATGAGAAAATGCTTTTTAAAAGTTATGGAATTTTGTGTAACGTATCTTACACGTGTCCAAGTGCAATCGTTTTTAAATAACGGATGAACATAGCCCGGTTACTCACGCATTACGTGCACCCTTCTTTTATGAACCCTTCTCTCTCCCCTTTGGCAGATAGGTGATTATCACCCCAACATCGATTTTTGCATGACAGAAAGGAATATCTCTGCCAAGTTTGGTTAAAGCCAGTCAATTAATTTAGAAGGAGATGTGGCAGAATGTAGTGTCGCAAACATAAGTGCAAGATATTAGAGCTTCACAGCTTCGCAGAGAGACTACACATATCCACGAATCGACTAAACATGATCCACGAACGATAACAAACCTGACTTGTAGTTGAAGAGGAACTGAAGTGATTTAAGTGCGGTATTCATTCCTCCTCATCGGAGATCTCGTCTGTTTGAACGCTGCCGCGATCAATGGATTAGCACGTTTTTCGCGGAGCATAACGACTTGCCTGCCACTTACGTCCGCATACGTAAGTCAGCGATCGGCCTCTCGACTTCTACACAGAAAAAAGAGGCTCGACACTGCGTGTGTGCGTGGAACAAGGGGCGGCTGGCGTTCTGCTCGGGCGGAGAGCCGTCATCTGCATGACAATGACAGCAGGCCGCAGCCCCGACAAGCAATTCCCGTCTCACTCTGTGATAAATAGCGAGCATGCCGCTTGCGACGTATCCGTCTGCCAGCGAACAATGGCAGGGACGCTCTCTGGAAAAGCTACACGATACCAGAACCCGGGAAACTGCTGCTACATTAGACTTGCGTATAATAGTTCGCGATCGGGAGCGCTCAGTTTAGTTCGCGGCTAAACCGCGAACTAGTTGGTTCTTTTAGTTCGTCCGCTCCCGGTGACGGCTGATCGGCGTGGTCTGCGCATACAGGTGGAGGGAGAAGTTCCCCCACCTAGCTGCTTCATGCGCTTGCTACGTATGCCGCTAACGATATCACGCAAACTGAAATAAATACTTTGTGGATAATTTCTCGCAAACGTGTGGTCCCTGAAGAGGGGCAGCAGCCTTTTCAGTAGTTATAGGGGCAACAGTCTGGATGATTGACTGAGCTGGCCTTGTAACATCAGTTAACGTGGCTTTGCCACACAGCTACTGCGAACGGCTGAAAGCAAGGGGAAACTACAGCCGTTACTTTTCCCGAGGACATGCAGCTCTACTGTAAGGAAATATGATGATGGCAACCTCTCGGGTAAAATATTCCGGAGGTAAAATAGTCCCCCATTCGGATCTCCGGGCGGGGACTACTCAGGAGGATGTTGTCATCAAGAAAGACAATACTGGCATTCTACGGATCGGAGCGTGGAATGTTAGATCCCTTAATCGGGTAGGAAAATTAGAAAATTTAAAAAGGGAAATGGCTAGGTTGAAGTTAGATATAGTGGGGATTAGTGAAGTTCGGTGGCAGGATGAACAGGATTTCTGGTCAGGTGAGTACAGGATTATATATACAAAATCAGTTGGGGGTATCACAGGAGTAGGACTGATAATGAATAAGAACATAAGAATGCGGGTAAACTACTATGAGCAGCACAGTGATCGCATTACCATTTTCAAGATAGATACGAAGCCAGCACCGACAACAGTAGTACAGGTCTGTATGCCAACTAGCTCTACCGATGATGAGGAGATCGAAGAAATATATGAGGAGCTAAAGGAAATTATTCAGACAGTAAAGGGAGAAGAAAACTTAACTGCGATGGGAGACTGGAATTCAGTAGTAGGAAAAGGAAGAGAAGGAAAAATAGTAGGTGAATATGGACTGCGCAGGAGGAATGAAAGAGGAAGTCGCCTGGTAGAATTTTGCAGGGAACATGATTTAATCGTAACAAACACGTGGTTTAAGAATCACAAAAGAAGGTTGTATACATGGAAGAGACCAGGAGACACCAGAGGGTATCAGATAGATTTTATAATGGTAAGACATAGGTACCGGAACCAGGTTATAAACTGCAGGACATACCCAGGGGTAGATATAGACTCTGACCATAACTTGTTAGTCATGAACTGTAGGCTGAAGCTGAAAAAACTGCAGAAAGGTAGGAAAAAAGGAGATGGGACTTAGATAAATTGAAGGAAAGTGAAGTTCTGGAGAATTTCAGAGGGAGATTTAGGCAACAATTGACAGAAACAGGGGGAAATAAAACAGTAGAAGAGGAATGGGTAGCATGAGAGATGAAAAGTGAAGGCAGCAGATGACAATATACGTAGAAAGGAAAACCTACAAAAAATCCTTGGATATCACAGGAATTAATAAATTTAATTGATGAAAGGAGAAAATATAAAAATGCAGTAAATTAAACAGGCAAAATGGAGTACAGACGACTAAAAAATGAGATTGACTGGAAGTGCAAAATGGCTAAGCAGGAGTGGCTAGAAGCCAAATGGAAATCTGTAGAAGAATATATAGAAAGGGGAAAAGTAGATACCGCCTACAGGAAAATAAAAGAGACATTTGGAGACAAGAAAAGCAACTCTACGAATATCAAGAACTCAGATGGGAAACCAGTTCTCAGCAAAGAAGGGAAAGCTGAAAGGTGGAAAGAGTTCATAGAGCAGCTCTACAAAGGAAATGAACTTAGAGACGATGTTGTAGGAAGGGAAGAGGAAGTAGATCAAGATGAAATAGGAGATACTGGACTGAGAGTACTAGGTCGGAACAAGGCTCCAGGAGTTGATGACATACCCTCAGAGCTACTAAAGTCTCTGGGAGAGCCAGCCATGACAAGACTATTTGAACTGGTGTGTAGGATGTATGAGACGGGCGAAATGCCCTCAGACTTTAAGGGAAATTTAATAATCCCCATTCCAAAGAAATCAGGCGCAGACAGGTGTGAAAATTTCAGAACCATCAGTTTGGTAAGTCATGATCGCAGAATTTTAACACGAATTATCTACAGGAGAATGGAAAGGCTGGTAGAAGCTGATCTCGGGGAAGATTCAGGAGAATCATAGGAACCCGGGAGGCAATACTCACTTTACGTCTTATCTTAGAAGATAGATTAAGGAAAGGCAAACCTACATTTTTAGCTTTTGTAGATTTGGAGAAAGCGTTTGAAAATGTTGACTGGAATACACTCTTTCAAATTCTGAAGTCAGCAGGGGTAAAATACAGGGAAAGGAGAGTTATATACAACTTATACAAAAACCAGACCGCAGATATTAGACTCGAAGGGAATGAAAGGGAAGCATCGGTTGGGAAGGGCATAAGACAAGTTGTAGCCTTTTTCCAATGTTGTTCAATTTGTACATTGAGCAAGCTATAAAGGAAAGCAAGGAGAAATTTGGAGAAGGAATTAAAGTTCAGGGGGAAGAATTAAAAACATTGCGTTTTGCCGATGACGTAGTAATTCTGTCAGATACAGCAAAGGACCTCGAGGAGCAATTGAACGGAATGGACAGTGTGCTGAAAGGTGCTTATAAGATGAACATTAACAAGAGAAAAACTAGGGTAATGGAGTGCAGTGTAAGAAAATCAGGTGATGCTGAAGGGATTAGATTAGGAAACGAAGCAATGAAGGAGGTAGATGAGTTTTGTTACTTGGGCAGTAAAATAACAAATGATGGTCGCAGTACAGAGGATATAAAATGCAGAATGACAATGGGAAGAAAATAATTTTTGAAAAAGAGAAATTTGCTAACATCGAATATTAATTTAAGGGTAAGGAAGTCTTTTCTAAAGGCATTTGTGTGGATTGTTGCCTTGTACGGGAGTGAAACATGGACGATAAGCAGTGCGGACAGGAAGAGAATAGAGGCTTTTGAAATGTGGTGCTACAGAAGAATGCTCAAGATTAGGTGGGTAGATCGCATAACTAATGAAGTGGTAATGAACAGATTTGGTGAGAAAAGGAATTTTTGGCATACCCTGACTAAAAGAAGGGATCGCTTGGTAGGACACATTCTTAGACATCGGGGAATCGTAAATTTAGCATTGGAGGGAAGTGTGTGGGGTAAAAATCGCAGAGGAAGACCAAGAGACGCGTATAGTAAGCAGATTCAAGTGGATGTGGGTTGCCGTTCTTATGAGGAGATGAAAAGGCTTGTTCAGAATAGAGTAGGGTGGAGAGCTGCATCAAACCATTCTCCGGACTGAAGACCATAACAACAAACAACAAGTTTAGAGTTATCTCTATATCTTGGCATTATGGAATTTATTAGTCAGATATTGCAGAGTGCAGAATACTTCAAAACAGAAATTTTGTAGCACTGAACTGTGTAATCTAGCAGGCAGACGCTCACCTCGAAATGGCTCTCATCAGCAGAAGGCAAACGCGTGATTTTTAATTCTGCTGCGCGCCATCTCGCTATTACCCGTCGGTCTTCGGAAAAGAATTCAACGAACGAAGAAGCGAGATACGTTTGGCATAATAGTTCGCGACCGGTAACGCGTGTTTTAGTTCGCGACCTGTGTCGCTCTTTTTCGTTCGACCGCTCTTTTTAGTTCGACCGCTCTTTTTAGTTCGTCCGCTCTTTTTAGTTCGTCCGCTCTTTATACTGTAGTTCGACTGCTCTTTTTATTTCGACTGCTATTTTTAATTCGACTGCTCTTTTTATTTCGACTGCTCTTTTTAATTCGACTGCTCTTTTTATTTCGACTGCTCTTTTTATTTCGACTGCTCTTTTTAATTCGACCGCTCTTTTTAGTTCATCCGCTCTATTTAGTTCGACCGCTCTTTTTAGTTCGTCCGCTCTTTTTGGCTTCTGATACCGCTACTAAAAGAGTTCCTTCTTTTGTTATGACAGCTTTTTTATATAAAGATCAGTGTTGCCCAATCGTGTGCTATTACCCGTATTTTTGCGCAATTAGACATCAAACACTTAAGCAAATAAACCAGTTATTTACACGAATTAGTGATACAATGGTATTCAACTACTTTGCATACAGATTACTGGTAGTAAATGTTATCTAGACACTGCTGAATACCTCAGAAAAGAAAATTTGTGGCATTGAACTATGAAACTACAGCTGAGCTGCATCTCAGCCCGAAATGACGGTAACTGGCAAGAGGGAATCACGCGATTCTGCGCGCTCGCGCGTCCTCTCGCTGTTCCCCGTCAGTCTACGAAAAAGCAGCGCACGAACTAACAGGCGAGGGATGTGCGAACTAGTTCGCCTGTGGGAGCGCTCTTCCGAACTAGTTCGTTCGCGAACTACACAAGACTATGCTACATAGTTAGAGGCGCGGGGCGCTTCCTACCAAACTCATTACTGTGCTCCAGGCATTTCAAACCTTAAGGGCCGCTTCGTTCATCTCTCGTTAATCTTCTCGTTAGTAAACGACTAGGTGCCTTTAACGTCCAGTTAAATGTGTTCGTTAAGTGCACTGCGTTTGTCATTGCAAGATACACCTCTCGTTTGCTAACCTGGAGAAAACGAGAAAGTACGATATATTTCGACTATGTTGGCAATAGAAACAAATGAAATTTCCGTCCGAATAAAGAGTTGTACGCTATATTTGACTAGCAGGGAAGAGGTTAGCAGTTGTTATTTGGTGCCACGGAAAACAAACGTGAAAGAAGCTGCTTGAATTTTACAAGAAGTGACTACGAGTCGTGTGTCCTTAATCGAGAAATATGAGGCAAAAAAAAAAAAAAAAAAAAAAAAAAAAAAAAAAAAAAAAAAAAAAAAAAAAAAAAACTACCGACGCTATGACATGGAAGGAAAAAGAAACGACACGGTCGTGTGTGGCAAATTAATTCATTGCTGTCCATGCGACATGTAGAGCAGCGAAAGTGCTTAGGATCAAGTACGAGAACATACTGCCAAGTGCACAGTACCTCAGTACAAGCAATAACTTGCACATAGGCGAAAGTGCACTGTTTCTGTAAATCGGAGGAAGAAATCACATTTTAGACTTTACACTAGGCGCAACAATCATAAGTAAATACTAAATTAATAAGCTTGCAGAAATAATGTATTCTGTTTTGTATAACGACAGATAACTTACAAAATACATAACTATCTGTTGGACTATTCAGATGTTTGAGGAGTTTTTCATTAAGCACTCCCAAAATGCCCTTTCGAAGACGAAATCGCGTAACAAATTCTGCATCATTCCAGCATTCAAAATGATTTGGACAAACATAAATACGTCTAGGACGCCTTATAGGGGCAATAACCTTTAGATAGTCCATAATATTTACATCTTGTTCATTGTCAACCAAATCTCTTATTTTAGCCATTTTCATCATACCAATTCTCACTTAACTAGTTGTTTCCCGTAAGTTTGTATTTTGATATCGCAACAATAATTTTAAGGTTATGTTGCGTATCTGCAATATATCGAACTCATACAATCGCTACTGTCATGGATGCGATGCGAAATATGACGATAAAATTTTCCAATGAAGCTGCTTCCAACACTAGTTTTTCATACATGTAGGGCTTCTGTTATTTGGTGCGATAAATCGGCCTTTATCAAGTTAATATATTGCGGTATTTTAGTGCTTTGGAATCCTGCTATTTTCATACAGATTTTCTCTTAACTGGTCGTTAGCCGTGTAACGAGCAGAATTCTACTCGTTAACTTAACGGGCAGTTTGAGGTCTTTTAATGTGAGGTTAATTCATAATGAAACATTGACAAAAGCAAATCTCCACTAACGACAAGTTAAAAGCTTAACTGTAATTTAACCAGACATTGATAAACCGGCGCGCGGTACTACTTCGAGTACTTAAACTCTCAAGCCGACTCGTCATGTGACGCGACTGCAGCACTCCTTGGACAGAAAGGTAAAACTATAGCGTCCGTGAGGTTATTGTTTATGGGGCAACGTGATACTATGAGCTCCATTCTTTTCCCGACACGCAACGACAACAAATCACTCATCTGAATACGAGTAAATGCGAGTATATCGACTTTATGTTCACGCCACCTTCAGTTTCT